>BJKQ01000002.1:0-1476589 GCA_006538405.1 Hansfordia pulvinata | reverse complement strand
GATTTTTGGTATGTTCCTTGCAGGCGCCAAGATGAGGGGGGGGATCTGGGGAAACAAGGCCCCATCCCGGCTCGAGGTGCATCAATATTGGAACATTGGGGCGGTGGTGTGCAAGCCCCCGAGTGCTGTGGTGTGTTGGTTGGCTGATGATGTAAGTCGAGGTATGGTAAGTCTTGGTGGAAACTGGAACCCCGCCGGCAGATGACGATGGTCCTATGCCGAGAGCCCTCCGCTCTGTTCCTCCCGCAGTCGAATGTTGTTGTACGTCGTGATGCGGAGTGCCTAGGTAAGGTACATGTACCTTACCTATCTTTACTGGACCAGCACCAGAGAAATGAGGTACCGTTGTGAGACGGACGGACGGGCGGACGGACGGGTCGTTGTGAGACGGTGCACGAGACGGAAGACGCGATTAAGGCGCTTGCACGGGTTCCGTCCGGTCGGAGCGCCCTCCACGGGTGCGGCTTCGCCATTGCATCTCAGTACCTCTCTTAGGTACCTCTACTGGATGTACATGGGTGCGGAGTACGGTAGGTTAGGTCCATGAGTAAGGAGACATCGGAATAGCCTCGTGGCTCATGTCGCCATCTACCGGAACCTGACCCGCTTCCCCTCCGTCGGCTTCTGTTACTCGCTCTTGTCCTGGCTATCGTCCCTGACGTTCTGATCGCTACCCTCTTCCTTGTCCTGGCCACCGTCCCCCTTCCTGTCCTCGTCCCCCTCGTCCCCTTCGTCCCCCTCCTCGTCCCGAGCCCGAGTGAGACTCTCCAGACTCCGTGTCACGCAGTCCAGCGCCTTCTGCGCCTGCGCGACCCGGTCCAGCGCGACCTGCAGGCACATGAGCTCGTCCACCTCGTCCGTCGACATCATCATCATCATCCCGCCGACGCCGACGCCCTCGCCCTCGCCGCCGCCACCGTCACCACCACCACCGTCGCCGCCGGGACAGCAGGGCGCGTGCGCGTCTTCCTCCAGTCTGCCCCTCAGCGTCTCCGCCGCCGGCCCCAGCTCCCCCTGTGCCTCGTACCAAGCCGCCAGCTTCATCGCCAGCCCCGCCGTCTTGCCCCGGATCAGGAGCGCTTGTTCGACCTGCGGTTGGTGCGCCGGGGCGAGGGGTTTTGGTCGTCAGCCGGACTTTTCTCCCTTTTCCCCCACTGTCTTTCTCTTTTCTTTTCTCTCATCTTTTCTGTAATGCTTGTCTTTTTTGACACAAGATGCGGGCAGACAAGCCGGGAACGCCAGTATAGATCAGAAACGAAGAGAGGGAGAGAAGAGAGAGAGAGAGAGAGAGAGAGAGAGAGAGAGAGAGAGAGAGAGAGAGAGAGAGAGAGAGAGAACTCACCAGAACCCTATGGCCAGGATTCCCAACCTCAATCTCCCCAGCCAGTGCCCCCTGCTCCTCCGCGCTGATCGAGTCCACGTCGTACCGGAACACCGGCAGGTCCTCCTCCCCCTCCACCTCCCCCCCTCTCTCATCCTCATCCTCCTCATCCGCCGCCGCGACCCGCGCCCGCGACGCCGGCGCGCTCAGCGGCAGCGGGCGTCTTCGTCGCCGGGCGGCGGCCGATCCCCTTCTCCCCGGCGCCGTCTCGCGGCTGCCTTTGATCTCGGCCACCCGGGTCTGCCGGCGTCGCTGTGGAGGCATAGCAGCAGCAGCAGCGGCGGCGGCGGCGGCGGCGGCGGAGGCTCGGTCCCGGCCCTGGCCCTGACTCTGACTCTGACCCTGCCCCCTAGGGCGGCCCAGACCCATGTCAGGGCCGGCGAGACGTAGGTCTGGAGGGGGGTCGCCAGGGTGCGGGTGTGTGTATGTTTCTGTGGATTGGAAGCAGACTGGGTAGAGGATGGTGAGTATGCGGGTTGAATCTAACTTAACTCTCGGGCCACGGCACGGTCGCTGTGGATTCGATCGTGTCGTGGGGGGCGGACGAGGTCGCGATAGGTGGCCCACGTACGAGCGTAGATAAATCTGTGAATAAGGCGTGCATATATATAGGAGAGACCTGCGTCGGGAAAGCACCCGGGGTGGAGCTGTCAGATAGGTCAGGTAGGCAAGAAAAGAAAATCAAAAAGGCGACAGCGACAGCTACCCAAAACCGGGCGTTGACAGCTCCCGTTCCCGACCTTGTGTCACATGGACTGCCTATCCGATGGATGTCATTCATTCGTTCTATTTTCTATCCTGTCAGGGGTCGCTTATCCGAGAAGGGGGGGGAAACCAGCTGTCCGACATAACATGAACAACGCCCGGCAACGGGAACAAGCAGCTGCTGCATCGGCAGACAGCAGCGTTTCCCCGCCTTCGCTCCTCTCCTCCCGCCCTTTTCGCATCTTTGTACACAACCTCGTGACACCCCATGCAACCGGTCCTCCCGGACTCTCACATCACCAACACTCACAGCCTCTCCAGCCTGCGGCGCCGCAGGACCTCCTCGCCGTACCGGGCCATCTCGAACTTCTTGACCTTGCCGCTGCCCGTCAGGGGCACGTCGCCGGGGACGCCGCCCTCGCCCAGCCAGAAGACGTGCGTCGGCGACTTGTGCCGGCCCAGCGTCTGGCGGACCCACGCCCTCATGTCGTCGTCTGCCGGTCGCCGTTGCTGCTGCTGCGGCTTGCCGTCGTCCTGCTGCTGCTTGTGCTGCAGGAACGCGCCGACGACCTCGCCGTAGTGCGCGTCCTTGAGCCCCGTGACGATGGCCCGGGCGATGGAGGGGTGGGCGACCAGGCGCTCCTCGATCTCGAGGGGTAGATGTTCTCGCCACCTGTTTCGCAAGTGAGTGTCAGCTCGAACGTGCGCAGGGGGGGCAAGCTGGAGAGGAGGGCGAGAAGGAAAAAAGAGGAATGCAGAGTTGAAGCTCAGAAAGAGGGAGGAGGAACAAAGGAAGAGAGAGAGAGAGAAACACGCACCCCGGATGATTATGTCCTTGAACCGCCCCGTGATGGAGCAGTAACCCCTCTCGTCGAACACGGCCTCGTCGCCCGTGTGCAGCCACAGCACGCCCGCCTCGTCGCGGACCATGACCTCGGCCGTCTTCTCCGAGTTGTTCCAGTAGCCGGCCTGCAGCTGGTAGCCGGCGATGCACAGCTCGCCGCGGGTGCCGAGGGGCACGACGGCGCCCTCGTGGTCGACAATCTTGGCGCGGGCGTGCGGCATCAGCGTGCCGACGGTGGTCAGGCGGCGCTCGACGGCGTCGTCGGTAAAGGCGTTGAAGCACGTCGGGCTGGCCTCGGTCAGGCCGTAGCTGCTGGTGAACTCGGTCATGCCCAGGCGCGACACCAGCTGCTCCATCAGGTGCCGGGGCACCGGCGCGCCGCGATGATGCCGGTACGCAGCGCGCCGCAGTCGAAGCCCGGGGGCGCGGGCAAGGCGAGCAGCGTGTCGAACATGGCGGGCACGCCGTGGACCGCGGTGCAGCGCTCGTCCGAGATGGCGCGCAGCACGGCGGCCGGGTCGAAGGTCTCCTCCGGGTAGACAATCTTGGCGCCGTGCGTGACGACCGCCATGAGCCCCAGGACCAGGCCGAAGCAGTGGAACAGCGGCGGCGGGCAGCACAGCACGTCCTCGGGCCCCAGCCGCAGCCGATCGCCGATGAAGCGCGCGTTGTTGACTATGTTGTGGTGCGTCAGCATGGCGGCCTTGGGCAGGCCCGTCGTGCCGAGGTGAACTGCAGGTTGCACACGTTGTGCGCGAGGACGCGCCGCGAGGCCCGGTGCAGCGTGTCGTTGCTCACCACCGCCGTCCGGTTGGGGGAGGAGGAGGCGGAGGACGAGGTCTGCTGCGGCTGCTGCTGCTGGTTTATGAGGTCTGCGTAGGTCGGGTAGCCCGCCGTGTCGGCGGCGTCGCCACGCAGCATGATGACGTCGGGGCTCTGGTCCTGGCTTGCGAGCTCGGTCAGGAGCTTGCTGTTGTCCACGCGGCCGATCTTCTTGGTCGTGAAAAAGACCTTGCAGTCTACAAGTTTTTGGTCATCGTCGTCAGCAGATCGGTGCTTGTATTCGTCTGGGGTGCGCAAAGATAACAAAGATAACCAAGAGAGAAAGAGAGAGAGAGAGAGAGAGAGGGAATTACCCGAGAACTTCAACGCGTACTGGGCCTCGGTGGGCGTGTACGTGTTGTTGAGGATCACCAGGATGGCGCCGATGCGGGCGGTGGCGAAGAAGACGGCGGCGTACTGCTCGCAGTTGCCGGCCATGACGCCGACGCGGTCGCCGGCGCCGATGCGCAGCGAGATGAGGGCCTTGGCTAGCAGCGAGCTCTGGCGGTGCAGCTCGTTGTACGTCCAGCGGGCGCCCGTCCACGGCGTCACGAGGCACTCCTGAGCCCCGTGGTGCTGGCACTGCAAGTCCAGCAGCTCGCCCAGCGTCAGGTCGACCAGCGGCGGGTCCACGGGCCCTTGCAGCAGGCTGAGCGGCGGCGACGACGTCGCCGGGTGCTGGTGGCCGCCATGGTGAGAGCCGGTCGGGCCTGAGGGCACGATGATCTCCTGTTGCGTCGCCATGGAGGAGGGGGTGGTGGGGTGGCACGAAGTGTCACAGCCTTGGTTCTGGAAGAAATATTGTAGTATCTCCAGAGTCCCCGTCGGACGCAAGCGAGTGGCAGGTGGGGTTGGCCGGCGCACACAGGAAGACAGAGGCTACGGAGAGATGGGGCTGTTTCTTCTCCCACAGGCGACGACGACGACGATGACGACGACGTCCCAGCTTGGAGTATATTTGTCGATCCAGGGCAGGCCCATATATGCAGGGCCGGCCGGCTGCCCGTTCGCCCATCCCACCTCCATCCGCTCATGCGTCAGCGCGACAGACGCCATGACGGCCCACTGGCTAACGGGAGAGGGGAAAAAAAACACTTGGAGGTGATCTGGTGCGAGCATTGAACTGTCAGTGGCCTGTCCTGTCGAGGTGTCCATTCATGTACGTGCGGCAGGTTACACGGTACGAGAGAGCGACATGGGTGGAGGACCGGAGCGACTGCGGCCGTGTCGGAGCTAATCTGGCCGGGGCATCCCACGTCTGCTCGTCGGGCTGTATTCGTATGGCTGGTCTGCTTGGTCTTCGGGGTGATCGTCACAGAGGGGTCCGTTGGAAGAGGATGTACTCGTACCTGCGCCGTCCTCCCGCAAAGAAGGCCCCGGAACCCGACAAGGAGGCTACCAGTACACGGCCGGTACAGGACGGGAGACCGTGGTCTGACCCAGGCGCGCCAGGCGCCCCGGGCCCAGGGATCTCTGTTAGCCGAGGAACGGGACCCGAAAACCCTCGTAGCGCGCGCCGCCAAGACGGAGCCGGCAAGGTCGGGTCTGGTCAGTGGGGTTGGATGGAAGGGACTGAGGAGGGAGAGGGAAGATGGGGGGCCAGAGGGCAGGGTGGGGGGTTTGATGGGCGCATCATGGATTTTTCAGCAAGAAATGGGGGGGAAAAAAAGATCCCTCGAAAGGTGAGTGGTCGCCGGCGGAGTCTCGTAAGACGGACGGACAGCGGAGATTCTCTTCTCGTGGGAGGAACAGGCATCCATTGGGGGCCGAAAACGGGGGGCTTAGGTAGGGACTCGCATGAAGCCGAGGGAAGTCGTGAAAAGTGTGCTGGGGGGGAGGGGAGAAAACCCCTCCAGGCGAGGTCAATGGGGGAGGGGGGCCGCGTTTGGTCGGTCCGGCAGTCTAGATCAATCTAATCAATCAGCGGATCTGATTAGATTTCACACCGGCATGACGGACCTGTGTGACGGTACATCGGGACTCGGCCTGATCCAGGACGCCCCCCGGTACATGTAGCCCTGGGTATCGTGACTCCTGGATGTACTCCAGTCGTATCTTCGTCTCGAGAAGCCACTGGCGGGTCGCTCTCTGTGGCCCGCGAGGTAGATTTCTTTCTTGATTCCACTCGCCGTGAACGATGGCGTGACTGGCTGGGCCGCGGGACCCGTCGGTCATTCTCACCCACCAAGTTCAAGCCTGGCGCCTTGGGTACCGGAAGCTAAGTTGTGCGGAGATTGAAAGCGATATCGGAGCCTGAAACCAATTATCGCGAGGCTACATGTGCGGTACTACCTGCCTCTCGTAAACGACCGCCGCTAAATCCCAACCCTCATTGTACCGTGTACTCGCACGACCTCAAGCGGGTCCCTGCCATGCCGCCCTCCATCCAATGCTACGAGCACACCCTGTGTCTCTGCAGAGATGGTGGGTGCGTTGTGCCAACAGCCGCTCAGCCCAGCACCGAGTACAGCAGATACGAGTGGGCGAGTGGGGGTCGATGGGAGAAAAGGAAGGGAATCGGGTCTGCGGACATTTTCTTGTCATGACTCCTGTTAGTGTCTGGGATAACAACGTACATGAGCTATGTACGGAGTAAGGCGAACTTGAAGGCTCCACGCGGAGATATTATGGCACCTTTGGCGACCCCTATAGTGGGACAGGGCTTCTGGAAGATAGTGAGAAGGGATCTGGACACTCGCATGGACACGGAATTGCTATGCGCGATCAAGGTGTGGAGGAATCGTGGTTAATCATTGAGCCTTGCTCTTGAAATCTTCAATTCTATAATGGCTGGCTGCTTGCTTCTTCTATCGAGAGGGAGAGAGAGGTTAAGGAAAAGTTGAGAAATCAGATGGTCAAGGCCATATCCAAACAGGCACCATTCTATGTTGGAGACACCAGCCCCAATCCGTGCCTTTCGTCCTCTATGCTGGCACGCAAATAATGTAGCCTCAGAAAAAAAGAAAAAGAGAAAAGCATTGCCTTACATAACAGTACCCTTGACCTGCGTCGACTCGCTCAGGCGCACGTCGCGCCACATGACGACGGCGACAATCTCGAGCAGCGAGATGAGCGTGCCCGTCACGCACATGCGCACCTGCGCCTGGCCGTAGGCCGCGATCAGCGCGTCGCGGATCGGGTCGCCCAGCGGGTAGCTCATTTGCATCTTGAGGTCCGACCCCAGCGCGATCACGGCGCTGTGGCTCCAGCCCAGCGGCCGCAGCAGCTCCCCCAGCGCCTCGGGCAGCGTCGAGTTCCAGATGGCGCCGCTGAGGGCGCTGCCCATGGCCGAGCCCCCGTAGCTCGAGAGCGACAGCAGCGCCACCACCGACGCCAGCTCGGCGTGGCTAGCCACCGCCATGATGGCCATCTGCATGCACACGACCAGCGTGCTGCCGCCGATGGTGATGAGCACCTGGCAGAAGATGACCCACCCGATGTGCGTGTCGGGCCGCCGGAATGCAATCATCAGCGCGCCGCCCACAATGTGCACCGGCAGCGCCGCCACCGCCAGCCACTTGAACCGGTCCGTCCGCCGGATCAGGTAGCCCACCACGATGGCCCACAGGCACGCCCCGAAGCCGTACAGGTGGCCGATGTAGTTGGCCTCGGTCAGGCTGAGGTTGTGCACCACCTGCAGGTACGACGTGTAGTACCCGTCCCACGCAAAGTAGGCCACGAAGATGACCACCGATAGCATGCACGCGCCCGCCACGTTGCGCGACAACAGCAGCGAGAAGCGGATAAAGGGGCTGGGCGCGCGCCGCTCGTGCAGCGCGAAGCCGACCACCAGCGCCACGCCCAGCGCCATCAGCGCGGTGCTCAGCGCTACGCTGCGGCCGTCGTCGGTCGCGCCCACCAGCGACAGCGGCACCAGGATCAGCGTCATGCCGGCGCCTAGAAGGAAGATGCCGATCACTAGATGCCAATGATACAGAGTCAGTCGAGGGTATCCCAGACTCACTCGGGGACACAAAACATAAAACACCAGACTCACCGTCAAACTCGTCCATCGTCTTGTGGAACCGGTCCATGGTCCACGGCTCGGGCTGTCTCTGCTTGGCCAGGTACCCCTTGGCCTTGGCCTTCTGTGTGTTGGAGATCAGCAGCCAGACGATGGGCAGCGAGAGCAGGGTCAGGGCGATGGCCGAGGACCCAAAGGCCCAGCGCCAGGTGCTCTTCTCGAAGAAGGTGGCGGCGATGGCCGGGCCCAGGAAGGTCGTGATGAGCGTCGGGGACGAGTTGAAGGCGAAGGCGAGGACGCGGTTCCGCAGCGAGGACGTGTCGGAGATGATGATGTCGAGGACGTAGGTGAAGCCGCTGATGCCGACCTGGTAGATGACCTGGGATCGGGGTGTTAGACCAGCCAGCTATCCGGACACGGTTCTGGGAGGGGAATAGCTACTACTCACCTCCGCGGCAGCGTACATCTTGACATTGGTGCAGAGGGCCATGAGAATGAGGCCCACCGTCGCCAGCAGCGTCGTGAAAGCCAGCCCCTGAGGCCGGCCCCACGAGTCGATCATCTTGGCGACGGGCAGCTTGAGGATGCCGCTGGCAATGGAGGCGACGATGCCAATGGTCGGGATCAGGGAGTGCGACGAGAACTCGCTGACCACGTAGGGCATGAGGGCGGACATGATCTGGTACTGGAGGCCGTTGGCGAACGAGCTCAAGAAGATGCTTCACCGAGCCAGCAGTGTTAGCACGCATGGGGCAAGCCGGGGCAGCTACAAACGGTCAGAAGCACGCACAATACGTAGGCCAGGGCCAGGGCGCTCTTGGACCAGACGAGGTTGACGGCGTCGGCCTGCTGGACGCCGCTGTGGGCGGCATCGCGGGCGACGTCGAAGGTGCGGTCGTCCTTGGGCGAGGACGATGCCGAGCCGTAGAGGCGCCTCTCTTCGTCTCCGCCGTCGCTGCTGTGGTCGTTGCTCCGGGACGCCGGGCTCAGGAGGGGCTCACGGCTGGCCGCCGCCGCTGCTGTTGCTGCTGCTGAATGCTCGGCCATGGCGATGTTGAGGGCTGCGGGAGGTGTCCTCTTGTGCAGATGGGACATGCGGATATGGGCACGAGCATGTGCGTGGGAGGAAGAGTCTCCAGGAGGCTCGGCCGACATGATATCAGGCAGCAGGGCTGAGCTGGCCGTGGGAGTCGACGGCGACGGCGCCCAACAGGAGCGAGGCACCTCCAGCGGCCGGCTCGGCTCGGCGGTGTCAGTCAGTCAGTCACCTAAGGTAGGCAGGCAGCCGGTCACTCTCAGCAGTGGCAGTGGCAGTGTCACCCGCGCAGGGCAGCAGCACGACAGACACTCACACTCACTTGGACGGGCGTGCAGTAGCTCGGCGGAGTTGGGCTGGCCACCCCACGAGGAGAGACAGTGTGTGAATCAGCTGATTGACGTGGCCGGCCGTGGCGGGAGCGGCAGTGTCCACACTCGTGCCGCCCGCGCCCGCGCAGCTGATCATCGCGAGTGGGTCGGCGCAGGGAAGGGGGAGGCATAAACCGGGGCCCACCAGCCAGTCAGTCGCCGGGGTACTCGTACCAAAGTACGGATATGTCCGTGAAGAACAAGAAGCGTTGGATCAGTGAGGGGGACGCATCGCGGGGCCCGGTATGAGGCGGGCAGGCAAGGCGGGCAAACATGGATTGAAGGCGAAAGAACAGTAGCGGAGTACCTGAGTACGGTGCCGCACACAGGAGACACCATCAATGCAAGGGGGCAGACTCCGGACCTTGGATGTTCTGGGCTGGGCTGGGTTTAGCATGTGGCTTGGGGGAATCGGATTCCCAGCCTCGAATTCCAGCTTTAGGAGGTAGGTAAGGTAAGGTACCTACTCGGTCGCCCGCCCAGTGCAGTGCACCTGCAATTCAGCCCGGTCAGCCCAGCCACTCGGCGCATCTCTGCTCGTTCCTCTCATCTGCTCTCTGTTCGAGTCTTGACTCTGGGCTCTGACTCTGTTGGCTCTTTTTTTTTTTTTTTTTTTTTTTGACAGGCACTCGAACTGATCGCGAGTGGCTCTGCCTTGGTCGAGAAGAGTTGGCTATCCCGTCCCTCCCGCTTGTATTCGACTTCCAGGTACTCTCGTTGTACAGTCTGCGTGAAAAAGCGCCCTAAATCACTCACGCACTCGTGCGTGGGGGTTGGGCTAAGACACACTGCTGGTCACAACGGCCCGTACGAGTTTAGGTACCCGGTAGATGCCTGCCCGGTGCTCATCTTGATCTCTACTTGTTAGCCCGGTACGAGTACTGGCACGACTTAGGTAAAGGCACTCTCTCCCAGGTCATTGCCGTCGCGGGCCTCGCCCATCTCGTTAGGTACCTACTCGTAAGGTACTGACCGGGGCGAGTCCCTCGTACAAGCACGACAGCCCACTTCTCGCCTGGTTCGTGCTTCAAGGAGCTGCGCTAGCCCGGACTAGACTGACGCACATGGTCTAGTTCCATCTGATAACTCTCTCACGGCGCTTTCTTTTTAGGTCCTGCTCGACCCCTGCTCATCTGCATGTATCCACGGCGGCGGGGATCTGTGGGTGAAAACCCAAGCCCTGAGAGCAGCACGGATAATCTTATCTGATGGTGCATCATCGGGGCCACCTTCCCACCGCGGCTAGAGTAGCTCGTCCACGAGTCCGGTACTCTCACCACTTGGGTGTCTTCCACTTCCCAAGATTATTGGCCTTGTACAAGTACTCGTACATCCATGCGTCCGTACGTACGGCACAGAAAATCCTCGGCCCTGGTCAGGCTATCCTCACCTTGGCCGTGGTCCGAGTCGGACCTAAGTATGTAGGTAGTCTTCAGGGTAGCCAGAATGGAAGGCTTGTCACGCCTTCGGCTTATGCTGTGCTGCATTGCCCTCCCCGATTCCCGTGTTCGTAGGGCACCAAGCCTCCAGGGCTGTCCTATTCTCGAAGCAGTACCGGCAGAGGACTCCGTATGTCCCGCCGTGGACCAAGTACTCCAGTCGTACACGGAATTGGAAGGGTCGAGAGCGACCGCCATGGCCATTCCGTACCTGCCTTGGCTAGGACCTACTTTGTACACATGGTAATGGGAGCTACCGCACAGGTACATGTACTAGCCAGCAGTGGAGGTAACTATGTGTAATGGATCCGTCCGGGCGAGTGAGAGGCCAGGATTGCGTTGGGGGGCAGCAGCTCGGATGCTCCAACCGATCGGCCCTGCTTATTACTTCCTATACTCGATGCTCGCGAAGAGTCCACCACGCCCGGTCCGGCGGGCCCTCTTCTCTGTGCGTTCTGCAGAAGGGTCCTGTGTCAAAAATTTCCCCCGTGTCGCGTCGGGCCGGCGATCTCCCCCCTCTTAACAATGCACAATGACCGCCGCCGTGTGTCTTGTCGTTGTCTCGTGATCTTACCCCTGCCATCGTGAATCATGGCCGCCGCCGCCGACGACGACAAGCCCCAGCCAGCCATGGAGGCGACAGCAGCCTCGGCTGCCAATAGCAACAGCGACTCGGCCAGCAGCGGCGAGGGCAGCAGCAAGGACAAGAGCCAGTCTGCTTCCAAGCTTTCCCAGGTAAGGGGGTTCCGTCTCTGCAGGCCGCCGCCATTCACGTGTCTACCTGCCGGTCTGGGCATTCTGTCTCACCACCACTGACCCGACGACCCCTACTCCCAAATAGATATCTCGCAGCGTCTTCGGCTACTTCCGCCTCCTCCTCTACGCCGACCCCAGCAAGCTCGACATCTGCCTGCTGATCAGCGGCGTCGTCTTCTCCATCGCCGCCGGCATCCCCTTCCCCATTCTCGGCATCCTCTTCGGCCAGCTGATCGACGACCTCAATGGCGCCACCTGCAACACAGACGCCGCCGTCTCGCCCGAGGACTACCAGCAGGCCGTCAACCAGAAGGTCCTGCTGGTCATGGCCATGGCCCTGACCCAGTTCGCCTGCATTTACATCTACGTCGTCTCCTTCAACCTGTTTGGCGACCGCCTCGCCCACCGCCTGCGCGAGCGCTACTTCAAGTCGCTGCTCCGCCAGGAGGTGTCCTTCTTCGACAAGCTGCCCGCCGGCGAGGTCTCGTCTCGCCTCAGCTCCGACATTGCCACCATCAAGGGCGGCACCTCGGAGAAGGTCGGCGTCTACCTGGGCTCCATGGCCATGTTTGTCGCCTCGTACATCATTGCCTTCATCAAGGACGCAAAGCTGGCGGGCATCCTCGTCTGCCTCGTTCCGGCCTTCATGCTCATGGCCTACGTTGGCGGCCACTATGTCGGCAAGTTCTCGGGCGTCGTTTCGACGCACGTCGCCGAGGCCTCGTCCGTGGCCATGGAGAGTCTGTCCAACGTCATGGTCGTCCACGCGTTCCGCGCCAACGACCGCATGGAGGCCAAGTTTGCGTCCAAGCTGGCTGGCGCCCGGGCCAACGGCGTCAAGAAAGCCTTCACCTCGGCCATACAGGCTGGGCTCCTGTATTTCATCGCCTACGCGGCCTGCGGCATGGCCTACTGGAAGGGCAGTCAGACCATTGCTGACGTAGTCGCCGGCATCACCTCGGACGTCTCGGTGGGCACTGTGTACACCATCATTTTCCTGCTTGTAGACGGCAAGTCAACTCCTTTCCTCGAGACCTATTTCCCTTCCCGCTCCGAGCGCTCCTCTCCTAACACTCTGGGCCACAACAGCCTCCATCATTCTCAGCCAGGTCTCCCCGTTCCTCCAAATTTTCGGCGCCGCGGCCCAGGCTCTTGACAAGCTCGAGGCCGACATGGAGAGGCGGTCCAAGATCGACGGCACCGTCGACAAACCCCCGACAACCGATGACGACTTCTTCCCCAACTTCCGCGGCGATCTGCACATGCACAACGTCGACTTCACTTATCCCTCCCGCCCCGATGTCCCCGTCATCCGCGACGTGTCCTTGCACTTTGCCGCGGGGCAGCACACGGCCATTGTGGGCTTGTCTGGAAGTGGGAAATCGACTGTAGCAGGACTGCTAACCCGCCTATACGACCCGGATGGTGGTTCTCTTTCAGTGGACGGCCGCCCGCTGACCGAGGTCAACGTGCGTCAGCTGCGCAGCTGCATTGGCCTCGTCCAGCAGGACCCCATGCTTCTCGACCGCTCCGTCCTCGAGAACATCGCTCTGGGCCTCATCAACTCAAGCCGGCCCGAGCACGCGGCCCTTCAGGAGGCCTTGATGGGCACTGCACTCGCCGAGGTCGCCGCCGCCGTGCGTGCCGGGGAGGATCTGGACGACGCCGCCGCGAAGGGAGGAGACCCGCAGGTTGCGCAGCTCGTCAGCATGGTAAAAGAGGCCACCGACCTCGCTGATGCGCGAGTGTTTCTCGGAGGACTCGAGCACGGCCTAGCCACGTTGGTGGGCTCGAACGGAGACCTGCTCAGTGGCGGGCAGAAGCAGCGAGTGGCGTTGGCACGCGCCGTCGTCAAGAACCCGCCAGTGCTCGTGCTGGATGAGGCGACGTCGTCGCTTGACTCGGCTAGTGAGTTCCGAATCCAGGCCGCTATCCAGAAGGCGTCTACGGGCCGCACCATTGTGTCCATCGCCCACCGACTGGCGGCTATCAAGAGCGCGGACAAAATTGTCGTCATGCGCAACGGCAGGGTGATCGAGGAAGGGACGCACGCTGTGCTGATGGCCAAGGACGCCGACTATGCCGCCCTCGTCAGGCTGCAGAGCGTCGGGGCCGAAACGGCGAGTGAGAAGACAGTCAGCGCTGCAGCTAGTCGTGCTGGTGATGGCGATGTGGAGAAGGGCAATGGTGGAATTGAGGACGACCCGGCGGGAGACGTGGAAAGGGGGGAGAAGAAGCCTGCTGGAGACCAGGAAGCCGAGACTGCCGCCGTCGTGGGCAGCGGCAAGAAGCCCGCGCGCTCGAGTTGGGCCACGCTGAAGAGCTTCTATACGACGTCGCGCCCGTGGCTGCTGTGGCTGTTTATCGCCTTCTTCGCATCCATGGTGGTCGGTGGAACGTACTCTGGGTCGGCGCAGATTTTCGGGCACACGATCGGGGCCATCAGCCCATGCAACACGCCCGACGCAATCCGTGCGGCTGGCAGCTTCTTCGGTCTCATGTTCTTTGTGCTGGCCATTGTCGAGTTCTTTGCCAATCTGATCAGTTGGGCGGCATTTGGGTACGTGGCCGAGAAGGTGCTGTACGCGATCCGCGTGCTGTCATTCCGGTCGCTCTTCGAGCAGGACCTGCAGTGGCACCAGAGCGAAGGCCGCACGCCGTCGGCGCTGCTGGCCTTTATCACGACCGACTCGGCATCGGTGGGCGGACTCACGGGTAGCATCATGGGCACACTATTCAGCATCATCGTCAACTTTGTCGTCGCCGTGGTCATGTCACACATCGTCGCGTGGCGCATCGCCGTCGTGTGCCTGGCCACGGTTCCGTTGATGCTGGGCTCGGGCTTCATGCAGCTGCATATCCTGGCGCGCTTCGCCGAGAAGCACGACAAGGCGTTCGAGAAGTCGGTCAGCATCACCGTCGAGGCCGTCAACAGCATCAAGACGGTCGCGGCGCTGTCCCTTGAGCGCGAGGTCCTGGGCACGTACCAACGCTCGCTGGCGGCGCCCCGCCGTGAGATGACCCTGTCGAGTATCTGGGCCAACCTGTTCTTGGCGTTCGCTTTTAGCATTGCCAACCTCATCTACGCTCTCATCTACTGGTGGGGCACCAAGCAGATCGTCGCTGGCATCTACACCCAGACGCAGTTCTTCATCGTGCTCATCGCTCTACTGGTCAGCGCCCAGATCTGGGGCCAATTCTTTACGCTCGCCCCCGAGGTCACCCGCGCGAGCCGCGCCGCCGGTCGCATCTTCGACTTGATCGACCTGGGCTCGTCCAAGACGCTGTACGACGAGGCTTCTAAGACCAAGAACAAGGATCCTGAGGCTGCGGTCGAGTCAGCCGGCGAGAAGCCGGGCAGCGGCGGAGCGTCAGTCACCTTCAAGGGTGTCACGTTCGCGTACCCGTCGCGTCCCGGACGGCAGGTGCTGGGCGGCCTGGACCTCGACATCCGTCCCGGTCAGTTCTGTGCGCTGGTCGGCCCCAGCGGGGCGGGCAAGTCGACCGTCATCTCGCTGCTTGAGCGCATGTACCGCGTCACGTCGGGCTCGATCGAGGTCGACGGGCAGGACATTGCGGCACGGTCGGGGACTCCGTTCCGCGACTACACGGGCCTGGTGCCCCAGGACAGCGTCCTGTTCGACGGCACGGTGCGCTTCAACGTGGCGCTGGGTGCGCACCCGGACGTCGAGCCCAGCGACGCCGACATTGAGCGGGCCTGCCGCCTGGCCAACATCCACGACACCATCGCCGCGCTGCCGCAGGGCTACGACACGCCGTGCGGGCCCAACGGCAGCCGGCTGTCGGGCGGGCAGCGCCAGCGGCTGGCCATTGCGCGCGCGCTGGTTCGGCAGCCGCGCCTGCTGCTGCTGGACGAGTCGACCAGCGCGCTTGACGCCGAGTCGGAGCGTCTGCTGCAGGACGGGCTCGAGGGCGCGACGAAGGGGATCACGGTGGTCGCCATCGCACACCGCCTGCGCACGATCCGCCGCGCCGACGTCATCTTCATGATTGAGGACGGGCGATGCGTCGACCGGGGCACGCACGACGAACTGCTGGCCCGCAGCGAGAGCTACCGTGTCAATGTGCTTCACCAGACGCTGGACGGGTAGCACAGTGTAGGTTCCTCTCCTGTGGAGACTCACTCGCCCGGGCCCCCCTTTCTTTCATTATCTTGCATTTTCCACTGTCATATAGAGAGATATCAAAAGTTGTAATCATCAACGGAGGGCAAGTTACAAGATTCTTTCCGAAAAAAAAAAAAAAAAACACTCTCGGGCCAAAGGCGGTGGCCTCCTTGCATGTTGCCGTGGTGTCCTCCTCATTTTTGTGTCGTGACTGGACGCAAAACTCTAAAGACTACCTAGACTAGCCCCTGACTTTGGTGAGCGAAACCTGGCAGCCATGTGACAGTCTGCCACAAGATGCTGCAAACGAGCAAGCCAGGCGGACTGAAGGCCTTCAAAACAGAGGCGGAGTGGCGTGGTCTACAGCTCAGGAGCTGAGGCTAGGCCGCCGCCGCCACCACGGCCACCACCAAGGGAACCACTCGGCCGAATTACTCCATGGGGTCGAACGATACCCCGCGTTTTCCCCAGCTCCAGACCCCGGCCCAAGGGGGTTTTTATTTCCCGCCGCCAAAAGACGTCAATACTGATCATCGGCAGCCGTACCAGCTCTCCCCCGCGGGGGCTAGACCCTCGCGCGGCCCCAAACTCTGTCTCCTCTCGACCGAAGCCGGACCACTGGAGGCCCCTTTGGCCCCCCTCCGGAGCTACGCCTGTCGTCTGAGGCTGTTGGCTGGAAGGACGCGTGTGGCTTCGTCCAGGGGACCTCCTCGTACGATTTTGCGAACGGGGGCGCACACGTGGGAGTGGGAGATCTGGGTGGTCTGCGTGCAAGCTGGGTGGTCTTGTCATGATGTGTGCGAAAGTGGTGGTGCTGGTGATGGTGTTGGTGTATAAATAGGGTCGGGGCCCGCGGTTCTTCTTCGATCAGCATCATCATCACCTCACGGCGTCTCCGAGCAGTCAACGGCATCTACAACATATCTATCGCATTATACACTTCCCCGTCGCTCATACCATTGAGAATGAGCCCCTACGAGATCCCGAAAGAGCAGTGGGCGCAGGTGGTAGAGAAGAAGGGCGGTCGTGAGTTACCCCTGTCCGGAGAACCCGACATCCCTGTGGCATGAGTTATCCCCATCTTCCGCGAATACGCTCTTATAGTCTCCCCCCCTCTACTTTCGCATATATACCTTCGCCCCCCCCCCCCCCCTCCCTCTTCCTCCTTTGCGGAAAGCCAACTGACACCGTCACCCTCACCCCCTCGCAGCCGTGGTCTACAAGCGGATCCCGGTGCCCACGCCGTCGCCCTCCCAGGTGCTCCTTCGCATCCGCTACAGCGGCGTGTGCCACACGGACCTGCACGCGGTGCGGGGGACTGGCCGCTGCCCTCCAAGCTGCCCCTGGTGGGCGGGCACGAGGGGGTCGGGGTGATAGTGGCGCGCGGGTCCCTGGTCGAGAGCGAGAGCGAGGGCGAGGAAAACCTCCTGCCCCTGGGCGCTCTGGCGGGCGTCAAGTGGCTCAACGGGACCTGCGCGTCGTGCGCGTACTGCCGCCGGGGCCTCGACCAGCTGTGCCCCCGGCCCCAGCTCAGCGGGTACACGGTCGACGGGTCGTTCCAGGAGTACGCCGTCGCGCAGGCGGCGCAGGTCGCGCTCATCCCGCGGTCCGTCCTCCTGCCGTCGTCGTTGTCGTCTCCATCATCTTCGTCGTCATCGGGAGGACAAGGAGAAGGGGAAGAAGGAGAGGGGGCGGACAAGGAGGACGAGGCGCTGCTGGCAGGGGTGGCGCCGGTGCTGTGCGCGGGGCTGACGGTGTACCGGGGCCTGAAGGAGAGCGGGGCCCGGCCCGGCCAGACGGTGGCCGTGGTCGGGCGGGCGGCGGGCTGGGCACCGCGGCGGTGCAGTACGCGCGGGCGATGGGCCTGCGGGTCGTCGCCGTCGACGGCGGGCGGGAGAAGGGCGAGGCGTGCAGGCGGCTGGGAGCGGAGGCTTACGTCGATTTTACTGCTGCTGCTGCCGGCGGCTGCGACGTGGTGAGCGAGGTTAAGAAAGCCGCCGGCGGGACGGGATGGGCCCCGACGCGGTGCTGCTCGTCGCCGTCGCCGAGCGGCCCTTCCAGCAGGCCGCCGAGTACGTCCGGCCCGGCGGCACCATTGTCTGCGTCGGCCTGCCCGCGGGCGCGGTGCTGAAGGCCCCTGTGTTTGACACGGTTACCAAGTCAGTTGAGTCTTTTCTTCTTCTTTTTTTTTGTCAGAATTCCCCCTTTTCTATTTCCTCTTTTTGATTTCCCCTTTCTAATTTCCCTTTTCCATTTCCCCCTTTTTTTTCCCTTTCCATTCCCCTTTTCCACCCCTTTCCATTTCCTCCTTTTGATTTCCACTATTCTATTTCCCCTTTTCGATTCCCGCTCCCTTTTTGATCTCTCTCGTTTCCATAATCCCCTTTCCTCGCTACTCTTCTTCCTTAACAACGTCCATAACCCCTCATGTTCCCAGAAGCCTGTCCCCGCTAACATCGTCTTTTTACTCCCCCCACCTTCTCAGAATGATCAACATCAAGGGCAGCTACGTGGGCAACCGCCAGGACACGGCCGAGGCGCTCGACTTCTACGCGCGCGGCCTCGTCAAGATCCCCTACAAGGTCGTCGGGCTGAGCGAGCTCGGCGAGGTCTACAAGATGATGGAGGAGGGCAGGATCACCGGCCGCTACGTCGTCGACACCAGCAGGTGAATGAGGGCAACAATTAACTTTTGGGGGGGGGGGGGGGGGGGGGGGGTTATCGACCCCCTCATATAAGCCCACTCTCGTATCACGATCCGGGACAGGCGATGGGTTAGCTGTATATCATGATATAAACATTATTTGTATCTCGGTTTTTCTAATATCCTGCATCGTGGTTATATCGTGGTATCATGCGGCTTTGCTTGTCTAGGTACGGAAGGAGAAATAACGGCGCCACTTTTCAGACCTCAAGCCCTCCCCCGCCTCCTCGCGCCACCCGAAGAGGCCCCCGCCACCAGGTCCGCACCACTGCCGCCGCTGCTGCTGCTGCTGCTCGCGATGCGGGTCAGCTCGACCTGGAAGCTGTAGTCGACGGTGCCGACGAGCCGGCCGACGGCGCGCGTCAGGCCCTCGAGGTCGTCGCACACGAGGGTGCTGCAGATCTGCAGCACCGCGAACTCGGCGTACCCGGCCTGCGAGTCGTTGGCCGCGTCCAGCAGGCCCGGGATGCTGTGCGGTCGGGGGCGGCTGCGGCTTTGTGGTTGTTGTTTTTGTTGTTGTTGTCGCTCATCTCCCTCGCCCTGCTCGTCCTCCGTGTCGCTGCCGCCGCCGGCCCCGCCGCCGCCGCCCGCCGCAAACACCTCGAGCTGCCGGCTGAGCTCGTAGGGCCGCGGCACCTCGAGGTGCGGCGGCAGCGCGTGGCCCGAATGCAGCGCGTTGGACAGCAGCGTCAGCGTGCAGATGATGCTGTCGCGCGTCGGCTCGAGGTCCGCCAGAACCCCCGACAGCGCCCGCTTCCAATCGTGCGATAGCCCGCCTCCGCCGCCGCCGGCCCCCTCGGCGGGAGCGCTCTGCTGCTGCTGCGCCACGGTCGACGAGATGAGCGAGAGGTACGAGCTGATGCGGGTGGCGCGCGCGACAATGTCCTCGTACTCCTCGCGGGGAATCGGCCGCCGATGGTGGGCTCGTAGCGCTGGAAGTCGGCGTGCTGGCGCAGCGACGGCAGGACCAGCATCAGCTTGCCCCACAGGACGTTGCGCTGCTTGGCGAGGCGCTGCGCCGGCGTGCCCTTCTCCCCGACGTCGCCGCCGACGCAGTTGACGGTGCAGTTGAGCGTCTCGTTGACCGTGCCGAAGTAGCTCGCCAGCAGGAACAGGGTCGCCGACAGGTCGCGCCGCAGGCACGTGCGCTCCGTGATCGGCGACGGGAAGATGGTCCAGAAGAAGCCCACCACGCAGCCCACCACGACGCAGGCCAGGCGGTAGGGCGCGAGCTCGTAGATCCTGGCGTCACGCTGTCAGCAGAAGTTCGGCGTGCGTCTGAGCAGGAGAAGAGAAGAGAAGAGGGGAGGAGAGGAGGGGTCTTGCGCACGGGTAGAACGGCTGGCCGCTGGACTCGGCCACCTTGATACCGATCTTGTCCGTCTGCAGCTCGTAGCCAATGATCATGACGTGCGTGATCATGCAGACAATGACGGCGGGGATGAGGTGCGGGTACTTGATGAAGACGTAGTGGTAGACGACCAGGAACAAGTACAGAAAGACGAGCACACCGGCGGGATGCGAGTCCACGATGTACCAGTTGATCAGCGCGAAGACCATGGCGAGGACCGTCCCGGCGATGCGGCACATGACGCCAAAAAGCGATTGGCCGGTAGCTGTGGGCGGCCGTTAGCATTGGGGCGCGGCAGAGCAAACGGGACAAGGAGTGAGAAGACTTACTCTGCGTCATGCCGATGGAAATGATAATCATGGCCCACACGAGTCTCTGCTGGTTGAAGAAGACGTAGGTGTGCTCCAGGAACGCCACAATACCGACGGTGAGGGTCGCGCAGGCCGCGCGGAAGCCGAAGCCCGACTCCTCCGAAGCCAGCAGCTTGGAGCCCAGTCGGATCAGGTTGCCGAAGCGCTGCCAGGCGTTGGTCGGCGGCAGATGCTCGGGGTCCTTCTTGTTGAAGCCGTCGCCCATGTGCACGATCGAGTAGCCCGAGTCGAGAAAGTCGCCGGCCGAGTCCCGCGACTGGTCCTCGTCCTCGACGATGCTGGTGACCCACCGCTTGAGCTGCTTCATCTTGGGCACGATCAGGCGGTTCCTGCTCATGGTCCCGTCGGCCACCTTGCGGTCCGCGAACAGGACCAGGTTCAGCACTGCGCTCCCCGCAGCTTGCATCTACATCGCACGTTCGCGTATGTAAGCGGCAGATCTCGTGTCGGGAACAGGTCCAAAGATGGGGTTCGGGTGGCTTACCAGGGTCTCGAGATACAGGAGCACGTACAGCTGGGCCTGGTCACCGCGGTGCTTGGCGTCGTGCTGGGGGAAGGGGATCGAGTTGACCTCCTCGAAGTTGCTGGGGTCTTTGAGCAGCCCCTTTTCGTGCGCCCAGGCCCGCAGCACGTCGCGCCGCACGTCGCGGAAGGCCTGCACCTTGACCTTGAGGAGGTCGGCGAAGCCGGGATCCCCGGGGCGGACGGCGCCCGCGGTCGCCTCGACGTCGGCGGAGGGGCTCTTCTTGGGCCGCGGCAGGAGCTCGAGCTGGATGGCGGCGTGCATGATGCCGCCGTCGATGGCCTCGGACAGGGCCTCGAAAGGGGCGTGCAGCTGCTTCATGACCTGGTTCCAGACCCGCTTCTCCTCGTTCTTCTCGGCCAGGACCTCGGGCGGCGTCGTCTGCGCGTCGGTGACCCACCCGCGCTTCTCGGCCAGGCGCTGGAACACGTCGACGACGGTGCTGATGCCGACGACGGGGATGACGAGCGAGCGCAGCAGGTTGAAGACGACGCGGATATCGGACGGCGCGAGCTTGCCCCAGGCAATGTCGCGGCGCGCAAACTGGAGGTCGGCCTGGATCTTGCCGAACAAGGCACGGATGCCGAGGAGGGAGTCCTTGATGGCCTTGGCCTCGGCGGTGGTCCTCGGCTTGGGCGCCTGGCTCGCTTGCCGGGCGCCCTTGCTCTTCTTGCTGGCGGCGACGGGCTTGTCGTCGGCGGCGATGCCGGACCCGGAGCTCACGTCGACGGGCACGGCAAACATGTCCTCGCGCTCGAGGCACTGGAGGTAGGCCTTGTCGAGCTTGAGGGCGCCCCGGACCATCATGACGAGCCCCTTCATCTGGGCAAAGGTGACCTTGCGGCTGGGGGTGGGCAGGATGAGCAGGGCGACGCCGGTGGCGAGGCCAAAGGCGGTCAGCATGGCGGTGACGAGCTGCTTGACGACGGCCCGGAACTGGGCGTCGCTCTGCATGCGGGGGCTGAGGGTGCAGAGGATGTTTGTGAGGATGGAGAAGATGATGACGGGGATGTTGAGGGCGGGGTTCTTGGCGCGCAGCGAGTTGGCGAACCAGGTGCTGAAGAAGAGCCAGATGGCCGAGACGGCGGCCTGGCTGGGGTTGTAGGCGACGCCGGCGTCGGTCTGGGTGTGGAAGCGAGCCTGCAGCGCGGACCACAGGGCGAGGGCGGCGATGCCGGCGCCGACCCCCATGAAGACGAGGTTTAGGATCAGGGTCTGGATGTACTTGCCGCGGGGCATGATGGGCATGGCCAGAACGGCGAAGATGGCGACGGTGTAGCCCAGGGTCGCAAAGGTGCGCGCGACGGGCGTCGCCTGGAAGATGGCCAGGCCTATGACGGGGGCAATGCCGCCTCTGCAGACGAGTTAGTTAAGGGGCAACGTCCAAGGAGGGCACACACACACACACACACACATCATCGCAACGAGACACAACAGCGCAATGTGAAGAGAAGAGAAGAGAAGGGAGCAGGGCATGCTGACTTGGCACAGGTGATGACGGTGAGCGGATCGAGACCCAGGCGGGCCACGAGGCGGGCCACGACGGGCTGCTGCTGCTTCTTCTTGCCGGCGGCGGGCTGCTGGAGCGGCGGGGCGGCGATGTCGGGCTGAGCTGTGGCCGCCGCGGGCGCGGGCGCGGGCGCTATCGTCGTCGCCGCCGTGTCGTTGCTGCCATGGCGGCTGGCTGAGCGACGACGGGGGGGCTCCTCGTCGGCGACGTCGACGTGGCGTCTCTTCTCGTCAGTGTCTTCCCCCTGGTCACGGGCCTTGCCGTCGGCGTCCGGCAGAGTCGAAGCGGCGTCGGCCGGGAACACAGGCGAGGCCGCGGGGCTGGACGGCGACCCCACGGCCGTGTCGACGTCCTTGTCCTTGCGGTCCTCGTCCATGGCCCTTGCGTCTGTCTCAGCAGTAGTAGCGCGCGCGCGCCGGGGGTGGGCGGCCGCCTGCGAGCGCCTGAGAGGGGAGGAGGGGGACACTAATAATAAGGGATGATGCAAGGCGGTCTCCGTAGGCAGGTATCGTGCGTGGGTCGGTCGGTCCGTGAAATAGGGTGGCAGCTTGGGCGGGCTGGAGTTCGCGCTCGAGATCGTCAGAGGGGCAGGGCGAGTTGCTGTAGTATTATATTAGCACGAGCGCGGCCGGAATTGGGGCGAGCAGCGGACGGGTGCAGCAGTCGGTCGAGTCGAGGATGGCAAAGATGGGACGGGATTGGGTTGGGTCGGATGGATCAAGCACGACTGGGGTACTCGTACGCGTACCCAAGTCGTGCTGTCAATCAAAGAGGCGGCCAATCCAAGGCCGACAAAGCCGCCGCGTTCGGTCTCTAGGCGAATGCGAGAGCGCCAGCTGAATCGACCGCCTCGTTACGAGCAGTAGTAGGTCTCTCGTTCTCGCCCGGGACACCGGCGCCGACACTCGACGCGACATGATTTTAACCTTACTCGTAAAGTACCTGTCCAAGGTCCGGGGTCCTCACGTCCTCCAGATCTATACCTACCTAAGGTTGCATCCATGGGATCTTCGAGGTCCCCGCACTGCTCTGACCGAGACCCTGAACTCGGTACCTTGTGTCTTGGGTTTGATCTACGAGTATCAATGTCCCGACTACGCGTATCTCAGATGCCCCACTACTACGGACGACGAGTACTCGTAGGTACGCGCCAAAAGACGAGAACGTCGGCTTTATTAGTTGCTGCTCCAGAGTGAACTACCGAGATGGATCTCACCCAGACAGTAGCACTGGTGCCGTACCTAATGAGTCGTCAAGCCCTGGCCCCCGTTAGCCGAGCCCGCCCCATCGTCTGCGCAAAAGTACCGATTCGTTTCTCACCTCAAGGGTGCTTGGCCAAGGCATGCCCAAAGTATCCCCGACCAGAGAACTGATAGAAGGTGCATACTGTACCTTGGATCAGGTTGTACGAGTAGGTCATGGGCTGAGGTCGACTGATAACTTCGACCTCCTAAGACACATGTACCTGTTTGACGGTATTTGCTAGTTTCTGCGTACCTTAGATAGGTACATGCAACTTACCTTACTTGCTCAGGTTTACCTTGGGCACCTAACCTCAGTACGTGCGCTTACGATAGGTACCATCTTACAATACGGGCTGTAACAAATCGACCACTTCGGCCTTGACGCCCGCATCACCGAACGCGAGGATCCCACGCCACCGCCCCCCCCCCCCCCTCTACCAGCTCGCTCTGCTTCTTTGCTCGCTTCTTGCCACTATTCGCGAGATCCCCGCCAGCTGCTCCCATTCCTTGCGATAGCCCGGCTCGACAACACTGCCCCGCACGTGCTCGCTGCTCTCCTCTTGCCACCTCGCTTTTTCGCGCTCCATCACGTCCCCGTCCCACCCCTCTAGGCGTCACTCACTGGCGCAAAGCATCAATATGAATCCGGCACTGCATCTTGGTAGCAACTGCTGCTCCATAATACTATCTAGGAAGCCAGCCACACCGTCTTGTTGAACAGACAACACCCACCTCTGCCTCCCAGGCTTGGACCACGTCGACTGGCACGGCAATTGCCTCCTATATGTACAACACCACTCAATCCCTACACGTCTGTCTGTCCAAACCCCTTCCCAGCATTTCTCTAGATCCCTGAGACCCCTTCATACTTCGTCAGCTGTTCGTCGATGGTTCATCAAGACTCGTCAATTCATTCCTTGCGAGCGTTCACCTGGCTTCCTGTCCAGCCTCATATCCTAGGATGTACTCATCCTGCGACTAATAAACATCGATGGGGAGGGGGAAAAAAGAAAACAAAAAAAAAGAAGAGGAAGAAAAGCCGGTCTCGATTTACAAGTCTCTGTACAGACCTCACCGCCTGGCAAGATATACGAGATCCGGCGTCGCACGCCCCTGTGGGCGTGGAAATGAAAAGAGATCACTCCTCCTCCTCCTCCAAATTGTGGGCTCGATACTGCGACGAGCCACAGCGCACCACGACTCAGCGCTACCAGTACAAATCTTTCAGCAACGTCTGGGCTCCTTGTAACGTGAAACCCTGGTGCTCCAGATCGTGTCGACCTGCACCGGGCCAGCCAAAAAAATTGGGCCACGCCCCAGCAACAATATCTCCAGTTGCCCCGGCCCTCTTTGTTAGTCTCTCCAGACTTGTCGCACTCAGTACAGGCTGCCAATTCGATGCAGTGATGCTATGAGTAAAGATTGACCAGGCGGCAGATGTGGCCAGAGCAGAGTGGATCCTTGCTTTCTGAGGGCACATCATCTTCTGAACCTAGGGACACTACTCGCTCGAGGAAACAGATCTCTCCGCGCGTGCCCTCACATGGTTGGTGTGGGTCTCAAGGCATCGAGCCATCAGATGAAGAACTTGAAAGGTGATTAGTCGTACATCGCAATATGGGGTGGGGGGGCCGTTGCCAGACTTACCGGGCCATACAGCGGACTTTTCTAGCAAGACCGATGTCACGCGCAAAATCTTGGCCGCATATCCGGCCGGCCCGTCCATCTGGTACTGTAACTCGAGCCCGTGGTTGCTGCCGCTCACCATATCCATGCTGATTTTGAGCTCTGCGTTGCTGAGGAGCTCTTCTATCCTGGTCAAGAGCTTGATGTCGTCTTCATCCAAGAGCATGATTGCCGGCACCTGCGTCACATCGACATCGTCGTGGCCGAGGATACCCAAGTATCGACCAACACGGTCTTGGAGGGTTGCCACCCACTCTGCCAGAACTTGGGCACAGTCAAAGGCACACATGGCAGACTGGACTGGCAGGTCCCGGCTGCCAAATTCGGTCCACGATACCCCGAGCTTGTCCGACATGCAGAGAGAGTCCACGGCGTAGAAAGCAGCCTTGCGAAGGTGTTTCTCGCGCCGGGAAGAGCTGATGCGGCTGGACGACTGAGACTGCATCTGGACGGGCGGGTTGGGGGAAGTTTCGTCGTCGAGAAATCGGGAGATGTTGGTTGGGTTGGCGGCGAGTCAGTGAAGACCGAGCTAGCAGCAGATGCATCAGACGGGTCTGTGGTCGACTCGGCGTTCGACGCGGGAGAGTGTTCCGCATGTTGCACAATCTCAGTTCCGCGAGACATTTCTTCAGCCACACCATCCCAGTCGCGCTGCCAGAACTTCTCCTTCGTCCTCGACATGTTGACAAAGAGCCGGATGTAGGCCAAGTCCAGAAGAGGAATCGCATCGGCGGAAAGGGGGCCCATTCCGAAGGGATTGGGTCTCTCGAGACTGTGATTCGGGTTGCTGGCCCATGCAGACTGCCACGCCTTAAGAGCAGGCTCAATATGCCGGTGCATTTTGTCCGTCTCCTCATTTGTCCACACTTTGTTGTAGTGGCGTTGCCTAGTCTCCCAGATGTAGTTGTGCAGGGCGTTGATGAGGACTAGACAACCCAGAGTGCTGGGTTTGAGCTCACTCTTGGGGATGTCGTTGATGTTGATGGCAGAGCCAAACGGCTGGAAACCAGTGCCAAAGGCGAATTTCTGCTGCTTCTCATTGGTGCGCAACAGCTCGCCCAGGGCCTCGTGGAAAGTCATTCGGTTGTGATACGCCGCGCGCACGCCGCCTTTGAGCTGAAATGCTGCCGAGCTCTCAGCAGCGAAGAATTCCTCGTCGCACGGGAGATCCAACAAGATCTCCGAGTTGGTCAATGCCGGAGCGTGGTTGTAGGCAGTGACAAGAAGGCTTGACAGGATGAATATGACGTAGAGCGTGCGTTTACGCTCTTCCATGGTCTTCCACTGGAGCCACTCGAGCTGCTCGGTAGTCTCAGCTTTCAAGCCGCCGTTCCATGTGCCCTCGGCATCGCTCTTTAGGCATTCATCAATCTCCCGAGAATCATGCGCCATGACTTTGAGCAGCCCGGCGGCCTGCGCCAGACTGACCAAAGCCGCTGAATGCGTCGATGCTATGTCGTTGGCTGTCTTGTCACAGCAATTGTGGCCGTAAACAACATTCAGTAGCATCGCCTGGACCAGCCAGAGGGGGGTGTGGGCGTAGTTATTGGTACCTTGGGAGCTGTGTTCTGTGGTGGAGTTCCGGCGGAAGTCGGTCTTGCGCATGTCGGATTTTCGGCGTTCTTCCAGGTACAGCTGAATGATCTTCTTGGCCATTTCGAACAGCTCGCTAGAGGGTCCCCGTTCCATCTCGTAAAGGGCACCGATGGCAGCCATGGAAAGAACCAGACAGCCGCTGCTACCAACCGAGTTTGGACGTTTATTGCCAGGGTTCGGGGGCACGTCGAATGACAACGTCGGAAGGTGAAGAAACGGCAAATGAGGGTGGCAGTAGCGAAGGTAACTGCTGACATAGCGCTGGAGGTCTTGGGTGCTGGGCAGGTTCTTAACCTGGTCGGGCAGGCTATCCACGCCACTCTGCAGCTGGGTCGAGTTGGGCGAACTCGGGTTCTGAAGCGAGTATCTGCGGCCGCCGAAGGGGGCACCTTGTGCTAAAGCGCTAATGATAGATTTTCTGGTATTTTCAGTAATGGTCGACACGGGAGAATGGACATGGTGCCCACCATGCAGCGAGGTAGGCGTCTCAGGGCTGGTGCCAAAATTCAGGGCCTGGTTTAGGTTGTGGGTAGAGATACCTTGCATTCCAGAAGGACTCGTCGAGCTCATTGAGGGTGGCGGCGTCGAGAAGTAAACATCTTGGTTCATTGCGGCCTTGGATGGGAGTTGCGGAGACATGGGACCGCCGTTCATGAAGTCCGAGAACATGTCCATCGAGAACGGGTTGGGCAGTTGGGGAGGTCCCATCACAGCCGGTTGCCAGGAAGAGGTCGATGTCGAAGTCCCGGCAGTGGTGTTGGCGCCAGAGCCGTCCAGCATAACATCGCTAATGCCACCTTGGCTTCCGTTACTCATGGCCGACGGAGATGAGGCGCCGATACCGTTGTCGGCGGTGTTGTTGAAAGACATTTGCTGGTCAAATCCAGACAACCAGTCGAAGCCGTCGTCAGTATGGGCCGTGGCGGACAAGTCACCAAGACCGCCTGAGTAATCAGATGTCGGGTCAACCGCCATCATCGCAGGCGACTCGCTATAGTGCAGGGCGTTGGGGTTAACCGTCGACCCAGGACCACCGAGCAACAGCCCCTCAAAATCAAGATCGGTCGGGTAAGAGACTGGGGGGCGGTACGGAGTGCCGCACTGTTGAAGTCCAGGCTGTTCATAGCGTGTGTATCAAGTCTCAGCCCATGGTTCAGGCCCCTCTGGCCCATAGCCGAGGACATGCCGCCAAAGTCCAGGCTGTGCTGCATCGGCAGCCCCATCAAACTCTGGTGCCTGTTGTGAGACGAGTGCACCGGATTTCGGGCGACAGAAGGAGTGGCAGGGCTCGCCATCTGCTGCATAGCGGCAGCCCCGTCAATGTGACTGATCGTGTTCGCCCTTGGGCGCATACCCCCATTGGTCGCGGTAGAGGTTGTTGAGCTGGCAACGCTGTTTTTCCGAGCGCGGCTCTGGGTCGTCGCCGCACCGCTGGTGCTCTCCCGGCGGTTCCGTGGGCGGGCCGGCGTGGTGGTCTGGTGTAGCTTCTGCTGGTGCCGCAGGAGAAGGTCGCGCCGGGCGAAACATCTGGTGCACTCAGGACACTCAAACGGCTTCTCCTTGGTGTGAGACCGCTCGTGCCGCTTGAGATGCTCGAGACGTGCGAAGGATCGCTGGCAGGTCGCACAGACGTGAGGGCGCGGTTTGTCTGTCTTTGCAGGTGGGAACGGGGTTGGTGCCTTGCCTGGGGTGGTGCTGGCAGAGGCGGCAGCAGCAGCTGGAGGCGTGGTGGCGGCGGTAGCCATAGTCGACCCCGCCGTGGTGGTGGTTGGAGGGGTGCCCGTGTTTACCGTTATCGAGTTTGCGACTGTTTGGTGGTTTTAGTAAATAGTCAAACAATTCAATCGGCCGAACCTGAAGATTGAAATACACGGATGAAAATGAGTTGCTTCTTGTGGTGTTCGGGGCAGGAGACGCATAGCGTTGTGGTGGATTGGTGGGCGCATATGTGGGGTGGAGGGGCAGTAGACGAGCCGCGGTGCGTGCATCCCACTGCCAAAGCCGTGCACCCCGAGTATGAAAGCCCGGACTCGAACGACTCAACGACGTGCACCCGGGCGCAGGCGAGGAGCCACCTCTCGAGACTCCCAAACTTCGACCCATTGGGAGAGATTGCCGCCCAGTCCCGACTTTGGGCACAGCGCAGCCGGACAGGCCGGCTAGGCAGGGGAAAGACGAAGAGAGAGGGAGTGTGAGATTTCAAGTGGTGCCGTACCATTGTCTTCGTTGGCAGCGTTTCCAGCGCCAGTAGCAGGGGGAGACGGGTTGGACATGACGGCGAAGTACGAGTGACGATGAGGCCCGGGCGAGGAGAGGAGGGCAAGGCACAGAGAAGATCCAACGACAGCTTCGACCACCGGCGAGCGTCAGTTGTCAAGACTCAAGCGGCCTTGGGAGGGAGGGCGTGGGGTCGATCAAGGCGGTAGGCACGATGCTGCTAGCATATGGAGCGGTGCTAGGTCTGCAATGCTTCGTCGAGGTGAAAGGATGGAGCTGTCGGGGCGCGAATTGTCGATGTTGTTGTTGCGAATGTTGTCAGTGGTAATGGTTGTGGTGGCATGGAGGGATGGAAGTGGGAGGTGGGAGGTGGGAGGTTTCATAGGTGGGATGTCTAGGTAGCAGGTCCTTGGTGGGATGTGCGCCGCCAGGGCCCGTCACTCGCACCCGCTACCTGCTACCTGCTCGTACGAGCCCTCGTATCTTCCTTTGCTGGCCCGGAGTACCGCACGGCCAGGTCCTGCCCCGTACACTGGGCAGGTGCTTGACCCATGTTCAGATCGGATTTGGTCAGGTATTGTACCTGACCACCAAGTCCCCCGCTGCCGTGCCCTGCTCTCGATGCTCATGTTCTGGGTGCTCGGTGGGCTCCAGCCGTAATCGTGGGCGCGTGTGCAAAGACGAGTACCCGTCCGAGTGCTCGCATCCGGTCGGCCTTAGTACTCCATACCTCTGGAACTCGGCCTGGCTGCAGCGAGATACTCGATCTGACTGCCCAGCTCGGCAGCCACGCCCTCCTCCAGTGTGCACCGCCGCCGTACCCCTCCATCGTCTGTGACGTACCCATACTACGCCCGTGGGCGCTCGGACGTACCTTATCTCGGGGGCCGGGGCTGAGATACTTACGAGCACGAGTGCCCGAGATCCATCCAGCCCAGGGCTTTGGAAGGAGCTGAAGTTGCCCCCTTGGCCATCGTGCCGTACCTGCCCTTTGCGATCTGGATACGGCAAGTCGGAGCCTGATGCGATCTCCCATCGCTGTCTCAACGAGCCAGTCCGCGGTGAATGAAGTAGCTGGGCCGACCTTGTGAAGGAGATGCCTTCAACACGAGTGAGCAGACGGGCGCAGTTGGCTCTGTCCGCGCAACAGGCCGGAGCTGTGTGATCTTCTTCAGTCTGGGGGCCTCGGGGTACATTGCGCTCGCTCTTCCAGGACGCGCCTTGACAAGGGTGCCCACAGGCCAGCACTCACCTCACGAGGACCCGTCCAGCCAGACGCGAGGGCAAGAGTTGCGTGTCCTGGCTCATACACGGAAAATCACGCTCATCCCCAACAACCTTGTTCTGGGTCGTTGTTAATGAGCGCGTCAGAAACATACCTAGATAGATAGGTCTTTCGATCCCTCTGCTCACTGCCCTGCCCCCCCCCCCCCCCCAAGACTGACGGCCCTGTCCGCGCTGGCCGCGCCACCCTGCCTCCCTGCTGCCTGCGTATGCCACATGCCTCCCGCGCTGGCCCTGCGTACTCGTACCCTTCATTCAGTCGATGGAGGGGCACTGAGCGACAAGTGGGTACGGTCGGGCTGCCTGGCCGCCGACGGTCGAGCTACCCTCGGAAAGGACTGGCCCATCCGCCCGCAGAGCAAGCGTCAGAGCACAGGGACCCGTGGGACCGTCGAGAGAGGGAATTCCGGGCGCGACCATGTACTCCGTACTGCCCTTCCTTGACGTGGTGAGCAAAGTGCGCCCTCTGGTTGGCTGGCCCGCTGCCTTACTGTGGATGCTTTGTGGGGCATCGCGCGGGCTATTGGAGGGGCAATGGTGGCGGCGGCGGCGGCGGCGGCGGCGGCGGCGGCTCGACCTTTGCCAGGCTCTCAGGAAAGTAACCCATGGATGGATGGGTACAGCATGGAGGTACCTCTGTAGCGAGGTACGGGGAGCACGCCGCAGAAGTACCACGCCCGAATGGCGGCACCGGCGACCCAGGTGCTGCTGCATTGACGATACCTGCTGCAATCATCAGAGGCCCCCCATGCCCCTCCATGGACCCGGCGCTGTCGTGGCTGTCTGGCTGGGAGGATGCGCCCGCGGCCAATTCGAGCGGCGACGGGGCCGACGAGCTAGGATCCTGCGCGCAAATCAATCAGCGAGGGGAGGGTCCCGTTCATACTATCATCTGCTCGCAACTGCGGCCCCAAGACACAATCACAGCTGTCTCTTCTTCGCTGGATCTCCCATCTCATGCTATCCAGAAACCAAACAAGTCGAAACTGGTGATTGTCCAAACAACCAGGCCCGTGTTTGACCCAGGGACAAGAATCGTGACCCTGCCGCGCGAAAGCACCTTGGCCCACTCGGCCAGTCCCCTATCGTACGGTGGCGTTCCTTTGACAAGGCCAGAGACTTACACGCATGTCAGGTCTTGGATTCCACGCATATCGGCCATCGAGGGATGGGGAAGTGTGGGCACCGCCGCGTCGGCAAAGCAGCCCACGACCCAGGGAAGGGTCACTTTACAGGCCCTGCTAAACCAAGACGGTTGACTCCGGCGATGTCCCGAACCTTGTCGTACTGCGTCCGCGGTTGCTGTCATTGGTCCAAGGATGGCGGGCAGGGAATCGATACAAACAAGGACTCCAACGGATGGGGGCAAACTGATGATATAAGGAATCAGGCGAGGTGCGAGGCCTGCGGTATAACCCATCGACAAGCCTGAGGTAAAAAGAGCGAGGCGATCTGCACTTTGGGAAAACAATCGCCAGCCGGCCACCCGCTCAACGAGCGATGCTGGGATCACAGGGGCTTGTTTGCCGCCGCGCAACGCTCCAGGCCAGAAACATCGGCACAATGTGCACAGTGTGGCAGGCCACCGCCGATTGTGGTTTACTCCCCACGCACTCTGCAGGGCCTCCAGATCACCATGAGGTGCCCGGTTCTGCCGGTCTGGTTTCTGCGGGACATGGGATGAATAATAATCACGGCCCTATCTACAGGTACTTACCTGAAGTTGCCGGTCGACCTGGCCGCTGGCCGTGTCGCTCGCAGCCTGCTGGGCAGGTGACTTGAGCCCTGGGTTGGGTCACTTGACCTGGGCGCAGGACCCTGCAGTCGCCAGCATCCAGACGAGTGCGTGGTCCCTGTGTTGTCGCGGCAAAGCTTCTGGCGGTATCTGCCGCTCCCAAGGGCAAACCTTGGACCGGATCAGCCCAATCACGAGACGACTGACATGGCGATTCCGTCGACGAATCGGCGCTAGGCTAGGGCCTGCGTTGTGCAAGCCATTGTCTGCTGCGGCGCTGGTCCAGAAGGGGTTTCCTGTGATCGTGCTTGTAGGACGCTCGTGCGGATGCAGGCGACCTGTTGCAGGAGGTAGGGCTGGGTAGCCCGTAACCCGTGCATTGATGAGCCCGGGGTCTTCACTGATGTTGATGGCTGCGGGAGATGCCGCATGTAGGTAGGTTGTCACAGTTGCCTGCACCGGCTGTGGGTGGATGAGTTGGACATGCCTGTTTTTGTGCAAGGCGGGCTGGGACATACTCGTACATGGCATCGTCATCATACTTCTCCCGCTGCTGATGTCCCCCGCGGCCCCAAGTTGCGCAAAGAACGCACGACTACCTGCTATTTGGGCATCATAAGGTGCTCGTACCAGCATTTGAAGTCTCCTATTGGGCCCGTGCCCGGCACCCGTCGAATCGAAATGCGTCGAACCTTATCAAGGCCGCCGTGCGTGCCTACTATTATTATTATTACGTCGCGCGCGGCCCGCGGAGCGAACTCGGCCGTTCGTTCGACCTGGCTCAGGTGGTACCTGAGGTACCTAATAAGCTGACCTCGAGCCTGCTGGGCCGTCACATGCGCTAGGCTGGCTGCGGCTTAGTGCTGCTGGTGGCTGTCCCGCGGACGAGGACCCTTGGAGGGGTACACCATTGGGAAATGTGCGTAATCGTGCTCGAGGGTCGTCGGGTGTCAGAGCCATGGGTTTGCATGTACGAGAGTGTGGGCAGGGCGTGTCCCTCGGTTTCCCGGGTCCCTAATAAGGCATAATGACGGGAGGACAGATGGCGGCATCTGATCGTGGGTCTTGGGCTTGCGGCACAACACAGGGTTGTGCGCGCACCAAACGTGAGGCGAGGGCCGGGTCGAGGTACGTCATTTGCGTACCTACTCGTACATGTATCTCGAGATCACCCGGCCGTAGAGTCGAGTAGCGGGCTTTCACGTACCCGTATTCGGCAGTCCAAATCCAAGGTAAATGTATTCGATGCCACGGTCAAACCTCAGTCAGACTGCGAAGGCACCTACATATGAGGCATCAAGTAACAAAGAGGTACGTAAGGTTGAGCACGCAGCCTGCCGAGCGTCTAGAAGAGACCTGGAGAAAGACTACATGTAGATAAAAACATACCTACTCGTAGGTCGGCTCTGGCCTGGCTGCCAGCTGTCGAGCTTCGCGACGGATGCGGCTCGCCACTCGCCGCGTGTGCCGGCTCGTATCTCTCGATGTGCCGTCACGCCGCGTTTCGAGTCGGCCGCCACCGACAGCCTGCCATGCTCGGAGAAGAGGCCCGGCCCAATATCCTATGCCACCCCTGTGAGGATGCCCTGATGTAGGTATTCTGGCATTGCACCCCAGTGCTGTCGATTACAGCTCTGCGGACCCGGCCCGTCGAGTGCAGGGGCGTTGCATGTGTGGACGGCCGCTGATTGATTCGTTTCGGCGGTCCTCCCTGGTCTGTTACAGACTAAGCCTGCAGCCCAATATTGAGATGCAGCAGCCGCTTGAACCTTTGCGCCTCAAGCGCCTTGGCCCTCACACCATCATCACTGGTGTCTCGTAGGTCCTGGGTCTTGTGAAGACGGTCGTATGGGTGTGTGCCGAGCGACGAAGATTCGCCTTTGATGGGGGGATCGGTGGCTGCTTCAACGGTCGTTCACGGGGAAGATATAGAGTGCTCCCGCGCACAGTCGTGCCCACCCACCCGCTTCACGTCCATGTATGTACGTAGGGAGATGCACTCCATGTACTCCGTAGCGATCCGGCCGGGCCACAGGCGTGGCAAAAGGCAAGACCCAATGCATGGACAGCCCACCGAGGGGCCAGTGGATGCCGAATGCATCGCATCACATCCAATGCGAGCACGAGGGGCAGATTCAGATTCTCTGGCATTCCATGCCACGCGTGCCCACCAGCATGCGAGTAGGACCTCCGGTGCCCGCTGCCGTGAACGATTCCCGCCCGTCTGTGCCCATATAATCGTACCTAAGGTTGTACTCGTACCTACCTTAGATACCTAGGTACCTATGTATTTCATGCCGACCCGAGCCGCTGCGACCCGCGAGGGTGGACTGTCGGAGAGCGACTTCCAATTTGAAGGCTTGCGCAAGACGTTCTGCTGCCCGTCGTTTCCCACCAGAACACCTCTCTTCTCTATTCCAACAGCCTGCCAGGCCTCGATCCGCACACCAACGCCCATGTGTGCAATCACCTTCAAATCGGTTCTCAGAGGGGGAAGAAAACCCCACAGCCACTCGCCTCCAGCAAGTCGGTGGAGGCAGGCTGCGACACGATGTCCGGCTCCGGCCCCACTGGCGGAGGGGCATGCATGCGGACCAAAATATGTCTCGCCAACGAGGCCCAGAAAAGGCGCCGAACATCGCAACCATGCCCTACGCCCGAAACGAGGCCTGCCAGCCACCTGTCGACTTCTTCCTGTACCTGTGAGGGTACCTTTCTCTTCTTGAGCGAGGCAGCTTCAAGCTGCTGTTACAGTGCGAGTGACGCCTGGAGACCGTCCCAACAGTGCGAGCCGGCAGGGCCTAGGGGAGCGGGTCCACGCCGCAACGGCCATCGTGAATCGAGCATGCGTACTCTTGCCCGTGCGTGCACATGCTCCGCGGCTGTCGGCTTGCGATGACTGCGCATCCATTCAGAGTACACGTGTGCTCTTGATCGGCAACGGCTTTGCAGCAGCCAAGTGCGGTGGTCACTTGGATCTTTAACTGCACATCGCCGACGACAGCCTTGAAGACGTCAGAGTTGAAAAGGCAGCACTCCGTATGCTATGCTCCGGGCTCGCCACACAACTGGTGGCCCACAACCTCTGACGTACGAGGCTTGTCATTGTGTCCTCTTCTCGGGGTCTGCCAACAAGACACCCGCGGCGTCCCTCGACAAATGCTTTCGACGATGGAAACCTACTTGGGTGGTTCTGAGCAACAACGGACCCTTCGGCCGGGCGGCGCATACGAGCAGTCTGGCTGGCTGGCTGACACGCCAAGACTTCGGCAGCGTCGTAGGGTAGCACCAGGTGGCCTGAAGCCGGGGGTTTATTGCTGCAAGCAAGCCCAGCTCGAGGTTCTACCACATCGTGGTAAACTGCACGACGCACCTCTCTCCTTCAAAGACGACGTTCGTCTCGTCATATCCGTCTTCACACGTGGGCCCACCCAAAAGCAACAGGGCCGAGTCTCTTGGGAAGGCATGAAAGGCAAGGCCTCCCCCACTTAACACAATGCCGCTTCTGACCGCGATCGGGAACCCATCTCACCCACTCGGTTGAGGGAAGGGATCAGCCTCCTCGGTGAAGGCTTCATTCCGCTAATCATGCACGACAGAATTGGAACATTCTAATGTTGGATTTCAGGACGACCACAAGCCCGTCGGTGGGCATTTCCAAAACAGCATTGCCGACGTGGCTGGTAAAGCCGTGGTGCTCCGTGCGTTGTCCAGGTTCTGTCCCTTTCACGCTCTCTCTATCGACCCCTAAAGTTCTTGGTTCATTCTAGCCTACGGAGCACAGCGCTTACAACAGGGCCTTAGTGGATGGCGCATGGGGCCCGCCACCAACGGCTGATCCATGGAAACCTTACGAGCAGGCACGGCACGCGACAGGTAACGTAACACCACGGCCGGCGCCTGGCGCTATTGATGGATGAACTGCCCAGCCAGAGGGAGTACTGCACGTCCGGTCTCTCGTCAAAGACCTGAAGGAGGACTGCCAGTATCATCAAAGATATGGCGTCTTCCACAGCGAGAAACTTTGAGGGCCTCACTGCGACAGCCATTCACCCCGAGGCCGTCTGATACCATGTGCAGCGACCACCGTCTGCTCAGCCGTTCTGCCTAGACCGGGTATGCAATAGCTTCAGGTAGGGAACCCCGGCAAGTGCTTGATGAGTCGCGGTCGCGCCGATGGCGTGCTGCCTTGTACGTGCAAGGGTAAGCATTAACTAGGCCTGATCTGATCGCCAGTGCAACGCAGGCTGCCAACTACTCCATGAACGACATAGGGATAGTCGTACCCGAAATGGGAGACGAACGCCTGTCTTCTGCTCCTCCGCCAGTGGCGAGAAGAGCCACATCTGCCTGCCACCCTGCCTCGACCGGCCACGACCCAAGGGACAACGCTCGACTCCGTGAGCTTCGTTTCGCCCTCTTCTCATGACCAAACCTTATGTGGTGGCAGCTCACCGCCACGGTCGACCGCCGAGCTTCCAGCACTGAACTATGAGATCATCCGTGGCTGGTAGCGCCCTGGGTGACAATTAGGTGAGAACTAGTGCACACGTGATGGAGTCTCAGATCGGCCCGTGCTCCTGTGCTTCGCCCCCGTTCGTGGATTGACGTGCTCGTACCGACAGGGCGGCAACGCGGACGGCAAGATCTCGAACTGCGAGTCAGTGCGTGCGCCCTGTCGCTTCCGGGGCTCCTCGACTAATAGTGAGCGAGGCTAATCTCACACAGACTGGCTCGCGCGCCGATTGGGGAGTGAGCAGCCGCTTCCGTCTGGGGAAGCAAACCACCAAGACCACCCCGCAGATTCAGGGGGGTTTAGGGGCTACAGTAGGTACTGGGGGAAGAGGGTAAACTCCAAATTCCGCGATTGGAGTTCCCAGTATGGGCTTTTTTTTGGAGCAGCTTCCATATCCCAACGGCGAATTCTTGCGTACAGATCGGCCGTCCGCAAAGCTCATTTCCTAGGCGTCTGAGCAACGATCCTCACGGCCGGGGGGACTCGTCGCGTGGCCATACCTGGAATCCCAGGTAAGGAATGGCCGCTGAGCACACCCATTACTCGTTCGGCTCGTCCATGTGCATGAACAACCGGGCCGTTCGGGAGTCGCTGCCCGGAGGCGTTTGTCGATCTGGACGAGGTACCAGCATTGTCGCCCCTGTCCCCAATTCCCCAAAAGAAAGCTCCCATACTGCGTTTGGACTCCGGGAGGGCAATCTGCAGAGAGGGCCCGACGACCAAGCCAAGCCGGGGTGGCGGGCATCTGACAACAGGTAGTTCGGTCCCCGACACCGCGACTCACGAAAGTTGGACAAGAGAAGGCCCCCAAGTACCTGCGTACTTCACCGAAGTGCAAGCTCCGGGGGGCGAGAGTGCACGCACAGGTGTTCTAACAAGCACAGGACGTGCCCAGCTGTTCTCAGCACTGTCGAGAACGGCCTAGAACCCGATAGTAAGCAGGGTCGGTCATCTGCCCGGATGCCAAACAGGGGTCTTGCGAGGTCTTGGACGGGCGCAACGCAAGCGATCAGCCTCTCACCCTCACCTCATTTGCCAAATCGCAGAGTTGCACGCCGGGCGCTTGCGGGCTGTTCCTGGTCCGGGTCACCTGGCTATCGCCCCCGTCGTCAGCTAGCCGGCATATGGCCTATTTCCTGGCTGGCTGGCTGGCAGGCCGGTATTGGCTTTCTCGTGCCGTGCTTACATCCCTGGCGCCGGCCGCGGAGGCGGGAGCCAAGCAGCCAGTCCCTCTGAAGAAAAACCAAATCCCGGCTGGGTTTCGAAGAAGCGATGCAGCAGGTCTGACGGATGAGGAGGCCGCCAGCAGGCGATACATGGGATTCGGCAGCACGGGGCCTCGTGCTTTTCCCGAGTCGATACTCGCACCGGCCGTAGGAGGGAGACATAGCGGCGCGGTATACTGTATATTGCCTTGCTATCACGCGCATGGGACGAGCCCAGGACTCCCCGGCTCGGCAGCTAATCCAGTGCGAGGCAAGCAGTCCGTCGACCTCCCGGGACCCCGGGCGGGCTGCTGTAGGCGCAGGACGGGAATCGGCCTGGTGGGCATCCTTGATCTGGGGAGGAGTGGGCACTTGGAGCGAGGTCTGGGGTTATTACCGGGCGTGTTTCCTGGGAGGCAGCCTACGACGAAGCGTGGCTGCTTGGGTGCGGTGTCTCTGCAACCCCGGGGATACCGCGTCGGGTCACGAAGCCACCCGATGCGATTTGACCTCTCCATTGGAAAGCCCGGGAGTTTCACCTCGACTCGGGCATATCGTGACGTGGGCACTAAAGGTTGCGAGCACTGGCAAGGTGAGATCGTGTACGAGTAGCAGGCCCAGTCCGATGACGACGACGACGGCGGCGACGGCGACGGCGACGACCGACCCCTGCAGGGTTCCCCAGACTTTTGGAGCGAACGGAAGCCGGAGCGCACCGTGCGCACCCCTCCACCGACAGCCATTCATCCACATTATCAGATGTCGGAGTCGGGTGCTCTCCGTTTACTCGTAGGTAGGTAGACTTGCGCCGAGTTGGGCTGGGCTGCTAGTGCTGCCTACTCGTAACCGAAGATACCATCGCGGTATGTACCTACAGAGGTACATGTAGTTAGGCCCCGTAGCCCCGCACCACCTGGAACGGTTCCGCAGACCGCATCGGGCTTGTGCCTGTGACATTTCGAGGCAGACCTCCAGTCCGTTCCAATACGGAGCCCACGTTCAGAACCAATGCCAACTTACAGGTACGTGTATGAGCTGCTTTTATTGCTGGCCTGGCTGCTCATCAACGCCTGATGGATGGGTGCGCGGACTCCCTACGAGCCAGCCAACCACAGGCATACGAGCCAGCCAACCACGGGCAGCTCTCGGCATACCCCGGTACCCCAGGTTGGGGGTGTGGTGCATCACGGGGCCTTGTTTCAAGCCAGCCGCTACGCATTCGTTGACCATCTTTTTTTTTCTTCTTCTTCAGGAACAGCCGTCACCGCTGTGGTGGTGTCATGTTGATGATGACGATGATGCTGCTGCTTTAGTGAGGCTGGACCAATACGTGAAATGATGTGCCTCAATCCAGTAGATCTGCGTACCTGCCTGCCTCACACACTTGGGTTCATCAGGTAACCACCTCCGTAAGGGATAGATCCGATTGTCTCGGGTACATCACGGTTAGTGTAGCTTCACTGTAGGTGGTAGGTACCTAGTCGTTGCGCAACGGTTTCCATCTATATGTCCCGTCCTGTTCGGCGTACTCGAAAGATACTTGTGTCACAGTAGTCGTCGACATCAACTTCAACCGCCCGACTTCAGGTCGACAGCAGCATCACAGCACCTCGGTGAATCTCCTTCCAACTCCATACCCTCCCTTCCGTCCATCTCTTCCAATTGGCCAATGGACTCGCGCGGGCCACGCCTCTCTCATCGCTATCGAAGACCCTCGCTCCCACAAGGACGCAACCACCTCGGACGCACTCCCGCATGTGCACCACCAGTATTAACTAGTCCTACATGCCACCACCACCACCACCACCACCACCACCACCACCACCACCGCGACCGCGACCGCCCCTCGGCCCACACACAGTAGCGTAGCAGCACCCCGCGTGGACGGCATGACGAGCGTCGCCGGCTGTGCCTGAGACAACAACTGGATTGTCTTGTGGGAGCCACGCCCTCCGCCAGGGACGCCCAAGGTGCTGGGCCACACGCCACGACACCTACCTACACAACGTCCACACAGCCATCCCTGATGAACAAAGTCCCGACGCCGCCGCCCCGGCCAGTCCTCGCCGAGACCCTGCACGGCCCTGCGCGGCCCTGCCTCGACGCGGCGATCCGCACTCCGCATCCCGAGGTAGGATACACGACAGCCGTCCTTCCTATGCTATAAATAATGAGCTGCTTGCAACCTGCAACCGTCCGCCCGCCGCTGGCCCGCCCCGGCTCTTCAACGCGTGGCCAGCTCGCCGGCGCATTGCAGATCATACGGGCAGCTCGCTGGCTCCAAAATATCTCCCGGGGTACGTCTACGAGTAGTAGCTGCGATCACGTCCATGTGTGTGCTCTCGCTTCGGGTATTACATGCAGTGGCGATCGGGTTGGTGGCGTTCTCGTGGGCGAGCGCCTTCTAACGGGCCAGTAGCAAGCACACGTCTCCCGACAAACAAGCCGCCTCGAGGGCATGTACCCGCAGCAGGTGAGTTGACCCTGCTTGCTTGCCCGTCTTCTAACCACTCGTGTTCTTCGTCTGGGCGGAGGGTCGGTCTGGGCCGATTCTCGCCCAATACCAACTCCGGGCACGGCATCGTGTGCGGCGACGGGAAACAGCTCGACTCGCCGAGGTGCGACGTGGACGCAAAGCACTTATTCGTCTCGCCTTTGCCCACATGCAGGGCAACAACCTTGCGACCGGTCGCGCGTCTGCCACTATCTCCGGGGGGTCACGCGTGCTGGCTCTGGCAAGCACCCATTCATTCATTATGCATGCATGGAGGCGACGAATGCTACCCAGGCGCTGCTCGATCGTGGCCCATGCTCAAGCTCCCTACGTCACAGCCGGCTGCGCCCAGTCACCGGCGGCGCTTGAGACCCATCAGCAGCAGGGTCCTCGGGGTCGCGGCCGGCCGCGCCTCTTGCTGATGACGACCCGACCCGGGCCTCGCGTGGGACAGGCTGGGCGAGACGGGCGGGTTCGTTGGCGCTCGGTTGCAAAGGCGTCGATGGGGTCCGGTCCGGTCCTCGATTCCGCGCGGGCAAAATGGAACGTCGTCATTGTGGTTGTCGAGATCAGCGAGCTGACTGGTGTCGTTTTTGCAGCGAGTGGCCCAAGGGCCCAGCAGCCTGCCGACGAGCTTATTACCAAGCAGGCGCCTACGAGTGAAGTGAGCACTCGCCGCGGCCACACTCTTATGTTGGAGCTATGCCCGGTAGGCGAGCCCTGACCCCGGCCACCGCGGGCAGCTGTCCCCATGTGGACAGGTACGCCAGCACACACCTGCAAACGCAAGCACACGGGTGATGGGGTACGGGACTTGACGCCCGGCCGTTCCCAGCGGAAGCCCGTCAGGTGGCGCGGCATCGCCACTATCTGTGCGGAGAGCACGGGGATACGAGTATGGCGACGATCTATCCCACTTGCTCGCCCCCGAATGCGTGCGGTCCAGTGGGCAGCACTCATACAGCGGGTGGATGGCTGGCTTTTGCTTGCCAGAAGGCCCGAAACCCGTTCTGCCTTGCGAGTTCTGGCTGATTACTCACGATGCAGATGAGACGGGGGACGACGGGGTGGCGCTCGCTGTGCTTCGAGCAGAGAGCCAAGGAAGAGAGTACGCCTACGAGTACTCGTATGCGTGAGTATGCGTGAGTACTCGTAGCTACGGACGGAGCCTCGAGCCTTGCCAGGTTAGAGTGGCCAGGGTGATCCGCACACCCGTCCTGCAGCTCTCTTCCTGCTTACGGCCGCCTGCAGAGACCCAATCACACCAGGCGCGGCCGATTCTCCAGCTGGCCATTGGTGCGCGGCCCACGAGGGGGTGGGATGCGCGATTCTCGTGCTCCAAGCTCTGCTGCTCTGCTGCTGCCGCCGCCGCCGCCCTCACGTCATGCTGCAACCGTGTAGCTCTCTGCTGCCGCGCGAAGCTGCTGGGCGGACTGCAGCGCCGACAACGGCAAACACCCCTTGGTGAGTGCGAGGTTCATCGCCCCCTTTGTGGCCTGCTCCAGAGATATGCCGCGTGAATCGGCTCCAGAGAGATGCAAGTCTTCCTCTTTCGTCGTCGGATCCCAACCCCGGACACTGTCGCACAAGGCCCGCTTTGCGCCGCCCCGTGAGAAGCACGAGGAGTGCTCGTACGGGTTCGCGGGGAGGGGTGGTGGTGGGCTTTTGCGCCCCCCGGGCAGAGGCGCGGCAACGCCCATACTCGTCCACACCATTTCCCCGCTTATATCCTCTTCCGAACCCATGCCCTTCTTCCCCTGCCCCTTGCCCTCGGCTTTTCTTCGCAAGGTCTGCAACCAGAATATACCGTTACATCGTGAGGGTCAAGGGCGCGCCCAGGTGCTTGAGCCGTTGCACGTTGTGCCGAAATTGGATTGGGGCTTGCGGAGGGCCCACGGGCGCGAGCGCGAGCAGGGGTGTCGCGTCGGGAGGCGTGCGGGCTGGGATAGAAGGGGGATGGACGGGAGAGGCTTTGCTTCTCTTTGCTCTGGTCTTTCGCAGATCCATCTAATCTGCATCTCGAGCTCTGGGGCCGGTTGTTTCTCTGACCTCTGGGCCCAAGCTAGTGGACGGCCCGTCGCCGCTCTGCCTTTCTTCTACGAGGATACTTGCCCTGCAGGCGAGTTGGCCCCGCCATCTATCCAGCTGGCTGATGGGCCTCTTGGGAAGGGGCCCGCAGCTTTGGGCTCTCGGGCTCAGCTCCGGTCGCGCTGCGGGCAAGCTCATTGCTTCGTCGGCCCTAACGAGCAGCGCGCCGTGAGCGCCCGCCGGGCTGCCGCAAGCCTCGTCTCGTGGGGGGAATTTACAGGGACAGGCTAGGCCGAGCAAGCAGGCAGGCCAGGCCAGGCCAGGCAAGGCAAGGCAGCACAACGCAAGGCCAGGCAACGCAGAGCGAGGCGAGGCGAGACAAAGCCCAATAAGGCAAGGCAGGACGGCCTTGCCATGCCAAAACGTATGGGTCTGAAGTGGTGTATGTGGCCGTGGGGATCGGATCCGGGGGTTTGACGTGTCCGCCTCACTCTCGTCTCGATAGGCAGGCTGGCGGAGCGGTTTGTCGCGCGCAGGGTGTCCAGCCTCATTACTACTGGTGTGCCGTATCGACCGTATTGGGGACGGGACGGGTACAAGCGGCCGAGAAGGGGGAGGGTGTGTTTTTTTTTTTTTTTTCTTGTCTCGGATCTGCTGGTATACGCCGCTCGCAGCAGGTGGCCATTTATATTCTGAATATGTTGATTCGAAGAAGGGGACGGTTCCCAGACGGCAACCACCGGCGAGTTTCTTGTGCGACGTCTCTCACTCACTCACTCTCTCTCTCTTCATCTCTCAAGCGCACGCAGATGGGTTGCGCAAGTCTCCTCGTCAGCCTGTCCTGTGGCACACCGCAAGGCGCTGCTGATGTTGAATGGCATTGAGCGGCGGTGGTGTACCACTCACTCATTGCTGACATGTCTCCCCTCTCCCTTCCCTTCCCCCCTGTCGGAAGGTTCACCGGCCGAGCTGAGCTTTCGCGCGCCCATTGGCACGCGTCGGCCCCCTCCCTTCACCCCCGTGCTCACCTGATCGGGCAGACATGCCGGTCGGGCGATTGCTCGTTACATACAGCGCGGGTTTGTGGGGGAAGGGGAGGAATAGGCGGGTGTCGGTGCTCGCTCTGTTTTTCCTTGGTCTTGTTTCTGTTTTGCTGGAGCGAGACGTAGATCGTCTGTGTCCCCGGGTCGGTCGTGCCTGGAGGGCGTTTGACGTCGTCGGCGGATTTGAAGTTGTTGGCGGACTCGAAGTCGTCTCGTCTCTGGAGACAAAAGCCGCGGGGTACAAATAGGGACGGGGGATACAGCACTACCACGGCACCGGTGGTTCAATATGGCGTGTATTCTCCCCCCCTCCCGGGGGCTGTGTAGCGTGGGCTCGACGTTTCGGCGATGTGAAGTGACTGACGCTGTCGGTGGACAGCGACTACGTGCAGGCACTGTGCAACAAGCTCGTTCTGGTCACCCTCCGATCCGAGTCACTGCAGACCTCGACCACCCGTCGTCCGTCCCCTCCCGAAGCAACACCTGCCGCATTGAAACGAGGCTCTCACAAGAGCTCTGCTCGGGTGGTTTGCGAGTCTCCCACTTGCAGCGGTGTTGTTATCGCGGTGTCTTCTGTTGAACGTCGTAGCAGGCAGTCTTTCATGCAACACGCAAAGAGACGCAGCGGGCCTTTCCTTTTATGTTTATGGTTTGTGGTAAATAGAGATACAAGCGGGTGCTACAGTTTGGCAGGCAGTATCACGTTGACAGGCGGGCAGCATATCTCCTGACAACACTTCCAAAAGGGAACACTTCGTTTCAAGCCGTTGTCAAGGCAGGCAAGCGGGTTTTTCTCAGAAGACATAAGGCCGACTCACTTTCATGACATACTACCAAACCAGTCCGGAAAAGACTCTTTCAACCCGAGTGACAGTGACTTTCTTCCACTCCCCTTACTTAACATCCTCTTCCCCTTCCCCTCCTCCTTCGGCTCAACCTCCCCCCTCCTCGGAGCTCACCCTCCCCTCCCTGTATGCTGAACGCCTGGGCGAGGACGTCGCGCAGGACGGGCAGGGAGGGGGAGAAGAAGTACTGGCCGCCGCGCGGGACGACCCACTTGCGGGCGCCGAGGTCGAGGCTGCGGGCCGTGTCGCCCGGGTCGGCGCCCGTCATCGCCCGGGCGCCGACGTTGTCCTCGTCCGCCACCTGCCCTATCAGCGGGTCCTGGCCGGGCTGCTCCGGCTTGCCGGGCGGGAAGCCCGCGGGGTTGGCCCAGGCTGTGTGTGTGTGTTTTTGTGTCAGTGAGAGAGATCTCGGGGATTCTCTCCTTTTTTTTCTCTCTTTTTCTTTTTTGTGTCTCGTCGTCATTGGGGAAAAAAGGGGGGCTGGAGAGGGGAAAGGGGTAGTGGGAAAAGGGGGCTGAAGAGGGGAGGATGAGACGTGGACTCTGAACACTCCACAGATCGGAGACTCTCAAGACTCAACCACAACAACCAAGGGAACAACCAAGGGATATGAGATGAAGGAAAAAAAGGAAGAAGAAAAAAGGAAGAAGAAAAGAAAAGAACTCACCCTTCTGCAGAAACTGGAACCCGCTAGCCAGGCTGCTCTGGTAGCACACAAACAGCAGGCCCCTCTCCCTCTCGGTCCGGCGGCTCTCGAGCTCGGCGCCCGTGACCTCGGGCCCGTACGGGATCCCCCGGCGGGCGACGCGGTGCGGCTGGATTCCCGTCTGCAGGTCGATGTCGCCCCGCGGGTTCATCTTGCGGACGTGCGCCGCGAAGGGGCAGGCCTCCTGCGAGCCCCCGGGGGCGAACTCGAAGCGGTTGTTCCGCTGCTTGTCGCCGCCCAGCTCCGGGTCGTCGCGAAGCGGGCGCTCCGCCAGGGGCGCCCCGGACTTCCACCGCCCCGTCATCCGGGCGCCCAGCAGCTCCGCCCCGTCCACCGTCGGGTCGCTCACCTGCGGCGCGGTGTGGGCCAGGAAGCTGCTCCGCTCGGCTCGGGTCAGTGTGTGTGTGTGTGTGTGTGTGTGTGTGTGTGTGTGTCTTCTGCTGTTGTCTCTAGAGAGAGAGAGAGAGAGAGAGAGAGAGAGAGAGAGAGAGAGAGAGAGAGAAGGGGACAGTCTTGCTCTCTTACCTTCTCGATCCCCCCGGCGGAAAAGGCAATGTTGGTAAAGGCGACGGGCTTGAGAGTCGTCGCGCGATGGCGGTGGTGGTGGTTGTGGTGGCCTCGGCCTCGGCCTCGCGGTGCCGGCGGATGGCCTCGCGGCTGGCGGACACGTCCCGGCCCGTGCTGATCAGGGGCACCAGCCTGGAAAGCAGCGGCCGGAAGCGGCCTGCGTCCTCGATCCGGAAGAAGAAGAAGACCTCGGCCTTCTTGGGGAAGCCCGGGCTTTTTTTTAATTTCGCGGAGAGAAAGAAAACGGTTTTTGTCAGTTCTTGGTTTGTGGGCCTGACTGGCGACGAGCAAGCGGATGGGCTGGATGGATGGATCGATCGGTCGAGGAGGAGACACCCGAGGAGATGGGTTTGTAAAAGGGAGAAAAACTCACATGATATCCCCCTGGATGTTCTGGAGCTCGACTGAAGTCATGTCTGCTGGTTGGGTTCTGGCGCGTTGGTGATCGGTTGCTATGCTGCAGGGACTTTCCGGCAGAAGGAGAAAGGCTCTTGTCGCTTACTTATTTATACATCTAGGAAAACACACACGACGGACAGTCCTACCTCTCCCTGTCTCTCTCTCTCTGTCACATGGCTGCGCCGGGTGACCTCGGGGGAGCCGAGCAAGGGACATCTCAGTAAGCGTTGCAGTCCGCTGTCGGAGTCACCAGAGGTTCCTTTCAAAAGAGAGAGAGAGAGAGAGAGGAGAAACTAGAGTCCCCCTCATTCCGTCAGCCTCAGCCTGGCGCCGTATAAGCCGCCTAGAAAAAGGGGGCTTGGTGCTATAACAAATCCGCCGCCCGCGATTGGCCAGCTTCCCGGGGGCAGCGAGCGAGGAGGGCTGACAGCCGCTCAGCTCAGCCTGTTTTGCTGACGGCCCTTTTTGTTCCTTCTTCTTCTTCTTCTCCTGCGCGAAAAGGTACCGGGGGTCTTAGGTTGCTCCCGGGGCGCAATCTCGGTGGTCAGACAATTTTCACCGCTCGACGGAGAGGCCAGGCAAACGTAGGCGGATAGCCTTACGGGGTGGCGTGAGAGCGGGCAGCGGAAGGGTCAAAAGGGAGCCACGAGGCGGAGAGGGGCCGCGCCAGCTGAGGGTGGCGTTCCCCCCCCATGTGATCTTCGAGCAGCCTGGAACGTCGTCAGACGGTCACTGGAGAGAAGACGAGGCCGCGGTCGATGGGGGGATGCTGCATTAGCAATGACTTTCATGTCTGTACTGAGAACCGATACGTCCACCCCCCCCGCCGCCCCGCGGGCTACTCTCCAATGTCGCTGTCCGTCATACATGATCGCTGTCTGTGTCGTGGAGGCAAAGCTTGCTGCCAGGTAGAGTAGAGCATGCCTCCCTTGTAGGGTCTGCCCCCCGGGGGCCCGAAATTAAACAAATAAATAGAGAGAAGAAGCAGAAAGCCCCGGCTGCCACTGTGGCATCGCTGCACACAAACACACCCACAATCCAAAGGCCCAGGCAGAAATCACCCCATGCACGCATCGCCGCCTGCTTCATACCCTTCCCTTCCCCCCTTCCCTCCCCTCCTCTCCCCTCAGAAGCCATCACTCCTCCCCCGCGTGCGTCTCAGTCGAGAAACCACCCAAAGCCGCCGACGCGCCCGGCTGGGGACCGCCGACGGGCGCCCCTCCTCCTCCCCCGCGAGGCCTCCATGGCGGCAGCGTCGTCGCGCAAGCCCCGCAGCGAGCCGGCGAGGAAGCCGGCGGAGAGGCCGAAGAGCAGGACCATGACGAACGCCTGCAGGGGGTCCGCGGCGCGAGAACAATGTCGGCGGCGGCTGACCACGCGATCCGCAAGGCGTAGTAGGCGCGCTCGATCAGGTTGTCCATCTTTTCTCCTGGTGCGAGCGAAAGGGGGGCTGGGGCCGGGACCGGAGAGTGGGTTGTCGGGCAGGTGAAGAGGGGTTGATAAGGTCTGGAAGGAGGTGCGTCTTGCGGGTTCCTCTTTCGTGCGTTGCCGGTCAGGGCCGAGACAGTGAGATGATGATGATTACGATGACAATGATGATGACTTTGGACAGATCGGTGTCGGTTCGCGGTGAGGATTCCAATGCACCGGGTATGCGAATCAACATTCGACGGGGGCGGCCGGACCATCATCAATCTTCTGCTGCGAAAAGGAAACGGCTCGCTTCCCACTGCAGAGATAGATCTCAGCATAGTCCCCTTCGCTGCCAAAGTTCCCGCGAGCATAAGCTCCAGGCGAGCTTCCAGAGGCTCCATGCATGTAAGTAGAACATGAGCTCGTGCGTTCGAAGCATGTCGCCGATCGGCAGGCCGACGGAGCAGAACGACATCCGTCGAATGCGGTAGCTGCCACTGCATGGTTAGTATTCTGGTCTCGTGCGAGGAGGCTCTCCTGGGTTGCCCACGGAAAGCACTCCCCTTCGGCCTGCCTGCCAACGTTTGCCCGGCCGAGGCGCCTATGGCGGTCATCATCGCTTGGCGATGTGACGTGATCCAAAGCAGCGCCTCGTTGATACCAGCCGCGCAGCTGAACGGACACACCTCGGAAGCCCCTGCTCTCGGCGGCGGCGACGGCGACGTAGATGATCATTCTGGTATTGGTATCTGGCATTTGAGCATTGCTGCATATGGCATTATATACTAGGGACGTCGCTGGTCGGCGTCGAGTCGGGACGAAACAACATGAAATAATTCAACTGTGGCGCGCGCGCTATGCGACCAAATGCAAAAAGGAACCGTCCAGCCCAGCACACACAGATGCGGGCGTACGATCGGTATTCTTCTCCGAACCCCCAACGCCCAATATTACCCAGCCAACCAACCAACCCCACGGGCCCGGATTCTCAACGCGTGGCAGGCCCGAACGGCGCCTTGACACTTTCAAGGCTCGCCGTCCTCGACCTGCAGCCACGCCAGCAGGAGGTCGATACCCCAAGCCAACCAGTCCTGAACACCCTGCACAAGCCACGAAACACCATACAGTATCTCGGCGAACACCAGCAGGCCGTCGATGGCGACCTCGATGACCAGCCCTAGTCAGGATATCTTCTTGGTCCGGTTCTTGGCCGCATTGACCTTGCCGTGCAGGGCATCGGCCTGGTTGTTGACGTGGTCGAGCATGGCGGTCTGTTCCTCAATCTCGTGCTGGATAGCCTCGGCCATGTGGCGCTGGCGGCCCACAATCTTGGACAGGTCCTTCACGTCCTCGTCTTGCTCCTTCATCATCTGCTGCTGAAGCTGGAGAACACCCTGGTTGTCCTTGTCGCGGGTGCGGTCCGTCTCGGGAAGCGGCGCACCCAGCACCCGCCCGCCAGCGCGAGGGGCGGCGCGCCCATTGCCGTTGCCGTGGCCAGCGCCGAGCAGAGATGCCTTGTCGGCGGAGGGCGCTGCGGCACTCTGGGGCCCGCGGGCGTGAGCGGAAATGGCGGAGCTGAGCTTCTCGAGGTCGTCCCGGTCGACGCGGGCAGCAGAAAGGAGGTCCTTGCGCCTGCGGATCTCCCCCTCGCCCAGCCGGCGAGAGTCGTGGATGATTTTGAGACCGTCCGCCAAGGTCGTGAGGAGGGAGGAGGCCTTGATGATGGCCTTCTTGGCGGCCGAGGCGGCCTCGAGGGCGGCCGTGCTCTCGGTGGCGGCGTCTCGCCGGGCGAGGCAGCGACGAGCGTCCTGGAGATCACGCTTCATCTCGCCGTGCAGGTCGAGCCAGGTAGAAGGGTCCTGGGCGGCGGCGCGGTTGGCCGCATCGCGGCTGGGTATGGCGTGTCGGGCGGACACGCTGGCGTTGCTGTTGGCGGCACTGGCGCTGCCGGCGCCGACGGCGGGCAGGTTGAGGAAGGCGCGCCAGGCAGGCGTGTCGCGCCACGAGCGGTCGGGGGACTCAGCTATCGCGCGTAGGTAAGACTCGAGGCCCCGGCGGCGGTCCTCGGTCAGCTCGGGCGACTTGACGGTCGACTTGAACCACGACTTGGCGGGCAGGGGGGCCGGGGGCGGGCCGCCGGCGAGGGAGGTCAGAGCCTGGTGGAGGGCGGCAAAGTCGGAGTACCGCTTCTGGACGACAAAGGTGCGCAAGGGCAGGCGCAGCGTGATGTTGTAGAGGGTGAAGGGCTTGGGAGCATCGGGCGGGGAGTTGAGAGAGGTGGTGGGGATGGTGATCTCGGCGGGCGGGCCCATGATCTGTGTGGCCGGGGCAGGGCGCGGCGGGGGCGGGGGAGGCGCTGTCGGACAAGCAGCGATGGAGACTGCGGGAGTGCTATTGCGATACGATGGCCGGGGTCGGCGTCGGCGCCGCGATCATGTCGGGTTGGATGGGAGTGGGCGCGGATGGATGCGCAGAGAGGGAACCCGGACGAGGCCGCGGGCGGGACGTGGCGAAGGGTGCTTGCTGACGGACGGCGGCGGCGGCGTCTGCTGAGTCTGCCGTTGTAGCTTTTGGTGATTTGGCTTGTGAGGCGGCGGATGTATCAGGCCGTGTGTGGTTCTTGAACAGGCACGTGAATAGAGGTACTCGTAGAGCGGTGGCGGGGTGTCGGTGGTGGAAGCGGTGCGTGGGATGAGGTCGAGGCTCGGCAGTCGTGATTGTCGTCAGGCACCGTCGAGTCGCGTGCGCCTTCCTGCTGCTGCTGCCTCGAGGTCGGAGCTGGAGCGGTTGGCCGCGCCTTCCACTGCGCATGACGATGACGGCGTAGAGGTCCATATTAATCTCTGTCCTGATTGGCTTGAAAGTCGCGGCTCGCATAAGGCAGGTACGAGTACGGACGGGTACGAGTACAGAGCACGGAGTAAAGAGTACCTAGGAGCCCAGGATTGGTTCGGTCCCGTCAGACGGGAGTATAAACACCGGGATTGACTACAATCGCCTTATTCTCACCGCCTGAGGCCGGCTCAGCCATCAGTCATCGAGGTCAGTCAAGTGTGAACTCAAATCACGCAACCTCCCCGTCCCCTGGTGGCGATATCTTCAGCCGCTTATCTCGCGTAGCTGAAAAGTTCTGTCGCCAGCAGCCAGGTCGGCTTATTCCGGTCAGTTCACCCAGTCCGCTTCTGGGTATACCTGCAAGCAAGTTCTCAGCACCCGCCTTTCCCCTGTCGACAGCGGCGACTCGGTGTCTAATAATAGTGTCAACAGCACCACAAGTTCTCCGAGCCCCAGGAAGGATACCGCCGCCCGCCGCATTGTCACTATCATCTTCCACAGGATGCTCATAATCCATGTTCAAACGTCGCGATACTGTCTCTAGGCCACTGGAAACGGGCACGTGCGGAATTCGGTCGTTCTACCAGGCTGCGAGTTGGCCAAGCGCGCCGTCCGTCCCGCGCAGTTGCACAGCGTCGTCAGCCGGCTCCGTACGTGCCCACGGCGAACAGGAAGACGATGGCCAGCTCGTCCATCTCGCGGGTAAAGCTGCCGCTGAACCTGGCCAGTCCCGACGTCTCGTGGGGACCCTGCATGGCGCCCATCACGACCTCCGTCCCGTCGTTCAGCTCCCGGAACAGCGCGCTGCCCGAGGCTCCGACGTTGCCCCCGCCGTTCGTCTGCAGCGGCCCGTCTCCCGCCCCGCCCTTCATCACGTTCAGTCCCATCTGCTGGATCTGCTGCTGCCCGCCTCCCGTGGCCACTTCGTTCGGGTACATGATGTTTCGCCCGTACTGTTGAGATGCCGGTCAGCTTACGTCAGATAAGGGGTGAGAGAGAAAAAAGGGGGGGGGGGGGGGCAAATCGTCCTTCTGAGCACCCTGGCACCGCCCTTGGACTCACCACTATTCCTTCTTCCTCGGGGTACAGGTTGCGAGCGATAAAGCTAATTTTTCCAACGTCAGCTTCTCGTGGCAAAGTCGCCTCCTGGCTGGGGCCAAAAGACTCACAAATGACCCAGCTGCGTGCCCAGTGGCTGGTCCAGCACCAAGACCGTAAAGTCCCTCCGGGCGTACTCGGCGTGGCTCACGCCTGAGGTCGGCTTGATGTCGAAGGCGGCGATGACATGGGCCTCGGCGCTGAACCGCCCCAGGTAGTAGCCCATTCTCACGAAGACGTCGACACCGTTTTCCATCAGGTCCATCTTGCAGTGGCGCGCGGTCAGCGCGTAGTAGCCAGCCGGGAGCAGCGAGCAGGTGCACTTTGTCAGCACGCGGCCGTCCGATGCGCGGCGCCGAATGACGATGCCCACGCGCCGGTCCGTCAAGGGCTTGACCCACGCCATGACGGCCTGATCCGCCGTGGGCTGCTCCCCGTCCCACCGGCCTAGCGTGTCGAGGACCATGCCGTTGCTTCTTGTGAACTGCGAGACCACGTTGCGGATGTCCTTCTTGGTGGAAACGGCCGTCTGCCTCGCGGCAAATTTGTGATGCCGCAGCTCCCAGTCCAGGGGGGCTTTTTTGTTGAAGAAGTGAGCCTTCCTCTTGGCCAGCCGCGCATCGGAGGCCGGGCGAGCTGCGTCGCCGGCGACTTGTTTCGCCGCGGGGTCGAGGACCAGTGCCGACGAGAGCACGGCGCCGAGCCAGAAGAGGCTCGTGATGGTGAGTGACAGGCGCATCCTGGCGAGGCGGTCTCGGTCACCGGCTACGATCCGTCCGTGCTGGACGCCGACGGTAAGAACGCGGGCATTGCGGACGTTTTAAGTGCCTACTTTGATCGTTGTTTCTATTAACAAGTGGTGCGGGGCCCCAGGCCCTGGAGGACTTGTCACTCTTGACACGAGCATGGCATGTCCCGCCGCCAGGGATCATGGCAAGTCCCGCCCGGGCAGTTGTCGTCCGGGTGGCGTCCTGAGGCCGGAGGTGCAGCTATTCCTGGCTCATGCAGCCCGGGACAAGAAAATTCAAATGCTCAGGGGCGCCCTCTCCTCCCTTCTGTTCTGCCTGGCTTCCGCGTGTACCGGGTGGCGCGCGGCGCGTGCTGCGTGGCTTCTGCCGGGGTGATGTTCACGACCCGACGGCCTGAGGCTCCTTTTGGAACCGAGACGCAGATGGACTATCATCTTCGAGGCTGTGTGTTCAGTCCTGGTGGCGCACGCGCACCCGTTTCACGGATATGATTAGACGGGCAGTGGGTCGGTGGCATGAGGCGCAACACCCGCTTACACCTTCAGGGGCGAGATTCGGGAACAGACACGCGCGCGCCACGGCTGCCAAAACCGCGACAGACCCCGTTGCCCCATTGTCTTGGGTGAGAGGGCTTCGACGGCTCGCGGCGGTGGCGACGCAGTGCCACTCCTGAGGCAGGCAGCATCCAAAAACAAGACCTACTTTTTCGAGACTTGGGGGAAAAGAGGAAGAAAGAAAAACGAAACACCCCACCAAATCTCTATATTCAACGAAAGTTTATTTAGGTATTTAATCTCAATAGAAACGTAAAACGTAATCTCTATATTAAACGAAAGTTTATTTAGGTGTTGAAGACGAGCTGGCAAGGGGCTTCGGGGGCGGCCGTCCGCCTCGGGTAAGTAAGATCGCCATCTTGTTCACGATGCACATACGGTGACACATGCAGAGACATGCTTGAATGAAGCTCGACGAGCATTGGATTGTTCGTGACTCGGTCAAGCCACAAGTAGAACGTCTTTGGTCAATTCGGCTAACTGTTGACTCTTTTCAGACGACATGACACAATCACAACCCCATTTATTGAACTCTTGAGTGCACTTCTTGATGTACTTGGTGTATAGAAAATCCCCTTCTCATAGCCACGGGTCCAACATTGATCGAAGACAACCACCTTCTCGCCAGCCAGCTATCTATCAACCTGGTGTCTCAGGACCTGGATCTCCTCCCGATTGGTCTTCCTTGCCTGGCCGCTTTGCCAACTTCGAGTGCTTCTCACATTGTATGGCAGAAGTCATCCGCGTAATCTCGCCCGGGTCGCCCCCGTCCACTGATCATCTTGACCAAGTCAGACCCGTACTTGAATGGCAAGTCCGGGAAGCCCTCCTCGCGGTCGTCGCCCATGTTTTTGAGCAGCCCCTGGGCCATCACGTTGCCCGTTTTCGCCGCCATGCGCAGGGCGGTGTAGTGATAGTGGGAGTCTTTCCTGAATCGTGGCGTGCGCTTGGGGCAGGCACCGGCGCGCCAGAGCATCACGAAGATGGCGCCAGAACATCCCGAGGCGGGCAAGGCGCTGGCCGCCTCCAGAGGACTGCAATGGAGCGACACTTCTGCTCCGGGTGTCCCGCGCTCATGGGCATCGCCGCCGCGTCTGGGATACGTCAGCAGCGACGAAGCGTTGACACTGGCGCGAAACTCGATGAGAACCTGGACCAAGTCCGGGCTCCGCATAGCGATCGCGATGACCAATGGCGTGCACATGCCAATGAAGTGGGTGGTCTTCACTGGGATCTCCATGGCGGATACTGAAGGATTCCCAGTGCGAGCGCAACGGGCGAGAGCGCGCAAAAGTGCCTGGCCAAGGGCAGATTCGCGGGTGCCGGGCTCCGGGGAGTTGTCTCCGTTCAGCAAGCTGTAGACACGGCCATAAAGGTCATGGTCGGTGCTCGGAACTGGCAGCTCCTCCTGCTCCAGCTCAGCCAGCGAATCGGAAACACGGCCAAAAAGGCCCTCGTCAGTGGTGGGTGCTCGTTGGTTCTCCTCATTCTCCCCCACCTGCTCCAACAGCCAGGCGAGGAGACAATCAAATTCGCGGGGGCAGTCCTCCGCTGCCTCTCGGAGGAATTGTTCGATGTCCATGATTGACTGCTTCGGAAGGTTTCGGATATTGGCCAGTGGTGTTATCGTTTTCGCTTTGGTAATGGATGAATAGATGAAGATGTAAGGGAGAATGTCTTGTAGGTCTCGGAGTACAGCGTTTCCAGAGCGGATGAGCCATCTTAAATAGAGAGAACGGGAGCCATCCCTCGCATGATTGTCTGAAGCCAAGCGACCAACAGCGCGCTTAGGTGACAAGGATAAACGATGCATTGAACAAACAAACAGGTTGGAGCAGACATGGTGGATTGTGGCTGATTGTTGGATATTTCCCCTGTTTGCGATGTTTGCGACGTGTGTTGTGATGCTTCCGGGGGCGGCCGTCCGCCTCGGTTGAGATGGCTGAGATACGTAAGTGGACCAACATCAATCACTCGCATGTCAGTGTAACCTGCATAGTTGGCACAGTCACAGACTACAGTGATGCTGAGCTAAAGTACGTAAGCACATTCTCATCTGGGGCCTAAAGAGCATTTGCGGATTGGTCACATACAAGTCATCGTCCATCAAGTCGGTGACTCGTGGGCACCTTCAACTTTCAAGACGAGATGCGATGGCGGATACTGCGTTGATAATGAACTCCTCCTCTATGTACTACTGCATGAGTAAGAGACGCCCCTTCTAAAGAGCCGCAGGGGCCAGGGTCGAACAACATATATAGAAAAAAGAAAGAAAGAAAAACCCCGGATTCTTGCTAAGCAGCCAATCGTCAACCATGTCCCGAGGCCCACGAATCCTCTCATCATATGACCCCGCATGCCCATTTGAAACTCTCCCAGTACCTGCGGGCTCTTGATGTAACTGGAAGCCCATGTCGGTGGTTGAAGGCGTCGATGGCTTCGTCGATGGCTTTCTCTACCGACCGCGACCAGCGCCCGGGCTCCACCACCACTCCCCCGATCTCCTTCAGGTAGGGGAAGATTTCCTCGCCGGTGAGCATGCAGCGCTGGTCCGGGATGCGCGTGTCGCGCGGCTTCATGCTGGCGAGTCTCTCCAGAAACAGATCCACAAGCTTCACCTTGCCCGTATACAGCGCGAGGAGCAACACGGGGATATGGGGCTTCTTTTCCATGTCGGACTCCTCGCTGATGAACTTGGCGCCCCCCCGCAGGAGATCCTTCACGATGGCGATGCTCGTGTCCGACAAGGGCGCGCCGACTGCCGCGTGCAGAGCGGTATACTCGAGCACCGGTGGATCGGCCTGGTTGCCTCTGTCGTTGTGGACGCCGTCGCGTTTCTTCCGCTTCAGCACCGACCACGCGTTCACGTCTTCGCCTTCCTGGACGAGTCTTTCAACGACCAGCACACTCTGCTTCAGAGTCGCGTAAAACAACTCGTGCACCCGGGATTTCCCGTCACGACCGGGCAAATGGCCCTCGCCATCGAACGCATTGCGATACTGGAAGAGGTTCTCGAAGCAAAACTTCTTCCGCAATTGGTAGTCCTCTTCGATGCTGGGCCCTGTTGCCAGCAACTCCCCCAACTGGGAGTCCGTCAGTAGATCGCCGGGCAAAAAAAATGCCATGATTAACTGATTCGTAGTTGTCCAGGTATTAGCTGATAGCGTTGTCGTTTTCGCTTTGGTAATGGTAATGGATGAATGGATGAAAATGTGAGAGAGAAAGTCTTGGAAGTTGGAGGTTCCGGGGCACGGCGTTTTCGGGGCCGGACGAGCCGTCTTAAATAGAGACACAGGACTCTGGGACACAAGGCAACTACAAGAACCGTCCCTCACATAATTGTCCGGAGCCACTCGACCAACAGCGGATCTCGCATTGCACAAACAGGCTGGAGCAGACGTGGTGGATTGTGGATAACTGATTATTGGCTATCTTCCCTGTTTGCGATGTCAGCGACGTCTGAGATGACCTATCGAAAGCTTCAAGAGGCGGCGGCGACAATCAGCCAACCCTGCAATCGCGAGCCTCGTGCATCCTAGCCTGTCGTAACAGCACCACGACAATCTCCAGAACGGCTTGCCATACTTGATGATAGTAATAAGTAACCCTTTTCTCGATCCCCTGCGAAAACAAAACCCCCTTTTCCTCTCTACGCGCCGATTTCCGCCCGGAACAAACCCCGCAGATAGAGTCCAGTCTCGATTGCTGTATCCGCACCTGGCAACTCCGGCATGCGGCGGGCGGCAATTAAGCCCTGCTGGCAGCGTTCTTCGCCTTCCAAGCGCGGATGGCGCTGGCGCTGACGTCCTTGGCCCTGACCTGCGATCCCAGAAGCGCTGTTAGCGAATGCAAACGAAAAAAGGGGGGGGGGGGGACAAAGCGACCGGACCAGGATCAGGAGAGAGCATGGGTGTCACCGGAAAACTCACCCAGGATCCAGGCCACGGCATGCCGGTGCGCTCGTCGAAGCCCTCCCACTCGACAAAGTAGAGCTTGTCGCCTCCTCCTCCTCCCCCGCGCCCGCGCGCCGGGACCTCGCCGACAATCTCGCGGACCCCGTGCCACCCGCGGCGCACCCACCCGGACCACCTGCCGTGCCCGCGCGGCGACCGCGCCGTGTGACCAGAGGAGCCCGTGCTACTGCTGCCGTTGCTGAAGGTGCTGGCGGCCCTGTCTCGGGCGCCTCTGTCCTCCTCCTCCCCTTCACCTCGTCCACGGCTCAATCCACCACCGCCGCGCCGAGAAAAACCCCCTCGATTTCCCCCGCCGCACGGCTCCTCAGCCCCAGGGGGCGAGGCGGCCGCGGGCGAAGACGGGACGGACGACTCCGGCTCCGACTCCGATGGCGGCGCCGAGGACAGCGACGAGAGCGACGACAGCGACGACGAAGACGCCGAGCGGGAGAGGCCGGGAGAGGGCGGCTTGACGGCGGCGCGTCGCGGCCGGAGACCCGTGGTTGTGGTGGCGGTGACGATGGGTTTCAAGCCCGGCGGCTTCGTCTTCGGCTTCGTCTTCGGCTTCGTCTTCGGCTCCGGCTCCGGCTGCTGCTGCTGCTGGTATCGTGAGCCGGCGCCCAGGGATCGCGCGCTCTCCCTCAGGGCGCGCCGCAGGGAGCTTCGCTGGGGTAGCAGAGCAGCAGCAGCACCACGACCACCGCCGCCGCCGCCAACGCGGGCGGGGTCCGCCCTCTTCCTCCGCCTCTGGTGGCGCGCTGCTGCCGGCGGCGGCGGCGCCTCCGTCGTGGTGGGGTCCGGCATCTCGGTCCTTAGGGTCCCGGGGCTGCTAATCCAACGGGCGCGTGCCCGCGTTTCCTTTTTTTTTTTTTCTGAGATCGCCCACTTCGTCAGCCTCATTATCTGTGGCAACGCGGAAACAGCGGAGATGGATGGTGTGTTCCGGGAGGAGGAGGAGGGCTGATACTCACCACGCTGCTGGGGTAATTCTGGAACGACTTGTAGAAAGGCAGGCAGGCAGGCAGACCGATAGATAGATAGATATATATATATATATATCTTTGTTAAAGCGAGGCTGGCTTGATCTTCCCCAGACTGGGCGACCTGTCGCTGAGAAACGTCGTGATGAGCTCTGCTTTCTCTCCCGCACGGCGTTTTGGAACTCGAAAAAGCGGCGATGAACGGCGATGCCTCCTCGAAGCGGTGGCGACGTCGTCGATGCGGATGCGACGAAATGCACGGCGCGTTTTCCCAGTTATGGGAGAGTCGGTTGGGTGCTGTCCCGGTTAGACTTTGGCTCCCACAGGCTCGTCAAACTAACTCTGGCCCAAGGGTGGAATGGGAATTGCAAGGTGCTGGTTCCCAGGTGAAGGAAACCTTGCTCGGTGGTGGCCCAGTGAGTGGCGGCGCAGACGAGCAAACTCTGTTGCGTTGGACAGACACCAGACGGACCTGCCCTGCTTCACCTTGCTATGAACACCAGAGCTTTCCGCAAGCAACAGCGCTGTTTGCTGGGGAGATTATGAGACCAGACACGCAAGAGGGCAACCCCTCGACAGGCAGAAAAGAATCAAGGCAGGCTATGGCTCGGAAGAGCATTCGGCCTCAGAGACGTGCATCTGTAGAAGTTTCAATTGACTGTTCTCGCGTAAACTAAACAGATAACAGCCACGCTCCCATAGTGCAGTGCCCACCAGACTCTTCACCCGTCGAGTCCACAAAGGGTCATCGTTCGCCTGCTGACAAGTACCCATGCTCTGCTTTTCCACTCACCCTCCGACCGGATCCATAAATTACTTTGTTACGGCGAATTGTAGATGCTTTCATTACTTCGTTGACGCCTCTAGCCCTCTTTGGTCCCTCCCGTGGCGCGCGCGCGCGCAAGACCAGCCCATGCGCTTAGAAGGTCTCCTGGTCGTCGAGGACCTCGCCCTCGGCAGGGATTTCGAAGCCTTCCTCGGTCGAGTAGAGTATCGTCTGGATCTGCTTGACAAGCCCGTCTTCTTGCTGCTCAAGCTCAGGGTCCTGCTCAACGGCCTGCTGCACCAAGAGCTCAATGTCGCGGAGCTTGCTGAAGTAGAAGTCGCGCTCCCGCTCGAGCCCGACAACTGTCTCCTTGAGAGTGGCGTTCTCCTGGAGGAGAGCGGCAGACGCACCGCCACCGGCCGCCTTTCCAACGCGAGGGCCGGTCGTGGGGGTCGTGCCGCCTCTCCGCGCGCCGGCGCTGGTGGTGACGCGAGGGGCTCCGCCCGTGTTGGGGATGGCGGCGCCACCTTTCCTTCTCGCGAGGGCATCGTAGTCGCCACCCGGGTAGTGCTGGTCCCAGTATCGCTTCGTCCACTGGAGGAACTCGAGGTTGTCCTGCATCTTGCACTTCACGAGCGCCTCGACCGGGATCGGCTTGTCCACATTGTACTTAGCGAAGCAGTCTGTGCCAAGCAGGTTTTGATTAGCGATGCTGACATGGAGGGTGCGCGCGGCCAGCAAGGATCGCTGGTGAGACAGTTCCCGGCGCGGCTAGAAGCGGTCCGACTCACTCTGAAGAATCTTGAAGTTTTGGATGTACATGTATTCCGTGTTGGCGTTGAACTTGACGCGGGACATGGGAAGGTCGCCGAAGATGCTGTCGAAGACGTGGCATAGCGCAGCACTGTGGCGGGAGTTTCATACGTTAGTGGGCAGGTTCGAGATACGCTGTTTCCATTGCGGTATTGGGGTGTCGCGGAGTAGTGACAACGGCAGCAACGGAGGTCAAGTGTGCGCGTGGTGATGGGCAGTTGGCGAGTCTGAAAAGGGGACGACTTACCCAGTACCACACTGCTCAACCTTCTGGATGTTGAGCTGCAGAAGCTGGTTGAGCCATGCAATAAGCTCCTGACTGTGGAGGGGAGATTCTGTCAGCGCGGTGCCATGACGAGGCGGTGCATTGGCGTACGGCGGGACCCGTGACGACCGGGGCTGGCGGGACTGACCGAGACTCGCCCATCTTGGTGGTAGGGCAGGGAAACAGGGGGGAGTTGATTTAATAGTCGCAGTCGCAGTTTCGTAGGGACGGGTGAGCGTAGAGTGGGCAGATTTCTAGCAGAGCGTTGGGGGGCAGAAGCGGGCGGCTGTTGAAAGGGCGCACACGTTAGCCGGTGGGTCCGGACGGGAGCGCGGGGTTTGCAGGAGAAGAGACGGACAGAGAGGCTCCAGCGATGGCGGTAGTGGCGGTGATGGCGAGAAGAGGGATGGTGGTGAGGGTGTGTGGGTGGATGCAGAGGAAGGCATTCGCGGCCCGGCGATTGTTGACGTTGCGGGACGCCGGCGTCGAATTTGGCGGGGAGCGGGCGTCGCCCAATCAACCCGCCACTGGAGGGGTCGACTGGGAAAAGTTGGGGCCGCCCTTTTAGTGACGAGGGGCATCCGATTGCACCTACCTTGGGCAGGGTCTAAGGCGGTGGTTCTAGCATCTGTCTGCAGATGGCTGGCGATCGGAGGGTTTGTTGAGAGACCAAATAGGCAAGATCCCGGTGATCATATTGATGAAACTGCAGCCTCCTATTCCCAGCCAGTCCATGTACGAGAACGCGGGAGAGTGGGATGGTCCTTCCTCTGTGCGACGCGTCGTCGAATCGCGGAAGTTGCAGTCAGGCATTTTGACCATAGGTACTTGCAGGTAGTTAGAAGCTGGCGCAGCAGCACTTCTGTCGATTCGAGATACCTAATCGTGCACCACACGAGTATCACCATGTAGCTTTGATCGCATTCTGGCGCCAAAGTGTACATCCAACAGCCATACCCTATCATGAACGCCACTTTCACCGCCACAACACCACTACCTCATGTATCAATCATCACCTTGCAAAGGTCAACGGACAGACTCCTCGACATCCAACGAGGCGGTCTCCATCCACTTCACCTGATATTTGGACCCGTACTCCCATCCATGGATCCGCCACAGATGGACCGAAAAGATGCAGAGATGCCCCTCTAGGCTGCTAGTGAGATTGTGGGATTCCAGCCGCAGAAGGCCGCCTTCTACTCCGCGCGCGCGCGCGCGCTGCCAATCGCAATGCGATCCTGCCTGGCCTTTTAGCACTTCAGGTGCCGAGCGTAGGATGAAAGCTTCCCAAGCTTCTTGCTAGCTCTCCGGCAACGGTCTAGATCATCTACCTTTGGAGACCCGGGCAAGGAGCTCTGGGGCACAAGCTGGCCAGGCCACAGGTTCGATTGTCGTTCCTGGCCGGCCAGCCAGCCAGTCTCTCAGCCACCAACCGCAGATTGCTCAACGAACTGTGTACACAGATAGAAATTCAAGCCTCTTGAGATGAGCGTCTGCTCGAGGGCCGCCCCCTCGGCGGTATCACAGGCATCTCAGCTCGTGAATGCCGTCCAAGTGACTTCTCTACAAGGGTCGAGTGATGTGCTATAAGATCGCCCCGTGCTATGATCTATAACGCTTACAGGGACATGGGTGGCGTTGTGCACGAGCAAGAGCGACATATCCTTGCCGGGTCTGTGCAGAGCTCTCACCCCCTCCTTGTACCCGAACAGCCCTGTTGCTGGTCAAGTCATAAGCCCGAGTGGCGGTGCCATATTGAGTGCTGTTGCAGAGTTCCCGACGTCCAGTTGCCGAGTCGAACCACATTGATCAACCAAATTCGTCCGGGCCATCCACATGGTGCTGAGCGTTAGGTAGTAAACATAAAGCTCCTCGCGCCCCGGGCTTGCGCCTGTCATTGCTGAGGCGCCCATCGGAGAAGCTTCTCGCAAAGTGGTCTCCCGTGGGACAAGCGTGGAGTATAGAGAGCCCGAAAGGCCGTCTCCAGCAGTGAATGTCCCTGCTTCCGTAGCTCCGGTGAGAATGTCTCCTTGTCTCCGGGCATTGACACCATCTCGAGAACACAACGGGGGCGCCCGAGGTCAAAGGCACACGGCATTTCCGTTTGGAGCCCAACATGCCACGGAGTCTGGATTCAAGGCCCTTTGACTCGTCGAAGCAGCGAATTCCACTTGCCCGTAGAGCATCCCGTCCGTCCTGGCCCAGGAATTCAAGGGTCTTGACGCGTCTGTGGCACCCTGTCGGCCACGAGACTCCAAGGTCTTGAGCCGAACTTGTGCTCCTCATCTTTAGGAATCCACCCCTATCACGGGCATCGGGAAGGGGAAGGGAGCGCGAGGGCCGAGACGCGGCAGGTGATTAGTAACAGAGAGCTGGGTTATGAGACATTGGAGAGGAGGATGTATGATGAGCCCCTGATGCTGATTAGTCGTCCGGGCAAGAAGCTCCCCCCCAACCAGCCACTTCTGGCCCTGGATTGTGCTCCCAGCCGTCAACGGTGTCGTGCCGCCATAGTTACATCTAGGTAATGAACCTCTGACGTCTACTACGTCAATGTGTGGCCCAGAGTACAGCCCAGCTCGCTACGTTTTCCCATCGATAAAAAAAAGCCAAGGCACTTGCCAGGGATCTCGAGGCGCTGGCTCGGAGTTCCCCATCCTCGCGAAATCGGTCGCCGTGCCTCTGGAGGTTCGATGAATGTTGTTGAGCGCGGCGACGACATATCAGGTCGCCTGTATGTCCGCGAGAAAGGAGCGTCTGCGAAAGTCGGCGGAGACTGAGACAACGTACGTGTCTAAGTCACTGACCCCTGGAACATCAGGGGTCGGAGAGGGGGAGGGCTGGCTGGCTGAGCTACGAGTATACCTTCATACTTGGAAAGCGGCGGCATACACAGTCGGCAGACTACCCGTATCAGAGAGGGCTTGCATGGTGGCGCACCCGTCACCACCATCACGACGAAGACGGCGGCTGGGCGATGGCGGTGATGAGTATTTCGCGAGGGCGCACCTCGCCGTCGGGCCTGGTTCGCCCAAGTGTCCGCGGCCCAACCAGCCTCTCTCTCCTCTCAACTCCAGGAAATGTCTAAGACAGCCGGAGCGCCAAGACAGCCGCCGCGTGCGGCCACGGACAGACAGACAGACAGACAGATGGATGGCAATTTGTGCCCCAGGATCCGGATTCCCGGTGCTGTGGGAGATGGGCTTTCTGCGCCCTGGCCCGCCGCGGTGAGACACGCTCCCTGATGACTACTTCCTTGCAACCCCGTCTCTGCCACATACCTACATATACACATACTCGTACGAGTACACACACACACACCGACATGTGTCTCTCAACCCACAGCAGCCCTGTAGGTGAAACGCCACTTTAAGGTTGACGGATTCTCCCCTATTCCCCGCCCCTCCACCGTCCTCTTGACTCTTCATGCCGCCCTGCCATGGCTTTAAAGTACCGAGCGATAATGTCCGGCTTGTCTCAGTCTCACCTTTTCTCCCCTTCTCCCCTCTTTCTTTCGTGGATCCGGTTCCCGCCGACGACCCTCTCTCATCGCTCCAGGGGTCTCGTATGCAAAACATCCCAGCTCGTAGTCTCAATGCGCCCTTAGGGGGGGGGGTCCGAGCATCGCTGTATACCAGACACGAGATCAGACCTGCCCGCACTTAAGAGAGAGTGAGAGACATACTCGTACACGCCCCCCCTGTCCTGCTCTAATAAGCACAGATCTCGGGTGAGACAGAGGAGAAGGGGCGGGCGTCGTGCTCGCAGGCCGTTCGCCGTTCGCCGTTGATGGACCCTCCCAACCCCCACGCCCACTGGACTGGAAAGATGTGTGTGTGTGTGTGTGTGTGTGCGCGCGCGCGCCCCCCGTATCGTACGAGTCATAGGGCCAACCTGCAAGCACTCGCACCTGACCTTGCCTTTACATCATCCCACCGGGCGGCCGGCTGGCCATGAATAGACGAATGTGTGCTTTTTTTTTTCTTTTGAGGAGGGAAGGAGGAGAGAGGTGTGCCCCATGGCGTGATTGCCACGCTTTCGCAACGCCGGCGCGAGTTGCTTGATTCGACGAGAATCGCCAACGCCAGCCACTTCAGGTAAGTGTACGCCTATGAGATTTCAATAGTGCGAAGTGTTTTCCTTTCTCTATCTTGGATCTCTCCTCTCCTCTGCTCTGCCGTCCGTGGGAGATCGAATTCGACTCGTCAATGATAGGATTGTGTGCTCCGCATGGCAGCCGTGGTGATGGCCCTACGAGAATGGCGTACGAGACGGAGCAGCCCGCTCATCATTGGACTCGCGGAAAGAGGGAGGGGGGGGGGGGGGGGGGGGCACGGCAGTTGAGGAGTGGTGGCTCGTCGCAAGTTTGGGGGTTAGCCGACGTCTAGATTACGACTATCACTGCATCGCCCACCGGGGGAGGGGAGGTGGCTAATGCATGCAGGACAATGCAAGCAAGCGCATGCGTAGCGGCCTTCAAGAGTGGACGGGGTGGAGGACTATCACCGACTACCTGCGCGTATGGGGCGGCCAGAGGCTAGGACTATTGGCAACCCTCCACGACGGCCCCTACAAACGTCATGCCTCTATCGTTTGAGCACGGCCGTCCTGCTCGCGCTGGTTGATTAAGTCGTGGAGAGCCTCGCACCCACCGAGTGGTCTGCAGAATCTGCGCATCTACCCGTAACCCGGGGAAGAGAGTGAAGGATTTCATCGAGGTCTTCAACAACGCGAGTGCCCGCCCGTCGAAGGGGGGGGGGGGGGGGGTTTCCTCTGACGGAATCCCCACGGCGTGGCCCTACCCGCCCGTCACTACTCGCTACGGGGCTCTCCGTTGCTCCTTTTCTGCTCTGCGGAAATTGAAAGCTGCGTCGATGGCCCAACAGAGTGTAGTCGCCCTGACTTAGCGCTCCCGCTGCGACGATGGTTGGCGGGCGTCCGCTTCAGGTGGCCCTGACCCGGTCCCAATATTTTCCACAGGCGCCAGTCAGGCGCCGGCTAACGTTTTGTTCAACGGCGCAGTTGTCGGTCGTAGCGCGAGGTCGCCGACGCCTTTGCTGTCCTGGCCGCGGGCGGACGGGGCGCGACGGGGTGCTCTCGCCCTGGCGGAGGAATGCCGCCAGGGTCGCTCACCGGCTGGTCAGAGATGGAGAACGAGGTTTGAACTGGCGTCCTCGCGCCGCAGACCAGGAATGCCGCCGAGACCGGCAAGACTCTGGCGTGAGTGTTGCTGAGTGCGGACATCGCTCTGGGGCGGGCGGTGGGAACCTCGCGTGCGCTGCCTCTTTCATCGGCGAGACGGGCTCACGACCAGTGTTTCAGAGGGGACACGCCAGGGCGGGGAGAAGGGAGAGAGCGAGAGAAAGGGGAAGAAAAAAAAGGCCAGTCGCCCGTCTCGTCTTCAGCTACGGCTTGCACCGAAAAGTCGTTTTCGCTCTCTCTCTCTCTCTCTCTCTCTCTCTCTCTCTCTCGCTCACGAGGGCAACGTGTTCGCGGGCCCACGTGAGGGTGTCTTGGAGGGTTGATCCAGTATCTCGCCACATGCTGTGCCGCGGCGGCGGCAGAGAGGGAGGGAGCGGGACGGGACACCATCGCAAGCCTGCGATGAGACAGGCTAGACTGCCGTCCGTCGGTGGGCAGAACCACGGTCCAAGGTGGCAGGCAACTCCCTTGCAAGAGAGAGACGGTGAAACGAGAAATTCGCGCACGCACGCACACCACCCAGGCAGTCGCCGACCAGCACAGGCTCGTCTGCGCGCGTGAGTCTGCTCCAACCCGGGGGGATGCTGGGTTGGCCCTTGCTGTGGCCTGTCGTTCATCCGTCGGCATCACGCCCGCCCGTGCTGCCAAGGGAGGGGAGGACGAGTGTCTCGTGGGGTCAGAGACGCGACCCTGGGGCGTTCCCTTGATTCCGTCCCTATACTCTCGTAGTGCGTAGTTCCGTCCTTACGAGTACAGCCAGCTGCTCGTTCATCTGGGACTCGCATCGCGAACCGCCCTGGTCTGATGGCGGAAAGGTCCCGTACGAATCATCCTCGCTGCCCGACATCGACAGGGCCTGTCGGGGTAGGCAGCTAGCTGTGTTGACCCTTGAGGGGCATCTATGGGTATTCGAGTGATGACTGTGCTCGGGTACCTTGACCGGTGGAGTTGAGCAAGACCACGACCGGGGGAGTGAGAGGATTCGAGTACTCGTGATGATTGGTAACGGGCGACTGGCTGGCTCTTTCGTCAGGAATTCCGCGTGGTGCTGGGATTACTCGTAAGTGGATGACGCAGATTCGGGCATTCCGCGGTGCTGTGTTGCGGCGATACCTGTACGAGTAGGTAATGGTGGTGCCTGGTGTGATGATGCTTTCTTTAGGGCGGCAGAGATTTTGCTGGGTGATGTCCTGACCATGCTGCGAGCAGGGTTAGTCGTACAGCCCGCGAGAGGTTTCTTTTTTCTCGAGATTGCAAGCACCACATTCGGGTAGTGGTACGGCAGCCAGCACGCGCCAGCAGCGCACCAGCAGCGCGCCAGCAGGGGCTCTTACAGCGCGCCATCTCCCGAAAGCCCCTAGCGCGGCGGGATCTCCCTCCAGATGCTAGCCAGGCGTACGAGTACTTGTACCAGTCAGGGACAGGCGAGCGCCATCTTACAGGCGGGCAAGACCCCGTACCTTCCACTCGTGTGTACGTATCGCCCGCCCACTGGGCCCCCGCTGTGGGGCGACCTGCCCGCCGCGATCCGCTTCCTGGCTTAGATCTTGTTTACTTTCTTCTCCCTCTCCCCTCTCTCTCTCCCTCTCACGCACTCCTCCCCTCCCTGGCCCGGCGACCGAACGCGCCGCGCGTGGGCACGCATGTCTCACAGCAACAGCACGCAGCAGCCTTGCATTGCGTCTACGAGTATCGCGCCCGTTCCCCAGAAGAAACCTCCGACCGCCACGCGATGAGAGTTGCTGCTGCTCTCTCGCCTTGATATCGTCGGCCTGCAGACGCCTTCCATTCCCATCCTGCCGTCACGGCGATGCGCTCGTCGCACGGAAAAATCGATCTTTCTGGATGTGACAGATCGAAGATGTGTCATTTGGATCGACGGATCTACTGATAGCCGAACCGGGAGGTACCTGATAGTCGGGGCACTATTGAGATTGCCCACTCACACCCCTACCGTCTCGCACGCGCTGTGGGCGGACGAGTGGGAGCTTGGGAGCGCGACGGGGCGTGCGATTCGCCCGCCAGCCGGACCCCCCAGCGCCCCGCTCCAGATTCCGCCACTACAACCTTATTCGAGCCCATGACACCCGTGGGTATCGATCACCATGCGTGCCATGCACCCCCGGCAGGCAGGTCGCAGTCGGGATTCACCAGGGCGTGCAGGGTGTTCACCCCCCCGGCGCGGCAGGGTGGCCACGGTGCTGCGGCTGCGCAGGGCGGCCAGGCCGGCAGGGCACCCAGGCACCCCAGGGTCAAGTCATCAGCACAGCGCGGCCTCCCCTGGGAATGTCGTCTTGGCGAGGGTGGAACAGGGCATTGGCCACTCGGGCTCGTGTCTGTGATTGCGCTGCTTGCTTCTTCTTCTTCGACGACGACGACGACGGCGGCGGCGGCGACTATACCCACACTCCACACGGGCACCGGCCACACCCCCGACCCCGAGAGAGTACCACCAGACCACGACTGTGCTCGGCTGGGCGGCCATGAGACCCGACCAGACACAGACCAGACCCATCGGCTGCCCTGCTCCCAAGGGGTAAGGCATGGAACATGGCCAGCCGCCAGCTTCCCCCACGTTTAGATTGTCTTACTAGCAGCCCGCCGCCGGCTTCTGCTCGACACTACTGCGCATGCCAGCTAGCCACATGGGTCGGCGAGGTGGATAGGCCCCCCTTCCTCGCATCTCGGGGCCCGGCGTCGACGTGAGTGGGTGGTGCGATACGAGCATGATTATTATAAGGTCGTCCCGCGCCGCTTTCCCACTGTCCCGGGAGACTGGACTCGTCAGCCGTCCCGCGCTCGTTACTCTCCTTAACAAGAATTCCCCTTCTTCGGCCGCGACAATCATGCCTGAGGTAGTATACAGCCCTTTGGGCTGGTTCTGGGTGGCCATCGGCCTCGCCTGGACCGTCGCCCTCATCGCCGGCATGGTCTTCCTGCACTGCCACCGACGACTACCTTTCCTCCAGATCAGGAAGCTCCCGCTCCTCTTCACGGCCATCGTCTTACTCCATATCTACTCGGCCTCCTGTTTCCCAGGATTAATGATTGGTACCTACATACCATGCGACGCTCAGTTTTGGACCATGTCCATCTACCTCCCTTTCGGCATGGCCCTCTTGCAGGCCTCAAACAGTCAATTCCTTCACGTCGCCTCCCAGCAACGCCAGTTCGCCAACCTTAGCAACCTCAGCAGCACCAAGCTCCCCGAAAAGGCCGCCATCATCGACGACTCGCTACCCTGGTGGACTCGCATGTGGAAGAAGTTCCACCGCCTCGACAAGACCACCAGAACCGTCATCTACATCCTCCTGGCCATGGTCCTCGAGCTCGCCCTGACGTTCCTCATCTACTTCGGATCCGCCATCTTCCACCCCAGCTACGGCATCTTCCACGTCACGGTTCCTGGCACCGAGGCCGAGATTGCCAAGGAGTGTGTTACGGGTTGGGAATGGTGAGTCACTAGATGAACTCTTTTGTGGCGTGGCTTAAGCTGACTCTTGCTTTTCTCTCAAGGTGGCTGTCCATCGTGTGGCAGTTCTTCTGGTCGTGGTGCTACGCCCCTTACCTGCTGTGGAAGAGTCGCAACATCAACGACACCCACGGATGGCGCATCCAGACCATCGGCTGCTGCATTGCGGGCTTGCCTGCTTCGCCTCTCTGGCTGGCTTCTCTCTACGCCCCCAGCATGGCTGCTGCCAACGCGGTCATCCCACCGCCCCTTTGGTAAGTACCTGCGCATTGTTCTGTCGAGTCAAGTCGAGTCGCGAGGAGAAACCAGTGTCCTAACCCCGCAACAGGATTGGCCTTTCGATCTGTGTCATGGAAGTCTTTGTGATCTTCCTCCCCTGCTGGCACGTCCTCAAGACCCACAACCTCCAGCAAGAGACCCTCGACGCCATTGCTGCTTGGGAGGCGCGAAACCAGACGGACGATGTCGTCGCCGACGAGATGTCGGCGAGCAGCGCCGGCATGGGCGGCCGCTCCACCCTCGGCGGCTCTACGATTGCCGAGAAGCGCACGTCCATCGCCGGAAAGAGCGCCAGATCGAAGGACACCGCCATCACCACCAGCTCGAGAAAGAGCGAGATGTTCACCATGATGGCCCTCGAGAACGCCCTCCGCAACAACCCCCAGCCTCTCCTCGAGTTCGCGGCCCTGAAGGATTTCTCGGGCGAGAACGTCAGCTTCCTCACCCACGTGGCCGAGTGGAAGCGCGGTTGGGCCGCACCCAAGGTCGACCCCGAGACGCTGCGACGACAGCAGTTTGTGCAGGCCGTCCGCATCTACACGCACTTTGTCAGCCTGGAGTACTCGGAATTCCCGGTCAACATCTCGTCCAAGGGCGCCAAGGAGCTGTGGCAGGTGTTTGACGACGCGGCGAAGGACCTGAACCGGAGGAGGAGCGAGTGCTCGGACTCGGCGGTGCCGTTTGACGACTCGGAGTCGGACTTCCCGGACACGCCGTCGAGTACCAACACGACGTTCGACCTGGAGGGCACGCTGGGCAAGGCGAACCTCAAGTCGGTGGCGCGGATGGCGGAGATCCGCAAGGACGGGCAGCTCGACATTGTGGTGCCGGCCATCTTCACGCCGCAGGTGTTCGACCCGGCGGAGGGCGAGATCAAGTACCTTGTGCTCACCAACACGTGGCCCAAGTTTGTGCACTGCGGGCTGGAGACGTCGAGCAACTCGGACACGTTGCTGGGCGAGAAGCCCGCGTCGATCAAGCTTGGGGCCAAGAGGCTCATGTGCGGCTTCCGAGGCCTGTATGACTGATGCCTGACGTTCACTCTACATTCTTTATTTTCCTTGTAATTACCGGCTTATAGTCTTAATGCGGATTCCCGACGGCAGCCGGCGTATTTTGATTTCACGGGATTGGAGTTAGCCCGTGATCTCTATTATAGCCGCGATACCCCCTTTTCTGCTTCTCATCCTGAACTTACCTACATACCTACCTACCAACCTGCCTCGTTCGCAGTGACCCTCCTGCCAGGAGTAGTTCAGTGCCCTATTTCCGTGACCAAAATATACCTTTTGTCTTCCCTTCCGCTTCCGTCTGGTGTCGTGGACGTGCTGCTTTGCCCGTGACTTGATCGGTAGAAACGTGCATTGTGTATGGTGTGCATGGCGATGCATGGCTCGTCGACCCCATCCTGGTGTTCCCAGGAGTCTGGGAACGGGAATTGTGAAGCGTGCTTTATTTCTGGAGGGGGTCGATGTCCCTCGTGGCGGCCACGATGGTCCCAAGGGGTCCCGAGCGGATGGAATTTTGCACGCAAGGTCCGGCTCGCTGGGAAAGGGCCGTTGGGAGTGATCGGCTCGTGCGGTGTCTGTGTGTTGCCCTGGCGCCGAAGGTTTGGCTTCTCTCGCGACGGGCCGTGCGTAGCGCGCGAGGCTAACACCCGAAGGTACCTACCTAGGCAAGCGTAGCAAGTCAAGTAAACAAGCCTTCCGAACCATGATGGGAGAGGGGGAGGGGGCGGGAAAAAGCGTCTGTGTGTCTCTGGCTCGCCTTCCGACGCGTCTTCGCGGTCCTGGTGTGCTTCTTCTTCATCTCCATCTCCATGAGACTTGGTTAGTAGCTGCACGGATGGATTCATGGGTCTTCTTCGTTGCGAGATGCGAAACAAATTTTAGGCTCGATGGGTTGAAATCTCCACAAGAACAACACAACACCAGGGTGAAATATATATATATATATATATGCATGCATCGACGATGGCGTGTCTACTCGTACTCGTCATGTCTCGGTTCTCGTCACTCCAACTCTCGATATGGGGATCCCTCTCTCTCTCTCTCGGCCCGGGACACGTGATGTTCGGCGCTTCTGGGTCTACGATCATGCCGGCTCTTTCATTAGGTTTTTTTTTTTTCTCCTCTTTTATCTCGCTTTCGCTCCTGCCGCTGGCCGCGAGACAATGCTTATGGTAGGTGAATTTGCTAGATAGTGGAGTCCTTCTCGGGGACTCTTTATATATATATATATATACTTTTCTTTTGTTCTTCTTTTCAACCACGCTCTGCGGCTTGCGTGCGTACATGCGTGAGTGTATGTGTGTGCGTGTGTGAGCGAGTGAGTGTACTCGTACGCGTATGCGTACCTAGGTTGTGTCGGTTGGTCGACGCGACGCACAGACGCGCAGACCGATCGCGCTAACAATGCTCAAGAAGCAGCAGAAGCGCGACATGACGGCGCTAGTGCGAGTGCGAGTAGGCCATCATCACCATCATCTGTGTGTGTGTGTGTGTGTGTGTGTGTGCTCACAGGTGTTTGTTTTGGCTGAACTGTTGATTTCGGTTATTGATGACGTACAACTTGTTGCGTTTCTCAACCTGTGGCCCCCCTTTTCCATGGCTCCTTTTGTGCCGCACCGAACGAGGATCGTAGGTGGCGTGTTGTGATCTTGCGGGCAGGAGCAGACAGACTCGGGCTGCCACTAAAGATACCGGGAGTCGGCGAACAGATACCTTAGATATCCGTCTGCAGTGAACGCTTCCCCATCGAACGGGGCAGGCACGTGTTTGGCCACCCCGGCCGGCGTCGCTCCTTCCCAGCAGCAGCAGCAGCAGCACCGCGCGCCTGTTTGAGTGCCCCCAGCCGGATCTCTTCTTTTCTTTCTTTTCTTTTATTTAGGGACATGAGGCAACTCTTGTCGCTGTCTGGGCCCGGGCAGAGGGCCACAAGAGGGGAGAGCACGCTACCTTGGTTATCACAACAGTGCTCGGAATATCTGAGCACCGCCGGTCTACAAGGCTTCAGTGCTCACGAGCCGGGACTGCAAGTACTCGTAGGTATGCCTGAGAGTCGCGCGGTTCGATATCGATCAGGCAGGCAGTGGCCACAACTTCTTTGCTTGTTGACTTTGCCTCCATTTGCTCCGGGCGACTTGGGAGTCTACTAGTAGAATAGTTCCCTTCCCCCCCTTATCCACCTCCGGCGTGCCCGCCTTTCCGTCCTGGAAAGCGCGCAGTCCATCCCCATGTGCCCACCGACGACGCCGCAGACGGGTTAAAGTACTCGTAGACTCCAGCCCCAGGAACGGCACGGAACCCCGGCAACGGCAAAGGCGGGCATTGTCCAGCTCTTGCCTTAGAAACTCCGTAAAGGGCGGGGAGAGTCCTGTCCCGCGGTGCGGTGCGGTGCGGTGCGGTGCGGTGCGGCGCGGCGCGGCGCGGCAGACCGACGGAAACATGGCATCATTGCCCTTCTCGGCGGACGCGCCCGGGGTCTAACAAGGGCAGGACGACTAAATAGGTACTTGAGCTAGCACGGCTTCTTGTAGGGGCTGCTGGAGGTGGCATCTTCTCCCCCTTTTGCTTGTTTAACCCCAGTCTTGTCGCCCCCCCTCCACAGAATAGTCCTGCATTATTTGTCTTTTTTTTTTTCCCGCCCCACCCCACGATCTTCAAGGCGCCCCCCCGCAGCAAAGCACAAACATCTCGCGGGTGTGGCGGCGGCGGCGGCGGCGGTTTCTCCACGAGCTAACGGGGTCGCGATGAAGGAAGCCCCCCCCTCCCCCCTCGCGCGCCAAACGAAAAAAGTTGGATTTCAAGCAAGGCGACACGGGGCTGGCGTGGCCCGAGTCGTCCCCGTTTCCTGGATTATGGTTTCCTTGGCCGCGCGCGCCCTGGGCCCGGCCGAGTCGCGCGAGGTAATCTTGCATTCAGTGACTTCCCGTAACCCAGGAAGGGGGAAAAGGCGACTGCTATTTGCGAGACCGGGTTCCCGAATTCGCAAGCAGTCAGTCCGCCCGTTCGCCACTGGTAAGTGGAAAATGAATGGAGAACGCTTGTGGCTGGCACCCCTGACGGCCTGTGTGAGACTTAACTTAGGAGCAGCCAAGACGGGATGTCCGATCCCAGGCTGATGAGTGAGCATCATCACGGCAATCACTGACACGCTGCGCAGAAGCAACGAGGATAACTGCATGGAGGGCCGCCCACGAACAGCGACGAATCTCCTGAAGAAGGGGGATATCGGCGAGGCCTTTCAACGCGTGCATCTCTTTTCATTGCTGTACTCCCTCGGAGTTACCTAGAATGTCTGCCGCTCGCATGCGATGCCCTCTAAAGAGAGAGAAAAAAAAAGAGAGAGACACACGTCAGGGGGAGATCTGAGCCTGCGCCCAGAGGACAGGGACGAGGCCGAGGAGCGACGCAAAGTGCCACGCGGCGGGGTGGTCCTTGGGGTACCGCAGCACGACGGCGTAGAAGGCGACGGCGGCGCCCACGCGCAGCAGGCTGCGCCACAGCAGCGGCGGCGCCACGGAGACGGAGGAGACGGAGACGGCCAGCCGCCCCCCAATCTCCCCCCACCACCCATGCTGCTGCTGCTGCTGCTGTCCCGCGTACACGGCGCCCGTCAGCGCGGCGTCCAGCGCGGCCCCGACGGCGCCCATGGCCAGCAGCGCGCCCGCCCGCCCGCCCGCCCGGATCGGCAGCGTCCGCATGCCCGCGCGCGCGTCCTCGCCCGCGTCCCGCGCGTCGCACGCCGTCTCCCGGAGGAACTGGTACGCGAACGCGAGGCCCAGGGCCCGCAGCCTCATCGGCCGCGGGGAGCACGGCGGCGGCGGCGGCGGCGGCGACGACGACGAGGAGAACAACGCCACCGAATAGGGGGACGACGAGGACGACGAGAATCCCTCTCCTCCTCCTCCTCCTCCGCCTTCGCACATGTGGAACATGCTGACGTCGGCCGTCACGTAGGCCATGCACAGGGCCACTACGAGGGACTTGGCCTCGCGGAACTGGCGCGGGGGTTTTTTGTGAGCCGCGTGACTTGGAAGATGATGTGACGAAAGGAAAGGGGGTATGGGATATAGGGCTCTAGACACGAGAAAATCAAGAAGAAAAAAGGAAAAAAAGAGAAAGAGGGCGGGAAGCCTCACATACCACAGTCTTGGGCTTGGTGAAATGCAGGCGGCGCCCGGTGACCAGGACCTCCAGGGCCGGGACGCAGGGCGTGCCCCAGAACAGGCCGAGCAGCGAGAAGCGCCAGAGCTGCACGGCGGTCCGCACGCCGCAGAGGTACGTCGTCGCCAGGATGGCGGCCCAGGCCGCGCACATGCACGCCCGCCAGACCCATCTCCGCGGCCGCTGGTGAGGCGGCACGTCCTTCCACGTGTCGTAGGCTGTCGGCTCCCGGTTCCCCCCGCCCCGAGTTGTCAGCTGCTTGCTTTTTCGGTCATTTCCTCATCGCATTCTTCTCGAGAGGGAAGAATGAGATGGGAGGGTGGGCGGACTCACAGTCGACCAGGGCCGAGGAAGTGGCCAGTAGAACCAGGAGAGCCGGGGGAACTGGTACTCGCCCGTCGCGGCGCGGATCGCCCCTATGGCCGGGGCCAGGTGTCCCAGGCCCATGAGGCCCGGCTTGACCAGGAGGCTCTGCAAGGCGTTGAAGTGGCTCATGGTGGTGGTGCTGCTCGAGGCTTTGCGATGACTGCCAAGGAGCCCCCCCCTTTTGGGATGAGCCCGGCGGCGTCCCTTCAGCATCTTTTGAAGGGCTGCCGGGTAGGGAAGGGAGGACGAGGACGAGGACGAGGGCGAGGATGAGGATGACGAGACCCCCCTGCCGTGGACATGGCGCAGGCTGGCCGACGCATGGTCGCGCTCAGGGTCCAACCCCGGCTCCGCTGAGACGCATGTCGAGACAGAGGCGGTGGCGATGCCCATGACGGCCGGTTTGCGCAGGTGTGCCCTTTCAGGACAACGTCAAGCTGCCCTCTCTCAGAATGCGCTTATACCACCGAGGCACAAAGTAGAAGGTGGCCAGGAGAAGGAGGGTCTGGGCCTCTGTGTGTGTGGGGTGTGGTTGCGCGCGTTGTCTTCTTTAGCTAATTTTCCATCTCTGGTGCTTCCTAGGCAGACTGGTTGTTGTAAGAGGACATGGGCAGTGTGGGGAATAGGCGAGGACATAGGCGTAATAAGAATCGCCAGTCTATAACAACCCCGCCACGGACCCTTCTCTGCGAGCCCAGTCGGAAGTGGCGAGATGGTAACAGAGGTTCGGTTCCAGAAGCAGAGCCGCGAGACGGTACGAAATGCCCAAGGGAACACATTTCTCCTCCAAAGAAAAACCTCCCCAGGCCTTTTCCCTTGGCGGAGGCCCGCACAGGAGAGACTATGGGGGCTCCAGCGCGGGAGAAGGCCAAGACGATCACCGCCATTACTGATCGCCTGGGCGTGATCTGCCTGAGTAGTCCGGTCCCACGGCCACTCGCCAGTTTGGCATGATCCAAGAAGCTCCCAGCAAGTCCCCGGTCCCACTAGGAGACACGCGACTGGATATACTCTGACTAACGCGGCGTGTGTGAAGAGGTGAACTAAGCACGAAAACGACCATGATAGCCGAGGCGCACACGACTTGGCCCGGTCTACTGAGAAGGAGCGGCGCCGCCCAGCTCTGAAGCGGCCGAGGGGTCACCTTGTCTGTGGACCGTCTGCTCCAGCATGTAACCTAACCGTACAAAGACACTGGGCAGATGTCTGGTTTATCTATCGGCAACTCAGTGTGATGTCTTGCGCTGGGAAGCGGTCTAGTAGTGCCTCGTGCTCGGCGGCGTGTCTGGGGTCCAAGTGGCGCACTCCCTTGAGCTGTGTTGGGCAGTCCGAGTACTCGCATTGCAAATAGGTCGACGACGTGCCGCAGAAAGCAAAAGCAGCCAAAGTCCGTGCCACCGCTACTCGATACACCAGTGGCACTGGGCATGGCGTGGCAAGGCAAGGCATGGTATGACATGACATGACATGGCAAGGACACAGACGACAACTGACGGCGGCTCCCCAGACCCACCCGCCACTCTCGAAGGAGCCCTAGGACAAGTCAGACTGTCGTGAAGCCTACTCGTATGAGCCGATATGTTAGCTAGTGCCGCACTACCACGCACTCAAGGGCCTCGGACTGATCCGCCTTTGGCAGGAGTACGTGGTTCTGGGGTGTTGGCGGAGTTTCCCGAAGATAGACATGTTGCTCTTGACGGAACTTTTTTCTGGGCCACCACACCCTGTGCTTCTCTTCTTGTATAAGGCGTCGGTCAGCACGGGCTCGCAATAACAACGGTACTTATAAAGACGGACGGCGTAGTCAACGGCGGGCTGCCCCAGAGGTCTGGACCGATCGGCAACGACGACTATAACCGAGCATATGTCCAAGTCCGTGCCCCTCGCCCGACTGAATCGACAGTGCTTCTTGTCTTCTCTTCCCCATCTCAGACGGGATTTCCGACAAGTCACCGCCACACGATGGACTTTGGCGCCGACTCCTGGCAGGGCACTGTTCTGCGGGCGGTCGCATTCGCGACGCTGTCCACGGCCACTGCGTGGCTCATCCATCTCCTCGAGCCGGCCTTCATTGCCGCCTTCTCGAGAAAGTATGCGGGGTACCGCTGGGTGAAGGGGAGCGCGGGTTCCTGGTCTTCTTCTCCGTGGCGTACCAATGCGTCTTCAACGCCAAAGACCTCTTCGCCGAGGCGTATGACAAGGTAGGTGAGCACACCGGCGAGTCCCAGTCCTGCATGGGGGAGTGAGAGAGGAAAAGAGAGAGGGAGAGAGGAAGAGAGAGAGAGAGAGAGTGAGAGAGGAAAGAAATCAGCACTGACCAGAGGAAAACCCCGCCGTCTCTTCTAGGTCCGCAGCTCGGCCAGTGAGCTCTTCCTGATCCCGTTCCCGCACTCGAACAAGGGCTTCATGCTGCTGCTGCCGCTCGACCTGATCGCCGAGTATGCGCGGCAGCCCGAGTCGATCGTGTCCTTCAACACGTACGTGCGCGAGGTGATGCACGCCAAGTACAGCCTGTTTGGCGAGAACGTGCTGGACAACAACATCCAGAAGCCCATCGTGTACCGCGAGCTGTTCCAGAAGCTGGCCGACAAGATGCCCATGATGAACGAGGAGCTGGTGGCGGCGATGCGCGACGTCCTCGCCGAGCGGGCGGACAACGAGGGCCGCATCGAGATCAACATGTGGGACTCGGCCACCAAGTTCCTGTCCCGGACCAGCAACCGCATCATCGTCGGCTACCCGCTGTGCCGGCAGCAGGAGTACCTCGACGCCGCCGTCCACTACGCCGTCAGCATGTTCTCGCTGGCGGTGTACATCCGCTTCATCCCCTCGTTCCTGCGGCCGCTGCTGGCGCCCCTGGTGCGGCGGTCGCTGGGCCGGGACCGCGACATTGTGGCCAAGCACGCCGTCCCGGTCATCCGGGAGCGGATGCGCGCCCTGGACGAGGCCGAGGCCAAGGCGGCGCCGGCGAGGAGGAGCCCGACCTGCCCAACGACCTGCTGAGCGCCACGCTCAAGGTGGCGCGCAAGGACGCGAACGCGGCCGTCGAGTACGAGCCCATGATGATTGTGAACCGCCTGCTGGCCTTCAACTTCCTGCAGTCGTACTCCAACACGCTGACCATGACCAACGCCGTGTACGACCTGATCTCGCTGCCGCCGGCCCTCTTCGCCGAGACGGTGGCCGGCCTGCGGGCGGAGATCCGCGCGTCGCTCGAGCGCCACAGCTGGGGCACGCAGGAGTTCGCCGACAGCCTCGAGGCCATGGACGCCTTCATCCGCGAGTCGCTGCGCGAGAACCCCATCGGCGAGGTGGGCCTGGAGCGGACCGTCGTGGCCAGCGGCGGCTTCACGTTCCGCAACGGCCTGCACGTGCCGCGGGGCGCCACGCTGGCGGCGCCGCTCAAGGCGATCCAGCACGACGCCGCCAACTACCCGGGCGGCTTCGACCCGAAGCGCGCGCTCAGGGACCCGGCCCGGCCCAAGGTGACGACCATCTCGCCCGAGTTCCTCAACTTCGGCCTGGGCCGGCCCGCGTGCCCGGGCCGCTGGTTCGCCAGCAACCTGCAGAAGCTGGCGCTGTCGCACCTGCTGATGGACTACGAATTTGAGCGCGTCGACGTGCGCCCGCCGGGCGTCCGCAAGGTGACGCTGGTCGAGCCGTGCGGGAGATCGCGCATTGTGCTGCGGAAGCGAGAGAAGGTCGCGTGATGCTGGTGGGGGAGCCCAGTGGGGGGGGGGGCGTTGACTGCTGTGTTGGCAATGGCGGCGCGGGACGGAGAAGAAAGTGGAGGAAGTACGCCCATGTATCTATCTGCCGCAGAGTGTAGCAAGCCTGGATGCCATTTTTCAAGTTCGAACGAAGGAACGAGGCTCTGCAAGCCAAGACTCAAGAAGTGAGGCGGAATGGAAAGAGCAGAAGTTTGGCGATGTGAAGAAGCATGGAGTTGTGTAATGCCGATACGATTGGTTCCGGAGTACGAATACGACATACGAAGAGGACCCAGCCTACGAGTGCAAGTACTCCGTACTCCGTACACGCCCGAGTACTCGATGTAGAGCTAATGTGGGGCACACTCAACGGCTGCCGATCGCACTGACCGCCCGGCAGAAAATAAAAAAAGTTGGCGCACCCAGGCAATTGGACTTGGGCTGGCTCGGCAGGCGAAGCGGCGCAGAGCCACATGGGTCCGACCTACACGACCACACGACCTCATTCTTCTTCCACGGCCTACCTGTTTGTCTGTTCAGGAGCCGTGTAGTATAAAACCCACGGAGAATTACCTGCAACAAATTAGCCGGCAGTCTGCTTTCGGCCCCTTCCCCTTCCCATCTCATCTATCTCGATCGTCATATCCCCCTCGCGCCCACGGCGGAACCCCGCCGTCAGCCAGCCCAGCCACCATGAAGCGCAAGGCCGACGATGACCTGATCTACACAATCTCCGACAACGAGGACATCCCGGACGAGGACGCCGAGCTGCCTGCCGAGCCCAAGCCCGCCAAGAAGAAGACTAAGAAGGGCGACGGCAAGCGCTCCAAGAAGGGCTCCGCCGCCGCCGCCGCCCAGGACGACGGCGAGGGCGACGACGCCGAGGCCGTATGGACCGAGAAGGGCGAGGACGACGGCACCTTTGACCCGGACTTCGAGTTCGCCCCGGACACGGCCGCGGGCTTCGGCGTCGGCGACCTCGAGGAATGGGGCTTCGACGGCGCCAAGAAGGGCGCCTTCGCCCCCGCCCAGAAGGAGGTCGACCTCGACGAGATAATACGGCGGCGCCTCGAGAAGCTCGAGAAGAAGAAGAAGAAGAAGCAGGGCAAGTCGGCCGACGCCGAGGGAGAAGATGAGGCGGAGGCGGAGGCGGAGGCGGATGACGCGGAAGACAACGCGGACGCCGACCTCGACCTGGACGACATGGACGACGAGGTGCTGGCCGAAGACGGCTTCGGCATGGGCGTCCCGGCGGAAGATGACGATGAAAAAGATGATGGCAGCGAGGGTGAGGCGGACGGCTCCGACATGGACGAGGACAACTCCGGTGCAGACGACGACGACGACGACGATGAATCGGTCGCTAGCCAGGTGGACCACCCGGACGACGAGGGCTCGGACTCGGACGTGAGCGACGAGGAGGACGCCGAGGAGGCGGCCAAGCGGGATGCGTTCTTCGCGCCCGAGGACAAGACACAGCAGCAGCAGGCGGGGGGCAAGCAGGGCAAGTCGACGTTCCAGCACATGCACCTGTCGCGGCCGATCCTGATGGGGCTGACGTCGGTGGGGTTCAACAACCCGACGCCGATCCAGGCCAAGACGATACCGATCGCGCTGGAGGGCAAGGACGTGGTGGGCGGGGCGGTGACGGGGTCGGGCAAGACGGCGGCGTTCGTGGTGCCGATCCTGGAGCGGCTGCTGTACCGGCCGAAGAAGGTGGCGGCCAGCCGGGTGGTCATCATGGCGCCGACGCGCGAGCTGGCGATGCAGTGCCACGCGGTGGCGACCCGGCTGGCGTCGCGGACGGACATCAAGTTCTGCCTGGCGGTCGGAGGGCTCAGCCTCAAGGCGCAGGAGGCCGAGCTGCGCCTGCGGCCCGACGTCATCATCGCCACGCCGGGCCGCTTCATCGACCACATGCGCAACACGGCCAGCTTCAACGTGGACACGGTGGAGATCCTGGTGCTGGACGAGGCGGACCGGATGCTCGAGGACGGGTTCGCGGACGAGCTCAACGAGATCCTGACGACGCTGCCCAAGTCGCGGCAGACGATGCTCTTCTCGGCGACCATGACGTCGTCGGTCGACCAGCTGATCCGCGTCGGGCTCAACCGCCCCGTGCGCCTGCTGGTCGACGCCAAGAAGAAGACGGTCGACAAGCTGGAGCAGCAGTTTGTGCGGCTGCGGCCGAACCGCGTCGAGAAGCGCATGGGCTACCTCGTGCACATCTGCCAGACCATGCGCACCGAGCGCGTCATCATCTTCTTCCGCCAGAAGAAGGACGCCCACCTGGCGCGCGTCATCTTCGGCATCTTCGGCCTGTCGTGTGCCGAGCTGCACGGCAGCATGAAGCAGCTGCAGCGCATCACCAGCGTCGAGGACTTCCGCGACGGCCGCGTCTCGTTCCTGCTGGCCACCGACGTCGCCTCCCGCGGCCTCGACATCAAGGGCGTCGACACCGTCATCAACTACGAGGTCCCCCAGTCCCTCGAGATCTACATCCACCGCATCGGGCGCACGGCGCGCGCGGGCCGGTCGGGCGTGGCGGTCACGCTGGCGGCCGAGAACGACCGCAAGATCGTCAAGGCCGCGGCCAAGGCGGGCAAGTCCCAGGGCAGCAAGATCACGGGCCTGGCGATCGAGCCCGAGGAGCCGGACCGGATCCAGGCGCGCATCGACGCCATGGAGGACGACATCAAGGCCATCATGCGCGAGGAGGCCGAGGAGCGGCAGATGGCCCAGGCCGAGATGCAGATCAAGAAGGGCGAGAACATGGTCGTCCACGAGGACGAGATCAAGGCCCGCCCCAAGCGCACCTGGTTCGAGACCCAGGACGACAAGCAGAAGGCCCGCGACGCCGGCCGCGCCGCCCTCAACGGCAAGGAAGCCCTCAAGGAGAAGCTCAAGGGCAAGAACAGCGGCAAGCTCAGCGGCAAGGACAAGAAGAAGCTCGACTCCAAGACGGACCGCACCGACGGCCGCGCCTGGAAGAAGGGCTCCGCCGAGAGGGCCGGCAAGGGCGCCGTCCTCAACTTCAAGTCGGACAAGTCCAAGTCGAAGAAGGGCGGGCCGCCCAAGGGGAAGAGGAGGTGAAAGACCAAACAAAAACCTTCCAACGATGCCTCTCTGCTTAGATGAATAAAAGGAAGGCATCGCGCTCGGTAATAATGAAAAGCCACAATCTGTACATGCACCACTGTCCCGCGTGTACATGCACTGTCCGCGTGCGAATGGACCTGATCGATCACTGTAGTTTGCCCGATGAAGTCGTCGTTTCGCAACAGTCGTCACTCGGTGATAGGTCTATTCTGGCATTGTCTGTGCTTATTATTTTACCCTATCTGTGCCTGTACACTCGCATCGACGTCATTCACTTTTAAGAGTATTGAAGCCTGGTAATCCCACGTGGTTTTATACACAAAACGGGCATGCAACGTTAAAGACATGGGCGCAGGCACTGGGAAATATACGCAAGTCTGATTCGACGCCTCCGATGAATCTGTAGATAATTATATCCATCACTCGATGAAAGCGTCATCGTGGGCAATGGACTCTAAGCAGGGGGGTGGGGGGTATTGTGATGCACAGTCGCCATCGTAATCTTTCCAAAAGGGAGTCCACAGCACTGCCTCCTCCTTCTCCGTCCAGTTCAACCTTTCCTCGACGTCTCCGGCGCGGTCCCGAGCTTGCGGAGCTGCTCCCGCACGATCCCCGTCGCCTCCTCCCTGATGTCGTCGCCGTGCCGCCAGGTGTACAGCACGACGCCGCGCTGGTCCAGGGTCTCCTGCGCCCGCTGCAGCCGGCGCTGCCACAGCTCGACCCGCCGCGTGGTGTTTGGGGTCTGCGGCCGGCTCGTGGCGGGCGTCGACCGCCGGGACATGTCGGACGCGCAGTCCGGCTCGCCGCCGCCGCCACCGCCGCCGCCGTCGGTGTCCCCCGTGCGGCGGCGGCTGGGGGCCGCGAGAGACTGCGGGCTGCGGCTCCTGATGCTGGACGGCGTCCTCGCCCCCATCCGCCGCGGCGGCGGCGGCTGGGGCGGTGGCGGCAGGATCTTGGGGTTGCTGCTGGCGGTTCGGGTGTAGGGCGGCGGCCGCGGCGCGTCACTGTCCGCCGGTCTCAGCGGCAAGGTTGGCGATTGCGCCGAGGACGGGGTCTGCACTCGCGTGAGCGGGTGGTCAGACGCGGCCTTGGACGCTGCGCTGGACGGGGTTGTCCGGCGGGGTTGTGGCGGCGGCGGCGCCCTCTTCGACTCTGCCGAGCCGGCGCCAGTGCTGCCGGTCAAGGATGAAGACGAGGAGGAGCCTTTGAGGGCGGCAGGCTTGACGGGGCGAGGCGGTGGCTTCCTGGCCACGGCGCTGCTGGCCTTGTCGGACGAGCTGGTCTTGCTTGACGGCGGCTCTTCGGACAGGTCGATGAGATCCTCTTCCGCGGCCGCAGGGGAAGCCTCCTGGGGCACCGCAGCTGCCCCGCGGCGAGGAGGCAAAGCAGGCACAATACCGTCGAGGGTGTTCTTGAGGCCCTGCCGTAAGCCGATGGCGGGCGCCGCGGACTCGTAGTCGGCGTCGAAAAATTGCCGCGACGACTCGGGGGTGGTGACGTCCCGGATGAAAATGGCTATGATCCGCTTGGGGTGAGCAACGGCCAGCTCCGTGTAGACCTCGAGGTCGGCCTCGCCGCTGTCGCCGACGAGAAGGAACCTCCTCTCTGGGAAGTCCCGCATAATTCTCTCCAGGGTCCCCTTCTTCCTCTCGGCGACGGGTTCGAAGATGCCCTGGAGCATGCCCGTGTACTGCTTCAAGTGGAGAGACCCGGGCGGCAGGCCGGCCATCTTGAAGAAGGTGGCCAGGACGGGGTACAGCTGCCAGGGGCTGTTTGAGCAGTAATGGATCTTGACGCCCATGTCGTGCAGGGACGAGTACAGCTCCCGGACGCCGCCCACCGTCATGCCCTTCAAGTCGCGGATGAAGGTGTTGCGGAAGATCTCCTTGGCGCCCATGGCAATGTTGGAGCGCTTGATCGTGTCGTCAATGTCGCTGATCATGCTGACGCCGAGGGCTCGATGACCTGGATCGGCTCGGTGCACGACAGGCCCTCGCTTGCCAGGACGCGCACGTGGGTCGGGACGAAGTCCAGGGCGGCGCGGATCCCAAAGTGCCCGGAGTCGTCGGTCATGACGGTGCGGGACTGCGACTGCGTGTCGTTGTAGAAGAACAGCGTCATGGGGGCCTGGACCAGGGGCGTCGTCAAGAAGGGGGCGAGGCGCGCCATCAGGTTGGCGTTGGCGACGGCCAGCTCGGCGTCGCTCAGCTCGGAGCCGCCGGCCGTATTGGTCCGCGAGGGCGGCGCCGGGCTGGCGGGCGCGGGCGGCGGGGTCTGCCAGCCGCCGCGTGGCCGCCCGGTGTCGCTCTCGTAGCCGCGGCCGTCGGGGGCCTCGCTGTACCCGCCCTTCTCGGCGGTCTCCTCCTCGACCTGGCCCCGCTTCTCGATCTCGCGGGCCTGGCGGGCGATGCTCTGCTGCTCGCGCTCCGCCTCGCGCTGCTGGTGGGTCGTGGGGCCGTAAGGGTCGGCCGCCGCGTTCTGCTGCTGCGTGCCGGGGCGGGGATCCCGCTGAGCTGGCGCGCCAGGCCGATCAGCATGCGGTTGCGGCGCGTGATGGCGCCCCTGTGGGGGTTGTAGATCCAGCCGCGCACGTCAATGTCGACCACGGCCTTCTCGTCCTCGTGGCGCGCCCACTCCTGCTGCCAGTAGTCCTGCTCGTTCGCGGGGCCGCCTCCTGCTCCCTGGGCGTCAGCGCCGCCGCCGCCGGGGCCGGGGCCTGCGTCGAAGCGCCGGCTGTCCTGGTTGCGCACGTGCCGCTTGGCGTAGGAGGGGAAGAGGACCATCTGCTCGTGGCCGCGGCTGACGATGGCGACGTCGGGGAAGGAGCCGGGGATGGTGGTGCGGGAGAGCTCGGGGGAGTCCATGTCCGGTGCGCGCGACTGGTTGTAGGACTCGCGGATCTCGCTGGCGGCGGCGGCGCTGGCGCGGTAGACGTTGCTGGCCATCTCGGCGAGCCTGCGGCGGCGGGCGCCGGGCTCGCGGGGGCCGGGCTGGCGAGGCCGCCCCCCGGGCCGTAGCCGTAGCCCTGGGCGGAAGACATGGCGGGGCGGGTCAGCTGGGGCGCATTCTTGTGCTTGTGCTTGTCGGCGGAGGCGGAGGCGGAGGCGGGCGCAGGCGCGGGGGGCGGGGCGCCGAGCAGCAGGCGGCGGGCTTGGTCGACGAGGCGGGACTGGTCGCGGCGGCGGCGCTGGCGGTGGAGCAGGAAGCGGTAGATGCGGGACTGGGCGCGGTGCTTGTAGTAGGGGAGGTGTCGAGGTGGAAGCCGATGAGGCGCTCGCGGTATCGGTCGTGGACGCGGGGAAGAGGTAGGCGACGAGGCTCTGCTTGTGCCGAGGATGTCCGGGACCGCGCGGGGCGACGACGAGCCGGCGGGGGGAGCCAGCTTGGCGGGTCGGGAGGCTGGCAGCTGGGCTGTCTGGCGTGGGAGAATGTCTCGGTGGTGCTGTCGTCGTCGCGCAGTCCGCAGAGCCGGAGCCGGAGCGTGGTGAGATGGGAAGGGCGGCGAGCGATGGCGTTGGCAGAGGCGACGAATGCCGCGGCGGCGATCAGTGGGCGTGGATTGGATGGAGCTCGATCCAGTGAGGCCGTCCCTGCCTGTCTGCCACTCTGCCTGTCTGTTGTGTTTCCGTCTCCAGTGTTCCTTCCGTCCATGATTCCTTGCTGGCGAATCGCGGGGCCGGGCCAGGGCGCATTCACGGTGTCTGCACAGTTTTGTACGGAACTGGTGGTCCCCGTTTCTGTCGCAGTGGCAGCCGTTTTGCCTTTTGTGAGGTCATCACTCCGGTGTGTCGTTTGCTTTCCTGCTTCATCAATGCATTGTATGACTTATGACTTATGGCTACCTACTTCACCTACGCACACCACCTCAGCTTACACGTGCGACAGCAACTCGTACGCAGGTTTTTGATGCATCTGACGTACTCGTACCCAGTGCCACCGCACACCTGCCCGCCCCGGGTTAGGTAATCAGGGTTCTCGATCGAAAAAGCGGCAGATCCAGGACCAACAAGTGGCATTCGTGGCGGTTGGCCACCTGTTTCGTGCGTCTCACACACACTCTCCCCTTTCCTCTCCTCTACTCGTATGCTTAAGTTAGCATCTGACACTCATAACATTGTAGCCAACACAGATACTCGTACTGGCGTAGCTGCTGGATGCAATGTGTGCACCTCCACTCGGCCGTAAGCTACCACGCGAAAGAAGCGGTTGGAATCACCTACACCCGACGGCCACACCCCCCCTCTCTGTTCATCGTTCGCAAAGCCCTGTTGGCCGAGCTGACAGGATACTCGCATACGGGTTAGGGACACTCCACTCGGCCCGGATCGTCGTGGGGCGCCTTTCCTTCCGTGGTGCTTCAGCCCCGGCGCCTCGCTCTCGCAACCAACAGACGTACGTACTCGAAATAACTTGCAGCAATCTTCTCCGTCTTGGCCACGAGTACACCGACAACGAGCATACGTAGCTGTAGCTTTTGCTCGCGCTGTTCCCCCATCTTTCTCGTCCCCGCTCGTCAGCACCGTGAGACGAAGCCAAGACCCCTCCCACCACCCTCACTCACCCCCCGGCTTCTCTGTGTTGGCCAGCATACGAAAGTGCAGGCATGGACCCAGACTGACAACGTGCTAGCGGGCTGGTTTTTTGGTTTTTTTTCGCCCTGGGGTTCGCGGGTGGGCACCACGAGTACTCGCACTCGCATGCGTCGTCTTGCCTGCCACTCTTACCATTACTACCAGGCGACTGAGTATACGAGTATCAACCAGCCAACGATCTACTCCGCATGTGATGTTGGTGCCAAACAAGTCCCTGGGCTAACCCGGTTCCGGCACTGTTCATATGCTGCTGGCCCTCTCTGGCCGCCTTGCGAGAAAGAGAGAGAGAGAGAGAGAGAGTCCTGCTGCTCTGCTCTACTCATGCAGGTTGTGCCATGCCGAGTTACATGGAAATCGGTCCATGAGGTCTCCTCCTCCTCCTGCGGCTACGAGTACTCGTACTCGGGACGATTCTCCACGTTGGCCGGGCGTGGTAGTCAGATCGGGTTCCAGACCGCCACCAGAGAGAAGAGAGCTCTGTGAGATTCGCCCTGCCCAACTGCCGGGGCCGTGATTGGGCAGGCTGCCGCCGCCATATGCAAGCTCCATGTGGGTGCGATGGGGCTCTCTCTCTCTCTCTGGTTCGTTTGCCCCCAGTCAAAGCCCCGGCTGCCGGGGGAGGAGAAGGGGAGGGGTCCGCCCATTCGCCGGACCAACATTGTGTCTTCTCCCCGGTCGGCCGCCGCCTTAGGAGTACAAGTCGTCACCACTACTACCACGAGCTTCGCAGGCGGCTGCTTTCGGATGCTACAATGTGATATGGGAGGTTGCACCTCCCCTAGAGACTCGGATGTCACCTTTGGGCGGAAAGGGAAGATGGGGACGCTGAGGTCCCGGCCAATCTGACACTTGCGATATCGTGAGCTGACGAGTACTCGCGCAGGGACTCGGAGCTGCGCTGAGCGCAATACCCGTACTTCTGGTGGAGGATCGTCGAGGCTGCGCATTTGGCATCCCTGCGTGATTGCCACGGCAAGTGGGCCGTCCTATATCCAACTCGCACTGCGCACAGACGCGACTCGGCACTGATGAGAGTCGCACCAGAGGGGGGGGGGGCGTGAAGATGGTAAAGTAAGTACTTGTACCCGTATTATTTTATCACAGTTCTGCGTGTTGGTTGGGAGCATGAGCTGGACAACCGGGGGGCCGAGTAGTAATGTGACTGTCGGAAGGGGCATCTCGCGCGGTATCCAGGTTCATCGGCTCTGTCTGTCTGTCTGTCTGTCTGTCTATCTGTGCTACCGGAGGAGAGGAGAGGGGCTGTGGTTGGAGCGGCAGTCTCATTCGTTCTCTTACTTGCTGTTCGATAGACAGACAGACAAACAGACAGATAGATATCCGTGAGCACGCCCGCGTCGAGGAAGCTTCCCCCTTTTTTCCCCCCCCTCCCTCTCCCACTCCCTCTACCTCCCCCTCTCCCTCTCCGCGGGAGTCCACCCAACAAGTCTCGAGATGCACCTACAACTACTACTGACAACACTGAGCCAGGCCCCATCGGCCCTGGGGAACTGGGCCCCGCCGGCCTCGCCGCCGCGTCGGCCTTGGCGGGCGTCCTCCTGCACCTGTCGTTCCTGATCTGGTTTCCCGTCGACGAGTACCTGGGCTGCCTGCTCCTGGGCATCGGCGCGTCGGCGCTGTCGGCCTTCTACGTCTTCTTCTCCTCGTCCTCCTCCTCGTCCTCCTCCTCTTCTCTTCTAGGTGCGGCGGCGGCGGCAGCGGCGGCGGGGGGCAAGACGCTGCTGGCGGGCGCGGGCGTCGGCGGGGGCCTGCTGTCGAGCATGGCGGCGTACCGGGTGCTGTTCCACCGGGTCCGGGGGTTCCCGGGCCCGCGGGGCGCGGGGGTGTCGCGGTTCTACGCCGTGTGGCTGGCGTCACGCGAGGGCAAGTTCCACCGAGAGGTGGCGCGGCTGCACGATGAGCATGGCGACTTTGTGCGATTGGGTGAGTTGGTTTTTTTTATCATTATCATTGTTCTCTTTCTGTCTCCTTCTCTCTGAGAACAAAGGGCGCCACAGAATCTATATCCACTGACATACATACCTACCCGAAAAAAATTACCAGGCCCCCGCGAGCTGAGCATCACGCGGGCGTCGGCGGTGCCGCTGATCTACGGGCCGGGGGCGGCGTGCGGCAAGTCGACGTGGTTCGCGCAGGCGGACAGCGACCACCGGCGGGTCAACGTGTCGATGGTGCGGGACGGGGAGGCGCACCGGCGGCGGCGGCGGGCCTGGGACCGGGCGCTGGCGGCGCGCGAGGTCGGCGGGAGCTACGCGCCGCGCGTGTCGGCGCGGGTGGACGCCTGGGCCTCCTCTTTTCATCTGGTCGGTGGTCACCACCACCATCATCACGGCGGTGCTGTCGTGGTGGTGGTGGACATGACGATGGCGGCGAGGCTGCTGGCGTTCGACGTGATGGGGACGTCGGGTTCGGGCGGGAGTTTGGGTGCGTGGCGCGCGGGGCGCCGGGCGCGGCGCTGACGGCGACGTACGCGCACCTGCGGACGCTGGGCGCGCTGATGCACGTGCCCTGGCTCCTGGGCGCCCTCAAGTACGTCGGCGGCGGCGGCGGTGGTGGTGGTGGTGGCGGGTGGCTGGCGCGGTGGGGGATGCCCGGGTTCGCCGACTTTTTGGGCATGTGCGAGGCCGAGGTGCGCGACAAGTTCCGGCGGTGGGAGGAGGAGGAGGAGGCGGGGGAACCCTCTTCGGCGGGGGAGAAGACGGGGGAGAAAGGGAGGAGGAGGACGACGAGAAGCAGACCCTCGGACGTCATGTCGTGGCTGCTCAAGGCGTACGTCGAGCGCGACCCGGCCGCCGCCCCGACCGCCGCCGCCCTGCACGAGGACTCGCGCCTCGTCATCACCGCCGGCAGCGAGACCACCGCCACCGCCATCGCCAACGCCGTCTACCTGCTGTGCCGCCACCCGCACGTCGCCCGCAAGCTGCAGTCCGAGCTCGACGAGGTCCTCGGGGGCCGTTGTCATCATCATCGTCGTCGTCGTCGTCGTCGTCGTCGTCACGGGAAGACGGGGAGGACAGCAGCAAGGACAAGGACAGCAAGCCCTGCTGCTGGATGGACAGCTACGCCGCAGTCAAGACGGTCGCCTACCTCGACGACGTCATCCACGAAGTCCTCCGCCTGCGCCCGCCCATGCTGACCAACCCCATGTCCCGGACGACGCCCCCGGGGGGCCTCATGGTCGACGAGGTCCGCGTCCCCGGCGGCGTCAACGTCTTCGTCCCCGCCCAGCGCGTCCAGACCGACCCCCGCTGGTGGGGCGCCCTCGCCGCCGACTTTGTGCCCGAGCGCTGGGGCGAGCGCAGGGCCGAGCTGGGCACCGACGGGTCGCCCTATCTCGTCTGGGGTCTCGGTGAGTTTTTAGTTTTTTTCTTCTTGTCTTTCCAGTCTGTTTTTTCCATGTCGGGATTTTCAAAATAGGGGGATTCAAACATACATACATATATATATATATTTATATCGAAGCTGACATTTCTCTTGTGTCTATAGGAAACCACGTCTGCGTGGGGAGGAGCCTGGCGATGATGGAGATCCGCTCGGCCCTCGCCCGGCTCTACCGCGACTTTGACGTCTGCTTCGCCCCGGGGGGCGACGACGGCGCCTCCTTCGAGGCCGACACCCGCGACACGCTGACCACGGCGCTGCCCCCGCTCCCGGTCCAGCTCTCGCCGAGGGTGAAGCAGTAGGCAAGTGGAAGTCAGGGTGAAAGAGTTGCTTGATATTCTCTTCTTAATTCTAAGCCTGGTTTCTAAATATGGTGCCTTATCCTAAGTTTCCGCAAGCAAGATACGGAGGCGGCCGAAATGAATGAAGAAAGAAAGAAAGCAAATCAGAATCTATTTACAGACAACAAACAGCAGCAGCACCAAAAGTCACAGTGACTTTGTCAACTCTGTCTTCCCAAGAGCCCCCTTGCCCCATTCCCCCCAGAGCCAACTTCCCCTCGGTTACCCAAGTTCTGCTAACAGGCCCACCACCACCGACGACGACTAACCTACCCGTCCTCTCTATATATTCCCCCTTCGTTCGTTCATAAGCCTGCCCGCCAGAAAGCAGCACGCCAGGACGGGTCTAACTAGTTCAGAAAGACGCCGCCGTGGCCCAGCCCGAACCCGCCGGCGTCGCGCTTGGCCCCGCCCGTCGCGTTCTTCTTGGCCTCGACGGCGTTGGCCACGGCCTTGAAGCTGTTTGTTCGGGAAAAGCAAGCCGGAGTCAGTTTCTTTTTTCTCTCTCTTTTCCTTGATGATCCCTGTAACAAACAGTCACAGGAAGGAGTCGCTTCTTCTTTTTCTTTTCAACTTACTTGGCCAGGAACTTGTCCTTGCCGAGGGACTTCTCGGACCTCTTCCACCCAATCTCCGTGGGCAGTCTCTCGTTCTCTACAGTCGTTAACCCAGTAAGGTCACAGTCAGTTTTCTCTCTCTCTCTCTCTCTCTCTCTCTCTCTCTCTCCGTCTTTCATGTTGTAGAGGGGCAATGGGAAGGGAAGGGAAAGTCAGGCCGAGTGACAACTGACCAAAGAGGTACTCGACAATGGTCTTGTTGGCCGTGACGGCGTCAATGTCGCCGAGGACGCTGATGAAGGCGCCCGTCTCGCCGTTGAGGAAGTTGGTGCCGAGCTCGGACAGGGCGAACTGCGGGTTGGTGGCGCTGGACTCGGCCATGCGGGCCAGGATGGCGTCGGCGCCGTTTTCGGCGGTGACCAGTGGCCCCTTCCAGTAAGAGCGCGTCTGGTCGAAGACGGTCCGGTTGAAGCGGTCCTGGTGGCCGAAGAAGGCGTCGGCGCGCGACAGGCTGGCGTCGTGCTCGAGCACGCCGTGCCGGCTCAGGTGGTCCAGCGAGAACCACGTCGCGTTGGCCTGCGGGTTCGTCCCCGCCGCGAACTCGAACATGAGCCCCGACAGCTGCTCGTCGAAGTTGACCGCCCCGCCCAGGCCCGACACCAGGTCCGCCCTCGTGATGTACTTGCCCGTGCGCGGGAGGAAGCCGTGGTTCGCAAACGTGTTCATGAACGGGCACGGGCCGCGGACTGTCGGTGGACATCATTGTCAGCTTTACTGTTTCCCCCCTCCCCTTTCTTTCGAAGTCGATAGGTATCTTACCGTCGCCAGGCTCGGGGCCTTGCCACTGCTCAAAGGGGTCGGCGTGGCCGCCGCCCAGGCAGGTCGGCAGAAGGGCTGCGGAGAGAGACAGGACCTGAGACAGCTTCATGATGTCGTGGATGTTGCTGTTGTCGTCGTCGTTGTTCTTGGTTGCTGGAAGAAGCCCGTCTGAACTGATAGAGATTCTGGTAGGTAAGGTAGATAAGAAAATGCCCAATGTACGTTGATGATGAAGAAGAAGAAGAAGAAAGGCGCTCTGATGAATGTCGTGTCGGACTCAACCACATCAAAAGGGGAGCGGGGAGCCATGACCGCTCCCTCTTATATACGCCTCTGCCCCGAGTAGATCGAATCAAGGTAGGCAGGTAGTAGGCAGGCCAGCAGCTAACTTGGCTCTGACCCATGTCTCACAGCCCGCGCTTCCACCACCACCACCACCACCACCACTAACACGATGATGGCACGCAATGGCCCGTGATTAGGTCACTCGCCAACCTGCGAGCCGTCACCAGCTCTCCCATCACACAGCCCCCTTTCCCCCTCCCCCGCCAGAATGATCATGTCACTCACACACCACACACGCACGCGCGTGCCCCCATGTTCGGGCATCTCCACGAATGGTGAACCCAACAATGGTCATCCGACGCGCCTTGGCGGGCATGCGGGCGGGCGGGCGAGCGGGCGGTGCGTGGATGGGGGAAAACACGAACGAGAGGGGTTTTTTACCGGTGATTCCGCGATTCTGCGAGAGACGGAGCAAAAACCCGAGGCTCGACTCAGCCTCACTAAAAGACCCTCCTCCTTCCCGCCGGCAGGCTAACTGATGACTGATGGGTAGAGCGTCACCACCCGGCCTGCCTACGGGAAAGGGGAGCCGGGAGGGGAGCTGACAAAGGTGATTATCAGCCGCCGGTATGATGGGCCCTGCTTTGTCCAGCGAGATACGACGACCACGACGACGACGACGAGAGAGGCGTCTTCGGACAGCGGGCGGTGAGCTGTGTCGTACGTACCTTACCGATTAGCCCCTAGCATAGCCCTGTCTATACTCGTATAGAGTCTACTTTTCATTACCCCAGGCAATAAAGCCAACCAGGCTCGAAACGGCAACTTTGGTGCCATGTTGCGAGAGGAGAGGAGAGGGTGGGCCACCATCCCCCCACGACTCTTCCTAACCACAATAGACCATCTGCCCTGTGGACAATCTGCGGCCCAGGCAGACAGGCGGGCAGGCAGCACTCCGTGGGCCTTTTCCTTGATCATGTCTCTGATGCCGAGGCGCGAGGCCGGAATCCCTCCCCGGGGATGGATCCCGTGTCAGGCCTGCCAGAGCGACTCACTCAACTATCTGCTTAGCAGTAGGAGTAGTAGTCTCTCCTGACTGACGAGACTGACAAAAACACACACACCCCTTCTCTTCTTCCTTCTTCTATTCCTTACACGCTCTGTCTTCACATCAAAGCAGGCGGACGGAAGGCTGCTTCGACTACAACCCCCTGCCCCATCTGGTCCTGTGCATCTTCGCACCTATTCCCAGGCCACGGCACTTGAGATGTCCGGTAAGCACTCATTCGCGGCTTTTTGTCTTTCGAGCCCAACCTGCTTCGTCGCCACAGAACACACAGCCACGGGGTCTTGGGTGCGTCGCAGAGACCCGGCAGAAAGCCTGGATGAGATCCTGCATGCCTTGCAGCCCAGCCAGATGGCACGCCGCGACTGTCTCGACCAGAGTCCGTTCCCAGTCGGTCCGGCTTCATTCAGCTGGACTTGGTCTGAAAAAGGCCGATATCAAACAAGTCCATCAATCGTGTTCCTATCAAAGGCTTTCTTCTGGCGAGAGCCCTCATGAGTTGACATTCTGGAAGCGCCCTCATGAGTTGACATTCTGGAAGCGCCCTCATGAGTTTGCATTCAGGAAGCCGCATGTTGCTGACCGCCCCATCGTCGCCGGGCTACTCACGCTCTGATAATATCAGAATCACGATAGCGGCATGCGCTTTTCGGACATGGAGCAGCATCGTTATCGGGTCCTGGCCTGCCACGCAACGGCGCCACTCCCTCTCCAACACTCTCCAGGCTCGTTTCACTCGCCAACATCTCCCTCAAGAGCACACACATGTCTTGTAAGGCCCGGCTCAACGTCCGCATGGGCAGCGATCTGCCAACGCAGCCGGGGCCCAGACTGGCGGGCGCCGATACGATGACAATACGACGAAAGCCCGGACAGAGAGAAAACAGCCAGCCAGGTTGCCGACGGCCCACGACCAGTGCTGCGCAACCTGATATCGTTGCGAATCGGCCTCTTTTTTTTTTTTTTTTTTTTTTTGCAAAGCCCAAGCCCCCCTTGCTCCCATGCTTCTTTACTGATCTGTGGTCGCGGACCTGCCCGATGTGCCCGGGTGACCGGCAACCGGGCGAGAGGCGGGGGCAGGACGCATGTAAGGTAGGTAGGTCAGGTCAGTTTAAGCGAGCACTCGCGGCTCCTCTGTGTGCCATGGCCTCTCTGCTGGTCGTGCAAGCTCCGAGTATCGCACCCCGCGCTACCACGCTGCACCACTCTACGAGCATCCGGCAACCAAGCGCCCAAGCCCGCCGTACATGTTCTGGTTCATAGATCGAGTGGCGGAAGGCGGCGCCGCGATCGACGGGCTCGCTTTCGGAGCAGTCTGCGAGCCCGATGAGACGCCAACAACGGGGGTGAACGCCGGGACCGGGGGAATTTGTTCTCGACCCTTCTCGGATCCCTGGCCGCTCTCCCGCGGGACGTCTATCAACCTTGACGGTCAAAGAAAGAGGCGAGAGAGACGGGAAAAAAAAAAGGCATTGGGTCGATATCCTTGCTCAACAACCCCCCTTTACTCGTAGAAGCTGATGAGCTGGGCGCAAACATACGAGTAAGGCCGTTCGTCTGTCCGTCCGCCTGTGCCGCGCCCCCCCAACGGCAGCAGCCACAGGGGCGGGCGGGCGGTTCGGCAAGACAGGAGAGGGCAAGGATGTTTTGCCTTTCGCCATCGGGGGGCGGATGACATGGGTATTACGAACGACGACGGCCCGCACTGCAGGCCCGTTCGTTTGTGCGTTGTGACTTGTGTGTGTGTGTGTGTGCGTCGTGCGCGATGCTATCTACGAGTAGTTCCTCGGGTCAGCCAGACAAGTCGGGGGGTAGAGAGGCGAGGTACTCGTAGAGAAAGAGAGAGAGGCGCACAGGGATAACCCAGAGTCATGATTCAACATGTCGTCCGTCGAGTTGGGCGGCGGCGGCGGCGGGGCGGCGGCGGTGGGCGGCGGCGGATGCGACGTCAGAAACCGGGGTGCTACGGATACTCGTCGTACCGACATCCCAGCAGCCGATCGGCGGCTTGCTTACGGGCACGGGCACGGGCACGGGCACCTGCTCTCGTAGGTGCTCACTGTGCGCAGCGTAGCCTGCAGGCATCATGGTTCCGCGGGCGCCCATCCCTGTCCCAGATCTGGGATGGATGGATGTTGGATGGCCGGCATCAATCGCAACTGCCCAGTCGCCATTGAGGTTACCTGCCCGTAGGTACCCAGGTACTCCTTCTGCCGGGTGGTTGCATTCAATCTGGAGGAAACGGTCCGCGGTCTGCCACTTCCTGCTACATCCTTGAAGTACACAAAGCACCTTCTACCTGTCCCAGTACGAGTAATCATCCTTGTGTTGAGTGAGCGACACTTGAGATGGCGTTTACTCGCAATGGATATGGGGTTTTGCGTACTCCTACTGGATGTCGTGGGCAATTCCCGATGTATTCACGTCCATTGAAACCCCGACTCATCACTGCGACACCTCTGTTTGCGGACATTCACACTGACGAACGACGGATCCTCGTAATCATCGACGAACCCATCCCCCGAAACGGGCGGATATCCCACCTACCCGTTTGCCGTGGTCTTCAGTGCCGGCCACTCGTGCCTTGGCACCGGTCAAAGGTTGGCAGAAGAAGAGGAACGAAGAGGGTTAGGGAAGAAAAAAAGACAGCCCCGGAATTCGGGGTTTCGTCACCGTCATGCCCAGTCCAAGCATGGAAGAAAAGAAGGGGGAAAAATCTGGCTGGCTGGAAAGGACTCCGACTCCTTTTAGTGCCGTTGTGCCGGCGCATGGCCATGCCGAGCGCATGGGCAAACAAGAGAAATTGGATCCGCCTTACCTGCGATACCCGTGACCGCCTTGTCGCGCGCGCGCAGCAGTAGTAGCAGCAGAAAAAAAAAACCGATTTCCCAACCTTCCCACCTCTGATCATCAACGGGGGGGGGGGGGGGGGACACGCCAAGAGCCAGACGTCATAGAGAGCCCAACGGACGGACGGGTGGCAAAAGACGCCGGGTGGAGAGCTCTCCGAATGTGGGAAGCGCTGCATTAAGATTTGACGATCCACCTGGATCCATTAGCTTGAGATGACGCTACCTCTAGCGGATGATCCAGAATCGAGGCCTCTCGAGGGGATGGTTAGGGACCACTGGGACCTCTTCTTCGGTTGCCATGAGACAAGTCTGTCGCCCCAAAGCCTGTCCGTTCGTCGTGCGTGCGATGCTGTACTCGTACTCTGGATCCCTCCCTCCCTCGCAGGAGAGGAAGAGTCTCGAGTCCAGGCTGCAAAGATTGGCCGCGGTGTGATCTTGACGATACCTCGTAACGGAGCTCCAGTCCACATTCAGATGTATCACAATAGTCGCATTGAACATTGCCATAGAGACGAGGAAGGAGAGAAACACGCGAATAGTCGCATGCAGAGACAAGAAGCCAGACCTTGATCATCAGGCATGTCCATCTGCAGCTCCGTCAAGCCAAAGCCGCCTCCCGCCTGACCCGAACGAAAAGCGTGAGAGAACGACTACGATACGCATGACAGTACCTTGACAAGCCTATACTCGTGGCATTGTGCCACTCGTACTCAGGTACGGTACGTTAGGTATGTAGCTACTCGTACTTGTAACTCGCGTCAATGACTTGGAACCATTTGAAGTCTGACGCGACCGCAGAGGGGCTAGCGCAAGAATGCCACGCTGCAAACAGGGGTCTCCAGGTTCTTGGGAGCTACGCCCGCCCCTTGCCACGACAGGCCCAATGGTGCCGCCGCCTCCACGCATGTGCAGGTATCTGCAAGTACCTACCCGCACCGAGAAAGCTGTCTGGCCGGCTGGCCCACCCGCACTCACCTGCACTCGAGCGCCCCGCTGCCCAACGAGGAAACAAGCTCTCCCCAGTGCCGTCGTCCCCCCAATGGAGAACCTGACGCGGCCGTACGAGTATGGCGGACTCTCTCCCCGTCTCCCTCTCCACGGCTCCAGCCTCTCCTCCGCCCGGGCTTTGACGCCACCTGCAGCACACCGCAGCGCCGACCGCACAAGCGTGCCGGCCAGAACCAGCAACGACCTTACCCGAGGCGTGGGCGGCAAGACACGCACATTCCGGCCGTCGCACTGGCTGGCCGCCACGAGATGCTGCCGTCATGATCGCGACCTGGATCGCCCCGTTCTGCGGTGCGCTGGCCTGTCTCCAGCCCCCAACGTCGCTTTGTTTCCCGCTCCCAAAGGCGCCCCCCCCCCCCCCCCCCCAACCAACCAACCAATGATATCATCCGGCGCGTGCCCCACGGCCTCTCTCTCTTGACAGAATGACAGGACGAGATTGCGCCGGCTGTTGCGCCACGGCATGAGTCGAACGGGGTGGCACGCGAGCGGCTGCTGTCGGACTGTCGCAAGGAGAGGCACGGTTTAGGTACTCGTACGAGTGAGTGAGTACGCGTACTCCGTACACGCTCACACGCTGCCGGTCTCTCAGAAACCCCTACTCGTAAGCATACTGTCGCCCCTCCTCCTTCTTCTGCTTCTTCTTCTTCTTGTTCTTCTCTTTCGGTCCCCTCCCTTTTGATCAAGGCGCGGGGTCACGACTTGGGCACTTTCATCACTGAGCAGGCCCTCTCGCAGTGCGGGAGCGAGTTTTGCCGCCGACAGGTCGCGCCTAGGAGGCACAGACAGCATCAGTGGAAGGCATCGGTCGTAGGTGTTACTCATAATAAATGACGGATCAGCCACCAGCAGCAACCAACCGCAGGCGCAATGGGGTCACCACCGTAGTGGGCGGGCAGGGGTGGGACGTTCGTCCCCATCGAGATGTTCACCCCACGACGTGGTAATGGAGAGTCTCGGCAACCAATCGATGCCGCCAGCCAGCTCCACCGCCAGCGACTCCAGGAACCGTGCAACATGCTATCTGGCTAGCTAGGCCCGCACCCAGTAGGTTTGGGTTCACCTCCAGGTTTGCTGTTAGTGCAAGCTTGCTCCATCCACGGCCACTGTCCCGGATGGAAAGGGAAAAAAAAAAGATTGCACGCCTAATAGTAAAGGATGGCGATCCAGCAGGCGTGCCGCCGCCCGGAGGCCGCCGGCATGGGGTGATAGGTCAACGCCCATCGAAGCCGACGCAAGTCGGGCGACATCCAATGCTGAAGCGCTGGTGACGCGAGTAACGTCTTCCCGTATCGTCATGGGGTTTCTTGCCTGCTTTTAGGAGTCGTCCATTTGTGCGGACCCGTTCTCGTACGAATGCTTGTTCTCGCTGGCTTGGGGCGTGCGAGTACAGGCAAGGCACAGCTGCTGGCCCGGCAGCACAAAACTGCCTCCGCTGACAGACCAATTTCTCAGGCAGCCGAGACTGCCACTCTACCATACGCGTAGATGCCAAGCAGTCCAACGTGCGGACGGATGCGGGCGACGCCGGGTCAAGCTTTGGCGGTATTGGCAATGGCATCCGGATAGACTGGGGCGGCATGCCTGAGCGAGGGAGGCGAGGCGTGGCGTGGCGTGGCGAGGCACTGGGAAAACCTGCTGGGCTTTCGTGGGCAAGTCCTGACCGGCCGGCCTTGGTGACGCCGCAGCGAGATTATCACGACGAACGCGATCAGCTTGGTCTTAGCCGTGATGGGCGGAGGCTAGACTGCATCCAGGCCGCGACCGAGCCAGCTACGCCTCTAGCCGGCGGCCTAATCCCAAGACGACGGAAGTTGGCCAACGTGTCGCCGCCCTCATGGCCCTTCGAGGCGGCGCGAGTACTCGTACTTGCAGATGGCCTGGAATCTTTGGTCCTCGCCGGCATGTGCCTCGGCTGCCTCTTCCAGTCGTCATCGCGCTGCACGCCGGGCGACCCTGCGCAGTCAGACAGATAGACAGATAGATCGATAGATACCTGCTTGCGTGCTGTGAACAATCGACGCCCGCCTGCATCCTGCGGCGGGATGATTTCAGGGTGTGCAGGTAGGTATTGGCGAGGCGGCCGTGGCACGGCAAGCTAGTTAGCGAGGTAGCTGACGAAGGACTCGTGAACCAGTAATCTTGATGATTGCGAGTGCTTGGGTGGCCAGCGAATCGAAGCTTGACTGCGGTTGTGTTCGTGACCCAGGATCGGTACCTGACATTGCGGTCAGGGAGTCAATGGCATTATGACGTTATCTCGTCACCCGGTTTCACGTCACCACCCACCGCACGTTTTCCCAGACCAGCCCCGGCGCAGCCTAATGGGAAGACTCGCACCCCAAGTTAGAGCCTGGCACCAGGTCGAGTTTGGGAAGGCATGCGGAAGGCTCGAGCAGCTCCTGCATTGGTGGTCCTCCTGCAAGCAAGTACTCGAACGAGTACCTCTGGGGATGGCGTCGTACCTATCGCCTGCCAGCGCGACGATCGCCGAACACAGGGCGGCCGGGTACCGGCAATGGCGATCGCGAGCGGTAGCGTAGTACATGCCCGATCGCGGCGGACCCGGTGGCCAGCCAGGTTCCTTCCTAGTGCAGGTCGTGGTGCGTCCTGGTCTTTTGAGGCCTCGTCCACGAAGGCGCCCTTCCATCATCCACCGGCTGTGCCTTCCTCTCTGTGAATTGCCGTAGTCGTGCGAGTACCTAACAAGGTACTCGACGAAAAAACTTGAAGTGCCCAAGCGCTGGGCTCGTTGTTCTCGCCACCTTCGGGGCCCCCCCATCTAGGGCTGCAGGTACTTGCGGGAGGCGTAACTTGGAAGCTGGAGGAGCACCAGCATGCGCCGGGCTCTCTAGGCCATTCAAAGTATTTCTAGATCTACGTCAGACGACGTCTACCAGGCAAGGCCGCCAGCCGTGTACATGCCGCCGCGCGCGCACGCGCCTGTACATGCCGAGCCCCCGAGTGCCAGTACCCGGAACCCGCTAGCGACAGGGCAATACGTCGCGGGTCCGAACTGGGCAGCCCAGCCAGGTACCGGCGGAGCTGCGTACGAGTACCCGCCCGTGGCACCGCGCTTGATCGTGTCTGTCTCAATTTCCATCCCATCCTGGCTGGGAGGGCAACGCACTGCGCAACGCAACCAGAGATCCACGGACACACACACACACACACACACACACGCCAGCCAGGCCGACCCGAGCGGAGCGGGAGCTGGAGCTGGAGCTGGAGCTGGAGCTGGCCGGCCGGCCTCCCCTTCATGCCACCGCCTCCCGTCGTCATGCCTACCTTACCTAGCCGTAGCTAGCTCGCAGAGCTACGTATAAACGCTTGACCCCCCTCCCCTCGCCAGCCTGGCTATTCCCTTCACCCGCCTCTTTGCTCCTCCGCCAGTTTTGATACCCCCTTTCATACCACACGCTCCCTTGTCCTCACCTGTGATACCCCGGCCGTCCCACCAGCGGCTACCAGAGTCTTTCGCGACTCGTGTGCACGACTTGATACCCTCCCCCATCTACTTAATACCCGTATAATACCGACCGCAGCCATGGCCGCCGTCAACAAGCCCACCGATGTCACCCTGAAGGAGGCCGACATCAACCGCAAGCTGCAGATCTACGGAATCGTCAACGCCTTCTCCCAGGGCAAGGTCCCTTCCAACGACCAGATCGATGTCGCCCTCAACAGCTTTCTCAACTCCAAGGCCCTGGCCAAGCCCTCCACCAAGCTGTCCGCCGAGGGCCAGGAGCTCGTCAAGGACTTCAAAGACATGGTCACCCAGTCCAAGCGCCTGCTCCTCTCCAAGAACGACGGCAACCTGCTCCAGGACTTCATCTGGCAGACCCAGCAGTTCGATGCCAAGTCCGTCAGCGTTCCTGGCGCACCCATCGAGAAGGACGAGGCCAAGCAGCACGGCGACAAGGCCCTCGAGGGTCTGCGCACCCTCGGAACCTTGATCATCACCAACGGCCAGTTCCGCAAGCTGCGTAAGTCCACCCGCCAACTTGTCTCGCGCTTTCTGCGCCACTCAAGCTAACCAAGCCCAGTCCAGGATGCCACCACTCTGATCCGTGACATGGCCGGCGACGCCGCGTCCACCGCCGCTAGCAAGGTCAAGCCCGATGAGGAGGCTCTTTCCAACATCGATGCCGCGGCTGATGACAACACTTGGCACGACGCTCCTGACTTCTCCAAGGAGAACCTCAAGGCGCAGGCTCAGAAGGTCTACGGAGGCAAGCCCAACGAGGATGCCAAGAGCGTCGCTTCGGCTGGCGCCAACGCCGCGCAAAAGCCCGACGGAACCGTCGATGGCGCCGCCGCTGCCGACGCCGCCGCTGCCGAGGCCTCTGGCAGACTCTCTCCCGGAACCCAGGAGGCCCTGAAGAAGTCTGCTGCCGAGTACCGCGCCCGCGCTCGCGAGTATCTCAACAAGAAGGTCCCCACGGAGCGCCGCGAGGCCACCATCTGGCGCCTCAAGAAGATGGTCCTCGAATGCCAGCAGCACCCCGACTACCAGCAGGCCATCGGTACCCTGCTCGACCTCGCCGAGCAGTACGGCAAGCACGGCAAGACCCTTACCACTGGTTCTACCAGCACCGTCAAGGATGCCAGGTCTGCCTTTTCTGCCGCTGAGGCCAACCTGAAGCTCCTCATTGAGCGTTTCGCCAACGGCACCTCCAGCGACGACATGTGGTCCTCCATCAAGGCGATCTACGTTGCCGCCGAGAAGGACCCCGAGCTCAAGGGATGGTTCAAGACTCTTGACGCCTACATCCGCAAGTGCCTCCAGCAGCAGGGCTACATCATGGACGAGGACTCCAACAAGGAGTGGCGTCGTATCTACGACCGTGGCAACTACCTCCTGCGCGAGAAGTACCGCACCGACGTCGACCGCATTGTTGATGAGATCAAGTTCCTGGCCGACCAGTTCGACCAGGACGCTCAGAACAAGTCCTTTGCCGCTTCCGTCGAGAAGCTCTTCAAGAACCTCGGCAACGACCGCGATGGCAAGCCCACCTTCAAGCCCCATCTCATCAAGGACCTCACGGAGACCATCCTCCCTGCGGCGCTGGAGAACATTGCGTACATCCCCATCCCCCGCATTGAGTTCTCCGACCACCAGATCGACGCCGTTGTCGAGAACTTGGTTCTGGAGAGCGACAACTTCATGCCCAACGTCTTCGAGGTCGCTAGCGACAACTACTGGCGCTGGGGCCGCAAGAACGTCGGCAACAAGAACAAGAACAGCATCGACATCAAGGTCACTGGCATCCAGATGGATCTGCGCGACGTCAGCTTCCACGTCAAGCGCAAGCAGGGTTTCCCTTCCATCACCGACACTGGTGTTGCTAACATCTTCCTGGGTGGTGAGGGCTTCAGCTTCCGCATCAAGCTGTCTACTGCCGACGAGAAGGACAAGCAGCACTTCTTCAAGATTGACAAGGTTGACGTAGACGTCAAGAACCTCAAGATCAAGCTCGTCAAGTCCAACCACAAGCTGCTGTTCGGCCTCGTCAAGCCCCTGATGCTCAAGGTCCTCCGCCCCGTCATCCAGAAGACCGCCGAGAAGCAGCTCAAGGACCAGTTCACCCAGTTCGACGCCCTGCTTCACCAGGTCAAGGTCGAGGCGGACCGTGCTCTCGAGGCCGCCAAGGAGGATCCCGAGAACACCCCCAACATCTACAAGCGCTACTCGGACGCCGTTCAGAAGCAGTTCCTGCAGGGCAAGAAGAAGACGGAGGAGATTGCCGACGACAAGAAGGTCAACATGGCCATCACCAACGAAGACAGCATCTTCCCCGACGTCAAGCTGCCCGGCGGTATCAGCTCCAAGGCTTCCGAGTACAAGGAGCTTGCTCGCAAGGGCGAGAAGTGGGAGAGCCCCGTCTTCTCCATTGGCTCTGCCAACAAGAGCAACGACATTCCCTCTCCTCCTCACGTCACGCGCAAGTCGCACGCCGCTGGCGTCGACCTGACTAACGGCAAGGCCGTCAATGGCAACCCCATCACCATCTAGGAAGCATGAGTCATGGTTTTGTTGGCGTTTCTTGCTACGTTTGTTTTCCTGAATGAGGCTTGGGGACTTTTTAGGCAGACACCCGGCGCGTGGTTGGAAATAATTGGCGGTTATACCCGGTGCGGTGAGGGGCTGTAATTGCAATGCCGTGCATGATACCACTTGGCCCACGACGATTCCTTTCTTGCCTTTCCATCACAGAATGTATACAACACGCATCAATTCTAATGCGCTTTCCTTGTCGTCGCTACCTTATGTAGGAGCAAATCATGAAGTCAGTTTTAAAACTTTCTCCGATCTGGATCAAAGTGAATCCGAGAGGCAAATTGCGACTGACATGTGGTCTATCAAGTTGATTTGTACGCTTGTAACCAACTATTTACCATCAGAGAAGATGATGCGTCCTGATGAATGAGCGTAGTTGTGCCGAAAGCTTGCTAATTACATCGCCGTCCTCAACGGTGCTCACAAGGATAGCAGCGTCCCTTAACCACACACCCACATGCAACACACATACGGGGAGCAGGAGGGGCGGGGAGGAACACGGGTAGGTAGAGCCCGCGGCCCTGGGGCGGGGTAATCCCCATCGGTGAGCAGTGTGGGTGTGCGGTGTGACGGACGGCACACGGTAAGAGATGGGAGACAGAGACGGAGAGAGGAGGGGTAACGAGTAAGAGGGCGAGGAAAGGAGGAAAAACGGAAGAAAATGCAAAGGGGGGGGGAATTCGCATCCGAGCCATAGCATGCGGGTTCCGAGAGAAGGGGGGAGGGGGGGGGGGCGATACTGGGCTACCACAAGACGAGGTCCGGGAAAGCAGCAGAGCTGCCGTGTGTAACTTGCCCGCCCGCGGCGATCCGCATGCCCGCAGGACGCGACAGGTGCGGATGTCACTCGAGATAAGAAAGGGGTCGAGGGGATCCCTGGGCGGGAGCTGTGACGAATAATGGGCGTCGAATGGGCGTCGAGGACGGGCCTTTTGGCGGTTCAACCCCTTCCCCCTTGCCCCCTCTGTCTTGTAACTGCCTCGCTGGGTTCGTGTCTTGTTTTTCGTGGCTTGCTTGCTTTGGAAATGTGCTGTAAGAAAGAGAGAGAAGGGGGCCGAGCGCTTGGCGGTAGCCATGCAGGAGACGCCGGGCCGCGGACCGCTGCGCAGGACACCACCGACATCTCGCGCCCGGTATCTGTGCTTCCAGATGCACCTTGCCGAGGTGTGACGAGAGCGGAGCAGTGGCGACGGCGGTCGAGGGGTGGCCGCGATGTTGTGGGACATGACAGGGCGGGACGAGGATCAGGATAGCCTTTGGAGCCGCAAGTCGTGCCCACAAAGGCAAGAAAGATAGAAAAAACAATAGACACATAAAAAAGGACCGCGCAGAGCCGACGGCCGCTCTCGGGCCCCGGCCGCGGGGCCTCTTCTTAAGATGGGCTTCCTGACCTCCTGGATCACGTCCCTCCTGCCACCTATAGTATCACGTCCGACCGCTTGGCTCACGATGGGACTCTTGCAAGCAGCGGCTCCGCCGACGGCGGCGACCCAGCCACCCGCGATGGCATCAGCTCGGCGCTTCCAGCTGCCCATACGGCCGGGCCGCCACGGGAACAGCAGCAACGGCCACGGCGGTAGAAACAGACAGAGAGACACCGCCGCCACGACGACGACGACGACGACGACACCGTCCCCGGTCGAGGCCTGGCTCGCGGACCGCGGGGACGCCTCCGAGTACGCGCAGTTCGAGCGCCACTTCGAGGCCGGCGAGCCGGCCGACTGCCGCTGGCTCGCCGAGGCGCCGCAGTGCCGGCGCTGGGCGGCTGCGGCGCCCCCGGGCCAGGGGGCGATGCTGTGGGTGGACCAGGACAACTCGGCGCTCGCCGCGGCGGTAAGTCCAGTTCTTCCGAGTCGTGCCCGTCTTGCCATTCGCCGGTTGCAGCATTCTCTCTGAAGAGGAGACAGAAAGGGGAAGGGGACGACGGGGGTAGAAGCTCCGAAAAGCGGCTCTGCCCTGCCTCCCCATGTCCGCTGCTGCCCAGAACGAACTCATCCCTTTTGACAGCCGCCCCCCTTAGATGAACCCCAGCTGACCACCGCCCCGCGATGCACGCTATCACCCTTGTAGATGGTCGAGCACCTCCGACAAACCGAGCAGCTGCCCGTGCTGGCCGTCTTCTTCCGCCGCGAGGTGGCGCCGCCGACCCCGCTGTCGCTGGCCAAGGAGCTGTGCGCCCAGCTGCTGCCGCACTGCGGGGCGCTGGGCGCGCTGCTGCGGCCCATCGCGCGGTCTGCCGCGCCCACCGTCGCTGTGCGCGAGGGCGGCAGCAGTGGCGGAGAAGACAAGTCCGAGGGCGAGAAAGACAAGCAAGAGGACGAGAAAGACAAGTCCGAGGACATGAAAGACAAGCACAAGGACAAGCATAAGAACGACAAGGATAAGGTGAAGAACAAGGAGAAGAACGAAGGCCAGGATGATGACATCAATGACAAGGACAGCAGCGTCAAGAACAGCAGCAAACCCGGCGACGACATCCCCCTCGCCGTCCTCTGGGAGTGCCTGGCCGAAGGGCTCTCGTACTGCCGGGGCGGCGCCTTCGTCGTCGTCGACGCCCTCCGCGACGCCCCCGAGCCTCTGGCGCGCGCCATGTCCGAGTGCCTGCGCAGCCTGGCGGACGCAGCGGCCAGGGGCGGCGGCGGCGTCAAGGTGCTCCTCGTGGGCTCCGGGTGCGGGAAGCTCACGGGGTCGCTGGAGAGGCGGACGCGGCTGCGCGTCACCAAGGTGGATGCTGAGCAGCTCGAAGCCACAGGCACCCCTGTAGCAAAGGGGCTGAAAGGGGGGAAAGGGGAAGGTGGGGGACGGCGGGAAGGTGACACCTTCAGCCCGTCGGCGCTCGAGGGACCCAAGTCAACGCTCGACACGCTGCAGACGCTGCTGTTCGGCAAGGAGCAGGAAGAGTTCAGCAAGACGCTCGGGTCAAAGGCGGCGCAGGAGGGAACCCACGAGGCCTCCACGGCGTCGGCGTCGCTGCAGACGGCGGCGCGGACGTTCCGGCGGCATGGCACGGAGATGGTGCGCGGGCAGCTCGTGCGGCTGCTGCTGAAGCGCGGGCTCGGCCACGGCCAGGGGGCCGGCGGTGGTGGCTCGGACGGTGATCCGGCCGGCAGCGGAGCGAGCCTTGCTCGCCGGTCCCCCTTGCACCTCTTCTTCGCGCACGTGGCGTGCCCCGTGTCGAGCCTCGAGGTCTTCTTCGAGTTCGCCGACGACCCGGACGGCCCGGACTGGAACGCCGTCGAGAGCAGCGGTAGCAGCAGCAGTAGCGGCGGAACCACTGGCAAGCGACGCACCGTCTTCCTCGCCGCCTGCGCCATGGTCGTCCTCGACTCGGTCTACATGCTGCCCGGCAGCGCCATGTTCACGCCCGAGGAGACGTGGCGCCGCGCCACGGGCGCCTGGCTGCGCATGCTGACGCAGAAGGCCGACCCGACCGCCGTCGACGCCGACGGGCGCAACGCCCTGGTGAGTAGTATGGTGTCGTCCCGCTTGTGCTTTCTGCAGGGGATGACTGAGCAATCAATGCCTTCCTTTCTTCTCCCCCCCTTTTCGTTTCAGGAATCCGCCGTGTGCCGTAATGATGCTGACAGTGATCCCGCAGCATATCCTCCTCAGCAACGAGTCCATGTGCGAGGACCACATCCTGACCTTCCTGGCGACGCGTCCGGCCGAGGCGCGCAGCTTGGCCGCCGCGCGCGACCGCAAAGGGTGGACACCGCTGCACTGCGCGCTGGCCGTCCTGCGGCCCCGCAGCTGCGAGGCACTACTCGCCGTCTTAGGGGATGACAATACCGCCGGCAGAAGAGGATGGGGCGAGGCGACACCGCCTCTCCTCCTGCGCAAGGACCCCGAGGGCGCGTTCGCGCTGCACCGCATCGCCGCGCAGTGGTGGCTGCCCGAGCCCGAGAACCGGTCCGGCGTCATCGCTCCGTCGGTCGGTGGCGCGGAGCCCCACCATCACGGCAATGGCAGCAACGAAAGCAGCCATGGTGGAAATCAGAGGTACCACAACCAGCAGGAGACGGCAGCCTCGGCCGCCTCGGCCGAGGCTGAGGCGCGCAAGCTCCGCCTCTGGAGGAGGGTGCTGGCGCTGGGTGGCTCCTTGGGCGTTCGCAACGCGCATGGGCGGCCTCCGCTGTTTGACTTCCTGGCCGCTGCCACGCCGGTGACGCTGTCGCCGCCGTCGTCGTCGTCAAACCGGAGACAGCAGGAGTGGGGACGGGAGCGTGAGCTTGGCAGCCGGCACACAGGTCTGGATGCGGTTCGTTTCGGTTTCGGGGGTGGCCATGCTGGTGGGAACGCCGGTGATAACAAAGGCCGCGACTCGGGCGAGGACGACGAATATGACAACGACGACGGGGCGATGGCAACCCGCTACCTCGAGACCCTGGACCTCCTGTTCGAGGCGTACAGCGCGGACCTCGGGGCGCGCGACGACGCGGGGCAGACGGCGCTGCACGTCGTTGCGGGTCGGGGTAATCACCGGCCTGTCGAGGGCGAGGGGGGCAAGCCGGAGCAAACCGGAGACAACGATAACGGCGACGGCGGCAGCAGCGCCGGTGACAATGACGGCGTTGATGTCACGCTGTTCGCCTACCTCGTCGAAAGGGGTCTCGACCCGCGCGCCAGGGACGTCGAGGGCCAAAGCCCCCTGGACATTGCTCGTGAGGCTGGGAAGCAGTCCATTGTGTCCATGTTTGGGGACGGCGAGTAGGTCGTTGTGTCTGCGGGCCTTTGAGTTTTGATATGTGTTTCTGCCGCAGCTGTGGTCATTTTGCGTCGGCTAAAGGGGAGAAAAGGGGTACCCCGGCCTTGTCGAGAGCCCATCACGTTCACTCTTCGCCCTTTGCTTGGCGTATTTTGCGGCTTGACATCGATGTTTCAGTAAATTAAACCCGTCCAGAATCCGAGGGCTTCAAATTCGTCACGATGTGTCTGCCATGTGGTTTGGAGCTTCCTAAGCTGCGTGTCGATTTTCAGGTGTGAAGAAAGCGACTCTTGAGAAGACGCGACAGGGCTGGAGATTGTGATTATGATTCAAACATTAGATTAGTTGTTCTTTAGATGTCCACACCTGCCTTCGTTCTCAGTGCAAGCAGACGAGGCCGGAAAAGCCTACACTCCAGCGTAGGCCGCCCGTGATCGCGACCATGAGCGAGTATGCAACCACCACGCTGGCGACGCCGTAGATGTAGGCTGCTCTTCTCCTCAGGCTCGACAGCTCAGACACCCAGGTCGACACGGTCGTCAGCGCGCCGCAGAATCCGTCCTCGATACCTTGCAAGACCTGGCAGCCGATGACGCCGCCCTCCGGGACGTGGGCTAGGTCCCAGGCCATGGCCAGGACCGCGGTGCCAAACACGTTGGCAGCGAATGTGCCCATGGGAAACGAAGGTTTCCTGCTGTTCAGGTACATGGAGAGGTAAAAGCGCAGGAGGCAGCCCAATGGGGCAAAGACCAGCGACAACGTTGCCCTACCGCGCCAGGTCTCGGCGGCCCCGAGGTTGCTGAAGCGGTCGGGCGGGAAGATTGTCAGAAAGACTGCGCCCAGCCAGCACCCAAGCCCCAGGAGAACGGCCGTGGGGTCGAGGATCTTGCGGGTAAACGTATACGGCAACGACGGCGTGAACCGCTCGAGTGCCACGGCGATGTGGGCCCCCACAAAGAGGCCGCTGAGGGAGAGAGACAGGGTGCCGATGATGACGGCGAGGAGGGCCATGAAAGAGTAGCCTCCGTTGCGAGGGATGGTGACCGAGCCAACATCGGGGCCGAGAAGATCGTTCGACGTCGCGAGGAAGATGTCGCGGATGAAGGACGAGAACGAGGTAAAGGAACCGCAGAACCCCGTTGCTAAGCCGACGTACAGCGGAATCGTCTTCTTGGTAGCCAGATGGGCCTTCTTTGCGGCAGCCAAGTCGACGGTGATCCGCGTCGAACCGGCGCGCGCGGGCTCGTCGTCGTCATTGCTGCTCCCATGCTCGCGGGCCTTGCAAATCTGCTGGTCGTAGACCGGGGTGCCCCATTCGTAGCGGAACCACTTGCGGTCCTCGGCCAGATAGCCCATGACGAGGCTGCCGGCCAAGTTGGGCCAGACGGAGCTGAAGGAGACGGGGCGCCGGGGTAGAAAGTCAGAGCCTGGAGGCCGAGGCGGGCAAGGGTGCCGAAGATGGAACAGAGGACCAGGTAGGCGATGGTGTATACATGAGTGGCCAGAGGGGACACGGCGGCGCGGTTATGCTTCTTGTCAGCAGCCAGAGCCGGCGCCTCTTCATCGGACGCGGCAGCCGGGCGCCTGGAGTTGCTGGGTGTCCTGTCGATGGGCTCGCCGGCTGCGACCCCGGGCAGGTCTGTCAAATCTCGAGGGGCGTCAAAGTTGACTCCCGACATTGAGGGGCGGCTGTCGAGGGGCAAGTCCTTTTCGCTTGGATGAGAGGTGCTTCCGTCGCCCGATGCAGCAGGGACGCGCTCATCCAGCGCCATCTCGCTGCCGAGGCGCGGTCAGCGCTGCGTGCGTCCGGGAATGACGCGTGACGTGACGCAACGGAGCCCGATGCCTCTGTTCTGTGTCTATGTAGTCAGCGACACAGGGACCGAGAGTAAGACACAGAGCAGTGGCCGTACGTGTTGGTGAGGGTACGAGTATTGAGGTTGATATCCTGGACGACTTGGCAGTGGCAACATATCTCTTGGCAGAAGAAGAGCCGTGGGCAAATAAAACATTGAAGGGCCGTCCTGGCGCCCTTTTGGGAATAGACCCACCGCAGCCAGAGAGAGAGAGACCGTAACTGCATCCATGGACGTTGAATTGGAGAGTACGAGACGGAGGGCTGTACCGTATCGAGTACCCGCGTGAGTACGTGACACACGTGAGTACTCGTACCTACCGCTGCAGCTTCCAGGGTGAGAGAGACGGCCCGAGACTGCCCAGTCTGCCGGCTACATGCTATGTACCCGCGTTATCACGATGAGGGGCAGTCAGCACTGGCACCTATGTCGCATCCATGGTTGCATCTGATGGACAGCTTGAGCAAGAGATGGATCCCGCCGTTGGGGTCTGGATATTCATGATAATAGTCGATACTCGGCAACGCACGTACGAGCACGACGGGAGTACTCCTCGCTCGTGCTCCGCAGAGGCACATGATCGTAGTGCTCCGTTGGACAACTCCCCGCATCGCGTCGCTGGCGAATGGAGCCAACGATGACAACCGGTAAGCTATTGGCAATGACTTGTAGGTGCCCGTAGGTACGAGTACATGAGCCACCTGAGAATACCCGTTCCGCACCGTTAGAGGAGCTACGACTACCTACTCGTACTCGTCTCTCTAAGCTAGTGCTAAAGGAGCGACGCCCCTCCCCACTAACTTAGAGCTCTCGCCCCGCGTCAGCTGCTCATGCGCGCGCGTTGTGTTCCACGGATCCAGCCCGTTGCACGAGCACGAGCACCGACCAGCGGCGGCGGCCTTGGCTTTTGACTCAAGTTGGCTGGCTGGCGGGTGAGATAGCTTATCACCATGGATGTCTATCTTGTCTGTCTTGACCCCACGGTCTCATCCGCCCAGGCCATGTGACGGCGCTCGTACCCACTACCACCACCACCGTACCTGCCGTGGCTGTGTACCTTGCGTACCGTACTCCCGGCCCCGGCGCGGGCGGCCATTGGATCCCGGTTGCATGCGGCACAGAGGTAACGGAACCTTAAGGTGAGCTGTCTATCTCCTGTCTGTCTATCTGTCCGGCTTGGCCGCCGCGGGGGATTCACGATTGTGTACGAGTGCAGCATCTAAGGACGGACCCAAGCTCCAGCTTACCTAAGTACCACACATACCTAAGGTAGGTAGGTTACCCCTCCGCCGCCGTCTTATAAGTCGAGACACTCCCTCTTCGTCACCTGCGCGCCTGTCTTTGCCAGCGCATTCATACATCTCAACTCGACCTCCAGCTGCCTCTTATATGTACACCTTGCATGTGCCTTAGGTAGTGAATTCTGTACAGACACCTCCTTAGATCTCCTCTTGCTTCCACCACTCTCGTACTTGGACACCTCAACTTTCTTGCACTCACGAGACCGACCCAACCCACCCGATCACCAAGTCCGCCAGTCCACCAAGATACCAGAATCACGAATCACACTACACACACACTGACCACCCAACATGTCCCTCCCCTCCAACGTCCACGTCTCCAACCACCCCTGCCTGCGCGCAAAGCTCAGCCTCCTGCGCTCCAAGCACACCGACGCCCGCCTCGTCAAGGGCCTCATCGACGACATTGCCACCATCCTCGCCTGCGAGGCCCTTGCCTCCGCCCTGACCGCCGTCGACGGGCCCCAGGACGAGACCCCCATCGGCTTCTCTTATACCTCCACCACCGTCCAGCCTGCCGACGTCTCCCTCGTCCCTATCTTGCGTTCCGGCCTGGGCATGGTTGAAGGTGCGTCCCTTTGATCTTGTCTCTCTCTCTCTCTCCCTCCCATCTCCCTCACTTTCCTGTCTTTCTCCCTTCCTCCCCCCAAAACCCCGAAGCAACCCAACTAACACCAAACCCCCACAAAGCCGTCCAGAAACTCCTCCCCACCCCGGTCCCCGTGCACCACCTCGGCCTGTACCGCGAGCCCAGCACCCTGGAGCCGGTCGAGTACTACAACAACCTGCCGAACCACACCTCCTCCTCCTCCTCCGCCTCCTCCTCCTCATCAACCCCCTCCTCGACGGCGATAATCCTCGACCCCGTCATCGCCACCGGCGGCACCTGCGCCGCCGCCATCCAGACCCTGCGCGAGTGGGGCGCCCGCCGGGTCGTCGTCCTGGCCGTCGCCGGCGCCGACGAGGGCGTCCGCCGCGCCGCCCGCGAGTGGCCCGAGGGCGCCGAGCTGTGGGTCGCCGGCGTCGACCCCGAGCTCACCCGGCCCGGCGGCATGCTCAAGCCCGGCGTCGGCGACATTGGCGACCGCCTCTTCCTCACGATAGGCAAGTGAGCCCCCAGTGGGCGGGGAGCGGGGACGGGGACGAGTCGGATGGGGAAAGGTGGGACGCGACAGGTTGGCCCGCCTTCTACTAGAGTATCTAATGATTTATGAGCGTCAAGGGGAGGGGGAAGGCAAGGCGGGAAGCACATGATTCTGGGTCGTCGGGAAGAGGTTGTCCAGGCGGCTGTCGGCGCAGCGTGGGGTGGGTGGGTTACGGCAAGTGGGCCGTGCTTCACGACACTTTGCAAGCCGTGCAAGACCGACATGGATATCGAAATCAACCGCGTTTGTCCTCTGCTACGTGATCCCTGTCGTTACTCATTATGCCCGCGATGTAGTAGGCGAACATGAGCCGCCCGTTGCTGGGTTCGAAAATGTTGCTACAGGGCTGCGTAGCTCTCCTCGTCCAGCAGAGTGTCGTTCTTCCAACACTCGTCGACCCAGCGCTGGGATACAACCCGAGGGATTGCACTCCACAGGCTGATGGTTTGCCTGACCTCGGCGGCCAGATCTCTCTCTGCTTTCTGCTCTGTGGCCATGATAACAACATGCGAGACCGCCCCGTCCTCCAGCGCCACCACCACTCGCCCCCCACCGAATTTGACTCGGTTGTAGTACCGCAAAGCCTTGATATCCGAGTACCCAGGCGCAAGCGCAAAATGCACGCAGGTGCCCTTGAAAGTGTGCCCTTTCAACAAGCCAAGCTCGTTCCCGCGCAAGGACAACTCCTCCGTGAATGCGTCCTTGTCAAATGGCGCGCTTCCGTCGACGTCCATCTCGTCCTTTGGCATCCCCGACAGCAGTTGGCGCAGGTCGGCCACGTTCAGGTCGCGGGCGTAGCTGTCGCCATACTTATCCAGATTTTTCTGCCGCGTCGAGAAGCACCTCCGAGGCATGGAAGAGGTGACGATCGCGTTCAAACGGCAGCAGGAATGGCTCGGGCCGCTGTTCCAGGCAGTCGACTACCCACCGCGGCCGCACAATGTCAATGTCGCCGCCGTCGCCTCCGCTGGCCTTGATCAAGCTGGCAACTTTGACCACCTTCTTGTCGGCTAGGATTATCATGTTCCTCTCTCCTTGGCCAGGGGGTTGTGCCCGCTGCGAGATCAGTCCGCCATGCTCTTTGATCAATGCCTCCAGCTGTGTTTTGGTCTTTTTCGGGGCTCCGGCGCTATCGCTGAGAACACAGAATTCGAGCCCGTCAAAGACCATAGCGGCAGCCTCATGCCCGTTCCCACCCGGGCGGACCGCCATGGGCGCCTCAGAGATGGGCGCATCCTGGCCGGCAATGATGACGTCTTTCCTCGGTCGCTTGGCGGCAGGTCGGCGTCGCTGTCCCTCCATCGTCATCTTCTTCTCGTCCATCTCGGCCTCTCGCTGGCGCTTGAAGTCGAGGAAGCCCTGCCAGTCAAGAGCCGAGTCCCAGCTGCGGTCCAGTCGGACGCCTTTGCACCGCGGGAAGCGCAGAGTTACGCCCTTGGCAAAGGACGTTGACGGCTCTGAGCTCGAGGCTTTGACCGCAAGAACAACACTCTCACTCGGACGGATCCAGACGTCGGGTCTTTCGAATTGTTGTCTATCCCCACCCGCCAGTTCAATGTATTCCGTGGGCGGGTTCTTCGGGTCCCATTTGTGCCACTTGCCTTCCGTGGCCGCTTTGATCTGTGCGAACCGGTCACTGTCGAAACCTCCGCCGACGCGTACAAAGCTGAAGCATTTCTCCGGATTCGCTCCCGCTTTGATGTCGTCTTCCGTAACCCGCAGACCGCACAAGAACGAAGATAGCGTCCCGCCCCGGTGGCCGGATCCGTAACGAGCTCCGATTATGACACAGTCAACTTCTTCGCCCCATTCGTTCATGTAATCGGGCTTGACCTTGATCCAGTCGTCGTTTCGATCGTTCAGGTTGTAAGGCGACCGCGGGTTCTTCAGTACCAGCCCTTCTAGGTTGTTGGCAATCACCTTTCGAAGCAGCGGCTCGATCGCCTCGGCCGAACTCGCGGGATCGTACTTGTGCACTTCCAGTCGCATTGGGGCTCCAGGAACCGCCTGTTGCAGGGCGTTGCGGCGATCGCGCAATGTGTAGTTTGTCAGAGGGCGGTCATTCAGATACAGAATGTCAAACACCTTGTAAACTGGTCGTGGGCCATTCTCGATAAAGGGGTTCCGCCCCTCTGCAATGGCGGCAGTCTTGAGGGTTCCGAATTTCATGATCCTGTCCGTCTCGGGATCCCAGGTTACCATCTCGCCGTCCAGGATCAGATTGCGGACTCCCGGGGCGAAGGCGTCTTTCAGGTGTCGAGTAAGGGCTGCGCCGGTGTCTTGGAGGTGACTTCCGTAGAGATAGGTGTAGTCTTTTGCCTTCCGTGACCAGAAGCAAAATCTTCGCCCCCCCGGTACATCGCTATCCTTAACCATGTGGAGCTGCATCCGCTCCCCGTCCAGCTTCTCTTCTATCCAGAACTCCTCATCGTCCTCTGATGGATTAGACTTTCCCAGCTTCTCGACCATCTTCTGGAACGACTGCGTGTTCTGATGCTGCGCAAGTTGTGGCTGGAAGCACTGCATGAGACCGACACCTGCATTCTCGCCTTCCAGGCGGACCTTGGGGTCGGTGAGCTCCCAGCAGACTCGCTTGAGAGACGAAGAAACGCTGAAAAGCGCCTCTGCATCGGGATGCCACATGTGCAAGAAGGTTTTGTCTGTGGCGCCGACTTTCATTTCCTTGAGGATGATGCGGAGCAGCCAGGTGAACTCCTCGGGGTTCATCTCTTGATAGAATATTTCGAAGATGGGGAGCTGCTCCTTCTCTCCAGAGGCTGCGGACAGCTTATCCAGAAGCTCGTTCACCTCCGCGATGCGCAAATTCCCAGCTTCACTTCGTATGGGCCGTTTCGAGAGGACGTCGTAGCACCTGCCGGCGAAGTCGCCCGCCATCTGCTTCGCCGATTTGCCGGGGAGTTTCCAGTGCGTGATGTTGTAGCCGTCTTCCGAGTTCTTGTCGATCTTCATGATTTTGACCAACAGCTTGCCGATATTGCTCTCCTTGAGGCCGTAGACCCCACGGTCGCGGTCCGAGTTTGGTAGGATCAACCGCAGAGCTGGATAGAAGTCGTCTCCAACCTCCTGACGCCATCTGGAGATGAAGTTCTCGATAATTTGCCGTCGCTGCTCTTGGGGCGACAGCTTTCCACGGGCCTGCGCTGTTCTCCGAGCCCGAACAGCGGTGGGGCCAGATGGCTTCTTCACATTTTCGCTGAGAGGGTTGAAGAGGGATTTGAAGAGTTCAGAGAAAGGAAGGGTCCGTGAGTGGTTTCGCGGCCGGGATGGATATCTGTATGGCGGTTAGGACGGGGTATTGGAAAATAAATAATAAGGATAGCTGTGTGTTATCACTTGCTTCTCGTTGAGTTCCTGGAGCGTCTGGCCGCCAGCAGTATATTGACGCTCCTCCTCTTCCAACGCCCCCTCGTCTGGGGCGCGTTTAGTCCCTAGGTTCATGGCTGCTCTGTCCTCCGCGAGCGCAGTGTCAGCCAATATGGAGGATGAACGGCGTAGACCGAATTGGCAGGTGGCGACGGCGATGTTTTTTGGCAAGTGGAAGTGATCAGAGCAGGCGGGCTGCGCTGCGCTGCCTGTCTGTCCACAGCTGCTGGGGGGCGGGCTGGTGGTCGATGTGTGAACCAAGAGCAAATGACGATCAAGTTCACAGAGTGAGGAGGCGAGGGTCGCGGGCTTCGGGGCCAAGCCTCCTTTAAGTACCGCTAAGGTGTTGCATTGCTTGCGAGTTGTCGCGACGGAGGAGCTCTGCTGCCTGGCTTCTTGTCCCAATCAAGGAGCGCAGCCAGCTTCAAGAGCGTCTGCCTGCGACGGCGTGTGATGGATGTGAATGGCCGCAGTACTGCCTCCACCCGAGCCAATACTGATGAATTTACGCTGGAAATCAACCTTAGCCGGTGGTTCCGTCAGGTCCAGTGCCACTTGACGCCCAAGTGAGTGTACGAGTATGGTATTCCCTGAGTACCCACGTACTTGCCCCAGGGCACCAGCTGAGGCATACATGTACTAATCATACGCGTCACCTACCATTCAGAGATGAGGCGTCCTAATTTTCTTCTGAATGGCGTTCAGCTTGCTTGCACTGCCGGTATACCAGCGAGAACTCGGCACTGCGTCAAAAGCGATTGCCGTCTTCTCCAGGTAATGCGAGCCTCGAATGGCTGCTGGAAGGTACATCGTTGATACTGCAGGGGGAGCATCCGTAAGCTAACGGTTGAGAGCCCGTATGTTACTGTCGCCACCGCAACACTGCCAGTGTGCCAGTCTTAGGTAGCGTGATGACCCTTGCAGGCCACGCGCGCCTATCAATTAATCAAAGTTTTGGTGGCTCCAACGCGCCGCATCGACCACAACGCGCCTTCCCTCCCACATCCCCACCGGGACGGAGGCAGTCACGACCCTCGGAAAACAAATGGAAGCAGCCTCGTCATCCCTCTACAACAACCTGCCACCGCCTTCGTCTGGTCCGCCTCAAGGCTCTTACTCGCAACCTCGACTTCAATCTCCACAGTAACCGCAGCCTTGGCTCGGTCTTTCCCCTGCTTCCTGCCAATGTCAACCCCCTCACTGGCGACATACCACCTGCAGCATCAAGCGGGTGTCGTTTGCCAACTCCCCAACAACTGGCTCTGCCACGGCTACTCCATTTGATGGACGCACTGCCGCTGTGCATCGGCTCAACTTGAATGCACGCCAGGCCGCTTCGATTCGCGCTGCCTTCGAGACCCTTACTACACACCTCGCGACAAATACCCGGCCACCCACCGCAGCAATCGGCGCTGGCACGCTGTCGCTTCTACAGCCAGGGTCAGAGTAGGCGTGGGTTTCACACCCAACCGCTCGCTCAAGCCCGAGTCCATTCAGGCTCCTTGGGCCAGAATCGAAACCCCTGGTCCTCGTCTGCTCCTCGCCGTGCTCCCCCTCCTGCAACCGCTGCCATGCTGGGAAGAGCCAGAGACAAGTACCAGGCCTCGGCGCCCCCTCCTACGGCTCAGAACCCCCGCTGTCTAAGCAGCTGTTCCCCTCCAGCAGCCCCTCGAATCAGGACGGGAACATTGCCGCGTCGTTTAGTAAGGGTCGCCGGCCTGGCTTCTCAGGAGGCCCCGCCGCTGCAACCTCGAAGGCAGTTGCCAATGACCCTCTTAGGTCTACGTCAAACAACATTCCCCACCCATTTTCCAAGAGACCTCCAGCCATCACCAGCAGCTATGCTTCCGGCTCCAGCAACAATAGCCTCGCCTCGCTATGTGCCGGCTCTGGGTCCTTTGACGAGTCGAGGCCTGGGACTGCCGCCGCTCGCAATAAGCCCGCTGCTGCTCCGCCCGTTTACATATGTGATGGCGACTTTAGCGACGATGATAATCTCGAGCTCGACTATGAATGCCCAGCGGCCATGTCTCATAACCCACCCGCGGTCAATAAGTCGGCCTCGGAGAAGATGAACACTAACAGCACAGCTCCGATCGTGCCCCATGCTGCTCCAACGGGTGAAATTCCTTGGTCATCATCTCCAGCCGAGCATTTCTACCCTCCCACAAGAACAGGCCGCAACCCGCTCAAGCGACCTTCGCCGAATCACGTCTCAGCCCCGCCAGGACCACCCGTTGCTAAGAAGAGGAGCTTGCCCAAGAGCTGGAGGTCTGAGCCTCTAGACGACGACGAAATCGAGCAAGTTCGGGCCGACCAAGAGGCAGCACTGGCCCAGACACCGGCCCCAAAAGCGCAGAAGAATGATCTGTGGAACATGTCGCTCAGCGCGACGAAGGAACAAAAAAAGCTTCTCAAAAATCAAAATAAGAAACCAGAGTCGTCGTCCGACCATTCCATGGCAGAGATCCAGGCTATTACCCAGGCCCATGCCAAGGCCAAGGCGTCGGCCATCTCACTGAGTTCAGAACAGCAGCAGGTCTTGGACCTTGTTCTTCAGAAGAAGCAAAGCGTTTTTTTCACCGGCCCTGCAGGAACCGGTAAATCCGTGCTGATGCGCGCCATCATTGCGGAGATGAAGAAGAAGTACGCCAGGGATCCTGAACGTCTGAGCGTGACAGCATCGACTGGCCTCGCTGCCTGCAACATTGGCGGTCAAACGCTGCACAGCTTCTCGGGTATCGGCCTGGGCAAGGAAGACGTGCCGACGCTCGTCAAGAAGATCCGACGCAATGCCAAGGCCAAGAACAGGTGGCTTCGCACCAGTGTATTGGTTGTTGATGAGGTTTCTATGGTTGACGGCGATCTCTTCGACAAACTGTCACAGATTGCGCGCACCATTCGGAACAACGGGCGTCCATGGGGCGGTATCCAGCTGATCATCACGGGTGACTTCTTTCAACTTCCGCCAGTACCAGATCACGACAAAAACAGAGACATCAAGTTCGCATTTGAGGCAGCAACGTGGAGCACTTCCATCGACCACACGATCGGGCTGACTCAGGTGTTTCGTCAGAAGGATCCCGGTAAGTCAAGACCTGCATGACTGTCTTGTGCAGTCGAGCTAACCGATTCTACAGAATTTGCCAATATGCTGAACGAAATGCGTCTCGGTAACATTGGCCCCAACACTATTTCGGCCTTCCGCAATCTTGCAAGGCCCCTTGCGTGTGAAGACGGGCTGGACGTGACCGAACTGTAAGTGCGCACGCGGCAACGGAAGCTTGGAGTTCACCAAGCTGACTTAATAACAGATTCCCAACGCGCAACGAAGTGGAAAGATCCAATGAGTTCCGTCTCAGGAATTTGCCTGGCGAAGTGCGGCGATACGAGTCGGCGGATTCGGGCGACCCCAACGTCAAAGACAAGTTGCTACAGAACATGATGGCACCTAAGGCGCTCGACTTGAAAAAGGGGGCACAAGTAATGCTGATCAAGAACATGGATGATACTCTGGTGAATGGCTCCCTCGGCCGAGTAGTCGGCTTCATGAACGAGGGCACATTCGAGCTCTGGAGTGAGCGGAACGACGACGAAGACGGAGAAGAAGCCGGAGTGAAGGTGGACCCGCGATCAAATAAGATCAAGGCCTTCAGTCGCGAGCTGAGCCCCATCAAGGACGCGAAGGAGTATCCAGTCGTGAAATTCACGGCTACGGATGGAACCCATCGCATTCTTCTCTGCGTTCCTGAAGAGTGGAAGGTGGAGCTGCCGACGGGCGAGGTTCAGGCTCAGCGCAAGCAGCTGCCGCTAATTCTAGCATGGGCATTGTCTATCCACAAGGCCCAAGGCCAGACGCTCGAGAGAGTCAAGGTGGATCTGGGCAAGGTCTTCGAGAAGGGCCAAGCCTACGTGGCGCTCAGTCGCGCGACGAGCCAGCAAGGGCTGCAGGTCCTGCGATTCGAGAAGAGCAAGGTCATGGCGCATCCACGAGTGGTGACATTCTACAACAAACTCTACAGCGTGAGCGAGGCAGCAAAGTCAAAGAAAACGGCAAGCAAGCCGACCCCAGCGACGATAACGGACTTTGCTCGGAAGAAGCCGACGCCAGCTACGGGCCAGAGGAGGGGGCCGCGAGAGGTTGTTTCTCTGGATGATGACGAAGAAGCCATGGCGGCGTATGCTTAGGCACTTGCAAACATGTTGACACAGTAGCAGGCGCGCATTGTTTATGGAGTTATGGGAATTGGGAGGGGCATTACTGGTGCTGGGTGAGTTTCTCTGGCTTGCATGAGTGGCGCTTTCGGACATGTCGATACCGATGGGCCCACCAGGCCTGCGGAGGCCATGTATGCAACCGGGAGATACATGTAGCTTCAGGACGACATAGATAGCGGTTCGTTCCGCAACAGGCGAGAGCATTGCCGGCCTCGCAGGGCGCGAGAGTCCCAGTCAAGGCAGACTACTAAGTACTCGTATGATGCTAGCAGACACGACGTCTTTCCTTTATTTGTTATATATGTTGAAATGATCAAAGACAAGCAGCACGTCTTGTGTCTTTCCAGCCGTGATCCTCCTGCAATGTCCAGTACTGCCCGCATGCCTGTAGATACACTCATTGATCGACGTGTTGGGAGCGTGGCGGCTATGATGGTCGCATACGAAGACATGTCTGTGTTGTGGATGCCCGGACAGAGTTGCGAGGCTGACAGTAAATGTGGAGGAGTACTGTAGACGGACTCGTAGCAGCGTGGTACGGTAGACAGGGGGGTAACTCAGTGCCTGCAGGTGCAGCGGGTACATACACCAGATGGGCACTCATCCACTGAGATTAGGTATAGGTAGGTGCGAGGTACCTGACCACACCTGTCAATACCAGTCAGCATTGCAGTTAGGGGCTGTGGGCCGGAATGACGATGAGCGCTATCGATAAGAGCTACAGATGGATTGCACGGAGTAGGCAGCTGCAGCTGCGGCTGGGCTGGACTCGAAAAGAGTAGCGAGTCGTGCCCCTCCACAGCCACCAGCGAGCCAGCTGCCCGTAACGTGTACCCGCCATCGCATCGCATGGATTGCATTGCTCGCATCACATCGCCTCGCCGCCGCTTCCGCTTCCGCTTCGCACCCACCACCCGCCAACGACGTCCCTCGCACCTCACCTGTCACTACCTGTAATCCCGCCCTCTCAGTCCCGACGTCGCCGTCCTGTTCGGCTCGCCACTTCCCCCTGCGCCGACGCCCGCGCCCAACGGACTACGAGTACGGCCTCAGGCGGCACGACACCCCAGGTGATCACCCCTTCCAAGCCCGACTTGAGCTTCTGCATCATCCTCCACGGGTGCCTCAGCCCGCCCGCAAGAAAATCAACACGAAGATATCCGCTGTTCAACAGCCCCGAGACTGTGCTGGATTGGCCGACACCCGTTTCCTTGCTGCTACGACGTCAACCTCAGCCAAGCTTGCCAGCCTCCATCTTTTGCTCCCGACGCACGAGCTCTGCCACCCTAGCTGCCACAACTACCTTGCGCAAGGCCACCACTTCAAGAAAATAAGCTCAGCTCCGAAGGAGCCCAACATACCTCAATCTCCTGGAAACATGGCAGACTCGTCCCAGACATGGCTGGGCAACCGAGTTCGGCTGACCTTGAAAGATCCTCCGGATGAGCAAGTCCAGGGCATCATTACTGGTGTTGTGCCCCAGAAGCATCTCATTGTTGATCACGGTACGTCTCAACCTCTACCTTCGCCCTTCTTGCCACTTCCGTCTTCCTCCAGACCTAACAGACATCTTGATAGCCTACGTATGGGGAACCCAGGCGCATTTCCCGCGCCTCGAGATCCACCCAGCCAACATCAAGGACCTCGAAATCATCTCCGCGCCCAACGAGATGCTGCCGTCTGCCATCACTTCCCCAGTCCTCGAAACTCCCATCACTGCGCTTCCCGTCTCGACTCCGACGCCTCAGCGCATGACTTTCCAGGACCCCGCCATCCTGAGTCTCGGTCGTGCTAGTGGCAGCGGCCCCTCCTCCGACACTCCTAAGAGCAGCCAACGCGAGAAGAAGGACCCCCCGATCATCACCAACCCTGCCGACCGCTTGACCTACTCGTCTCCAGACGAGACCGACACCACCACTGTCGTGCCTCCTCACGAGCGCATGTCTGGTCTTTCCTTGCAGTCTAGCAAAGACCCTACCGCTCTCGACACCACCGAGGACGACATACAGGGAGACATTGCGTCCTCTTCAGTGCCCGCCGCCAAGACCAAGAGTCGTAGACGGGGAAACAAAAAGGGGCGCAATGGCAAGCACAATGATGGCGTCGCTTCTGGGACGGCGACCCCCACGGGAACGAGTCAAGGAAAAGGGTGGCGCCAGACCCCGATGCTGCAAGGCCAGGCGACCCAGTCGTTCCAGCCTTTCAAGTACGCCAAAAAGTCGATGCGCACCCAGCAAAACGGAGACGGGCAGAATGGCTGGGCATCGGAAGATGTGACGGATGTGCAAGAAGCTGGCGATTTTGACTTTGCCGAAGCTCTTGCCAAGTTTGACAAAAAGACAGTCTTCAATGAGATGCAGAAGATGGACGAGGTTGACGAAAGCGACCGGCTGGTCTCTCATAACCGGCTCCCTAAGCCCAAGCCCGGGACCGCAGGGGGCAAAAACCTGCATTATTCTGAGAATGTGCTGGACCTACCCTCTGCTAGCAACGCATCGGCACGGATTAAAGAGACACCTGACGACTTTTGGAAGAGCGAGGCCGACGAGGACACGACCTTTGTGTACCCGCACGAACCTGATCGCACCAGTGGTCGTGAGGATAGCGGCAGGAATGCCCACTTGAGAGCCGAATCGCGCACTTCTGCCAGCAGGAGATCCCAGTCGCGCAAGGCAAGCGGCGCTGGTAACGCAGCGGGTCCCATCAGAGTCAACTCCGGTGTAAGTTTTCCATTCTGTTATCCAGTTTCGGCTGGTGATCAGCTCAGCACCACCTTGCTAACAGTTCTCCAGCTCAAAGGCGCGCCATCGGGTCTCCACACTGCGCACTCCAAGCGTCGGATCGACACCTTCACTCATCTACAGATGCTCGTTGTGGAGAACGTCGCCCAGAACGACTTTGGTCTGACCGAGGATTTGATGGCAGAAAATGCCGGCCGCAGCATTGCCGAAGTGGCCATGAAAGCCTTGGATGACCCTGCCATCAGGCTCCAGGCCGCGGCGGCATCCCCACCATTTACTGCCAGCATAGCCGTACTGGTGGGCAACCATAAGTCGGGTGTCAGGGCTGTGGCAGCGGCTCGTCACCTCCGGAACCGAGGTATTTCCGTCCTTGTTTGCGTTGTCGGTCTAGACAGGGAGTCAGAGCTGCTCGATGAGCTGAGGAAGCAGCTACGTTTGTTCCGCCATTTCGGTGGAAGTGTCTGCACCAAGGCTGGCCTCTTCGACCAGTTGAGCAAGAACACCGCTACATTCAGCTCTTCGTCTCAAGTCTCCATAACCCTCATCATCGACGCCCTGCTCGGTCTGACTATTTCGTTTGAGGAACTTCGCAAGTCGGACCAAGCAAGCACGTACGAGTTGATGGAGTGGGCCAACCGCAACGAAGCCTTTGTGCTTGCTATCGATATTCCCAGTGGGATGGAACCTTCCAGTGGCAAGGTGAACGTGATTGACGGCGTCAAGCTCTGCGTCCGGCCACGTTACATTGTCGCCCTGGGAGCTCCGAAGCTGGGCCTCCTGAAGGCTCTTGATACGGGCGATACCTATGGAGACGGTCTGAACACTGACGAGTGGACGATCTTTCTCGGCGACGTGGGGCTTGGCCCAGCTATCTGGCGTAAGACAGCCAAAGTTCGACGGGGGATCGAGTTTGACCATGGCTCGTGGACGATGGAGCTCCGTTACCACCCGGCAGGCGAGGAATAGTGCTGTCGAACTGCGATTCGGATTCTGAGATCAACGCCCTTCAGCCACACAGCCGCATTGTCACATGAATCCGCCTCCCTCCGTTTATCCAGCCCTCGGCAATCATCGAAACTCATCAACATTCCTACATTCCCAAAGCGTTTCCCACAATTCGGCAATACCCATTTCTAGCATTAGCGCGGCGTTGAATTCGTTTTTGTTTCTTCTCTCTTCCAACAAAAGTTTTGCAAGTCCCGAGTGCCACTTTCTGCTCGGCAGGTCCCATGGCCCGGCGGGGGGTTGAAGCAACTAGTCATCAATAGCAGGTATGCAACGACGTCCTTGCAGTGCGGTCTCTGATTTGCCAGTGTCAGCACTGGCGATTGCATGGAACAGCTGCCTGCTCTTTTGCACATACATAGACTAGAGCAATACATTTGGTAATACAACCATGCTTCTGTCGTGGAGATGTGGCTGATCAAGGTATGTGTGGATGTGCACTTTATAGTCTGGATCGTTCTATCGCGGGGTTGCTGACACGTAAGCCCCTGCTCGCATCTGGCATGCGCTCCCGCTCTTTCAGCTTCCTCCGCAGCAACTTGCCCGTCGGGTTTCGGGGCAAAGCGTCGGTGAACTCGATCTCGACGAGCCACTTGTACCGTATGAATCGGTCCTGGACCAGCCGGAGCAGGGCGCGACCGAGCTGCCGGCGACGATCCACTGAAGACGACGACATCTCCGACGGCGGACCCTCACGAGAGACGACATAAGCCTTGGGGCGCTCGCCGGCGCGCCGGTCGGGGATGCCGACGACGGCGCAGTCCTCGACGGCCTCGTGTCCCAGCAGGGCGGCCTCCAGCTCGGCGGGGGCGACCTGCTGGCCCTTGACCTTGATCATCTCCTTGATGCGGTCCTCGATGTGCAGCAGGCCGTCGCGGTCGATGTGGCCGACGTCGCCGGTGTGCAGGAAGCCGTCGGCGTCAAAGGCCTCGGAGGTGGCGCGCGGGTCGCCCAGGTAGCCCATGGCGATCTGGGGCCCGCGGGCGCAGATCTCGCCCGTCTCGCCGGGGCCGAGGAGGCGCTCCTTTCTTCCCTGGGTGGCGGTAGTACTGCTACTGCTTCTGTGGGCGTCGTCGTCGTCGTCGTCGTTGAGCGAGATGATCTTAGCCTCGGTGTTGGCAACCAGCTTGCCGCCGGTATGGGCGTAGCGAAAATCGTAGTGCGAAGGGGGGTGCTGGGAGATGCAGGCGGTGGACTCGGTGGCGCCGTAGCCCTGGCGGAAGCCGGCGGCCGGGAAGCGGCGCTCCAGGCGGCGCAGGACGTCGGGCGACATGGGGGCGGACCCGGAGCTGAAGCGGCGGACTATGCGGCGGAGGTCTGCCAGTACTTGTACTTCTGTCTCTCCCTTGTTGGTGGCGGTGGTAGTAGTGACGGTTCTGTCGCTGTCACCATGGCTTCCCCCCCGCAAGTCATCGTGCGCCAGCTGCCGGATGATGGGCGGCACGAGGATCAGCTCCTCGACCTCCCAGCGGCGGACGGCGTCGATGAGGGCGCGCAGCGAGTAGCGCGGCAGCATGACGCAGTCGCCGTTGAGCAGGACGGGGTACGTGACGAAGCGGACCAGGCCCGTGATGTGGAACAGGGGCATGGCGGCCACCACCCGGTATCTTTTTCGTCCCCTCCTCGCCCCGTGGCGGCCCCCCTCCTCACCCCCTCTCTCCTCTTCCTGCCGGACAGCACCGCCGCTGCCGCCCGCGTCCTCGCCCGGCAGGATCTGCATTTGCCGCAGCTGCAGACACTGTGCAATCACGTTGTGGTGCGACAGCATGACGGCCTTGGGCAGGCCCGTCGTCCCCGAGCTGAAGTTGAGGTACCCGCACACGTCCCGGTTGCTGGTGCCGGGCGGCAGGCGCCAGGTCGGCTCCAGCTGGAGGCTCTCGGCTTCTCCGCTCCCGTCTCCGGCCCCGGCCGCGGCGGCGGCAGCAGCAGCAAGACGCTCCTCGATCCCCGCAATCAGGTCCTGCACGCCGACGGCCCCGTCTCCCCCGCCACTACTGCCCCTCTCGAGCACGAGCACCCGGTTCTCGGGCAGCCCGACTTCGCGCGCGGCAGTGCGCGCTACCTCGAGCGAGGAAGAAGGGGCCGCCCCTTCTCTCACTCCTCCTCCTTCTCCTCCTCCTCCTCCGGCGGCGGCGGCAGCAGCGACGACGACGCGCGATCGCGCCTTGCGCAGGGCGTGCGCGGCCTCGGCGGGGCCGTACGCGGGACTGGCGCCGCTGACGCGGAAGCCGCCCCGGGCGCAGGCCCAGACGACCACGGGGTACCAGACCGAGTTGCCCGCGAGCAGGGTCAGGGCGTCGCCGGGCCGCAGGGAGTACGGGGCGGCGGCCAGGGCGGTGTGCAGGAGGGCGGACAGCCGCTTGACGGCCGCGAAGTCCAGACGGTGCTCTCCGGCCGCCGAGGAGGGGGAAGAGGAGGAGGCGTCGATATAAGCTCCCGGCGAGTCTGGGGATGGCGGCGAGGGGAAGGGCTGGAGGAGAAAGAGTAGGGGGGAGGGGGGAAGGGAGAAGCAGAGGAGGGGTAGGAGGAGGCCACGGGGGACCAGTCCGGGTGCTCAAACGCCCACTCCCATGTCGTCAGGTCCGTGGGGACTGGGCCGGTGCTGGCTGTCAGCTTGTTTTTTTCTTTCTTTCTTTCTTTCTTTCCTTGTTCCCTCCCTTGCGTTGTTGGCGGTGCACGACGCGAGGAAGAAAAAAAGGGGCGGGGCGGGGGGCGCGGTGGGTGGCTTACTCTCGAGCTTCGGGTGGGGCGACTTGAAGAGGGTCATTGCAGGCGAGTGATGAGAACAGTGAGGCTTTGTTGACGCGCTGTGCGATTTTGCTTTGATTATAAAACGCGCTCGAGGTCATCCGTCTCCCTCCACGCTCGTGAATCTTCGCGGCCGAAAGCCGGACGGACCGGATCGCGCCCAAAGGTGGAGAGAGGGCGCGCCCGGTGCGGGGAGCGGGGAGGAAAGGCTTTGCCTCGGTAGTTGCGGGCAAGGAAAACCCACCGGGGTCCCCTCCGGCGCGCCAGTGGTTCGGGAAATCAAGATCAAGGGCTGCATACCAGCTTCGCGAGATGGTTTGGTCCCATTTTGTCATATATTATGTGTGGTATACACGTTCCAGATCAATACAGTGCATGCGGGGATGCGTGGTTTCGGCTTCCCTGACCAGCATCACATGACATGCATCAACAACCTCTCTTCACGGCACAGGTGAACAGACTGTGTTTTCTTGTCTTATATTCTTTTGCTTGCAAAAAAATCCTCTGGTTGTCTTCCTCCATGAACTTCTACATGTCGCTAACTTACCCTAATGTCAGGGCTGTAAAGTGGAAGCCGGACGGAAACCATGGAGATCGAGGCATTGACCAGCGACCAGCTGAACAGCCACCAGGCCCGCTCGACACCAAGTCGACCGTACCTACTTACCTTCTTACCTACCTGTCTTCCTCTCGCCTTCGTCTTCTTCTCGACTCCCGTGTCTGAGAGATGATGTGACCTACCTACTTCTTCGTAGTCTGCTCGCTCAGGCCACCATACTGGCTGTCGCAGCCTTCCTTGCCTCGCTTCAGACTATCGACTCCGAGGCCGCCTGCTGAAGTATCATAGAGTTGAGCGAGCGCCATTGCTTACCTAAACGGCCAGTCGAGCCCGTCGCTCAGCGCCGGTGGGCCATTGACGTCCCAGTCTTGCGGGTCCTGGTAGAGCCAGAACCAAGACCTCCAGAGATCCTCGTCCACCTGCATCGAGTCGACAGGCTCCAGAGGCGCGGCATGATGAGGCCGGCCCTCCGGCGAGCAAATCGCTCGCGCAGTCGCGTCCTCCCAGGCCTCTTGCTCTCCGAGGCCGGATTCTCTAATCTCGCCCTCTTCCAAGTCGTCGTCGTCGTCGTCGTCGTCGTCTCTGATCTCGCCCTCTTTGAGATAATCATCGCCGTACTTGTTATTCTCGTCACTCTTGTTGACTCCGGCTTGTCCCGGGTTTTCGGCCCCTGCAGTATCCTCCCAGAGACCCTTCTGCTGGCCCTGCGGAAAGTCAACCCTTCTGTTGCGCGCCACGGCCTGCCGGCGAACTCTGCCGCCGGACTTGCATTGCAGAGGCGTCTTTCCCCAGACCCAGATCTGGTCGGGCCGGTTGTCGTCCTAGATGACGTGCCTCATCTCGCGGGGCGACAGGCGGCCGCTGTGCAGCGGCACTCGGGTCAGCTTGTTGATGGGCAGGTACAGGTGGCCGTGGAGGACGCAGCGCCGCTCGTCGGTGCGTTCCGTCATCGTGCCCCTCTCGAGCCCCGCCCGGATCGTGATGTGCGGGTCGCCGGGGACGATCCAGGCCGGAGCCGGGTCGTCTCTAACGACGCGCTCCGCGTGCGGGCCCGCGACGATCCACACCTGAGGGATGCCGACGGCCCGCGCCCACGTCTCCGCCCGCCGGATCGACCTGTTCATCGTCAGCCAGGCCAGCCGCCTCTCCTCTGCCGCCGGTAGGTCCAGGAGCGGGAACTTGGGCCGGTCGCATCGCCACTCGACCCGCGGCTTGTGCGGGGTCCCCTTGCCGAAGTTGTGCATCAGGCATTCTCTCCGTATCTTGCCGCCGCCGTGATCGCCGACGGGAAACCCGTCGCCCGGGTTCCAGGTTTGGCTGACTGGCAGCTCCTTCGTTACCGACATGGCTTGGCGTGGTTTTGCGATAGTAAGTGAGGAAACTGTATAGTGTGGTGTCGTATTTTGTCTCGTTCCGATCTTGGGTTATTGTCATTCAATGCTTTGCAATACGCATTCGGATAGGGAGGGGGGAATCTCTCACCCTTTCGATTTAAATAGACTCAACAACCTGCCCTCGGACCGCACCGCGCCGCACAGCACAGCAAAGAGAAAGAAGGCTACATGCGTACAAAGAGTCAATTAGGAATCGAGACTCGAACGGATTTCCACGTACCTTTGATCGTCACCATTGATCGTCTCTCTCGGTCGCTTGTGTTCGGCATGGCTTTGAACACTTGCCTCAGTACCCTTGCGTTGCCACACATCCGCTTAGTGTGGCTTGCGACAAAGTGTAAGGGGGTCTCTTTGTCCGTTCTCACAAAGAGCCTCCTCAACCCATTCGACCGACACGGAAACAAACGAACGTGAACAAAGGCAGCTTGCTTAAATTCCCCCTTCTTCGCCAGTGAAAAAAGTCCACAGCTATGCTTCTCTTCAGCGCCGTTGAATCTCACACTTTTCCAGTTCTTCTCGATGAACCCGAGCGCCAACACGCCCTCCGCGCCTTGAATCACCATCCACGGACACGATGAGCAGCGAAGGAGACGTTTCCCCCGTGTGGGGAGACGATGACGGGCCCATGCACGGAAGCGCCGGCGAGGTGGAAGTCTCCCCAAGTTTCTCCGATTGGGTCGGCAGAGGCGACCTCAGCGTCTCCGACTCAGACTCCGACTCCGACTCCTTGCTCGTAGAAACCCTGATGCCCGACAAGGCTGCCTTCCTCGAGGATTCGAACGAGTACCGCCCCGGTGGCTATCACCCCGTCCGCCTGGGCGACCGGTACTGCGACAGTCGGTACGAAGTGGTGCACAAGCTGGGCCACGGCGAACGGTCCACCGTCTGGTTGTGCCTGGACCACGAGGCACGGTTGGAAAATGTAGCCCGCGCGTGGGCTCCGGTCTCGTCGGGGGCGGGAGGATCTCATGACGCCGCCCCCGTCATCCGCGAGCAGTGGGTGGCGCTCAAGATCTTCAAGGCGTGCTGCGACCACAGTCGCGATGAAAGCGTCCTGACACACCTCAACTACTGCCACAATCTCCGACAGGAGCACGGCCGACCCAGGGGTGCGCTGCGTCACGTCAACGCCGGCTTGACGTCCTTCACGATATACGACGGGCCCAACGGCAGCCACTTCTGTCTGGTGTTGCCGCTCACAGCCGGGTCTATCAGAGACCTGCCATTCATCCTGGACCGCCGCGAGCCCGATCTGCTCGTTTCTGTATGCAGACAGGTCGCGCTGGGCGTCGAGGCGTTGCACGCGCGCCAGATCTACCACGGAAGTAAGTCGTTTGCACCATATAAGCTCACCCATTGGGGCGTTCAGTGACTCAACAGCTAACCCAAAACACAAGATCTCAACCCAGAAAACGTCCGCTTCCAGGTGGACGGCGTCGAGTTCACGCGGCGATTCCGCACCGCTGCGGCCATCATGGAATGGTGCTCTGGCCTGAGGGTTAGGTTCTCAGGAGACCCAAGGACGCAGCACGTGGATGAGCAGCACGCCGCCGATGCCCACCGCCCGCCGTATCTGGTCCTCCCCCTGGACTCGTACATCATGCAAGGGTCGCGGCTACTCGACGTCGTTATCTCAAGCTTCGGCGCGGCGGGCTTCCGAGGCTCCAAGAACGACGAGGCCATCTTCACTGCACGGCGTGTCGCCTACGCGGCGCCGGAGCTGCGGCTGGCCGCTCAACACCGGCATGACGGCATGAGCAGCGACGTCTGGTCGCTAGCCTGCATGTTCCACGAGATGAGACTCCAGCGTCCTTGCTTCGTTGATTTCTCGAGCGAGACCGGCCGCGTCGAGCAGGTCGCCGAGCTGGAGCGCATGTTCGGCCCCCTGCCGACCATGTGCCGCAAGCGGGTTCTGCACGTCCTCGCCCAGCCCCTGTACGCCGAGGAGGGCCAGGAGGCGGTGCACAAGCGCGCGAGAGACTATGTTGAAGGCAAGACTGACCTGCCTCACTTCGTGGCCCTCAGGTATGTGAAGGACTTCGACAGCAGCGGCAGTGGTCTCTATGCGTTTGCGACGCTCGACGACTGGATTCAGCGGGCGTGCCTTGCGGCGGCGAAGAGCGGGTTGCCGACGGCGCTTCACCGGAGCATCGGCCACGTCAGTGAGTATGAATTGGCGGCGCTGACGCGCGAGGCTGCTTGGGGGCTGTACGGCGTAGAGTGGGAGTGCCGAGGTGACGAGATGTGGGTGGAAATCGAGGCTGCTCGCGTGTCGCCGCCGCCGAGTTCGCTTCCGGGCTCTCCTGCAGGTGCCTCTTCACGGCGTCTTCCCAAGTCAGCAAAGGCCCAAAAGGCGTCCCTCGCCGTGGCACCAAAGACTGGTGAAGCTCCTGTGCGAAGGTCAGAACGCATCAGGGCAAAGAATGAGGCACGAGACGAAGCCAAGGCAAGCTCGATGTCAATCCCCAAGTCGGCCAAGCCCGGCAGAAACAAGAAAGTTGAGGGTGTCTCCCAGGACCCGCCGGCTGCATCGGACTCGAAAAAGGAGGCTCTTCTGCCATCTGGCACGCCGGCGCGCCGGAGGCAAATCAAAGAGAAAAGAAGAGCTTGTCAGGGTAGCAGGTCGCCCGGGATTGGGTCAGATGCAGCATTTGGGTCCGGCCTAGTGCCAGAGGAGAGGCGAATTGGCTGGGCGCATAGGAGCCTCGTGTGGTATCGAGAACAAGACGGCCGCCCAGACCCAGAAAAGCCGCGCAGTAGCCGCGCATGGGAAGACATCGAGATGATGCTGCGGACAGATGCCCTGCGTGTGGACAGCGGTCGGGTTCGCGGCCGCCGCGGCCGCGATGGAACTCTCTTCGAGTTCCAGGTGCCAGAGGCAGAAGCGCGCGTGTTTGGAGACCTTATGGGCAAGATGATGAAGGTGGACCCAGGGGAGCGCATCGACATGGAAGAGGTTCTCGATCATGGATGGTTCGACGACAACAGGCTGGTGGGGTATCTGGCCAAGCTGCAAGGGCACATGGACGACAGTTTCCCCAAGAGGGCGCAGTCCTTCAACGAATGGCTGGAGTACATGTACAACGTGAAGAAGCGTTGGATGTAGGAGGGTACGGGCGATTTGCTGTGGAATGGCGATCGAAGCAGCCGACGAGACCGTTTTTTTTCTCTACTATGGTAGCAGCGGGAACTCTGAGAGTTTGTCTGAATTGAGGCGGTTTTTTTTTTTTTTTTTTTGGATCGTAGGCTCGGGGCCTTTGTATGTGAGAATTCAATTGCGTATTCCAGACGAGAATCTCTACGAGAGATGATGGGTGTTGGTGATGATCATGATGATGACGATGATGATGAGGGTGGTGATGGTAGTAGTCCGATTGTTGCCTGCAGGGATGTCGTTGTTCTGTATTATGAAGGTGAAGATGTTCTGTTCTGGAGATGGGGTTGCAGATGTGCCGAATGCGGCAGCCAAGCCCCGTAAATACAGGGCAGAGTCCCCGTAGATACAGAGCAGCTCCCCCGCAAAAACAGGGGACGCGGCCCGCGGGGCAAGTGCCGGATCGGTGCCCCGCACCTTCCGTCTCGTAAGTGCTGGATCGATGGATGATGCATTGAGGTACCCAACTTGGAGTCTCTCACACCTTGCCTCGATCCATCCGGGCAAAAGACCAGATCGTGAGGTAGTTTGTGGGATATCGAGAGAAAGAATATCTTCAATCCAAGCAGCAAGCCTTTTCTAGGAACTCATAGGATGTAGATTGTAGGTCTTGGACAGGAAGAGAACAGAACTCGAAGCAGACGGCTGAGGTACGAGTACCTAACCGCAATGGCGGGGTAGCGAGTCGAGCTGTAGGTAGTGGGGTCACCTGCACCTGCCCTCCACCACGCCAGCGCTACTGCTCGCCCTACGTCAGCAGTGTCCCCCTTAAGAAGACTCACGTTCCTTATAGGGCGTCGTCTGCAGTTGCACCGAGCTGTGAACTGTACTCGTAATAGACACTTGAACTGGATGTAACTGCCGCGACAGACAGGCAGCCCCTCCGGCTCTTCACTCGACGCCGACCTGCCGCCTGTTTATGTACACACAAACACCCCCATTGGATCGTCAACGCCTCAGTCTCTCCTCTTATCTCCTCATTCAAACTCCCACCTACAACCTCAACACCTCCCGAACCGACGACCTCGCCTCCGCAGACCATCTCCAGTCGAAGATCAGGTAGTGCATGCTTCATACCTATAGGCTGCCCCAGACAGCTGCTCCAAATCACCACACCATATCACCGGCCGCGCCACCCCGGCGCACCACGTCATCCACCATGGGCGCCACGGCCTCGTCAGAAAAGAACTCGTACGCCTCGCCCAAGTGGTGGAAGGAGGCCGTCGTCTACCAGGTCTACCCCTCGTCCTTCCAGTCCCACCCCGGCGCCACCACCGGCTGGGGCTCCCTCAAGGGCATCACCTCGCGGGTCCCCTACCTCAAGTCCCTCGGCGTCGACGTCTTGTGGTCCTCCCCCATCCTCAAGTCCCGCAGGCCGACATGGGCTACGACATTGCCGACTACAAGCAGATCGACCCCCGCTACGGCTCCCTCGACGACGCCGATGCCCTCATCGCCCAGCTCAAGAAGCACGGCATGCGCCTCATGATGGACCTCGTCGTCAACCACACCAGCAACCAGCACCCCTGGTTCCTCGAAAGCCGCAGCCGCCGCGACAGCCCCAAGCGCGACTGGTACATCTGGCGCAAACCGCGCCGCCGCGGCCCCAGCGGCGAGCCCGAGCCCCCCAACAACTGGGCCCAGATCCTCGGCGAGGCCAACTCGGCCTGGACCTACGACGACGCCACCGGCGAGTACTACCTCAGCCTCTTCACCCCCGAGCAGCCCGACCTCAACTGGGAGAACCCCGACGTCCGCGCCGCCGTCTGGGACGTCATGCACTTCTGGCTGCGCCGCGGCGCCGCCGGCTTCCGCATGGACGTCATCAACATGATCTCCAAGGACCAGGCCTTCCCCGACGCCCCCGAGACCCTGCCCGGCCAGCCCTTCCAGCCCGGCGGCCGCTACTACGAGAACGGGCCTCGCCTCCACGAGTACCTCCACGAGATGCACCGCGAGGTCCTCGCCCACTACGACACCATCACCGTCGGCGAGATGCCCGACGTCAGCGACCCGGCCGAGATCCTGCGCACCGTCGGCGCTGACGCCGGCGAGCTGCGCATGATCTTCATCTTCGACCTCGTCGCCATGGACATGCGCGGCATCCGCATGACCCTCCGCCCCTGGGACCTCAAGGAGTTCAAGCGCGTCATCTCCGGGTGGCAGCGCGTCATGATCGACAACAACGGCTGGAACTCGGTCTTCATCGAGAACCACGACAACCCGCGCTCCGTCTCGCGCTTCGCCGACGACTCGGACCGCTGGCGCGCTCACAGTGCCCGCCTGCTTGCCCTGCTGCAGACCACCCTCGGCGGCACCCTCTTCGTCTACCAGGGCGAGGAGATCGGCATGCGCAACGCCCCACGCGACTGGGACGTCTCCGAGTTCAAGGACGTCGAGACCGTCAACTACTGGGCCAAGTGCCGCCGCCTGCACGCCGCGGACCGCGAGATGCTCGACCACGGCCGCGCCGTCATCGACATGAAGGCCCGCGACCATGCCCGCACCCCGATGCAGTGGTCTGCCGCCGACAACGCCGGCTTCTGCGACGCCGGCGTCCGCCCCTGGATGCGCGTCATCGACGACTACCGCGACGTCAACGTCGAGGCCCAGGTCTCCGCCGACGACCCCCGCGAGCTCTCCGTGTGGCAGTTCTGGCAGCGCGGCCTCCGCGACCGCAAGCGGCACGCCGACGTCTTCGTCTACGGCGGCTTCGAGGAGCTCGACCCGGAGAACCCCCTCGTGTACGCCTACAAGCGCACCAGCGCCGCCGGCGAGGCCTGGCTCGTCGTCCTCAACTTCTCCCGCATCGAGACCGAATGGCTCATGCCCGACGGGCTCGAGGTCGACTTCTGGCCCTGCAGCACCTACACGCGCGGCCACGTCCCCAAGCCCAAGGCGGGCGTCATCCCCCTCAAGCCCTGGGAGGGCATCCTGGGCAAGTGCTTATAGACCCGACTGAGTGAAAGGGGGGGGCAAATTTCGCGGGACCGGGTGTGTAGCGGTGTGAGAAGAACGGCTGGTCAGGCGCGCGCTGCACGAGAGGAAAGGGGCGAGTGGCAGACAAAAGTGTCACATCGGTCAGGCGGATTGTACGTTAATGTTCTCCTGGTCGTAAAATGCTCGCGGCAAAAAGCGGTCGTAGAGTAACGAGACAGTGGGAATCCGGCAATTGATATGACTTTTCACTATTAAAAGGCAGACCTGGAGATTTCCTGCTGTGGGTGGTGGGCACGTGTACATAGTAGTTGTGTTCCGTGAAAGGAACGCAAGGCGCCACCTCGCTCCAGTGAGTGGACTATTCGCTCCGTTCGTGGTTCACCGCGGTATATTTCTGAATCTTAGCTGACATGAAGAATAGCCAACCGATGGCATCTACTCAAGGCCTGAAGTGTGAGTTATAGGCCAGGCCGTGCCTGTTTCAACACTGCTCGGAAATTGGCACGAGGACCTGGGCCATTGATGTGAATTTTCTTATTCTGTCAGCGAGTACGAATATTGGAAAAATTGTAGATAGAGACGTAAATGTGTCACTCGATGGGGCGACGCAGATGTTGGAGAATGAATTATGTACAGTAATAGCCGCTAAAGTACTCGGTACGTTTGCACGTCAGACTGTAAGCCGGTTTCTCCCAACAATGTGATGAAACTTCGTAAGTCATGAAGGGCTGACGTCGCGGGACGGTTTCCAGCTCTTGCCCCGTTCCCCTATTTCCCCCTTTTCAGGCCTCTTGCAAGCAAGTAAATGATTGCCCCATTCGCACCCTAGCCCATCAATCTAAAGCCAGCCTGTAAACGCACGCGCTGCTGCTTCAGTCGCTTCTCTTGGAGACACCAGTCCCAGACAACATTGAACCAAAAGCATTAGATGCCCCAATGGCACGTCTCCAGATTCTCCCTTCTTGAAACATGGATGCCTGTTCGTGCTTTGCTGAAAATGAATGCTCAAACCTCCCGCCCAAAAACGTTTCAATGCGATAAACAGGCGGAGACACCAGGAAGGACGCAAGCGAGAAAAGGCACGGGGAACCATGCTCGGCTAGTAGCCGGGCCCGTCCATAGAACCGTAGGGCGCGTGAGGGTCCATGGCCATAAACTCCAACAGATCAACGCCTCCGCCGCTAATGCCTTGGTCTGTCATGGTCACGTTCGAATTTTGCTCGATGTTTTGGAAAAGGCTAGGGCCTGGGGGTAGGAACCAGACCCGGTCGTTTGCCGACCAGTCCGTGGAGAGATCAAAGAGGGAGTCGTGCATCCCGTTCGAGCTGTCTATCCCGTCGCCATTCTGTGGAGGGGCGGACGAGCCCCCTGCAGGATAAGGGAAGCTGCCGACGCTCGTGTCGAAAGGCGTGGCCGATATCGTCGGGGTGGAAGATCGTTCTGGAATCTGTTAGTCCTGGTCTCCCTCCACAGAAGAAGGTCATTTGCTTACCTGGCACACCCAGCCCATCTTTGGCCCTAGAGAAGCTCGGGTACCCAATGTCCACATTCCCTCCGTTCGCGGTCCGGCTTGTTCCGTTGAGAGTGCCCGGTTCGGCGTTTGCTTGAGCTTTGGGGTCTCCCGTGGTCGAGACGCTGGGAGACGGGGCGAATTTAAAGCGGTCGCGCAGACGTGTCGTCAAGGAATCGAGGAGGTCGCCGAATCGCGTCCCAAGGTGGATGTCGTCTACGACACAGTCCCGCAGGGCATGGACAACGCGGTCCAGCAGATCTATGCTAGTGACACATTCCGACTTGGGCGCGCCTAAAGCAAACGTCTTGAGCAGGAACATGGCCCCGCTGATGATGCGGAAGTACGTTCGCACCGGCGCGTGCTTGAGATAACCCTTGGGTAGCAAGCCATTCACGACGGTTCGGAGTAAGTTGCGACTGCCATCGACAACCATATTGACGTATTCGCGATCATCTTGTCGAAACTGTCCGAGGTGGCCTAGAGGTAGGGCGCCGAGGTAACGGGGCGAGTGGCGGCTGGTGCCGTTTTCGTTGGGTGCCGTGGTCAGTATGGCCTCATCCGCGCATCTCTCAACGACGGCCTGGAGTGCCAACGAGTTGATGTATATGCGAACGTACTCGTACTCGATGGTAAGCACATGGCGGATATATTCGGGGAGGTCGAATCGCTGGAACTCCCGCCACAGATCGCTGAGCATCGGCTTGAACTCGGAGAGAAGCTGAATGTATTTGCCGCTTGTGATGATCTCAGTCGTGAGCTTCCTGGATCGGAAGAGCCTCTCGTTGCCCAGGTGCATCACATGACTGACTCCGACCCAACATTGAATGACTTGATCATCCATCTCCACGTTCGGCACGTAGGTGAAGGCAGTGGAGAATGCGGACGAGTTCGTGAGGGGAGTGCTGCCCTCGTGGGAGGTGGGCCGCTTTTTGCCAGAGAACACGGGGTCTGTCTTTCGAATGCTGTCAGGGACCATGTTGGTCCAGCCCAGACGGCCCGCCAATTGGGTCAGATACACCAGGAGTAGTCGCTTGATACGAGAAGCACGCAGTCTGTAAGCTTCGTCTTCGTACTCCGGCCGTGGGATGGCCTGCGCAGCGAGCAACTCGTCAATGTCGTCGAACACCCCGAGCTCATAGGCGAGGCCCATAGCGTTGCTGAGCAGCATCCAACACATGCGGTCACTCCTCCAGGCGGGCTCCAGCCAGCTCTCGATCCTTCCCGAGCTGGCCTGGGTGCGCATATTGGCCGCTTCGTCAACGTAAGGCGCATCGCGCGCGGGGAGCATCAGCTCATCGACAGCCTCGTCCGGGGGGAAGTGGAGAGCGCGCGGATGCCATTCAGTCAGGATCATCAGGGACTCAATTGTCCCCAATGTCCTTAAGCTGCCTCGTCGCAGCCCTCTCCAAGGAGCGGTGCTGGATGTCCAGTTGGCATCGGCGCCGGAGCCGCAGAAGCCGCCTCCAAAGGCTTCTTGACCCCAGAGACACCTCTCAATCATTTTGCGTAGATATCGCCAGAGCTCTTCGTGGATCGCCTGAGATCGGCAAGCGCCGCCAGTCGTCTTAATATCGTAATACCTCGTCGCAATCGTGAGAAGCGTCACTGCTAGGATGGGCTCTTCGGTCAACAGAGTTGGGTGGGAAGAAGGGCTGCGGAAAGCTGGCGGGGAGATGGGCGTCATGGGCGACAGGAATTCGTAGTAGCTGTCACAGCTGTCAGTGGGCTGGCAAAGATAGGAAAGTCGTCAGTCGTCGAAATTAGATCAGCAAATGAACTCACTAGACTATGTAGCGGATGGCTTCCTCTCTGGTGAACCAGCCGGCGCGAACGAACCTGAACCTCCCCAGGCTTCCATGGCCTCGGCGAAGCCGGGCTCGTTCTCGACGGCTTTGAGTTTCGCTTCAATATTGTCCTCGGTAGCAGGCTCGGACTTGCGCAGCAGGCGCGGGTCTATGGGGTCGGCCGGTTTTGACGGCCGGCGCCCAGTCGGGGTTCGGCCCTTGGTTCCAGCAGCGTTGTCACGAGAAGGTTTCGAGGCCTGCGCAGAGATGGACTGCTGCAGGGTGTTGGAAGCTATAGCGCTTTGGATCTCGTGCGCCGGGTCGGTGGCAGCCTTGTATAGAAGGTCGAGAGCGTCGTGGGGCCCGTACATCTCCTTCCTCATGACCTCCTGGGCCTCGCGATTTTCCATCTGCATGTTGCCATTGGAGTCCTTGGCCAGGCTCGGAGGCCTCGTGCCCCTGCCGGCGCTGTCGCCTGCGGGCTCGGAAGGGCGGCGGAGGGGCTGGCTGCGGGTGTTGGAGAAGCCAGGCGTCAGGGGTGTGTTATTGTAGGCTTTGAGGCGCAAGGCGGGGGATATGAGATCGTCGTCGTCGTCGTCATCGTCATCGTCGTCGGCACGGGTCCGCTTGCGGCCGTTGCGGCGAACGTATTCTGCGTCGTACTCGTCCGCCTCGTCGTCGTTCTTCCTCTTACGGCGGGTGGCGCTGAAAAAGCACTCTTTGCTCTCGCGACGGCAGCGGACGCAGGGCGGGTCATGGGGATTGTCCACGCTGCCCAGGTCGCAGCGGACCTTGCGGCGGCGGCAGGGGATGCATGCCTGGTAGACGCGCTTGTGCTGGGGGCCTTGGGAATTGGGGTCGCCAGCAGCGGCAAGATTGGCCTGGTTGTCGTCGCCGGAGCGACGTTCGGCGTCTATGGGGGCGCCATTTGGGGTGGTGTCGGACATGGCAAGACACGCGCGGAGCGTCAGGCGGCGTCGGCAGGGACCGGCAGTGCGGAGGCGGCGGGCCACGCGACAGACCGAAATCTCGGCGGACCGAGAAGGCCAGATGGCCGAAGCCGAAGGCGGGCGCGACGGCGGCGTGCCCTGGGAGAGGATGCGGGCGAGAACGGGTCGAGTCGGGTCGGCGGCGAGGACGGCGAATAGAGTCAATGTCGGTGCAGGCGCAAGGGCTGGGATGGGGAGGGTGGAAAGTGTCGGTTTAAGGCGGGTTATGAGGGCTTATAACGGCGGGACTGGGGGAGCGGCGGGATTCGAAGAGGAGGGAGGGGTGATCGAGGGGGCTCTCCAGCTCATGTACATGCGCCTCAGGTAGTAGCAGCCAGGTACCTACGGGGAGGGTGGCGCTGGGGGCAGGCCATAACCAGGCAGCGTGTGTACCCTTCGGTACGAGTGCTTCGCTGCTGGTCTGCGCTAGTCGCGCTGCTGGCGGCGGCGTCCTGGTGTGTGATCGGTACTACGTGGGTACATGTACATATACTAGAGCCACTCGCGCTCCCGTCGTACCCGACTCCCCTGGAAGCTGGAGGCAGAAGGCACGCTATCCGGGGTGGTAAGCAGGAAAGGTCGAGATCGGAGTGGGCTGCGGCTCGGGATACGGAGTACTACCTTGTGCCTCCGATGGATACAGCACCTTCAGTATCTTTGTTCTTTGTTTATCTGCGGAGGGCGAGAGCGGCATTCCGAAGCTTGGGCCCTCGAACGAAACTGTCACGCGGCCGGCGCATGGGCGGCTGTGTACGAGACCTCGTCGGCAGGAGCCGAGACCAGTTTGGCCCTGTACTTGAATACATATATGTACAATGGATTTTGTAGAGGCCGAGTGTGTCCCAGTGTCACAATGCCAGCCGCAAAACCTTGAGAGAGATAAGAGGCGCGGCCGGTTCGCACCGCCTGAGGTACTGGGATTAGGTTGGTAGTAGCACGTATTTGTCCCTACCTACCTACCTACCTTTGATCAATTCTTCGGAGAGGCGAGAAGACATCTGCCGGAGGACATTCCATGTGGTGCAGAGGCCGGGCTTTATTGCGCCGAACTCGGTATCGCCGGCCACGTTAACTACCTCCTACTTAGGCGAGTCGATAATTCGTGTTCAGGAAGCGACAGGAGTGGAAAGTCTTGTCGAGTTATCTCCTCGAATCGACATGGACTGGAGTGCATGCTGGTGCATATAAATGGATGTATGCTCCGCCCGCGCACATATGCGAGCCTGGGTTGGGTTGCATCGGCCGCCGCGAACGCCAACGCCGTGTCCAGCCAGTTGTCAAGGGGGCCGCTTCTGTTTCCATTGCGTGCGTATGAATGGGGAGCGGAAATCGTGGCGTGTAAGACCAATTGCAAAGCAAGCAGCAGCAAAGTGCTGCGGGGTTGAGGTTGCGATGGCGAACGGTGACCAGTAGTTGACATGTACCACCCAAAGTGTTCAGTGCATTAAGTTAGGTACATGTAGGTTGGATGGAAGTGGGTGTGTCAATCATTTGGTCACCTTCACTCCAACGTGCTTCCAATCAATAGTAAGCAGGTCCTTAAGTAATTATGAATAATGGCGTCAAAGCCCACCGTCCGCCCAGTGCGCCCTTGGATTTGGATTGTGTCCGGATTGGTTCCCCCACTTCCAATGAGTTAAACCGGATGCACCCCGGCCACGATGTCGCCACGCCTCCGCGCCAAAGCCAGCTTTAACCAGAATCTACTACGAGTACCTCGATCCGATTGGGATGCACAACGCCAGCGGGAGGCAGACGTATCAATGTCTTGTTTTCCATACCCGTCAAGGACGCTTGCATTACATGTCAGTAGTATGTATAGGCTCCATCCCACGCGGTCTCGTGACATGACCCAGTTCGGCCCGCCGCCGATCCACCAAGCATAATCGAGTGGCCTCCGCCGCGCCGCCCTTGTTGTCTCGTCCCACCCGCCACCCGGTCACGCCGGCGGCTTCCATGATGTTGGCTTGGGCGTACTGCGAGTGATGGCCCCAAGTTACATACCAGGTACCTCACGCAGGTATCGGCAAGTACACGTATAGACGAGATGTCAACGGTCTGGAGCTGTCCTCGCGCCGTGGCGGCAAGTCAACGATCGGACTCGAAGCTGACGACACAATTTGGCATGGTGCCTCCGCACGCATTGCCGAACTAAAAATTGCATGTACTACCACGAATACTGCCCAACCGACCGCCTGGTGCCTGGCCTTTCAAACAGGCTCTCGGGACCCTACATCCGTCGTGGCAGCCGACATGTCAGTCATCAGAGTTGTTTCTGTCCGACCTGGGAGCCGGCGGGACCCTACCCCCTGCTTCGATGCGGCGACCGGCCGGAGGATCCGGACATGGCCATGTGATATCGTTCGGGGTTGAGAGAGGGGGAGGGGGGCGGAAAAGGTGTGGAGGGGCAGGAGGCCCGGCGAGACACGCCAGTCAGAAACCACCACGCCTTTTTTCGACGACACACCCGTGCCAGCATTGGAGGAGGGAGGGGGGATGTTGGATTGCATGGTGCTACCAGAATTATCCGTGGCACGTTGCCGCCCACCTACCTCCCGTAGGTACATAACCTGGCTGCAGCCAGGGTGCCCGTACATGCATCCATGGCACGATGGCACACCAGACTTCAAGTACCTACCTTGTGTACCTTACTCCAGCCTGCAAGTAGATACCTACCGCAGATACGGTATGAGAACTCGGCCAAGGGCCTCGAGCGGCGCCGATTCGCTTCGCTGTGGTCTTGTTGGTGATTCGCCCGCCTAACTAGACGGATCATGCAGAAGGCAAGCTGACCCTTTTTAGATGCATGTAGACGGCATCTAGAACAAGACGGGGGATGTTCGCTGCACATGTCTGGTGTTCCCTGCAATCCAGACCAGGCTCGGTGATCTGCAAAATTACATGTAGGTGGTAGGTCTCATCAGTCTGCCTTATTAGCTGGGTGTGGCCATGCGGATCAATCAATAACACATGCAGAAGATAAGGTCCATCCATGGATGGACGTCGAATTCGTGATATCGCGGTCATCAGCACCTAACTTGGCCTGCACAAGGAGGTATTTGACCTCACAGCCTTGGGTGCAATCACTACTACAGGTACCATCGAATCGAGCCGATTTCCATGATGCAGAGTACATCCTGGTACGCGCCGACCTGCCCCGGTTGCACTTCTCGACGCAGGCAAGGCCTGGAAGAATAGAACCGCTTTCTAGGTACCTACACCTTGGCCTACCCCATGTACCTACCTGTACACAATGTGCTGTCTGCCATGATGAATGAGAACGAGAACGAGAACGGTGAGCTGGCCGCCCTCTTCGTCGAGGTGTGGACGACGTCCCGTTGTGGGGCTGCCGCGGCAGTTCAGTCAGTCTGGCACCTGCCTGTCCCCACGCCTCCCCATCTCCATTCCTCATCAATCTAAGGCACCCACGCGCTCTCAAGAATTACTGTCGTGGAAGGTACGGACTGGCCCGCTAAATTATGGTGCGAAGCCATGTATAACGCGTCAGTAATTCTTGAGACCGCGTGGCACCCCGGGATTCCGTGTTTCCTCTTCGATCATGACAGGCGTGGTAGGCCGCCTGGTTCAGGCTTCGTTTGGTCAATGCGCGGGGCGGAGCCGTCAGTCACGCTACCCGCCATTCGCCGCTTCGGGATTAGGGATTTGATTTGATGATTTGCGCGGGGACCAGCGGAGCCGCCGTTGCTGCTGCTGCTGCTGCTGCTGCTGTGTCTTTCTTTTTGTCTGTCAGCATTGTCCGCTCCCATTCGTCGGCCTCGCCATGGGATCCATCCATCTAGGCATGTCCAAGTGTCTCTCACCTGAGGACGCCGGCGATGACGCGGTAGGAGCCTGTCGTCCAGGCACGGCTTCCCTGCAATTGGGACCCCGTGATCTTCCCCCTTCCTCTTCCTCAGAGTATCTATTGCTCATAAAAAAACTTGCTGTGGAAAGGGGGCTGGCTGGCTGGGGTTGGTTGGCTGCCGTCGAGCGGTTAGCGCCGGGCGGTGCTTCTCCCCTGGGCCACGCAAGAGTCATATGATCACGAGGCCATGTCCGGGCCCCGACAAGCGCACGACACCACAGGCGTGATCCTCCCAGGCCCTTGGCGCTGCCGCACACCTGCCTTGTGTCTGCCTGTCTCACCCGTCGAAGACCCCCCGTCTCCGTCATCGGCGTCGCAGACCGCAGAGAGGAGAACTGCCAGGGACTGCTACCCAGGGACCAGCATGTCCCACACAATCACAGCCCAGCCCCCCACGCGACCTCAGGTGGACTCGGCTCGGCGTCCTCAGATGCGCAGGGTATCAAAATAAAGTGGTCCCTAGATCTGGTTTCGAACCCGGCAGTCTTCGATCGCGCGCGCTTCTCTTGGGCGATGGCGCGTGCACCGGACATCTCGTACACACACGCACGCACACCCCTTCCCTTCGATCCCGGCTTACGGCATGAGAGGACTCGGGGAGCACAGCCAGCGGTGAGCCACATTGAGCCTGGCGGCAGATCTCGTCTCGTCACGTTTGATGTCATTGCCCATGTGCCTGACAATCCCCTCCCTCCCCCAAAATGAGCGCCCCGATACCGGTCCCAGATGTAGCCGGACGAGTCGAAACCTAGGAAGAGAGAGAAAGAGAGAGAGAGACAGAGTCAGCCTGGTCATGTGAGACTCGACAGTCCTGCTCGCAAAGTCAGCAGCGAGGCCACTCGCTAGCGCAGGCCCAGCAAGGCCCCTTTCGCCGCAGACGGGTCCATCCATCCGTCCATCCATCCATCCATCCATCCAGCGTGGTATGGGACACCTGATAGGCCCAGGCCAGAGTTTCGTGTCCGCATCCGGCAATACGTAGAATGTCGCATACCGCGTCGGATGCCAAGGCATGTCGCAAGACATGAGAAGACGTGAGCGCACCGAAGGGTCATTGTCAGAAATCAAGTCACGGAAAAAGCCCCGTGTAAGCGGAGTGAGCCCTCATGCACGTTCACTACATGCGAGCCACACGATATCAAAGTCGAGACTGGCAAGCGGACAACGGGGCGGGGGCTCGGAAAAGTCCATGTGCAAGTTTTCGCGGCCACGCAGGCGCACTGCCAGACATGTTCCGTTCCCTCCGAGATCACCAGCAGGTTACAACGTCAATGTCCCGGGAAAGAAGATAGATGAATCGAATCTGATGGGTGGCATATCAACCAAGACGACGACGACGGCGAACCTCGCAGTCTGTGATAGGCCCCTGGCTCGCAAGCGCGCGCAACCGCAAACGCGACCGTACGCCTCCCTATAGTAATTTCATTTGTCATTCATTTTCGCGCCAACCTAACGCCATAGCAATGCATATTCGGCCAGGCTGGCTGGCTGGCTGGCTGGCTGACCCGCCGGCTCGGCCACGCCTGGACTCGGCACCAACCGCCAGCGCGTCGACGTTGGTGCAGAGAGAAAAAGTCACCCAAGCCCGAAGGCGCCTGCTAGCCCTGCACCGCGCCCTTCTCGATCTGCAGGGAGCGATTGGTATCAGCGTCAGGCGTCAAAGGGGGGGAAGAGGGCGGTCAGGTCCCGCGTTTGGCTTACCAAATAATCCCAGAGGGAGCTCAGGCAGTCATCAGGGAGTGTGTACAGGTCGACCGAGTATTCGCCCTTCTCCTGGTCGTTCTTAATCATGCTGTCGCTGCTCTTCTCGTCGTGGATGAGCTGGATGACGTGCAGCAGGTCCTCTTCGCCGAGACCCGTGACGGCGTTACCGATCTTCTCCAAGTCGTAAGCGGGCTTGCCGCGGTTCTTGGTCGAGCTCTTGTTCTTGGCCGGCTTGTCGGCCTCCCCAATGTCGCCCGTCTCGGCGAGGACGGCCTGCAGTTCCTTGGAAGGGTTGCGGAAGACGAAAGGCTGGATTGCTTCGTACCGCTCCTGCGTGAAGTTAAGGTCATGGGTGATAGTCTGTTTCGTCTTCTCCGAGGTGAAGAGGTCGATGGTCATCTCAAACTCGCCCCATCCTTCATTCTGGCACTTAAACGGGGGTGTTGTGAAGGCTGCGCGGGGCTGTTAGCCGCCCGGTCCATGGCGGATGAGATTCAGGTGTACTCACTCTGGTGAGGGTTCTCGAAAGACGGGTGCAGGTTGTACGTGACCTTGGGGAAGCATCTGGCGGGGTGCTCGTTGCCCTCCTTGTCCAAGATGAAGATGGTGACATTCCATTCCTTCATGGGAAACTCCGGCACGGGAGATTCCTTGGGACTGCGAGCGTGCTGGTCAGCTGGGATGGCCGCGGCCTTGTGATTGGCGTCTGATGGACGCATGGCTGGCGCCGCTGCCCGTCGGCTGGTGGGACAGCGCGGCCGCGGCGACCGCGCGGATGCGCGCCAGGGCAGAGCGAAACTCACATGGTGTGCTGCTCGGTGACGAGCTTGATCTCACGCTGCGCAGAGAGGTCGGGTCAGTCTCGTGGATGCTCGGGCAGGGCGGGGGCGCGTTGCATGGCGCGAGCCGTCCGATCGACGGGGGTTCGCGAACACGTCACGCGTTCGCGAAGGCGGCGGAACCCCTCGGGCTGTCTGGGCACAAGACCATGGCGCGTTCCATCGGACAGAGGCCGCAGCGCGGTGCAAACCAAGCTGGTAGACTTACTTTGATCTGCATTTCGAAATCTTCGCTGGCGGGGAACTCGCAGTCGCAGGTGGCGGGCAGGTACACGAGGTCGGCCTTGGTTTTGTTGTAGGACTTGGCCCGAGCTATGGCCTGGCGGCGAAAGAGTGCCTTGTCCGGGCCCGGGCGAAGGCCACGTGACCCCCGACCTCTACCCGCGGCGCGCCCCATGGTTCCACTGGCTGCTTCGCTGAATATGGATCCGGGCGCAGGTGGCGCAGATGGATGCGCCCGGCCTGTGCCTGTGGCGCTGAGTGTGGCTGGTGCACTAACTTAGCCCTGGTAAAACGGACAGCCCGGCTCTGGGCAGCTTCCCGCAGGGGCCTTCCGTGCAGAGGGGCGGGTGTGTGTGAAGAGGCGTGCGTTATCCGGTGACGAAGACTAGGAATGCTGGACATGCAAAGGATGCAACGCGTCGACAGGAGATTTTCGTGGCTGTAGAATTTGTGATGTTGAAGAGAGCCTCCGAAAAACTGTGTGCACCTGCTGCGACGTGTATTTATATCTGCTGTTGGGTGTGGCCATACGGTGCTGGCAGTCGTCGTCGTCGCTAGGGAGAACCTCCAGCGTTGCTCCGGCCGCCATCCATGGAAGCAGACCTCCAGCGAGGCAGGTACCCGCGACCATGAATGTGAATTAAACCAGGCGTTGGATTCAATATGAGGTAGGCAGGCCCCGGGTCCACGGGTCCAACGCATCTACGAGTACCTTGGGTCGCGAAACTTGAAGGCTTCACCTGCCATCATTAAATCTGCGGTGTAAGCCCGGCTGTACGCAACCTTCTTCTGGTAGCCGAGCTCCTTTCCCACCTCAGGCAAGCCGCTCTGTTGCGTGCGTTTCAATCACCCCCCCCCCCCCCCCCCCCCCCCCGATGAATTGCACAGAACGCAATACTCTTCTCCCCTAGCTACCCCTAATAAAGCCGCGTCTGACCGGGCTCGCATTGGACAGCCGGGGCAAATCCACAAGCTGCCATTGCGGCTCTTTGCATAGTACGGGAATCTACACCTGCTATGATAACAGCACCCTTGATTCTTCCCCGAGGGTTACACCCAGATGCGGATGGCCATGGAGGAATCTGCCCTCTACCGTACGAGTATGCCGTGTGGCGAGATGGAGTAGTAATTACGAGGCCATGACCCAGCCTCAGAACCTTCATATCCGGCAGTCGTTCTGCTTTGAATCCTAGGCTGATGAATGACCCTGAATGCCACAGACTCTCTGGAGCCTGGGAGCATATGTAGATCATTGGTCTGCTGTTGGCAACCCGCTGTCGTGGTTCGGTCAAAATTCAGAACATGAGCTCAAGTACCTAAAGTGCCTTAGACAGTTACCTAAGCACCTCTCAGCGAAGGTGCTGGGCGGAGGCGCTCGCGTGATCTCGATTGTGTTGAACCAGACGCAATGGATGGAGCAGTCTGCACGCGTGCCAATCAATCGTGATGCCCATCTTGCAGGCCAAGTGATAAGTTAGGTACCTAATTGAGGAATCCATGTTCAAGGAAAGAAACCGAGAACGCGCGGAACGGGCAACCTTTTGGGAGTATCTGTTATGAACTCGGGCTGGACGCTGTCCATCTCACCAATCTGGCGTTACGCCAAGGTGGGGTCATCAAGCATGGCGGGGTCGTCTCGGGGCAGGCTGGGAAAAAAATCGCTGCACGACCTGACCACCAGACACCAACACCTCAGTCTTCGAAGGCATCCATCCCGCCGTAACTAGGTGCATATTGAGAGCAGTCCGCAAACTCAGTGAGCAGCTATCATCATGGGAAAATCCAAAGGAGCTGCTGCAGGCAAGGGAGGCAAGGACGACGCCGCCGCGAAACCCGCCAAAGGCGCCCAGAAGATTGAAGTGTCCCACATTCTCGTATGTCTCCCTCCAGCGTGGCCAGTCGGCAATACTTGGCGCGGTATTCCTGCAAGATAAACCAGGCTCAGTTAAGAGAGGCACACTGGCTAGATGCTTGCTCGATCTCGCTCTCTATGTTGACGCCCAGACAGTGCCAGAAGATGTCGAAAATGGAGGAGGCATATGCCGAAATCGAGTCGAGCGTGCGGGACAAGAAAGGTAGCTGCACAAGCGTCTTTGACACAGTCGCCCGCAAGTACTCGGAGGACAAGGCCAAAGTCGGTACGTTCGCACTACTTCATTGATCACCACCGGTGGCGCATCTGACAGCTCCGCCAGGAGGCAAACTCGGGGAGAAAACCAAGGGTCAACTGGTCCCAGAGTTCGAAGAGGTTGCGTTCAAGCTCAACGAGACCACGGCAAGCACCATGGATCTCGGAAAAGTGAAAACAAGCGAAGGCTACCACATCATCATGGTCACGAAGAAGAAGTAGTCGATCCGAGCCTGGAGGCGGGAGTTGTCTTTGTCATGGCCGACAACAGTGCCCCGCGCGACGAGGCATCTTGAGCCCGCAGGCCTGCAAGTAGTCGAGCCTGGCGTGCGGGAAGAGGTTCGGTATCAAGCAGCGCTTGAACCTGTGCCGCATCGTACCATCACGGACGGGGTCCTTGCCCAGGCACAGAATGTTCCGCCAACTTCTACAACCTATTGACACACAGCCGTGTCAAATTGAATTCATCACGTATAAGAGGAACAGCCAAGCTCATGCGATTTCCTTTTTTATTCCGATGCAGATGGATCGGCCTTCCCCGTTGCTTCAACGAAAGCCTGGAAGCGGACTAGAGTACATCCTGTAAGATTCGTCGACAACGATCGGGACATTGATTCTTTCCACCTCTATGAGCTCCAGCGAAACACCAACAAAGACGCTCTACTGCTCGGACTGGAAGTAGTTGAGAAGGATGGAGCGCTCAGTGGACTCCTCACCCCAGTCCTTGACAACGACGCAAGAGCAGTTGACAACCTTGCGCGCGTTACCCTCACGGTCCAGGACGCCTGTGGTATATCGGTTAGCAAAGAGGCGCGCTCGGATTGGCGTTGCAGAAGTTCGAGCCCCTGAGAAGGGGCGGGGGTATGCAGGCGACTTACAGAGACCAGCCCACTCGCCCAGCTGCTTGCCGTCGGGCACCTTGATCAGGGGGATCTTGTGCTCAGAACACAGGGCGACAACGAGCTTCTTGTAAGCCTCCTCCTCGCACTCCTCGTTCAGGACACACATGTGAGCCTGGCGGCGGTCGAGGGCCTTGGAGGCTTCACGCAGACCACGGGCAAGACCGTCGTGCATGAGAGCCAGCTTCAGGACACCCTTCAGGGCGTCGAGAACGGACATCTGGCCCTTGGAGGCATCGGCGGAGACTTCGACCTCCTCGGGAGCGTCGGGGGCGTTGTTCTCTTCTACGTCCGACTGTGGCGGGGTTAGCGAGGGCTCGGCGCATGGCATGTTGAAGAGGAAATTTCGTCGAGGCGGGGAAACAGCGGTTGGGCATTGTGGCAGGGCGCTGCTTCCGTCTCCCCCGGTCCTCTGCAGCTACACCGGGCTGGTAGGGCGGCCCTGGGCGCAGTTGCAAAGGGGCGAGAGAGGGGTTGTGATCGAGAGGACTGGTGTTGGGGACTGGCGGTGCAGCCGCGACATTGCAATGACTTGCAAGCCGCCAATGTGCCTGCCTCCGCGTGCACACAGGGAACCGAACGTACCATCTTGGCTGTGTTGATACCGGTGCGATCCTCGAAGAGATGTTTCTAGGCGGCGATGGGTGTTTGGGGTTGTCGTGAGATTTCGTGTGGTTGTGGTGGGAAAGAGGTTCGAATCGGCTGGGCTCGAAACGTGGGAAAAATGTCCTAGGCCAAGGCACGCCACCACCCACGGCCAGGCGCATCCACCCAGTCTGGTGGGATTGAATCATTCTACATAATCCAATAATGCCGATAACTTTACGTGGGCCACAAACTGCGAGGTACGAGTACATCTGTGGGCGGGTCAAAATAGGCAAAATTACAGGTACCGGGCGCTGCATGGCGAACACGCCCAGCCCGTGAGTACTGCGAGCCACTCACTGCGGTGCCAAAGCCGCCACGGACCCCGCTGCCCGAAGCCCACGCCATGTACCTCACTCAGGCTGCCTTATCACACGTGATGGGCCACAAGTGGCCTGGCGAAAGCAATTGTCGAACGGCCGTCGTAACTCTTTGACGGCATCGGGGTACGTACCCGCGCTCGACACTGGCTTACCCGCTTGCACGCAACTACACTTTTTAGACCGGTACTCGTGGGTGTCGCTTACCGTGGACGAACGTTCTGATCGGGCCAGCGAGACCCGTGTATCCGTAGCTCACCGTCGTGGGTGGGTTTGGGCGAGGTCTGTGGCTGCGGTACCCACGATAAGATGGGATCGCGTGTGGACGATGCGGCCCGTTGTACTCTTGCGGCTCCCCCTGGTGCGAAGATACATCGAGCAAGCCACGATTAGATCCCAGGCAGCCTAGCGCCCACAATCACCCCTGGGATCCAAAATATGTGTGCAGTCGCTAAATGCGGGTCGCTAACAGCCAATCATAGCTGTTAGGGCTTTTTGGGCTAGAATTCACACCAATATTTGCAGCGCTAACCGTCCGGGGTCCGTGCGTAGCCTGGATTTTCGCGCCAGCCTGCCTCGGGCCTCTCGCCCATAAGCGGTGGAAGGACTCTTTCAGACCCAACTTCTTTCCTGCCAGGCACGCCAATCGATCCAACAACCACCGTTGCACTCAACACCCTCCACGAGGTAGGTCGAACATGAACAACTTCGCCCGAGAGATGGGTTGAACCCTGTCTGCGCCCTTCAAGAAGCCGGAGGAGATCAATCACTTGCAGACTTGTCACCATGCCGCTGGACGCCCGCCCTCCGAGTTTCGCCCATCACCGAACCCGTTGAAATCGAGAATCGTCATGTGAGAACAAGACGGCCACTTTCGAATGCATTCCCGCTGCCCTCCTCTTAGCATCATCGCCGCGCGTCGTCTCTGTGTGCCGTGCGTGAGAGGAGGAGAGTCGGGTTTGCTAATACGGACAGGCGAAGGGCATAGACGAGTGGTGGCGCGCTCGCTACACGGCGACATTCTGTACCCGATACGACTCTCCTCTCCAGTACTGAGCGGGCAGACCCCTCTCTTCTCGAGGGTACTCTCCATGCTCATGGCTCTGAAGGCTAATTCCCACACCCGTTCACGACAGATACCTCTTATCTACTCAAGCGATTTGAGAATCTCCGTTACAACACCGCCAAAATGGTCAAGACTTCCGTTCTCCACGATGCCCTCAACACTCTGCACAACGCCGAGAAGACCGGCAAGCGCCAGGTGCTCCTGCGCCCTAGCTCCAAGGTCATTGTCAAGTTCTTGACTGTCATGCAGAAGCACGGTAGGTCGCCACACAACCCTGTTCACAGGCTTGCATTGGGCCTATCAGAAAAACACGAAAGAAACCGCCCCGCTCCAACAGCAACATTCGGCATGATAACTGGATACTGGTCTCAATTTGTGCCCCCACGACCACAGTCTTTTAAGTTGCCGATAGATCGATGGCGAGACATTCGTGTCTTGCCGAGCGAGGTTTCTTACACGTTTTTCTGATATGCCTAATGAAGTCTTACGTTTAATTCGTCGCTACATTATGCTAACGTTCCAATGTTAGGCTACATTGGCGAGTTCGAGGAGGTCGACGACCACCGCTCCGGCAAGATCGTCGTTCAGCTGAACGGCCGCCTGAACAAGACTGGTGTCATCTCTCCCCGCTACAACGTCCGCCTGACCGACCTCGAGAAGTGGGTTGTCAAGCTGCTGCCCTCGCGTCAGTTCGGCTACGTCGTCCTGACCACCTCTGCTGGTATCATGGACCACGAGGAGGCCCGCCGCAAGCACGTTGCTGGCAAGATCATCGGCTTCTTCTACTAGACGCTTCCCATCGTGGAAGATGACAGAAAAGAAAAAGTTTTTGATCAATAAAATTTAATGAGGAACGGTCTCAGACTTTGATGGCGTTGAGGATGGAAAAATTTGGTGTGGAGAGATATCCGATATTGTAGGAGCCTCGCTCACTCACGATACCACGACACGATGAAATGCCGCAGTACCCGTTCACTCTATTGATCCATGGACGTGACTGTTTCCCGGGCTACCAAGCATTGCCTCGTGCGAGTATGTCATGTTTCGTGGCGGCCCTGTGTAAGTTATTACGTGCGTACAGCAGCGACGTGGCGTAGTCAATAGCAGATAGTACGCGTGTCGATTCAAGATATGGGTCGCAAGAATGGGGTTATTACAGAGAGAAGATCGGAGCCGCGCTGCTATAATGACCTAAAACACGGGAATCCGCCATGCGCGTCTCAGTCTGCTGGCCCAAACGGTGCCTAAAGGCCGTGCAATACGACCATCTGAGTTAGGTGGTTACCGGCGTGCCCGGGCAGAAACCTTCTCACCTCCTCACTTTTGCGCTCCGTTTCTGACGGACTGTCCGCCGTGGGCGGTCTGCTCGGATCCAATTGGGGTCGGGTGCCCTGCTCACGATTTTCCCATCATGGATGCCGTCCAAATGGATCTTGCATTTCCACTTAATAGTACATTGATGTCCTCTCCTTTGAGCAATGTACGAACCTGACAGTACCTAATTTGGGATTCAGACGCCTCTGAGCCTCTGAGCAAATAGTGTATGCGTATCGACTTGACACCCATGTATCAGGACTGTGACGGCTCGAGCGACCCCGTTTAAAGTGGGTACCTCACACTGGAGATACCTGCTTCTAAAAACCCCTATCCCTTGTTTTGCTGGTGCACCGCGTCAAGATCAAGCGTCCCATCTTGGTCATGCAGCCCGTCCTGTCAGGCGCCTGCTTTTCCTGCTGTTGAAAGCTCCCACGGACTGAAATCACCCGCATCTGGGGTGTTATTCCATGCGCTTTCGAGCTGTTGGTGCTGGCTGCACAGGTGTGCGATGTACTTGAAAACGGTGCTTCGGCCTATCAGGAGCTGGCCGTACTCCGTAATGTCCTCGTAGATCCTCACTCCATCTTGATCAAGATTTAGACGCGTCTCTCGATTCCTCTTCCCTACACCCCACCATCCTCGAGCTACTTCGACCTTCAGCGGACGGTGCTTCCGTCGCCGACGCTTCACTCACCTTCCCTAACCTGCGTCAACTTGCGCACGACCATGCGACCGCGCCAGTTCCTCATTCTCGGGGCTGTCCTGTTTCTGCTTCTTTGTGCTGCCACGCTTTTCCGCCTGTCGCCCTCCGGCACCAACCTCAGCGACTTTGGCTCGGCGCGCCATGGCAGCAGCAGCAGCAGCAGCAGCAACGATGCCAGCGGCAGCAAAGACCAGGCAGCCGCCGAGAAGGGCAAAGGGTCATCTCTGAAATCCCCGCCTCCGCCCGTCGAGCCCTTCAACCCCAAACCTAAGCCCGCGCCCCCGGGCTCGCACCCCATCTGGCACCTCGTGGCCGATGCCGAACGCGAGCACGAACAGGCTCAGATGCGCCAGTCCTCAACTCTCGAGGATGCCGTTGCCGAATACCGCCGACGCTATGCGATACCCCCTCCTCCCAACTTCGACAAATGGTTCGAGTTCGCCCGCGCTAAGGGCGTCCAGATGATTGACGAATTCGACATGATCTACGAAGCCATGACGCCCTTCTGGGGCCTACGACCTGCCACCATCCGAGGCCGCGCCAAGGAAGCCCTTGGTTTCGACAACGCCCTGCTCGGCATTCAAGTCCGCGGTGGCAAAATCACCCACATGGAGGGGGGCAGTGAGTGGCAGCAGGAGGCCACTGCCGGCATGATGGGCAAGTTTCTCAAGTGGCTGCCCGACATGGACCTATGCTTCAACCTCCACGATGAGCCGCGCGTCGTCGTTCCCCACGACGACCTGTCACGTCTGGTCCGCCGGGCCAAGGAGGTCAACATGCCCGCCGCCTTCATCCAGCCCAGCCCGACGAACTCCTTCACAGACAGACCCGACGACCTCAGCGAAGGCACTAGCTTCGAGGAGAACAAGCTGACGCGGTTCAACGTCTTTGCGCATCAGCCAACGTGGACACACTCGCGCCTTTCCTGCCCCCCTGAAAGCCCATCGCGCGCCATTGAGGAAGACGAGAAGACCGACGATGTCTCCAAGTACGGTCTGGGCGAGCTTGGCTTCATTTACAACATCTCGGCCATGTCCGATATCTGCTATTCACCCACTCTAAGTTCTACATTTGGCTTCTTCGATCGCCCCAACGCCTACAACATTGTTCACGACCTGTTTCCCATCTTCTCACAGTCCAAGATCTCGTCTTACTCGGATATCCTCTACCCATCACCCTGGTACTGGTACGAGAAGGTCAGTTATGACGAGCTGAAGGACTATGCGTGGCGCCGCAAGACGGACAAGCTGTACTGGCGCGGGTCAACGACCGGTGGCTTCAGCCGCAACGGCGGCTGGCGCCGCCAACACAGGCAACGCTTCGTGCAGAAAGTGAACGCGGCGGATAATGCCATGGTCTTGACAAACGCTGGAACCGATGACGACCCACGGTGGGAGCCGCGATCCGTCCCGCGTGGCGACTACAAGGAGTTGATGGACGTGTATTTCTCGGGTGTGGGCCAGTGCGACCCAGGCGATTGCGACGCGCAAAAGGAGTTTTTCACCATCAAGGGGCACGCTGAGCAACACGATGCTTGGCAGTACAAGCATCTCTTGGATATTGACGGCAACGCATTCAGCGGTCGTTTCTACGCATTCCTGCGTTCCCGGTCTCTGGTCTACAAGTTTGCCGTCTTCCGCGAGTGGCATCTTGAGTGGCTGCGGCCCTGGGCGCACTACATTCCCATGAGTCTCCAGGGCAACGACTGGCTCGAGCTAGTGCGGTTCTTCAGCAGTGAGGCCTTGGGCAAGAACGAAGCAGAGCGTCTGGCGAACCAACAGCGCGATTGGGCCAACAAAGTCTTGCGCCATGAGGATATGGAAGTCTGGTTTTTCCGACTTCTCCTTGAGTAAGTACCCCGTCATTCCAGTCCTTCCCTCCAACAAAGGAGTCATACCCTCCAGTTCAGAAGCTTCCACCTCTAGGTTCACCCTCTCGAAGTCTGCTGGGGTCGTGCTAATACATCCAACACAGGTATGGACGTGTGATCGATGACAACAGGCACAACATTGGCTTTGCCCCTGTCCGTCAGGGTGCGACTGCATCTGAGCAACAAACAGATACGAAGCAAGAATCCCATCAGGAGTAAACTGACGGGGTCGATGAAAGAGAGGGGAAAGCATCTTTACATACATATTAATCAGCAGCATATATGGGACAAGGATAATCCGTTAATACGAGCAAGGAGACAACGACCTAGCGAGGGCGCTCTTCATGCTGTTTGAGCCATGGGTATGGGCTGCTGCGTTCAGCTTGCCCTGGTTGGATAGCGGCTATCGGTAACTTTGTGGGAGAAGTGCGCCGAGGTCAAACTCATGACGGCAGGTTCGCCACCAAAACGGCCGCCACTTCGATGGAAGTCTGATCGCGCCCGCGACACTCGGCTGGCCAGAGCGCATGCATGGCGGAGTCGTGGCAGCTGTGTATCGACGTGTGTCGACGATCTGTGCCTTCCGAGATGGTCGGACTCCAAAACGCTCTCGGCACGATGAAAGACACCGAGTCGTTCTTGATCACAAAGTCGACGGGACGAAGACTTGCTTAGTCTTGCGGGAGTTCAAGTCACCCTCGGATCTGCCGATATTACTGGAGTCGGCTCCGGTGAGTAACTAGTTTCAGGAAACGGATCCCAGGCACTCGACATGGCCTTGGCAGCTCAGCTTTGCGCCGGGCCCGAGTGATGGGTAGATAGGACTCGCGGGACATGTGGAAAGAAATGAGGCGAGCATTGTCGGAGAATCGCGGTGAGCCATGGACGGGAAAACGCCACGAGGAACAGGCGTGGGTATAAGGTCGTGGGCGGATACTTTCACTCGCCGTTATGGCTCGCTGTGTCCCTGTACTTCGCTTACCTACCTAACTTACACATGCATGTCTGCCCAGTATCACGATTATACCTGGCTCTCTATCCCACCACTCGTAGATTCTGGGTTCCTACATCTTCGTCATGTAGACACTCAAGATCCAGAGCCCATACCAGTGCGGAAGAGGCAGGTTCCCTTGCCTGGGGTTGGTTATGGAGCTATGGGTTCACGGGAGAAGGCGTGAATTTAGCCCGATATCTACGGGTGAGAGGAAGCCGACGAACTTGACAGCATTCTGCTCTTCTAGCTGGCACGCGCACAGCCAGCCGCCCTCTGATCGCCAGGCAGGCCTGTCTCGGGCTTCCCTTCTTGGAAGAAGACGCCCACTCGGTCCCGCTTCTTGTTTTTTTTTTTTTTTCGTCTGCCCGGCCAGCCCAAGAAGCAGGGTTCCGGCTCAAAATGACGGGAGCGGGTCACGTTGAAGACTGAGGGATCGGAGGGGCAGGTTTGCAGCCCAAGCCTGGTTGTTGCCGTGCGAGTCTCGCGGGTGTCGAGTTCCGAGTTGACCCCGCAGGTCATTTCATGCCCATCGTGAGCCGGATGCTACACGAGCGTACTCGCACACGCACGTCCAGAAGCTGCTGCGGCGTGGTCGGGTCGGTCGGGGTATTGAACAGCCGAGTCATGGGCCGGCATGGCTGGCTGACTGGGGCAAAACAAAGAGGCAGTACTCGGCAGAGGATGAGGACCTCGTCTCGTGGGTTCACGGGTACTCAGGAGATGACTTCGGTGAGCCCCAGCTCTGGCTGGCGCGCGCCTGGTTGGATTGGGCAATGGGGTCGCCGATCGGCAGATTGGTGACCAGACCCACGTGCAGCGTTCGTGTGGCGGGGAACCGGGGAATTGGAGTACCTCTGATACTCAAGTAGGTACCTGACCTTTCCAATGGTGGTAGCGTTTCCGTGAGGGACATACGGCACCGTTGTAGGTATCTGGTAGATCCACCACCCTCACCCGTCAACTATCATGTTATGAGCACCTTCATCTTGAACCCTCTGCTCCGCACTTGACGATATCCCGAACGCCCCGTGGAGATGGGTACCGAAGCAGCACAAACGGCCCGACTGCCACTACATGTATACGACTCGCTGCTCTTCGGTGAGCTGCACCTGGCAAACGAGCAGGTTCAGTGCAGCATCGTCACCTTGGCTCGCCAACACCCGCAGCAGCTCGCATACGAGCACACAGCCTCTCATCAGATCACCCGGTCCTATCAGACTCAGGTTCCAACTGCAACTGCAACTGCCGACTTGGCGCGACAACGGCTACGGGGTAGGTAGACCACGAAATATGCCGCGCAGACCACCCACGAGACGGTACCTACCGGGATCACCAATCGAACGCCAAGTCGTCGCGTCAGCCCCGGCCTCGCCCACCCCGCAGTCACCTACGAGTAGGGCCACTCCCCACGGCAGCAACTCACTAGCGGGAGCCGGGAGCCGAAAACCTGCAGCATGATTCGCGATCCCGTTCCGGCAGAAGAGCTACCAGTAGCTTCGCCCACGCTTCCCCACCCCGCGCTGGCCTGGCCTTGCCCGTCTCTCTGGGAACCGGCCCCCGGCGGCCGTGAAGGCTACGAGCAGGCCACCGCAGGCATGACAGGCATGACAAGCATGGCGGACTACCCAGTCACCATTCACCACTCATCATCGCTCTCGTGGCTCCACCGCCATAGAGACCCGTCCCTCCCCGAGAGACTTGGCGCTCTGCCCGTCCCGCGGGCCATGATATCACGCTCGGCCAGCTCTCCGTCAAGCCCGTCGGTAGCTCCCTGATGGTGCTAGTCTACCGTCCGTACCGCCTCGCGACCAGGCTGTCTGGAGAGGGGAAAGCACGGCGGACATCACGTCCGCGACTATAAAGAACCGCAGCACGCCGCAGACCCCGCCGCCTGCCGCCCTCTATCGATGCTACGCTACGCGTCCGCACAGCTCTCCTCTCTGCAACAAGAAGATGATGTACAAGCAGCTCCTCGCCGGCCTGGCAGTCCAGGTCGCTGCCGCCACGGCCACTCCCACCGACACTTACCGTGAAGCGGGCTACCCGGGCCCCGTCAAGACATGTCTGGTCGAGGCCGCCCCCGAAGACTGCGACTCGGCGCCTGCCATCATCGAGGCCTTTAAGCGCTGTGGCCACAACGAGGGCGAAGAGCGCAGCCGCGTCGTCTTCTCCAACACAACCTACCATGTCAAGAGCGTCATGAACACGACGGGCCTGCGCAATGTCGACGTCGACATCCAAGGCACCCTGCTGTGGGACACCAACCTGCACTACTGGCTCAACCACTCCCTGCCCGTCGGCTACCAGAACCAGACCAGCGCCTGGCTGTTTGGCGGCGAGAGCGTCTCGTGGGACGGCCATGGCTACGGCACCCTCGACGGCAACGGGCAGGCCTGGTACGACTTTATCAACGGCACCAACAACTACCCGGGCCCCCCATGCCTTGACCATCACCAACACCACCGACTCGTTCTTCACCGGCGTCCGCTTCGTCCAGAGTCAGATGTGGACCATGACCATCATACACGCGCAAAACATCCTGCTCGAGGACATGTACGTCAACAGCACCGACACGGAGCACCCCGTCGACTTTGAGTTCAGCTCCCTCAACACCGACGGCGCCGACACCGTCTACGCCGACAACATCACCTTCCGCCGCTGGATCGTCGACAACGGCGACGACAGCATCGCCATGAAGGCCAACAGCACCAACATCCTCATTGAGGACTGCCAGTTCCACACCGGGCTGGGCGTCGCCATTGGCAGCATCGGCCAGTACGACGGTGTCTACGAGACGGTCGAGAACGTCACCGCCCGCAACATCGAGGTCGTCGGCATGCGCTACGGCGCCTACGTCAAGACCTGGACCGGGGTCTCCTCTGGCTACGCCCCCAACGGCGGCGGGGGCGGTCTGGGCTACGCCGCCAACATCACCCTGCAGAACTTCACCCTGTCGGGCGAGACCACCGGCGTCTTCGCCATGACCCAGTGCACGAGCTACAACTCGGCCAGCGGCAACTGCGACACGTCCAAGTTCAACGTGCGCGACCTGCGCATCCTCGACTGGCGCGGCACCTGCGTCAGCGACGTCGTGGCCGAGATTCAGTGCAGTGCCGCCAGCCCCTGCACTGGCTTCGAGATTGAGAACATCGATCTCCTCGACTCCGTCAACGGCACCGCCCCTGCCAACTACCTGTGCAGCAACGTCGACGGGCCTGTCGGCTTCGAGTGCACCGGCGCTCCCTGGGGCGAGAACAACCGGTAAAGGGCGTGCGCCCGCAGGCCTGTAAGGGGGGTGCCGGGTGGAAATTTCGAAGTTCTACCCTTGACGTCCTGTTCCATGCCTGAAAAGAAAAAGCCCGGGCTGAGAGATGCCCTGTTTGGAATCTAATGATCAGGATAGACTACTCTTTACCGAGAGCCTAAGCAGGAGTCTGGTCGGTTGCAAGAGAAGCCTCGACGACTATTCTCCGGCACTCTTGAATAATGACAAAACGAACTATATTCTTCTTGCATCTATGTTTTGGCCTTGTGGATGTGACTCGGAAGGAGGGGAGCTGGAGTTAATCATGAAGCATCTCGGTAGGTGCTTTGGAAGAAACGGCCTGTTGACTATCAAGAAGAACCGTGTCTACCATCCACGATGCCGTCGCCGTTGGGCAAGGTGGGCAAAAAAGACCAAATAGCAACGTGGGGGTCAAAGATGGAGAAAAGGGGCCCGGGCTGAAGTTTCATCTTCATTCTTCGCTCGCCACCACCACCGCAGTTCACTATGGGCAGCATTTTTGCCAGGAAACGAAAGGTTCCCGAGGGCGGCTGCCGGAAGTGGGACTCCTTCACACGGAAAGTGCCTTGTCTCGACTGAGCACCTTGATCGAAGCAGTGATCACGACCAAAGAAGCAGGATCCTTACCCCACAGTCCCGCACGCAGCTAATCGGCCTTGTCGCCTCCATGGAGTCGACCTTGATGCAGCAGCTAAAAGCCTGGCGATCGGAGCGGAGCCGGTGGCGCACCCGGCACATGCCGCGACCCAGCTCATCGGGCCGTGGGGAGGCTTCGCATCCCGTCGGTGAAGAGTCTCTCGCAAAACCAGGCGGCCCTATGGCCCTGGATCATGCATACTTATCAGTCATTCTACGGCGTTGGGCTACAATCGAATTGGTGGTGGCAACATTCGACGATGCGACTGAAAGAAGAAAGATGATCAATGGATCATATGAGCATGCTCCATCTTTTCCTCATGCATTCGGACCTTCTTACTTTCGCCATTTGCCTTCACGGTTTTGGCCCGGTCAACCGTGACATCGAGGAGGGGGGAGGTTGCCTCGACTGCAACGTAGAGACCTCGAAAGAGAGAAAGGTCTGGGGATCTGCCGGCAGATACCGAGACTGCTGAAAGACGCTTTTATTCTTCGTGGACCATGCGATAGCGACAAGCAAGACTTATAGGGGGGGGGGGGGGGGGGGGGGGGGGGCGACAGTCGGGCCAGTGAGTTCGAAAGACTGCAAGGTCTTGCCTATAAGAAGGTCCAACTGCTTCGCCCCTCGGTATTTTCAGACGATCAACAACAGCTAGCACAATACCGCAGACTTTCGAGTCTTTCCAAGTCTCCAGGCTCACAGCTCATCCTGTTCTTTTCTAATCGGATCTTTCGACGACCCTAAAGAGCACTTCCTCGGAGTCGAAACCACAGATAACAAACACGAAAGAAGGAAATGAAACTCTCCGCGCACGCAACCCTCCTCGCCGCCCTCCTGACCTCGGCCGCGGCCCCGTCGGCGGCGCTCGGCTGGGAGGGCGAGGTGAGCGCGTTCTCGCTGTGGGACATCCGCGGCTGCCCGGCGGGCCCCAGCATAGACATCCGGTGGGAGCAGGAGGCCGCGTGCCAGAACCTGAGCCACCCGGGGGCCAAGTCGATGCGGCTGACGACCAAGTCGGCGCGGTGCTCGCTCGAAATTTTCGGGGCGCGCGACTGCGGCGGCTCCAAATCGTGGTCGTCGCACTGGCGCCGGGAGGGCGAGTGCTACGAGCCGCGGCGCGGGGAGACGTGGCACTCGTTCAGGATCGTGTGCGCGGACGGCATCACGGGGGACACGCACTTCCACGGCGGCGGGGACACGACCGTCAACGGCAAGGACGTCAAGGGCAAGGGCAAGATGAGGACCGGGTAGGGCGAAGAGTGTCAGTGTCCTGTTGTGCTTCTGGCTGAGGAGAGCCCGGAGGAGAGTGAGCAGATAACGTAGGTGACTGACATACCTCATACACCTCTACGTACTTATAAACATGGAGGACGGACTCAAGTCAGTTGATCACAATACAGCATACCTAAGGTACATACTTATAGAAGATCAATGAGAAGATCTGGCTTTGACATGCACCATCTAAATACCATTCCGGAAGCAAGTCGCAATTCCGAAAGTGCCGGTAAGCATACGAGAAGCCCAGCGACGATGGCCTCAACTTATTGAGACGTGACATGAGTACCACCCAGAGAGAATGATAAGTGATAAAACGACTTGACCTACCTTGGCCAATGGCAAGACACCACTTCGAGTAGTTTCACGCCTTTACTCCAGACGTTCCTGCCCAGTGAAGCCTCCGCCAACCCCATATCCACATCCAGACTAGCGCCTCGGGCCCACCATCCGAGAGCGACATTGGCACAGCGGACTGGACATCACCAAGGCAGCTAAGGTACGGACCTTTATCGATACCAGGTACTGACTGGCGGAGGGACGGCAACCCAGTCCTGTGGTGTCGAAGCTCAGCCATCTACTCCGTACCTTTTAGATATTTACCTGAGCAGCTTCTCCCTCAACATCTGCCGTCAGACTCGAACGACCTCTGAAGCGACACTGTCCAGCACCCGCTCGATCCGACAGTTCCAGCTCCGACGCGTCACCCAGAAGCGCCCGTCCAATTGAGCCCAGCCGAGCTGCTCTCAGGCGGCCAACCGCCCCAACATGGCCTCGACTCCCATGGACGTCGATGGCTTCGACGCGTCGTCGCCCGTCACCGCCAACGGCCTCCCTTCCTCCAATCCGCAGTCACTCAACATCACCCGCGCTCACGGCGGCCTGGCCGCCACCGCTGCCGTGCCCGATGTCATCTCCGCCTTCAGACCGACAAAGGTAAGGCGGCCTGCTGCCCCTCGAACCGAATCCACCCCTCGGCCTGTTGATTTCGCGCTGACCAAAGTGTCCCTCCCCAACAGCTCTTCCGCCGCGATGACATCAAGGAAGGCCGCCCCGTGCCCCACGTTCTCAGCCTTGACTACGACGACCCCGGCGAACTGCTCATGACCGCCGAGAGCGACGATTCGATTCAGATCTACCGCGTGCGTGACGGCCGGCACGATCGCCAGCTTCTGAGCAAGAAGTACGGCGTCAAGCTGGCCAGGTTCACCCGTACCAGCTCAGCTATCATCTATGCCAGCACAAAACAGAACGGTTCGCAACCGCCCCCCCTTCCCGCGGCGCCACATTCAGCGACGCCACTTGACTGACCGTTCTGACCCGCCCTCTCAGACGCGATCCGGTACCTGACAACTCACGACAATGTGTTTGTGCGCTACTTCGAGGGCCACCAGGCCCCCGTGACGAACCTCGCCATGCACCCGGGCAACGACGACTTCATCTCGTGCGGCCGCGACAACACGGTACGGCTGTGGAACTCAAGCTCCAAGAACGCCACGGGCGTGCTACACCTAGCTTCGCCCTACCTGTCGGCCTGGGATCCCAGCGGGCAGGTGTTCGCTGTCGGCAGCCCCGACTGCGGCGCCGTCCTGCTGTACGACCACCGCAACTTCGACCGCGCCCCTTCCAGACCTTTGACATTGTCGACGCCTGCAGCGGCACCGACCCGGGACACGTCATGAAGGGCTGGAACAAGCTTGAGTTCTCCAACGACGGCCGCCACATCCTCCTCGGCACCCGCGGGCCGGGCCACTTCCTGCTCGACGCCTTCACCGGCAGGCTCAAGGCACACCTGCGCAAGCCAGAGGACGGGCGGACCGGCCGGGCGGCGGCCGGGGAGGACTCTTCGACCGCCGGCGGCAGCGGCCACGCGGCACCCGAGGGCAGCGGCGACTGCTGCTTCACGCCGGACGGGAGGTACGTGATCGGCGGGGCGCGCAAGGGCGTGGTGGTGTGGGACACCAACGTGCCGCCGCAGCTCGGGAACGAGGGGCCAACCATGGTAGAACCGGCGCATATTCTCGAGGACGCGCGCGAGGCGGCCGTGCTCGAGTACAACCCGCGCTTCAACTTCCTGGCGACGGCAGACCAGCAGGTCGTCTTCTGGGTGCCCGATCCGCACGCGTAACGGACTGTGTGCGGGTGACAGATCGAGACTGGGAACCACGGAGGCTAGCGAGGCCTTTGACGTCGAGGGGCTTGTATGAAGGGAGCGATTTGACAACACTTTGATACCCAGGATTATGACTTTGTATTTGATTATCGGCCTGCGTCTCAACGAGGCTTTGGAGGCACGGTGAGACTCGTGATAAGTGTCTCGAACCGTCTCGATAACGCCCGGACGGCTGCGGGAACTGGCGCACCGGTGTGTCAGAAGACATGTCTACGGTGCATCAAAGAGCACCGACGAGGACACCAATGAGAACTTTCAAGAATGTATCGGAGAAATCGTTGCAAGTTCTCTACCGGACAAGCCTTGTCTACGTGCGTGAGAATGAATAAAGGGTGGGGCTTTTCGGGGCATTCCCGTCGTACCGCAGGTACCTTGGTCAAGGTACCTCTCTCCAGCAAACGGAACTGGCGGGTCTCCGTAGCGAAGTACTGTTTTGTCGCTCTACCCAACTTATGCTGCCTCAGGACACAACTACAGGTACTTCTGGCTGTACATTCGAAGCTTGCACCCCGCCGCGCCAGCCGCCTTGCCTCGTTCCTGGGCCGCCGCTGCAAACCACCGAACCAAACCACCACTACATTGTACCGACCGCTTCAAGTCTTCGACGTTCCGCGCCGACCTCACATTTGCGTTCCCACCCTTCACGCGTCAGCCATACTCGGGATTCATCGCGCAGCCGGGACTCTCCCATATCGCTCCGCCCCCCAACGCACTCAAGTGCCCAGGCTCTCTCCCCCCCCGTCGCCCGCCCCACCGCAAACCACCGCTCTCCTCGGTCCGCCTGCGAGGGCACGCATCCCACGCTCCGCGAGCTCCTCGCCAACATGCCTTACTACAAATCCAGCCACGACTGGCTGCACCAGTCCGCGCTCCTCCTCGAGGCGCGTCCGTCCACCGTACGTCTGATCGCCTTTTCACCGAGGGCGCGAGCCCGCAACCTTGCCCCCCCCCCCCCCCTTGCCCCTCCTCCTTACTTGCGCAACCACGCCTCTGCGGCCCATCCTGAACCAACACTCACCTCGCCTTGCCCCCTTCACCGCAGACGCGCATAACGACCAGCTACTCCATCTCTGGTTCCTCCAACACCAAGGACCGGAAGAGGTCCTCGCAAAAATTCACAGAAGACACCAAGTCGAAAACGACGACGACGACGACGACGACGACGAAACCGCCCCGCGCCACCCTGACCATCAAGACGTACGACCCGGCCTCGGGCGCCACGCTCAAGTACCGCACCACCAAGGCCGCCGAGGTGTCACGCCTGGTCCTGTGCCTCGGCCAGCTGGGCAGCCGCATGGCCGGCCTCCCGGCGCCCTCGGCCGCGGAAGGGGAAGAAGCCGCCGCCGCCGCCGCCGCGGACGTCGACATGCCCGACGCCGCCGCGCCCGCCGAGAACGCGGCCGCCGATGACGGCAAAGGGGCCAGCGGGAAGGGAGCGCCACAGCAGCAACAGCAGGCGCCGCAAGCCGGCGGCGGCAAGGGCAAGAAGAAGCGCGGGAAGAAATAGGCGGCTTCTTTCTTCTGCTCCCTCTGCATCTTGTCTTCCTTCTGGTTTCACCCACTGCTGGGAGCAAGACGAGGCCAGGCCTCGTTTGGCGTAGGGGCGCGCGCCCGTGCCCTTGCCATTGTTGCGCCGCGAGCCACCCCGCCCCTCTCCTTCGCTCCCCATTGCGTGAGCAGCCAACCCAATGCCCCTGCACCGCCACCCGACTCAGGCCGCTTGAGTCTGCTCAGGGGTGGATCCAGCATGCTGACAACTTGTTGCGCACTTCAAAGAGAAGAAAAGGCCGGAGGATACAGATATATATACATGCTCTGCCTATACTGCATGCGGGAAGATAAAACGGGGAGAGGTGGCGGGCTTGCCAAAAGAAAAAAAAAAAACTTGCGGCGTGGGTTGGCATATAAAAGGGCGTACGGGCACATAGATCGAGACTATCATGGCGAGATGGGGATCTAGAGAGATGGCAGGGCGCGCACAGGGCCAGCAAGACGAGAACACACCAATCCAAAGACCATGAAGCCTGGAAGAGTCTGTAAGGGAATGACTCTATCTGTGTACATCCATACGTGACCATGACCATTGTACCTTTACCTCTCTCTCTTTCTAAAAGCATGCCCGGAACACAAGTCGTCGCACAGGGTGCCGACCAGGCCACGCGCACGCCACGAAGAGCCCGTGGCGGCAGCACCCGCTCGCGAGCAGACACGTGGCGGGCACGCGCGGCACGCCGCAGAGGCACGTTCTGGCAGCCGTCGGCTGAATCCTCCTTCGTTTCCAGTATCCGCCCGCACGGGCGAGCTAGCCGCGTCCCTCCGGGCTCGGCGTCTGCTTGGCTTCAAACCGGCACCTCCCAAGTTCCGTCGGCAGACAGATCGACAACGTCCGACGCCCTAGCTAAATGCACAGGTCGCCTCGCAGACTTCGTTTTGAGGGCAAGGTGGATGGGTTGAGTAGATGTGGCTTGAAGCCAGACCTGGCTCGTCATGAGAGGTATGCATTGCCTACCTACATGTAGGTAATGTAGGTTGGCAGCTTCCCTGTGACCCAACCGTATGACTTGATCCGCTGAGACTGAATGGACCCAGTGACTGAAAGTGCCACCAGCCATGAAGAAAACTTCCATCTCTCAGAACACGACATAGCTCACACACTACAATGCGATAGTGTTCATTGGTATTCGTTTGATTACTCGAGGTCTCTTTCATTTTTAAGATCAAGCCACTTGAGGCTGCAATACGTAATACAGCCGAGCCGGACTGGGTTCCTCATCATAACCATCGGCGTCTCAACTCGTCAATCAATCTCCTGAATTCAGAAGCCGCCCATCAAATATCCTCCGTGCTCGTGGCCGCGTTGCTCAGCGGACTCTGGACCGCGGCGTCATTCATTGAAACAAAAACGCCGCCAACGCCGTAACCGCCTGAGGTACGTAGTAAAAATATAATGATCAGAATGTGAGGCACGAGCCAGCAAGGTGTATCCAACCCCTAGCTTAGTCGCCAATGACAAAGGAAATCATCGTACATGCCGGAATAGCAGTGTGGCTTTCCTGACAGCTGGTAAAGACCAAAGTACCAATAATATCTCGCTCGGTTGCTCGATGCAAGTATGAAGTTGGCTGGTGAGAAGAGTGGTCTAAAATAGTGGGTATCGTATGCAAGAGGTGGGATAGAACAAAGACTGAAAAGGCAAGCATGAGCCGGCATGATCCCGGTTGAGTGATGCGTTGCGCTTAGAAGTCATCGTCGAAGGAGAAGTCGCCACCGTTCTCGTTGGTTGCGGGCTCCTCAGCACCTTCAGCACCAGCCTCGTCGTTAGCGGGCTTCTTGGTGCTGGCCATGACACCGGCCTTCTGGTACTCGCCGACGCGCTTCTCGAAGAAGTTGGTCTTGCCACCCAGGGAGATGTTCTCCATGAAGTCGAAGGGGTTGGTCGACTTGTACACCTTCTCGTTGCCCAGAGCAACCAGCAGACGGTCGGCCACGAACTCGATGTACTGCTTCATCAGGTTGGCGTTCATGCCGAGCAGAGCGCAAGGTAGAGCCTCGGTAAGGAACTCCTGCTCGATCTCAACAGCGTCGGTGATGACCTTCTGGACGACGTCCTTGCCGGGACGATTCTTCAGGTGAGAGAACAGCAGGCAGGCGAAGTCGGTGTGGAGGCCTTCGTCACGAGAGATGAGCTCGTTGGAGAAGGTCAGACCAGGCATCAGACCACGCTTCTTCAGCCAGAAGATGGAAGCGAAAGCACCGCTGAAGAAGATGCCCTCGACGGCAGCAAAGGCAATCAGGCGCTGAGCGAAGGTGGAGTCCTTGTCGGTGATCCAGCGCAGGGCCCAGTCGGCCTTCTTGCGGATGGCAGGGATGGTGTCAATGGCGTTGAAGAGGTAGGTGCGCTGGGCGGGCTCCTTGACGTAGGTGTCAATGAGCAGAGAGTACGTCTCGGAGTGGATGTTCTCCATCATGATCTGGAAGCCGTAGAAGCAGCGGGCCTCGGGGATCTGGACCTCCCCGCTGAAGCGCTCGACCAGGTTCTCGTTGACAATGCCGTCAGAGGCGGCAAAGAAGGCCAGGATGTGCGAGATGAAGTACTTCTCATCCTCGTTGATCTTGTTGTTCCAGTCGTGGAGATCCTTGGACAGGTCAATCTCCTCGGCGGTCCAGAAAGAGGCCTCGGCCTTCTTGTACATTTGCCAGATCTGGAATAGATAAGAGTCAGCACATTGTACCAGTAGAGATCGCGGGGGGATGTGTGACGGCTGTGGTGGGTGGACCGCCAGAGTGCGGAGGTTTCGCGATGTGGGTCCACTTTACGCGTTCCCACGCGTTGCAGGGTTCGTGACGCGGAGATGTTTGGGAAGAAACTAACCTCGTGGTACTTGATGGGGAAGAGGACAAATCGCTGAGGATTTTCCTGGAGCAGAGGCTCATCGGCCTCCTCAGGCTTGATGCCGGGAGCAACGATCACGGGGAGAGCTTCCTCGGACTTCTTTTCTGTGGGCTTGTTGGACTCGATCTCAGAGGCGAGCTCGGCAACCGAGTTCTCGACAGAGAGGTTCTCCTTCCCAGCAGCGAAGTCGAGCTTCTTGACAGGGGACTCCATCTTCATGGACTCAATGCCGGCGGCGGCCTGGAAGACATGACAGTCAGCTTTGGTGTCGTGGCACGGAAGGAGTCGAAGACGTCACACGGGTAACACATACCTTCTTGGACGGCGTGATGTCGGTGGAAGCCATTGTGAATGTGAGGGGGTGTGGTAAGGAGCAAGAACGAAGAGAGTTGAGGTGCTGAAGAATGGTCACCGTGGCGGCAAGTTGTCCGTCTCTCTCGTGTAGAAGTCGAGGGGGATTGGATGTTTGTGATGGTGGTGGTGAGAGTGGACGAAAAGGTTTGTGGCATAGAACGACGACGGCGGCGGCTTTTTAAGTGGATGTGAGCTGGTCACGTTCCCTACCCAACCGAGACGCGACTTGGATCCCTGTCGACGCGCTAGAAGACGCGAGCAGGTTGGGCAAGTACTTTACACGGTACTTTCCTGCCGCTGTACATCCGTAGATGGGCGGGGAGGACCCACCGCCGGCATACTCGTACGCGTGCGTGTCTCGGATACGCACCGTACAGCCCTGCAGGTACTCCGTGCCCCGGAACGCACCCACAGGTGTAGGCACCTAGGCCCTTGTCTTGCCGCACTGAGCGCTGGCTGCCACCCCCACCGACTCCCAGCCAACGGTCAGCCAACCAGCCGCCCGCTTAGTGCGAGCAGGCCGCCCGAGCCCATCTGGGCAGGGCGTCGCGTCCTGCCACCAGCCCGTTACCGCGTAACGCCTCTAGAGGCTGGTAGATGCGAGTACCTTACCAGGTACCCGTACTCGTCCGCGGTTCGCTCGTAGCCTCGAGGCGCCTCCACTGCGACGGGGCCTCGCTCCCCAGTCACCAGTCTATGATGAGATAGCCCCGCCCCGGCCACCAGCTTTTTTTTCGTTGACCAGCCCGCCGAGCCCGACAGCTCCCAAGGAGCCACGAGTAATGAGCGGGCGATCCTGCTCGCACGCGTGTGCCCGGCGGCTACTGGGCCCAATTGCGCGATGAGGGCAGGCAAGAACCCTCGTCAACCATATCCATGCGAGTACCGCACTACTTGCACGCCCTTCTTCAAGTTAGATCCGCCCTGTATGAGTACAAGTACTGTACCTATTGGGAAGCTTGGAGCTCGGGCCTTGCCGGACCACCGCCAACCAACGCCCCGCCGCCCGCCGCCCGCCGACGCGTCTCGACGCGTCTCGGAGCAGCTGGAAGGCAGTCGCGGCCCGCCCAGTGCCAGCTCACGCCACTTTACGGCCTTGGAGGTCCCGCCCCTTGATTAGGTTGGACTGCGGTACTCGCGAGCAATGGGATTCCGCACTATTGCGCCTTTCTTGTTTGTGGACTGTTTCAGCGAGGTCATCTCATCATCCGAGCTACGGGTACTCGTGCACGGGATGGACCAAAACCAGGCAGACGTGGACAGCAGCGAGGAGGCGCTCAGCTCGTCTTTGCGGCGAGTAATGGATCCGTCCGAGTGTACGAGTATTTTCCCGTCAATGCCTCTTCCTTGGATGCCCCGTACCCGTACGCAGCAGCGTCTGCCCCAGCATGAAGACTGCCCAGTCAGACACCCATCACGAACTCGGCCCGGTATGTGGGTGGTCTCCTAGGCAATAATATTGATCCAGGCCCGTGACTCACAGCCCAGGCTTCGCAACACAGCATGTGGGACAGATCCCTCGCACCAGGGCTGTCTCCGCATGGACCGGGCGGCAAGTACCTTGGATACGAATAGAAGATTGTCCCTGCAGAAGAAAAGAGGCACGCGTCGCGGGTCTCCATGGCTGACTGGCCCCAGTTGTTACGCGTGTCGGCTCTCCGCAACGTTAGATCAAATAGATAATGATCTGATAATTGGGTTATCAGATCTTCCCCCCTTCATTTCCACACACTACCATCACGCATCGCATGGGTCTCGGCATCCCATTCCAGCCCGCCTGCCGGGTCTGAGCCCTTGCATCCCGTTCCCTCTCCGCTCTCGGTCTTTGCCTTCGTTTGCCAGGCGTGCCAGGGCCTCGCCACCAGCCACCAGCCCCCTCTAATCCCCATCCCCATCAGCCGCTGGCCTCCTCGTATCGCAGCCGCACTCGCGCAGCCATCCGAGCTCTCCTGCGCACGTGCGGTTGCTTGTCCCACCAGAGGACCCAGATCAGTCAAAGTCGATGCTGCGAGAGGCTCGTCCAGCGTCGGTCAGAAACCCGAGCGTCGTCAATGCCCACGCGGGTCCATTTCGGATCCTGTCCCAAGGGCCCCACGGGCCCCTCTACGGATCGCGTTACCCAGGCACCGCGCACCCAGGGTTCGCGCGCCACAGGACGCTCGTCATCTCGCATCTCACATCTCGCATCTTGCGTCTTGTTCCCCGCACTCTCGACCGTTCCACAGCCCATCCTGGGCACATCCTTCATAGCACAAGACCCGGCACTGCAATTCGAGCCATCTCGATGAGCTGTCCAAGCAAGTCGACTCGTGTCCCTGGCGATGAGATATTCAGATATACTTACTCTCGCCTGAGATTGCTCGTTTAAGACCTGTCTACCTGGGTCATACTGTGCTTACAGAGGGTGGATTTGCGGGGTACTCGCCACGCAGATGGTATCGACCTTACACATTCCTCGCCTCGCGAAGGGAAGAGACATGTCCAAGGGATAGCTGAGCCCAGACATTGCGACTTGATTCAGCCACAGACGGTATGCACAGATCGGAAGATCTGAACCGGTGAGTTGAGGGGTATTCGGTGGATTCGCATTGCTACTTGAAAATCCTGTCGTACGTCTATGGTATCATTTCATCGTATGGTAAGCGAGAAAACAGGGTAGGAAAGGGCCCGGGTCCGTCATCGCGTCCAGAAGCGTACGAATGAAGGCGTAGCCGTGCCCTGGAAGCGAAATTTAGGCCAGTGGAAAATACGGTATAACAGCAGCCACAAGACAGCCAACTCCCCATTCAGCATCCTTCAGTCTCACAGCCTCCTCCACAACTAACGCCGCAACTGGTCACCGCTGCTCGGCGCGCAAAAGAGCATCAAGCACGCCGGCTCGAGTTTCTCGAAGGTGCATTGCTGTGCCCCATCTCAACATCAGCTGGGCGACTGCGCTTGCTGCCATATTTGCCGTAACCAAAGAAGCTCCTACGCGGCCTGTCTTCGTCGCGCAGCCTTGCGTCGGCGGGGCGAGTGGGTCCTGAATCATCCGACATGTCCTCATGGCGGCCGGGCTGCTCCGACGTGTGATCGGATCGGTGCCGGCGCTTGCGGCGCTCGCGGTCGTATGCCAGCGGATCGCTGGGGTCTTCGTCGGGCACCGGCTGCCCCTTCCTCTTGAGGTTCTTCTTCCCCTGCTCGCGCAGGTGGTTCTCCAGCAGGACAGCGTTGCGGTTGTTGGCCTTGAAGATGGTATCGGCAAAGTCACCAAGAAACGGCACCGCGCCAATGCCGGCATCGACCGCAGCCAGGATCAGCATGCGGGCTTTGAGAAACGTGGGCAAACCGCCGTCGATTCCCTGGGCAGCATGGATCACCATGAGGGAGAGGAAGAAGCCTATTGCATCGCCCACACTGTCAAAAAGCACACACTCGTCAGCGCGCGCACGGTAACGGAGCCATCGCGTAGAGCCTTGCGACTTGGGACGCGATACCTGCTCAGGGACGCGACAGCGGACGCGGTACTCACAAGGGAACCAGGCCGATGAGGCCATCCCAGCCAACGCGAATTCCGCAGAAGTCAAAGAGGCCCGAGTCGAGCCTGTAGGCCCGTCGCTTGACCTTGGTCAAGACCTTGGCGTCGTTCTCCGAGAGGCCAGGCGGCAGAGCCCTTCGAACACGCCGGGTCTTGCCAGTCGGGGTGCCGTCGAGGCGTGTAGCCGGCACCTCCTCGAAGACGGGGTCCTGCAGCGGGTTAGCAATGGCGTTCGTTGTGGGCGGATTGCCTCGAACGGAGCGCAGCGGGGCGCGCTCGGGGAGGGACGCACTTCGGTGCCGAACTTGTTGTCCAGATACTCCTTGAAGAGCTTCTTCGCGATGAATTGCCCCATGGTTGGATTTGGGTATGGGCGAGTGGGCAGGGCGAGGAGCTGTAGTATGTCGCACTGGTGGCAAGCCTGGCCGAAGGAGAGAAGGCAGACAGAGGGCGAGAGCGGCGGTGCGAGCAGACCCTTTGCCTAAGGGAGGTACTTGTACTTTATTACTCTCGACAGCGCAGCGCCGGAGCCAGGAGATGGCGGATGCTGGCAGGGTCGGTGTTTCAAAAGAATACGCGTAGGAGGGAGGGCGGGGAAGGAGACGGCATAGGGCTCAATGCGCCAGTCGGAAGCCCAATCGGTCCAAGATTGCGAGCCGTGACGTGTGCGCCGGCGGCTTCCAATGGGGGTCGACAGAGGACACGATGGACGAGGCAGACTGGGAACGAAAGGCGTTACCGTGCTTGCTGCCTTGGGTGTAGTTGGAGAGTCGCAAGGTTTGGCAGACCAGGAAGCAGCTACGCGTGCTTGCAGGCAGCAGGTCGGTCGGTGCTTTTATCAATCAATCGGTTGAGTCCATGGAGAAACCCAACAACGGGGTGGGAAGCCAATGCGCTCCCGCCGGGGGCTCTCGATGACGATCCAGCGAGTCGCGGGTGATCTGCTGTGCTTTTCGGCGGGCGTCCGGATTCTCGCCGCTGGTTGGCCTGGCTGGCTCGCGGCCCAGACCTGTTTCTCATCCATGCTTTGACAGCTCACACTCGTAGCTCGCAATCAGGGAAGATGATGTCAAGCCAGGGCCCGCCACGTCCACTCGCGGCGCTATGCGCGTCCAGAAAGACGTGAACCTCCACTTGGAGGCTCGTTTCCACCGAGCTAACAGGTAGCTGTGGTAAGTTTTGGGTACATTTCAGATGCGGCTGTAGGTGTACCAAAACCCAGGCAACGCCTGACCGTCGAGTACTCAGTACCTCGGAATGCACAGCGCCTCCCAGGCCTCCCAACGCGTGCCTCGACCGCCGGCCGCCGGGTTCGATCCCACCCCTCGTTTCCCGATACCAAGAATCTCGCCTGGACCTGCTCCAAAAGTTGACCCCGTGCCCAAAATCCCATTGCAGAGTGTGGCTGTGCGATGTCAGTGTGGCTTGCGGGTCCTTTTTCCTCCGGATTTGTTGAGCCATATATCCATCAACATCAACACTACAGGCATTGGAATCATGTCCGCTGCACCGCCACATCTCCCTCTCGGCATCGCCGTCGGTCCTCTCAATATCGCGACGCCATGTGCCTTAATAGTCCCTTCTCTGGTGGCCTCACGTAGGTAGGTACAGAGGCCGCCGAGTTCGCGCCATCCAGAGTCATATGTCGGCCGAAAAAAACATCCACTCAATTGCGTTTACCGAGATCGACCTACTAATTGCCGTTCCCGAATTTGCCAATAGATCCATGGAAGATAGATGCCAGATTCATGTGAGTCCAACGCATGGTCATATATCATGTTACGGAACATCTTCCCATAAGCAATTGAAAGAAGCTGGTGTGGTCTAATGGTTATGATTTCTCGTTCACATGAAGTGTTCAATGATCCGAGAAGGTTCCGCGTTCGATCCGCGGCACTAGTACAATGTTTTTGTCTCAATCACAGGTCCTGCGAAACTTTTTTTGCCCCCCAAAGCCGCCCGCGCATCGCAAGCATTTCTTGTTGTTCACAATGCGTAGCCGATGGAGTGAAGGTGACTCTGGTCCATTCGTAGGGGTAGACTATAATGCATGCTTTAGGGTGAAGATGGTTCGACAGCTAGTAGCCCGTAAACCCCTGACGACCCTCACGTTCCCTCCTCCCTAGTCCAGGAAAACGACGCCCGGAACAGCCTCGATCGCTGCCAGTCCTCCCTGTCGAGCTTCTCCTCCTGTCGCTGCAACTTCCACTCGAGGTAGCTCGTCTCGCCCTGCAGCAGCTTGGTTCTGTCGCCCTTGAGTTTCTCGTATAGGATCCAGTCGTCCACCTGCGACGGCCGCGGGATGTGCCGGATCTCCCCCATCGACTTCTGGTTCGGCACCCTCTCCAAGAGTAGCGTCACTCGGTAGACTCCAGTGTCCGCATTGGATTTCATGCCGTATTGCTTGATCGTGAACCTGGCACACGCCTGTCAGCTTGGTAGCTCGCCTCGTCTCGCTGCGGCCTGCAGCCTGCGGAACCGTCTGTTTGGGTGACCTACAACCCGTCATATCTGACCCCGGCCTGCGGAGCAACAATGCTCTTCAGCCTGTAACCTCGCAAGATGCGGACCTTGCGGCCGACCTGGGATATCAACGCCGTGTGCATCTCCGACGACTTGCCTTCGCGGATGTATCTGAACGTGGATGCGGTGACCATCTCTTCCTCGCCCGTGAGCAGAGGCAGAGCCGTGATGCCGTACCGACCAATGGTGGGTGCCTCCCGCGTGCTGCTCACCACGCGGTCCCTCTCGGCGCATGCGACATCCAACCACTAGCTGGCAGGCAACGGCCAAGTCAGCTCGGGTCACGCGGGCCGCTGCTCCATGTTCACAACGGGGAGCCCGGTCGTGTACCTACTTGCCTGCTTCGAACTGGAGGTTCCCCTCGAGTTCCGAGATGGGCTCGCATTTCGGCTGCCACTTCCCCAGGTCGTACGTCAGTGCGCTGTTGAATGACACGTCTTTCAGTTGGCTGCCCTTGACCAGGACGGCGCAGCGGTGCTGGTCCATCATGAAGTACTTCTCCCGGAACCGGCGCCGCCAGAGCTTGCGCAGGCCTTTGGCTTTGGACATGTCCACCATCGATTCCAGCGAGATGTCGGAAGCGGGGTCGGACCGCCTGGCCGATTCGGCGGTGCTGACCAGCTCCGCGAGCATCTTGTCTAGTCGTGCGTGTTCGACGACCTCGATCGCCATCGCCGGCTCGCGACCCTTCTCGTCGTCCAGCGCCGCCTCGAGGAAATCTTGCAGCGCGTTACGGTGCTTGCTGAGTCTCCTCTGGTGCTGCAGAGACGCTCGCACCGCGTCGGATAGCTCGAGAAGGACCATCTGGTCCCAGACCGCGCCACTCGACCTTGACGAAACCCTTGACCCGCTTGACTGCATTGATCTCGGGGCTGTCGGTGGTCGTCTTCCAGACCAGTCTCGCCCTTGATGATGACACTCTAAGAAAGGGGTTGAGCTGGTGGGTGCTGCTCCAACACTTCCCGTCAAGCCCGGCAAGCCTCGCTGCTGGGTCCAGGGCCTGATGACCCTGTCAGCGTCGTCGAAGCTCCTGCTTCCATAGGATCACCGCCGGCGTGCTTGCATTTGCCCCCCTGTCGACTCCGTCGGTGCGTCGTCTGTGGTATTTCCAGTGACGGAACGAGATTCTTGCTGTAAGCTTTGATGGCAGTGAGCGGTACAACCTCGCCAAAGGGTCGTCGACGAGTGACGGAGCAATACCTAAGGTAAGGATACAAAACGAAAGATGGTGGCACAGTGTCACGGGGAAACATCAGAAGAGACCTTCTGCATGTGTGCTCTACATAATAAACTGGCAGCAGGACGCAGGGACCCTAGTGATTTTGACAGCCGGCCCGCGCTTGACGCTGTGCTAAGTCGACAATCTTGACGTTTTTGTCGGTATTTTGGATACAATCGTGCAGGAAGTTTGGCATCAGACATGCTTCATTACCCCGGGCGTGGAAGGCGACGCTGGTCAGAGGGGTAATTGCATGACTCTCTGCGCATTAGAAAGCTCATGGCAACGCAGGAGACCAGTAGCTTCTTGGGAGCCTCGAGATAAACACGTATGGTTCCTGCCTATATGTAGGCAAACGTAATGCGCTGGATGCGAGAAACCTGTGCAATCGATTCTTCTATGGATCTGACGGGTTTGATGTGCTGCTGAGATTGATGAACCCTCAGAGTTCGGTCAGATAATTCCGACACCTACATTACCGTACCTGTTCACCTCACGTTGTGTCTTCAGAAATAAGGGGGCATTTCGACAGAGCCAGCAGTGCCTGATCATTTAGCAATCAACAATAATTCTGGGTTATTCATGCATATGCCAGAAAAGTTTCTAGAGAATTGAATTGGCAGTTGCCACCCATTATCGGCAAGTACGTGTACTCGTATGAGGTAACTTCCAACTGCACTCCACTCTGGATTGAAGGTAGGCCGTTGCCCTGGCGTGCCTGGTTCCAGGAGCTGCTGCGGTGGTGTGCAGCCGTAAAGCTTCTGGAGAGGGCTGCTGAAGAAGCCTCTGCTAGGCAGGTAAACAGCCCCGGAGTTGCGAGTGCTCGCACCCAGCGCAGCCTCAGAGGCCGATGGAAGCCGCCCGATTGGCCGACAGCCCGAGCCCGGCTCCGCCGCCTGGGACCTGCCGTGCTTGCCTGCCAAGTCATTGGATAAACGTCGACGCTCCTGCCGTCATCAGCGTCGCCCAGGCTGCCAACGTCGCATCCAAGTCCCAGCTTGACTCATCCAAGCGGACATCGCCGACACCCGACTGAACCCCGACTTGTAGGACTCCTGATCGAGGTAGATGGTACCTATACCGACCAGCCTACCGCTCTTTAGTCAGCGAGTCCCGGCTTGCGCAGAAAAGGTTACCTGCGGCACCGTCCAGCCCATTGTCGCCTCTGCCTCAGCTTCCCATCACCACCGCTTCAGCTGTCTCCCCCGACCACCACGACCGCACCGCATCAACCCACACTCGTCACTACGCCTCGCCGCACAGTCCGAGCTTGCACGCGGACAGGGGACGGCTTCTGAAGGGCGCCGGTGGTAGGACAGGCGCCGCTCCGGCGAGCTTCGCACAGTCATGGGGCCCAAGAGAAAGGCGGCGGCACGTAAGTTGACCTCCCATGCATCGCGACGCACCGCCGGTCAATGCTGACGCCCACGCAGCAGCCGTAGTCGGCGCTTCCAAGTCCGGCAGGGCATCCGCAACCTCGACTCCCGGCCCTGGCACCCCCCGCGATCTCGACAGCGAAGACGACGCAGCCTCCTCTGCTGCACCCGCCGCCGAGCCCCCCGAGAACGAGGAAGAGATCCAGAAGGCCGTCGACCGCTTCACCCTCGCCGCCTACCAGGACAAACACATCCGTGGTCCCGTCGACAGTGCCTCTCGTTACTTTGGCGATGGCAAGCGTGACTTCTCCTACCTCCCCCTCAAGCCCGACTACAAGAGCCGACCGATATGGATCGACCCCCAGCGCGGGCGCATTATCCTCGAAAACTTCAGCCCCCTCGCCGACCAGGCAAAGGACTTCCTCATAACAGTAGCCGAGCCACTATCCCGCCCAACGTTCCTGCACGAGTACTCCCTCACCACGCACAGTCTGTATGCGGCCGTCTCCGTCGGCCTGCAGCCCCAGGATATTGTCAACACTCTGGAACGCTTCTCGAAGACGCCACTGCCCGAATCCATCTCCTCATTCATTCGCAGTTGCGCCTCTAGTTATGGGAAAGTCAAGCTTGTCATCAAGGACACGAAATATTTCATTGAAAGCAACGATCCCGACGTTCTCCAGAAGCTCCTCAAAGACCCCGTCATCGGGCCTTGCCGTGTCCAGGGCACCGAGACTGTCTCGTCCGCCCCGGCCATGGCTGGTCTGGTCATTCCCGGCACATCCAACGCCGCTGGTGTCCAGCAAGCCCAGATCCAGCAAGGCGACAAAACCCAGGGCGAGGCTGAAGACCAGAGCAAGAAGGATCCCTTCAGCGCCCTCAGAGAAGAGGATGACGACGATAACCAGGATGCCGTGCACGCCTTCGAGATTCCCGACACTGCTGTGGAGGTTGTGCAGAAACGCTGCCTGGAGATTCAATATCCTATGCTGGAGGAATACGATTTCCGAAATGACGTCAGAAACGCGAATCTGGTGATCGACTTGCGCCCCGCCACACAGATCCGAAGCTACCAAGAGAAGAGTCTCAGCAAGATGTTCGGAAATGGACGAGCCAAGAGTGGCATTATTGTTCTGCCGTGCGGCGCAGGCAAGACCCTAGTCGGCATCACGGCTGCTTGTACAATCAAGAAGGGCTGCATCGTCCTCTGCACCAGCACCATGTCTGCGCATCAGTGGCGTCAAGAGTTCCTCAAGTGGTGCAACATCGAACCAAGAGATATTGCCGTGTTCACTGCGGACAGCAAAACCAAATTCCCCGGCAACACAGGCATCATCGTTACAACCTACCCCATGGTGACGCAATCCGGCAAGAGAGCCCACGACTCCCAGAAAATGATGGACTTCCTGACGGGCCGCGAGTGGGGTCTCATGTTGCTTGACGAGGTTCACGTGGTGCCAGCCAACATTTTCCGCAAGGTGTCCAGTTCAATCAAGAGCCACGCCAAGCTTGGCCTCACTGCGACCCTCCTCAGAGAAGACGACAAGATCCAAGACTTGAATTTCCTCATCGGACCCAAACTGTACGAAGCGAACTGGATGGAACTGTCCGAGCAGGGACATATCGCGAAGGTGCAGTGCGCCGAGGTCTGGTGTCCGATGACCACCGAGTTCTATGACGAGTACCTCCGGTCGACAGACAGGGGCTTGAAGGCCAACCTCTACGTCATGAACCCCCGCAAAGTTCAAGCTGCCCAGTTCCTTATCCAGTACCATGAGCAACGTGGTGACAAGATCATTGTCTTCTCTGACAATGTCTATGCGCTGAAACAAGTTGCGCTTGCCCTGGGCAAGGCCTATATCTGCGGCTCGACCAGCAACACTGAGCGCATGCACATCTTGGAGAACTTCATGCACAACCCGAGTGTCAAGACTGTGTTTCTGTCCAAGATCGGAGATACGTCGTTGGACCTTCCGGAGGCCACGTGTCTCATCCAGATCTCTTCACACTACGGATCGCGGCGTCAAGAAGCACAGCGCCTGGGCCGCATTCTCCGAGCCAAACGCCGAGCCGATGAGGGTTTCAATGCTTTCTTCTACTCGCTTGTCTCCAAAGACACGGCCGAGATGTACTACTCGACCAAGAGACAAGCCTTCTTGGTCGACCAGGGCTACTCGTTCAAGGTCATTACCCAGCTAGCCGGCATGGAGAAGCTTGAAGGGCTTGTCTTTGCAAGTCCCCAAGAGCGCCGCGAGCTTCTCCAAAAGGTTGTCATGGATACGGAGTCCAAGAGAGCACTGGACGAGGACGATGTGGCCGACGATCTGTTTTGGACCGGTGGCAAGAAGCGCCGTGGCGTCAAGCGCACTGCTGGTATGCTGGGCGAGCTGAGTGGTGGTCAAGACATGGCCTACATCGAACAGAAGAAGAGTGCCAACAAACATCTCAAGAAGAAGGCAGGCCCGCAGAGCACATTTTTCAAGAAGTTGCAGAGAGACAAGCAGAAGGTCAAGGATGCCCGAGAAGGGGAGCAGTAATGGGGCGCGTAGGAGACGAGCGAATCGATGGGTCGCACCATGAAAGAGGGATTTCCCCGAATGTACGAGTGTGTACTTGCTGCAGTGATGAGTGGGCATTGGATGGGACCGGGTGGCGCATGCAAGGAGTTTGTTTAGTAAGAGTGGCCAGGCTCAGCCCTGACGATTTGGGACGACAGCATTCATCAGAGCGGATCAAATTGAGAACAACACCATTTACGCATAAAGTGGCGCGCAGGCATGACGTGAATGTGCTTCAGAGTACACGTAGATGTATTGAGGCGAGAGTACGAGTACCCAAGGTAAGATAAGAAGAAAGGGCAGAGTCGGTGAGCGGTCTCTTGCTCAACTCTGCTGGGGCCAGGTAGGTAGACATCGGAACGCGGCCCGTGCCGCATGGCTCCAAGTTGGCTCTGGTCTGTGTGAACCTAGCTGAGAAGCACCGGTCCCTTCGTTGCTTGTCTTTCTACAGCTCGCAAGGCAGCGACTGGAACGGGGCAGAGGACAGGTACGGTAGGCGTTGCCCTGAGGAGGATTACTGTCTGGTATGCCAAGTCAGATCTACCCGCGACCCTGCGAGAGGTCGAGGCACTTTGAACGACCCTTGGCCCAACATTGTCCCAGGGACAGGTTGGGCATACCTACGAGCACGCACTCGCAGAAGCGCAGAGACACTCGCCGGCGGCACGCGTCTTTAAACAACCCCCCCCCCCCCCCCCCCCCTTTTCGTGGTCTGGGCCCTTGTCGCCATAGCTGGCTGTGCCGTCCTACTCGAAGATACCCACCAAGCGCACGTGCTAGTTGGCAGTAGCAGTAGCAGTACGGAGTATGTAATAGATATCGACGCGCAGGGTTAATAACCGTCAGATGCCAGTCCGGGAGGGGGCGCGACTGTGACACGCTTTCCCCCTGCCGCCGCGGCCGGTAGTGCTTTTTCTGGTTCCCGCAGCATGGTATTGTCCCCCCCCCTTGGCGGTGGGCGGGAGTTCCGTACCTACACTTGGTGCCTGAGCTGCGTGCCGTTGGATGCGACGCTGGCCAGGGCGCCGAGGTAACCTCGGCGCCCTCGAGCCTGGGACTGGCGCGCGGGGCCAGTCACAGCCCGTGGTCGACACACGTTTTCCGGTCCAGGCCAGGGGGAGGGGAGGCTGTCGTGCTCCGTAGATTGATGAGAGGAGCGGCGTACTCGTAGGAGGAGCCTCTGCGTTGTGTGTGCACTCGTATCACAAGTTCCAGGTCGCTGGCAAAGCCGGCGCCCCCCTTCCCCTTTTCCCTCGCCAGCGATGCGGACACGCACGTACACGGCAGCAGACACATTAAGGGACGAGGCGGGCTGCGATAAGCAGATGAGCTGTGATTGGTTCCGGGGGGTTTGGTATTTCGGCGGTCACTCCCCCTAGTTGCGCCCAGTTTCCCTTCTTCTTGATCACCACGAGTGTTGCTCTCTTCTTTCCTCGAGAGGCCCTCGTAGGTGCTTACGAGTAGAGTACATGCCTTGGGTCACCTTGAGCTGCCTTGGCCATTTGCGAAAAAAGCTTCTCGCTGGTTGCTCGCCAGGGTGGCCTGTTCTGCCGCGAGAGACATGGAAGGAAACGACGACGAAGAAGAAGAAGAAGGGAAAAAGAAGAAGAAGGCGGATGGATGGGAGAGTGAGGCTCCGCCCACATGGATGGGATGCAGTGTTTCGCATTCCCAGTCGGAACCCGCCTCGATCCCAGGGTTCAGGTCAGTTACTTGTACTCGTACGTACTGCCCGTGCCCACGGCAGTGGCGGAAAGTGCGTACGAGTAGGTATATATACTTGGTGTTCGTATGCGGTTTTTTGGTGAAGATCCATTCGTCTCCTGCACGTTTGCCGTACTGCGTGACACGCCCTGGAGACCCGAGACAGCGGTACGAGTACCTTCCCACGTAAAAGTCAGTAGGTAGGTACCAACGACTACGAGTAGGGCACCCAGTCTCGTTAGCATTGGATGCTTGTTATGAGCCCCGTCAGTTTTGAGATTGTACTCATACCTCCCAACGTACCGAAGTCCTTGTAGGAATAGGCCCAGCGGATAGGTGTCTGCTGGACGTTAATGATTGTATTGCGGTCTTGAGTAGCGCGACTTCATGACAATCCCTATACCCAGCTGGGTGTGCGAGTACTCGTACGATTGGAGTGCATTGTTCGTGTGAATCTTGCACCGATCAAAGGAGCGGGCGCTGACGCTACGAAGCCTGCAAGACAGGACTCCAATTGCAGGGGATAATGAAGATACTCCAACCAATGGATGCGGCGAGTGTCCAGGTACGAGGACGAGCCAAAGAGGCGGCATTCCCATGACATCATCGCTGTGGTCATTCCCCCCAACCACGGCGCCGGCGCGAGACCGCAAACAGCCAACAGCACAGCACAGGACGCACTGGCTGCCGCAGCCAAGGGCGCGGCGCGATTGGCGTCCTGGAGAAAGAACTGACGGCATTGGTTCTGGATACGCGAGATCCCCCCCTCCCCCCTTTCCGCACGGATGACCGAGCATCGGGACACTTGCAGAGGTCGCGAAGAGAGAACTCACCGTCGTTGCTTGCCATTTCACATGCTGGGCGAGCGGCGGCTGTCCGCGGGCCTGCATGGACCATTGTTGCAGTCTGCAGGCTGGTCATGCAGAGCCGTCGTCTTCCGTCGATTGGTACCTCGGGCCAGTGGAAACGCGCGGATCACCTCTCGAAACGGATCCGGCGGCGTTGGTGGTGGTGGTCATAATGATCATGAATGAAGATGGTGGTGCTGATGGTGGGAGGAGAAGGAAGAAGGGCAGGGAAACAGGTCCAGCAAGCTGGGAGGGAGACATGTGACGACCGAACCGACGGAGTACGAGTAGATCGAGCCTCGTTGTGCCTACCTCATGGAGTACCTCTCGCATGCGCCGAGCACTCGTGTGCGGCTGGTTTCCACCTTGGGCCCCTGTGCCCCGGTATGGCTCGTACGCCATGGCACTCGTGGATGCCCAGCCGTCGGTGACGTCCCAGTAGGCCTGTGATACGGGCGGGTGCTCGTCTCGTAGGGACGAGCCCGCTTCCATGCAGCTAAAGCCTCGTGCTGCGGGCAGCTCGTCCCGTCCCGTTCTCGTAGTCTCGCGGGTCGGTCAGGGTCCCCCTGAAAAAGGGCGCCAGCCAAAGGGGGAGAGTGTGAAGAATAGACAAGAAGAAGAGCGCGCGGAAGAGAGCGAGAGAAAAAAGAAAAAGCAATGTTGCTCCTCCCAGGCGTCCCTGCGGCCCGCACATGGATGCTTGTCTACGAGTACTGTGCGCAGGCACGCAGGCACGCAGGGTGCGGTTAAAATTGGAAGCAAATGAGGGGCGCCTTTGGGTGAAAGTGGCCCTGTCGAAGGGCTCCGCTTGCCGAAGAGACGCGGCCCGCCTGCACTCGCCTGCACCCGCACTGGCAGTCCCGCGTCTGCATCTGCCTATGCAGACAAGTGGGCTGCAAACATCCAGCCCAAAGCTTGTCTTCCCCCTCGAGGCAGGCTCTGGCCTTGTCCGACAGGGTCGCCAGGGCCAACGGGGCTCGGTGTCAGGGGTGGCTAGGACGTGAGGCCCAAGGTCCGCCACCGCGCTCTGGATAACGGACCAGACAAGCCAGTCGGGCACCGCGCAAGTAGATGTTGGGTTCCAGCGTTCAAAAAAAAAAAAAAGGCACGGGTCCAACCTCTGTGCTAATCGTATGCCTGATCTGCGGGTGGAGGACGACGGGCGCGGCTGTGCGGCTGTGTACGAGTATGCGGCTGTCTTGCTATCAGAAAAGTGGTTTGACACCCCGAGTCAGGTTACTTTAGTAATACTCGTTACTTTTTCTTCGGTCTTCTTTTCCTTCCCTTCCCTACTACCTGGTACTCGTGTGCTCAGCCTCGGGAGCTAACATCAAGGGGCTCACCTTGGAGGTGTGCGAATATCCACCCTCACACCTGTGACAGTGTTGGCATACTCGTGTGAGTACTTGCAGGACTACTCGTAACAGCGGGCGGCGGCGGCGGGATGGGATACGCGTACTCGGATGGATACCGCCACGGCACTTGCGTCCCGGGACATTTCAGATCCTCATCTCCGCAGAATTTTCGATCCCAGGGCGGTGGCCAATCGAGTGTCTGAGATCTCGCCACCACCGGCACGTGCGGGAGCGGACAGGGCTGAGCGGCTCGTCGATAGAGAAGAGGAGGGAGAGGGAGGGGCCGACATGTGTCGAGCGCAAGATGCCGCGGCCGTGGGGGTGGCGGACTCGCGGTGTGAGACGCCAGGGACCTGTCTTGTCTTGGGAGACTCCGCTCCGGCTGGCCTCGGGCTGTTGTGATGTGATGATGCGATATCATCAATAGATGTTGAAGATGACCAGCGTACGAGTACTCGTACGGCACGAGTGATGAGTGGCCCGTCCTCCCTCGCAGCCCATTGGTAGTCTGCCTTGCCTTATCTCGCCTGGCACAGACCGCTCCAGCCCAGGCGATGGCTGAACTGACACAGACATGTAGAATGCTGTCTATCGATGCCGGGTTCAGTCGGGTGTCTTGGATGCTGCTCTCGTACGTTGGGTTGGGCGCGGCCGTCCGGGCGGGTCGCTATCAGAACTCCAGCTTGCTGTTAAGAGGCACATATATGCGTAAGTACTGTACTCGTGCTACGGATCAGGTGTGATATCCATGGACGGGAATGAATGTTGTGGGCTTACTGGGGTCGGGTGCTGGGCAATCATGGATGTATTCGCGAAATCTTGACGGTTGGCCGCGGTCTGGCGGCCACTGAATGCCAAATGGCAGCACCGTCCTACCGATTCGAATGAAGTGCCACGCTCACACTGACGCTGCGTGCCCTGGAAGACAGTGAAGGGAAGCACGGGTCGGTGGCTGGCCCGGTCTGGGCTGGTCTCGGGATAGGCGGAAGAGACGAATCCATGGCTCCTGGGATTGGAACTGGAACGGTTTCTTAGATTGCCCTGGGCTGCCTGCGTTGGATCCTCCAGAGGTACCTGTTTTTGTTGATGCTTCCAACATCCAGTCAGCAACCCACACGAGACCTCGGGACAGCCCTGATCACCTTATCTAAGGTACCCGGCCCCGGTTAATCTGCCCTGGGATACATGGATCTGCTGGACGGTACCTACATGTAGGTATACAGGAATGCGGTACTGTACTCGTACGGGGGCCAGAGCCGCCAGACGATCCGGGCAGTCATGGATGTCAGCCACCCTCCCCTGGCATCGCGTTGATTGACAATTCCAATTATCCTCCGACAAGTACGAGTATTCGTGCGAGTGACGGGTTTTCACGTTTTCACCAATGCCCTGGGCTCGCAGAGATCTGAGTCTTCGTCGTAGCTAGACCGGTTCTCGTGGGTCGGCACATCTGAGACCGTCGCGGCGCACGACTACAAGTACCTTACATACCTACCTGAACACGCACCTGGAGACATCAATCCGTACCGTCGATACGGGACCTTGATGATATACATAATCATCTTCTACGTCCGTCACTTACATCACCAACATGGATGAAATGCCTCCGTAGTCTTCACCACACAGGCTGACTGCGCCTGCTCTCTCTGCCTCCCCTGTCTTCAACGACACCCATTGGATGTGCGGCTCACACGGTTGGCTTGGTGTACGAGTCGCAGGGGCGTTGGACCCTGTCGCGCTGTTTTAATCGACTCGCTGCCCGTTCCTCTTTTCTCTTTTTTGGCTCCAGATCTAATCAAACTCGCGCGCTTTTCGAGTAGCCGGATTCATCCACCCAGGCAAGCCCCAGTTGCAGCACCGGCCCTCCTCCTGCAGCATGCCCATCGAGCACAAGCACCAGCACCCGCACCCGCACCCGCAACCTTGGTTGAGCCGGGCTACCTGCCTTTTTGCCTACACTCGTCAACTCTATCGCTACCGACCGGGACAGGGCCGATTGGATACGGTGCCCCTTTAGAGGCGTCTGCTTTGCTATCATCCGTCATCCTCAGTTTCCAGCAACTACTCGTACCTATCTATTTCTCTCTACTCTGGCTCGCTCCTGCCTGCTGCTTTTCGAGACCGGAAGGACGCTTCAATCGATCTCTGTCGCTTTTTTCCCATTAGGTACTGATATACCTAACTCACGTTCGCTCTTTCCTCTCGCCTGGCCAATCGGTTGACCAGGGCACTGCAAGATAAACAACATCGATCAATCCATTGCCACAGACGCTCCCGCTGCTCTCCTTCTCCTATCAACCCGCCCTCCCTCTGCCGTCGCTTTCTCTACGTACCTACTGGTACCTACAGGAGAAAAACATCGCCGGTCAGCCGCCTTTCACCACCACCACCACCACCACCACCACCACCACGACTGCACTTGGAACCACCATCATCAATCACCACCTGACACCAGGCCGCGCCTCGCGCTTGCTCAGCTTTGTTTCGCGCCAGGCCCGCCACGACTCGCTCTGACTCGGCCCCCGCGAATCCATTTGGCTGCGAGAACTCGCCCGTCGCCTCACTTTGCTGGCCCCAATCCCACGGCCCTCTCCAGCAGCAGCCAGCTGCACGTCTTTTCTCCTTTTCTTTCCGTCTCTTCGCGCCGATTTCTGATTCGCACCATCCCGCTTCTTCCTGGTCTTGACACAACAATGTAAGTAGCTTCCGACATGGTTGCTTCGGCTCCCGCACCACCCACCACTCGCGACCCTGCCACGCGCGACCGCCATGACGACCGACTGCCACGGCGTCAAACCCAACGACGGCTTGCTCACAGGATCCCGGGCGGGAGCTTCCCCCACGGCCATTCCTCTTTTTCTCCAATCCTCCACTCTCCGCCCTCTCCGCCCTCCACCCACTCCCTCCCGGCTCGTGCTCTGCTGTCCGTACCGAACCTACCCGTGCACTACTCGTGCTACCGGCAGCCCACTGAGCCACCCTCCCACTCTCCTGCGCACGCGCCTTCGAAACCCGAGGTGCCTGCTAGACCGACCCGGCCATGCGCCCCGTTCTGGCTCGGCCGGGATTCAGGGCTTCGGACGTCATGCGGCTGTGTCAAGTCTAGTGCTACTTGGCGACAGCACCGCATCCTTCTGCGCCTGCCCGTCGCATTTCTCCCTTTCTGCCTGCTTACCGGCTGCCACCACCACCACTCACCACCTGCCCTTCTCCCGACAATTTCACCACGATAAGCCTCCCAAACCTAGACATCATGAAAGCTGACCCGCCCTCTCCCATCTGCAGGCCTTCATGACACTGAGTCCCAGCCAGCCACCATGTCCTGCATCTTGCCATTGGAAATTCTAGCGGATCAGTGTGACCTCACTTAGGTCGATCTGCCCAAAACAATAGCCCTCTCCGAGGCCGTTCGCGTTACACCACCGGCGCGCCGTTACAGCACTGCATTGCATTGCGCCGCGCCGCGCCGCACCGAATTTCTGCGCTCTCTACCGCCTGCGCTGCACATCATGCAACCCCCACGCCAGCTCGTCTTGGACGCGATCACCGCGATCCGCCCATCTTTTCTCTCCCGAAACCCGACATTCCACTTTATCACCGTCCATTGTAAGTTGCGCCACCGCCCAATGCGTCCCATGCGCCCCGGCCCTCGTATGCATTCTAACGGCGGATGCCTCAGACTTTTGGATTATAGGATGGTCTCTGCTGGGAGCCATCATCGTCTTCGGCGCGAACCGCACCGAAGTCGCATTTATCGACTGTCTTTTCCATACCGCAGGCGCCAACACCCAGGCCGGCCTCAACACTGTCGACATCAACAAATTCACCACCTTCTCCCAGATCGTGTTCTACGTTCTGACCATGATGTCCAGCCCCATCACTCTTCACTCCTCCGTCGTCTTTCTGCGCCTCTACTGGTTTGAGAAGAGATTTCAACATGTAGCCAAGGATGCCAGGTCACGCCGCGTCACCATGGCGCAGTCACGAACCAAGGCCAAAACCACACAGCCCGATCCGGAAAAGGGCGTGAATGGGAGGCAGATTCATGTCATGCGCAACACTGGGAAGCTATCAAGGGTCAACAACGACGGCACTTTGCCTGAGGGAGCCATTGACGACGAGCCACTCGCGCCCGACGAGGTGCCTCCGCCCAGTGACGCAGGCTATCCCCAGCGACCAGGACCTCCGCAGATCAAGTTCTCTGATCACGTCAAGAAAAGCGACGCATTTCAGAGAGAGGATGACGACGACACGCCGTTGCCTCGCCAACGATCCGACGCCGAGCACATCGCCATCCTTGAAAGGCAGCGCAAGGCTGATAAGAGCGTCTTGCGCATCCCTGGGCCTCGTGATGTCGAACGCGGCGTGCGCCCTGAAGAGGTTGAAGATGAGGAAGGCGCCAACGTGCCAAGCAGTCCGGAGGGCGTCAGGAAGATCAACATCCTGGCCCACAGCAGAACCCGATCAAGCACCAATCATATACCAGCGCCAGGCGTAGATCGCACCATTGCCTTTGAAGAACCGGTACGCCCCAGGCGGGACGAGGCCAAAACAGAGGAGCTGGCCGACGACGTCGAGGCGGCTGAGGCTACTGCCCATGCCTTTTCGCCCCTGCGAAATCGCTTCCACAAATTTGGAGACAGGATGCATCGCTCGGAAACGCGGGCCTCTTCGATCATGCGACACACCACCAACCCTCTGGCTCGGATCAAGACCGCTCTCAGCCACAATCCGGCCGAAGAAATGCCCTATCTCAGTTGGGAGCCCACTTTGGGTCGGAACTCTGCTTTCCTGGGCATGTCGGAAGAGCAAAGAGAAGAGTTGGGCGGCATCGAATATCGGTCGCTCAAGACCCTGGCGATATTTCTGACGTCGTATTTCTGGGGTTACACCATCTTTGGTGTCATCTGCATCCTCCCCTGGATACAGAACAACAACCCTTCTTACAGCTCTGTTGTCGAAAATGCCGGAGTAAATAAAATCTGGTGGGCGTTCTTCACCGCAAATTCGAGTTTCATGGATTTGGGCTTCACCTTGACCCCCGACAGCATGATCTCTTTCCAGTCGGCCATTTGGCTACTCTTTATCATGTCATTCCTCATCATCATCGGAAACACTGGCTTCCCTGTTATGCTCCGCTTCATGATCTGGGTAACATCGCTCTGGGTCCCTTCAGGGTCAGGCGTGTATGAGGAACTGCGATTTCTCCTCGACCACCCCAGACGATGCTTCACCCTCATGTTTCCCTCCAACGCCAACTGGTGGCTTGTCCTCATGTTGATCTTGCTTAACGGTATAGACTTGCTGTTCTTTATGGTGCTCGATGTAAGTCCCCCCACTCAAATCTGCCTCGAGGGCCTTCTCTGACTCCCTGTTCAGCTTGGCGACAACGCGGTCACAGAGCTGCCATTGAACATCCGCTTCCTGACTGGCTGGTTTCAGGCCGTGTCGACGCGCACAGCCGGGTTTTCTTCAATCAGCCTCTCGGCCCTTCATCCGGCTGTCCAGGTGTCTTACATGATCATGATGTACATCTCTATCTACCCCATTGCAATCTCCGTCAGGAGAACAAACGTCTACGAGCAGAAGTCACTTGGTGTCTACAGCGAAAACAACATCGACGACATGGGCCAAGGAACCTTCTCCTACGTGGGCGCACATTTGCGACGTCAGCTGTCGTTCGACCTCTGGTACATCGCAATAGGCCTTTTTATCCTCGCCATCAGCGAGGGACCCCGCATCGCTTCGAACGACATTTCTTTGTTCGCCATACTTTTTGAGCTGATCAGTGCATATGGCACCGTTGGGATGAGTCTTGGTTATTCGACCGTCGACGCGTCTCTTTCGTCACAGTTCACAACGGTTGGGAAGTTGGTCATCATCGCGGCCATGATCCGTGGGAGGCATCGTGGTCTACCTTACGGCCTTGATCGGGCAGTGCTTTTGCCCAGTGAACATCTCGATCGTGCGGAGGCAGAAGACAACGACATGGCGCTTCAACGCCGCGAATCCGCCATTTCAACTGCGATTTCGACAGGCCGTCCTGCTAGTATCTTGACGGCTCGCACAGGTCGTACAGCTCGCCCACAGAGTCGCAGTATGGACCGGAGGAATGTGTTTACCAACCTCTTGCATCCGGGTCCCATATTCGACCACCCTGCATCACCTGGAAGGTCGGAATTTGGAAGAGAAGAGGCTTTGTCCAGATTTCCGACCTCGGGGACGTTGCAGAACCCATCAGACCCCAAATTCCCATCCCCGGCGCCACCCGGGCATAGAAGAACGGAGTCGGCGACGTCGAACAACGAGTGGCCTCGCGACATGTCCCCCTCCACAACCAGAGAAGGACTCTGAGCCACACTCTCGGATCAGGACTCGGTAACACTGGTAGCCGAGCCGAAGAGCCCTCTTCCGGTCTGGTCCGGCATGTTAAGAGAGGTTTGCATAATTATTCAGGTGTCTCTTCAGCATTCATATCTACGCTCGACATGCTCACTCGGCTCGGTCATACCGCACTTGACATTAGAATACGGGGAGTAGTCGACTGCGCAACTATCTGACTTGTGGGCTTGGTTGGATTTTCTTTTATTTCTCGTCTTTACATGACTGGTTAGCATCATTGCATGGCGTACATTAAGGCGTGGGGCAAACATACTAGGCGTCAATATTCAGATAGACGGGGAGGCTGTTCGTTTTGATTACATGATTCACTCTTGGTTTTTCCACCTCCACAGACAACCCTCTTGTAACCTGATATGGACTTGTGTGGTGTATGACCGACCGATTTCGACCCAAGCGTTCATGCAGTGGTGGCCTCATGCGCTTGGATGATCGCGCTGCGTCGATCTGATAGAGCATTGACAAGATTGCGAGAGGAGTCCTACATATCAAAAACTGCCGAATCGGCAGAATTTTTGACGCTCTCGGATTATACCATCGAGTACGTGTAATATGAGTGACCCCCCCCCCCCCCCGGTCCTCCACACCTGCCTTCTCCGACTCTCATACTCGGTCGTGACTCTGACTTGAAGCCACACCCGGTAATTCCGAGGCCCTACGCCCCTCTCGTCGGTGGCCTCCAGGCCAAGGTCCCCTGCCCTCTCGGCTATAGCGGCACATGCTCCTCGCCGTGGATTCATTTTCGTCACGTCATGTCTCGTCCTGCCACCGTTGTCCATCGGCACCGGGGACGAGCGATGGGGGGGGCCAAGGGGTCCTAATGTTTTGAGACAGGTCGGGATCATTATCGCGAGATTGTCAACCGAGACAAGGCTCCGAAGCTGTGTGCTCGGGAGAACGGCGAAGAAACAGTGTATCACGTAAGGGGGGGGGGGGAGGGGGGGGGGGGGGGGGGGCAGGTGGCGCCAAGTCTTGGGACGAGACGAACTCGAGTTGCTTCTTTCATAGGCTGGCAGTCCATAGACTGTATCTGACCCTGTCTGCCCTATCTGGAGCCGGCGGGTGCAAACCCAGTGTCTGGACATTTGACATGCTCTGAATCCGAATCCAGCCAGATGCTTCACTTCTTCGCTCTAAGGATATCAAACGGCACCAATCTCTGCTCGCCAGCTCATACTTCGCACGTGCCCCTCAGACCCGAGCCGACACAAAACAGGAGTCACCGCCGCCGGCATCCTAGCCCCTCAAAAACAGGGACCTGCTTCATGTAGGCCTGGCTATAGCAGTGGCTGTGGTCCCTCCCACCTCGTTGCGGCGTACCTTAGCTGTCCATCTCCTGCTCCTGAAGCCCCTGGCTGGTATAAACCAAAAAACAAGTCCAGAGAACAGCCAAATCCGAAGCGCGATCCAGCCAGAGCCTTGATGACCAGCGTGATCGATCGATACAGGCCGATGCTGTATTCTTCCTGCCCCTGGATGGGCCACCCCGGAACGCTCTCTTGGTTCCAAATCGTCTTGGTTTTTTTTTTTTCTTCTATTGTGAGTATTTTTTTTCTTCTCCCAGCTCGAGTCGTTGTCTAGTAGAAACTTTCGACCATGGTCTCGCGCAGATTGCTGTTGATGTTACCCGGGGCAGCACCCTCGCCGAGGCGGAAGACACTCTCAATGACACTCAGCTCGGTGGCGGTCGTGTCGAGGCCGGTGACGGCCATCCAGTCGTTGACGACCATGCCGGCGCCGACGACCTGGCTGCCGCGGTTCACGGAGCCGGCGACGAGAGGGACCTGCAGCAGACTGGACAGCTCGTCCTGGTCCTGTATGGAGGTCTTGGGGTGGACGAGACCGCCCTGGTTGCTGAGGCTCATGTAGCTGCCGACGAGGACGTTGTCGGCGATGGTCTGGCGGAACACCTCGACGCCGAGGACGTCGGCGATGATCTCCTCCGTCTCGCGCTCGAGGTCGGGGTGGATGAGGGCGATGTGGTCGTTGCAGACGATGACGTTGCCGAGGGCGGACAGGCGCTCCTCGATGCGCTGGATGCGGATCTCGTCGGGCAGGGAATTGCGCAGGTGCTGCAGCTCCTGGTCGGTGGTCGAGGTGGGGACGAGGAGGCCCTTGCGGTTGCCGGCGGTCATGCGCCCGATGATGCGGGTGCCGGCGATGGTGGTGCGGCAGATGGGGATGACATCCTGCAGCTCGGCCTCGAAGACACTGTAGAAGTTCTCGCTGGCGCCGACGGCCGTCAATGCGTACGAGTTGGTGAGGGTCGAGAAGACGCCAACTCTGGAGAGGCATGGGTCAGCACGATTTCAACCAGTAGCCACGGTCTGGTGGTGGTGGTGGTGAACGAAGCAGAACATGTAGTGTTTACTGGGGAGAGACCGGGAGGCGGGTACTCCATATTCCGTCATGGCGGGGCAATTTTTCTGCTTCCTGCCGCTGCCCGGCTTGTACCGCCGTCGCTGCATTTCAAGCCCCGCGCCGCCCCAGCAGCCAGGCAGCTCTGTCGTAGGAGAAAAAGAGTAAAGAGAAAAGGAGAGGGCGAGTCTGGGCGCAAGCGGCAAGCGGCCAGTTTTCATAGACGGGAAAGGACGGGACGCGCAGGACTTACTCGTTGGAGTTCTCGAATTGCGCTCGGACAGCCATGATGGGATCGGCACTGGCGGTGCTGGGTACGGCGGGAATGGAGGCGAGAATGGCGGGGACGGAGAAGCTGGGATGCGTCCGTGTGCTTGCCCGGGGCGTGGTGGTCTCGTTGCTATCGAGGAGGGATGCCGCGAGAGAGAGGTGATGCGAGTGTCGTGAGTCTGTAGCTGCCAGAAGTGGGCGGGAGACAGAGGGGTCTAAATGCTCGTCGATAAGGATAAGGTAAGAAGCCTTTCTCGCTGCGGGAGCGCCTGGGAGCGCGAGGTACGGAGTGCCCGTACAGCGGACCCTTCATGGTGGGGGGCTGAGCTGCCCGCCCGGACTCGAGGGCCCCTCCTTCAAACTAAACCGTGCCCCTCCAGCTTCTCGAGGCCTACCTACATGTATGTACAACATTAGGTACCTAGCTACCTACTACTCGTACCTTCAGCTGACCTCAGTGCCTGTACTTCACCGATACTTCGACAGGCTGGTTGTTCGTTGACACATGTGGGCTGATGAAGGTTGCGCGCCGGTACCTAAGTGGTACCCACCTCCCGCTTCATCCCGGATGACTCAACGTGATCACTGCTGTATTGAACATGATTAATGACTCTTCAACTCTCGCATGGAACTATCTTGAGTTCGTGCTTAGATCGTATGTAGCATATGCCGAGCAGCTATCAACACGTACTGGACGTGACTGACCTGCGTTATGGCAACCCGGCAAGCACTGCCACGGGTAAAGGGTCTGGATCGACAAGTGCCATTGAATCTGCATGGGGTGCGAGTACCCAATACAGCGGAAACTCGCCCCCGCCCGCGATCCAAATGGATGTCTTGCCGCTGGGCGCTTAACAATGAACTCATCCTGAACCACCTGGCCCAGCAGACCCCGCCGTACCCGCCAACATTAGCACAGCCCCATCTGCCCCCCCCCCCCCCCCCCGGCGCTCCTTGTGTTCTCTCACTCATCATGGCTCGCATGCCACTCGCACATCATCGTGCGTAGCCGGAATTAAACACTGGGTATAGATCATGTTTGCTGCCGCCGCACAATAACTCGACAGAGGCGCTGAAATCATCGCATGATGCATGCTTGAGACCCGACATCCAGTCCCACTCCTGCCTTGATGCAGGCCCTCCTTCATCCCTTTTCTGGTCCCCTGTCGACTACCGCATGTCCACAGCCGGGAAGTATCGCGGCCCCGCAAAGCCCGTCGCTGCCACCGCCTGGATGTCGATGTTGGCCGACGGGTCCCGGTGCGGACTCCACATCTTCAGCAAGATGAAGCGCCCCGACACGGGAGGATCGAACTTCATCGTGCAAGTGCTCTTGTCTCGCTCGATGAAGAACCGCGCGTCAGGTGCCAGCAACTCCCCCCAACTGCCCTGACTGCCTCTTGCGTGGCCTGTTGGCCTGCTTCGATCGCCTCAGCCAGCCCCGAGCTCATCCGTTCCGAGCGCCGCCCTGACCGTCGGCTCGAGCCCCTCAGTGAAAAGTCCTGCAGGAAGTCTCCTTCGTCGCTGCTCTCGCTGTCGTATGCGTCGTTCAGTATTCCCCGGCTCAACCCACTGAACCCCATCCCCCAGTCACCGCCCCCTCTTCGCCCACTTGTGTCGTCCGCATCCTCGTCGCCGTACTCGATCGTCACCGGACACTGCGATGGCTGAACGTTGAACTCGGATGGGATTTGAGCCACCCGCAGGTCGTTGTCTTCGTCGTCCAAACCGATGTGGTACAGCCGCCTTGCTCGAACCTGTGCCTGGGTCATGGTGCTCCCGTCCTCGTTGTGCCGCAGGGAATAGATTGGAGGCGCACGCTGACTGTCCCGCTGACCCCGTCTTGATATGCTGGAGGGAGGCTCATAGGTGATCTGGTATTGTGCCGTCCGCGTCAACAGGTGATCTGATGTCATGGACACAAAAACCATGCCTTCCTGCACCCTGTTGTATCTTGTCAGCCAATTCGCCAGTGAAGAGGGAGTAAACTTGGGTTCTGTTCTCATACGGTGAGGTGTAGTTGGATCGTGGGGCTTTGATGACCAGTTCCTTCAGATTGAAGACTGTAGCCCCCTGATGCCGCAGAACGATATTGCACCTCGGCCCACTGGTGCAATAAACAGAAGAGTCGTTTTTCAGAATGTTCTCAGCCGCATGCTTGTGACCATCGTCGGCATAGATGCCGCCGTCGCAGCTGACTATCTCCATGGAAAGCTGGCCAGGTTCCACCTGCCCGTATCTCCCGTAGCGGAAGCCGCTAAAGTCTGTCAAGAGGCGGTCAGAGTCCAGCTTGCGGCGCTTCGAGCGCCGTCCTTCCTCCGCAGAATCACGTGTTTGTAGTGGCGGCGAAGGGAAGGACAGCTCTGAGTGTAGATTGGAGGTATTGGTGAAGTCTAACAGGGCTCTCAGATCGTTGTCGACGCCCTCCAGGTCTCTCTCGCTCTGACTGTGAGCCAGGCCAGAACCGCGGCGGTCGCGCACCTGCTCCATGTGCCTCTGATGCTCCTGAAGCTCGACTGCTTCCGAAGCAACGACACCATCACGGTCATCCTGTGCACTGCGATGCCTCTCAAGCCGGCGGTCGGAGGCGCGCAGATGACCTGGACGGCCAGCAGCCCCGTAAGAGGAGGAAGAGGCGGGTAAGGCGGAATGGCGTCGGCTGGTTATGTGGCGTAGAGGAGGCAGAGTATCAGCAGTTGGAGGCGGCAAGCCCGAGGGAGGCGGGCCGAAGAACGGGGACGGCTCGGGCTCCCTGGAAAATCTTCTTTGCTGGTTCTCGGAGTTTGAGTCGGAGGACATGTTGCTTCGCGAGGAGAACGAGGGCGCAAGGCGAGACGTCCAGCGGGACAGCGGAGTTCTAGCAGGATCGCGACGTGCAGAAGCCGAAGGTATGGCGGAAAGAGGAGGCGACGCAGGCGGGTGGTGAGCGTGGAACCTTTCTATGGCACGGTACAGTTCACCAGAGGGACTAATCTCGGCGCGCGAAGCGTTTTCATCGAGAATGGAGCGGATGATGCGCTCGGCACTGCGGTACGGGTTGAAGGGCGGGGGACGGTCCGAATTATTGTCCGACTGGGGTCCAGTTCAGTCAGTGGGAACCGTGAGTCGATGGGTGAAGGGCATCATGATGCGACGAGGAGCAGTTTGACGGTCGCTTCGACATGTTGAACGCCGTACTGAACACGAGGGAAGGCAAGGGACTGGATAGAGACCGAGGCAGACGTACCATTCAGGAGAAGAGTGGCACAAAGGCCAACGATCCGGAAGGTGTGGGCGGCGGGAGCGAAGTGCGGTGGAGGGGAAGAGGGTACGGAGATGAGCTAGAATTGTTGGTCCAGGTCAAGGGGCGGCCGTTACGATCTGCAGATCCGGTCGTGGTCGCGGAAAGGTGTCGCAGTGAGAATGCGCGAGGTGTGCGAGCAGGCTACCAGGTCGTCATGCCGATTCGAGAGGGAATATTGGGGAGGGGGCGCGGAGTGGTGCAGCGTAGAGAGAGGCGACGTCGCTGGAGAAAGACTGCAAGGAGTCGCTGGAGGGCGGCTTTGAAATTTCCGAGATGCGAAGGGGGTCCTTGGGCTGTGGTCAATCTAGTTGATGTCGTCGTCGAAGTCGAATGTGGTGATTGGAGGCCGGTCAGGCGGTGGTGCTTGTGGATGTGGATGTGGATGTGGCTATGGTGGTGCGGTGGTCACGGGGGGAAAGGGCAGACAGGCCGGCGACTGGTCAGTACATGTGAATCGTGTCGATTGCCTGAACCGCGCCGACCGGCCTAAAGTACCTTCATGAAGCCTGGCACCACTCGCACCGGGCTGCCTACGAGGTACCTATGGCAGATGATTGCCGCTGGCGACTTCGTCCGTCCGGACGACTTGACGTACTTTCTCGGCACGTACCTACGCCCCGGGCCCCTACACGCAGGCCCCTACTCCGTTCTAGTGCAGCATACTGTGGGACAGAACCCCGCTGATGGCCAGCTGGGGGCTACTCTGATTGGCGCAACGGTCAGAAGAGCGAGTCTCGCTGCTCAATGGCCCTTCTTAATATAGAATCTGGATTGCAGGCACCTACTCCGTAAGTACCTTCCGCCGCCCTGTACCACTGTTCGCGGCTGCGGGCTCTTCGAGATCTGTCAGTGGTATGTACGGAGCATTCACTCGCGGCGTTGCCCAAGATGGCAATGCAAACACTTTGATTTCAGACGCCGTGTTTTTTTCTCGTGATTCACTACTCGTGCCTGCCTCGCCTGCCATATTGACTCGTCACGTACAAGTAGGTACTTGTACATCGCCCCAAGCTCGAGCATGATCAACTGCCTAGTTTATGGTGACGTGCTGTTTGCCTTGTAGAACGTGTAGGTGAGACCTGATCCGGTCTGACTGCCTGAGGTACTTGTGCTCGTGGTCTGCGCCCCCAGCCGGACTGGATGCTCCCTCATGGCGTACCTATATCGGATACCTACCTCAAGTTGGAATCGAGCATCACGTTGCAACGGCTTTGCAGCTTCACCCAACTCGCAAATGGAAAGCACGGCGCAAGGTCGCACTCGGGCTGGTGCCTGCCCGCTGGGCTGCAGCCCAATTATACCTACATGTATCGTACGTCTTGTACATTTGAAGTAGCCCATACCTACCTACCTTACCTATAGGTAACTTGCATGATGTTTTGAAAGTCGGGTTTCCCGCGCCCACGACTTGGATACATCAATACATGTCCTCAGCCCGCCGTGCCGGATAATCTACTCGTATATTAGATCTGGCCGCTTCAATGATCTGCGTGCGGCCCTAGTCTCCCCAGATCATCCCCAGCAGCTCACCACTCAACCTTCATCTTTAGGACCCCGTTGAACCAGGGGGCCAGGAGCGCCAACGGTGTCGCACGTCGCAGTGCACGGCAGTGGTAAGCCCAAGAAGCGGTTGCTAAACCGGTCCAGGGTTGGCACTCGCGACACGTCGCCCCGCTCCGCCGCTAGTCCCCAACAGGCCAGGTGCCATCGCCTCATCATATGGAAGTACCTAACTCGTTCCAGGCGGCTGCCGTCTCACACTGCAGCGACTGCCTTATGTAGTGCCTACCCACGCACGCCATGCTACCTAATAAGTTCCGCGAAAGGTACGAGTACTCGTACCCGGGAAGATGGTGACCTCTGCCGTCACTGTACGGAGTACAGCCTCGTCCGATCCCATCCAATTATTAGTCGGCTCCCTCGCTCCCTCTGGGGCCGCCATCCCACTTGCTGGCCTCGCCTGGTCTGCTTTGAATTCAGCCTCGCCGCTCCCATCCCTCCGCGACCTCTCCATCACCATCAACAAACGCCGCCCGTGATGGATCCCAAACCCACAAGCCCCCCGGCGCCCGATGCCGACCCCGACGCCCGTCCTGCCCCCGCGGCCGAAAAGCCGCCCAACCGCCCTGCCGCCTCCGAAGCCCCGGCCGCGCCTTCGGGCGCACCAAAGCAAGAGACAACGACAGGCGCCGGTACCGCTTCTCCTCCCCCAGCTTCCACAGCCGCGCCTCAGAAGGCTTCTGCAGCTGACGTGCAGACGAGCGCGCCGCCTGCGCAAGACGCGAGCGCCGACCAGCCTACAAACGCGCCACCCTTCAGCGACCAGAACAATGCATTCGGGCTCCCACCCCAAGGCCTGTCCGTCGACGGCGCCTTCTCCCAGCCCATGCTCATCCCGGGCATGCCTGACCAGCCCATGATGGACATGAATGGCGCCGCCCCACAACAGCTTGCCGCTGATAAGGACATGTCCGCAGGTGAGTCTCGCGCTGCCTGCCCTACCCCAACCTCCCACGGAGTCCAGAAGCTGTAAGCTGACTCCTCGCAGATGAGATTGCCCTCTACGACCGCCAGATTCGCCTTTGGGGCATGCAGGCGCAGAGGAAGATATCCGGCGCCAAAATCCTTCTCATCACCATGAAAGCGCTGGCAAACGAGATTGCCAAGAACCTTGTTCTGGCCGGCATCGGCTCTCTGACGATTCTTGACGACCACACCGTCACGGAGGCCGACCTGGGCGCCCAGTTCTTCCTCACGCAAGACAAGGTCGGCCAGAACCGCGCAGAGGCTGCTCGCGACGAAGTACAAAAGTTGAACCCGCGCGTCAAGGTCTCTGCCGAGTCTGGCGACGTGATGACCAAGGGTGTCTCCTACTTTTCCGCCTTTGACATTGTCATTGCCACAGACCTGCCGCCAACCACGCTGGCGTTCCTCAACACCGTCACTCGCCTGCACAATAGACAGTTCTATGCCGCCGGATGCCACGGTCTCTACGGCTTCATATTCTGCGATCTGATTGAGCACGACTTCATCTTGAAGCGGGACAGCACGGTCAGCACCAAAGTGGGCCCCGAGACCCGCACGCGCAGTATCACGGAGGTCAAGAAAGAGAAGGACGGAGACAAGGAGATTGAGCTTGTGGCCAAGCGCGAGCTGTATTCAACATGGGACCTTGCGGCCGAAACCAGCTTCCTCCCACCAGATTTCAAACGCCGGTCTCGGCTGCGCGCCGTCACGCCTGCTCTGTCCTGCATGCGGGCTCTGTGGGCCTTTCAGGTGGCCCATGGCCGCAACCCGGGCCGCAGTAGACCCGATCTGGAGTTCTTCACCAAAAGTGCCACGCAGTGCCATCAGACGCTGGGCCTGCCTGGCGAGACGCTCAAGGCCGACTTCCTGCGAAGCTTTTTGCAGAACATTGGCAGTGAGATTGCCCCTGTCACCGCTGTTCTAGGCGGGCAGCTGGCGCAAGACATCATCAACGTCTTGGGTCAAAGCCAGCAGCCCATCCAGAACATGGTGCTATTTGATGGTGACAAGATGGAGGCCAGCCAATATCCTCTGCACCCGGAGGGCCTCCTGGGTAGAGCGCAATTGGAGCTTACCAACCCTGCGATGCAGCCAATGCCAATGGTTCAGCCGCCCATGGACCCATCCATGATGGGTGGCCAACAGATGGGCCTGCCTCAGCTGGGGGATCAGCAGATGGGCAACATGGCTCCTATGAGCGACCTCCAAATGATGAACGCGGCCATGGCCAACCCACAAATGATGAACCTCCCGCTGGGCGTACCCCCGATGGCTAACCCGCAAATGGGCGACTCGTCTGCGACCTCGCAGGCCAACCCCCCGCAGATGCCGAACCCACCGATAGGCCACCAGCAGGCACACGATCAACAGATGACGGACCAGCCGCCTCAGCAGCAGCCGCAAGGCGCTCAGCAGTCCGTTCAAGAGGCGGCTCCGTCCCCCCCAAAGCAGGTCAATGGGTCACCGGCCGCACCGAGCTAAGTCTTCGACTTCTGACAGGCGGGGGTCGATAAAGACTGCATCTTCTACAAGCCACGCAACAATCAGCAGAAGTGTCACAGCTAGATTAGATCTTCCATCACTGCTTCCGCTATCTGCAAGTGCAGTGGCCCCAGCACGTCACTTTGTTCAGGGAGGGGGCAAGAGCATCGACCGGATCTTCGGAGAAATGTCTCGCAAGCCCTACAGTGGCGTCACTGGGTATCCAAAAGAAGGATATGGATGTCATGCTGGTGAAGAAATACCAGAGGGTACCGGTACGGAAGTGGATCGCTGGATATCTCTCCCACCTGCTCCATTCACCGCCATGTGACATCCACTTCAGAGCTCTACTACCACTTGGGTCACGCCTTTGGAGCAGGCCATCTGTAGATTAGGATCCAAAAGAATGGCCGGACAGGCCTTGGAATGAATTCATGACCATACACAATATCCTGCTCGTCCCCTCCGTGCCTTGCACTCTTCAGCTTCGACTACAAGAGGAGCTCCCTGCCGGGCCATGGTCTCTCGTGTGCCTGGGAAGCAGCCCCCATTGCATAGTAAAGAGGAAGTAGTTGGCATATATTGCTTGTTATATGTACACGCGTATGAACTCCACGCCCGCATCCGCTGCTTTTCCCCCAAAATGGCGTTCGCTGACCCTTTGGCGTGTTTCGTTTTACCGCAAACCCAAATACAAGACAACCAGGAACCGAGACTCAATCATTACATACTGCTTGCTATGCCGCTGGCACTTGGCCGGGGAAAAAAAGGCCATATACGAGCCCACAGATCAAAGGGTTGTGGTGGTGATGTGAATGCTCCGGAGGAAAGTGACCAAGAGATCGGCGCGGGTGCCGAGGGAATTATTACAGAACCCTTTCCTCGCTCGTCTTGGGTCGCTGGTGGGGGAAAAAAGACACCAAATCTCCGTTGTGCGCTGCTCTCGCGCGGACACGCTGGTACACGTCCCTGGTCTATCCAAACGCCTTCACTCCTTGGGTGTTTAAAAGAAAAAGGACAAAGAACAAGTCGAACTATGCAGTACAGAGCGGTCGGGGGCTAGTCGTTAGAACTCCATCGGTTCATGTAGGAAGACATGTTGCTGCTCGAGAGCGTTAGGAACTGTATGCGAGGCGGAGAATCGAAGCCGACGCGGGAAGTATCGAATGGATAATGGATGGCTTACTTTGGCGAGTCCTTTTCGTCCGATTCTTCCTTCTTCACTCCTCCACGATTTCGGCTCTTGGAGACGTTGTTGACGTTCCATCCCCGAATCTGCGTCGGGCCAGTGCGCGGGGGCGGCTCGTGCGCTCGGTAGTCCTTGATGGCCTCGCGATGGTCGTAGTGAGCGAGACGGAGCTCATTTCCGGAGCCAGTAGCCCAGGGTCGGCCCGGTTGACCGGCGCGGCTGCTATCTTTCGGTACTTGCCCGCACTGTTCCCGTTGGAGGAGACAGAGCCTCTGTGGCGCTGTCCTTGTGCCGGCGGAGATGGGGCAAGCAGAGGGGTCCGGTGGGCGACCCGGCGGAGTGGGCACTTGGCGGGCCGGACTGGGGCCCGGGTGGGTGTCCCGTCAACTGGAGAGGCATGCCCCCCAGGGGTGGCGGCCCTTGTAGTGTGGGAGACGCACCTGGGTAGCCAGCCATGTGCGAGGGGGAGGTGGGGGTGCACCATGCTGGGGCCCGGGAACTGTGGATGTTGTTGCATGGGGTGCTGCCCTGTGGGCGAAGGGTCGTGAACCGAGTATGGTTGGTGGTAAGGGTGGTGCTGCCCCGGAGCGATGTGATGGTAGTACGGGTTGTTGACGTGTGCCATGCCTGGAGCCGGCTCAAACTCCTGCGGCTCGCTGGGAGCAAAATGCGGCGGGGGTGCCTCAACCGCTGGGGCTTTGTCCTTCCTCAAGGGCCTGAGTGGAGGCAGAACGGGGCTTCCCCTCGAGTTGCCCGGACCCGTGAAGGGATTTCGTGGGACGTTGGCATGCTGTTGCACGGCTTCCATCTCGTGAGATGAGGCCGGGGCGATGGGCGCGTAGTTGGTGGATGCCGGGTTCAGCGCGGTCTGGAGGAACATGCTGGGCGGGCCCGGGGGGTAGTTCGCAGCTGGCAACAATTGAGGGTCGATCATGGCAGCGTCTCCACCGTAATGAGGAGGGTGAGGTTGAGGATGAGGTTGGTGATGATGGTGAGGTGGCATGGGCGGTGGAGGGCGCTGAGAAAGAGCGTGGACTTCTGCAGCATCGGCGAGTTTCGAAAGCTGGTTCAGGCCACCCTGCTGCGACATGAAGCTCGACGGGGGAGGGGGGGCAGGTGGCGCTGATGACGTGAAGACATCTCGGACGGCATCATAAGGCCGCGAGGACCGCGAAGGCTGCGGCGGCAACGGCGGCAACGGCTGCGGCGGCTGCGGCGGCGGCGGCGGGTTGCTCGCCACGACCTCTGAAGCGCTCAGAAGTAGGTGCGTGTTTTCTCTTGCGAGTGCTTCTTCGTATGCAGTCATTGCGTTGAATGTATCGGACTCAGGCTCGGTCTCGGGCTTAGGCTCAGACTCGGCCTCGTCTGGCTCGGGCCTGTCGGGCTCTTCGGCGGCCATCTGAAGGGCATGCTGTTCTCGTCTTGCAGATGCATCCTTTTCTCGCTCGCGCATCTCGTCGGTGACGATCTCGTCGGCATCCATACCCTGCTCGGCACAGAACCGCTTCAGCACGGAGGCCATGGCTCCCTGCTTGGCGGCGCGCTGCAGCGATTGGTCCATCAACATGGTGCGGACAGTGCGGGATGCGTGCAGGGTGGACCGGTCTTCGGACATGATGACGACGGGTTTGGTCCCGTCGACATGCTCACTGGGGGATTCGGGCTCATTAACAGAATCAGCCATCCAGAGGCCGTACTTGGCGTGCAGGTTGTGTTTCTTGACGAGTTCCGGGTCCAGGTCGCCGGGCTTGTGGTCGGTGCAATCAATGTAGTTGATCCTTGTGTCGAGATGCCAGGTGGAGGAGTTGGGGGTGTCGAGGAACTTGCCCCTGGATGCTCTGGTAGCCTTTCTGGACGAGTCGTTGGTGGAGTCCCGGAAGCCGATCTCGTCGTCGTCGTAGTCAAAGAGCGGCGGGATGATGAGGCGGTTGTTGGCCCGGGGCCCCCGGCGGTGTACTGTTCTGGCACCGCGAGAGTCGGGCTCTGACGCACCGTTCGGGAGGTCCGGAATGTCCATCTGGGATTGCTCCGAGCTGGGCGTGGCCCCTTCGTCCATGGGGGCGGGCGAGGCCGTGTTGGATTCTTCCGCAGCCTCGGCCTCGTGTTCCTCGGCCGCCAGCAAGCCTCCGATGTGACGGGGCCGCGGGTGGGAACGTCATCGCCATTCTCCTGCTTGATGGAGTCAGACTCCTCGCGGGCGTTCCCGCGCCCCAGGAGTGACTTCTTGGGCGCGGGGACGCCCTCTGGCTGGTCCTCGGCCTTGCGCTTGGGACCTGGCTTGCCCTTGCGCGGAGCCAAGGTCTTGGCCACGACGGGTTCCTTGCTGACGATGCCGTAGCAGGGGATCTCGACGCCGTTGACGATCTTGACGTAGGGGCCTTGGTCGGCCATGACTTCATCGTCGACTTGACGATAGTCGTATGCCGGGTTGGGCTCCTGGGCGGAACGATCAGCTGCGTTTCTGAGGGTACGGGGATGGCAGCGACGGAAGAACTTACATTGCAGGATAGGCCTTTACGGTACAGGTCTTGGAGGACGGCGGTCTTGTTGAGAAGTCCGTCGAGGAAAAGATCTGTCTGGTAGTCGTAGGTTTCCTGGGGATCATGGCGCGTCAGTTGAGCGAGCGAGTGGGGAGTGGGCGGACAGGTGGTGGTGGTGGTGATGATGATGGCACGTGACCGTGGGCGTGGGCGTGGGCGTGGGCGTGCCGTTTTGGGCAGGGACGGAAGGAGGGAAGGAAGGAGAGAAGCGGCAGTGTACTACTTACATGATATCTCTGCTCGGCACACTCGCGATGCCTGTCAAACTCGTAGGTGGTTGCCATGGTGCGGACCTGGAGCTCGTTCTTGAGGTCGCTCAGCCTCTTGGCGAGGTAGAGATCCAGCGTCTCCTGGACGGCGTGGTACTCGTCGTAGCGCTCGTGAGCGAAGGGGTCGTCGCTCATGATCTTGGTGGAGTGATCGGCGAGACACTCGAGAGCGGGCTTCATGGCCGAGGCCAGCTCATGGTAGTTATCGCGCAGGTCTCGCTCGCGCTCCCAGGAGGCCTGTACACGGGGGTCGACATACGTCTTGTAGCGGCCACGGCCGCGGCCACCGCCGCGAGGAGGCCCGGGTTTGCGGCCTCGGCCTCTCTTGACGCCGGCGCCTCTGCCTCTGCCTCGAAAGCCGCCGCGGCCCTTCGCAGGGCTCGGGGCCGGCGAGTCATCCATGGCGGAAGGGCAGCGCGAGAGACGGGGTGGTGAAGGGCAGCATGTAACAAACAGGGCAGGGCTGGGGGATTGCCAAAGCAAGGACGAGAAGGAGGCTCAGTGGAGAGTCTGACAGGAAGAGGAGGACATTGATCCAAAGGCAAGCAGCAGACAGACAGGCAGGTCAGGCAGGGCAGGCAGGGCAGGCAGGGCAGATCGATGAAGGTCGGTTGGAAGTACCCAAGGTACCTGATGTATATAGCACAGAGAGGGTGCCGGAGTGGAGGGGAGCAGAACGGGATACAGGCCGAGCGAGCCTTGAGCTGCTTGCAGTGAAAGATGCCAGATGAGGAGGAGGAATGAGGAGGCGGTGGTGTACTACGCGCAGCAGTGGGGTGCTGGCGTGCGTGGAGGTGATGAGGGTGAGGGTGAGGGGGTGGGCGGGCAGGCAAGCAGAAGGGGAAGAAGGGCGCAGGAAATATGTGTGTGTCTGTGAGAGAGAGAGAGAGAGAAGCGGCTCTCCTCTCTCTGCAAGTCGACGGGGAACAGGCCCGGGTGTAATGCAGCAGAAGCAGCGCAGACCGCAAGCAGCAGGATAAGAGACGCCGCAAGATAGACGGCGACCTGCAGTTGGCACTGTCGTCGACGAGCTTTGCTGGCCCGGGTTGGCGCCCGTGGGTGGAAGTAAGGTAGGCAGGACGACTCTGCTCAGTCAGTCAGTCAGTCAGTCAGTTGGCGTGGGCACGCTGCGTGGCCACAGACAGACCAGCCACAGAGCGAGCGCCGTGGCAAACGCGTCCGCGGAGAGGGAGAGAGCGCGAAGACGGCCAAAGAGAGAGTAACAAGAGCCGGGTCGCGATGGAAGAGGACGATCCGGGGCGTGCCGGAGAACCAAAGATGCAACGCGCCGCCCAGCAACAGGACCGTGTAATACGACCGACTGAGAGGGCGTATTGTTCATGATTTTCTCGCCAGAACACCCGGCGGCCAGCAAGAGGTACCTACTTCCTCGATTGAGCCAGCGCAGACCAGCCGCCCCGGCTAGGGGTGTCTCGCCCGCCTCTGTGATTGGCTGCTGCCTGTGCCTGATGAGCCCGCAGTCTCTCAGGGCTCTAAGAGAGTTCCAAGGTACGATTACGTGTACCTTTACTTGGGCGAGGTACCTCCTGCCACCGCGCGATCCGCCTCCCGTACTCAATACTTTGGGAACCGGATTCGCATCTCTGCAGCCTTGTTGGTCTGGCCGCGCAGATGCGACCATCCACGGCCTACACTGGGATTCAGCCTTGGTGCCCAGATCATGTAGCGAGTACATCAAACACAATTCTGACCCAGGCTGGAGACGCTGCTGACTGTCCCAGAAGGCAGCCCGATCAATATCTGAGGTACATATGTACCTTACCACCCAATGGCTTCCCCAGGTAATACCACACGGAGCCCCCTTCCATTGGAAGTGTTGCAAGTCTCACGCGTACCTGCCGTAATAAGGGCTCGTACTTCATTTGGAACTCTCGTCGCGCTACATCCATCCAACATTACGGCCAGATTGACGACGTCGACCGACCACCTGCACCCGTCATTCAATCCCACTCCCATCACACCCGCATCTCGACACGCCAAACGTACCCACTTACCAGGAACCTTCACTACCTGGTAGGTAGATACAGAATGTATCTCGCAGCAGCCTCATCAGAGCAATAATCGCTGAATCAGTACCTCCCTACCTACACTATCGGACATGAGGTTCACCTACACCTACTGGAAGGTGGCTACGCACTCTAAAATAAGCATAGGCGAACCATCGTCAAATTCATCACGCACCTCTGGAGACACGGGATATGCCAGTTCCAGTACACGCGAAAGGGCAAGGCTGCATTATGTACAGTGCATACGGCAGCTTGCACACTCTCCAAATACCTGTGCACCGTGCAAGTTCGGCACCCTTCGGAGACCTCTGCGTACAGTGAGTTCGTCGTGCTCTCGCACAGTCAGGGCGACGACCCACGCACGAGTACTCGTACGCCTCATGTCGGCAACACGGCCGCGACAGGGCGATTGAATAATCTGGGAGCATTCGACTCGACAAGACGCGCCCTCTAAGCAATAAATGAGGGAAGAGAAGAAGGAGATCCCCATCTACCTGGTAGGTAGGTAGTCAATCGACGGCCAGCAGCGAACCGCCCTGCCCGCCCGAGTCTGTGTGACCTGCTTTTGATAGGTTTGCGCCTGCTGGGCCACCTGATTCGTCCTGCGGGCGTCTGCAAGCAGACACCCGCAGAGAGTAGGTAGCACGAAGCCATCCGCCATGGATGGGTTCTCGCCCCGGGCGGCTTGCTGGCACGACTTTGGCCGGGCAGGAAATCAAAGGGCATTCCCGGAGCACGCACTAGAGTACCCGTTCTTTCGACTGGGACCGTCCGATCAATTCACCTGCAGGCTCTCTCCTTCGCCTGCAAGAACCAGCCGCACGGCTTGCCAGCGCGGAGGCCATGAACTGGCACACCCACTAACAGCACTCACACTGTCATCTGGGGCCGTATATTCTGGTACTATCATATCACGACATTTTGCCACCTGATCGAGTTTCGGGCACAGCTGACCTAAGAGCCTGACCCACAATTCCCGCCGCTGCCATGGCTATCTGCTCGAGGTACCTGAGGTGCTAATAAAAGGTACTCGCACTTCAAACCCCAACGACGGTATCCGCCTGGCGCAAACTGGACAACTGGGTCCTCCCCAGTCAGTCCGGAACTCAGCAGATTACCGCTTTGAGGACGCCGCAGGCCCGGGCCGGTGGAGTCCCGCTCTACCCGTACTCTGTGCCCATTACTCGTACACCCAGCAGGAATACATCCTCTAGGTACCTGGTCTACTCGTAGAGGCTGATGTCAGGTCCTTAGGTACGGCCCAGTCCGACTTCAGTGGTAACCACTTCAATCTGTACTTAGGTATGTCCTGGTGCGATCCACGGAGTAATGGCAACATTACTTAACGCATGTTGTGTACACCCAACCTTATGGACACTGGCATCCATTGAATGAAGACCAAGGCATTCAGCCTGGCGTGTCCGGCTGCGCATCATTGCGCCGGACTGGACTTTCAGCCTATCAGCGTTGCGGGGTTTCCGCCTTTGCGGGACATTGAATGCATCCATTGTCAGGTGCAGGTGGTGCACATCCACCAAATCTCGAGGATACCTAGTGGAGTACATCAAGGTTGGTAGTACTCGTACGGAGAGGTAGAGCCAGGCCCATAAAACCTGTACGAGTAACCTACATCAACCACCAACCCCCGGACAAAAAAAAGTCAGCTCCGCTGCCGGCGCCGCGTGGCCGGCTCCGTGTCCTCCCTCGCTCCGGGCCAACCAATCACAAGCTCCGCAAGACGACCGCGACCGCGACCGAGACGACGACGAGGACGACGGCGGCGGCGCAACCCTTACGACACCGCCAGCCAAGGGGAAAGAGAAGAGACGGCGCTTCCCCCGAGACGCACCACCGTGTGCCCCGACCCGCACACTCTGTCATCCCCATGGGCGGCAAGCGCCGCAAGGTCGCCCCGGGCAAGCCGCCGGCCCCAAGGGCGCCGGCGCCGGCAGAGGGAAGGGCAAAGGGGGCCCGCCCGGGCGCGCCAACACGACCACCAACACCAAACCCGCCAAGAGCAGCAGCAAGGGGGGAGGCAGCAGCAACATGAGCAGCGCTGGCAAGGCGACGGCAACGACGACGACGACGACGACGAAAGCCCCCTCCGCCGCCGCCACCGAGCACCCGCCGACCATCCCCTTCGCGCCCGAGCACCGCATCCTGCTCGTGGGCGACGGCGACCTCAGCTTCGCCGCGTCGCTGGTCGACCACCACTGCTGCGCCGACGTCACCGCCACCGTGCTCGAGAAGGGCCCCCGGGAGCTGGCCGAGAAGTACCCGCAGGCGGCCGAGAACGCCGCCCGCGTCGAGGCCGAGGACGGCTGCCGCGTGCTGTACGGCGTCGACGCGACGACCATGAAGCCGTTCGCGCCCGGCGGCAGGAGGAGGAGGGGGAGGAAGAACGGCAAGAATAAGAACAAGAGTGAGGAGGAGAAGGGGAGGCGGGGAGGAGGGAGGGAGGTCAGACCAGGCGCGAAGGAAAACCGGGGGGGAACGAAGACGCTAGCGACCGCGAAGACGACGACGACGACGACGATGACGATGACGAGCATGACCAAGACGGAAACAAGCCCGGGCGCGACACGAGAAAAGAAAAAGAAAACGGCCACGACGACCAGGGCAGCAGTAGCGGCGGCGGCGGCGGCCGGGGGGGCTGATGGACCGAATCATCTTCAACTTCCCGCACGTGGGCGGCAAGAGCACCGACGTGAACCGCCAGGTGCGCTACAATCAGGAGATGCTCGTCGCCTTCTTCCGGCGCGCCCTGCCCTCGCTGGCCGCCCGCGGCCAGGTCGTCGTCACCCTGTTCGAGGGCGAGCCCTACACCCTGTGGAACGTCCGCGACCTCGCCCGCCACGCCGGCGGCCTGCGCCTCGAGCGCAGCTTCCGCTTCCGCGCCGCCGCCTACCCGGGGTACCGCCACGCCCGCACCCTGGCGTCGTCCGCACCCACGCCGGCGCCGGCGCCCCCTCCGAGACCGGGTGGAGGGGCGAGGAGAGGCCCGCGCGCAGCTACGTCTTTGTCCGCAAGGACGATCCCCCGGTCACCACCCCCACCGGCGGCGGCGGCGGCAAGCGGCGCAGAGGCCAGGACAGCGACTCGGATGACGACTGACGAAGCCCCGTGGTCACTCGTAACCATGGCCGGAGATGACGGATTTCCGGGTGCCGGGGCATGTGTGGTCAGCACCTTTCCGCCCAACGTGCGCCTCGTCATACGTAACAGGTACACATCAAACATACAACCTCTATGACCACAGCTGATTGGGTCTGGTACATTCCATGGCGCATCTCATTGCCCATCATTCAGGCGACTGGGTCAGGACGGTCGTCGGTACCGCCCACAACTTCGTTCTTCTGAAGAACGTTGTGGCGGTGTCACCTCTAGTCCGGAGACGTGCTGGCCCGGATCCCTGCGTACAGAGCTGACGCTGCTCTTGCAGCCCTGCCCGCGTCGTATGCAACCGAACGAGCTGCGTCAACTCCTCGTTCGCCTTTGTTGCCAGGACTTTCTTCAGCGTCGAGGGTGCTTGGTTTGGCATGTCCCTCTTCCTGCATGTCTTCGGCGCAGACAGACATCGTACACTCAGCCTCACGATCTTATGGGTGCGTATATGGCGGTCATCCGACAGGCCCTGAGACATGTCGTCTTCCTTGTGGGCTCGCCCCTTGAAACCTGTCCGTAGACACCCGGCACCAAGACAGAATCACAACACCTTGTTTCTCGGAAGGCTCGGCTCCTGGATCGCTTTGTGATGTCAATCTTCACATGGGAAACGTGTTCGGGTCATTTTCAACGTACACTCAAGTGCGTCATACATGTTCGTGCCATGATCGTGACCACCCTCCCCCTGCCCCATGCGTTGCCATTGTCATGTCCGCCCTCCCTTCGCCACCCGCCTCTGATGTAGCGCGCTCCAATTAGCGGCCCCCGCAACCCTCCGGCCCCCACACTCTTGCCCATCACGAGTCTCGTATCCCGTCCAGGGTGTGTCAAGTATTTGTAGTAGAAATCATTTGAACGCCTCAGAAACCAGCACAGTTTGTCGTGATTTACATACCAGTTCATGAAAGGAAAGCTATGCCATGCAGGTTGTCCCTTTCTGAACGCCATGGGTCATGTTCGAGTTTGGCCTGTTTTTTTTTCGTTTTTTTTTCTTTTTCTCGCAAGAATCCCGTGCTTTCGCTTGCTTGCGAGTAAATGACAGATTGCTCTGTGCGAGTCTGTGTATGCCGATTTTCGGACAGTAAGATGAGAAAGTGTGAAAAGGGAGTAGGGGAACATGCCCCGGGAATATCCAATGGCCCTCGCAACCGGCGTCGCAACCGGCGAAGGGCGCACCTGAATTAGACGATTAAAGATCTCTGACAGCGTCGATCGGGGCGAGATCGGTATTATCCTAGCGACGACTTTTGGAAATAGAGCCGCAAAAGGGGTATCAAAGAGAGGCCCAGCACGGAGCCTCAAATTTGCAAATCGTTGATATCAAAATCATGCTCGAATCCAAGATCAGTGAGATGAAAAAACCGCCCTGCCGGCCCGCGCCCCGTGTGGAGTGAGTCGTCAGGTATGTGATAAGAGCTTGAGAGCCATGCGCCGGCATCGCTGCATCACGTGCGATTGGTTATCGAAGTCGAGTGATGTTGCGACTGTTGAGGAGACTGCTCGGCGGAAGTCGAAGGTCTGTTTCTGTCCGGGAAAATGGGATCCTGTACGCGGTACGCCTCGTAGGGCGGCAGCTTGTTCATGTGCTGCAGCGGGGGCGGGGGCGGTCCTCGACTCTGGATTGGCGAAAGCGTTGGAGGCTGGGAGGACGGCGCGTACAAGCGAGGAAGGATAGGAGGCGATCGTGAGTGCAAATGCCCAGGGTCCCGAGGTGAGGTATTGGGCTTTTCGCCGTGGTCTGCGGGGTCGGGCATCGCGCGAGGTGTCCCTACTGTGGAAGCCGGCGAAGCAATGGGGTAAGGGCCAGCTGATGATGGATTGCTGTCACTCATCGAGGGTCGCGGGTGGTGTTTCGGTCTCTGATCGATAGACGACGGTCCCACAGTCTCGTAGTTGGATGCCGGTGGGAAAGGGTCTCGATGAGGTTGGATGGCTATGGGAGCCAGGGGAGCAGCCGTGATGGGCGGGTAGTCGGTTGTTCTCCCATAGGCAGCGCGCGCTTGTGCTTCCTTGTCCGCCCGCGAAGGGCGGCCACGCTTCTTTCCCGAAGCCGTCAACGACCGGGCGCCACCGCTGCTGGGCGCGGCGGGGGCAAGCCGTTCGGAGGGGGCCGAGGTTGAATCACCCGCGCTCCGGGCACAGTAGGTTCCGGGCCCGCCGCATTCGCCGGCTTCTTTGCGGGGTGCTCCAGGTCGCCGAGAGATTTGCGCTTTAGGGTCGTCAGGTTCGGGGGCGGGTATTTAGCCCGGAACATGTTTTCGACGGCGCCATAACACTGGTGCATGTTGCGGCCTATCCCAAGTTTATTAGTCAGTCAGCCCGCCCACGGATTGTCCCGCGCACGCCAGGGGCTCGACTTACCACCAGGAAGTTGCATCGACATCCAGTTGGGCTCGACATTGTGTGCCCTAATAAAGTCGACGACTGTCGAAATGTCCAAAGAGCTGACTTTGATAATCTCACCCAAGACGAATCTCTGGGAGACGTGCCACACTGGTTAGCACTGCTTGCCGCGGGAGCCTGGCGGGCGGGCGGGTTGTGGGATTGGGAAACGAACCTTTTCGTCGTCCGAGAAGTTGGCGTCCATTGCGGGCTTATTTGCCCGCAGGGCGGAAGGGGGGGAGGTGGGGGAGCGAGAGAGACCGGGCCTCGAGGGTTTACTCATCAGAGAGAAAAGGGCTCAACGTGTAAGACTGTTGGCTGCTTAGGGGCGGGAGGGCAAAAGCACGGGTCGGGGATAGGAAACAGCATGTGAACGAACGACGAAGGAAAGTATAGGCGACAAGAATCACGACAGACAGGCCAATAGCGCGCAGCGATGGTTCGAGGTAGGGGAGCGAACGTGGAAGAGGGATAAAGCTCCAATCGGGTCGTCGAGTGACGATAGGCGGCAAGGTAAGGCAGGGCAATGTAACAGGGCAGGGAGTAGTGAGTGCTCGTACTTGGACTGGCAGCCCTCAGCAGACGCCCTGGCACAGACGAGGCGCGCGTCGGCGGCAGAGGTCTGGGACGGATCGAACCAGAGCAGGGCCAGGGTCTCGGACGGACAGCAGCGACCAGTCAGTCAGTCAGTCAGCCAGTCGTACAGGCCAGGTAGGGCAGCCAGCAGACGCAGACGCAGATGCAGACGCAGACCCAGGCGGCTCGAGAGAGGAAGGGCTCGAGAGAGGCTCGATGGGGCCGCGTCTGCGGGACCTGACTTAAGAGGGCGCGAGGACGATCCCCCGGGCGAGGCCGTGGGAGGCCGTGGTCCAGGGACCCGCGGACGGACTGGGGGGTGAGCTATTAGTCTGGTCTGGGAGCTGGAGGCTACCTGCCTACCGGCTGCGCGCTGCCACGCCTCCACGCCTCGGGGCCAGCAGCAGTGATGACTCTCCTCTCGCTGGGCTCGCCGGGCCTCCACTATGATGGGGCCGTGGCTATTGAATGACCAGGGCCAGCCAGAGGGATCCCGGGGCCCAGGCGGACTAGTCAGACCGAGCTATCTAACCGAACCTCTGGCGGCACCTATGCGTGCCATGTTACCTGACGCCGCAAAAGGCTTGTCTTCAACGCCCAGCGAGGCAGGGTCCAAGGTCAGAGTCATGGACTCGACTGAACTGGACTCGAGTTGGCCGTTCTGCCTTACGGCGACAGTCGGCAGCCGAGTGAGGCGCGTCGACCACCGCCCGCCTGGCCTGGCCGCCAGGAGACGGTGTCCTGGCAGGCTTCTCTTCTGGTTGCTTGTCGTGGGCAGTGGGGCCACGCATCGTTGTTGATGTTTCCTGGTGTACGAGCACAACCTCGCATGTGTCCGTAGTTAGTCGGCAAGCTCGGTGGGGCCTGACCGGTAAAGCATTGTGTGCTCGTACGGTCGACGAGGATGGGGAGAGGGAGGGGTCATGGGCGGGCGGAATGGAGGCACAAGCTACCTCGTCCGTACCTAGTAGGCAAGGAGGTATGTAGGCAAGGTACGTACGAGTAGATAGGCATCCGTGCCAAACCGTACTGTACTCGTAGTCGGCCAGCCGGGGCCGTTGATCGCGGCCGGGGTCGACGATGACCTGCCGACGAACCAACCATACTGGCCCGGGGGTCTGGGTGTCTGGTCGAGCTGGGGTTGGGGTTGGCCTCCTTGCCCTTGTCTGTCTGTCGTGTTCGTGTGCTTTGGCCGTCCATCCTGTCCATCATCAACCTGGACCTGGCCCCCGCCCCCGGTACTGGCAATAAGCATCCATCACACTGGTCAATCGCGACAAGAGCCGAGCCCCCCCCCCCAATGTAATGTCACAGCTGGGTCAGCAAGCCCGCCCGCTGGTTCACTCGTGGTCCATTCGTAGCGGCTCCCGTGCTCGTCTCCTGCAGCGCCTGCTTATTGGTACGGAGCAGAAACAATGAGGTCCTGCGGGGGCGGCCGGGACTGATCGCCTCGCGCGTTTTCCCAACCCAGCAGCATGCCCAATGCCGGGGCCTGCAAGAGAGGGCTCTTTATCACGGCTAGTCTGGACTAAGGCCGACATTGACAGGGCTGTGAAACAGCCCCAGAGCTGCGAGGGTCCCGCTCACCCGCTCCCGGGTCTGACCTCACAATCTGCGCCTGCGAGCGGCGCTTGGCAGATGCTGGTCTAGTAGCACTACCGGGAGCGCAGGGAGCGCAGGGCTCCCTGCTGCTGGTGCTGCCTCTGGTGCTGGTGCTGCCGCTGCTCTCTCATCAACTCTCTCTGTCTCTGCCCGCCGCAGCGCGGCTACTCGTATCTCGCGCATGCGGGCCGATGGGCCCCCAAGACGATGCGCTGCTATGCAGCGTAGACTGGGCCGGGCCTGGGCGCAGCCAAGCGGGACTGATGACAACGCAAACGGGATCAGCCCAACTGAACGTGAGGTCGGGTGTGATAAGAGCGGCCCTGTCGGCGGAGGGTTCTCAGAGGGGGAAGGTCAGTACCGTGTACCTCGTGGTTGTGTGTATCTGTTCAGGTTCGCGTGTCTCTCTCTTACACATACACGCACCACTCTCTGTGGGTGTGCTCGTGTCTGTGTATGTGTGCGTGTGCGTGTGAACTGGAGCACTGCAACCCTCTCACCGCGGCTAAGGACGCCTCTCGACAGCGCCCTCTCGTCGCCTCACCCACAACGGCATCCACTCGGCTGAGGTCATCTGCTCACAGCGCAAGCCACTCGCGCCCAGTAACCTTGCGCGCATGCGAGTAGAGACGCCCCTGCCCCCTCACCCTCCGTGCATAGCCAGCCATCAGCCCGGGGCGGCAGGGAGGGAGCACCAGTGGAAACGGATCCAAGGTGTGCACGAGGGTGGCCTGGGAGCATGCAGCTTTGGTCCTCATGCAGATGCGCGGCCGGTTCTAGCTTTCTAGCTCGTTACCAGCGAGCCAATCCCGTCGGCCAGCCTCCTGGGCATCTGCGGACGACAAGTCGCCTGACCTGTGTTTTTGTTTTTTTTGTGAGCAGTCCCTCGAGCCTCTGCCGTCCTGGGCGAACCCACTCGCACTCTTGTTCTGCGCCGTCCTGAGGCCGCAAGGTGAGTGACAAGTCTCCTTGGGCCGACCTGTCACTTGCGCACTTGCTTGCGTCCTACCCGCACACAACGACGGCACGCATGCACGCACACCCACACACAAACACGCACAACTGGGGGGCCCGTGCTCGAGCTAACGGCGAGTCGCTCTCTAACGTGGTAGGGACCATGGCAGGTCCCACTCCAAGGTCGGTCGACGAAGGAGGGTATTTTAGTGTGTAGGCGACTGTCCGCCCGCGTTTTCGTATGGCCAGCATGGGGAAACGTATCGCAGAGCGCTTCTTGCGCGTCATTGGGCAATGTTGTGCTGCTTCGCTGTCTCTGCAGTCGTCCGGCTCCTCACATAGAGCAGGGCCCCGATGGTGACCTGAGCTGGGGGCCAGCCGACTGGCTGGCGGCTGCTGCTGGCTCGCCAATCACGGCATCGGCGAGTGCGCGTCGAGGTTCGGGCAAGCACGGATCATGCGTTCGTCACACGCGCCATGGGCTGGAGCCGCAGGTGTCGGTCGGCCACATGGTCGACGATAAGTGGCAGGCGGGTGGACAGGGCGGCGCCTTTTTCGCCGCCGCAGCAAGGCAGGGCGTGTAAGGGTCGGATGGGAATAAGAAGTTGCGGGATCCCCGAGAAATCAATGGATCCGACTTGCTTTTCAATCTTTCTTTACCGCCCTTTCGCCCACTCGAATGCCGACCGGGTACGCTGAAGGGGGCTCCCGTATGCACCGCCAGTTGGCAGCATCTCATAGGAGACCCACCCCCGCCGAAAGCTCGCCATCCTGCCGATTCTGCATTCCAGACCGGCAACTTACGAGTAGAGTGGAATACACTGCAAGGAATACGACACAAGGGTTCGAGTGGTCGCTGCACTTATATGTCCGGACGCGGCGTCCATCTTCTGCCCACACGTTGGCAATGACCTGGGCGGGGCTGAGCGCGGAGTTTTGGGTAACGACTGGCTGTTTCTGCTGCGAGCTCGACGACGACGGCTTGCCTTGAGGCTCTGGCTTGGTTTGTGGCTTTCAAATCTGTCTTAACAGGCGAACTCTAGGCGTCTTCTGCCGACGATGGGACAGTGGCCGCAGAAGAGGTCATCCAACCGACGCGACTGAGATCGGACCTCGGCCAGTCATGGGCAGGTGCTTGTCTTGAGGATTCTGTCAAAGAGCAGCCGCCCGCTCCCTCTTGACGAGTTCATGTCCCTGATGTGGCCTCTTGACAAGTTCGATATCATCACACTGCTGCTGCCCGAGTTACGACCTGGAAGACTTCGACGAGAAAGTGGACGTCCCTGGTTGACTGTGAAAACATATCAGCGGGGAAACCAACGTCATCCAAGATCTGAGAAAACGAGCAACGCGGTATGCAGGGTATTCATCCGAATGGCATTTGGGTTCGGGCCAACGGGAGGCCAGGATATGATGCACCTGCGCACTTTGACTTGGTTGATCCCGTCTTTCGGTTCAAGATCTGTCACCATTGCCAGATGGTCAAGCGATACGTACCCGACGAATCTCTTCAATTGGTGCCGTACACCTGGGCAGCTGGACTCAAACGCACAGGGATGGATGATGAGCAGCTCCAGGGTTGATGTTGTATTGGGAGGGTTCGATCTGGTCAACGATGTCGGGTGATTGTGCGCAGCTTCCTCAGGCGCTGTCTATCTGGACGCAGGCAGGAACGACCGCCGCACCGAGGATACTGCACCGCCACAGCCATCCACGGTTCAGCCTGGCACACCCGCACACTCGCACACCCCGAACTAATAAGACTGATCCGTGGACACACTGGATGTCAGGTCCAATCCATGGAATCGGTCATAGGTACGTGCCCTTCGTCAATGGAAGTACATGACTGATTGGGCGCGGCACCCGACAGACCTGATGGTCCCGTCCATTCGGTGCTGAGTTTAGGTTCAGACGACAACGCGACGCAGGTACGTCAGCCTTCTCCGTGACCCGGCTGCCCACCCGCCGTCTCCTCTAGACAAGACGATGACGTGCAGTATACCAGGCGAGGTCTGGTGCCGAAGCTACCTACTGCGTGTGCTCTGCCCAACAGGCGACGGGAGGATGTGCACAACCATGAAGTTTAGAGAGACCATTCCAACATTTCCGAATCCGATCTTGTCGTGACGGCGTGGCTGCGTGAGCAAACAGCAAAAGCCCGACAATCTAGACTCTGGGATCTGGAGACGAAGACGATGTCAATCCCTTCTTGCGGCGGATACATCTGCCAAGACGGTGTATTATTATCCTCGAGGGACACCGTAACCTCTCACCTGCACAAGCTCCGCACCGTGAAAGAGCCCAGCTTGGACATCGAAAGGTGCGTATCCCAGGCAGGCCGTTCTGCTCAGGCATGCACGTACCGAGATGTTGTTGACCCAGCAATATCACATATTGATCCCACAGTCCAGGTAAGTGCAACGTCTCCAGTTGCCACATTCGACATCGAGTGTCATCCCGATGGCTCTTCGCGACCTGCCTCGGTACTTGCACAGTGGTCAGCGCCGACATTGACGGTGCAAACGCCTGGTGGGCGCCTGCGAGCACTGCTCTGTCCGTCATCTTGAGACTGGCGTTCTCGACTACGGGTTTTGACGAGACTGGCAAGCTACTGCGCCCAAGAGACAACTCGCCTCGCTAACATGTGACTACAGTTCCCTGATGGGCAGCGCCACTGTCGAGTCCCTGTATGAGACCTATTGTAGCGCTGTACGTCATATGCCTACAAGCCGCTTGCGATTCCGCCGCGACAAGATTCCAGAGGCGCTGTGTTGGACAAGCAGCATCGGATCTCGAGATGATGGAAAAGCAAATGTCCGAGCTGCCCATCTGTTGCCGGGCGCTGCAATGCAGTAAAGGCAAGGCCTGCTGATCATACGGAACACTGCCCACCAGGGTATTAGGCACTGGCTATGTACATTCGGTCGATTGGAATACATGAACAGAATAGATCCGTGCACCTCTTACCTCTCAAATCCGTGGCACTCTACCTGGATATCATACCTACCTTACGCGATGGTGAAGATTATGTAATCCCATCCAATTCGTACAGTGCCATTCATTGGCGTTTCATGATGCTGCCAGGTAAGGCACCTTCCCAGGCAAAGAAGCTGGCAAGCGTTACATCCACCGGATGCGGCTGCCCACTGGACTGGACCTCACGGATTCGACGTGATTTGTTATGGGCTCATCAGTCCGGCTACCTAATAGGTGAGAGGTACATATGTGTACGCCTAATTCCGGGCGCGGCGGATGAGTGTCCTCGTACCTGCGCCTGTCCCTGTCTCTCTCTGCTCGTACGCGGCGCGCGCCCGCCCATAGCTGCCCGAGCTTGGTTGCCGGTCCTGTCGCCGCTACCACCACCGCCGCCGCCGCCGCCGTCGCCGCCTGCATTCATTTTTCGACTCGGGCCTGGCTGAGGTTGTCTGTCTCTCTCTTGTCCCCAAATCTCTGCCCCACGACTCCAGACCGGCCTTCTCGCCAGCGACTCCGCCCCAACACCAACACCGGTCCAACGCCTCCAGATCGGGCCCTCTCCCGAGATCCCAGCAGAGCGCCAGAACGCCCCTGGCACGTCCCTGCACACGTCGCAGCGGCGGACACGCGCACGTCCATCTCGTCGCACGCAGGCGCCGCGACACCACCAGAGGCGTCGGAAGCCAGTCAGCAAGCATTGCACAGCCGGTCATGCCCCAGACGTGACGGAGAAGCTGTCTCTGTATAGCCACGCAGCCCCTCTCGGCACCAGTCGCTCGCTCGCGGCCGCCCTCGCGCCCGCTCGGCGCGGCACAGCGCGGCGCGCCATCCATTGCGCCTGTGCTGGCACCAGTACCCGGACGCCCTCCACCCGGGGCCACGATTGATAGGGAGCCCTTGACCCGCTCGCCACACTGCCCGGCGCATCGCACCCGCACGCACACGCGCGCCTGATTATCTGGCCCTGCCTTTTCCCGCGTCCCGACCAGAGCATAACTTCACAGCTTTTCTCTCTGTTTTTTTTCTCTCCTGCAGCGAGCCTCGGCGCCCCCACGACCGACATCAGAGATTGCTGGTCCGAGTCAGCGCACCTTTGATCTCGCCTTGTTATCTAATGGGTGCACCTCCTGCACCGCTCCATTGCCCCGGCTGATCTTCCGGCTTCCATTTCGCTTTCGACCGAGCCGGTCTGCTCCCTGCCTCTCTTTTGCTGAAGCGCTGCGTCGCGGCGACCGACAGCCCCCTTCACGGGACCTCCCCCCATTATCTGCGAGATCGAGACAGCACCATGTCGGACCAGGAGAATCAGGTCCAGCAGGGACTTGCAGGACTGACGGTAGACCACGATGCGTCACAGCAAGCCCTCAAGCCCATCAAATCAGAACGAGCCTCGGCTACGCCCGACGCCGACAGCAAAGCCCCGAGCGGCTCACCACAAGACGACAGACGAGCCACCAAGACCCGATCTCCCTCGACTCCAACATCACCGTCGTCTCAGCCAGGTGTCACCGCCAGGCCCAAAATGACGCGCAAAATCTCCTCCAAGCCCGTCGCTCGGGCCCCGACATTATACCACAGCCTACCCGACTCGACTTCGGAATCCTGCGAGAAGTTCCAGGTCATTCCTGACTGTCTATATGGCTCCAAGTCCCTTGGCGGTACCAACCACGATGCGCTGGACTGTGACTGCAGCGAAGAATGGGGTGAGTCCGCCCCAACCGTACCGATGTCGCTGACTGGCCACGCCTTTTCCGGGGCGACACGGCAGCTGGTCGCGTGGCATGTCGGGACGCGTACTGTCTACACTTCTGTTGAGTATCGTCAGCTAACACGAACGTCCAGACGATGGCACCAACAACGCCTGCGGCGAGTACTCGGACTGCATCAACCGCGCCACCAAAATGGAATGTGTCGACGGGGACTGCAACTGTGGTCGAAAATGCCAAAACCAGCGGTTCCAACGCCGGCAGTACGCCAACGTCTCCGTCATCAAGACAGATAAGAAGGGCTACGGGCTGCGCGCCGACAGAGATCTGCAGGCCAACGATTTCATTTTCGAGTATATTGGAGAGGTCATCAACGAGCCGACCTTCCGCCGCCGCATGGTCCAGTACGACAAGGAAGGGATCAAACATTTCTATTTCATGTCACTCAATCGACACGAGTTTGTCGACGCCACCAAGAAGGGCAACCTGGGTCGCTTTTGCAACCACTCGTGCAATCCAAACTGCTATGTTGACAAATGGGTTGTTGGTAAGAAGCTGCGCATGGGCATATTCGCTCTTCGCAAGGTTCAGGCGGGCGAGGAACTTGTCTTCAACTACAACGTTGATCGGTATGGCGCAGACCCGCAGCCATGCTACTGTGGCGAGCCCATGTGCATGGGCTTTATAGGTGGCAAAACGCAGAGTGGCCGCAATACGAAGCTATCGGAAGCGACCATTGCGGCTCTGGGTGTCGACGATGATGGCGACTGGGAGGCAGGGCTCAGCAAGAAGCCTCGGAAGAAGAAGGCCGATGAGGACGACGAAGACTATGTCAACAGTGTGCGGGCACGCGAACTCGACGAGGATGGTGTCACCAAAGTCATGGCTCAGTTGCGTCAAATCGATGACAACGAGGACAAATGGATCGCTGTCAAGCTCCTGGAGCGCATTCAAAAATGTGACGACGAACGTGTCCTCAACCAGGTCACACGCATGCATGGATACTCGACCCTCAATGCTGTCATCAAGACCTTCATCGACGACCACAACCTGGTGCTCCAAATCCTCGACGTCCTATACAAGCTTCCGCGGATGACTAGGAACAAGATCACCGACTCCAACATCGAAGATACTATTGAAGGTCTGGCCCAGTCGGCGCATCAAGATGTGGCTGGGGAATCATCCCGTCTTCTCGAAGAGTGGAAGAAGCTCAAAGTAGGGTATCGAATCCCTCGCAAGAGGCCCGACGGCAACGGCATGGGGCCCTCGGAGAATTCATATGGGGAGCGTCGCAACGCCCGTCCCGAGGAGCCGTCAAAACCTACCGTCACAGCTCTGCCCGACAACATTCCGAAAGGGCCGAAAAGCCAGGTGCCCCAGCGAGCGCCCGCGCATTTCAACCCTCGACCACGTCGCTCGCTTGCGCCGCAGTCGCTACCTGCTGGTTGGTTTGCCGCGACGGATCAGAACGGGAAAGCATACTTCTACGATAAGGCCGGCAAGGTGCAGTGGATTCGCCCGAGCGCCCCGTCCTCTGCTAGCCCCCAGTCACAGCCGATTGGCCCTTCAAAGGCCGAAAAGGACCAGAAGAGCATTCAAAGCATCATCGACTCTCTCACCAAACCAGGTGCTCCTCCTAATCGCTCAGCCTCCCAGACACCACAGCAAAGCACACCGACCCAAGAATCGAAGAAGGAAAAGTGGCGATCTCTGCCGCTGGACAAGCAGAAAAAAATATATGAGAACACTGTAAGTGGCACTGAGCCCGCAACTCTGATCAAATCCTCTCCATGCTGACCTTTCCCCAGCTCTTCCCCCATGTAAAACACGTGATGGACAAGTTTCGACACAAGCTTCCTAAGGAAGACCTCAAAAAGTTCGGCAAGGAGATCAACAAGAAGCTAGTTGCCTCGGATTACAAGAACAACCGCGTCGATGACCCGACTGCGATCTCGGAGAAGCAGGAGGTAAAAGTCAAGAAGTATGTCAAAGACTACTTCGAGAAGGCAGTCGAGAAGTACAGGGCGCACGAGAAGAAGAAGGCGGGACGTGCTGCCGCAGGGGAACACAGTGCGGCAGCAGAGCCCAGCAGCGCCGCCTCCGACTCTCCGGCTGCGGGGTTGCCGGCCAAGGATGAAGACGACCTGGCCATGACGGACGAGGAGGACGCCGGATCGACGCCAGAGAGCGTGACGTTGAAACGCAAACGCGACGACAACCCCGCTGCTGCTACCAGCGCCACGCCCAGCGAGACTCCCATGGTGAAGCGGCTGAAGGAAGTCGGCGACGAGGCGCCATCCCCACCCCCGCCCCCGCCCCCGCCGCCCCGCCGGCTGGCGATGCCGAGCCAGTCTCATTGAGCGAGGAGGAGGCGGCCCTGGTGCGCGAAAACGCCGAGGCCGAGGAGGCCGAGCGCGGTCAGCTCGAGCAGCAGGAGGCAGACCTGCAGCGCGAGAATGAGCTGAACATGATCGACTTTGAGCGCCAACAGCAGAGCAGCGGCCAGGTCAACGGCAAGACCGGGCACGAGGGGGCCGATGTCGCCGAGGAACGCAGTGGCACGATGAAGCAGAAAAGCAGCCTCGCCCACGCGGTCTTGGGCCACTAGGAGACCGGGTGCCTTGCCGGCTTGCAGCTGCTGGCTGGGGTGCCATCGGGGCAAGTGGCTCGGTGAAGAGCTGTGCAGCAAGAGCAAGGCCCAGCTGGGGTACGACGTTCGAAACGTTGGGCGAGTCGAAGAAAGACACTGCTTGGCCTCCCCCATTTCCGCCATAAGATCTCAATACGTTCCTACGACCCTGGGGGGTCGATCCATGGCGGGGAAGGACAAAACCAGTTGTACCTATAGATAATTCATTCACACGCTACATGGGAGGTCGTTGCCGTGTAATCAAAATAACTTTGGCTTTCGTTTGACGGCTTCTGTGACATGGCTTGTGCCAGCTCGTGCATCCATCTAACACGTCTTCGGGCCCGTATAGTCAGTCTGTCGCAAGCCGGGTATGGTGCACTTTCTGGCCGTGACAACGTGAGATGGAAGATGCATTATATTCCAAAAGAAAAAAAAAGCCCCAACAATGACGCTATAAATTGCTTCCTGCCTGATCTGCGCGGAGAGGCTCGCGCATGACTCATCATGGCGCGATACAGTGCGATACCTTTTGCGAAATACATATAATGGCCAGAACCTTGGCCAATCTCATCCCTCTACCTAGCCTCGCCGGACCAGGTGAGTCCCAGCAAACCCGTGGGAAAATTGCGTAATGCTCTTTAGTTAGTGCTTTAAGTTGATCTGCCAACTCGCTTCGATTACCTGTCTCTCTTTCAATAATACCCTTTCCGCTTACGTCGAAATCCGAATCTTTATCATGAAGAGACAATCTTCTCCATAGCCTCAATCAGCTGATCAGCGTGGTGCTTCTCAAAGATGAGCATGGGGCGCAGGCGAACAGCGGAAGCACCGCTGCCACCAATGTTGACGCCGACGGTCTTCGCGCGCTTGAGGAAATCGTCGCGGCGGGGAGTGTCCCAGGCAATGAAAGTGCCCTGGCCCTTGCCGCGTAGGTTCTTGAAGTCCTCGGGGTACTTCTGGGCGAGGGCCTCGATGCGGCCGTACAGGTAGTTGCCAACCTCGGCCGTCTTCTCGACAAGGCCGAGACGCTGGATCTCGTCAATGATGGCGCGGGCAAGGATCACGCGAGCCGGGTCGCCCATCCACGTGTTGAACTGGCGGTAAGGCTTGTTGGGGCGCAGAGACATGTCGCCAAAGTAGTAGCCAGCGGTCTGGGCCTTCTTGCTGAAGGTGACCATGTCCGGGGGCGTGGACAGGTTCCAGTGCTCGTGGGCCCAGAACTTGCCAGTCGCGCCAAAGCCAGTCTGGACCTCGTCGACGATGAAAAGGACGTTGTGTTTCTTGGTGATGTCGCGCAGGCCCTGGAAGAATGCCGGGGAGGCGTGGTTGTCACCACCCTCGGACTGGATGGGCTCAACAATGACCGCAGCAGGGGGGATGTGGTAGCTGGTGATGAGCTTCTCGACCTCGGCCAGCGAAGCAGCCTCAGCGCGTGCGTTCTCCTCGGCGTGCTGGTCGAGGGGGTACTTGAGGTGGGGGAAGGTGGCCTGGGGCCAGTCGAAGGCGGGGATGTCCAGCTTGTGGATGGCCTTGGAGCGAGTGGTGGACAGGGTGCCGAACAGGCGGCCGTGGAAAGCCGTCTTGAAAGACAGTATGGATAGCTCGGAGGAACCGGGGGACTGGTTGTTCATGACCGACTCCAACTCCTCGGGCGTGAACTCGACGTCGGGGCCACCACGCTCCTGCTGGCGACGCCACATGAAGGCAGCCTTGTAGGCGGTCTCGTTGGCGTCGGAGCCGGCCATGGCAGTGAAGACCTGGCCCATGCCCTGGGGGGCGACCTTGAGCAAGCTGGTGTTGAGCAGGTCGGCCCAGTCGTGCGAGGGGAAGTTACCTAGGGCGGGGCGGTTGATGATGGCGTTGACCATCTCGGGGGTGGAGGCCGCCTTGGCCAGGGCGGGGTTGTTGTAGCCCACGGGGATGGAGGCGATCTGGGCGTAGACGTCGAGGAAGGTATTTCCATCAGGATCGATGATGTAGTTGCCGAAGCTCTTGGTGTAGTCACCCATGAGGTTCAGCGAGCGCGTGTCAAAGACCTCGTCAAGCTTGGCGATGGCCTCCTTGGACTTGGGGCCGGGAACAGACGTCTTGAGGACGGCGGCCTCGGGCTCGCCGGCATAGTATGAGGAGACGGAGCGCGTGGCGGAGGCCAGCCACGGGCGAGGCGCGGTCTGGGACAGGCGGCGACCAGCGGCGGCAACGACGGGCCGCCAGGCAGCGGACTGGCGCAGGGCAGCCATTGTGTAGGTAAAAGGGAGCAGAGCGTGTGCGTATGCGTGTGTAGGAGAGCTGGTTGGGGCGTTTGTTGATCTTGGCCAGGCGTAGTGCAGGGCCAGGAAGAGGGACGGGGGCTCGCGGACGGAGAGGAAGAAGCACTTGGGCTTCTTCGGCCTTTGTATGCCGGGGCCCTGGAGCGGTAGCGCTATCGGACGCAAGCTGCAAATACGGCGGCCGGGGCTTTATCTCTGGGTCCGGGTGGCAATGGGCAGAGGCGCTGCCAGCCAGTCAGGATGGCGGCGGGGCGGCGGCGGCGGCAAGACAAGGCAGAGGCTGGGAAGCTGCTGCAGGTCGAAGCTTAGCCGCGTGTCTCAGGCGGCGGAGGGTCGTAGTTTGCGGGGTTGGCGACGGCGCGTCTTATTGGCGAATGGGCCGGGAGTCCCCTGGGGGCAGAAGTGAGGGTTTCCGGGGGTGAGGTCGCCCAGGACTTGCTTCGGTTGAGGAGTTGCCCGACGAGGTCCAATGGCGTTGGCTGGAATGTGAATGTTTGAGGAACGCGTATTGGATGTGCAGCGCAGCCGAGGGCAGACGGTTTACTTGTATCCGTATGTAGTGGATGAGAATGGAAGGGGCGAATGGATGTCCAACGAGACTGACTGACCAGACTGTCGCCTTCCTTCCCGTGCAAGCAGCGCCCCGTACCGACTGTTGATATACTCGCGGCGTCTCGCATGGGACTTCCAATTAGGGAATATCTGCATCCCTCGCATCTGAGGCACGCGGGGCCGTACGGGCAAACGCTATCGGCGCCGGTACGTACGCCACCTCCGGCGAGGGGATGTACGAGTACTTGGTATCTCCGACGGACGCGATCCGTGGCCTCCCTACCTTACCTGTGCCTACCACCAACTACCTACATTATCTTAGGTAGGGGCAGGCACTCGTAGTGTGGTGGCCGCAGGCTATCTACCTACCACCCTACCTACCTATCTATCTCCAGGTCTATCCAATCCATGCTCAGGTTGACGATGATACGGGCTGGGCTATCGCCAGGTCTTGCCCCACCTCCCCCACTGAGCCGCCGCCAGATGCCCACTCACCCCCGCCGTCGCATTGCCGTCCCCTCTGGCAGCGTGGCAAGCAGGCGGGCAGGGCGCTGAGTGCACTACCCGTACAGGGGAGGGTGGGTGGCAGGCCCAGACTTTGCGGGCGGCCCTCTCACTGTTGTCACGCTCCCCGCCTTCCCGTCTTTTGCCACTTTGGGCAGGTCCACGCGGGCGAGTGCCCTCGTGGACAAAACTCGGCTCCTCACTCCAGGACTTGCCGTACCTACCTCCTACCTACATGTACCTACATTACCTAACCTACATGCGGTGCATTCCCGGGAATAGGTCACGAGTAGATACGGAACGGTACTTCCATCGGCACCTACAGTATCTACCTAGTGGACCTATGTGCTGCTGAGCCTTATCGGTCAGGAAACTCTCCCCGACATCGCTCTCCCTTCCGAATTCGTTTGCCGTAACTATTACACCATCCACTGCCCTCTCGTGGCTCTCCATTACCCGGCCCAAATCAGAAGGCCTTGCCAATTGGGACGATCGGGCTCATCCAGAACAGACGGCCTTGCTAGGTCACTCGGCCCGCCCTCGTCAGACCAGCCCGGAAAGCCAGGCCGCCAACGGGTGTCGCGTCGACTCGTGCTTGTCGTCGCCGCCAGATACGGCCAACCGACTTCCATCCTGGAATCGGGTCGAGTTTTGTCGGGAAGCGAGAGAAAACGATGCACCAACACACGCTCGCTTTGACGCATTAGGCTGCACCATTCACAGGTTCCCGCCATTCTTCCCAGCGCCGGAGATCATGGCCAGACTATGCTGAAGTGAACGGGGCCAACGGGGGACGAGTCTCGTAAAAGGCTCGTGTATAGGTAGGTAGGTAGGTAGGTAGGTAGGTAGGTAGGCAGTCTGTATCCTTATTGGGGCGCTCGATTCCAGCGCCACGGTTTGCTTCCGAGCAGCCAGTATCCAATGGTTGCGGGACGAATGCTCTTCCTAGCTACTGGCAACGGAGGCCCCATACAACCCAACCCAACCCATGCTGCCAGACCCCGGGTCATTCAATGAGGTCTGAGGCCCAGCTTTGGCTTTTGGCTGAGGGCGAGGGCGAGAGGATTCCCCAGCCGACAACGGCGCTCAGAAGCGTGTGAAGTGTCGTCGACAGTCCCGTTGTGACAGTCGAGCCGGCGTGTGCAGAGCCGGGTTGAGGCCCCATATGCTAAACTAAACGCGTCTGGCTACAGGACTACGAGTACTGCACTTGCCAAAAAGACGGGCACCCAAAGACGAACCGTTCATATTAGGAGAACGCAAAGAATTGATGAGTCGGCCGTGATATTCTCTGTAGATGGAGTAGTTTTGGAGTGCTTGCTTTTCCGCGACTGCCTGTCTTTCCAGACGCGTCCGCCCCGACGCTTTCACAATCGAGGTGCCTTGTCTGTCTCCAATGCTGAAGATGATACTGACGCGGATATATCTTGGTTTTCCCATATGAATGCCCTGGTGCTCTGTTCATTCCCTTACTAAGGAATCACCTAGCGGGCTCTAGAAGTCAAGACCAATCAGACTTCAGGTGGTCGGCTGTTGCACTTCCAAGCTGTGATTCACAGCGGCGGGGGAGGATGAGTCTCTGAGGGCTGTCCAGCTTTGGCCTGTAGCTGATGAGCGACGTGCATCGCAGCTCCTCGGTATAATTGTGAGACGGGAATCCATGGGGCAGTACAGTTCGGCCAAGGTCGAACGCAGACCGTGGCACGATATGACCGTCACTTACAGCCCTATGATGCCGCGATATCCAGTGGCACCGCAGTATGTTGCTATAGTCGTAGTCATCTGACGAACACACTGAGAAATCTTCTCACGCCACGAGCAGACGAGGTGCGTGGCATCGCTGGCTGCCTTGATCTTCAGCGGGGTGAGGAACTCGGCGTCGACAGAGCAGCCAAGCGTGCTGTCGCCAGAAAATAGACTGCTAGTCCCAGCACCACTGCACCATTTCCGACTCTGAATTAAACAACGCCACCGCCACAACCGCTCCAGATGAGACACGGACCAGGATGCAGTACGCGTGCATGACTTGGACAGCAGTGACTATGAACGTACGAGCTTCCCATAGTGCCCACGGCCACATCTTGGGGTCCGAGTGCTATCTGCTGCCATGTAAGCTTTCATTCCGAGTATAGAGACACTTCACGTATAGAGCCAACTACCTGTTAGCTCGCTGGTCACAGGGCCAAAAGTCAGGTACTCACTCAACTGGCAAACTTCGAGGGTTCTCACTGTAGCTAGGTAGGTAGGTAGTTGCAAGAGACACCACGGGCGTTACTCCCGACGTGAAAAGAACCACCGCCTCAGTGCAAGTAAAAGAAGATGCCCTCCATATGTCGCCTGAGCCGGCAGACACGTGTGGCGACGGCACACCACAACCTCCTTTCAGGCCAGCTCTACGAACCTCTGTCGCCGGCGACTTGAATCCGGTCAAGCCGGACCCCCTCCGAGGCGGCCGTGTAGACGTCGCGCCGAACCGCGCAATCCAAAGTGGCGGTTTCGACTGAGCAGGAGAGACGGAGAGCCGCACGATGGCACAGCATACCTGCCCTGTTCTCCACCTGCCGAGAGCCCGCGCTCCCTTTACGGCGCAAAGAAAGAAATACAGAGCATCACGAGCGGTCCCCCCCACCAAGTCATCATCAACATGCGTGTGTATCTCACTTCGCCCAGGCAGCCGGGCCGGGCCCAGGATCGGCCTGCAAGTGTCCCGTTCCATGCCGCGACATGACTATACGCGTTCTCCAGGCGGCCACCGCGCGTGACATCATGACTGTGCTGGGACCATTCCTGACTGCGACAGAGGTACAATACACCGTGTTTTTTTTTCTTTTTCTTTTTTTTACCTTGGGCCTCCGTGGCACGGTCGTACGAGACAAGGGGGAAAGGGCTGGTTACCGGTGATGATGATGATTGTGATGACTACGAGATGACGATGAGGGTGACGGAGAAGAGGGTCAGAGGAGGACCCTTCGATCCAAGCGGCGAGCGACCTCCTCGAGCACGGCCGCTGCCCTTCTGCCGGCCGCAGCACCATCGTCTCATCCCGGAGGAGGGGAAGAGGGAAAACGGCATCCGAGCGCGCGGGGGTCCGCGGAGCCGACCGGGAGAGCGAATGGCTTGCATGCTCGTCCACCGCGCTCGTAGCGCGACGGCACGTCTCCCTGTCGCGATTGATGCCGCGTCTTTCTGTCGCGTCACGGCTGGCTAGCACCAGACATGGACCGGTCAGCGTGGCTGGGTCGCGTTCTGCTGCGTATGGTAGGTACCTTAGGTAACAAGTGCCTGCTCGCACGCGTACGGAGCGAACCCCTGCCAGCGTCGACCGCTGCTCGGGTCCGGGTTCGTCGACGAGGCCAGCGTTGCAACGACGCTTCTACGAAAAAAGGTACAAGTCGGAATACCACCTGCCCGACCCGGACACAGATCTCACGTGGCAAGAGGAGAGGCAGGGCAGGCTCGCTCTGGGAGGATTTGGCCGTCATGCCTGACATGGTCGTCATCGGGGCCGTCTCGCACACTTAACCGGCATAAAGTACTCGTATTGCTTAGGGAGACTCGCGTTCAGCCCGGTCTCTTCTCGCTGGCCCACTGGGCGGCTTCTGCCATGCAACCCCCCTCGATACGAAACTGCGATCTGCTGAGAGGGGGTGAATGGACGGAGCGCGGCTATCTCGATGGACTGCTGACAACAGGCTGGCCGCCGAGGCAAGGGGCCGGGTTTGTCCACCGCGAAGGAGGGACAGCACTGCGAGTGCAGCCCCAGCCACCTCTATTCTGCCCCTTTCTCGTCGTCACTGTCGGACCGGCTCGTTAGAGTGCAGAGGAGGAAGCGTAAGCAGCGATCCTCCGGCGGCAGTGAGAACCACGACGAGTGGCCCTCGCCGGCTGGACAACCACGAGCGCTGTGAGTAGGTACGATGCCCTCTTGCCCTGGAGGGGTGAGACTCCTGAAGGATCTTTGACAGGCCAGCCAGCCCGCGACCCCCGGTGCCCCCGTCCCTCTTCCCGGGCCGGCCTGCCCCGCTATGCTCCTCTGCCTTCGGCCTTCGGGAAGGGGGGGGGGGGCTGAAATGGGGCCAGGGCAACGCCATTTATGGATGAATAGAGAGGATAGTGAGAACCAAAAACGGCCGACAAAGGGGGCTTTGCATCCAAGGAGTCCCCCCCCCCCCCCCTCTAAACCCCAAAACACAGCACGAGTCACGTCCATGGGTAAGCAGCCTGGTGGCTTCCGGCAGGCGACCGAAGACCACCCGGTCAATTCCCACCTCAGCGCGTGCGTTTTGTGTGTCCGGTGTACCCAGGTGTGTGTGTGTCTTCTCTGTGGTCTCTGTGGAGATTGCTGTGGGTTGCAGCCGACAGGACGGTTCGGAAGTAAAAGAAGACAGAAAGAGTGAAAACCCCCACCCACCGGAAAAACCCGCTCAGGACTAGAAAGGCAGGAGGGGGAAGATTAAAAAGCCACAAGAGGGAAACAGCAAATGATGCAAAGGGAGAGAAGTCGCTGATGAAGAGATAGACCAGGGTGGACAACAGCGGTGACCCCGGAAGTCGCCGGCGCACTGGCACTGGGACCAATCTCGCCACGAGTCCGGCCAGAAGAGGGCCAAGCGCGCGCGCGATCACGAGCACTCCCCACAGCACTCCGTACGCCATCGTACGGGCACGAGTATGATGCCTGCCTGCCTGCCCGCCTGCCTGCCCGCCTGCCTGCCCAACAGTGGCTGTTCTTCTCTTCGGACCTTCCAGTATGTGGGCTTGAGATCCAAAGCGAGATGAGATTACTTCCCCAGTCATGACCTGGCAGCAGGTCAGGCACCCGGCTCGCACTGCAGACCGGCTAGTAGGCCTGCCGGGGCCAGCCGCGAGTTTGTGCAGACGGCCCTGCTCTTCGTGTGACGGGGACAAGACCAAAAAAAAGACGGGCTCACGGACCCAGATGAGGCACGCGACCGGTGGTGCTGGCCGAGAGCTACGCGTACAGGTTAACACGCAGGGGCCATTACTACGTAGGGCCCTGGTGCCCATCGATACGGCCCGAAACGCAGTCTCCAAGAGGGTGGCCTGGAGGAGAAAGAGAAGAAAAGAGAAAAAGAGCAACAGAGCTTCGCGTACGGGTAGCCCCGCAGCCGTTAATCTCAAGACATCGACTACCTGGTAGTAAGATCAAGCCATTCGTACGCGTACTCCTCCCGCTCACGTGGGCGGGCGAGCGCCAACAGCTCATGCAGACTGTCGCGGCGTCAAGTCTGGGGATGGGTGCGTAAGGACGGATGGCCCGCCCTGCGCTTCGGAGCTGCGGATACATGCGAGATATCTCTGTTGATCCTTGCGAGACATGTGGCCCTCTTCTGCAGGCCGTGCTGTGTAGGAGTACTCGTACTCATACCTACCTAAGGTACCTATGCTGCATAGCCCGGATCGCATCTGCTGCTCCAGTCGTGACCTCATCAGCCTTCGTCTTTCGGGGCCTGGACAGCACCTCACACTGCAATCGTACCCGCATTTCGGTGCCGGGGGCGGACACAGTCAGATCGAATGCACTGGAGAGTTATTATTACGAGTACACTTGTCGTAGTCGCATCCAAACTGGGGCCCTGCAGCCCTGTACCTGATCCCTATAATTAGAGTCGCTATTCAGCCCTGGGCTCAGAGCCCCTCCCTTTGCTTTTTTCTTTCTGGGGCCCCTGGCCGATGCACCTTGACGTCGGCATGGCTACGAGTACTCGTCCTCGTGCTCGCAGAGGGTGCCTGTCCAGCGTTCCAGAGTTGTTGGTTGGGTACTCGTGCTCTCGCAGGTGCTCGTCAAACGGCTCTCCCTTCAAGATACGTCCCGCCTTCGCGCTTCTCTACCCTTCCAAGACGTTTGGTCTGCATTGATCAGGACCCTGAAATACGCACTGGCCGAAAATGAGGAAGAGCGGGGAGAAGACGCAAGAAGTGCCTGTTCTCCTCGACAAGGCCCCTCACGAGAGACCCTGATAAACAAAGACTGGGCCGGAGAGTGGTCGCTCTCACTCGCTGGTGTAACAAGGCGCTGACTCCGTCCGAGGGGCTTGTTTCAACCGACGATCCGATGCATCGGACTCGGGGTGACAAACTGAACAGGACAGGGCACGACGAGCCAGGGCTTGCAAGCCTCCTCGCTCGCTGGGAGCCCGTGGAGCCGTACCACCGGATCATGCCGCGACGGGGGTGGTGAGAGAGATGGTTTGATCGTCGGAAGATCAACCGACCCTGCGGCGACCCAACCTGACCGGGGGGAAACAGGTCTTGGGCCGGGTGTTGTTACTACGACCGCGGCACAATCGGAGAGCATGTTGCTTGCGCTGCCCGTGCTCGTACTGGCTGGCAGGGTATTCGTACCCGCCAGGACGAGGCTTATATCAGGCTTGTAATAATGTCCATTCTGACCGCGGCCCGCCTGTCTGCGTCCACGGCCTCTGCGCCCACGCGACAAGGACCCCCCTTGGGCTCAGTCCCTCTCACAAGCTCGGTGATTGATGTCCGGGTTTTCCGGGACGCTCACCGAGTCAGTCGGTCGCCGAACCCAGGCCCCGTAATCCAGAGAGGGAGAGAGAGAAAAGAGAGGAAGTATCTGGAGAAAAAGATGAAGACCTTGTAGACCAGGGTGGGTGCGGCGCCGGTTGCCTGGGGAGCGCTGAGCCAAGGTGTGGGTAGCCGAATCCTGCGACATAAAGACACTTCATCACCGGCGACTGGCGACTTTGGCACGTCTGGCCAGGCCCGACGCGTCCTCTTCGCAAGGCGGTCAAGAGAAGAGGAGAAGGATTCGTGAGATGGGCACTTGGCTGCATGTATACTTACTGAGTAGACACCCGCACTCGAGGTCGCGACAAAGGCAGCCTCGCCCATCGTCTCCAACATTGTCGCAGGAAGGCTTGGGGGCTGAGGGAATATGTCACGCGGGACCCCGAGAGATATGTGTGCGCGCGCCGTCGCTGTTGCGACTAGTTCTCACGATGTTGCTCAACGGCGAGCGCCGTCGTCTCAGGAGCCAGTCCCTGTCAGGGAAAATGCGCCCCGCGCCCGCCCACCCCCTGCCATCCGATTCGATTGCTCGTGGCCCGATGCGGCGAAGGATTGTTCTGGCAAGCGAGACCGCTGGCTTCCCAACCCCCATCCAAGCCTTGCCGTTTCTCTTGTATATGGTCTCGTACTCGTAGGCTGACTCGTGGCAGCAGTGGCACTTTTACTCCCTCCGTGGAGTCAAGAGGGAAAAGATGTGTCGTTTCAGGCCCGTCGAAAAAGGGCCCGTCCCAGTCTCGACCTCCCTCTGAGACGGTGGTCGCAGTGACCTGGAGTCGGGATCTCATCCCCCAGCATCCATGTTGCCTCTCATCACCTGCAGTAGTTGTGGAATGCGGGAATGTCGCCTCTTTTTTCAAGCCCTGCCCACTGTCTTATCGTGGCAGAGCTGTGTCTTGCCCGAAGTTGTGGGGGTGGCCTTCTCGCATTCCGGCGGTGATTTGTTTGGGCATACGTGACGCTGATATTGGCCGTCGTGGCGGACGACGCATTTTCTGCGCATGCGATCGAATCGCGATTGTCCCCTATAGCGGGCGATGGCTATTTGGTTTCTCGCGGCCCGGTCGGACTGGGCAGCCGATCGTCGAGATGAGGCATCCGGCCCTCGGCCTCCTGACGGGGCAGTAAACAGAACAAGATGCGCTTTGGCCATGCCACAGACGGCACAGCACCCTGTGGTGGGCATCAAGTCAGTGGCGAGGGCGACAAGAGACGAAAGAGGCCTGCGTTTCTCATTTGAATATTTGGAGCCAAGGGGATCCCGACTTGTAACAAGCGTGGATAACCTGGCGGTTTCTGGTGCAGGGAGCGAGGGGGCCCACGAGCAGCCCCTGCGTCCAGTACTCACTCGTACGAGCATCCGCAAACTGGCCAGGCCAGGGCAGAGGAAGAATTGGCCACCGGCAGAGTCAGTCTGGCGTCTGGCGTCTGTCTGGTGCCTGACCAGGGGTACCTGCCCGCCCCGCCGGAAGAGGCGAAGGGGTCTTGTCGGAGGTGCAAATGGCCCGGGTGGCAACAAGTTGGGATGAGTTTCTTCGGAGCCGCATATCTCGTAGTGCCGTCTCAGACCGCATCCTGACGAGAGATTGTTGAGTTTGTATGCTGCCTGCCACGAGGTCGCACATTGTCGTAACAAGCTGCAGTTCGGGGTTAGTTGGTGGCCACGGCCAGCAGGCTGCCCGCTCGGCTGCTCGGGGGAAGGCAAGAAGGCGCAGGGAAGCTGGCTATTGTTATTAGTAGTATTCTGGTCGAGCGCGCGTGCGGTTGAAGCACGGGGTGTGGCTGGCTAGCCGGCCATGGGCGACAAGAGGGCCGTGAGATTCGCCGCCGGCCACACACAGCCGCAAGGGCCTCTCCGCACGTGCCCCGGGGCGCGGCGCCAACGCAGGCTCACGGACTCGCAAGAGATGACGACCTGGGTGCCCTCACACGGGGCCCGGGGATGTGGTGGCTCTGCGCGGCCAGCGGTCCGGAGCAGGGCGAGCGAGGACGAGCGCCGCCAGGGCGTGAGCTGGTGTGATGGTGGTAGTGTGTGTCAAAGACGACAGGAATGGGCTCGAAGTGGGGGCTGCTCTGGCTCCGCATAATCAAAAACGCTGGGATGGGTACACAGAGCGAGCAGGAGCTGGAGAGGCAGCGGCAGCGACGACGACGACGACGACGGGGACCTGAAGCCCAGGCTGGCAGCACCTCCAGCAGCCCGTGGAGGTACCTGCACTCCATGGCCCCTGCCAGAACCTGGACCTCGCGCGAGGTACCCGTGCTGGTACCGCGTGGTGGCCGTGCTACCGGCTGTGTTGGTGGGCGGCGAGATGAGACGGCATGGGCCCGCCCATCCGGTGTTCGTTCTCGAGGGTCGCGGCAGCCACGCAGAGTACCCCGGCCATACCTCGTTCCTGGGTATCCCCACCCATTCCTTACCTCCATTGCTATTGCTACGAGTACTGGACCTCGTGGGTGGGAAGGAAGAACCAGCCTGAATTGTCCCACCCCTCGTGGCTCTGGGCAGTCGCAGGGATATCTTTGAGAGGTACTACTAAACGATACATGTACCCATGGAATGAACCTGGCCCCCGTCTTGCGTACCCATGCATCTTGTTCCGTCTTCATTCTTCTTCTTCTTTATTATTGCTTCCCCCGGGTCTGGTATCCCCCATTTCTGCTTCTTGCGAGCAAGACTTCTATTCTGTTACCGGGCCGAACCATCTTCGCTTCGGCTCTTGTTGTTGTTATTGTGATTCTTCCGCGCCTGACTGGATCGGCCTCTTTTACCATCTTCACTTCGCCATTTGCCATTCCCAACCGGCATCCACTCATTACCACGACTTCCAAGTCATAACAACGACACTTCTCGACGCTCATTGCTCCCACGTTCTGATTCTTGTTCGACTCGACCTCCAGGGCTAGCACCATCCGAGTTTCAGCCACCGTCGCCACCAGCAGCTGCTCGTCATCACCGAGACGGCAGCCTGCAATTTACCAGCCGAGCCTCGCCTTGTGTCCCCCGAACCAATTACGCCCCGTCTTGCGCCTTGGACCCAAATCAGAGCCATTGCGGCGCTACGAAGGAAAGGAAAGAAGAAGAAAAGGGAGAAACAAAGGACGACTAGCAGCCTCAGACAACTCGACTAGCATCGCCAGCAACGACTCATCTCTGACCTGGGTCTTGATCACTGCACAAACTCGTTCTTCAGCGAATGCTACCAGCATCGCGACACCAGCGCACCGTCACTTCACCAGCAAGCGCTGCAACCCGCAGGAAGAGCCATTAAAGTGGCCGCGACCACGACTGGAACCATCTATCCCCCGCCCCCAGTCGCGAAAAGACCTGGCCACAGAGCCCGGTTACACACTACTGCAGACCAGAGCCTGGCCAGCAGCAGGCGAACGAGCTTTGTGATCCCACGGGATCCTGCCCCAGCACGAGCGCCCAGCGAGTATACGAGTCCAGAACCTGGGCGTGGCTGAGGTGCCCGTACCTGCATTAGGCAACCCCACCCCGACCCAAACCAACGGCGGTGTTCCCTGCACACGCAGAAAACGACACCAAGCAAACCACGCAAACCCCGGCGCCGACGGGACAGGGGTCCGGCGAGATTGCACCGCCGCTGCTGCTGCTACACCACCGCGTCGAGTTGCATCTGTTGTTATTATTGTTGTTGTTATTGTTCTTGCTGCTGCTGTCGGTAGCCGTGGGCTGTTCTCCGTGCTGTGCCCGCATATGCCGCCAGTGCCAAGCCACCGCCGACGCCTCGACTCTTTGCTATAAGCCGCTGCTCCAGCCTTACACGCGACGCAACGGCCCCTCACACGCGTCGCCGCATCTAATTGGCTTCGCTTTTTTGATTGCCTGTTACCAGAACTCGTGTCTGGTCGCCAGTCGCACACAGACTTGCTGCCCCTCCTCGGCGCTCTCGCAAAAGGAACAAAACCCTCTCCGCGGCCCCTTCATGCGGCCTCGACAATTGACTGTCGCTCTTCTTGTCCAAGCACCACACGGATCGCCTCATTGACCGGCATAAATCCCTTTTGGGATATTCAAGACCCGCTCGCCCATATTGCATATCGCTTGCACGGTGCAGCAAAGCTTGCCTGCCATCGCCCAGAAAGAACGACTGCCGTGTTCGTCTGCTAAAGAAAGCGACGCATAGCGCCTCACGGGCCCCATCGTGTTTCACTTAAACCCTCTTTCTTCGCGCAGCCTTTCCGGTCTGCCGTGATCGACGTCACTTGCGTCCGCGACGAGAGGTATAGAGATCGCCGTGCGCATCTTCATATACAGCCCCCGCCGAGCTGCCCTCAGAATCCCGTCGGTGGACCCACGGATACTGGTCATCCCAGCCCGGGTCGTCTCTTGCATGCTCGCCAACATGGCTGTCTCCCACCTGACACAATCAGCTCTCGCGGCCGCCGCCCTGCTGTCTACGGTAGCGGTTCTCGCGCTTGACGGCGTTCTCACCTCCAGCCTATGGGCCGCCAACTCGTCTTTCAAGGCCGCTGCTCTTGTCGGCACCCTTCTGCAGGCCATTCTCTTTTTCACTCTGACCCTTCTCACCGCGAACCACTTCCGCGGAGTCTCTGGCTGCACGCCGGGCTTCCAGAATGGTGTGTGGTTCTGTTCCAACGTTGTCGCCAGCATACTAGCTGCTGCTGCCTCTCTGGCGGCCCTCATCCCTACGAGCCAGGCCGTCGAGATGCCCGCGACCAACTTGGGCCTCTCCATGAATAACCTCCTCATGGGCGTGGCCGTTTCGTTGGGTTTCGCTTTTGCCGCTCAGCTAGTCTTCTTCATCATGTATTTCATTGTCAATCGATGGCCGTCGGACTCGGCCACTGCTCCTCACTCGGTCGAGGACGGCGGTCTCTTTTCGGAGAAGCGGGTCAAAGGTGTTCCGTACGATAAGACCCACGAGGCCCCTATGGTCAGCATCTCCATTGAGCAGACCAGCCGACACCGATTCAACAGCACACGCTCGGCCACCGACACGCTCAGCTCCATTCACACCGCCAACTCTCGCAGTGTCCGTCACATCAACTCCAAGACACGCCTGCTTTCCAACGGCTCCAAGAAGACAGCCAGATCGCTTCACACCCGTATCTCTCTTGACTCGCTGTCGGGCAAGTCACCGTCGCCTTCCAGCATCAACCAAGACGGCTTCGACTCGTGGGACACGTCCGCCGTTGAGTACTCCAGACCGACCGCCCTCGAGCCGGCGCTGGTTCTGGCTCCCCGCGGCCTCGAGACAATCCCCGCCAGCCCAACAGTCAGCAGCCGGAGCCCCAGCCCGGGTCGCCCGCTCGACCTGGCACGTCCCAAGCTGGCCACACGAAGCCGCAGCTACAGCCCCATGACCCGAGGCCGGAAGGAGCAGCGGCCCCAGACGCCCGAGCTCGAGGACCTCGAAGCCCCCAGCGAGCTGCACATCCACCCGCTGTTCCGCTCCGACTCGCCCACACCGCCGCCGCAGACCACCCGCAACACCATTGTCGTGGCCGCGCCGGACGCCGGAAAGACCTTGTCCGAGCGGTCGCTGGGCGAGATGTCCTCCAACAACGGCAGCCGCCGGTCCGTCAACCGTCTGCGCAGCAGCAGCCAGCCCCTCTCGGCCGGTTCATCACTCAGCCACACGGCCAGTACCGAAAGCTTCCGTAAGGTATCGCCGCTCAGCATGTACAGCAACTGCGACCTCACCGTGCCTGAGGTCCCCGAGTGGGCGCAAGAACGTGCCCTGACGCCACCCATTCCCGAATGGGTGCTCTCAGCTGGCTCGCGCACCAGCCTTACCGAGTATACGGGGCGCAAGCTGCGGGACCAGACCCCTCCTGCCGAGGACGACGATGAGTAGGCCAGAGTCGGGATTCCGGACGCAGGGGAGGGGCGAGCAAGCTGCTCACCCCTACTCGCCTTCGGAGGATTGTGGCTAGACTCATGAGTGATGAGCTTTGACGACGATTTAATGACACCATAATATAGACCTGGGAAAAGGCGAGCTGGCTGGGATGATTTTGATGGGTTTCTCTTCCCTGTTCTGGATTTCTTCTTGTTTTCTCTCGCCTGCCCACCCTGGACACATGCGCATCCCTTTGTCAACGGTCAGTCTTCAGACTAGACGCATGCCCCGCTTGATGTGCAGAGGGTTACCTCAGACGGGGGAGTCAGCGAGCTCCCGCTACTCATAGAGTTTTCCGGGTTTTCTCTTCCCCTGTCGACTTCTCTTATATCTTGATCTTTCTTCTGTTTCAGCGCGGCGTTGTACCCGAGAAGAGAGGCAAGCCAAAAGAAGCCGCGAATCTTCCCCCATTTTCACTTTCCTACTGTTCTTTCTTTTCGATCTATCAGGTTTAGGGCAAAGGAGGACGGCGGATACCCCGGGTGCTCATCACGAGCAAACGCGCACTTTGACTGTGCCAAGACCCGACGACCGATGGATGGCTGGGCCCTCTACAGGTCTGCAGCAACAAACCAACAAGTAAAACCATAAAACACAAAGATTTCAAAACATGCAGTACAGGGCGAGACAAGTGGAAGTGAAAGTGCATTTGGGTGGCCTTGTAGAAGCGTAGCGGTCGAAAATGGAGCTCAACACGGTACATGACATTATCAAATGCATTTACCTGAATTCTGTCAATAGCTCCCACGCACTTCAGCTTTGGCACCAGTGAGTGGCACGAAGAACCCGGCGTAGCCTCGGAGCCGGCGGTCGTGGCACCCTAATAGACCCACCTGAGCTGGGAGAGTGCGCGTCTTCGTCTGCCTGCGGCCCGGCCTGGTCTGCAGTTCCAATGCAGGTCCCGGTAGTACGCGTAAGGCAGGAGCTGTACCTCCGTTACGGTATTCCCTGTGCGCGCTACGGTGCATCTACTGCGCTGGGCGGATACGGAAGTGCTAAGGTAATACGAGAAGTGTGCTGCATGTAATGCATGTGCATGTCATGGAGACCACCGTTGCTTAAACGTATCGATCTCATACATTTACATATTGAAAGTTGTCTCCCCCAGCATCAGGTACGTGTATACCACACGAGGTACCCGTTACTTGTCTGGCAGTGCACAGCAGGTCATTGACCTGTCGAGTTGAAGACGTGTAGATGTAAAGCATAGGTAGAGAGATAATAATGTGACGATAAGTTGCCGCCATGAATCCCCAAATGTTGGCTACTACCTTACATCTTAAAAAAATAATACGTCGGCTGCCGCAGGATTTCGAGTAAACAGGTTGGTTCCAGACGGATACGGTGCAGCTGGCCATCGGGCGGGTGCATCCTTGGATGGTGCCTCCCTCATTCTGGAATACTAGCAAGGTACGCATACTTCTGCCGGTACATGGGCCATACTACCTGTCATTGAAGCTATCCAATGAAGTACCTCAGAAGTAACTGCTCAACCTTCAGTCCCGCCCTCCACTAGGACCGGAGCACGTCCGTCACCCAAGACTGCGTACGAGGGGCTGTCTGCCTGCGGGCCAAACGACCTGATCAGATCAACCCGCTGGGATACAAACCATCCAACCCCATCGCCGTCGTCATCACCATCACCACGCCACCACACCTGCCACCACCCCGAGCGCTCTTCGTACCCAGACATACACACACACACATCTGTACCATCACCTGGAGTCTGGTGCACGACCACGTACACCGCTAAGATGAAGGTCACTTTCAAGGTGAGCTGCGACTGCGGCTTCGGTCGGCCAACGGGCTGTTCGCCCGTTGAGCCTGGTGGACTCCCAAGCTGCCCGGTCGCCCTCCCATCTCATATCACCTGCGCCGCTGACCTCTTTACCTCCAGGATCTCAAACAGCAGAAATTCCAGCTTGACATCGAGCCCAGCCAGACTGTATGTGTCACTTGGCGCAACTCCTGTTCATTTCGCACCACCCCGCTTTGCTGCCATAGGTGCTGTTACTGACCCGAATTTCCTCTCAGGTGGCCTCGGTCAAGCAAAAGATCTCTGAAGAGAAGGGCTGGGAGCCCAGCGCTCAAAAGCTCATCTACTCCGGTAGGGTTCCCCTCTGTCACTGGTCCCTCGCGCCGACGTTCCTCCTGCTGACGATCCATAGGCAAGATTCTCAAGGATGACGACACCGTCGAGAGCTACAAGATAGAAGAGAAGGGCTTCGTTGTCTGCATGGTCAACAAGGTTTGTTCCCCTTGACTTCGACTTGCCCCCTGCTTCTATTAACCCCACGATGTTAGCCCAAGGCTGCTCCTAAGCCTGCACCGGCTGCCGCCCCCTCCACAAGCGCGCCGCCCGAGACTCCTGCCCGAGCCGGCCCTGCAGCCTCGACTCCCGCCGCACCTCCTGCTCCGTCCCACACGACCTCTTCCACTGCTGCACCGGCAGTCCCCGCCACTCCCAGCCCTGCGGCAGCCCCCAGCGACAACTCGATGGCGATGGGCGCCGACCGAGCCGATGTCATCGCCAATCTGGAGGCTATGGGCTTCGAGCGCTCTCAGATTGAGGCTGCTCTACGTGCCGCTTTCTTCAACCCTGACAGGGCCGTGGAGTACCTGCTGAACGTGAGTTATCGCCGAGATAGGCATGTGCCTCAGCGCCAAATGATCGCGTTTTGTCTAACCATCCACCCCAGGGCATCCCCGAAAGCGCCCAGCAACCTCAAGCTGCTCCTTCTGCCGCCGCCGCCGCCGCTGAGCAGTCCCCTGCCTCTGCCGCTCCTGCCACCGCTCAGGGGACGACGGCGATGAGGGGGTAAACCTCTTCGACTTGGCCGCCCAGCAAGGTCGTGGTGGTAGCCGCGGACAGTCTGCAGGTGGCTCTACCGAGGCCGCTGCTGCTGCTACAGCCGCCGCGACGTCGGGTCTCCGCCAGCGTGATCTTGGCAACCTCGACTTCCTGCGCAACAATGCTCAGTTCCAGCAACTTCGCCAAGTCGTCCAGCAACAACCGCAGATGCTCGAACCGATTCTTCAGCAACTTGGTGCCGGAAATCCGCAGCTGGCCCAGTTGATCGCTCAGAACCCCGACCAGTTCTTGAGCCTGCTTGGGGAAGATGGTGACGACGATGCACCCTTGCCACCGGGTGCCCAAGCTATCAGCGTGACTGAGGAAGAGCGCGATGCCATAGAGAGAGTGAGTGCCCGGTCTTACGACGGTGAGAGGATGGGTCGCTAATACTGTTCAGTTATGTCGCCTTGGTTTCGACAGGGACGCTGCTATCCAAGCCTACTTTGCTTGCGACAAGAATGAGGAGCTTGCAGCCAATTTCTTGTTTGACCAGCCCGAGGATGATGAGCCTCCGCCGCAGTGATATCACTGCTCACAGTCCCTTCGTTCCAATCTGAGTGTGGGCTTGCCTCTTCAGTTGCCAGTGCCGTTTGGTCATCGATATACCACGTTCAGGTTTCTTACACCAATAATGAGACCGTTTCTTGTTTGACATCTACTTGCGACGGTCGGTTTTGTACGCACATGGAGCATACGGGCATGATTTGTCAACGGAATCAGGGATTGGCAAGAGAGCGCGAACCGAGAATATCGCTTCGCTGAGATGGCTCGGCTTAGTTCAATCTGGGAGTTCAGGTGGTACGCGTATCACGGAGAGACAAAAAGGCACAGATGCCGACCCAAGAGCCGATGGCAGTCTTGCCAATATCTTGTGGCTCTTGGACACTGCGCCGTGGCCAGACACATACATGGCTCGCTTCCCCTGTTTTCCCACATCGCGATAGCGTATGAGTGATTATCAAGCAGGTACAAAGGTGCCGTACGTTAATCATGCGCTGCTGCATCGCCACCTGGCTTTCTTCTGATCTAACTGCAACGCTCGACGGGCAACTGGATTCTGGACTGGTGAGGGCATGATGCCGTAGGCAAGTACTTCTAGGCAGAAAGGCACCTGAGCAAGCCTGACTCATCTCGGAACGTACCAGAAAAATAAAAGCCTGGCAGAACAAGGGTGGGGACCATCTGATATCTCAGTAGCTCGCAGCTTTTCGTGAGGTGGCGCCGCTGTGAAAGTGTCATGATTTCGTTTCAGGGGGGTATCTTGATATCTATACGGAAATGAGGCAGCGATCTTTCCCAGTGATTGGGGCCTGCTTCAGGCAACGGCTGTCTCTACTATCGCCGGTGCATCCTCGCCATGTTCGGTTTCCTCCGCGCCTTCACCGTCTGCACCGCCATCCTGCTCTGCTTGTTGGTTGCCTTGCTCATCACTGACGTTCTCACGACGGCCTGGACCGGCTACCGGTTGGTCGTCATCAATCATACCGGCAGCGATTCTCTCTTCTCTCAGACGCTCGACATCCTGGCGGTGCTCCTCGACGAGACGGTCGTGCGCGGCTTTGATATCCTCGCTGTCTTGCCAGTCGCTGCGGGAGCCTTTGTACTCGTCAATGTCAATGTCGACCTGCTTCACGCCACGGACCATGATGGCAGCGTTGATGCGCTTCGGTCGGAGTCGTTCCTCCCTGTTGAATTTGCACTTGACGTGACGGCGTGAACGGCCTGGAAACATGTGACTGATGGTTTCAAAGTCGGTCCCAAACATGCCCAGGTACTTGTAGAACTTCTCCGTGTCATCGTCAGTCCAAACATTGGGGCCCATGGCCCGCGATGGGCGCATGAATGTGGCCGATGTTGTGAGGTGAGTGAAGTCATCCTCCTCAACCGTGACGAGATTCATCGCATCGTGTTCCGCGTGGCGATCGACAACTAGGGACTGCTGATTGACGATGATTTGACCATCGACGACCTCGTAGCCCACACCAGGGCCAGCGTCGGCACCGCGCATCAAGCCGCTGTCGACAGCGGCAGAGCCAGCGCGGGATCTACTCTTATGAGCAGGGGTGCCTGGCTGGGACGACTCGTCCTCCTCGGGTGGAAGGAGACCAAGAGCGCGCTTCTGCTTTTCAAGTTTCCTCAACTTGGCATTGGCTCGAGCCTCTCGAGCTCGCTCTGCAATGGCTTCGGCATGTTTGAATGGTTTTCCTATCCTCAGGTCCTTGGTCATCTCTCCGACTTTCATTTTTGTATGATCAACCTCGACATTTTCGGCGTCTTCAGGGGTTGGTTCGCGGCGGCGTCTTTTGTTCGGTTCTTTAGGCTGGTGGGTAGAGGCACCTGCTGCTGCGCCATCAGTCGCTTGCGCTTCGGTGTCTTGTGCTGCCGGTGCTTGACGCTTCTTGTTGATGCGTTTCCGTTTCGGTGCTGCGGAGGACTGCTCTCCCTCGGTCTCGCCGTCCGTCGTTTGTGGCTGGCGTTTCTTGTACTGGCGTTTCTTCTTGGGCGCGGGTGCTGAGGTGGTGACTTCTTCTGGAGTTGGAGCAGCCTCTGCGGTGCTGGTTGCGGGCGTTGATCCAGACTCGTTTGCGGGGATGGCTGCAGCCGATGTCGATGGTGCTGAAGCAGTGTTTGTGACAGTATCTGAGCCACTAGAGCGCGCCGTCACTCTCCGAGGTTGGCGAGTTCCAGCAGAGGCGCGAATATCAGGAGCGCTTGCAGAAGCATTAGGCCGGGCTTGCGGCTCTTGAGCCACCGATTTTTTTGAGGCGTCGCATTGGGAGTCGTAGAACTAGCATCTGGAATTTTGTGTGAAGGCTTCTTCTGCTGGGAGGGCTGGCTGGCAGAAGCTGTCTGTGTTGATTCCGGGGTTGGTAGGGGAGCAGCTATTGCATCTGGGCCCGGCAGGCTGGGACTGCTGGCAACAGGGACGTTGTTGTCCTGTTGTGAGCTGATGTCTTCGGTGGCGGCGGCGACCGAGCGAGATACGGAGGTCTGTGGCTCAGGCGCTGTCGATGCGGGAGTGACTTGTTGGGGTGCATTTTGAGATGATTCCGCGGGCGGTTGCGCGGGCGTAGCGGTCGTGGAGGCGGAAGCAGCAGGCGCGGCAGCGGGTCGGCGACCCGCCTTGGGCTTGAAGGACAGGCCACCGGACTTTTTGAGCATGGAACTCATGATGAAAGAGGGGTTCAATGGCGGCTAGACGGCTGCAAGTGTGAGAAGCGTTATGAAGGGGCCGGAAACTGGCTGCATCGCTGCCGGCGCGAGGCGGCGCAGAGCGGCATTGGTGGTGGGGCAAGGCCGATCAGAGCGAGCAATGGCGACGGCGATGGCGTTTGGGAGTGTTCGAACGTGTTTGCCGGTTGGTACGATGCTAGACAGTTGGTAGTACGAAAAGTCGAAGCCAAGATACGCAAGGGGTGGGTGGTGGTGGTGAAGACAGGTGAATGGCGAATTGCGGATAGTGTTTGCAAGCGGGTTGGAAAAGGTGGGATGAGTGGTAGGGGCGAGACCGCGGCTGCCGCACGCGAGTGACTCCCCACCTTCGCACGCTACGGGCTGCACTGGTCCGGGGAGCGCCGGAGGGCAGGAACGGCGGGAGGGAGAGAGGAAAAAAAAAAAGGCCCTGAATTCGTGCTCGCTCCAGTTTCCCCAGCCCCGCGCCAATGCACCAGTACATACGAGTACTACAGGGACTCGTAGACTCGTATTGAAATTCATCCATTCTGTACAAGCACCCATGGATCTACTCCGTACTACGCTTCCCCCTACCTTACGGGCATCCATCCGAGTGAGGTACCCATTCTATCATCTACTGGCTTGTCCCCGCCTCTGTCAGGTTCGTACCCTCCTGGGCATGATGCCCTTGGTTTAAAAGCGCGGAAAGCCATGGCGTTCTGCACGCGCTGTTTGTCCTCGTCTCTTCGCCTGCCGCAGCGCATCACAATTTGGGCAGTACTGGGAAACCCATCTGGGCCGGCCTACCAAGCGGACTCCAGACAATGCCATCTCACCTCCAGCTACCAGCCCGTATGGATCTCACCCAAAGCGGCGCTGTGCCTGCCTGGTACTCGCGCGCCAATAACACGGGGCGGGCTACGGCGGCACTCGCCGCCTGCTACGCGACGCCCTGAATGGAGCCCTGCGCCGGGCCTGGGCTGGGCCCCGTGGGTTCACTCCAGCAACACTGGACCCGACAGGAGGACTCGCTCGCAGCGGGCAGCCTTCCATTGTGGTGTCCATCGCGCTGGCCTGGCTCCAGTATGACGGGGGGCGGGTACCACTGGACGGTACCTGGTGGTTTCTACCTACACCCGACGGGAGACACCTTTCGCTCCGGCTGTCTCCCTCAGCAGGCTGTTACCCACACGGCTGCTCCTCTCTACGCGCTTTGCCACAGCCAGCCAGCCATCCACTCACTCTCTGCCCTGCCACGCCTGCTCCCCGGCCAGACTCCCTCACCACTCCTGCTGCGCTGCGCTACTCGCGTCCGTCCGACCTTGTGGCCTGTTCTTCACCTTCTTCAACCCCCCCCCCCCTCTGCCGGCTTCTGTCCATCCATGAGCCAATCCCTCCCAGCCCATCCGCCCTCGCCGCAACCTGCACGACCGACTCTGCCTGCCTCGTGCTGCATGCGCCCATGCGATAACTTGCCACTCCTCTGAGCCGCGGGCCTCCTCCGCCTAGCCACACAGTCTCTTCCCACCATCGCGTCTCGCTCGTCCAATCTCTCACCCACCCAGCACATCACAACACAACACCGCCCGACGCGGCACGCCTCCGCCCTCAGCGCGTCAATCGCCTGCTGGCTCTCCATCAACGCCGCCGCCGGCGCCATCTCCCATCCGCGCCGTCGCGCCCGCCTGGCACGTCCTGCACACGACAGGACAGGTCGCCGTCGCGCACCACCTGGCGTCGCGGCCTGCCCAGCCTAAGCTCGCCTTGCCCGACTCGGGCGCGCGATCGTCCTGCCTCCCTCCAACTGCCCCCGTGTTCCCCCGGCCCCGTCATCGTTCACCACCCTCCTCTTTTCCCCTTTTATCGATTCACTCCCATGCCTCTGTCCACCTCGCCCACTACTGTCCCTCCATCCCCGATCGTCAAGATGGAGGATCGAAAACGGCCAGCGCACGCCGCTGGTGACGACATGGCGCCCCCGTCCAAACGCCAGGCCGTCAACGGCTCCAGCAAACCGAAGGAGGACACCGAGGAGACTTGGGTCGAAGTAAGTCATCTCGAACAGCGAAGCCTCTGCCATCTGCCAACCCATCGTCGCATCGCACATGAATTTCCACCCTCCATTCTGGGAACTATCTCGGACCAACCTATCTCCTTGGCCCAGCCCCATTCCTCATCACGTGCGCATCATGAAGCTTGTCGCCATGGGTTGCCCTGTACCGAACGCGCGCCTCAGCGATTCCCATGCGATTTCCTGATTATCCTCATTGCTCCAACGCTTATGCAGTGTATCCGACTCTTGCTAGCCGTTACATCCCACTTGCGCTCTGCTCTCACCCCTGCCGATATTCCACTTGAATTCGTTCACTCGCCTAGTGCGCGTGCTTGACTCGACCATCAGTGCTGACGGAGCCCGACTGTCTAGGATTATCAAAAAGATGCGATCTTCCGACAGATGCAGGAATACAAGCGGGAGAAGGCCACTCTGGAGACACAGCTCAGCGACGCCAACCGCCGCGCGGTTCATCACGACGATCATATCCGCATTACCAATGCATGGTGGCAGCAGGTATGCTCCCAGCTCCCCGTACAACATCACCCACTCGTCACAAAATTGACTGACACCCCACAGTTGGTCCAGGAGATAGAACTTCTGGTTGAGAGCAGCGTCTCGTCAGCTGCAGATCCCCAAGGTTGGTACCGCGCGCAATGGCCCTTTTCTTGGCGAGTCCGTTGCTGATGTTCTGCTCAGACGAACCTTTCCCTACGAATACGCAATTTAGAGACATCGACGATTTCGAGTCGCACTTGGAGGGCCAAGCCGCCGCTATCAAGAAGAAAGTTGGCGGGCTGTTGAACCGACTGTCTTCGTCACGAGGGCAAGTGACGCCTGATACCACCAAACTTGAGAAGCAAATAAACACTCTCTTGGCCAACCAAAAGGAGTTCCAGGTCAAGCTGGATCAGCTCTCCTCGGATAAGGAAAGCCTGTCGACACAATTGGATACCGCCACATTGCGCTACATGAAGGCGGAGAGGAAGCTTGATCGGTTGAAGAGCTCACAGGTGCAGAAGCTCGAATCGCAGGCCATGGCTCAGGCCACGGGTCGCTCTGGGGACGACAAATCCAACGGAGACGATGCTGGCGAGAGCGACGGCAATGTGGGCGCCCTGAAGTCGTCATTGAAAGAGGCTAAGGCCGTCGCCGAGAAGCACAAGGCGCAGCTGGACTCCGCGCTGGCGCAGCATAAGACGTTACAGGAGGAACTCACCACTCTCCAGACTCGCCAGACCGGTCTCAACGACGAAGAATACTCCCGGACAGAGGTCTTTAAGCTTTTCAAAGCCCAGCACGAAGACATGGTCAAGCGCGTCAACCACCTCGAGGCCACCAACAAATCACTGCAAACCACCAATGAGCAACTGCAGAAAGAGCGCGAAGCGAGCCGCCGGCAGGTCGAGACGGACGCCCAAGGCCTCGTCGGAGAACTAGAGGACCAGTTGCAACAAGCCGATACCAATCTCGTGCGAATTAGGCAGGCTCGGGACGACTTCCACGCAGACCTGACCATGCTCAAGGCCGCAAGGGATCAAGAAAAGAATGCCATCGAACATGTGAAAGACTTGGTTGCTGCCAAGGAAGAACGCATCAGCAGTCTGGAGTCGGAAATACAACGGCTGAAGCCAAGCGAGGACGCCGACATGACAGCAGATGACGAAATGGAGGGGCTTTCGGTCGACGAAATGCGCGCCAAGTACAAGAAGCTGATGCTCAACTATCGCTCGATCGAGAGCGAGCTGCCAGGCATGGCCAAAACGATCAACAAATTCAAAGAATTGGCCAACAAGAAGGTCATGGACTTTGCTGCGCTTGAAGATCGGGTCGCCTTGCTCATTGCCGAAAAGAGCAAAGCCGATCAGAAGTACTTCAGCGCGCGCAAAGACGCGGATGGGAAGGGCGACGAAATCAAGAAGCTGAGGGCTATGAGTTCGAAGAGCTCTGATATCATATCGCAGCTCAAAGAGGTGGAGGCGCAAAATCGCACTCTTGTCACGAATTTGGACAAGCAGCTAGCCGACCTCAAGCAAACCAATGTCTCTGTCATGGCAGAGAACAAGAAGCTCGAGTCCTCGAGTGCCAGTTCCAATCAGCGCTATGGTAGCTTGAAGCAGCAGGTCAGCGATTTGTCCAAAATGGCCAATGACAAGGACTCAATCGCAGCGATGGCAAAAGAGAGGACTGTTGCCGTGGAGGCAGAGGTCGAGAGACTCAAGGTGCGGCTGGAGACTGCGTCCAAGGACCGAGACAAGTGGAAGACGAAGAGCTTGGGCAATTCTTCCGAAGAAGAGGAGATGCTACGCGTAAGTTTGACCGTCTGAGACCCTGACCGAGCAGCCTAAGTACAGAAAGTACTGACAACATGACAGAGCCTCGCCCTTTGCTCCGTCTGCCGGACGCACTTCAAGAACACCATGATAAAAAGCTGTGGGCATACTTTCTGCCGTGGCTGCTTCGACGATCGTGTTAACAACCGAATGCGAAAATGCCCGACATGCAGCAAGCCCTTCGACCGCGCCGATGCCGTGGCCATTCACCTTTGATTTCAGCGCGCAGTCGTCACTAGATACCCTCGCGAACCGACGCGCGACGCCCTGTCCGCCACGATATCTGTACACTACGGCACACATGGGGACCAGTGGGGGTATCCAGCATGAGTGGCCCATGTATATAGGCTTCTTTCACATGCCTTTTAATATAGAACCCATCAGCGAGTAGAAAGGGGGAGCAGGTGATGGGGCTTGCATCAGCTCGGTTGGACACAGCTAGCTCCGTAGCTTCTCGGGGCGATTCAAGCGGGTTGAAGCAAATATAATTGTGAAACCTTGAGATTAACTATATGCAGGGATGGTATGCCGTGCGTGACAAGTGAAGACCACGATGCGTGCAGTTCCAGCACGTGCTGGGGATCCAAGCTGGATTCTGCGGCGGCAGATCTCTGGCGCTTGATTTTACACCGCAGACCGGCCTCATTGGCCTTGTATGTAGGCCAGCCCTGGAACCGAGGGTCTCGACTCAACGGCGGCTGGTGGAGCCGAAGCCGGTACTCTCGTATCGGGCGGGAGATCCAGAAGAGGAGCCAGACGAGTTTGAGGATGAGGACGGGAAGCCGCTGCCGCTACCAATTCCCCAACCCCCTCGTCGGTCGTTGCGATCCTGGCGGCGGCCGGGGCCGTTGCCCCAGTTGCCCGCTGCGTACCCCGCTGCGGCGCCGCCGGCCAGCCCGCTCCAGAATCCAGGCCGCAAACCCCCGCGGCCCCTTGACGCTGCTGCTGTTGTCGAGACGAGGAGGATGACTTCTTGGGCCGCGAACTCGGACCAGTACCGGGATACGGCGGGGGCGGGTCATCAACGTCGTCGTCATTGTCGTCGTGATAACCGCCGCCGCCGCCGCCTCCAGGCCCGAAACCACCGCCGCCACCACCACCACCACCTCCCCTGGGTCGCGGGTTTCGAGACGCGCGCCGGTTGTTCGCGGCAGCGGCGCAAAAGGCCGAGTACAGAATCCAGACGGTGACGGCGACGAAAACGACGGCGAAGGCGCGGGCGCCCCAGTCAGGCTGCCCGCCAAGGTCGTTGCCGCGGCCAGGGCCGCGGCCGCCGTCGGCTCCGCGCGCCAGCTCCGGGTACCTGCGCTCGCCGGCCTCGGTGAGGAGGAGGCGGTATTCGACGCCGCAGGAGCCGCGGAGGACCCAGTCGTCCTCGGGGCTCCGGTAGCCCTCGCACTGGACGTCGGTGGCGCCGAGGCGGAGCTCGGCGGGCATGGCCGGGGCGGTGCAGCTCCACTGGACGTCCTCGGGCCCCACGCGCCCGGGCCCGCGTTCTCGCAGCGGAGGACGCCGCCGACGGCGTCGGCGGCGAGGCGGTCGCAGATGGCCGGCGGGGAGGAGACGCAGCGCAGCTGAGGCACGGCGGGGGCGCGGCGGGAGGTCGTCTGGCGGCCGGCGCGGAGGGTCAGGGCGCGCACGTCGGAGAGGAGGATGGCGTCCTTGGAGGGCGGGCGCGGCTTGTCGTTGGCGCTGGCGGCGGTGGAGGACGAGGCCAGGCCCAGCAGGGCCAGGCCCAGCAGGGCCAGGGCGTTGCTGCCGCCGCCGCTGCCGCCGCCGCTGCTGCTGCTGCCGCCTGGGGGGCGCATTTCTTGCGTCTAGCTTGGTGTCCTAGTGTACGATCGTGGCTTCGGGGTCTTGTTGCGCAACCATGCGATGTCTCGTCCCGTCGAGTCGGGCTGAGATGACTGTAGAGGGCGGCGGGGCGGTGTCGGGATCGATGTCCGGCTGGGCGAGGCGGGATGAGGCGTGGATGGATCAGATGGCGAACGGGTACCTTGCTGAGGAAGAAGGTTGTACTTTAGGTGTGTGCGGTTGAGGCGGTTGTGGGAGAGGTGGGAAGACGGGATGGCGGAAAGGCGGAAAGGCGGAAAGGGAGAATTATTAGGTAAGGTACCTTTCTTTAATCAAGGAAAGAGCAGCCGACAGTGGCACTGGTCGTGGCTGCTTCGTTGCTTGGCCTTGGCGCTGTGACACATAAGGCAGATGACGTCAGCCACCGCGACCCCGTCGGCGCGCGTCTTTTTGGCGCGACGACACAACCGGAAAGAAAAAGTGACCACCTGGCTTGCACGCCATCTCCAGGCTCAACGCTCCAGGGGCGGCAAGGGCCCTTGAGTGGGCGGGGTGAATGGGCACCATGGCTGCGCCTCCTCACCCAAGTCGCAAAGTCCACGTATAGTCCTCCGACAACGAGCTTCCGGTCGAGTACTCTCATGGCGTGTCGCCACTGAAACGCCAATCGCCTCCCGCCGAAGGGCTGTTGGCTTTGCACTGCCACTGATGGTTGCAGCATTGTCAAGGGGGTGGCCAAATACCCGAGGCTTTATGTCCGTCTTGCCACGGACGGCCGGAGTCCTTGGAGCCTGGCAGCCTGCTAACCGGAAATCTGGCAGCTCATATGAAAGGATACCGCTCCGGAAGACGGGCTCGGTGTTGGAAATGCCGCCGTTTCGATGTCGCCGCCCCGATCATGTATATTCAAGAGGGGACAGAGAGATGCGCGGTTGAAGAGAAAAGTTCCCGTACCTTATCTATAGGTAGTTGCTCACTGAGCTGAGGTATAGAATCCGGTATTACATACTCTGGAAACCTCATCCGGGCCAGGCTGGTGGGGTGTCCTCTCCGAGACCCTCCCATTCGGCGATCCCGATGAGTAATGGCTGATCCTGTCGGACTCTCGAAAGGCAAACTGCATCCTCCTCGGCTACCCACATCAGTATTTTAGCTGGAAGGCTCTGGCGCATCCATCTTTGTCGGAGAACGCGAAAGAGCCACTCAAGACTTGCTTCAGCTCAGAGATTAATTGGTTATTAATCAAGGCCAACGTTTAGTGCTTGTTACGTTAGAACCATACTCCTGTATGTGTGTGTTCACCTATCAGGTAGGTACCTGCCTGTCTGCTGGCCCCCCTGTCGGCAAAGGCGGCCTGAGGGTCGCCACGCTGAAAACCTTCGCAGGCGTTCAGCGCACGAGACATTCGCCACTTTGCCAGGGCTATTGCGGGATGTCGCCGCTGTCTCCTGTTGCGAGCCGGGATGCAGTGTTCCTGAGCCGACAGCCCGGGTTCCTGGCAGCATCTGGTCGCCGATGCACCGCCACGGAGAGGGAGATAAAGGCAACACCACCGCCCGGCTCGGCTCCCAGCCTCGCACGCCAAAAGACCTGACTTCTTCGCTCACATCAACGCGCCCAGACCACCCTCACGACCGTCGCGGAGAGACACGAACATGAGGACCAGACAGCTGCTGTGCTGCCTCGGCGCCTTGGCTGCCGCCGCCGGCGCCATACCGGCTGCCGCGCCCCCGACCCTGAGCAATCGGATGCTCGACGATTCCGACTACCACAAGCTGGAACAGACTGTCCGGGAGCTGGCAATTGCCCAAGGGACGATCACCGCCGAGAAAGGCAGCGTCATGTACGATGAGCCGAACGAGATATGGTATACCAAGGACGGCAAGAGTAATATACCCGGGGTGGACGGAGAAGCCCCTTTGCTCACGAAAGGATGGGAGTTGGAGTTCGTCGAAATCGCGTCCCAGCAGAAGAGTTCCAGGGAGTGGAAGGACCGCGTGGACACGCTGCTCACGGAGTACGTCGTTTCCCAGGAGTGGGCTGGCAAGGGCAGGAAGTTGGCGTTTGACTACGAGGGTCGCAAGCTCGGAAAGGAGAGGATGCGGCTCTCCATCATCGACGAGACCGATGCCGACGAAGATACCCCAGGGAAGGTCCTGAAACAAACGCTCCTCGACGTGAAGTTGTCGAACGCGATCCGCCTTTGCCTGCGAACCGGAAAGCTCGCCAAAGCCATCGAGAAGTACGCGGCCAAGGAGCTCAAGCTCAGCGAGTCGGACGCCGAGGAATACAAGTGGGCTTTGACAAAGAACGAGCAGTGGGGCCACAAGGGCGAGTCGATGATTGTAGGGTTGAATATTGGGAAGAGCGGGAAAATGAGCATGGAAAACATTCCCTCCGTAAAGGAGGACGACGTGAAAGATATATATAAAGACGCGGGTTGGGAAACCTAGGGACGGACCTTGCCAGCTCTGGGTCGGGCGGGTGTTTGGGTTGGTCTAGCAACGGAAGAAGAAGACAATTGCAAAGACGAAGACAAATTCAAAGACGAAGACAACCCAGCAATAGCCCTCCGCTTGTGTCTGCCTATGCGGGCATGGGCAGCCTCAGACGCCGGGAGCCCAGCCACGGCACGTTGCAATGTCGACTAGTATATTGGACCGCTTGCCGGCGTGAATCCCTCTCTTTCATTATTCCACCACCGGTACGCTGATTCCCATGTTTTTTTCTTTCTTTTTTTCTTCTTTCGCTGGCCTGTGATAAGGGTTCTGCATGCCTGCGTCCCTATAAAGAGGTATGTACATTAGCAGAAACACGCGTAGATGTCGATGCAGAAGACGGTTCCTAAAGAGAGCAGAAGAAAGACTGAACAATGAAACCTTTCACGATTAATAGCCGATACTTCTGACCTTTTTCTTCCTCTCTCTCTCCTCCTCCCCCTTTCCTTGGCATCGCCTCTGCATGTGACTCGAAAGGCGGGAAGACACGGTAATACAACCACTAGCACGCAACCGGCCCTTTCCTCGAGGCGCGCATCGTAACCCGTCCTTAATACTAGACACAGTCGTTCTGCTGCTGCAGCGCGCCCCGGCCATCCCCGTTCGCCGATAACGACTTGACTCCGTAAGTGAACGGGGATGTACGATGAGTGTGAGTACTCGTACGAATATGCACGTCGCCTGTCGGTTGGGGCCGGGAACAGGCAGGCAGGCGGGCGGGCAGGCGTCCGTGCGGGACGACGACGATGGCGCGCATCCGGTCAGACTCGTCGTGTCTATGGACGAGTGCGAGTGCGAGTATTGCTCGTGGGAAGCCTGACTGCCCGCCGGGTCAGCCGTATCACTCCGGAGAAGCAGCCCGAAGCGGAAGAACAGCCTCCCCCTTCCCCCTCCGCGCCGCGGCAAGCGGCAACATCACGGCCTTTCACAAGATACGAAGTGCACGAGCTGGACCTCGATCCATCTGGGAAGAATCGGTCTTGAAGCCCACGCACCCGTCGATCCCAGGTGGGTTAGGTGTACGAGTGCCGCATGTGGTGCGGGTGGCGGGCTCGGACTCGGAAAGGGGATGGCGAGCGGGATTGGAGGTCTCGAAGGTGTGAGGGTTCGAATTTGTATTCTTTTCCTTCCTCTTCTCATGGTGGACAACTTGGCCGTGGGTGGTGCAGCTGGCGGTGTGGGCGGCTCACGAGATGGCCTACTCCGTTGGGTACTCCGTAGGGACTCGCTCGTCCGAGTACTGCCCGGCGATTGTCTGGTGGCTGCCCTCAAAGCCGCGTCGTCGGAGCTCAGGTTGCCCGATGCCCGAATGGTATCACCGGCTTTCGGCTTGTGGATGGGGTGGGTGGGCACTCTCTTCCACGGATTCTGGAAGCAGATACTTTTTACAAGCACGCGTAGGTACCTACGGGATTCGGTACCTATTTCGACACGACATGCTCTAGTCGCGCTGATGCGGAAGCTGCAACGCTCGTAAGAACTTACATGATACGTGTAGGCGTGGGTAAAGGACATGTAGGTACCAGGTAAGATACATGTACCTACCACTCACTTGCACTTGCAATGAATCTTCAGGTATGATTACCTCAGAGTCCCTCTCTTTATCCAGACCTCAAGACCTCGGGGTTGACTGAATCCCGATGGCGGGCTGCAGAGCACAGTTGTACGAGTAGATGCACATGTAAGGCAGGCAGGCAGGGATCATCTCTGATCATCCCGACGGGCAGCGACGCAAAGGGTCCCCCGGGGTTCCATCATCTTCTTCCCGTCAGAAGCGAAGCCTCTCACGTGGGCGTCGGACTTGGCATTGGGGGAACCTTAGATATCTACGAGTACGTACTCGTCAGTCGCCTGGAGGTCACGCACGCCTTGCCCGCTCCAGCCCAGCCTCGCGGCCATGCTACGAAATGCTCCACGGATACTCGATTCCTACCCACCCACCGACTACAGAGTATGAGTACGAGTACTCCGCAAGCACGAGTGCTGGAGACTGGCCAAAGAATGTGGTGTCTGTACCACTCGTACTAGGCCAGAGCAGCGGGACCCTTTTCCCTTTTCCCTTGCCCTTCCCCTTCCCCTCTCACCCCCCCGCTCTCTCTCTCTCTCTTCGGGCTATCTTTGAGACATGGCAACGACCCCACGGAGCGTCGGTGAGAATCGCAAGGCGGTCAGCCCGGTAACAATGGGACCTCTGAAACAAGCACCAAGCGTCCGTATGGATGTGGGTTGAAACGGGGTTGCCTGGCACGCCTGGCATGAAGGCTTGGCCGATGCTTCCATGAGCGGAGCCCCCCCCACCCGCTGCACCTAAAGCTTCTTTCATAATTATTCCAGGTGGTGGACGAGCATTACGAGTACTCGTTAGAATCAGCACCCCTGCACTCGTCCAACGCCACCGAGAGCAGCAGCATCAACAACAAGAATCACGGCTACGAGTCTCATCGTAACGAACCACGGCGCAGGGGCCGGCATGCCGGTGGGAAGAGGGGGCTAGTGATCATGTCATGTTCTGGCCGATCGAGTCATGGTCGCTCTCGTCCATGTACGGAGTGCGGAGTTCAGGTATGCGATTCTCGTACGAGTACACACACTCGATGTACGAACCCCCCGTTGCCAGGTCGCCGGATCGGCACGCGCTCGCCAGCCCCGTCATCAGTGTCTGTGCATTTTCATCAGCTTGAATGCTTGAAACAAGATCCGTGACTGATGACTGTCGCGAATTTCTCTCTATCTCTCTCTCTCTCTCGCGCTGCGCGCTGCGACGTTGTCTGCCTCATATGGGGCGTACGCGTACGAGTACCCAGAACCTCGATCTCGTATATCCTCTCGGGTGGAAGTGTCAGCCCAAGCCGGTCTGGCGTGATGATTCATGGGCATCGTGTCAGGTGCCTCGAGTCCCACGGGCAATGGTCGAGGCATCGTCGGCTTCCCCGGCCGCAAGTGTGGTTGAAGAGCTTGAAAAATGGGCGGGTAGCGAACAAGACCACGTCCGACGGGGGCGGGTCCCGGGCGCAACACTGATGGATGTCGGTGTCCCAAGCGGCCCTAACTCCGGAGACTAACACGGCCTAACCCCCCACGGGCGCCACGCTGGCTCATCCCGAGTTTTATGCACGGGCTTGATCCTCCCTCCTGCTCGTTTGCATTATCAGGGCTCACAGCCCACCCACCGGACGGGACTGTACGAGATGTTGCCGTGCGGGTCTGGAGATGTCGCTCACGCTAGAAATGACCCCACTTGTGCACACGGAAGTGCGACATCCCGCTACCAAGTTGTACAGGTGCCCACCTGGAGCCGCGAGGTGCAGACGACCGCCTTGATGGCGTCGTCAGCTGCTCCATCTCGGGTGCGAGAAGGCGGCAGCACACTCCGAGCTGAAGATGGGGTGGACATGAGGGGCACTCTAGCTTATTGCCCGAGAAGAACCCTTCCCCTCAAGAGTTGCAGTACGGAGTTGGGATTTCGAGCGCGAGTGGTAGAACAAAACGCATACGTTACCTACATGATGTACGAGTACATGGTAGGAACGAGTAACCGGCATGAACCCCGCCATTGGCTGCTTGGGCTCAGAAGACTGTTGTCATGACTCGCTTGCCAATCGCCATCTTGTTGGCGCTGCTGGTGCCAGAGAAACTGATGGCAGGCTTGCCATTTTCTCTCAGCTCGTACAACTAGTCGACCCGGCCCGGTACTCGGTCTTGCAGTCTTGCAGTCAGCGGGGTCAAGCTGACGTTTGGTTCATTATACCTACAGATCATAGCAGGACAGTCTCGAATCAACGATAAAGGTATGTATAATTTGAGAACCGCAACGCCCTAGTAGCCCAAGTCGCAATAGAAGTCGCATTATCATTGCCTCCTCTATTGGCCGTGAAAGAAAGTAACGTGAGCAATTTTGGCCACGCGAGTGGCGTGGTACAAGTAGTGTCAGGGGTAGGCACGAGTTAGTTACTTTTGCGAACAACGCGTTTCCTGCTGGAACAATGATGAAAAATATAACCATGAGACGGGAAAGAGGACTCGAAACTGCGAGCACGTGCGCCGTACCCAAGGTGAGAGTCTTGGTAAGTACGGTAGGTAAGCACGTACTCGCGAGGTAAGGTACTTCTGTAGAGCCATTCATTGCCATGGACATCCATTGGACGTTGCCTCGGTCTCCGGGTCCTCAAACAGTCCAGACTTCCTAATCCAGATTGCGGACACTCGTACTCGTATGGGCCCACAAGCTGCCTTATTAGCGACCATCATAACATGCAGGTGCGGGCAGGGTGGTAATGATCCATACTCCCATCGCAACCGCCTGGGAAAAAACATCCATGGATGTCCCGAAAATTATACACCCTGCAGCCCCGGCTCGCCTGCAGCCGCGCAGCGCTTTGTACATATCCCGTACTCCCAGCCAGTCCAGTTCGCTAGGTGGATACATACCTACATAAGGTTATGTAGTGTACGAGTAGGCGGAAGGTTCCCCAGTGCTATCATTGCAGGTACGAGTCCCTGCAAAGATCAGTACGAGAACTCACTCGTACCTGCCGTGGCTGGCCTCCGCCCTCGATTAGGGCAAAGCGGCTCCAACGCGGAGCGGACTCCTTCATAAAAAGAGCAGGCGCGTCCCCTCGAACCTGCCGGTCCTGGCCCGGCCTGGTCTTGTCTGGTTCGAGTTCCGCGATTTGATTTGGTTCGACCTGATCTCGCCAGCCATCCTCACCCGCGCCGCCGGCTCGCCCGCCAATTCGCCACTGCGCTGCGCCGCGCCCACGACGCAGTCCAGTCCGAGTACGCCCGCCACCATGGCCGCCGACAACGCCGCTTCCGACCCCGAGAAGCCCTCGCGGCCGGTGGACGACAGCTCGTCCACCCCCGCCTCCAGCCATGGCGACCCCATTGTCGACGACCCCGAGGCCAAGCGCAAGGCCCCGGCCGGCGCCGACGCTGACGCTGACGCTGACGCCGACGCCCTGGAAAAGGCCGACTCCAAGGTGGTCCGCCTGCCCAACGAAGCCGACAACGACCCCTACAAGCACCTACCCGCCCACGAAGCCGAGATCCTCAAGCGCCAGGTCTTCACCCCCGAGGTCAAGGCCGGCATCGCCGCCCTCTACCGCTACTCGTCGCGCAATGACCTCTGGATCATGGCCGTCAGCACCCTCGGCGCCATTGCCGGTGGCGCCGCCCTGCCTCTCATGACCGTCATCTTCGGAACCCTCCAGGGCTCTTTCCAGGACTACTTCATGGGCAGGACCGAGTACTCCGAGTTTGTTGATCTCATGTCCCACCTGGTCCTCTACTTCGTCTACCTGGCGATTGGCGAGTTCGTCACCATCTACATTGCCACCGTCGGCTTCATCTACACCGGCGAGCACATCAGCGCCAAGATCCGAGAGCACTACCTGGAGAGCTGCATGAACCAGAACATTGGCTTCTTCGATAAGCTCGGCTCGGGTGAGGTCACGACGCGCATCACCGCCGACACAAACCTCATCCAGGACGGCATTTCCGAGAAGGTCGGCCTCATCATCAGCGCCGTGGCCACCTTCCTGTCTGCGTTTGTCATCGGCTTCATTTTCTACTGGAAGCTGACCCTCATCCTGCTGTCGACTGTCGTTGCCCTCGTCCTCAACACCGGCATCGCCTCACGCTTCATTGTCAAATACAACCGCCTGTCCATCCAGTCCTACGCGGCGGGCGGATCCGTTGCCGAGGAGGTCATCAGCTCCATTCGCAATGCCGTCGCCTTTGGCACGCAGGACCGCCTCGCCAGGAAGTACGATGTCCACCTGGCCCAGGCCGAGCGCTGGGGCTTTCGGGTCAAGACTGCTATTGGCTGCATGGTTGCCGGCATGATGCTCGTTCTCTATCTCAACTACGGCCTGTCGTTTTGGCAGGGCAGCAAGTATCTTGTCGATGGTGTCATCCCTCTCTCCAGCGTTCTGACCATCATGATGGCCGTCATGATTGGTGCGTTCAACCTGGGCAACGTCGCTCCCAACATGCAGGCCTTCGCCACGGCTATTGCTGCCGCCGCCAAGATTTTCAACACGATCGACCGCCAATCCCCGCTGGACCCGAGTGCCGAAGACGGCGAAAAGCTGGACCATGTTGAAGGAACCATCCGCCTGGAGAATATCAAGCACATCTACCCTTCTCGCCCTGAGGTGACCGTCATGAAGGATGTTACTCTTGACATTCCCGCCGGCAAGACGACCGCTCTGGTTGGCGCCTCCGGTTCTGGTAAAAGCACGATTGTTGGACTTGTCGAAAGGTTTTACGACCCAGTTGGCGGCGCAGTCTACTTGGATGGGCACGATGTCAGCAAACTGAACCTGAGATGGCTCCGGCAACAGATCTCCCTTGTCAGTCAGGAACCGACCTTGTTTGGCACCACCATTTTCCATAACATTCGATACGGGTTGATGGGCACCAGACACGCCGACGAAAGCGAAGAGAAGCAGAGAGAGCTTGTCATCGAGGCAGCTAAGAAGGCCAATGCCCACGACTTCGTATCTGCGCTTCCCGAAGGCTATGACACTAACGTCGGCGAGCGTGGCTTTCTCCTATCCGGAGGTCAGAAACAACGCATTGCCATTGCTAGGGCTGTTGTCTCAGACCCCAAGAGTGAGTCTCTCGATCCACCCAGATCACCATAGTGGGCACGTGCTAACCTGCCACCCTACAGTTCTACTGCTCGACGAAGCTACCAGTGCTCTGGACACCAAGTCCGAAGGCATCGTCCAGGCTGCGCTCGAGAAGGCTGCTGTTGGCCGCACTACAATCACCATTGCGCACCGTCTCTCTACGATCAGGGATGCTCAGAACATTGTGGTCATGTCCGAGGGCACCATCATTGAACAGGGGACGCACGACGAGCTGCTTGAAAAGGAGGGCGCCTACTTCAAGCTGGTGACGGCACAGAACATTGCGGCCGTCCAGGAGCTGTCGACTGAAGAGCAGGCCAAGCTAGATGCCACAGAGGAGGAGCTGAACAGGAAGGTTTCCGAAGAACAATTATTGCGCAAATCCTCCTCGAAACAGCTCCGGAACCAGACATCCCTCGGACTACTCCGCAAAGTCTCGTCAAACGTTCTCCAGAAGGTGGCCACCGCCGGACCTGCCCAGGACCCCGACGATGATATTCAAGCAAAACTTGGCCGCTCCACCTCTCAAGCCTCCGCATCCAGCAGGGCTCTCCAGGGCCGGTCAATCGCCGAAGAGGAGAAGAAGTACTCACTTTGGACGCTGGTCAAGCTCATTGCCTCTTTCAACAAGGAGGAGTGGCCACTCATGGTCTTTGCTTTGTTCTGGGCAGTCATCTGCGGTCTTGGCAACCCCGTTCAGGCCGTTTTCTTTGCCAAGCAGATCCTGGTGGGTTTTCCTGCGATCCGACTCTATCTGATGTGACTTGCTAACTCGGCTTTAGGTCCTTGGTGTGCCACTGAGCCCTGCCACCAACGCTGCAATCAAGAAGGAGAGCGACTTCTGGAGCGCCATGTACGTGATGTTGGCGTTCGTCATCTTCTTTGCCCAGATTCTTCAGGGAATTGCTTTCGCCAGATGCTCGGAGCGCCTCATCCATCGCGTCAGAGATCGTGCTTTCCGAACAATGCTTCGCCAGGACGTGGCGTTCTTCGACAAGGACGAGAACACTGCCGGCGTGTTGACTACATTCCTGTCCACCGAGACGACGCATGTAGCTGGACTGAGCGGTGTCACCCTGGGGACTTTGCTGTCTGTCACCAGCACACTGGTTGCAGCCATTGCTCTGTCCCTCGCCATTGGTTGGAAGTTGGCGTTGGTCTGCATGGCCACCATTCCAGTCCTGGTTCTCTGTGGTTTCCTGAGATTCTACATGCTGGCTCATTTCCAGCGTCGCTCCAAGAGGGCGTACGAGCAGAGCGCCTCGTTTGCCTCCGAAGCAATCTCGGCCATCAGGACCGTCGCGTCGCTTACCCGGGAGAAGGACGTCCTCAACCAATACCAGCAGGCTCTGGCAACTCAGCAACGGTCGAGTCTCATCTCGATTGCCAAATCTTCGCTCCTCTATGCGGCATCTCAGTCGTTCCTCTTCTTGGCCTTCGCACTCGGTTTCTGGTTTGGCGGCACTCGGATCGCGCTGCACGAGTATGACGAGTTCCAGTTCTTCGTCTGCTTCATGGCGATTGTCTACGGTGCTCAATCAGCCGGCGCCGTCTTCTCATTCGCCCCCGACATGGGCAAGGCTCATCACTCCGCCAGCGAACTCAAAACCCTCTTCGATCGGCAACCCGTCGTGGACACATGGGCCGAGGAGGGAGAGAAGATTGAGCAAGTAGAGGGAAGCATTGAGTTCCGGGACGTCCATTTCAGGTACCCCACCCGGCCCGAGCAGCCCGTCCTGCGTGGTCTCAATTTGTCCGTCCGCCCCGGACAGTACGTGGCGCTGGTCGGAGCGTCGGGTTGCGGAAAAAGCACGACAATCGCTCTTCTTGAGCGCTTCTACGACCCGTTGGCCGGAGGCGTCTTCATTGATGGCAAGGAAGTCAGCAACCTCAACGTCAACCAGTATCGCTCGCACATCGCGCTCGTGTCGCAGGAGCCCACGCTGTACCAGGGAACTATCAAGGAGAATATCTTGCTGGGAACGTCGCGCGAGGACGTGTCGCAAGAGGCTATCGAATATGCGTGCCGGGAGTCCAACATTTACGACTTTATCATGTCGCTGCCTGAAGGGTTCGACACGGTCGTGGGGTCCAAGGGAGCCTTGCTGTCTGGTGGACAGAAACAACGCATCGCCATTGCGCGCGCTCTTATCCGGGATCCCCGCGTGTTACTGCTAGACGAAGCCACTTCGGCTCTCGACTCCGAGTCGGAGCACGTGGTGCAGGCTGCCCTCGACAAGGCTGCCCGGGGCCGCACCACGATTGCTGTCGCTCATCGCCTCAGCACCATTCAGCGCGCCGACGTCATCTACGTCTTCGACCAGGGCCGTATCGTCGAAGAAGGCACACACGCGGACCTCATGCGACGCAACGGCCGCTACGCCGAGCTTGTCAACCTGCAGAGCTTGGAGAAGCACGCATGAAGGATGCGTCGGGGTTGAAAATCCGAATAATTATTAATCAAGGCCCCCCTTCTCGCCGGTGGAGAATTATGCACAGGAGATGCATTTGCTGGATTTCAGGATAAACGGGAGCAAGCCATTTTGCAGCAACATTGGGCGTGGCAATAGAGAGAGGAGGAGCGTTTTTTTTTTTTCAACCTGCATTTTGTCGATATCCCGCCGGGTCGACTCCCGGGCTCATCGGAGTTTTTGTTTCACGCTGAGCAGCAACAGCGCAGCGCCATGGGGCGAGTCGATAGAGTGGGCATGCATCACTATAAAGCGTACATACATGAATGTTCATCGCAAAGGCGTTTTGGGCATTGCGACGACATCACTCTGGAGTATACTGGGAGCTGTCCATAACCAAAAACTAGGCTCACGTCGGGACCTATCCACGGCAGCGAGGCGCCGCCTCCATCAGATAATACACGTCTAATACTATATTTCACAATGATTCTTCCTGTTCAGCATTTGAAGGAGATGATCGTGTGTTTCTTGGGCGTCAAATCACAAGGGCACGGCGCTCCTAGTTATGGGGGCTCCTCAGCTAGCCCTAGATGGGTGTGCGAGTCGCGACGTAGAGCCGGCACGAATGGGTATGGAAACCCCCTCCGAGAGTCGAGCCCCTCGACATTGCCACCCCCTGGCATCACGCCGCGCTACAGAGCCGCGCTGGTCGGATACGGGTTTACGGATCGCGATGTTTTCTTTCGTCTTTGTTGCGGACACACCGGGACGGGTGCATCTGGAGGACCGAAGGGCCTCGAACGGTCTGTGAGTCGGGATCAAAGACGGGGAGGTTAGCAGGAATCAAGCAATGATCTGCGAGCCGGATCTCCATCAGCAGCGGCTGTGCGCGAGCGACGCGTTGCTCTCGGACCGTCAACCGTACGAGCTGCTCGTAGAGTACGGTAGAGAGCGACTGATGACCGGCCGTTGGACTCTTTGTTGCTGTCGTCTGCCGGGACCCGTATGTCCTTGACATGAACAATGTTGGGCTTTGGACTGTCGAGGCTTTAGGAACTGCCACGAAGACGACGACGACGACGACGACTGCAACAACGGCGGCGGCGTGCCACTCATCCCGCGCCTCATCGGCCAGGCAAGTGCACGAAAGGCGAATGTACGTATTCAAGTGAGAATGTGACGGAGATCGGGATTGAACAGCCGACAGCGGTATTGTATTGGTCCACGCACGGACGCTGTCACCTAAGGTGCCCAAGTACTCGCAATCAGGTCCAGAGCACGCGCAAGTGAAGACGATACGAGGACTGCTGCTGCTGCTGCTGCTGATGATGATGATGATACTCGTAATGAGACTATGACGGTAGTCGATACGAGCCTCTTTGATAATGACGTGAGGAGGCGGCACTGGCAAGAAATGAAGCCCCATGGAATCGTAATGACAAAAAGCACGAGGACTCGCATTCAACCCCTGCCCCCCGCCCCCCAGAGCGCCACGATGGCCAGGGACAGAACGCTGCTGCAGGCACAAAATCAATAGCGTAGCCGGGCGATGTCCGCACGGCCCGGCTCATTGAGGCATGGCTCGGTTGCTGCTGACCGGTAGCCCTCACCAAGCTCATCACTTTACCTAAATTACGAGTGATCTGTACGCGTAGTCGTGTGCGTCGGCACTGGCAGATGCCGGCCGCCCCGCTGCCCTCCGATGGTGGTGAGATGCGTGCGATCCACTGGTTCTAGGCCTGGCTTTCAGGGGAGAGAGGGGGAGGCGGGTTTGCAGCCTGTTCGGCACACACATGTGCCGCCGTGGCTCGCTCGCGAGCCTTTCCGGACTGGTCCAGGGCCACGAGTCTCTCGACGGACATCTCCCGTCGTCGTACTCGTAGCCCAGGCACGGCCGGGGCAGGACTTGGGGGGCCAGGATGATGGATGGAGGGGAGACAGGGCGGCGGCAGACTGTTGGATTTGGCCGCTTCTTGCTTCTTGGAGAGGATTCGAATTGTCCAATGCCCGCCCTTGTCGAGCCAGACAGGCAGACTGGGGACAGGAGACAGGGGCACCAGGGGCTGGCTGGGTGCGCGCCCGATACCGAATCAGAGTTTGCCCATGCCCGTATGCCCATGCCCACAGCGGCTCCCTCCCCATGGCCCCGTCGACCAAAGCCGCATGCGTGCGGGTCGGTGGCGTTGCGCCAAGAGACGGACCAAGGCACACACGCACACCTCGACGGAGTACGAGTACAGGTATACTCTTAGGCAGGCACGCAGGGAAGGAGAGACGCAGTTGTGCGTTACAAAGGCCATTCTCGTGTTGTCGCCGAGGCCGACTAGGTTGAAAGAGGGACAGTCTGGGGATGAAATCACACCTGCGCTCCGTAGCGGGATGCGGTCTGAGGAGAAGTGAACATTGATAGTAAAGTGACAGTGAGGGGGTCGGGATGGAACCTTACCTGAGAGAAGAATACCCGGCCCTACTCCCTGGCCTGGAGCTGGAAGAGGAGGATAAGAAAGCGCTGCCTCCCCAGACGCCCGGACGCTCTGTGCTCTGCGGCCCGGTCGGATGCCATCTACTCCAGTCGTACCTTCTTACATCCAAGGTAATGCAGCCCGTGAAGAAGAAGCAGGTTAGGTAAGAAGGCGGCTGCCGTGTGCGTGCCGTTCGTTCCTGCCCTTTGCTGTTCTTTGGGCCTCGGGCTGTGGTTCCCCTCGCGACTGCCGTCTCCTCACGACGCCGCGCCACGCCATGCTCTGGAAAGAACGGCTGCATCCGAGAGGAAGAACCGAACCTACCTACCTTAGGTACATCGCGTCTTGATACGTCTCTCCTATTGTCGCTCGTTATCTGTTGCTCTCGGGATCGGCCCCTCCCAAGCAACAGAAGATACCGTCCCGACTCTGAGTTTTCTCTCTTCACATCGCCAGCCAACACCATCACCCAAAGCCCGTGCCTCGAGTGCGCAACAACAAGAATACCCATATCAGACCAGCAGCAACCCCAGCAACAACCAACCGCGCCACACACGGTCTCCGCCCATTCAATTGGTCGCAGCAGAGCGCGAGCACGAGCGCGAGTCCTCGTATCTTGACCACCTGTATACTCCTGACTTCGGACTGGTTGGTCAACACCATCGTGGCCCGGCGGCTCGGAATCAGACGAAGAAGCAAGCGGTGCCTTCCTGATGCAGCAGCGACCCTCAACCGTCTCGCCGATCACGTCTCCACTGCAGGAATATGACGCGCCGAGCCATGTGTTCCTCGCCGCCAAAACCCCCCGGTAGCCGCAGCCTTGGCCCCGTCGTGCCTGGCAGTAGCGGCTGTCCTGCGCGTGCGGTTTCAGGCCGCCGCCCGCCCATCGTCCATCTGGCAATGATTTTCTCCGTCATTTCCTGCCTGCCCGCCGCGGTCCCCTTAACCCACGCTGCTGCAACTCCAGACAGCGCCGGGCCGGCCACGACGAGTACGAGTACTTCAACTCTCCTCCGCCCACCGCCGCCGTCGCCGTCGCCGCTGTTGCCGCTGTCTGAAACCCTGCCGGCCGACTCCCGGTTTCCCGTCGACGAAGACGGCCAGCGGCTGATCATGTCGGCCGCGCCAGGCCAAAGGCTCCTCCGCACAAACAGCCACCCGCCACAACGCGAAGACATCGACCACCTCACCATCCGTGCCACCGCCCCTTTGAAGGCCTCCCGCTCGCCCCTCGCCTCCCGCGCCGACTCGCAGAGCCCTCTGCCCAGCCCTTTTGATGGCGCCCTCTCGGCCAACTTCTCGGACGGCTCCGACGGCTCTTGTCTCGCCTTCATTGACAAATTCACCGCCGACGAGACGTTCAAGAGCTGCTACCCCTTTTCGGTCTTGATGCAGAGCTCCAATTCTTTCGTCGAGGCTGAAGGTTCGCAAGTCGCCATCACCCAGGTCCTCGATGCCACCTGCAAAGCCGATGTGGATTCGTGCACAACTTACCTGGACTCGCTGGCCGACGAGCTGATCAGCGACGACAACTGCGGCGCAGACTTCGAGGCGCAAAATTCCGTCGTCACCCAGGCGCATACCGGCATGAAGGCGTACAAGATCATGTACCAGGCCTCGTGTCTCACAGACCACAAGAGCTCCGCTTACTGCTTTGCTCGAGCTGTCACCAACCTAACGGCTAGCGACGACGTCTACCCGTACTACCTGCCGCTCAACCTCTCCCTACCGTCTGGAACCCACCCTTCGTGCGACAGCTGCAACAGCAGAACCATGGGTCTCTACCAGGCCGCCACCGCCGACCGCGACAGTCCCATCGCCACTACTTTCGACTCCGCCGCTGCCCAATTCAACAAAGTCTGTGGCAAGGATTTCGTCAACACCACCCTCCCTGCGGCTGAAACCCAGCCGTCTTCCGCCTGGGCTATAGGCCCTCCGACCTGGCTGCCTTTCCTTGCATTACTTGCTTCAACATGGGCGCGACGCCTATTTTGAATATCCCTTACCCAGGATATTTCCCTTTGCCGAATCATTCCCTACGAAAAGGCGTTGATGTCTTTCTCCTAAAAGCGAGCTTCGATACACGACCTGGACTCTTTCCGTGCCTTCCATTACGTTCTTGAAAGAAAGGACCTGGGTCGTTCGGTATCGGTCCGGCGACCACCAATGGGCTATTGATACCCCGAGCCGGCCGGCTCTCCTCATTCGACCACATGTATATACCATTAACGCTGTCCACTCAGCAGCATCAAGGCGTCGCGCGGCCAGGGTCTGTACTACGGTTGTTGGCCCCCGAGGTCAGAAAGGAACGACCCTGGCCCACTGCGCGGTGACTACCCCTGAGACAGTCAGTGGCCACGCAGCGATAGAGCACTCTGAAGCTCACGCAGCACTACTACTATTGCTCCTATATACCCTATTACATAATGTATAAAACACCGACACAGCCTTTGCGCAATGATTCCAGGATATCCTGGAATGCGCGGTGTGAACATTTTAAACAGACCTCTCAGACAAATCAACACGTGCCGCGCAATGTGCATACTCGTACTCCCTCCGTACGTCTCTTGTCGGGCGCATTAAACGATCGGCAGCGTTGGCTTGGACCTGTCAGAATTCCTGCTCGAATCCTACCGTTGGCGCACGCACCAGGGCACTCTGGGGCGCCCGTTCGCCAAGGCAAAGTTTCCCCTGTACGCGTAAATCGTCGCGCAAAGACGCGTACTCAGCATACGCCGCAAAGGCCCAAGTCAGTCAGATGGGGCCAAATGAGGCGCCGGCTCCCTCGGGATTCCTCCTCGCGGCCCATTCATTCGACCCCCTTCACCACAGACCATGCACTGCACAGCTTGGGCTGATCAAGGGGAGCGGATTCTCGTACTCCTTCGCGACGCTTGCGATTTCGCTACGTCGACAAGTCGCACCGTACAAGCAGGTGATCGGAGAGAGCATGTCTGGATTCGATTTTCTTTATTCATGAATGAGACTGCGCCACGAGTCTTGAATACATATAGTCTACAATGCAGATCATCTTTATTCCCTGGTGCGGGTTCCTTATTCTTTTCTTTCTTTTGTTTTGATTCGACAAGACGTGGCGCATGGGTCGTGTTTACGTGCAGAATGCAGTGCAGGTCTCGTGATCTCGCTCAGTCAGCGAAGCCAAAGACCTCGCTGACGGAGAGGACGTTGGTGCGAACGCCAAGCAGGGTGACGATGATGCCGACAAGGTCGACGACCAGCAGGACAGCCGAGGCCATCATGAAGCGCGGGCTGAAGACGCGGTAGAGCATCAGGTGGCGGCGCAGGTAGCCCGCCCAGGCCATGGTGGCCAGGCTCTCGACGGCGTAGTAGGAGACGAAGATGCCGAGGGCGCGGCTGACGCTCTCGAGCACGCCCTTGCGCTTCGGATTGGTCTTCCACAGCACCAGCAGCGGTACGGCGACGCAGGCCAGGATCTGCCCGGCAAATGTGTTGAGAAACACCACGAGCGGGCTCCACGGGTACCGCACCGTGAAGAGGGGAACGAAAGCCGTGTCCCACTGGATCGAGGCCAGCACCGCCTGGTGGCCCGTCTTGAAATAGTGAAAGTTACCCAGAAGGGCGAGTGTGATGGGGCCGATGGTCTCGGTCCCCAGGTTGTTGATGTCCAGGATCTCAGCAAGCGAGAGAACCTGCCACAGCATGATGGCCATGGCACCGCTCCCCATTGGCTTCGAGAGGAAGATGAGCGCCCCGGCCATGTTCAGGGGAAGAAGCAGATACCTCGCACCGTTTGCGTTGCCGTAGCCGAGCACCGTCACCTGGGCGCTGCTGGTGTTCGCCGATGCGGTATGGATGGCCACGTTCGGGGGCGCCCAGGCGAAGGCCGTGGTGCCGGCAACCAGGGTCAGGGCAAGGACAATCTGCGCCACCAAGACCTGGAAGGTCTTGAAGGTGTCCTCGCTGACGCTAGGGAACCACTGTCCGTTGGCAGCCGCGTCGAGAGTCCAGTAGACGGCGCCCAGGAACAGCCCTGCTCTGAAAACATAGTTGATCCAAGTGGGCGCCAGGCCTTGGTAAGACTTTGACACCACCAAGTACGACTTGACAATGGACGGCAGAATAGCAAAGACCACGAAGGGAATAAAAAGCTGCCATGGCGCCGACGTCGTCGAGTTGGCCGATGCGTAGTACGTCGAGGTGCAGTACGGCATCTGTTCGTCTCTGCAAAGCTTCGAGAATGACGCTGCCCTGCTGAGAAGAATGAAAAGAACGGAATGGTAGGCGCCCAGGGCCCTCTCGGAGACTGTTGGTCGCTTCAGAGCGTGAATGGCGCTGGCAAAGCCGAAAGTGGACAAGAAAAACAGCGAGATCGAATCCTCCCAGATTGTGTACGAGTTGGATGCAAACCCGACAGACTGGCTCACTGCGAATGCGACCGCCAGCCAGCCCCAGAAGCTGTTTGGCAAGAGGTTTACCAAGCTCTTGCCCGCACCAAGCAAAGCGACAGCCCCCGAAGCCAAGCTGGTCAGCGCTGTGATAGCATACGCAAGCTCCCAGTCACCCGGCGCGACGGTGGTGACGATACCGACCCGGCCACGGCTCCGACCAATCCGCCAATCAATCCAGCGCGAACAACGCTGCCAGTGAGGGTCTTGTAAGAAGCAACGGTGGTGTCCTCAGAAGCGCCTTGCAGCTCCAGGCTCTTCTCGGCGAAATCGAGATCGACGTCATCGAGAATGGCGAAATCCTCGTCATCTTCTCTCGAAACGTAGAGAAGCAGGACGGCAATACCAACGGCCATGACAGCAATGCCCAACACCATCTTGGGCACGTCAAACCTCACCCACAGGCCCTTGCAGATTTCGAGGGTCTCCTGCTGGTAGCTGTTGAACGCGTCGTAAACAGCCTGCCACTGCCTCGATTTCTTCGCATCGCTTTGCAGGGCTTCGGCCTTGGTCCAGAGATCCGCGGGCGACCCGGGCAGCGAGCTTTGCTCGATCCCCTCCACCTTGTAGTACGCGGATTGGTATCTCCTGATACCGGCAGATGCAATGCTTGATGCTGCAGCAAGTTCCGCCCAGGCTTTGCCGCCAGCCCCGGCAAACGCCTCCTCAATGGGCTTCCCGAGATTGTTGTAGGGGATGGGAATGCCGAGAAGAAGGGCCAAAGTCGGCACCAGGTCAATCTGGTTCACGGGTCGGGATTTGGCAGTGGCGGGGGGGTCTTGAACTCGGGCTGCGTCCGACCAAACACGGGCTTCTTGGAATACATCCAGAGAGCGGCCTCGACTTCGTCCTCGCTGTCGCCGCCGTGGTCGCCTTTGGCGTCCATGCCATGGTCGCCCATGACCACCAACAGAGTGTCATCGTCGATAGTCTTGGTCAAGTCTCTGACAAAGGTGTCCATCTGCTGCAGCTTGGCGGTCATGGCTGGGTGGTTGGGGCCGTACCGGTGACCGGCGTGGTCGACCCCCAGCAGGTGACCAATGGTGATGTCCCACTCCGGAGGGCCCTCTTTCTGCAGGAGGGGGAGGATGTGGTCAATGACACCATTGTCAACGGTGTGCAGGTCCCACACATTGAAACTGTCGTACGCCTTGCTCACATTGGGCTGGAAGTATCCGGGGAAGAGAGCTGTCCATGTGTCGTCGCCCAGGTGGACAATACGCTTGCCAAGCTGCTTCCACTGCATCAGCAGGTTGTCCTCCTCGATCGCAGTGCCGGCAAAGTTGGAGCCCATATCCATGAAGGTGGGCAGGGTACCGGTCGTCAGGCCCTTGAGCCTCTGCAGCGTCGTGGTGGGCGCGTCGGCAATGAAGGGCCGCAGAACCGCATGGTTGGGGGATTGGACGGAGGTCTCATGGAGGAAGGGCAGAGCATTGTGGTAGACCTGTGCCTCGGAGGGGTCATCGACAGGGACGGTGAAGTCGTAGCGGAGAGCGTCAATGATGACAATGACGGCCTTGTTGAACGTCTTGGGGTGCCAGCAGCCGCCGTCGACAGTGCCTTTGCCGGGCCAGTCGAGCAGAGGCTCGATGGGCGGCTCGGCGCATTGGGAGTGCTCGTCGAGGACGGTGCGGGTCAGGAGGAAGCCGCTCTTGAACAGCAGGATGCCGACGACGTGGATGCAAAGCATCCAGGCCCAGAAGCCAATGGCCCAGTAGCTGCGGCGGCTGAAGGCGGACCTGCGCTGGGCCTCGAGGGCCTTGCGCTGGGCGGCCTTGACCTTGGCCTCGGCGCGGGCCTTGTCGGCGGCAGGGCCGGCGGGCTGGCGAGGGGCGCCGGGGTTGGTGGTGGCGGTCTTGCTGCTTGCCTGCTTTGCCTTGGCCTTGGCCCACGCGGCAGCGATCCTGTCGTGTTCGCTTTGCGGCGCCTTTTCAGGCGTGCCCTTGGTGGCCGGCATTGTGGTGTGGATCGATCGGTTGGTCGGTTGGCCTGCCTGCCAGTCACTCGAAGCCAGTTGCAGACAATCGGTGCAGGGAGGGGGGAGGCTGTCGGATCAAGCACAAGTCGTCAGTGGCGGCGTCGTCCTCCCAAAGGCAGTACCAAAAGTCCCCATCGAACGGGCGCTCAATACATGTCGAGGGCGGGCGGGCGGGCAGATGGGGGGAGAGGGGGTAGAGAGAGTGAGTGAGTGAGAGAGAGTGAGAGAGAGTGAGAGAGGGGACGGTGTAGAGTGGAGGAGAGCAAGGAGAAAGGAGGGTAGGTCAGAAGAGACGACGGCGTCGCCAGCTTGGAATGCGCGCATCCAAAAAATCGCCCAGAAAAACACGCGCCAAAGCCACTGGTACAGTTCAAAGGAGTGCCCTAGAGCGCGTGCTCGTAGTGTGGGCAGATACCTCCACTGCTCCACATCCATGGACATGCGCTCGCCGGGATGCACCTGCCGCTGACAGCGCGCACCCTGCGGGACGTGGCGCGTTCCTTCCACGGCTGCGCCCAGTGAACGACTGCTACGAGTAGGTACGACCAGACAGGGAGGGGGGTAGGAAGGTACGGAGCCATAATACTACCTAGGTATGTAGCCTTGCAACCTTGCTAAGATAAGATATCTTCATTTGGATTCTGTATTCATTACATTTACCTAGGGACATATTAGGTGTCACGCTGCACTAATATTGTTGTTCGCGGGCAGTTGGTAGCTGCCCTGCGTGTACCACACGCTGCGAGCACCTAAGCTACCTCTAGGAAGTAGGCAAGGCTAGGTAGGTACTATATAATGCTGCAAGTGGCCTTGGCGTCCAGCTTTCCATCAGGGCACTCATGTGGCAGACATAACGCAAACGAAAGCAAGCCGTGTATGAAAACTGTAGGCGCAATCGACGATCCCGGATATCAATGTCGATTCAACAATGTATTCCTCTTGACAGTCAATCACTCCCGCTAGCACTCCGCCCGTCTCTGCCCCTCTCAAATCACCATGCGGAACTTGAACAGGTCTCTCTCCACGATCTCGTCCTTCCTGGCCTCCAGCTCCTCCATGTCCCACTTCACCGACAGGTATCGGCCGCTGAGCCACGGCCGGTTCTCCTTGCTCAGCCACGCGACCGTGTCGCCAGGCAGCTCGGGCGTGTCCACGAGGGACGAATGCATGTCCTTGGGCATCTTGGTCGCCAGCTCCGTCGCCGGGCCCGCCGGGTGGATCGCGAAGCACACGAGGCCCTCGCCCTGGTACTCGGCCGCGATGAACTCGGCGAGCCGGCACACGGCGAACTTGGCGCTCTGGTACCCCGACGCGCCGGGCTTGACCATCAGGCCGCCCACGCTGCTCGTGAGGACGTCCGTCTTGAGGTCGCCCCGGAGCAGCAGCGGGATGAGGTACCGGTTGCAGAGGTACAGCCCCTTGACGTTGACCTCGAACCCGGCCCACCAGTCGGCCGGGTCCGTCTCGGTCGTGTTGACCCAGTTCTCGAGGTACCCGGCGTTGTTCACCAGCACGTCCAGGGCCCCGCCGAACTCCCTCGCGACCGTGTCCGCCGCCGCCCTGACGCTGTCCTCCGAGGTCACGTCGAGCACGAGGCTCACGACCTGGGGCGCCTGCGCGCGGCCGGCGCCGGCGGCCGCCTGCCTGAGCTCGCGCTCGAGGCTCGACAGGTCCGACCGGGCCCCGATGGCTATCTTGCTGGCGCCCGCCCTGGCGAAGCTGATGGCCGTGGCCCTGCCGATGCCCTTCGAGGCTCCCGTGATGAAGACCGAGCGTCCGGAGAGGTCCAGCTTCTCCGGTGCCACGAATGGGTACGTGTCCTGGTGCGTAGTGCTCGTGAAGCCGGACACGGCCATGGCGTTTTCGAAGGCGGGAGCCATGTTGAGGCCAAAGTTGTGGCTGTCTGGTGAGGGCTTGTGGTAATGAACGACGAGCGGACAGGCTCTGTGCTTTGGGTGAGGAGGGGGGGTGATGATCTCGCTTGCTGACACTTGATGGTAAGTCTTTGACGAAAGAACCTGGGTCTGACCACTCGAGAATGCTGGGTTGCGGCTCTGCCTGGCCTCTATATACCCCTGTGCTCTCCAACGCGGTTGACGTCAAGGCGGGGTGACTGGGAAAGAGGACCGAGCCAGACAAGCCAATGTTGCATCTCCTCCCACGCGGTCTGTCGGGTTTACCGTTGCACCCAGTCGCTACTCCGATGTGAAGAAGGCGGGTGGCCTGGCCGTCCTACACGGCTCACTTAACTCCGTCACTCACGAGCCCAGCGGAGACCGTTGCATACTATGCTGCTGTGTGCGGGACTCCGTCTCATTGCCTGGGCTCCTTGCTTGGAACTCCGGGCTCCAGTCGACACCTCGACGGGCAACCCCGCTGATGACTAAATCGACTGACGCTGGGAACTGTAGGCAGGCCAGGCTGTGGCTGGTGGACGGATTGGAGGCCTTGGTCGCTTCGGCGGATATACACATCGGACTTAGTATATCCGCCATGGCAAGGCTATCTCGGGTGCTACCCGAGTAGTTGCGGGCGGTCGCCTACAAGCGGTCGCGGCAGGGTGCCAGTGCTGGCGCGATTGGCGACGTGCTTAATCCGGCGCGCAGGCATGCTCGTGGCATTGGTGGATGGCGGAAGTCTCCAAAACCAGACTCACTTCTCTGCGATCTCTACGAGTACATTATGAGATGCACAGTGTCTTTGGTGAACGGGGAACGGAACGGAACGGACGAAGCTCGGCGGGAGGTGGCTTGGATTCATCTCACCATTGGTCCGGTCGGCGTTCATCTCTCCGTTCGGCGCTAAGGTGCTTCGTTCGAAGGGTGCAGTACGATGGGCGATTTTCAGAACAGGAAACGGAGTCGGCTTCGGAGATGGCGATAGGTTCACCACGTCGGAGATATCAGTTGCCGGCAAGCACAATGATCAAGAGCACCCGGCCATGCGAGTGGCTCAAGAGTCCTGGACGGCCAGATATGATATAGGTAAGCACAGCTGTTCTACCGCAGTCGCGAGGAACGGAGAGCAATGAAGTTGTAGAGCCAGGCTAAGGGGAGCCCTCGGCGGAATTCGGTGTTGCAAGAGGGACGCGGCGTTACTTTTGAGGAACCGGAGATATGAGCAGAAGGGTGCTATTCTCAAATCTACAAAACGTCATTACTGATCTATCCCATGTACCGTAGCCTGTGGTTCCACCTGTCCCTACTGAACGTCGACATCCTGACTCTGCAACGCACTCTTACGTTTGCTGCCGGACGCCGAAACGTCGGCCTTCTCCAGCTAAAGGAACGAACCCAGTCGTTTCGATATCAGTGGCGGCGTGTGACCTCGCTGATGGGAGTTCTTTGTCACCCTGACCTGACCGCGCTGGTGGGGAATATCAGGTTGCTCGTTGGCCGTGTAGCGTGTTCGGGACGGGCCACGACTCAAGAAAGAAGACTGTCGGCCCCGAGCGGCTCGACGGTCGGTCAGAACGCAGGTCTTGATGTGGTATCACCAGCGATATATGTTGGAGGCACGGGGACAACAGCCATGGCTAAGACCGGCACATGTTCGGGTAACTGCATCGTCGAATCACAAGTGAGAGACGAGTCAGCATGGCTGCGACAACGCGTGATGCAGGTGGCCAATCGCCGGTCAGCATCCGTTCAGAGCCGCCTGCGAGTCTCATGCTGCTGTTCTTCGAAGCATCATTACAGGTTAGAGTCTGCTCGACGCGTTTCAACCAAGTAGCATCAGAAAGACTACGGGCAAGAAGAGGTGTGTAGGCCTTGGAATCTCCCCTGTCTATCGCATTGTAGAGTCTATAGGACACGAAATCGCCTGCTGGACATTCCCATCTCTAGCAATGACGTGACGTCTCAGGCACGAGAAGTGCCAGCCGAGTTGCCCCGAATGCAATCCTCTGGAGGCGTTACTCAATCTCGGGGAGGAAAACGCCTTGGATAGGGTCGTGTTCCATCCACACCACTGGCTAAAGTCTCAATGCAGCGACAATACACATGCAAGTTGGTTGACTGGCAACTGAGCTTAGGCGACGTGAACTAGGTAACCAACGTGCATCGCCCGCGGGCTCTGCTATAAGCGTGTTAGGTCGCCCTTCAGCATCTATAAAGACAGTCTCGACAAATGATTACTAGCCTCGTGTTTCCAGCTGACCACGGATGCATGGTAAAGCAGACGAGCCATCCATCGTCCACATTGCTCACCTTGCCCACTAATAAGCACAACAACTCGAGAGCCGCTTCAGTGGGCCGATATCCGCGGAGTAACGGTACTCGGTATTGGCAACGCACCGTCAAGCCTCGCCAGGAGCACCGGGGGAAACGTAGCAGTTCTGGACTCAATAGTGAACCCCGAGTCGCAGCCCCCCCCCCCCCCCCCCCCCCCCCGCGCTGGCCTGTGTTCGCAGCGGTTGAAAGACCCCCAGTGCGCGCCGACTCTTGGCGTGTTCTGGAAGACCCGGGATGGAAGCCAGGTCTCGGGACACGGCGCTGTCGTCTGGGCCAAGATTCAGCATCCAGATCGACGACTGTTGAGTGAGGAGGTTCCCGCATGGGCCGCTTCTCACGCCTCCCTCCCTTCCCTGCTAATGCAAGCCTCTGCGCTGCCCTGAGCCACCGGGGTGGGTATCTGTGAGGGGTTGCCCGGTGTTCCCCCAGTCGGCGGGTGGCCAAAACCCATTCAACAGCCTGGAAAGCGCGCTCGAGGCCGTCGTGAGAGGGGAGCCAGGCCGACTGTGAGCCATTTCCTGCACCGTGCCCGCCAAGCGCGGATGCCACGCGTGATTCCTTGCCTGGGTATGCGTACCTATCTACTCTTACAAGTTGCAACTGTCAAGCCCCACCCCTGCCCATGCCGTGCGGTTGCGCTCGTGATATCACGAGTGCGTGAGCAGCTACGAGGCTTAGGACTACACCACCCAGGTCCAGTGGGCCGACGATGCAAAGTGGCCGAGAAGAGTGAGGGAGAGGAGCCCCCCTCCCCCTTATGTGGCCACGCCAGGCCGGAGTAGTTCATCGGATGAGACTATGAGATGAGTACCTACCTACCTAACCTGTGAGTATTCACCACTTCTCTTGGGGGAACCTTTGTAGGTACGTACTTACTGACAGCAAGGACGTCTCGGTCGCTTTGCCGGGAAAGGAACGGGCACTGATCTCAGGCCCTCTTACCCCGGAGAGGCTCCAGCACCAGGGCGGACCCAGACTATCGGAGGTGAGAGCCCTTCACGCCCACCGAGCCGGAGCCGCCCCCCTCTCTCCACCCTCGCGATAGAGTGGGGGGGGGGGGGGGGGGCTGGGCGGAGAAGATTGAGAGAGAGAGACAGAGGATAGAGAGAGAGAGAGAGAGTGTGTGTGTGTGTGTGTGTGTGTGGGGAGAGGGGGGGAGGGAGAGAGAGAGAGACCTTAGGTCGCGGTCCCACTCTCCGCCAAACCACGGGGCTCAGAGACTGTTTGGTGGAATGATACGTCCATCTGCCCCTCTGTTTCCCTGCTCCCCTGCTCCCCTGCCAAGTGCCCACCGAGACAGCGGGTGCGGGTGTTGAGCTGGAGGTGGTCGTCCCCGGGGGCGGCGGAGCTGATGCCGGGCTGGGCGTCGCCGGTGGCGATGCTCGTACAGGAGGTGCTCGTAGGCACCCAAGTACGCAGCACAGGGCTTCGAGCTGGCAAGATGCAGGCAAAAAAGAAGAAGAGGAGAAGAGAAGAATGGAGGCAAGAGGTTGGCCACCGGCGCTTCATGTTTCTGCCCTCGCACCCCTCGTCACCTCGGCACCCGTACGAGCACGCACAGCCGGCCTCCGGCTCGCGCCGCGGAGACGCGAGAGGTGCTCGGAGACAGCTTCGCTGGGCGAGTGCCGGGGCTAACGAATGCAAAAACAGCCCACCGTGCGTGCCCTTACCGCCCGTGGCTACCGAAATAACCACGGGAATACCGGGTCGCTCGTTCGCCAGCGCCACACACGACCAGTGGCGACGAGGCCGGTCGGGAGCCGAGAGGGGAGCCTGACCCGGTTGTCAAGAAAGGCCCAACAATATGAGCGCGGCAAGGCCAGCGGTAGTCGTAGGTAAGCGCCCCGCGCCTACGTGAAACAGTGACGGCGGAAGCAACCGTGCATGTTCTTTGCCTTCTCTTTTCTCTTCTCTTTTTTTTTTCTTCTTCCGCATTTTCTTTTTCTCCTCTCGCCTTCTTCTCAACCAGACAGACTCACGTCTTTGAGGCCAATCAAGTACGACGACTAATCACGGCCTCTCCGACGCCCCCATCTCGATGAGGTCCGTAAAGCCCGCCTGGCTGGCTGCAGAATGCACACCGAACCTCGCTCGGCCCCGACGGACTCGACGACCGGCTATAGAGAGAGCCAGAAGAGTGCCTCCCCCCGGACGAGAGGCGCCGGCGAGTCCTTGTTTCTCAGTGCGTACTTGTTTTTCCATTGGCCGGATTCTGCTTTGAAATCTTCATCGTGGCGCTGCGTGCAGGGAATGCCGCATGCCGCCACCGTTGAGGAGCCCGCGCGAGGTTGAGTGGCGAGCCTGGCTGCAGGAAGGCCCCAGATCTCGTAAGGGCACTCTTCTAGAAGACCCAAGGGAACAGACGAAGAATGTTAGAACGACACCCCGGGTTCCTACCAGACAGAAGACCCTCTCGCATCACCCAGCCCCTCCGCTGGTGAGCCTCTCCACCGCCGGTTGTCAGCTTCCGCTGTTGCTACGAGCAGCGCCTCACGCAGCACCACCCCACGACATCCCACCCTCCTCTGCTCCGGCCAGCACCGGAAGACGGCCGCAAACAAACGAGAAGCCCACGAATAATGCCGTAGAGAGCAGGCATCCGTGTCACACAGCGTGTGGGTCCCCGGCCGAACGGGCTGATAAGCGGTTGAACAAGGCTGGCTGGAGGCGCCGGTGGGCAAAAGAAGGCGTGCCCGAGATGGTTGCACGCGAGGTGAGATAGCTTGATACCAACCAAGACGGCTCCGATCGTCAACGCTGCAAAAAAAGATCGGTTACCGGCACAAGCCGTAGATCTCTAACGAAGGCCGAGAGCCCATCTGGCAGCAAAACAAAATGAATTGCTGACTGCAGGGTTCGAACCTGCGCATCTTACGATAATGGTGAACTTCCCGAGGAGAGAAACTTAAAACCACCGCCTTAGACCACTCGGCCAAGCCAGCACGTCAATATTACGTTTCAGGTCTTATTTCAGTCTATGTCGACAAAACATAGCGGGGTGAGGTCTCGCCGCCCTTAAACCCGTCCTGCGAAGGATCCCGCCACCTGGTGAGAGAGAAGGCTCGCGGATGCCACCCGCCCCAAGGCAGCGGCCACCAGGGAGGGGGCGTACGGAGTCCCGTGAGGAGCGACTTCTATCCGAGCCCACGTGAATTCACCGAGAAACCCTCCCTCCCCGGCCAGGCGCGAAGGCTCCACCGCCCGGGGCCCAGGATGCCGTCTGCCCTTTGAAACACATGGCACCGCCACCCTGCCTTACCAGTCAGTGTGGTGAGGGTAGCCGCCCCCGTACTCCGGCTAATCGCGGACCACGGGGACAAGGATGGTTCTGAGCCGTCGCCTTCCCCAGGGATGGGATCTGCCCAGGATGGGAGAGGGGCGGGAAAGGGAGACGTGGGAGGCGAGCGGAGAAAGTGCAATAATTCGCGCCTGAGGCTTTCGGACCCGGATCGCCCTCCCTTGCCGTTCCGATTCGCCTTTGCTACTCGCACTCGCGTGCGTCACGCACAAAGACGCACGCACTCGCCCCCTCCGCGGTTGTCGGTGAGGATTACTCATGGGGGGGCGCGGAAACCGTAGGGGAACAGGGGCGAATCTTTTTTTTTTTCAGAGGAAAAAGAGAAAGAAAGAGGGGGATACGTCATGTCGCGGGGGTTACGCACGTACTCGTACTCACACGAGGGTATGCCTGGGATGTTGTGATTGATACCTGGCAGCAGACGTGAGAGATATCAGGCCGGGCAATCGGCAGTGTGCCCCCGCCGCCACCCTCCCCCATTCCCTATCTCTGCTGCGCCGTTGAACGTGGCAGCGCGGTCTGCTGGTGCGGCGATTGCCCTCTCTCTCGCCTGCACCCCGACGAGGCGAACTTCGGGGCCGTGGCCAGACATGGACTCTGGGGTTCTGGCGGAGTCTCGGCTCTTGTCGACGAGAAGAAGCCTTGCCCTCCACCCTTCCCCATTCCATTCCCTGACAAGAGTAGCTCCGGCACGTTGCGACCGGCATGTGGGCACTTGAAGGCGACTGGGCCAGCACTTGACTCGCTCGTTATAGGCCGCGCAGATAGTATATCCTCGCGGCCGGGGCGAGTAGCCTCGGAAGGCAGAGGGCAAGATGCGGCAAGGTAGAATTAAACAAGAACAAAAAAAGAGAAGCTTCAGTGTATCGAAGCGCAGTGCAGTCTTGAGATAACAAGGCAATAAAAGTATCAATTAGATAATACACAATATATGGCTCCCATGCTTCTAGATCCCGTCAGGTGCATCTCGGTGGTCGCAAGTGCAGAGATACGCGAGTCCCCGGCTGTGACAAGTCGGACTGTTCGAAGCGGGCTTGGGGGTATGTACATGACCTGTCGTGGCGAATCCGGGAGCCCTGGGGGTCCGGTGGATCGGTAGGTTCGTGCTTTCGGCCGAGCCCTCCACCTTGTTGACCTCCCGCCTTGATCCAGAGGCGATTAGAATGATTAAGGTATGGTAGCGCACCTGCCGGGTATAGAGTATCCGTTATTCATTCGAAAAAGGCTTGCTGCGTGCAGTTCGTTCTGCTGTGGAATAAATGGCGCGGGTTTCGCCAGAAGAGCAGCCAGCGCGGGTGGACATTTGGGTTCGGGTCGGTGTCGCGAGGGATCTTCTCACGCAAAATCGTTGCGGTCCTTCTCCTTCAGCCCGCCGATCTTGTCCATGTCGATCGAGTAGAAGCCGTTGGGGCTCTCCTTCTCGTATGCCGGGAGCTGCTCTTTCACCGGCTCCATTCCCACGGAAGAGTCGCCCACGCGTACGAGGACGACGCGCCCGCCCTGCTGGTGTCCGGCGTCGTCCTGCTCGTCGGGGAAGGTGATGTGGATCTCGGGAATGTTGTTCGGCGAGTGCGGTGGCGACTCGGGATCGGCCAGCATGGGCTTGCCGTTGACGACCAGGATACTCGAGCGGCCGTCGGCGGTCTGGATGGTTAAGCGATTCGTGTTGCGGGCGTCGCACTTCTCAATGTCGTTGTACTGGGGGAGGCCTTCGTTCTGCTGCAGCGCGCGCTTGCTTTTTACGCGGCGCATCACGACGAGCCCAGCAACAAGGAGGAGAGCGACGAATGCGACGCCGAGGAAAGCAATCACCAGGTCCATGATGAGGTCCGAGTGCTCCTCATCCTCGCCACTGCCGCGGCGGGCAAGGCGCATGCCATTGGCAAAGTCGGGGTCGATAGCGACCATCTTGTCCCACAGTTTCGAGAGGGGGCGTGGCGAATTATCCCAAGGTTTAGCCCGGCGATCGGGGACGTGTTAATGAGTGTGGATGTAGATCGCGGGTGATATAAAAGAATGGCTGAGTGCTAAGCAAAGTAGTGAGGGTGAGCGCAGGGCAAAGCTGCAAAAGTCGATATTGTTGATAGTATTCAGGGTGTTCAATAGTCCGCTGGATGCACGCCGATACGGCAAAGGTGCTAAGCTCGATTGAAAGAAGGGAGAGAATCTCGACCTGGCGGGATGGTGGGAAAATCGAATCGTGAAATCGTATCAAGTCGAGATGAATGACCGGACGGCTCAACCCAAAAAGGAGTGAGGTTGAGGCCTGGTTAGCGAGTGAGGGGGACTCAAAGGAGTGACGCTGGACGAGGAGCGGAAGACGAAAAGCCTCGCGCTCTCGAACCAGGAAGGGAAGCAAGAAGGACAGCGACGGCGACGACGACGACGGCGGCGACGAGTGATCGTGTAGAGGAGAGGAAGAAGGGGGACGGGCCCGGCGTGGCCAGGCCGGGACCCAAGGGAGGGTGCGCCGCCGCGAGGGGAGCGACATTGCAGTGGATCACGAGCCGCCAGAACCGCTCACGCAGATTGGACCGCGGACGACGCTACCGGCCACGCAGCTCAGGGGTCGCGCCCAGGCACCGCGCTCTGATTCGCCCACGCCAGAGGGGGCCGGGAACGCAACGGTTCTGCAACCCGCTGGCAATCTTACGGTCGGCCAATCATAGAGCACAAACACAGATAAAAGCGGGTAATCACCGGCCTCCAAGGCACTCGACAATGCACTCACCACTCAACGCACAGCTGGAGAGATCCAGAACCACGCGGTCGTGCAGCTAAGCCTCTTCCTCTCTCTAATGGAGTACATATTGAAGTACAAGCACTATAGCTGCTCCAGATGTACTCTGACACCGACCCACGCCGCTCCCAGCTTGTCAGCTCTCCCCCACGATGCCGATGCAAGTACTCGTACCCAGGTATCGAGTGCATGTACAGTACTCGCTCGTGGAGGCACTCGTACGAGTACACGCGTGAGCGCGTGCTTGCGTGCGTGCCGGGGCCTCGGAATCCCTCATGTCGTCTTCAGGAGCGGAGGGGGGCATTTATCACTTAGCGCATAGCAGCGCCGCAGCAGCGCAGCAGGTTACAAAGGGCGAGGGCTTCTCTCTTCTCACACTTCTTCCTAGCCGCCAACAACACCGCCCATCCTGCCGAGCCTGCAGACTCCTTTATCGTGCTGACGTGCCGTGGGCAAGCAGACGCGCTGGTCTTCAGGATGCGCCGCTAACCAAATGCTGGTGGCCGGCGACGGCGCCGGCACCACCATGGCAGAACTGCTTCAACGGAGAAGGGGGCCGCGGGTGATCGACGCTCCTCTCAGCACCCCGCGGCTGTTCTCCGCGTGCTGCTGCCGACGACTTCGGCGTTCCTCGGCCCTTTGGAGAGACGCAGCGCCCCTGGGCTATAGGGGCAAACTGGGCCGCAAAGGACGCACAACGTGGGCAGTTTCTCTCTCGTACAAGGGAAGAATCGACGATCAGAAGCGGCCGGGGTTGGCGCGGCCCAGAATTGCCGGCCAAGTTCCCCATCCAAGAGTACAGGTGAAATGGCGACGGCAGCGGGGTCGACTCGCCTCGATGTGGCCAACTTGACAGGTTGCGCGAGTTGCTGCGGAGGTTATCATGTCTCAGGGCGTTCTCACAATTACCCAACGGTCACCATGGCCGAGACATGGGGCCAGGGATGCGCCGGCTTGGATTGCGCTTCACCGTCCAGTCCAGGCTCCGGCGGGGGCCGGCATGTCAGAACATCCAACTTTCAGAATAGGAGCACGAATGGCAGCATCCGATCACAAGTAGGTACGCGTGCGTACTCGTACGGGTACGTACGTACGTACGTACAAGGAACCGGGCGCATTCGAGTATGCGGGCGGCGAATCGGGTACCCGGGGTGCCACGGTGCGGACTGGAAGACAGGGGAGACGGGACGATGCAGCCGTGCTCGTATGGAGGGATTTGACTACCAAGCAAGGCGGTCGCCGTTGAGCAAGACTCGACATGGATGGTGTCCTGGCTAGACCCACGTTGCTGGCAAAGCCGCTCGTTACTCGTAGTTGGCACTTCAGATCAGTTATCTCTTTTAGACGGAAAGCGAGGGCGCGGGGCGGTTGGCCCTGGCGAGGCCATGTTACGGACAAGGCACTCGTACGCGGGCCACCCAAAGCTCAGGTGATTTGATGCTGGGGCGGACCCAGATGACCAACAGGACAAATGCCTGCTTGCCGGTCGCGTGCGGTGAGTATTGTCGAGGTAGAGGCTGAGGTGAGGGCGGTTGATTCGAGTATCAGTGCCCTATGCTCGTTTAGCTTGCTTTTCCGACGACAACATAATCCCCGGTTCCCAGTGGTGTTCGTGCTAAGTCAGTAGGTATCCATCGGGCCAGGCGGGATTCGTTCCCCACTGGGGGCATTCCGAATGGCCACGGCCCATACGACTTCAAGAGTTGATCGAATGTGACCGGCTGGTGTGATGTGATGTACGAGAGGTATGGAAGGACGGGACTGGATATGGGTGACCTTGGAGGTCATGCCCAGGTTGCCTCCGGCCTTATGTAGGAGGTAGGGACCATGAATCTGATAACATCGCCGCACGAGTACCAGACTCGAGCAGCATCTCAAGCTCGAGAACGGGAGGTTGGGAACATGCCTGTCCTGAGGTCGAAGTGCGCCGGTACTCTGCGTGTACTCGTACGAGTGTCCATGTATATTGCACACCCCCGGGCCCCGACCTCATTCATTGGGTCGAAGGACTCTCGAGGGTAGCTACTACCCTACCCTACGTCGTGCGTACCTACCGTACCTAACTCAAGAACGTCGTGTGCGTGTGGTGCGGGAAGGTGCAATCAGATCTGGAGGTCAAGAGATGACGGGAGGTGTAAAGCACATGTTGGGTACCTAAGGTACCCTGCTCCGTACTACCTGGGTTCGACCTTGAAGGCAAGGGACAGGTGGAATCGGCTGTGGTTTCCATGTTTGCCTGTTTGATCAGTCACACAGCGGCGCGCGAAACGCCTCGGCCTGATCTGGCAAGCAGAGACTAGGTAAGGTACGATTACGTGCGGGCCCCACCCGGTCTCGTCCCTGGATTTCCCTCCTGCTGCTTCATGACTTACACAACCAATGGAGCGGCGTGTCCTGACGAGCTGACAGCTGTGCCTACCACGTAAGTACATGTAGACCGATCTGGCCGTCGGCTTCACTCCCTACACAAGCCTTTGTCAAGGACAGCACCGGATCCCGTCTTCGACGCGGCTCATGTGGCAGTCAACGCGTTGGATGGACAGGTATTCAACCAACCCGGCCGGATTCCAGACCAGACCCGTGGAGGACCCTCGACAGTCGGCAGGGCGGCAGCACCGTCACCGGGGCCAAACTTGTACGACGACGACGACAAATCTACGTGGCCGGCACAGTTGGAAGGTGATCTGACGGAGATTTGGGGAGGGCGGGGAGCTGCAAGGGGTTTCGTCGTCCCAGACATGCCGCTGCACCCAGGGATGGCTACGCCGTACTCGTCTCGCAGTCCCTCTTCCCTGGCTGCGCGATGGCGTGGGCGGCGCCCGCGATGCCCCTGCACGACCCAGCGTGCGGTTGCTGTCGCGGCGGATCCGGCGTGGGAGCCTGGCGAGTGCCGGCATGGGTCGTTGGACGGACGGGCTGCCTGGTCGCACAACGATGGGCGTTTCCCGGCCGTTTTTGTGGCCACCACGGCGGCGAGAGATAGGTAGGTACCTAGGTAGTCAGCAGGCGCCGCCGGCGAACGTTGGACATGGATGAGCCAAGACCCCGGGGGGGCCACTCAATTGGCCACAGCAGTCTGCCGAAGCCCCGAGGGCTGTGGAACAGTCCAAGAAGATCCTGTTTCGAGCCTCACTCATCTGTTTGGGCCATGTGCGCAGTCGCCACCTGCAACACGCTCGCACGCTCACATACTCGCACATTCGCACACTCGCACCGACACGCAAACGCCCGACACGCACGCACACATGCGCGCGCTCGCGGGGGGGAGAAGGGGAGAGGGGAGGGAGGTTGTGGTGTGAAGTATTTGCAGGTTGCAAGCCAACCTGACCTTGAGGCGTCGACGGCGGCGTCCGCAGCGTTGGCCTGGCTCGATAGTCACCCGCGAGGCGTCCCAAACAACCATGCCTCTCGCAAACCCCGTGCTTCAGCCTATACCCCTTGCACATACGAGTATGCGCAATTCTGAGCCTTGCGGCGCGTCGTGCCCGCTGCCACACTGGGTTCGCTGGAGCGAGGGATATCAACTTAAAGTCTGCCGCCAAGGGGCGTTTTCAGAAAATACCTGTGGCTGGTAGGCCGCCCACCTGCATCCAAGGTGTGCAGTCGTAGACGGCGGTAATAATTCCTACTTGTGTGACCAGTGACCTACATGTGCCTACCTTACTTGCAGGACCTCAGGTGCCATTTACCTGTACTGGGCTAGATGGACGAGCAGGGCCGCAGCGGGCTTCCATTGTGATGGCGGTTGGAGCAGGGGACAATCGACGACATGAGCTGATTGATCGCCTTCACCGCGCACAGCCCACAACCGGGACTCCCTGTGCTACCGCAAGGCGGCATCCTGTAACTCGATCGCTTGCGTGTGCGAGCCTCGAGTGCCCCAGGGCTCACGGCACGGCACCTAGCAGACGACTAGCATCACTCGTCTCGCCCTTTGCTGGCCTCCCTCGCTCGAGCTCGACCTGTGCGCCCGCCCGCCCACGCGCCCGCTACTCGTACGCAGCCAGCACCCGCGGGCCTGCTTGCTTGTTGCTTGTCGAGGGCGAGGGGATTGGCGTTGCCCACAGAGCCCGCCAAAAGGGAGAGACCTCGAACGGGGCCCTGTGACACGACGCCGAGCGCTCATCATCCATCCGCGGGCCTTGTTCGAGACCTGGGTTCGCCGTGCAAAAGCAATCTCCCCGCGGTCGCTCGCTGCCCTGAATCGCCCTTCATAAGAATCTGGCTCGCGGCACCTCCATTGTTCTCGCTTGCTGGCCCTTTACGCTTCCCGCCTCGTCGACTGTTCATTCTCTATACATAGTAATCCGGCAAAGTCACATACCTAACCGCACAATCGACTATCATCGACCCTCGTTTGCCACCAGCAGGTCCGGTACATCGTACATATCCCCGGCCTCCGTTGTCATCCCACGTTCACACATACGCGCAATCTTGCCCCGAGCAAACGAACATACCTGCTGGTGAGTTGACCTTTTTTTTTATTTCTTTCTTTTCTTTTTCTTTGCGTTTCTTTGGCCCCGATTAATCGGCCCGGTAGCCACAACGTTGAGAGCCGTGGCGAAAGCCGGAGATCGGGGCTTTTTTTTTTTTTTTCCCTCTCTCTTCCACTTCTCTTCTCTTATCACTTTCCCCGGACCCTTGTCACGCATTCGACATCCCACGCGCCGCTTTGCAGCCGGCCCCATCGGCAGCGCATTCTTCTGCCCGGCGAATGGGGCGGGGGTTGTTCAGAGCGTGAGATGAAGGACGCAGGCAGAGCCTTGCTCGTATACTGACGCTAACTAATGACATCAACTTCGCAGCCCGGCAACTCCGTCATCTTATACCTCAGATAGTCTCCAGGCGCGGCCCATCGCACGACTGGCCCCCTTTCGGCCTTTTCGATCCCTCTCAGCTTTGGACGCAGTGCGCATCAGCTGGGACGTGAAGAGCGCAGTACACACACCAAGTTGCGGCAGATCACATTCGGCACATGTAGGTAACTGTCCTGGTCTACTGCAGCGCCCCCCTCCCCCTCCCCCGTTTATTTCTCATCGTGCACTTTCAACCGCCCCCGTATCGAGCCTTCGAGCGGCAGAGTCTGACCCATCGGGGTGTCCGCACCGCGGCAACAAACTCGGCTACGCAAAGACACGAGTACAGGGTTCTGCTGAGCGAATTGCTGATCGTGGAGATAGCCCGGATCTCTCTTCTCTTCGTCCGTTGAGAAGCACACGTGGGCCAGGAATCGCCAGAGGCCTTCTACGCCTTTGCGGTAGCGGCCAAGGAATCCGAGCACGGACGCTGTCACAGGGCCCAGAGCCAGGGTGCCGGAGATCCAGTGTTTGCGGTCAAGATCGCTGGGACCGTGTCCGCAGCAGACCGGCGCTCCTTTCCTCCACCTGAACGCGGGGGAGCACCTGGCCTTCTGCCTTGCGCCACTAAGACGTGCCCCGGCATCGTGCAAGCCATCCTTTCGCTGTTCTGAGGCAAAGCACGCTGCTCTGACTCTGCGTCGCAACAGCACAAGCACATACATCATCTACCTACTCAACCACCCCTAAGTACCTGGGTGTGTATCCTACGGTGCTCATACAGACCTGCTCGTACGCGAACATATCAGTGTCGCCCAGGTTCTCATTACACCTAGGCATCAACAGCCTCCAAACGGCCATTTGAAGTTCCGGTCTGGGATACATCCACTGAGGTCCACTTGTCCACCCGCACTCAAAACCCCAACAAGGCAAATCAGCCGGTGCACCTCGCGCCAAGCCCAAACTCATCGCCTCGCTATCTTGGTTGAAAACACAGGAACTTCCTACATTAGGCTACACGCGACGGCAGAAACGGACTAGCTCTTTTCGCCCCCCGTTGGCCTCCACGCTCACCCGCCGCACTGCATCACACGTCTGTGCGCCTAGGGCTAGCACGCCTGCCACTCCCCCCTCCCTCCGCTGCATTCGCCCCTGGCGCCCCTCCACCGTACCAAAGGCAAACCCACCAGCCACCAGTACCCACTCCCAGCGTGCCGGCTCCTCAGCCCAAGCGCGCCAAGCCCTGGAAAGGCGGGCCAAAAAAAGCATCAGCGGCCACACCGGCCTTTCACCGTGCTGGTGGAAACCCTGCGACTGCCCCCCCGTACCTCCGTACCCTGCCACGCTGCCACCCACCGCCTACCTCGTAACCTACCGCCCAGCCCATCGTCTTCGAGGGCGACATCCGCGGTACCAGACAGTGGCATTGTCGCAACGAGCCGCGCCCCCCATCTGCACACCCCTCCCCCGACGACGACGCGCCCCCCATTGTTGCGTCACTCGCCTCCACGCCTCATCACTACTGCTGGGCCGCTCGCCTCCCATCCACCCGTCCTTACCAGACTCATCGTTTGACGGTGGCGATATTCTGCCTCCATTAGGTCGCCTTGGTCCCAAAACCCGCACCGCTGGGTTTCTTGTGTGCTGATCCGGGGCCTGAACCCAGCCACCCAACTCGTCGTCTCCGGCACTTGGACGCCCTTCATCATCACCACAATCATCATCAGCCACACGCTGGGTGACAAGTCGGCTCACCATCGCCGCCTACCACCCTTTCCCGCCTCAATCCTGACGGGTAGCCAACAGGCAGACAACGAGAATTTTCTCCTAGGCACGCCACGTGTGGTGTGTGTCACAAGTCCCGACTCGATACCCTCCCTCCTATCACGCTGTACGAGAAGGTGCAGATTCCCGTCCGTAGCTCAAAGACTGCAGGCCCTAACAAGCTTCTGGTCCGCCCGCAGTTTCTGAACCCTTCTAGCCTGGTTTTTTTTCTCTCTCGCTCACTTTTCGTTCGAGAAGAAAAATACCCGGGCCCAGCACGGGAATCCACCCCAGCAAGCGGACGAAACCACGCCCACCACGACCATTTGACAGCACCTGCCGACTACGCGTGCACCTTTGGTTTCCAAATCCTGGGCCTTCCGCTTGTTGACATTCCTTTCGCTGAGTCGGGGCGCATCAAGCCACCTGGAGCATTTTGTTTACGCCCTAGAATCCTATCAAACCCCCTCCTTCAGCACGCACTACACACTCCGCCAGATCTTCTTCGTTTGCTCGGCTCTCCTAGGCAACAATTCCGGGCAGCACCGGCCCTCGCAGCGCTCAGCACAGGAAATTGCTGGTATTCCATTATCCAGCGGCATCGTTGTCATCAGGCCTGTCAGGTCAGCCTAGACAAGGACTGACCCATCCCCAGTCCAGAGGCGAGCCACTCACCGTGCTCGACTCCTCCAGGCGCCTCCACCAGATCAGGGTTGGCATTCCAAGCCCCCACCAGACCGCTGTCCCGAGTGTCGGGGTCCGCTACCCTACCACCCTACAAACTACTTACTTTCGCACCGCGCAAAGACCTCCTACTGGCTTTCCCACGGTACGATACACTTTGCCAGGTGCTACCTCGACCTTGGGACAACCGCCATCAAATTGTTCCACTTTAGGAGGTACTCTCAGTCATCACCTCAGCCCAACCGCGGCGAGCCAGGCTCAGTCACAGTTGTTGCAGGCCACCCTCGCCCGCCCGCCGCCCGCCCGCCACGCTAGTGCCAGTGCCTGCAAGACTGCGTCTCGGTACTTGTACTTACGCCCTACCGGCTCTTCGCTACCCTCCCGAGTATCCGTTACCTGGGTGCTCGTCCAAACCTTGCCCTAGGTGGCCTGTCTGACATCAATCGCCTGCCATCGCCTTCTCGTAGCCCCCGATCCGAGAGGAGTAGGACGGCCCTAACCTGACCGGGGCCTCCTGTTCTAACTTTTGACACGGCGGACTTGGTAGTCTTCCGTCCTTCGCCTCCCGCGCTGCTGTTTGCTTGGAGCCGGGGCCTTGGCCACAAATTCTCACCTTGGCTGTTGGGCGACTCGCTTTTTGTGGTCCGCCGCCCGCTCATCATTCCAGTCCTGTCCAGGTCAGGGTCTCAGCCGCCTCTGGAGTCAAGTCTGAACCCGCTTCCCCAGCAGAAATCCTACAACACGCTGCGCACGGAGCCTGGCACGCCTGGCTTGTCGTGTCTTGGTCGGGCTTGAGCCTACCTAACCTACCGTGCGTACTTATCCCATCTTCCCTGCAGCCAGTCGCCTGCCTTGAACGACCACTGCGCTGCCGTCTCGGTCTCCATCTCCATCTGCGCCGGTACCAGCACCCCGTGCTGACACAACACCCACCACTCTGACAGCCCGCGCGCCTGTCGTCCACCTACTACGTAAGGCCACCTCCATTCGCCCTCATCCATCCATCCATTCCCGCCTGGCCCATCTTCTCGTCCTGCTTCGCGATTCACGAGCTAGCGAAGACCGCCACTAGGGGAAAATCCAACCTTGTGCTCTTCTCCCCTTCCCCCATTACCATCCCATCGTCTGCGACTTTGGGGTCCTCCATTCTCCATTTTCCTTCTTGACATTTTCTTTCTCCCCACTCCCAACCACCATCCTCTTTGTGCCGGTCGCCTGCGGAACTTGCGATCGCCTCGTCCGCTCGCCGCCTGCCCGCCATCGACGTCTGCGATCGATAGGCAAAGTTGCCAGCTACCTTGGAAACAACGTCTTGCAGTGTGCAGTCTGCAGACATTACAGACCCGCCCGTCGCGCGTCCCCAGTCGCATCGACACGCCGACCGTGGTCACACGACTCGTCGCGCGCAGCCGGCATCCAAGCGGAACTGGTGGCCTGGGCATTATCGCCCTGCACACGCTGGGTTTCTGGGTCTTCTTTGCGACTCGACCACCCTCTCTGGTTGTCTCGATTGTCTTTACCAGGACGAGAAATTAGAGCGAAGGTCGGTATTTATCAATCTTGCTCATACCAGCGCACCCGGCATCACTCGGCGTTTCACGCCCGGCCGCCAGCCCATCTGTCCCCGCGTCATCCCTACAGCAAACTCGCACAGGACCTCACAGGCATCAGTGCACGCTCGTTCATGGTAGCTGACATCTTGCCTCCGATAGTCATCACAGGTTGCGACCGTCTCCTCGACATTACAAAACCCGCCCCAGTTCCACCCCAGTTGGACCGAAAACTAGGCGGCCCCGCTCATCGACTCGCGAGAAAAACCACAATAGCGCTCCCACGGCGCTGCTATCGCAATTCCCACCTACCAGCATACCCAGCGATCGGCTATTCGCAACCCAGCCAACATGACGATGCCAGTGAGTGCAGTTTGATAACGACGACGCTCTGTACGCAAACTAACTTGAGGATCCAACAGGCGCGTCAAAACCGATTCCCTTCCACATTCCCGCTGTCGGGCACCACCCACGACTCGACATCACAGCCCATAGGTTCAACATTCGCTTCGAACCAGACAAGATGGCAGAGTCGGCCCGCCCATCCCTGGGGCAGCGGCGGCGTGATCGGAGGCAAAATCCCATCGAGCAGAGATGCTCCTGAATCGAGAGGTTTGTGTGCCATGGCCGAGAGCATCGCCGGAGAGGTGTATTCTGACAAGCCTGTAGGATCTGACGACACTCCTTTCGATGCCCCGTCTGGTTCCGCCCAACTCAACCCCTCGACGGACCCTGTTCCCTGGTCCTCTAGAAATCGCATCTGGATGGACAGCCAGGTGCAGCCGGGCTCCAGTAACACGTCACCTACGCGACCGAGAAACACGATCGACTTGCCGAATGCCTCTCACGGGTACCCGGGACAATCTGCCATGTCCCAAAATGGCAACTCATTCAGCATGACAGCCAGCTCGAACGGCACCTTCGACACGGCCTCTGCCGCGGGACCCAAGTTTGCCCAAGTGTTCAACGAAGATCCGGCTGAGGAGAGCAGCCCCGTCCTGTACGGGATGATGAACTCAATGAACGGGAATGGCAACGGTGGCCTGCTGCGCAGCAACTCGAATGAACAGACCTACCGCGGTTTCGGGCCCTCGAGGCAGAGCAGTGAATCCCAGCGACAGTCGCCCACGAATGCTTTCGCAGACAGCGCCAGCTACGCCTTTGCTTCGAACACGCAAAACAACACAGGTTTCCCCAACAGACGCTCGATGAGCCCCAAGGTCTCGACTTTCGCAAACGACGCCAGAGCACTTGGCGAGTCCTTCAACAGGTTGAACATGGAAGACTCCGAGAGTCCAGCCTCTGGCTTCAGGGACCGTGGTGTCAACAGCATCAACTCGACCGGCCAGAGCTTCCACCACCACCCTGCGTCTACTACTTGGCAGAACGACATCACCCCGAAGGCCTACCCCCACGATGTCTACGGAGACATGTCTTTCTACAACCCCAGCAGAAACTCTGGTGACAGAAGCTCGCCGGCCAACAGTGGCCTGAGAGGCGATTTCAACAGCCCCAAGCCTTTTGGAGAACCCCCAACCCACGAGCAGAGCCATGGAGCAGACCAGGCTCCCGAGATCCGAGAATGTTCCAGGACTTCGAGCGTCAGCAGAGCGCTGCCCAGTATATGGGGCAAGCTCAAGCACCGTTCTTCCCGCAGTTCTATCCCGGCATGGCATCCTTCCAGAACCCGTACGAGCCATATGGTGTCAATGCCGGCTTCCGCAACCAGGCGCAGGCTCATCTGCAGATGGCAGCCGGTCTACCCTACCAGCTGAACCCGTACATGCCTGCTCTGAACCAATGGCGTCCCAAGGATCAAGATCTGGGCAGAGGTGTCCGGAGCATGCTCCTGGAAGAGTTCAGGGCAGCCGGCAAGAGCAAGCGATACGAGCTCAAGGTAAGAACCCCGCTGTGACCCATGCTTAATCATCTTGCTCACAGGTACTAGGACATCTACGAGCACGTCGTTGAATTCAGCGGAGACCAGCATGGCTCTCGCTTCATTCAAGAAAAGCTGCAAACTGCCAACAGCGACGAGAAGGACCAGGTCTTCAAGGAGATTGAGCCGAACGCCTTGCAGCTGATGAAGGACGTCTTCGGAAACTATGTCATCCAGAAGTTCTTTGAGCACGGCCACCAGATCCAGAAGAAGATACTGGCCACGCAGATGAAGGGGAAGGTTGCAGAACTGTCGACACAGATGTACGCGTGTCGAGTTGTCCAGAAGGTAAGCGACTTCCGATGATTTCGACGAATCGAACCCCAGTATTGACCATGTCCACAGGCGCTCGAGCATGTACTTGTTGAGCAGCAGACGGACATTGTTGAGGAACTCAAGCCCAGAATCATGCACATTGTCAAGGACGCCAACGGAAACCACGTCGTTCAAAAGATCATCCAGCAGCTTCCCAACATGTGTATTCCGTTCATCATGGACGCTCTTGCTGGCCAGGTTGAGCAGCTGGCTGCGCACAACTATGGTTGCAGAGTGATCCAACGGATTCTCGAGTTCGGCACGGAGACGCAGAGGCGCACCTTGTTGAAGGATCTTCACGGCAACGCGGAGAACCTGATTACGGACCAATTCGGCAACTACGTGACGCAGCACATCATCTCGCAGGGAAGCCGAGCGACCGCAACCGGATGATTGACCTGGTTATGAGGAACTTTGTTGTCCTGTCCAAGCACAAGTTTGCTTCCAACGTGGTGGAGAAGTGCATCCAGAATGGAACGCGCGAGCAGCGGAAAGTCATGCTCACCAAGTTAACGACTCTTGAGAGCGATGGCAGCAGCCCGCTTCCGGTCATCATCAAAGATCAGTTCGGAAACTACGTCGTCCGTAAGTCATGAACCTCGCCCATGCCGTCTGAACCTTTCACTGACAGCATCACAGAAAAAATGCTCTTGAACCTGGACGAGCCTGAAAGGGAGACATTCATCCAGGAGGTGAACCTCCACTGCGCCGAGCTGAGAAAGTCCAGCAGTTGCCGCCAAGTTGCCGCTATCGACCGCGTCATCGAAGCATCGTCCAAGTCTCGACACACCAACGGCGCCAACTCGAAGTCTGCAGGCTCTGGCCCTGCACCCATGACCCCGGGCTTTCAAGGCGATCTGAACTCGGCCACTGCTACGCCGTCTCTCACCATGGAGCAGAACAGCCCACAGAGCAGCAGCCCCCCAAGCGCCAATGTCAGCACTGTTGACTCTGCAGTAGCGCAGGACAAGAAGTTGTCCGCCCTCGAGAACAGCGCCGGTCCCTTCGTTCACCAGGTCGACGACCAGTGATTGATTTCCGGGCTCGGCCTGAAACCGCGACATTCGACCAACACCTTCGTTGAACTTTTGATTTATGCCAGTGTTCTTTTTCGCGCGTGGGTTCGACCGTCTTTCGAGCTAGAGTCGCGTTGCCTTGCCTTTCGCTTGGGCATACAAGATGGTTAAGATCGTTGATGACGGCGTTTCTACATATGATGACGGCCAAAACATACACTCGGTGGGACCCGGGTTCTGCCGACAGGCGCCAAGGGTTGGCAAGGGCGAGTGAACGTACATACGGGAAGAGATGGGGACGAGGTTATTTGCATATGGTTCTCCAGAAGATATTTGTCTGATTGAAAAAAGTACAAAGGGGTCCTAGGACTATGGTATGAGGCTGGGTCAGGAGGCACGGCGTTTATAAACATGTCTTGGGTTTTGGCTGGGTCGCACATAGATGCCTGGGTCTTCGCTCCCGGTGGCGCGCAAGAAGAAGCAGACCCGAAAGGGGCTGCAGTATATCTAGATAGCGCTGTCTTCCATAGCTCACGCGTGCGTGTTCCGTAATCTATTCGAGTTCTCTCGCTCAACGCAGTGTGCAAGCGTCTTGTAGTAGTTCAATATCTGTCCGTATCGTCAAAGGCTTTCAGGGTAGAAAGAGCCGCGGGGATCGCCTAGGGATCGGAAAGCCATGTCAGGGAGCGGGGAATTGTTCCCCCTCTGGACGTCAGCGCTCATCCCCACAGATGCAGATGCGGCGCCCGCAGGATAACGTCAACGACAGCCCACTCGCGTCCCCTCCAGTTATGCAGCCTCGGACTGATTAATAACCCATGTATGCATCGTGGTCCTGGGCTCCGACGAGCTCTTTCACGGCGACGCCAAACTGCTATAAATGACATTCACACGGCAGACCTCGAGTCAGGCCATCACTTTTTCGACCATAGAAGCGACAGACGCCCCTGTTGTGAATAATCTGTCCGTTCCAAACCCCGCAAGTTGACCGCGAGATCCATCCGTCAGCATGACCCTCAAGATCTTCATGTGAGCCCTTTCCACGCTGTAGGCCTCGTCATTTGGTGTCCCTCCCCCCCCCCCCCAAAAAAAAAAAAAAGAGCCTCTCTTTTGATCGGAGGAAGCGGGAGACCTTGGGGGAGAGATCAATTTGCTTTCCTTGCGCGTACGACGGAAATACTGTACTCCCGAAGCTGACCTATCTCGCCAACGTCGCTGTCGCCCCAACATAGAACCGGCGCCACGGGCTACATCGCGGGCGACGCGCTGTGGCTACTTAGCCAGCGGCACCCGGACTACGAGTACGCGCTGCTGGTGCGCGGCGAGGCCAAGGCCGCGGCCGTCGCGGGGCAGTACCCGGGCGCGCGCGTCGTGCTGGGCAGCCTCGACGACGGCGAGGTCCTGCGCCGCGAGGCCGCGTGGGCCGACGTCGTTTTGCGTAAGGAACAGACCGATCCCCCCCCCCCCCCCCCCCCCTTTTCCCCTCTTTGCCCCTCTCCTGGTCGAGATCCTTCGACAATTGGATTCTTTTCCCCCCCGGGTGCATAGGGAAGAGACCGGCTGACCGTCTGGGGTTTGACAATTCCCGAGAACGAACAGACGCCGCCGATGCCTCGGACCACGAGGCCGCGGCGCGGGCGATCGCGGCAGGGCTGGCGGCGGGCCACTCGGCGGAGCGGCCGGGCTACTGGCTGCACACGGGCGGGACGGGGATCCTGACGTACTTCGACTCGAGCGAGGGCCGGCTGGGCGAGCGCTCGGAGCGGCGGTTCGACGACTGGGGCGGGGTAGGCGAGCTGACGGAGCGCATGCCCGAGGCCGCCTTCCACCGCAACGTGGACCGCATCGTGCTGGACTGCGCGAGGGAGCACGGCGGCGCCGTCCGGACGGCCGTTGTCTGCCCGCCTACGATCTACGGTGAGTGAGGCCCCCCTTTGCCTTGCCTTGCGTTGCCTCTTATTTTTCCCCCGTCGGGAGAACTTTGCGTGGGCGTACGTGGGGACGGTGTCTACAAAGAGTTTTCAACTGATGAGAGGTCGCCCTGCGCGCAATGACAGGTCGCGGGCGCGGACCTGTGTCGGGCCGGGGCCGGCAGGTGTACGAGATGGCGCGGCTGGTGCTGCGAGAGGGATACGCGCCCATCGTGGGGCCGGGCCTGGCGCGGTGGAACAACGTGCACGTGGCGGACCTGAGCGAGGCGTACGCGCTGCTGGTCGAGGCGGCGGCGGCGGGCAGCGCGTCGCCCGAGGTCTGGGGCGCCGAGGCGGGCTACCACTTCACGGAGAACGGCGAGCACGTGTGGGGGGAGCTGGCTCGCCGGGTTGCGGGCAAGGCGCAGGCACTGGGCTACATCGGCGGCGGCGGCAGCGAGGGCAGCGAGGGTGGGGAGGGGGAGACGAAGATCAAAGAGCGCGGCCTGGACAAGGAGACGGCGCTGGCGGTGGCTGGGTTCGAGGCCGTCAGCTGGGGGTGGAACTCGAGGGGCCAGGCGCTGCGGCTCCGCAAGACGCTGGGGTGGCAGCCCAAGGAGAGGAGCCTGGAGGAGGAGATTCCGGACATTCTGAGGGCGGAAAAGGCGAGACTGGAGGCGGGGCAGTGAGGTGTTCTCCAGGGGAGGAGGTTGACTCTGAAATCGACGTTGACGTCGGGAGCCGGCATTTTTGAGTCAAGTAGATCAATGCGAGGATGGAGGGACGATAGGCGAAGTGGGAAGGCACGTACGAGCAGGTGGGTGTATGTTAGCACGTGAGGTAGGTACATTACCTAACTTACGGAACACGAGTGTTATTACTCGTACCTGCCCCAGCGAGTTGGCACGAAGCCGATGTTCGGGATGACGTACATGTGGAGGGCGCTCTTTCCCTCGAATGAAAGGGACGTGATAAGATGGAAGGCACGAGGGCGGCTTGCGCAACGTGTATGTACGCGCACGAGTACCTCGTACCTCTCCCGCCTCCTCCTTGGCGCGCGTGGCCGCGTGGGCGTGGGTGTGCGGTGTACATAAGATGTTGTCTTGTGTCAGGGCTGTCTGTTTCATGTCCAATACACCAATCTGCGATCTACCAGACACAGCTTACGTCCATTAAATCCCAATTCTGTTCTGCTGTGTACATCATAATGCACGAGACCTCTGTTGTCCGAATGCTCTCAGCTGGGGGAAGGAGCGGGCGGAAGGGGTGCAGGTGGTGGGCACGGACAAGCAGCGTCGCTCCTGTACTCGTACGCGTTCTCCGTAGTAAGGTGTAAGGTTTGATTCGGAACCGGTAGGGCGGTACGCCTTTTCATTTGTGGCCTCGGGCGCCCGCTTCATGCTAGCCAAGCACTCATGATCTAACTACCTCTCCGTATCTGCCCGCCCACGACGTCCTCCAGCCCTCCAGCCCTCCAGCTAGCTCGTACCCGACACGCAGTGCACTCACTCCGGCCGCCCTCCGATATCATCAGTCCACCAGTTGTGTTGTTGGTCGAGACAGAGACAGCCGCAGACTCCCACGTACAGATCACGTAACCGCCAGCCTGGACATTGACGGCCTGGGCATGAGCACCCTGGTCAGCCGACACTGGACGCCCCCAGCCAGACCCCGACTCCTTATCAACCGCCGCCGGCGGCCAGTACGAGTAGTGCGGAAGGCCCGAATGATCGGGCCTTGTGTACTCAGTCTGCTGCACTCGTGATTCGCGACGCCCGACTCGTGACTCTTGATTCATGACCCCCGGCAGGATGGCCAGCGCAGCCCGCCCGCCTGGCTTCCAACCGGGGGAGGATCTTATCGGCGCCTCTAATTGATCGGCTATCGCGAGCCAAGGATCCGCCAACCACGCAGGGTCCAGGACCAAGAGGAAAGACCACGAGCATACCCGGGCCGAGAGAAGGGCCAAAAAAAAAAAGCAGGCAGAGTGGGTGAAGTCCGCCCCTGCCTGGTGCTTACCGTACCCTCAGATAACATGACGGCAGCCCTTGCTAGGTAGGCAGGTAGGCGAGGCCCCTTGATTATTTAGTAGGTGGTAGTCGGTCGGCCGCTCCGGTTGCGCTGGCCGCCTGCTGCCCTTCGCGCCTCGCTACCCTTATCATCCTGCCGTATCTCGCTCGGTTCAACTCGTCGGCAAACCCCCAAGCAACAACCATGGCCTGGCCCACGACTCCTCCCTTTACTTCTCCTCAACACGACTTCAGCGCCTCTGCCGACCAAACGAGAACCATGGCAACGCCGCCTCACTCCGCAACCTCGACGCCGCCCCCCAGCGCGGGCACCAACGCAGCGTACGGCAGCGCCGACGACGCCAAGGCGGTGCAGGCCACCTGCGACGAGTACGGGCTAGCCGTCGAACAGTTCCACGAGCTGCGCGTGCGCTGCGTCGACGCCAAAGCCACCGCCTACTGCCCCTACAGCCAGTTCCGCGTCGGCGCCTCCGTCCTCTGCCACGACGGCGCCTACTTCCACGGCGCCAACGTCGAGAACGCCGCCTACCCCGTCGGCACGTGCGCCGAGCGCGTCGCCATCGCAAAGGCCGTCACCGAGGGCCACCCTAAGATCAGGGCCGTCGCCGTCGCCACCGACATTGCGCCCCCGGCCAGCCCCTGCGGCATGTGCCGCCAATTGTGAGTCGGCTTCGCGGCCCTCCCGCCGCCAATGCAACGCAATCGGCGTTCATAGGTGCTAACCTCGAGGGTCCTCTCTCTCGCCAGCATGCGGGAGTTCTGCGACCTGGCATCACCTGTCATCATGTTCGACAAGGATGAGACGTATGGAGTGCGTCGTCTAGAAGAGGTGAGTTGTTGTCCAACACGGCCACGGCGGCACGCAGCGCAGCTGACCAGGTGTGCATTGCAGCTCCTGCCGTTGTCCTTTGGGCCTGAAGCCCTCCCGCCGCCGAGATCGAACATCTAGGACTGTACTCAACGCTGGCTCTTCCATTCGGGATTGACTTTCCAGGAGGCTGAGGCTTCGCTTTGAAGAATGGCAAAGACAAAATGCCGTACGACTAGCCACGGCGCTATGTTTCTCGACTCGAGCCGTCTGAGACATATGGGGTTCCGAGCCAGGCCAGCAGCCCCGCATCGCACGAGGGCCTCGTGCTGCTCTCGTGGTTATTTTCCATCGTGTTTGTCGCATAGCGGGAGTTGTGGTGGTGAACTTGTGGCCATTCTGGGTTGGAGCAGGTGCGTGACGGTGTTGTCCATTCTTACATATATATTTATATATCAATCTCGCACCCACGTCAACCAGCATAAGCGCGCCATTCACGCATTGAGATTACTGAACACGGGCCCGCAGCCGCCCGGTGGTTCCTCAAGATTCTTTCAGCTCCTCGATGCAGCGCCAAAATGTGCAACCATGAACGCCTGCACACTTTGAGCAGCACAGCAGAGCGCGATTGGACATGGGCCTGTTTCCGCAGCCCAGCCGCTTCATCACACCACCTTTTGCAACCACGAATTGCCAACCTGTTCCCCGCTCCAGCCGCAGACTCCTGGTCCCGCCGCAAGGCACGATGCTGAGCCACGCGACAGACCGCAGCCCCCAGGTCTCGGCTGCTGCAGGGCGAGAGAGGCGGTCCCCATCTGGGCCGCAGCTCCTCGCCGTTGCAGCCGCTTGGGGCCCCGGACCCCAGCTTTCGGCGGTCACGGGCTGACTCTATAGGCGCACCAATCACGACAGACGCGGCCCATGGCGACTCCCTTCCCCCGCATCCGCATTGCAGTTACATCGTGGTGGATCTCGGGGAAACGGCCACTAGTCTGGCCGGGCTGGGGGCAGAAAGCAGCATGGCTCTGGGCGGATGGCCTGGTCCAGTCGACTGCTTGGTTCGTGGGAATTCCTTACCCCAAAATCCGACCCAGGATAAGTTTATACTCGTCCACTTCAGGCGAGCCAGCCACAGGGCGATTCGCCCTCCTATTGGCCTCCCCGGCGTCCCCCGCATCCGAGGCCGATGAGGGTGAGGGCACATGCGACAAGCAGCACCGCAGAGATGGTGACAAGGCGGAGCCCCCCCGCCGTCTGGACATCAATTTCCCTGTCTATGCGGGGACTCGCCATTTGCCGGTTTGTCAGGCGGTCTCGCCTGGCTGGCATGCAGTGAAGCCGGGGTCCTGGCGGTACGTTTCCCCAACTAAACGGTTGGAGTCGAGCCACGGTCCTGCGTGTAAGCAACTGTATGTATAAATATGTAGGGTGGTACGTCGGATTGTAAGACCGCGCTTCTGATCTTCTGGGAACTGTTGGTCGTGAACCATCTTCTGTTCCCGGATACAGCCTTCGATCCAGCACAGCTGAGAGCCCAAGGACAGAAGCAAACAAGATGGCGAAACTACCCAAGATCAGTAAGTATTGTGCCCTGCGAGCCGCGATCGCTTCACGCCTTGGGCTGGTCTATCCGTTACCGCCGGCGCAACGTGCTCACCAGAGTCGCAGCAAACACCTACTTTGTCGCGCTTGTCGCGACCGTCGGCGGCATGCTGTTCGGCTTCGACATATCGTCCATGGCGGGCATCGTCACCTCAGACCAGTATATTGCCTACTTCAACAACCCCGCCGGTGTGATCCAAGGCGCCATCGGCTCCGCCCTAGCGGCCGGCTCCGTGGCCGGCAGCCTCATGGCCGGCCCCGTCTCGGATAAATGGGGTCGTCGTGACAGGTTCGTCCCTGAGAAGCCCTTTCCTTGTTGCTGCAGTGTTCTCTCCAGGCCCATACTCCGCGGTGTGCCCTGCTTGGTATGAATGTGAGGGTTTGGCGGCCTTGAGGACTGACTCGAATCGTGTGTCACCACACAGTATCATGTTCGCTTGCATCTGGTGGCTCATTGGGACAGCCGTCCAGGTGGCTACGAACGGCACCGGATCGCTGATCGCGGGGCGCGTCCTCAACGGCGTCTGCGTCGGCATCACGTCTTCCCAGGTTCCCGTCTACCTCGCCGAGATAGCCCACCGTGTAAGTCGACCCAACCCACGGCCCCTTTTTTCCCCCATCTTCTCGCTCCTCCGTTTTCGAGGGAGGAAGGAAGTTGCCTTTGCCATGTTCTGACAAGGAGCGAACGTGCTTTCGTGACCCACAGGACCAACGTGGGCGCATCATCATCATCCAGCAGCTGGCGATCGAGGTGGGCATTCTGGTCATGTATTTTGTCAGCTACGGGTGCACCAAGATCGAGGGCACGGCATCGTTCCGGACGGCCTGGGGCATCCAGTTCATCCCCTGCGTGCTTCTCATGATCGGCCTGCCCTTCCTGCCGCGGTCGCCGCGCTGGCTGGCCAAGGTCGGGCGCGAGGCCGAGGCGATCCAGGTGCTGGCCGACATCCAGGCGCGGGGCAACAAGGACGACCCGCTCGTCGTCGCCGAGTGGGAGGAGATCCACACGGTGCTCGTGGCCGAGCGCGAGTCGGTCCGTGGCTGGAAGAAGTTCTTTGTCAACGGCATGTGGAAGCGCACCGTGGCCGGGATGAGCGTGCAGGCGTGGCAGGTAAGGACGACCCGGAAGGGGGGGGGGGGGGGGGGACCGCTTCGAGGCCCTCTCTCTACCCAACCTATTCATGAGAAACGTATGTGCCCTGACAGTACTGACCGTGGCGTAGCAAATGAGCGGAGCCAACGTCATGGTGTACTACATGCCCTACGTCTTCCTCATGGCCAACCTCTCGGGCGACACCAACATGATCTCGGCCGGGGTGCAGTATGCCCTATTTATCGCGTGAGTTTTGGTCCGCGAGGATTCCTTGTTACTTGTCTACCTCCTACGTGCCTGGGGCCGAGCTGACATGCATGCCCGCCCTCTCCTTTTTGCGCAGATTCACGCTGGTGACGTTCACCTTCATCAACAAGACGGGGCGCCGGGGCCTGCTGATCTGGGGCTCGGTGGCGATGGGGGTGTGCCACTTTGTGGTAGGGGGCCTGCTGATGAACTACGGGGTGGACGTGCCGGGGGGCGTCGGGGGCAACGCCAACGTGGTGATCCAGGTGACGGGCCCGCCGGCGCACACGGTGATTGCGTTCTGCTACCTGCTCATCATCGCGTACGCGCTGACGCTGGCGCCGGTGGCGTGGATCTACGCGGCCGAGGTGTGGTCGCTGGGGACGCGGGCGTGGGGCATGTCGCTGGCGGCGGTGGCCAACTGGGTGTTCAACTTTGCGCTGGGCATGTTCACGCCGCCCGCGTTCCAGAACATCAAGGGCCAGGTCTTCATCGTCTTCGGCGTGCTGTGCCTGGCGTCGGCGGTGCAGGCGTTCGTGGGCTACCCGGAGACGTGCGGCAAGACCATCGAGGAGGTGGAGCTGCTGTTCGCCAAGGGGGCCGCGGCGCCCTGGAAGACGCGCAAGGGCGGCTCGCGCCTCGAGTCGGAGATCCAGGCCGTCATCGACCGCAAGGAGAAGGGCGAGGACGTCCACGCCGAGGCGCACGCCGGCCCGGCCAAGCTCGAGTGAGAGAAGGAGGCTCCGGTGCTGTCGAGGAGGGCAGTATCTGCCTCTGGGAAAAGTCGTCATGGGTGCACTGTAGGGCTTGGGGGAGAAGGGCCGTGTGGGTTTCTGCTCTGGCGAGATGAAGCGAGGTTGTTCTGGTAAGCGGTCCTGATTGATGGGGCAGGCCTGGACACGATGGAGCAGGACTTGGGAGCGCGTAGGTATCTGTCGAGCAGCAGCAGCAGCAGCAGTACTCGTACGTGGCGAGGCGGCCTACGATATCCGAAACGGCGGGCTGAGACGGGCAGAGCACCTGTCTCTCTATCCCTTACTCACACTTCTCTCGCGACTGAAATTACCATCTCTGTGACGTAAGGGTCCAAAGTGCGTGCAGCTCGCGGATCGGGGTTGCATGACCCAGGTATTACCCAACATGAGTTAAAGTTCTCGCCTAGGCCATGTACATAGGGTAAGACACGAGAAGCTGTGTGAGATCCAATGGAAACGACAGTGCATGGAGTGATGGGGAGTGCATGCGACAATCCCGACTGATCTGACAAGCCCAAGCCCAGGCTGCGCGGTCGTGGATCATGTGGAAGCAAAGGTTACCTAGGTACCTTATGTCCATGGGGCAGGAAACGGAAACGACCTACCAATGTTCGAGATGGTGGGTCTGGAGCCGTAACGCTGACGATTACGTGGATTGTCCGTACGTACGAGTACCCACGACCAGTACGGTTTCCGAGGATCGTGAGACAGGGGTCCAACCATTTACCTTGAGTACCGTGAGTACCTACCGCACCTATACATACAGGGTCTGATGAGTGGTTACCTGCCGCCCCTCGACAGAGTGTCAACCCTCAACGCTGTCGCAAGCCCGCATCGCAGCCCTCGACGACGACGACGACGACGACGACGACGACGACGACGGCGACTGCCTACACCCACCCGTCTGCAACAGATTGAACCCTGCGTCACTCGCCAATTGCCATGAGCCGGTCCTGCAGACACGCAATGCGCTGCTGACTCCAATCTTCCACCCTGGACGCTACTCTCTTTAGCACCCGCCCCCAGGCCGGACCCCGGCCCCGATCTCGACGCGCCTCGATATTCGCGTCAAATTAAACCCCCCTCCCCCCCCTGAACCTGCCTACCACCACCACGCAACCTCCAACCTTGCGCTGTCGCTGCCGCTGCTAACGCCCGTCGCCGCCGCCGCTGCCGACGACGACGACGACGACGCCGCCGCCCCCGGAATCCCCGACCCCTACCTGCCGACCATCCCATCCCTATAGTTCGTCGCCGCCTCGCCGCCGCGCACCGCGAGCGCACCCACGCCCCGCCCGCCTGCTTGCGTGCCTGCCTGCATGCATGCTGGCTGCACAGCTTGACGACACCCTCCTCCTCCTCCTCCGCCCGCCATGGACCAGGCCGACATCCCCTCGCTGCTGTCGCGGCTGGCCAGCGACGAGGATGCCGTCCGGAAAATGGCCGTCTTCAAGCTGCAGTCCTCCATCAACGACCCTTCCTTTGCCGACGTCTTCATCTCCTCCGGCGGCCTCGTCATCCTGCGCCGCCTCATCATGACAAACTCGGGCAACACCCTCGCCTACTCCCTCCAGAGCCTGACCCGCCTGCTCGAGGTCGACATGGGCTGGGAGATCTTCGAAGGCCCCACCGCCGGCGACCTGGTCGAGCGCGTCGTCGACCAGGTCGTCAACAACCCCCTGGTCAACATCCTGCGCGGCGCCATGTCCATCCTCGTCGCCCTCGTCAGCCACTCCCAGTCCGCCGAGGACGACGTCATCCGCACCCCCGGCACCTTTGGCTTCCGCGCCCTCAAGCCCGCCGTCGCCGTCTACCCCCAGTTCTTCGACCACGTGATAAAGCAGCTGTCCTCCGCCGACCACGCCCTGTGCGCCAACTCGCTGACCCTCATCAACGCCCTCATCCGCGACGCCATCTCCAGCGAGGACAACAACGAGGCCAACGGCAAGACCACCGGCACCGGCGAGGAGTGGCCCAAGTTCATCAAGCGCCTGCAGGACCTCGGCCTCATCAAGGCCGTCTACAGCCTCATGCAGAGCTCCGCGCTCGTCGACCTGGCGCACCCGCTCCTCGAGTTCCAGAACCTGACAAAGGTGCTGCTGCGCAAGTGGCGCGAGGTCCGCATCGACCTCGAGCGCCCGGAGCACCGCCGGGCCCTCAAGGCCCTCCACCTGGCCAGCGCGCCCACGCGCGACCACGTCAACGGGAACGGGAACGGGAACGGGATCGGGAACGTTAACGGGAATGGGAACGGCGGTGCCAAGGGGGGCGAGGAGCCGGCGGAGCTGGGCAAGAAGGGCAGCAGGAGGCACAACCCGGAGAAGTGGAGGCGGCTGGGCTTCGAGACGGAGAGCCCGGCCTCCGAGTTTGAGGAGGCCGGCTTCCTCGGCATGATGGACGTGACGGACTTTGTGAGGAAGAACGAGGACAACTTCCAGAAGCTGCTTCTCGAGCAGTCCACCAAGCCCCTCGACGACCGGTGTCCCGTGGCCCGGGCCAGCCTGGCGGTGACGCTGGTGCTCTACGACCACTTCGAGTGCGACAAGGCCGACATGGAGGAGGCGCGCGTGTACCAATCAGAGGACGGCAAGCACTCGGAGAAGCTCTTCCACCCGCTGATCCTGCAGTGGTCCAGGTTGCACACGGCGAGTCTCCACGCGTTCTTCCGGCTGTGGAAGGCCACAGGCGCGCAGCGGTGCGACTTTGACAAGGTGGTCGAGCTGGAGCGCATCCTGATCGACCAGGTCGTGGGCCAGGCCACCCGCTCCAAGGACGTCGTCGAGGTCGAGGAGGACCTCCAGGAGTACGACTGCGGGCGGCTGCGCGACCTGCAGATGGAGCTGCTGGAGCTCTCGTTCGAGGACCAGTGGGGCAAGCACCTCGTGCAGGTGCGGGACGACCTGAAGCAGGAGTCCCTCACGTTCGTCAAGGAGCAGCGGATACGATGCCTGCTGGCCGGGTCCTGGTTCTCCAAGCCGGCGCCGCGGAAGGACAGCAAGGGCGGGGACGCGGCCGCGCTGCGCCGGGCCACGGACGGGACCCTCTGGAGGTACGCCAAGCTGTCGCACAACCGGCGGTACCTGCACTACGCCGACTTTGCGCTGCGGACCGCCCAGGAGCCCGGCCTGGACTCGCTGGGCGAGAGGCTGGATCTCATGACGGTCAGCTCGGTCGTCTCCAACGTGTCGGGGTCGACGGACGAGCCACAGGCGGCAGACGGTGCAGGGGGCGGCGGCGGCGAGAAGTCGGCCCCGGGGAAGCCGGCCACCAAAATCACCATCTACTGCTACACCAGCGTGGAGGAGGCGGAGAAGGCGCGCAAGGGGCCCGGCGGCGGGGAGGAGCACGCGCTGCTGACGCTGCACCCGGTGAACCACAGCCTGGCGTCGGAGTGGCTGGACGGCCTGCTCATGCTGCTGGACCAGTCGCCCATCACGGCCGAGACGCAGAAGCTGACCAAGCTGGTCGGGGACTACGGGTTCAAGATCCGGCGGCTCAACTTCCGGACCGACGCGGCGTACGCGGGGCCGCCGGAGAGCGCGGGGATCGTACCGAGCCGGGAGGGCCTAGACCACGACTTTTGGTACGAGATCTGAAAAGGGGTGCCTTGTGTGCGTATGCGCGATGGCAATGTTCTAAGTGTTGGAGAGAGAGAGAGAGAGAGAGAGAGAGATTCCCACTTGGAGAGCGAGCGGTCACCGCGTGGCGGGAAGAGGGCGGGTGCCAGGAGTCTTCCAGGTTCCTGGCCCGGGTGTCCATGTCTACTATATGTGATGTGACTTGGGGTGCACGAGGGCGTGCTGCTCTCATGGTTGCGGTGTTTGAGCAAGTCCTCGCGGTTTGCGACTTTTCTATTATATATACCCTGATGCGTACCTACCTGACCTATACCTTGGTTGCTTCCCTATTGCTGGAGCGGCGTTGGCTGGTTGCTGCGCCAACAGCGTCGGTCCCTGGTTCGCCGTGCAGTTCGATCTCAGATGCGGCCAGGAGCACCAGAGCTCTGCTTGCATGGATTGTCCTCCGACGTGCATCTCGCGCAGCAAGGAAGAGAGTACGGAGTGAGCATACCTTGCCGCTGTGTGATTTTTGTTCTTGCGCGGGTTCAACTTACTTGAAATGAGCACTCGCATGGAACCGAATGAAAGCATACCTAGTCGTAATGGGTACGGATACTCGTGAACCAACCCGCGAAGAAACGGGCCACTCGCCGTACGAGTACTCGCACTTGACGTTGCATTGCCTGAAAGTGCCCTCCACGAATCCGCTGGCGGTTGCCATCTGCGTCAATTGGCTTGCGGTACGTCCCGTCACCCCGCCGAAACATGCCGACCCCGCTAAGCTGCATCTGATCTATGGGTACATCTCTATTTCCCTTTGTTGCTTACCTACCTAGTACTCGTATCTAACCTGTTACGAGTACGTGTATCGCGGCTTCCAGTGTAAGCCATCCCAGAGCCCCACTAAAACCCGCCACCAAAGCGCTACGAGTACATGAGCACATGAGCTGACCCGCCACGCACTTCTTGGTTTCCTATCCGCATTGAATCGATTCCATGCATCACAGCTTGGTGCCGCCCATCTTCACACCCCAGTAATCAACCGGACAACCACTTCCCCTCTGGCCTATGAATACCCTCTCTTGACCTGGTCCCAGGCCGGGCCCTCAAAGACTCGTCCTGTCCTTACATCCCCCCCTCTGGCTGATCGTGGTTCCTCATCGCATACTCGAGCCCCTCCCCTTCGATCCACCTCTCCATCCATAGGTACTCTCCCCCTCCCCCTCCCCGGCATGCATTTGCGCCGTCTTGTCGGTGTGACTTGACTACTGGCGCGCTTCAACCCCTGAATTCCTCATCGGCAGAGATCTCGTATACTTCACCGTTCCGCGCAGCCATGAAGAGGCTCTCGCCCACAAAGTCCGCCATGGCTTCTGCTTCTTCTTCTTCTTCTTCCTCCTCCTCCAAGCGAGGCCCGCCTCGCAGCCCGAGCAAGCATCGCCTCGACGGCCTGTTTCGCGAGGGCATCTGGTACTGCAACTGCGAGCCGCGCCTGCCCGCCCTCTCGCTCCAGGTCCGGCGCGAGACTGCCAACAAGGGCCGCAGCTTCTACACCTGCCAGAAGGACAAGGCCAAGCAGAATCAGTGCCGCTTCTTCCTGTGGGCCGAGGACGCCCGCGCCCGTGAGATGGGCGCCGTCCTCAGCAACTCGCGTAGCGAGGCCCAGCCCTCCGCCGCCGCCGCCGCCGCCGCCGCCTCCCAGCACCAGCCTCCCCAGACGCCCTCCCGCAAGCAGAAGAAGCAGACCACCCTCCACGCCAGCATCACCCGCGCGCCGGCCCCTCCAGAACCGCCGGCGACGACAGGACCCCCGTCACCAGGCTGGCCGACATGCCCTTCGACGCCAGCTCCGGCGTCTCCAGCAACAGTGCGACGCAGAGCACCGCCACGCTCAGGGGCAGCGGGCCGAGCAGCAGCGCCCAAGCCCCGCCGTCGCTCGGCGAGGCCCCCGCGGCCTCGGGCGCCAAGCGCAAGCGCGTCGACGACGCGCAGCAGGACGACTTTGGCGACTTCTCCTCAGGGGAAGAGGAGGAGCTCGTAGCCATCACGGACAACTCCGCCAGCAAGACCAAACCCCCTCCTTCTTCTTCCGTCGCCCCAAAGCAGCCCGCCACCCCGGCCACCAGCTCCGGCAGGGCCGTCGACTTGGCGCATGGCATGGCCACACCGGTGACTGGCAAGCCTGTCCGCCGGGTTCTGTTCGCGGAGCCTCAAAGGAGCGGACCGGAGACTGGCGGCGGCGATGGCAAAGACATGGGGGCGACAGCGACGCCCGCCGCCAAGAGGCAACGGACCGACGAGAGGGGTCTGTTCTCTACCGCCCTGTCCACCCCCGGCGGCGGCGCTGGTGCGCGGGCGCAGTCCCCCGCCTCCTCGACGCCGTCCTCGTCCCAGCAGGACGGCTCCACCTCGATCACGACCGAGGTGATGGACATTTTGAAGGACCAGCGGCTGCCCGAGGCCCTGACGCAGTCCGTGCGGGCCGCGTTGGACCGCCACGCCGCCAAGGCCAAGGGCCTCGAGCGCGGGCGCGACGCCTCGCGGCAGGCCGTCCGGGCCGCCGAGGTGCGCATCGCCGAGCTGCAGCAGAGGGTGACGGACCTCGAGAACAACCGCCGCGCCGAGGCCGAGGCGCGCAAGCGGCTGCGCAGCGGGCTGATGGGCCTATACGAGGAGAGCTGACCGAGGGGATCGAATCACGAGTACCTAACCCCAAGATCATTTGCCCCGAAGTGCGAGTATTTACAGGTCCCGCTTGCTGCGCTTGATCGGCCAGCCGATGCGTAGCTATCCACAGCCTGCGACTCCAACAGTTTTATTTACACTTCCGCACTTTGGCGCTCAGTGTCCATAAGACGGCACGTGACGAATATAGATCACATTCTGCTCACATGTTGAACATGTAGTTGGACCACTGCGGCGCGACCTGGCGGTCGCCCGAAGCGCGGCCCTTCAGCATGCTGTTAATCTTCTCATCCTCTGCATCTCCCTTGTCCGATTCGCACCCGGTCTCGGCGTCAATCTCGGTGTATGCGAGGCGCAGCGCCGCGGCGATAGCCTGCTGGGCGCCTACTGATATGGGCTCCCCGTACTTGCCGGCGACAAAGTCCACATCCACCTGCCCATTCCGATCCCCATCTCCTACGGAGTCCGTGACCAGCCGGTGCAGCTTGCCCGCCAAGCACTGCAGGTTTGCGCGCCATGAGGGATCGGCGCGCAGCCAGTCGAGGCCTCGATCCTCGACAACGGCGCGCCGAAGCGGCTCGACCCTTGTGTTGCCATAGGGGACGCTGCCGACGCTGACAGCAAGTGTAAGGCGCCGCAGGGATGGAAAGCGCGGGAGCTCCTGCTTCTTTCTGCCATGCTGCTTGTCCGGAACCTGGCTCTGCTGGCATTGGGCCGGGGACGGGGCACCGAAAGCGCGCGCCGCCCACGCCGCGAATTGGGCCGGGGTGCGGCACAGGTCCTCGCCGTACATGAGGACGTCGTGGCTCAGGCGCAGCGTCAGGTGGACCTGGCGCACAGCTCGGCACGTCATAGCCAGGCTGTAGGGGGCAAAATCGCGCCCGCAGGTGAGGCGATGCCGTGCTGCCAGGCCCGCGAAGAGTGGCCGGGGCTCGCCTCCGAATCCGCCTCCATATCCGGTCGCCAGGGAGGCGTGCAGCCTGCGGCCACGCCACGCCACGTCTCCTCCTCTCCGGCGTCGCGGTGCTTTGGCAATTACCATACTCCAGAGCACGTCTGACGCCTCGACAAACATCTGCCGCGACTGCAGCATCCAAGGATGCGGGGCAGCTTCGTCATCGCCGTCGCTACCGCTGCCACTGCCGCGACCGCCAGCGCCAGCGCTATTATCATCGGAATCGGTGTCGGTGTCGGAGCCGGAAGAGGTAGCTCCCGTGTCGCCGGTAGCCTGGACCCATGCGCACTGGGTCCAGAAACCCAGGGACAGGTGGCGGCGGCGATGGGCTGGGTCGGCGTCGTCGGCGGCCAGTGCCAGGGAGTAGACTTCGCGGCGCAGCTCGGGGGGCAGGCGGCCGAAGAAGAGGGCCAGCAGCGGGTCGGCCGGCTGCTTGGTCTCGAAGGAGGTAGCTGAGTATGCGGCGAATCTCGTCTGCGCCGACGAGACGCAGACGGACTGCTGTGGTTGGTGGACAGCCATGGCTTTATCCTATGTGTCTTGCTCACACGCAAATTTCAATCACACACACAGAATCACTCCCTATTAGAGTTTGTGTCCTCGGGTTCGTTGCTCGTCCCTCACTCTGCGTTGCTGAAATGATCCAGTGAGGTGCCGAGTTTGTGTTTGTTTCGAGTGATACTTCTGATTTTGAGGGCAGAGGAGAAGCTGGGGCCTTTATCCTCTTGGTAGGGAAAGGGTATTCCCTCTCTGTGCCCACGATGAGGGGAGTCCTGCGCTATCGCTATGCAGCGATGACGACTGGCAGCGAGCGGGGAGCGGAATGACTGGGTTGGTGCAGGTCGTCCAGACTACCAAACGGCTTCTTGTCGAAGCGAAAAGATTATAATACGGGCAGTTATATGCAAGGCGAAGCGAGAGGTGGTAGGCCGAGGGCAAGGGATCGCGGTCTAGACACGCGCGCGCGCGCGCGCAGAGTGGATGAAAGGGACAGGCAAGCTTGTGCTACCCGAAATCTGACAGTGGCAGGGAAGGAAATAGGCGAGCTGAAGCGCAGAATGGCGTTTCCGGGCAGTTTCAAGGAACGGCGCGGGGACACAAAGACTGTGCAGTCTATGGGGAGGGCAAAGAGGCCAGTGCTATCTGAAGGGCGGGGGAGGCAGCAACGGAAGAAATGCTGAGTGGTAGGCGACGCAGTCTCAGAACAGATGGAACCCCAGAGGCGTCGGCCGTTCCAGTGGTTGGATCACGAGGGCGGCTGTCTCGCCATGACTCCGCGACACGGCAGTCCTGAATGGGTTGAGTCGACACCCGGCACTTTGGTGTCTGTGTGGATGAAGCGTGGCGCGGATGGCTGCTAGAATGGTCAGTCAGTCACCCTCGGGTTTCAGTAGGGGCGGTCGCTGGGACGGGCAGGTGTAGCCGGCGGGCGAGGACGGAGACGGGGGCGGGCGGCGGTGGTGGTGCAGTCGGATTGAAAGTCGAGACCTACCTACCTCAGGCTTTATAGCAGAAGCTCCTATACCCAAGGCAAGGGACGAATGATGTGACCCTCCGCCGCGGCTTACTCCGCGCTGCCGGTCCGCCCACGAGCTCTAGAGTCGGCGTGCTCGTCTGCTGAGAACCGGACAGAGGTGATGAGATGGCACATGGCCGGGCCTGAGCCGGCGGGGTGCATCCGAGATGCGCGTGCTCCACCGACGCGCGTGGCGAGACTGGGGGCAACGAGGCACAGAGACTGGTGGACGGGACACAGACACACCGGGGGCGAGAGACATGGAGAGACCATAGGCACGATGCGGGGTGTGCACCTCCATTTCACCTGAGCGGCCGCCCGAGTTAAAACGGCCTCATCACATCGTACATACTTAGGGAAGTCGCAGGTGGTGATCCAGCCAGTGCAAGGTGTAAGGCAGGAGGGGGAGTCGCGTGGTTTGGCAGGCGGCCCACCACTCGACCGACCCCACTTGCCCCGGACGGGCGGAGACGGGCAGGGTTGCCGGCCGTACTCGTACCTTCCTCCTCATCCAGTGCTCGTACCTAGATGCAGACTCGAACCAGGTTAGGCACCTAAGGTTATCCAGGTTGTCGAGTTTTAAAATATTACGTTATGTAAGTCATCACCACCGTATCTGCCTTGAACTCTCCATCTGCCGAAGAGACTGGCGACTTGCCTCGGTAAATGCTTGGCGTCGGAGCACTCGCTGTCATTCGGCCAGCCTAATATCCTCGATCCCGAGATACAAGAGACCCCTAACCCGACAGGACCAGCGACGGGGATGCATGCCACTCCCCATGTCAAACCAACAGCAATGTGGAAAGGATGGTTGAACGTCGCATGTATCGTGCCGTCATAGCTCACGAAGGGGAACGGGGTGGGGGGCCGTAGGTACATGGTAGCAGCAGAGTGACGACGTGCCTGAGGTACATGTGTACCTAGTGATGTCGAGCTTGTAGGTAGGGCGACCCGCTTGTACTCCGGATTCGCGGGGCGTCTCTTGGCCTTAGGTAGGTAGGTATGGTTCCTTCGGGGAGGATACGGAGCAGAGAGCCGCAGGCATTTCGGCTTGCGGCTAACGCGGGAGACAGTAGCGCAGGGTACGAGTAGCCCGTTGTGAGGTCCACTCGAGCTGGGAAGTCACTAGATACTGGGGGTTGCCATCTAATGTTGTAACGGAATTGTCGACGTTTTCGTCTTCTCCGTCGTTGACTGGACCAGTAAACCAACATAAGCCTTGTCCGGCTGCGTTGCGACCACAGCATCTGGTTGGCTCTGCCATGATATGATGATGGATGGTGGGAGGGAGAGTGGGGGAAGAAGGGAAGCGAAGGCGGGCTTATCAGCCGCGGCTCGAAACAGCGTCGGCTCGCGGTGGCTTTCCAATTCGGCAGCGCTCCAGACTCGTATCTCCTCCGTCCAAGTTAGTACCGTAAAAGTGCCTACTCCGTGCATACGAATTAGCACGTTAGGTATTTGCACGTCCTTGGAGATCCAGAGGTGTCTCCAAAGCTCCCTCCCATATCACGGGCGTCATCTATCCCAGCATATCGATGTATTACCTACTTACATATCAGACGAAGTCGTTCAATCAGTTGACCAGAAAATCACAATCTCCCCAAGATCAGATTAGTCCCCGGCAAAGTCCCCCGTCCCATCCGCTCGTTTCTCTCACTCTCTGTCTTGGATGCATGCAAGATGCCCTCGTGCAACCACAGATGCACGGCACCCTTCTCCCCTCCCCCTGACGGATACAGCTGCGTACATGAAGTACGAGAGGCTCACACGCGCATACGCACGTAAAGGGGGTATCCCGCCAGGATCCAGGGTCCAACGACGAACGGGGGAGAGGGTTCCGCGACCCGCCCTCGGGCAGAGATTGATGACAGCCACGAGATGCCGGTCAGCCCCTCGCTCTGTGACCGCGGCCGGGGCCTCGATGCTCCGGACGGGTTTTCCTCGTTACGATCTCTGCCTACTTACCAGCCAATGAATCTCGGAAGGTAGAGTGTGGGAGATCCCAGCCTGGTCAGATCGAGGCCGACTCCGGGCTGGCCACGCCACAGACGGAGATGCGCTTACACGCAGGCAGGTAAAGAGGTACCTAATGTATGCGTCCCAGACCACATGTATGGTTAAGCCACCTACCCGGTGCTTTCATCTTGAGTTATCATCGTCGTTGTTGGCTAGGCCGCCGAAGACCTTCGTCGCATCGTCAAGCCCACCCAGGACCCCGACCCGGGATCACGCCCTTTAATATCCCCCCTCCCCCCTACGAGCGTGTCCTCCCTTTCCCGGACGGGTGCACTACCCGACACTGGCTCCAACGTCCTCCCCATCTCCTTCCCAATGTCCGTCCGACAGCCAGCGCTTCGAGACAGCCGCCCAACAAGAGACACCGGGCAGCAAGGCGAGGGCAGGCAGGGGACCCGCTCTGTTGGCAGCATTACTTCTGCACGGGGAGGTCAGCGCAGAGGATGGATCGATCAATGCCCCTTGCTCGTCGCCGCGCGTGCGTCCGCCGGCCTAATAGGACACACGCCGTCAGCCGCCACGGGGGTGCACAGGGCTTGAGGCTGGACATCCAGACACTGTCTGGGAGGTAGGTAGGTAGCTGGGAATGCCACCCTATCTCCACGCGTGTACCCATACACCTGCAACTCAGGCGGAGCCAATGGGCGCAGCTCACAGGTGTGGCGGAGAATGGTGGTTTGATGCTCCGGGCGCGCGATACGCGTGTCCTCCTCGGTGGGAAGCGGTGGCGACGCCCCGATCTTGCGCAAGACGTGTGTCAGTTGCCTGGCAGCCCTGGGCTGATGCTGATAGAGACTCTTTGGACTGTAGAGGAGACATACCTATTTTCCCGCAGAGCATTGTGATCCGGCTCTCTCTAAGCCCCGAGCCATGGGCAGCCTTCGCAACCCGTAGGTCAGATACGGTATACATGGTGTACATTCAGAGGATAACGCACCTCGCCGACAGGAGAATCGTACAAGCTTGCCCGGAACTACCTATCCACAGATAGCCATTCCTCACCAGCGTTTGATCATGGTTTATCCCTCACAGCCCAGAGACATAGCAACGAGGCACTTGCATTTCTGCCTTTCGCTGGCCGCCAGCACAATATTCCTGCATACAGTGTTTGCATATCAAAGCTGCCTCCGGCGGCTTGTGGCAGAAAGCCTCAGAGTATATGTTGACCCAGAAGAAATGACGGAGTAGAGAATCAAGCGAACATAACACCTGGCTGGCCTTGACCGGCCCCAATAAAACTCCCGGATATCTGTGGTTTCCCTGTTTGATGGCCACCTCAACTACACCATCGATGGATCAGGCGGCAGCTGGATGTATAGCCCGCCACTGCCCCTGTGGCTGAGATCTTGGGCCGGCAAGGGGAAGCTCCTCCGCCACGCTGTCCGACTCGCCAATCCCAAGCAGGGGGTGGAATAAAGCAAAATGGAAAAATCCATGACGCCCCTCTACACCTGGATGACAAGGGAACGGTGGCCGACAGACAAGGTGCCGTCGCCCCAGATGCCGACGACGGCCATCATGAAGCCGACGCCGGCGATGGCGGTCTGGACCAGCTGGTTCCTGACGAACAGGTCGACCTCGGCGCGGATCTCCTCGCCGTTGATCTCCTCCTCCTCGGCCTCCTGCTCGTCGCCGCTGCTGGCGCTGTGGTGGCTGCCGCCGCCGCCACCCAGGACCTCGTAGCTCGACTCCATGCGGCGGGCGTCCTGGCGGTCCCTGCGGGCCTGGCGCAGGGCGGCGCGCTTGCGGGCGGCGGCCGACGAGGCCTCGGCGGCGGGCCCGCCGAGGAGCGCCGGGGTGACGCCGGCGGCCAGGCGGGTGCCGAAGCAGAAGAGCGACGTGTAGAGCAGGTAGGGGTGCTTGAGGCCGCGGGGGACAGGGCGAAGGCGAGGAAGAAGGCGGTGCCCGAGATGCTGGTCAGGGCGCCCAGGTGCTTGTTCGAGGAGTCCGAGACGGAGCGGAAGGACTTGGCGGCGGCCGAGGCGGACGGGAGCTCGAGCAGGGAGGGGAGAGTGAACGCGGAGAGGGTGTAGGAGGCGCCCTATCAGAAGATTGCGATCAGTATCTACCAGCGTGTGGTTCGGGGGGGTGCCAGGGCGCGATGCGCATATGCGGGTGCGGGTGTTGTGTGCGTGCGTGCGACGGTGGAACAAGGCTGAGGGCGAGGTCGGGCTGGGAGACGGGAATGGCCTCATCTGACGGGCGCAGCTGGGAGGGGGGTGGGTAAAGTGCTCACCGTCATGAGACCGAGGGAGACGGTCCCGACGAACTTGAGGGCGGAGATCTTCCTTGTCGACATGGCTGCGGAGGGTCGAAGGTCGACGGCCAGCACGAACAGAGGGTACGGTTTGGGGGGGATGCGACACCGAAGAGGTTGAAGTCAGGGTCGAGGGGTTCGTCCGGGCGGCGGCCAGATGATGGGAGTTTGAGATTCGCCGGCCAGCCGCTACGGAACAGAAAGGAGGGACCTGGGCCGAGCACCTAGGGCGCCTCCAGTATTCGGGCTGGGCGCAGTGCACTACAGGAGCCCGAGTACTCGTACGGGCTTGCACTAATAGCCGCCCACTGCACCCAGGCCAGAGCTACGCCTTGCGTCACCAGCGTTGGTTCCAGCGTCAACGACTCCGAGCCCGACACCCCACCCGACAACAGTCGCCCGGGCCCAGGGACGGCAGCAGGTACTTTCACGTGGGCTTCCATATCATCAGTGCCGCTGCAGCAGCAGACAGAGAGCCCAGAGGGAGGGAGGGCACCAAGGGCTCTTTGTTGTCTCGAAACCGTCCGGTACTCGTACATTTACGCTCCCCACACCTGAACCCTGGGCCCATTGACCGCCATTGTATTTCGCATCCGTTCCCGGGCGGCAGTCCGTCCTGCATCCCGATCCGGAGTCCGCGAACCCGGTACGTGCATTAATCCGTACCTTCCCTACCTACCTTACCTAACCTCCAGCTGACAGACGTCAAGCCAGGACTCAACAACATGAGATATATTCAGGCTGAAGCCGCTCCCTGTCGTCGCCTCCCTCTCTGCTCACACATCCACATTTGCCATTCATCTTAGCCGGCATCATCACCTTGGGTACCCTGCACAGCAGCCCCCAAGTCACGCGTCGAAATCTATAGTCTCCGTGAACAGCTCCCCGCTCTCCCTCGACTTGCCGTGCACCATCAGTCGGGTGATCACCTGGCTGTTGTACCCCGTGAACTTGGGCGTCCCGCCGCCGTCGTCCACCGGCTGCGACAGGCCGTACGCGTCCCGGCCCCGCGCCCTCAGCTGGTTGACGGCCCGCACCACCGCCAACGCCTGGTAGATGGGGAACGCGCCCTCCTCGGTCGGCTGCGTGTCCCTGAGCTGCCGCAGCCAGCGCTCCATCCGCGCCCCCAGCTCCCCGTCCTGGCACCGCAGCGACGCCGCCATCAGCAGCCCCGAGAAGCCGATCGTGTAACTATTCTGCGTCACGCACGTCCGCACTTCCACCCCGTCCGCGATGCGCACCAGCAGCCGCGCCCACCCCTCCGCTTCGCCGCACTCGCGCCCGAGCACCTCGCCCGACCGCGACGCCACACCGCGCAGGAACGGTGTGCTCTGCATCATCCGCGCCACCACGCAGTAGCCAAAGTTGAGCGCGGCGTCGTGGGATGCGAATCGCATCGGATCCAGCGTCCGCGTGGCCGGCCCTGGCTCCCCGGCCCCGACCGGCTGCTCCGCAGGCGGCAGGCTCTGGCACCACTCGTCAAGCCGCTTGGCTTCGGCCTCGAGACGCCTGCAGACGACTAGCAGCTCATCTGGTCCCGTTCGCAAGCGGTCTTCTCGCAAGGGACCCGAGTCCTCCTCACCTGGCTGGTGCTGCCAGTGCTTCAGTGTCTCCTTGACATTCAGCCGGTGCGACTCGCACATGATACTCAATACTGTCACACGTCGCTCGTGTAGAGAGCCGCCCGGCCCCTCGAGCTCCGCCGGCAAAGCGATCGGCTGCAGTTGCCTCTGCACGGCCAGGTTGCTGAAATACGCCCGGGCCCACCACACGAGGAACTGCGACTGCAGCCACGCGGACAGGAGGGCGCGGAAGAACGGGTCTCCAGTCCTCTCGCGGAGCTGCTCGAGGAAGGCCGTCAGGCCTTGCACGTGCTTGTAGAAACCATCAAAGTTGCCCATGGAGGCCTCGATGTAGCCAAATAAGACCAGCACGGTCAGCGACAGCGCCACGTTGCCCTGGTAGTCCTCCTGGGTAAGCAACGTGAATCTGCGTATGGCTGACGAGTAATACAGCTGGCACCGTGTCTGGTGCGTCATGCTGGGGCTGAAGCCGCCCGTGATGGCCAGAGACGCCGACGGCTTCTTCTCGGCGTGGATGCGGCTGATATTGCACGAGGACAGGGCGAGGATGGCATCCCGCAGAGCCGGGAGCCCATGCAGCCGAGTGGCTGCGTGGAAGATGGGGTGCAGAGCTGGCAGACAGCGGTCTTCCCAGTAGGTCGAGTAGAAGACGTCCCTCTCGGTATGCTGCAGGGACCGGATCACGCCGAGGCTGCCGATCTGCGGGCTCCCTGGGCGGCGCTGAACGGAGCACGGCGCATTGACAGACGGCACCCTGCGGCTCGGATCGGATGCCGGGGGGCCCCGTCCCGGTGTGACCACCCGAAACTGCAGAGGCGGCTTGAAAGGCTCGCAGGCTCTGCCCAGCCTCAGGCAGGTCCCGCACGTCGGCTTCTTCTCATCGCACTGAGGTCGTCGTCGAGTTAGTGGTGAAGGCCCACGCGATACGCCTCGAACGGGTGTGGGGACAAGACGCCAGCGCATCCTCGTGTGTGTGTGTGTGTGTGTGTGTGTGTGTGTGTGTGTGTGTGTGTGTAGGAACCGCCTTACCTTTGTGCGCCGCTCGCGGCAGCTCTTGCAGCCGTCGCGGGAGCGGACTATATTCGTCTTCTTGGGCCTGGGCGGCGGCGGCTGATACATGTTGTTCCAGCGACAGCTGCGGGGCCACGGAGATGTGTCAGAGCATGGAGCAGCTCGGCCGGGGGCTCTGGTCAGGTCGGATCAGAACAGATCATGTCAAGATCCCAGTCGGCTCTGGAACCCCCCCTCTTCCCTCTCCTTCTCGTCCTCCTCCAGGGCCCGAGAATCGGTGCGCCGGGCAGTCACTCGGGGACCGACCACCCAGTGGCAGTGTCTCGGGCAGTGGCGAGGGAGTCTGGAGATGCGCCCGGAGTGGCGCATTCGGTCGATTGGAAAGGATGGTGCACCCGTACGAGTATGCTGGCGAAAGTCTCGGGCTGTGTGCATCTTTGGCGGCGCTGGTAGTGTCTGCACGTGGTCCAGTCTGGTCTGGGTCTCCTCGGAGATAACTCGCACGTTTTCAGGGCAGTGGGAGCGAGGTGGTTCGATGGAGTCGCGTCGGATTCCATAACTCGCATGTTCCCGGTCTTGGCATCCGACAGCCCCACCATCGCTGCTGCGGCTGCTGCTGCGGCTGCTGCTGCCACCGTGTGCTCGCTGCCTCTTGCCGGGAAAGGAAAGGCCATCCGCGAGAGCTTGCCACGACCGTTGCTTTTAGGGTCCGTGGACGTAAATGTAAGAACACTGGAATTCATCAGACAGACTCTTGCATTGAACTCTACCACATACCTAGGTACACATTACTCAGATATTGCTAAGAAATTTGACTGACATGACCACAACGTTGCACAAAAGACTGTTCCACGACGCTGCCATGTAGCAGTCCTACTGATCTTCTCTTCTTTTGTTTCCCCCCTTGTCCCTTCTTTATAGAGTCACATCTCTTCACCTACCTACTCTCTCACCCACTGCAAGACCCTCTGCATCAGCCTCGCCCCGTCAGTCGGCTCCTCGTCCAGCCGCCTCAGCTCCCTGGCCACCTGCTCCCCGGACAGGCCTCCGTTGTACTCCGGGTCCTCCTCCAGCAGCAGCTTGCGGGCCAGCTCGTGGCTCAGCTCCGGGTGGGCCTGGAACGTGAGCACGGTGTTGGCCGCGTTGACGAAGCACTCGTGGCCCTCGGCCAGTGGGACAAAGTCGGGCGGGGGCGCGGCGACCTCGCGGACGTGGAACTCGGTGCTCGCTGCAGCAGTGGGGATGGGAAGAGCGTGTTAGATCGAGGTTGGGGGGTTTTTGTCGAGGCATAGATTGACCGGCGTCTGACTGGTCACTTACATACTGCCCAGCTGCTGCTGCGAATGGGAAGAAGCTCTTGCCGGCCTCGGTGAGCTTGATGTCCTGTATAGCAGCCTGTTCCCCAACGATCAGCCCTGCAGTCGGACCACGTCGCGCATCCCTGTCTCGTCTCGTCCCAGGGGTCTGACTACGAGTAGGTAGGTATAGGTATCTCTAGGGGTCACTCACTATAGGCCCCGAGGGGACGGCTCTCACGCTGCCGCCGAGGGCCCTGGACACGGCCTGGTGGCCCCAGCAGACGCCCAGGATCTTGGTGCCGGGGGCGCGGCGCACGGTAGCCTGCACGTAGTCCAGCACAGCCAGAACCCAGGGGTCGGAGCCCGACGCGTCCGCCTTGCCGCCGCTCAGCACCACCAGGTCGTACGCCGACGCGTCCGGGAGGGCGCGCTCGTCGACCGGATCGTAGAGGTCCACGGCGGCGGCTGCGGCCAGGGCTTCTGTCCAGGCCATGCGAACGTCGAGCCAGAAGTCCCGGTTTGCCGGCGGTGTGTTGACCAGAACGGCGATCCTGAGGGGCTTCGGGTCTGCTCCCATTGTGTGTTGTTCGACGCGGGAGTCGGGGATGGCGATCGCTGATGATGATGGCAAGAGACGAGATCGGGTGGTTTGGAGTGTCAGTGTCAGCAGGTCTTGAGCAACTGCATTCTATTGCAAAGAGGACCCGAGCTGGTCGTTCCGTGCCTCTTGTTTTAAGTACTCGAGCCATTCACCAAACCGACGAGCGGTTTCCTCACGGCTCGGAGTCCACAGAGGACGATTCTGTTTTTTTTTCCTGCCATGTCGGGGCCTGAGTAGCCATCGTTCTCGCGGACCCTTTCGGGCAAGTTACCCAGTGCTCGTAATCTGTAAGAACGACCCTTCCCTTTTGGAGCGGGTGTATCCAGTGAAGCCTGCCGCCGACGATATACTTCTGTGAAGAGTGTCATCAGAGAGGAAAGTGCGACGCATCGCACCCGCAGACCCGTCTAGGCAAGGCTTCCGTCCAGAGGCGAGTCGAGTCGAGTTGTGTCGAATCAAGGGGCGCGCAAGAACCACGATCGTCGAGGGGCAAAGACCCTGAGGACCCCACTGTGCCCACCTACCGACGATCTACATGGATTGATGTATGAGGGACTCGTACCGTACCGTGCGCACCTCCAGTGAGAGGGCCCGTGGGCCCCTCGCCGCCATGCCCGATCCGGAGTGCGAGAGCGACGCGATGCCGGCCCACGACCGGCCGTCCAGATCTCTCCCCGGCGCAGGGCGCGGGCCAGCCCAGCGAGTCGGATTTGCGAGAGTAATCGGAATCTGCCAGGGCCGCTGATTGGCTGTGGCGCTTGCTCTGGATGTCGCGAACGTCCCCATTGTCCTTGCCGGGGCGCATGGCGCGCGACCCGGGGCTTGGCCGAGCCCACGTTGATTCCTCATGCCCCGGGCCGTCGGCTGTGCCCGAAACCTGTGCTCTCCTGCGTGCCTTGCCAGTGCCCGTGTCCATCGTGCTGGCAGCCTCTGCGGAGCGAGCCTGGCCGATGTGATTTGACGGGCATGCAAGGCGGGGTTTGACTCACAACACGATGATGGCAGCGCCGTGTTGTGAGGCGACCTAGTTAGTGTAAGGTAGGGTCTGGTGCACAGCCGCTTTCTGTTTGCCTCCGTGGCCGCGCCGGACTACGTGTATAAAGGGGGACAGGCCCTGGGCCCCTGGCACCGACCCCTGGATCGATCCAGCATCACGAATCGCGCACTACCTTACAGGTGTTCTTGTCTGAGATATCTACCTCACTTCCGTCAGCTACATCACTTCAAGCCAGCGCCCCGATCAGCTTCCGCCTTAGGTACCTCCTAAGTTGGCGCACACACATCTGATCACCTCGAAACTCAACCCTCCCATCCCACCAACAGACCCACAAACCCAGCCAGCCCATCATGTTCCTGCCCGCCGCCCACGCCGAGACGGAGGAGGCCGTCCTCCTCCAGTTCATCCGCGAGAACCCGCTCGGCATGCTCGTCACGGGCATCCAGTCGTCGGCCCAGGACTTCCTGCAGGTCACGCACGTGCCGTGGGTGGTCGACTTCCCCGGCGAGGTCGAGGCGGCGGAGGGGGAGGCGGCGCCGCAGGGCCTCCTGCGCGCGCACATTGCCAAGCAGAACCCGCAGGTCAAGAGCGCCATCGGGACTCTGGGGCTGGCCGAGGACGCGCCCAAGCCAGACCGCGTGGACCTGGACGACGAGGTGCTGGTCGTGTTCAACGGCAAGCACGACCACTACGTGACGCCCAAGTTCTACACCGAGACCAAGCCCGACTCGGGCCGGGTGGTACCGACGTGGAACTACGCCGCGGCCCAGGTGTACGGCAAGCTGTCGCTGTTCTACGACTCGCAGGCGCCGCAGACGGCGGCCTTCCTGGCGCGCCAGACGCGCGACCTGTCCCTCAACTCGGAGCGCGGCATCATGGGCTACACCGGCGGCGACCGCCCCCAGCCCTGGAAGGTCGAGGACGCCCCGGACAAGTACGTCGAGCTGCTGCAGCGCAACATTGTCGGCATCCAGATCCGCATCTCCAAGGTCCAGGGCAAGTTCAAGATGAGCCAGGAGATGCGCCCGGCGACCGCGAGGGCGTCGTCAAGGGCTTCGCCCGCCTCGGCGGCGAGACCGGCGACGCCATCTCCGCCATGGTCCACGAGAAGGGCATCCAGGCCGACGAGAAGAAGAAGAAGGACAAGGCTTAGCTCCGACTTGACTGCTTGCTTGCCTGGTTTTCAATGATATCCAATTCCAACCCTCAGCTATTACGGAGTTTCTGGGCTACCAACCACTTCAAGTTTCTCTGGTGTGAACGCATTTCTAGTTACGAGTACTCGTAGAAGGGGCTTCTCTGGCTGATTATGTAACAAGGTACTTTATCAGATTCAAAAGATCTCTGTTTGTAAATACACATACGTTTTGTGTTCGCAACCGCAATACAGCCAGGACAGTCATCAGGTAGTCGATGCCGACTGACCTGACTGCTCAAGAAACCCCCCTCTGCGCGATCTGCTCAAAGTACCGGGTCTAGCTGATACCACTACTTACCGGTATGTTCACGCATGATGGCTGTACAAGTCGCTCGCCAGGTCCTTCTACCCCACAATCCAACGGTCGAACTAATCATAGCCGCCCGGGTATTGACGCCCCCTGTTCGTTCGTTCGTTCGTTCGTTCGTTCGTTCGTGCGTTCGTGCTCCGTCAAGCCGAGGCAACTCGAGACAGCGCGCAATCCACCCATCGAACGGATCGCGCTTCTACCACGCCCCGGGATCCCAGCCATGGTTGATCTCCTTGCGTCGCCCGCGTTATCACCGACCTCCTCTCTGCTTCATCTCTGCTTCCAGTAACCACTGCCTGGCCAGAACGTCACCCGGCCTTCCCGCAGCACACCACACGCACCACGCCCTACCCGCCACACAATGCCCATCCCCAGAGCCGACTACCTCAGCCGCGTGTGGAGAGACGGCATCTTCGGTACGGGCACCCCGAGCTTTATTTGAAATGCGAGACATTTCTGATCTCGATTCCGCGATGCACGCTCTTCGCTGACCCACCTCACCACCGCCAGATGGGAGGGTGATCTTCGTCACCGGCGGCGCCGGCACCATCTGCAGCGCGCAGACGAGGGCCGTCGTCGCCCTCGGCGCCGACGCCTGCATCATAGGCCGCAACGTGGAGAAGACCGAGTCAGTGGCCGCCGACATCGCCACCGCCCGCAAGGGCGCCAGGGTCATTGGCATCGGCGGCTGCGACGTCCGCAATGTACGTCGTTTGCCGCGCTGCTCGCATGATCGACTGGTAGACCTCGGAGAATGCCTGCGTGGTAGCTTCCGAAGGCCCGCCAGCCATGCCACCCCACGAAGAGCACGGTGAGCTGACAGCAGGGGAACCCGCAAACTCAATATAGCTCGACAGCCTCAAGAACGCCGCCGACAGGTGCGTCAAGGAGCTGGGCGCGATAGACTATGTCATGTAAGTACAGAAGAGGCACGCCACAACCTCCGAATGCCCTGCCCCCCCCCCCCCCCCCCCCCCGCCTTCCCTTTTCTTGGGGCGTGGCCCCAGACAGCGTCCACCTCGTCCCCTCCGTGTCCCCCGGTTAATGGAACGACAGCGCCGGCGCGGCGGGCAACTTTGTCGCGCCCATCTCGGGGCTGAGCTCCAACGCCTTCCGGACGGTCATGGAGATCGACGTGCTGGGCACCTACAACACGGTCAAGGCGACGATCGAGCACCTGGCGGCGTCGGCGGCCCGCAATCCCAACCCCAGCGCCGACGGCCTGACGGGCGGGCGCATCCTCTACGTCTCGGCCACCTTCCACTACGCCGGCATGCCCCTGCAGGCCCACGTCATGGCGGCCAAGGCCTCGGTCGACAGCATCATGGCCTCGGTCGCCCTCGAGTACGGGCCCCGCGGCGTCACCTCCAACGTCATCTCGCCCGGCGGCATCGCGGGCACCGAGGGCATGGAGCGCCTCTCGGGCACGCCGCAGCAGCAGACCGCCGCCGCCGGCCAGGCCCCGGCGCCCGTCCCGGCCGTGCCCCTGGGCCGCTGGGGCTCCGTGCGCGACATCGCCGACGCCACCGTCTACCTGCTCAGCGACGCCGGCAACTACGTCAACGGCGAGGTCCTCGTCGTCGACGGCGCCGACTGGCGCGCCCGCAGCACCTCCGTCGGCCTCGACGTCGGCATGAAGTACCCGGACTACCTGCTCACCGGCGAGTTCTCCAAGCACGTCAAGAGCGGCAGGAAGGAGAAGCCGAAGCTGTAGTGGCTCCTTCCTACCATCTAGCCATAGAGTGATAAAGGTTGAACAGCGACGAACGCTACACTACCTGGTATTCAAGCAAACAGTCCGCGGTGATATAGAAAACCGCTCTCCAGGGCTAGCAAGACTTATAATAATCCCACGCCTTACCCGTGCAAGTCTCCAGACTCTTCCCCCCCCCCTTTCCGTCTACCTCGGCAGACTCACAACTCCTCCTGGGTCTCCCCCTCCTCCCCCTCCGGGGCCGGCACGAGCACCGTGCTGCTCTCGGACTGGGAGCTCTTCTCCTCCCTGTCCTTGTCCTTGCCCTTGTCCCGGCCGGCGTAGTGCTTGTCCAGGTCCTGGACGACCTGGCGGCCGGTCCAGTTGGTCATGATGTTCTCGCTCTTGGCGCGCAGGCCGTAGGACAGCCAGAAGGGCATGCTGCGGAGGGCGGTCAGGACGTTGCCGAAGTAGGGCAGGGTGACGTGGCCGCTGCGGCCCGTGAGGATCTGGGCGACGATGCCGTCGGCGACGGTCTCGGGGGCCAGGGGCGGGGTGAAGAAGGGCGAGTCGTTGTGGTAGCCGGTGAAGAGCGGGGTGCGCGTGTAGCCCTGGTTGACGACGACGGTGCGGACGCGCGGGGCGCCGTAGCGGGTCCGCAGCTCCGCCGACAGGCCCTCGTGGAAGGCCATGGCCGCCGCCTTGGACGCGCCGTAGTCGACCATGTTGGGCACGCACAGCCAGGCCGCGTAGCTCGCCACCGTCACCACCATGCCGTGGTCCCGCGCGACCATCGCCGGCAGGAACTCGCGCACCGTGTGGAAGTGGGCGAACGCGTTGACGTCGAACGTGAACTTGAGGTCCCGCTCCGTCGTCTCCAGGATCGTCTTGCCCCGAGCCACCCCGGCGTTGTTGACGAGGATCGTCGGCTCGCCCACCTTGGCCCGCACCTCCCGCGCCACCTCGGCGAGCTTTTCGGGCGACGTCAGGTCGCACTTGAAGTAGTACACGTTGGATGCTGTTGCGGTCATACGTCAGCAATGGACTCGGCGGCGGCGGCGGCGGCGGCGATAGACTGAATGAAGAAGAGCAGGGGAGAAATAAATGGACAGAGGCCTTAATAGAGAGCAGAGGGAAGAGCAGAGAAGGCACGCACGGGTCTCAAAGGTCATGGCCTGAATGTCCAACACCACCACCTTCATCCCCTTCTCGGCCAGAAGCTTGACGACGTGGCCGCCGATCCCCCCGGCGCCCCCCGTGACGACGGCAATCTCGTTTGGCCAGTCGTACTTGTCCTTGGTGAAGTTGTTCATGACCCGGTCTGAGTAGGACGAGCTCAGCCATCTCGCCAGCCCGACGTAGAACAGCGTCTTGAGGCGAGCAAGCGCCGTGGGGTGCAGGATGGAGAAGTCCTCGCCCTTCTTGGTGAACTTGGCCACGAGGAGCAGCGGCAGGAGGAGGGCCGGGTTCAGCGCCGTCTTCGAGAAGAGGCTGAAGAACGGGTCGGCAACCAGGCCTTCCCGGGGTAGCCAGCTGTTGCGAATAGGCATGGTTGTTGTTGGTGGTGGTTTGTTTGTTCGACTTTGTCCTCAAAGGTTGTACGTGATCTCACAAGAAAACAGGGCGACGAATACACGGAAAGGGCTTCTTGGGCCTTGCGGCGCTGCAGCGCAGATATATATCTCGGTTGCGGCCCGCGGTGTGTTGATGCGGAGACCCGTTGTGCAACCGAGTACCCGAAGGCGGGCGCCTCTGAAGTCTGGGGATGTCAACCTTGGCGGGATCCCCCACCCCTGTCCTCCCGCTTTTTCTGCTGAGGTTGTGAGGCAAGACTGCCATGGGTTGCGAGCGCACTGCCGAGGCTTGTGCACGGGCGCAGACTCACAGCGCGGGAGTCTGTGCGGGGACGCCGTTGGCTACCCGCAGCAGAGTAGAGTACGAGTAGGCGTGCGTGGGCCTGCCCGACCGACTCTGTGGTGGTGGTGGCGGCGGCGGTGGTGGTGGATTGGGGTCAACTCCAACAAGCCCAGGCTATAATCCCAGCCCTGTCTTCGTGGAGGCTGCTGACCCCTGGCGGTCGCATGAGACCCCCAGGTCCGATTATCTGCGGGTGCCTACAGCGTGGTTTGGATTGCCTGTACAGTACGAGGGCCTAATCGAGTCGGATATTACGTGGGATTCGTGACGCCTGTCCCGCCGCGTTGCATACTGGATCGAAACACCTGGCCGTCTTCTAAGCCTTGTCCAGGGTGCCCGGAGCAGAGGGGCCATCGAAGGGACGACCCGCCAGGCGCCGTTTTCAGATCACTCGAGATAGAGGGCTCTGCAATGATGACAGAACCCCCTTGCGGAGTACCCAGCGGGCAAGAGACAGCGCTATCATGACCACCTATTCCCCACGTTGAGGTCGTTGCGTAGATTATTACCTCGAATTCAGCCGCGACACGTTACCGACTCCACGGGCTATTGTACGCGCCGAGAGTAGCTCGACCATGCTGTACTGGCATTCGGCAGTCAGCAGGGGTTCACACAGAAGCAATCCTTGGAGAACAAACCACACCACCCAATGGGGCACGGAGGCGAGCATGAAGGAATGACTGATGATCCCGGTACGGGGCGCCGTCAAGCTGGCCTACTTGCAAGTCGCACGGTAAGTAAGTGCCAAGTTTGCTGCGTATGGATTATCAATAAATGCAATATGAGCCATACCAGCTGAAATATCCAAGAGAACGACAGTAAGCAGCCTATCGTCTGGATCTCCGTTCGCGATCCCGATCATCGTCCCGGCGGCGGTCCCGGCCTTGGTCTTTGTAGCGATCCCGGTCGTCTTGTCGCCGATTGCCCGGGCCGTGGCGATCCCTGTCTCGAGCTCGTTCGTTCTTGTAGCTGTCCGCGTGGCGCTCATTTCTTCGTCGGCGTTCGCTGTCCTTCTCTCTCCTGTACTCGTCGAGACGCGGGCGGCGGTCGCGATGGCCGTGCTTCTTCGCCTGCTCCGCCTTCTTGATTTCCTCGTCTTCTTTGGCACCGAGGCCAAGCAGATTGGTCCTCCTCTTGATCTCCTTGGGCTTGGGTGCCCGCTCTTCGCCCTTCCAGCCCATGCCCCGCAACATGGCTGCGCCAAATTCTCCCTCGGGAATTCCGTCATACTCCTCAAGAGTCGACACGTCGGCCGCCCCCTGGAGACCACGCTGGTACGAGTCTTCCTCGGACGCTTCCAGTCTACCCGGACCAGAGGCCTGGCTTTCGATTACAACGTCTTTGTCTGTCTTCCTCTTCTTCCCCAAAAGTGCGTCCATGGCATCGTCGTCTTCGTTCTGTGGCCGGGGTGACTCATCCTCCTGGTGGCGTGTATCCTTCGCTTCTGTGGAGTTCGTGTCTTCTGTGGCTGGGTCGGTCTCCCCAGGGTCGGCTCTGGTGGGCTTTGTCACGCTTAATCCCCATTTAATCTGCTTGTCCTGGTCTGCGGGCTCCGTGTCTTTCGGCTGCGGCTCTGCGGGCTGCCCGGCTCGAGCGCTCCCTCCTCTTCGGGACTTGACTTCATTCTTCCAGTCGCGGTTGGAATGGCCTCCAATGACGAACTGAGCCGCCATGAGGCTGGCATTGGAAGAGCTTGCCCCGTTCTTTCGTTTCGCATCGTTGACAGCGCCGTTTGCGCCGAAAGAGGTGACGGTCTCATGGCGGGCGGCAGCATCGTCGTCTTCGGAGTCGGAGTCGTGTCCAAATGCATGGGATCTAGGTCGCTTCCCCAGGGCAGAGGAGGGGTTGGAGGGCTTGTTTTGCGAGTGGCCTGGCGGTTTAGGTGCGGATGTCGAGGAAGGACCGCCAAACTTGATGGCGATGCGCGAGCCTTGCGCCATGGCGGGGAAGGGTTGCAAGTCGGTGTAAACAGTTCCAGGCGAATGTTAGGCGCGTGTGTTGAACGTGGTCAGTTGAGGGACGGTACAGCCTGGGTTTCTTGACCGGATCTGGTGGCGAAAGTTGAGGATCAGTCGCAAGTTGAGGCACGATAGGGTAGTAGGTAGGTGTAGATGAATTCACATCAGGCTTCCATGTTGGGATTCGGTACATCGACTTACCATCCACGCGCTAGATCCATGCCGGTGTGTGCCTTAACTGGACAGCGACCAGCCCGCCAGTTTCAGTATAGCACCAGTGTGGATAACGGCGCGGCCAGACCCCAGCACGCGTTCTTCCCCAGATCCTCAACTGATAGCAGCCGGCCCGACTCCTGCCCAGCTGGTGACCTGCGAGGTAGGAGGTAGGTTACACCTTGGACCTTGGAGGCGTGCACCCGACCCATCGGCTCCGGCTGGGTCAATGTCAAATGACCCTGTAGAGGTATGCTCCTGCGTGCCGACATACATACTCGTACCTTGGATAGATTTCCCCTCACACATGTCGAACCAAACGATGCCTTGCTGCCCTCAATGCCTCCCTTGATGAACGGGGTTTCCTGCTGCCATGGGCCCTGCTGTCTCTGTTAATACTGGACGCCAATCGCCCGGAGTCCTCACCCGTCCCTGACGCCCCCTGACCCACCCACTGGCCCCCGCCTGTCGGAGTATACCTCAGGCGGAGTATTCGGGTATGATGAGGGCCTCGAACCTCCTTACCGGTCATTCGGCACGCGAAGCCCAAAGCAAAGAATGCGCTCACTTTGAGCGGAAGCCTATTCTCAAGGCCTCTGTTTGCTTACAACTATCGTCCCCAAAACCTCTCCTTTGATCGACTGCTTCCGGCGCGGTCACAGGTCACGTCACGTCTATCGATGCCCACCTGGTTGTTCTCCCTACACTGGATCCGGGCCATGGAATTGACGTGGGGACAGCCTTCCGATGCGCGTACGACCCGCCAAAGGCCTGGCGAGGCCTATACGTTGGCTGAAAAGCGAGATGGGTGCTTGTCGCACCGGTGGTTCCAGCAAGATGTTAGGTTCGTCGAATGCTTTGCCCCTCGAAACCCCCCGGGCGGGTATGACGTATGTCCATCATCTCATTCCATTCTTACGCGACATGGCAAAATGCACCGGGGCCATATGCTGCGTGGGCTCCGTCAATATCGACAGTGAGCACCCTTCTCTGATTCTCTCTTCAAGCTAGATTTGCCTGGCAGTTTACAACATTTGCTAAGGCAAGCCTGCCTTTGTTACGAACAGATTGACCATCACTAAGCGTGGATTCGCGACGAATGGAGGTAGCTCCAACCTCAAGATTATCCTTTCGCGTCTTGTTCAGCTGTCTGCTCACATTTCTCAGACATGCTGGAGTAAACGTTAATCGCACTTGCGCATACTCCTGTGCCCGGACTGTGGCCAGCGGCTTGCCAGCTGTGTGCTGCATGCCCGAATATTTTCCCAATGGTATGACCACCCAGGATAAGACTGCAGGTCCCCGCACTCCCAACAACATTCATGGTCAGCACATAGAAATGTCAAAGCTGATGAGGAATGAGGCAGAAAAAACCTATGCGAAAGCCCACTACACGTTCCATCCAACCTGTTCGGATGCGGTCATCTGACGGACGAACTACGACCATGTCACCCACTCATTAGCCGGGCGGCCACCGACATGATCCGGCGCTCTGAGCAAATCGGTGGAAGAGCACACCACCTTGCTCTACGAACTGCCTTTCGCACATACAAGCCACCCACGATTGCCTGACCAGCGTTCGAACCCGAGCTCCAACCACGTGCTTTGTGCTGGAGCCGCCTTCTTCAAGAAGTTCCAAGCAAGCCGTCTCCGACTTTCTTCACCGCGCAGATGTGAACGATCTAGTCTGGAAGCAGATGGACCACGGAGACCAACAGCACTGCGCCGCATCGCCCGTGCGCCCCTGCAGACCACCTTCACCGGCTCACGAAAGTCCCATCGCGTCAACTGCCCCCACTCTCCCAAGATGGCTAATTGTGGTCTGACTAGCACGGTTTGAACCAGTTGCATATTCGACGGATACCTTCGAATGATAGCCAGTCGTACCAGTGCACGCAGAGGCGAACGCGATTACCCTCCAGGCAGCGGTGTCACCAAAACGCCCATGTTGTGTTTGCTTCTGGCGAGAGTTGTCGGCCGAATACCTGCATACGCTCAAGAGCCGCAAACTGCGCCTGGATGAGATATGTCCGGCTGCTTGGTCTGTTAGCTGTCCTGCCACCCTGCGTGTGGGCTCAAGGTGAGTGGGTCAACTCCAGAAAGAAAGAGAGCCTCCTGGCACGACTGACACGCTGCGGAGGGAAAGAAGACATCGCGTGGGTGAGCAAGACGCAAACAGCCTAACCGCTCCAGGACGCGTTAAGAGAAATCATCGCGCGGATCGCTCTGGGCCACTGCTGCCGGAGACGGGGGGGGCAATTTCCACCGGCTCCAGTCCCTCGACGTGCCAGGCCCCCATGACGCCTGCTCATGAATGGATCCATGACCCCCAGAGCAGGCAGGCGAACCCGCTAGCCGCTGCCACACTCGTCGTCCACCACTGGGCCGGGCGAGCACGGGGCTGCACTTTCATCATGGATCTGCGCACGTATCCGTGTCAGGGCAGGTACAAGCAAGCAAGGCAAGTCCGCCCGCATTGGTCCGGTCCCTGGCTCGTCCCAGAAACGAAAGTACATGGGTCCCCTCAGCCACCGTCTTCCACTCACTAACGCTGGGCCTCCTGCATCCAGTCTACGCTCGCATCCAATGTACCCAGGTATCCAGTGCTCCAGCTGGGGCGGCCTCGACCTGCACTTGCCTGTCTCTCCGGCCCATTCGACCTGAGATGTTCCCCGTTTCCAATCTTCTAGCACCTGCAGCCTGCTAATTCCAACTCAATCCTCACTGATTCAGCGCGCAACCATCACCTAATCTCACACCCCAAACCACCAACGCCGGCCCCATCGCCTCTGTACCCGGACGCTACGCCAGCAAAACCCCATCGCCAAAGCGGCCTCTGAGAAAATCTTCACCCCCCCATCCGCGACGAGAGTGAAGCCGCCCACGCGCCCAACCACAACCTTTCCATCAATTCCGAGAACATATACCGTCTCCCTTCCCCCCGTCGAGACTGGGGAACTTGCATCCGTGGGCAAAAACGGATGTCGTCGTCGTCGATGCTATGACTGAGGTCGCGCCCGCCGACCGCACGCGGCTCCTGCAACTTAAGCGGCAAGAATGCTCGTGAGTGCCTCAGAACCATCACCATTCGATAGCCCGGTCTCTTCCGATTACAAAGATATGATTTTTGGCTTGCTGACGCGACACAGTTCAATTGCCCGCTCGCGCAAGCGAAAACTCCGTGAACTGTTCGCGGTCGCGACTAGCGTACAGGAGGCCCCAACATGCAGTCTTGCCGACCCGGACGCGCCTCCTCGCAGCACCGAGGAATCGGAATTCCTTCAATCGTGCGACATCCTACAGTATGCACCCTCAAGCCCTCCCAACCCCTCCCAACCCCCGCCATGCCCCCTTGCCTGGCATTTATGATGTTGTCGCTGGCCGACCGACAAAAATCAACGGTCTTGCTAACGTCCAACTTGCACCTCTAGAGGACGCACTTTCAATGACCAAAACATACCTGCTCGACCTCGCTTTCGCGTAGAGTTTGCGCCTCGCGCTACCCTATCCGAGGCCGCTGAGAATGCTGTCAACACGCCATCCAAGCAGCTCCTCGCCGACAAAGCCCGTGCGACACTGCTGGCGCCTTCTGCACATCCACCCCCCGCCGCGCCGACAGCGCAGATTGCTGCAGCTCAGTCAGATCCGAAGCCCTCGCCTGCATACGCCCCAGCGAAACCGATCCAGCCCAAGCCGCATCCTCCCGTATCATCGAAACCCTCTACGCCGGCTGCCCAGCATCAACAACCGCACGCCAAAGCGCTGTCCCCCTCGATAGCCGTCGCGCAGCAGGGTCGTTCTCAAGCAACTCCAGGCTCAGGGCTACCAGCTGCGCAAACGTACACTGCGCCCTACAAACAAGGATCCACAGCGCAGCGACAACCTCAGGCCAATGTCCCCCCGAACAAGCGTCAGCCAGCCCTGCCAGGGGCTGGTCCTGGCCTCACGCCCGCGACCACGAACATCGAAGGGCCCAATGGTCAAAAGCCCAACGCCACGCGGCCTCTGCCGCAAACTGCGGCGTTAGCGGACACTCAGAAGATCACCACTGCAGGGCCTCCTCCGAACACCCCAGGGAGCGCATCGACAACACCACCCAACAACGAGAGTTCATCCTACTCCAATGTCGAGCAGGGTGCCGGTCAGCCAAATGGGAATACTGGATTGTTGGCGGAAGGTGGCAGGTTTCAAGATTCACATGCGCAGGGCCCCATACAAGTTGTGAGCAAGCCTTCAGCTGGAGCTCCGGGCACGCCAGGCGCCAATACGACAGGTCCCGCGCCCTCGCCAGCTCCAGCGCAACGACTACCAGTCGCCAGCACGCCAACGCCAGGACCGTTTACTGGGCCATCGCCGCAGCAGGCTACGGAATACACCCCTGTTTCGGCCAGCAGGGACATCAAAACGGAAGCGCCTAAAGCCGCAGGACTGAGCGAGATCTCGACAAATGTAGGCCCCGTTGGAACGCCAGTAGTGAAGGCATCAGGGGACTTCACTGGCAACAAGTCAACCCTAAAGCCCGTTTTCCTCGGCAGCATTTCACAGGCTCCACATCTGCGACAAACACAAGCTTCGCCGTGCACCGAGGTCAGCCAGCAGAAGCCGGTGTTCGAGGTCCTTGCTGAGACGCCCACCGCCTCCAATCCCTTCTCGCCTGGGCCTAGCACTGCTCCGATCACACCAGTCTCTCAGACTCCCAAGAAGTCTCGCAGTATGCTGCACAAACTCTCGAACAAGGTTGTGTTCGCGAAGCATCCTCTCGGTTTCCCTGACAATACCAAGTCGCTCATGCACAACACTCCCAAGCCGGGTCGTGGTCCAGACGACGACTATTTCACTCCGTTATTTGTACAGGGTTTCACACAGAATTCCAAATGGATGAAGCCACTGGACCAGGTTCTCAACCAGGCCCACAAGACCATATCTACACCTGACAAATACACGGAGATCTTCGACAACCAAGCTTGCCGAGTTCTTAGGCGAGTGTATTCCCTGCAGCATCACGACAAGTGGTCTTTGCGCCAGCCAAAGCGTTGCCCCGAGCCCAATCGCCAAATCTCTCATTGGGACATGATGCTCAAAGAGATGAAGTGGATGCGTACAGACTTTCGCGAAGAACGGAAATGGAAGAGAGCGGCCGCCCGGAACCTGGCCCACGCTTGTGCCGAGTATCTCAATGCATCAGACGAAGAACGTAAGCTGTTGCGGGTAAATGCGGTTATACCTCCGGAAGCCCCTAGTGGCGATGATGTCTCCATGGAGGATGATCAACAACCGCAAGACCCAGAGAACCAACCAACTCCTGATCTGGTTCCATCCGCAGGCTCAGGATCGCCATTCGAACTGGCCGAGGAGCCTGTGACAGCAACTGTTGACACAGTATCTCCCACGGCTATTTTTGGTCTCCGCGATGAGGATATTGTCTTTGCCCTTCACCAATCTCCCACAACAGACCGTCTGTTGGATGAGCTTCCAATGTACGGAGCTCCGTTCAAATTTCTGCCCACTGATCTCAGTGCTCCAGAATTCGACCCGGACGCATCGTGGAAACGCCCGGCGCTTCCTCTCAGCAGATTTGTGGAGGGGGAGATGGAGCTGCAGTCTATTGAACCCCCTCGCAAACGAAGCCGCTACCATTACGCTGAAGAGGATGACGACGATGACTTGCTGGTCTTCAATGTTGACGACAACACCCAGCCGCATCTGGAGCCCCATAGTACCGATGTGGCTTTATTCCGACCTGAGAACAAGACAATCAGAGATAGACTCCACGCTGGTCACCAGTTCCGCCCCCCCAACGAGCACAGCATGCCTTTCCAAACATTCTACGAGAGCCGAAGCCATTCACAATGGACGCAATCCGAAGATGATGAACTAAAAGGTCTTGTTCGTGAGTATTCCTACAACTGGTCGCTCATATCTAGCATTCTTTCCTCAAAGTCCATTTTCGCCTCCGGCGCCGAGAGGAGGACCCCTTGGGAATGTTTCGAGCGTTGGGTTATGATGGAAGGCCTGCCCCACGACATGCAGAAGACCCAATACTTCAAACTCTGGTCAAATAGAATCGAGGCCGCACAGGACTTGATCAAGCAGCAGAACGCCAATGCCAGCGCCCAGCAAGCTCAGCAACAACAGCAGCAGCAGCAGCAGCAGCAGCAGCAACAACAACAACAGCAGCAACAACATCAGCAGCAACAGCAACAGCAGCAGAACCAACAACAGCAGCCACAGCCAGGATCAAAGCCCACGCAAGCTCAACAAGCATCGCAAGGAACGCCGCAGCAAGCCGCTCAGCAGACGCCGCAGCCGCAGCAGCCCACCCAGCCACCGCCGAGCGCGAGCAGCAGTGCCCCTACTACGCCGATACATCGGCGACGCTCGTCGATGCCGGCTCGTGTTGAGCGGCGTCGGAACCAGAAGCACTTGACCATGATCGAAGCGATGCGAAGACTCGCCAAAAAGCGTGAAACTCAAGCCCAGAAGCAGCAGCAAGCCGCGACAGTTGCAGCGAACAGGAAGGCCAATGAGGCACCTCAGCCCAAGGTGACCACCAAGACACCACAGGAATACAGTATCATGCGTTGGGAGCGAGACCAGGCTATGGCTGAGAAATTGGCTGAAAGGATGGCGGCACATCAACAGCGCCAAGAAGCGCAACGCAGAGTACGAAACACTGCTCATGAGACTGCTGCAAACAAAGCTAACGTCAAGCCGCAGGCTGCGTTCCAAGCTCGCGCCCAAGCCAACGGCCAGGCTGCCCAGATTGCAGCTGCTCAGCAAGCCCATGCGAACCAAAATGCGCAGAACCCGCCCCATGTTGGCGTCCCCCATCCCCAGAACGCCATGAACCGCAACGGCACGCCCAATCCCCTGACAGCTAACAACCAGGCTCGGGCTCGAGTATCCATGTCCAACACGCCGAACAACTCCAGTTCTCCCAACCACATGGCAGGCGGCCTGGTGCCGCCCATGCAGATGAACGGATCTCCGCAAGTGCAGATGCCTGTCGTCAACGGCCAAGCAAGGGCAGCCATGGCAAACGGCCAGGCTGACATGCAGACGCTTATGCAGGCTCAACGTATCCAAGAACAGCAGAGGCAGTCCGTTCAGATGCGGCAGCAGCCACATCAAAACCCGCAAGCGCATGGCTCTATGCAGCAATCCCCACCGGCTGCCATGCGGGCAGCTGCTCTCAATGGCATGAACCAGAAGAACTTCATGAACAACGCGCAAGCTCACGCCATGATGACCTCTCTAAGCAATGGATCCAATGGCTCGGGTATATCGACACCCAACGGCTCCAACCACAATATGTCTTCTGCGTCCCCTCCCCCCCCTGCAGCCGCTGTCCAACCACAGTCTCACCAGACATATCTTTCTCAGTTGCAGAATATTGAGAATTCGATCCGTCAGAACAGTCCCAACATGCCTCAGGAAACTGTACGAAAAATGGCGCAGCAGATGCTTGCCCAGGCTCAGCCCCAAGCACAGCACCAAAGGCACAACAACATGGCCAACAACGCCATGAACGCCGCAGCAGGCGGTCAAGGCCAGACAGCCGCCAACGGGCCGCATCAGTATGCCCAGCTGCTTAGGCAACAGCAGCAGCAGCAAGCCGCAGCTGCCGCTCAGGCTCAAGGCCAAGGCCACGCTCAGTCCCCACAGCCTGTTCCCAATCAACAAGGGCAACAGCAACACCAGCCATTACAACGTCAACCAAGCCAACAGCAACAGCAATTCCATGCCCAAAGTCAGCAACAGCGTGTTCATCAACAGGGTCCGCCGCAGGGCCAGCAGCAGCAGGGCCCGCAGCAGCGTGTTCAGCAGCAGCAGCAGCAGGGTCAGCATCAACTGCCACAGCAGCAGCAGCAAGGCCAGCAATCCCGGCAGCAACAAGGCCAGCAGATCAAGCCTCAGCCAACCCCGCAGCAGATCAAGGCGCAGCAGCTTCAACAGCAGAGGGCCGCACAGGCTCGTGCGCAGAAGGCTAAGCAACAGCAACCGCACTCCCAGCAGTCGCTTCAGCAAGGTCAGCAGCACCCGCCTGCCCCAACGGCACAACAACCACGGCCCCAGCAAGGTCCGATTCAGGGCCAAGCTCAATTCCAGCCACAACGGCAGCAGGTCCAAGGTCATCAGCAAGCCCCTTCGCAGAAGCAGCAAGCTCCGATGCCGCCAAAAGGGCAGGTACAGGGGCAGCAAAAGGCTCAGCCTCAGATGTCGCAAAAGGCCCAGCCCCAAGTGCGACAGGCCCAGCCAGCCCAGCAACCTCACGTGCAGAATCAAACGGCTCAACCGCCCCGTCTACAACAGCGGCCGCAACAGGCTCAACCGCTTCAGCCTCAGCAAGCTGCCCAACAAGTACCGCAGCAAGCGGGGCAACAGCCGCAGGCGCTTCCGCCGCGACCGGTACAACAGCAGCCTCAAGTGCAGCAGCCACCACAGCAGACTCAGGCTCAGCAGCAGCAGCCTCAGGTCCAAGCACAGGCCCAGCCTCAAATGCAGCAGCAGCCTCCGGTGCAACCACAGGCCCAAGCGCAGCCGCAGCTTCAGGGTCAACAGCAGCCTCTAATTCAGCAATCTCAAGGCCCGCATCCCCAAAGTCAACAACCCCAGGGTCAGCAACAGCCTCAAGCCCAGGCCCAGCAGCAGCCTCAAGCCCAGCAGCAGTCTCAGGTTACACAAGTCCAACAGGCGCCTCAGGCTACACAACAAGCGCCTCAGCAACACAAGCCGGGGCCAGCTACACCGCAGCACGCTCCGCAAGCAACTCAGGCCACCCAGCCGACGCTTCAGGGCCCGCAACACGCCCAAGCCAATGGGAGCGCGGCCTCTACCCCAACGCCGTCGGCAACGCCGACCCCAGCCGCGGTGGCTCCCGGGACGACGTCAGTGTCGTCGAAGTGACAGGGTAGAGTGACGGAGCAGTGCTAGCGTGGCTCAAGCGGCTCTTGAGACAGGAGTTGCAAACAACCACGATCGGCGACGCCCGGGTGCTGCATTTCTTCCGTGTATAGACATTCACCGGCGTAAAGGGATCGGCGTACAAGCAAAGGCGTTTAGAAACGGATATTACCAATGGGCGGTGATTGTCTGCGTTGAGGTAGGAGAAGATAGATATAAGTGTGCTGTGAGAGCTCCCAGTCCATGTCGGGCAGTGCGGCTATCTGGCCCATATGGAGCAGGAACTGTCGGAAACAAGCCCGTGCAGCAAGAAGCTTTCCAAAATAATAAGTAAAAATAATTTCGCTCAACTCTTGAGCTTCACCTCAGAGAGAAATACTCTCAGATTTTGAGCCTCATCCCTACGCATCCTGATTTGACGTGGAATGTGTCTGGTCTCTGGAGCCGACATGGCCATCATGGCTTCGTGTCCTATCTGAGGACCTTGTTTGGAGTCGTGCGGAATACCTACCTACCTACGGATACATACGACCTCGAGTACCTCATTGACCGAAGAATCGCGAGACTGAACTGGCATGACTGGTCAGCGTAGGAGCCCCGCTATTCCAGCGTGTTCCGGCCATCAATCAGCCAATCAGCGTCTGCAGGCCACCCGCACCAACACTGACCGCCCGCAGAGGTGCCCCACTGAAACTTTTATCAGATAAGAATGATGCGAACTCCCGACAGAGGAATTCACGGGTTGGCATCTTCATGAAGAACGACTCGCGCGAAATCCACACAGCGCACTGCCCAACACTCGCGCCCGACACGACCCAACTGAAGAATTGACACCCATAAGCCACGCTCCATCTCATCGACAGAAAATATGGGCAAGAGAAAGAGAGCGGAAGCCCAGGAAGGGCCCTCGAAGGCATCGGCGGCGGCGGCGAGTGGTAAGAAGACCAAGGCCAACAAACCCCAAAGTCAACCCCAGCCGAAAGCGACCAAGAAGACCTCCGAGACACCTGCCACGACGCCCACGGCGTCCCCGCTACCTCCCTGCACCATCCAAATCATCGCAGGCTCATACGACCGCGTCCTCCACGGCCTCACTGCCACCATCACCCCGGCCGCCACGAGCAAGGCCAGCAAGGCCAAGCCCAGTACCAGCAGCAGCACCACCACCACCACCGCTACCGCTACCGCCGCCACGACTTCCAAGACCACGGCCGAAGTCGAGTTCGCTGACACCTTCCTGTTCAACGCGCACAGCTCCGCGGTGCGGTGCCTGGCGCTGTCGCCGCCGTCGGCGCCCGAGGCCGGGCGGGGCCAGAAGGTGATGCTGGCGTCGGGCAGCAGCGACGAGCGGGTCAATGTGTACCACCTGTCGGCGCACCCGCCGTCGCGGCGGGCGGCGGACGACGCGGCGGCGCTGTCGGCGGCGGGGGCGCCGCGCAGCATCCTGGAGAACCGGCGCAACCGCGAGGTCGGGGCGCTGCTGCACCACTCGTCCACGGTGACGCGGCTGGCGTTCCCGCAGGGGTCGCGCTCGAAGCTGGTGACAGCCTCGGAGGACTCGACGGTCAGCGTGGCCCGCACGCGCGACTGGTCCGTCCTGTCCACCATCCGCCTGCCCGTGCCCAAGCCCCAGGGCCGGCCCAGCGGCGACACGGCCGCGCTGGGCGCCCAGCCCGCGGGCGTCAACGACTTTGCGCTCCACCCGTCGATGAAGCTGATGATCTCGGTCGGCCGCGGCGAGCGCTGCATGCGCCTGTGGAACCTGATGACGGCCAAGAAGGCCGGCGTGCTCAACTTTGGCCGCGACGTCCTGGCCGCCGCCGGCGAGGGCCGCCACGGCCTCGGCGAGGGCCGCAGGGTCGTCTGGGGCCACCCGGTCGCGGGCCCGGCGGGAGGCGACGACGACGGCGGCGAGGACGGCGACGGGGCCGGAGCGTCGGCGGGCGAGGACGAGTTCGCCGTCGCCTTCGACAGGGACCTCGTCGTCTTCGGCATGGACAGCACGCCGCGCTGCACCGTCATGCCTGACCACCGCACCAAGGTCCACGAGGTGACCTACCTGCGGGTCGGCGAGGGCCGGGGAGACGAGGCGTCGCTGCTCGCCGTGTCGACCGAGGACGGGCGCATCCTCTTCTTCTCGACCCGCGCCGAGGACCTGGCCAGCAGCGGCGGCGGCGGCGGCGGCAAAGAGGAGCAGGGCAGCAAGAAGGGCGGGCCGGCGGCGGCGGCGGTGGCGCTGCCCCGCGCCAAGCTGGTCGCGCAGCTCGGCGGCAAGGAGGCCGGCATCACGGGCCGCGTCAAGGACTTCACCGTGCTCCAGCCCGACGGGGGCAGCAACCTGGTCGTGGCGACGGGCAGCAGCGACGGCAAGGTGCGCGTGTTCGCGCTGAGCGCGGCGGAGCTGACCGGCCGCCTGGCGGGCAGCAGCAGCAGCAGCAGCAGCAGCAGCAGCAGCAGCAGCAGCAGCAGCAGCAGCAGCAGCAGCAGCAGCAGCAGCAGCAGCAGCAAGAAGGACGGCGACTCCCCCCAGGTCGGCGCGCTGTTGGGCACCTACGACACGCAGAACCGCATCACCTGCCTCGAGGCCTTCGTCATGATACCGCGCCCCGAGGGCGTCGAGGACAGCGAGGACGAGTACGAGGATGTCACGTCCTCGGATGACGACGACGACGACGACAACGACGATGACGATGACGACGATGCGGAAGAGTGACGAGTAGGAAACGACAAGGATGGCACGCGGGTCTGGTGCAGGTACGGAGACCTCGATTCACAGCGAAGCATAGGCTCGGACTCGTAAAAGATTGGCGAGGCTTGGGAGCACGTCGTTGCTTTGTTGGGGACTACGGAGTTTTGGTGGTGGTCTTGCGGGAGAAGAAATAAAAGAGAACCGTAATATCAAAAGTCATCTATCTTCACAGCGGGGCTGGTTGGTGATGTATGTCAGGCAGGGAGCTGGGCAAAATATGCTCGGTTCTCTTCGTGAGGCCCTTCCTCTGCTTCCATGAGTGACACTTGAGTGGGCTGCGATTCATTGATCTACATGTAGATGAGAAACCGCATTCGTGGCACGCGAGAGGTCATCTAACTGGGCTCATTGGATGGCCACGATGCCCTGGATGATCACACAAGGTTGAGTCACCCATCTCCCACAAGCCCAGCATTGCGAAGACGTATCGCTGCCCGCGCACTGATTCCTCTGGCGGCCTATCCAGCTGCAAACCGCTTGGCTTTGAGCACAGCGCTTGTGAGGTTTCTTACGAATCTTCGCGCGTGCAGGATTGACGACGGGCCACCGAGAGTACTGGTCGCTGGCTGGCTCAAGCTGCGGCCATCGCTGAATGGGTGTTGTGTCCCGCGGTCCGACCAGCCCTTTCACGTGACAGGCTGGCAGCCAGGTGAGGTGCCGTCGGTACTTGTACGAGTAGCCGCAGATGAGCTTCGAGTACTCGTACCGCGCGTGCAGAGGCAGGGAGCGGAGTCGAGGGGGGGAAACGCCCTCGACAAGGCGCCAGGACGGGGCCACGACGTAAGCCTGCATGGTGGTCAGCGGCGGGTGGGCTGGCGAGGCACGCGAGGGGCGGTCGGATCGGCGCTGCGTCCCGTCTTTCTCTTCCGGTCTCCTGAGCGGCCGCGTCTCGTTTCCCCGCAACGGGACCCCGGGCAGACAGAAGGCCGCATTGCAGGTGTGCGCGGACGATGCAGGTGGTCCGTCCTCCGCCCGTCGCCCTCTCCTTGATTCGCCTGGTGAGCCGGTAGAGCCCATTTCGCGCATTCCCGGGGTCGGCGTGCGCATGCGCATGGATGCGTGTACATTCGGGGCTCTCCTCATCTCTCTGGGCCGGCGGCGCGCTGTGAGGTCATGTGAGAGAGGGGGACTGGGACTGCTTCGCGGGTCAGGATGGATTGATGGAGCCCTGAAAGAGTGACGAGGAGAAGGCCGCGCCCGGCAGAGGTTACCTTACCTTAGGTACCCAAGTTGGCGAGACCTGTCCAGGACTAGCTGCCGCCGCCTTTCTCTGCCGCTGCCGCTGCCGCTGTCTTCCTGCCGCCCGTCGGGGGAGGTGAGGGCTACGACCAGGTCTGTCGCGTGCCGTGCCCCTTGCCGACATGGTATAGTACCTAAATAATCAGGTGCCGGAGCAGCTCGCTGTCCGAGTAATAAAGTGCAACATGCCCGCCGCTATACTCGTAGAGCCGAGTAATCATGCTCGTATTCGTGGTGGAAAGGCGCCGACAGGTGGGTGGCGAGTTCTCGTGGCCAGCTCGCCAGACGATATCCAGCTGAGGTCGCCCATGGTTCATGTCGGATTTGTCAACAGCGGGACCGATCATGATGGTGACAGCGCTGCCAAGCGTTGGGCTGATCACCCCCGACGCATGTCGGTCAGTCACTGAGCGATCGGGAGGTTGATTACCTACCTTACTTTAGGTACTCGTAACTTAGACCTGCCTTACGCCTGCATACACCTCCCACCTGGTAGTGACTGACCTCTATGATTCGGCCAGGTAGGTTGTTCTGTAGCTGGCAGCCCCCGCCGCGTTGCAATCGGTGGTGGTGGTGGTGGTGGTAGGCTGTCACGTCGGTCAGAATGTCGACAGCCATGATGAATGTGAGCGAGCATGTGATCCATCCGAGTTCGGATTACTCGGGCATATGTGCTCCGTGCGCCGTTCCTCAGCTTGCCCAAGGTGTACGAGTACTCACTCGTACGAGTCCCTTGGTTGATACCTAGGTATTTCCCTAAGCAATACTCGTGGCAGATACTCGTACCTCGCCCCAACCCACGCGGGTGAGGTCCCGTCTCGAGCGCGGTCCCGTCTCTGGGTCGTCGACAACATCCATGGATGTATGAACCTTGCAGACATTTTGGTCGTACGAGTTCCAGCTCGCGCAGCTGATACACTTGCTGTCCAACTTACATGGGTACTGTACTCGCTTCATGAGAGTCAATGCCTATTGGTACCGATCCGATGGCAATTGAAGGGCGTGCCATGCAGGTGCTAGATACAAGGGGAGCCTAGCACATTCGATTCCGTAAGTAATCAGAGATACGAATACATGTGCATCGTTACCTTCCAAGGTTATGAGTACCGGTAACTACACCGACCACTAAGGTATCTGCACACCTCACACCTCGAACCCCGCATCCAGCCCGAGGCAGCTGCTCGCTTCCATGGAGTCCTTGGGAGGCATCTGGGGGTTCCTGTATCAGTCCAAATCGGTGTCTCTTCGGCGGGGAACGAGCAAGGATGGCGGCTTTGAGGTGAAGCACCTGAATCTTGGTACGAGCAACAAGAGCAGAAGGTCGGGCCAGCCACCCTTCAACATCCATCCACATGTGTCGTGTGGAGGTGTCGGAGGCGACCTGTCACTTGGGCTCGTACGAGAGGTGCTCGTAGGCACCTATGCGGGGACATCCATTGGATTCGCGTTTAGCAGAAAGGACATGCGCCAGTCAGAACGACGGTGAAAGCAAGCAGAGCTCCGTAGTTCCAGCAAGCGGGGGGAGGGGAGACGTCCATCCATCCACCCACCCACCCATCCATCCATGCCCAGTCCACTCTGTCTGGTCGAGGTCTGCCCACGAGACGACGCCGCAGTCTTCTCGTACTCTGTAGTATCGGTACATTGATGCTGGATCTTAGGTCGTCCCTGGGTGTGAAGGAGGTTCGGTTCGGTCGCTGGCGGCCGTGGCTGACCTGACCCGGTTGGGTCTAGCCGGTCCCAACTGGGCTGGCTGAAGAGGGAGGGAGGCGTGGGAGGCACGGAGGGCCCACGCAGACGGTGGAGAGATGACAGGCACGGACAGCCGAGAGACGGTTGGAATCCCGTCTCCAGCTTGACCAAAAAGAAGAGAGGGAAAGAGCTGTCAGCCGCGCGTGCCTGCCTGCCCGTCACGCTATGGCGCCCTCTTGCGCCGAAGAGGTACGAGTACGCAAAGTTCGAGTACATGTACTCAAAGAGCACCCACCCCACCCCCATGCGCCTCGCCTTTGCAGACTGCAACGCAATGGATCCCTTCCACCCGCACGCCCCAGCCAGTACGGGTACTCGTACCTAACCTGACCCGACGGCTCCAGCGGGTGAGTGGGCACGCGTCAGGTACGACGAGTACCTAAGACACCTGGAGAGGTGAGGCCCTCGTACGAGCGAGAACCTCTGCTGAGCACGCAGCACACTGCAGCGCAGCGCAAACCCAATGGAGCTGGAGCCAACGCACGATGCTCGACGCGCCACCGGAGAGGTCAGACGACTTGAGAACCAGAGACGCTCGCAGGCGAGCCTCACCTCGTGATTCGACTCGGTTCTCGTATGGCTGCTTCAATGTTCCATCCCGTTGCATGCCTGCGTCGGAGTTGCCTGCGTGGGTGAGTCTTCCTCCGCATTTATCACCCGCTGCTCGCCGCCTCCCTCCCCCCTCCTCGAGAGACACAGCCAGACCTTGCAAGTCGAGTCCTCCCCCACCATCGTCCCATTCCGCCCGGCGACGCCTTCGAATCTAGATCCTTCACTCCGTTCCTCCCCTCGGCGCCGTTCCCGCCCCGGTTCAACGACCAGACCCAGCGAGCGCTGCGCCTCCGGTTCTTCTGGAAGACGTCGCCGCCCGGCTCATCGCACGTGTACAACAAAGACTGTCGCACAGAACCGCTCCATCCCCCGCCCCGCCGCCGTTTCAACCACTGAAGATCCATCCTGTCTGGCCCGCCTCTCCCTTCGTTTGTCCCAGCGCCCTCTTGATCGATTGCTTCTGCTGTGCCTCGCGCCGCCTGTCTCTCGCCAATCTCGTCGCTTGCTTGCGCTGCCCCTCGACCAGTGAGCCAGCCTCCCGCTCACCGTCTGCCGCGCGACCAATTCCGCCCCGAGGTCTGAACCCGATTAACTTTGTCATTGGTCTCGCCTCGCCTCGCCTCGCCTCAGGCTATCTTGCATACCACATACGAGTAACACGCTTCTACCCCACACATTCACGCGTGCGGTTACCCCGTACATCATCCCGCGGCTTGACATAGTTCGCCTCGCGGAAACGTCACACAAGGCATAGCCAACAGCGCCTGCTGAGCGTATCCTGCCATTCGGCCGAGATTCGCCTACCCACAAGCCAGGGACGAGGGGTCGCGAAGAACATCCATTGTTGGCTTGTGTCGGCCGCCGTGGGGCGCCTGACCACCTGACTCATTCGACGTGAACAAAAAGAGACGGCCAGCGGACCCGGACCACCAAAGTTCGACGACTGGCGGGTACAGCACCGACACACGAGCGGGTCTTCGCGCGCGGCACTGAAGCGCTACTGTACACTGGGTTAGGTCATTATAAGTGGGAATACGAGTAATCCAGACTCAAACTCAGGCACCGCCAGCACCGAATATACATACCGCGACGACTCTCGCCCGCTCGCTCCGGGAAGCTCTGCCTCACAGCCCGCTCTCCCTTTCCTCCCTTCTTCCCCATCATCCGCCCGTCCAGGACCAAACGATTGGGAGTGTCAATTGGAAGAAGCAGCCCGCCAACCACAACGAGCCCGAGCCAAACGCACGCACAGCGCCCCTCCGACCACCCAGGGTCCAGCTTACACGAACCTGCCCACCACCGCATCCTCGAGTGTCGACACAAAGCATTACCTCGCAGATCACGCCAGCCAGCGTGCCTGCATATAATGACGGAGACACAGGGCCAAGACGGCCCGCCACTGTTCCGGCCCATCCCCCGTCGCCCTTTCAAAGTTAATTTGCGCGAACCGACACCCCAGAACATGACACGGACACATCACCACCGAGCCCCTCGCGTGGCAGCACCCCAACCCTCAACCTCGACTCCCTCAATGCGCGACTCCTGCGGAAAACATCCGGCGAAGACAACGAGGAGTCCCTCAGTCGAGCCCAGTCCGTCCTCAACTTGACCGGCTCTACCCTCATGGGCATCTACACCCCCGGCACGTACGGCAAAGATCGCTTCTCCTTCGACGACCGTGACGAACCCTCCACGCCGTGGGGCACCGGTGCCGAGACGCCCGCCCATGGTCTCGCACCCGATGAGCCACACTACCAGCTGCACAAAGAACGCGCCCAGGCCCAGCGCCGCAGATCCTCACACGCGGCCACGCGGCCGCCGCCTCCCTCCAAATCTGCTTTCGCCATGCACATGGGTCTCAGCGCCGCCGTGTTGTCCGCACTAGGAATACTCTACGGCCTGCTGGTCGCTCGACTTCATGACCAGCACCGGCGTATCAGCTCCCACGACTCGAATACCGTGATGTCTGCCGAGGGTTGCGACTCGCGGTACCTCGCATTCTGGGCAGTAGCAGGCATGCTGCTGGGCGGATTACTGCCCTGGTTTGACGGGATATGGGAAACAGCTTTCGGCGCGGTGAATGATGAGGCCGTTTCCGAGTCGCCGGCGGCCAACAACCCGGATGCTGAGGGCAGCGAAGGCAAGGGTCCTGCTTCGGCGCCAGCTACTACCGACTGGGTTTTAGCCGTCAGAGGCATCGGGACCTTTGTCGGTATCGCTTTTGCTATTGTGGGTGTTCCTCCCAGCCCCCCTCAGACGACCAAACAGCTGACAAGATGTAGCGCAAACTTCCGTGGGACTCGACCTTGCAGGTGTCTCTGACTTTGGCCCTGGTGAACCCCGTGCTCTGGTTCCTAATCGATCGGTCGGCTCCCGGCCTGCTCATGGCCGGGTCTGTCGGGATAGCAGGGTCTGCATTAGTACTGGGTTTCCAACCCGATATGCTCCCCACTCCTTCGCTCGCCATGGCCTTTTCTGCCTTTGACGACCTACGCAACGCCACTGCTGAGCCGTATCTCCAGGGCGGCAGCAGGGATGCAGCGGCCTTGCTGGGCGGGTTTGCTAGCCCTGAGACGGTCGAATCGGGTATCTGGATCTCCAGTGTTCTGTTCTGTTGCTGTGTCTGCCTGGGCAACATTGGTCGACGCCTTCTGGCGCTCAACCTGCATGGCTCTTCATCTGCGCCGGCCAGGGGGAGGTGGTCTTTCCAGTGACTGGGTGAGGGCGGCTACTGGATCGGCCGGTAGTGTCACCAATTTCGCGAAACAATCATGATGTTGGAATATCCGGTTTCAGGGACGGTTGATGATCTATTGAGCCAGGCGCATGATGGGGTTTGTGGGCGTTTTCTGTTTCCCTCATCATCTCTTCTGCTAGCGACATAACGGTTGTGGTTTACTTTGGATGGTAGGAGGCGTTGGTAATCTGGGTTTTATTGTTTGAGGTTCAATGATATCCTACCTTGGCTCACATCCTTCAACATGGATAAGCAAGGTCTCGATCTTATCTTCGGTCAATTGGGCCGGGAGTCTACATTCACCGTGGTCATTTCCTGCCACCGGGACATGAATGATTGTGTGTTGTAAGCCGGGGAGCACAGTGCCTGTTCCATGCGTGCAGATGGGGAAAGCGAGGAAACTTTACAGTATAATCGTACTCCCCTGGCGAAAGCAGAGAGGCTTTGTAGTGTACGCTCCCAATACCAGCCGACGAAGCACCTGAGCTGTCAGTTTGAATCCGTATCACGGTCAAGGCGCACGGGACGGCCGTAGCGGCGCCTGCTGGGGTCGCAATGAACGGGCGACCAGGGGCCATCATCTTACTCGTATCTCATTGGCAAAATTTTGGTTCGTGGCGGCCCTCCCGCTTGCAAGCCCCCCCCCCCCCCCCTCCCGCAGGTATCCATGGTGGCGGGACAGTGTGGCCTCTGACGTGAGTCGGGCTGGTCCAGGGAGAGGAGGGAGCAGCGAATCTCGGCCGTATGGGGTGACGGACGTTCAATGCTATTGGGCAGGCGTGGCAGCTACCTAAGTCCCAACAACAACGTCGGTGATGAGAGTGACGGGATGATCGGTGTGTGGTGTCTTGAGCAGCTGATGTAGGTAATACTGCCAGGTGGGAGACTGTCGCGTAAGCATTTCGTGTGCCTTGCGCAGACGCGTTAGGTACCATAGGCAATGCGTCGCAGTGTTGTGCAAGGACGGGCGGTTGCACCTCTGAGGGTTCGTTCCCTCAAGAGAAAGGCGTCGACGGATCAAGGCCTGCACAGCCAGGCAACACGATTGCTTTCGGAATGAAACGGCGAGAAAGCCCAGCCCAAGTCGCGGGCGGCGAGCCCAGCTTCACACAGTATCTACCTAGGTTTTGGCGATGATTGCGGAATGCCCGTTCAAAAACTCGGCATCGCCACCAGACATGAGATTGTCGCCATGTTTTCTGACAGGCTCGCGCTCCTCCCTCTCACCCTCGGGCTGATGAGGGGGGCCTCGGTGTGAGCTGCAGTGCGCCCCCCTCCCGCCAGAGAGCAGAAGAGGCCGCTGCGCGCGCGCGAGAGCGCACACAGTCTCTTTCCGTGGCGGCGGGCTCCCAAAAATAACACCGGGGGGCGGACACGCGGGTGGATTGCAGGGGTTGCAACGGGCAGGCAGCAGCAGTAATCCGGGGCGGAATGGGTCTCTCCCCTCCCACCCCCCCCCCCCCACCGAGTCGAGGGTGCGTGGTTGCATCGATGGGCGGGCAACGATTGGAATAAATACGTGACCCATCTGCGCTGTGAACCATCTCTGAGGGTTTCCCCAGGGCCAACTTCGAGAGGTAAATTCTACCTATAGTTCGAAAAGGCAAAGGGGAAACGACGACGAAAGAGAAAAAGGCAAAGAAGGAAGAAAAAGCGGAGAACAAGAAGAAAAAGGCGGAGAGGAGAAAGAAGAGAGGAAAAGAAAAGAAAGAAAGAAAAGAAAGAAAGAAAGAGAGAGAGAAAAGAGACAACAGAGAGCCAAAGATGCATCTGTTGCCCGCGGCGCTGCTGGGGGCCTCGCTCGCCGGCCTCTCGACGCAGAGCGTCCTCCGCGACGCCGGTCGCTGGGTGGGCGGACTCGCGAAGAGAGCGGGCGACCCAAAGGCCACGCTGCAGGGGCACTACGATCCCGACTTCATGTTTGAGCGCGTAGACGGCATCTCGCGCTTCAATCGGCTGCCTTCGGAGAACGGGAAGTTTAACAAGGTGCGTTGTCTTTCCCCCCTTTAGCCGACGTCTCTTTGCTTTGCTGTGACGAAGCTTCGGAGAAAGCAAGAGATTCTAACTTTCTTTGCTTTCTGGCTCAGATAACGCCCTCTGATATGTGGCTCGAGGTCGGCCCAGAGGAGATGGAAGAAAAGATCAAGGAGTTCCAGAGGTTGAATGAGGTCAACCCGAAAAAGGAACGGTGGGCGATGCTGATCGTCACACGCCACGGTGAGGGCTGGAGCAACCACAAGAAGACCGAGTGGGAGACTGCGAACCCCGGGAAGACCTACTGGGTGAGTTGATTCAGAGCTTTCTCTCTCTCTCTCTCTCTCTCTCTCTCTCTCTGTCTCTCTGTCTCTCTCTCTCTCTTTCGCTTCCGAGCCCCTGTAAACCTGACCCACATGACTGACATTTTCGTGCGAAACAGGACGACGGTCCGCAAGCCAAGGTCCGGGGCGGGCTGGCCGACGACCCCAAGCTGATTAGCAACGGCGAGGCGCAGGCCCGCTCGATCGGCGCGCTCGTCGCGGGCATAGTCAAGAGGTTCGCCTCGCTCAAGCCGCAGGCCTTCTTCGTCAGCCCGCTGCGGCGGACCCTGAAGACGGCGGCGCTCGCGTACGGGCACCTCGCCGAGTTCAAGGAGATGTTCCAGGAGCGGGCGTACGTCTACGGCGACCTGCGCGAGGAGGTCGGCAGCCACCTGGCGGACCACCGCAGCGACGCGGGCGAGATCGAGGCGTACATCAAGGAGATGCGCAAGGACGGGAGCGTCGAGAAGAAGCTGCTCGACACGACCGAGACGGGCCCCTTCAAGTTCGAACCGGGCTTCCCCCGCGAGGACGACATCTGGGACTGGGCCGCCAACAACGGCGAGGGCGGCGGCGGCGAGACCCCGGCCGACGTGCGCGCGAGGGCCAACAGGTTCCTCGGCGAGGGGCTCTTCTTCAACCCCGACTTCGACGACGTCGTGGTCCCCGTGCTCGTGGCCCACAGCAACTTCATCAGGTTCGGCCTGCAGCCCAACATCCTCGTCCCGGGCTCCAAGAGCTACAACCACGGGACCACCCAGTTCCAGCAGAACGACGTCGGCCTTGCCCCGGGCCAGGCCTTCATCCTCCCTCGTAAGTCGCTCGACCTGCCCAGTACCTACCGCTGATGTCGAAAGGGCCCACGGCGGCCGTGGCCAGAAGCTGACTCGTTTTCTTTGTACAGTGAAAGCTACCAGGGTCCGTTGATGCTCCAGGCTATCAATGGTACGTGTGTCTGTCTACCGACCCTCCCTTTACGAGGAGGCGTACTGCGAATTCTCGCTTTACGGGGTACTATCTCGCATTACCTCCAATGGTTCACGGTTTAGGATGGAACCTGGTTGGAACAGCGCCGACGGGGGTTTGTTAGACTATAGAAGTAGAAGGAGTAGGGGAATGAATAGAGTGACGGATATAGACAGCGCAGATCAGGCCGACATGGGGAGGAACTCTCTCTCTCTCTCTCTCTCTCTCTCTCTCTCTCTCTCCTTGTGTGTGTGTGTGTGTGTGTTTGCCCCCAGAAGTAAAGGCCCGAAAGGTCTACCTTGATAACGGTTCTAGATCTTGCCTCTCGACCGCCGGCAGCCCCTGAAGTCTGGAGTTGCTCAGCACCCCGAGGAACTGGGTACTGTAACCACTGCGACCACGACTCGGGGGCCTCATGACCTCGACCTGCATCGGCAGACGAATGCAAGAGGTTTCTTCTTCTTTTCCTTTCCCCCCTTCTTTCGCTCTCTCGGAGTCCCCGGCGCGGAGCGGAGCGGAGCGAAGACTCCGCCGTTGCAAAGATGGCTTTTTTTCTTCTTTCTTGGGCGGGCAGAGTCTGCGTCGGCGCGCGAGAAAGGGAGAGATGAGATGGATTCGCAGGCTGGCGAGTCCCGGACTGTCTGTGCGGGCGGGATCGCATCTATCCGCCGCGCGCGCGCGCGCTAGTCTGTGAGCGAAGCCGGCGCGGTCGCGATGCTGCAAGCCAGCGCCGGGAGTTGCGATATCCGGGCGGGGGAGGACGATGACAGCCGGTCGAGACCGGACGCAGCGTGATGTCAGGTTAGGTACGAGTAGTGCCTTGGCCGGTACAAGTCCTTCCAGGTAGGGACAGGCAGATAACCGAAGTACTCGTACTCGTACCTACATGTACTCTATGTTGGATGGCATGTTAGCTGTAGGGCTGGATGGCCCTCCCTGTCGTCGTCGGTGGGGGGATTATTACGACGATTTCCCAAGTCCGAGGCAGAATGTTCTAGGCGCTGTCCCCTCCAGTCCGGGGCCCTGCTTACAATACTATACCAGCCTCGAATCCGACATATTGATATGGTGGGCACACAAACCACAAGGTGCCCTCTACACGCATATCCGCATACATGCACATCCACGTACATGCACATCCGCGTAGGTACATCGAGAAGCAAGCAAACGGAGAGGCGACGGGAACCTCGGTGGGAAGAAGGCCCCCGAGAACCCCCCCTAGCACTACTCGCACGCATCGCATCGCGGAAGCCCTGGCTGCCTCGGTCGGAGCGCGCGGCGAGGCTGGAAACGAGACCCACTATCGACAGCGCGGGAGAGGCGTCCCAGCGCCAGATCCAGATCTCGCGCCGGCCTGGCCTGGCCTGGCCTGGTCAGCTGCGCGGGCGGATGGACAGACAGAATAAACGGAGGGCGGGCGGGCGGGCGGGGCTGGAGCCATCGACCAGAACCGCTGGCGTGGCAAGAGACCAACCGTCGGATATCACCAAAGTCCGAGTATATGCAAGGGTCAAGTAAAGTGCTGGAGAGGAATGGACACCGGGGCAGGGCGCTTATGATCTATCTGTGCTTGGTGCTGAGATGGCCAGAGTCGGCCGAGACTGGCCGTCGGGACGATGGGACGATGGGCCAAGGGGCCGCAGATCGGGAGCAAAGGGTTGAAGCGTCATCCATTGAGGCTGAAGCTTAATCGGAGCTGGTGGGTAAGGGTTCGTCCGGGCCCGCCGGGAGGGAAACGCATCCAGGGCATCCATGGCCTTTCAACTGGCCGGATGGGCGATTGCGACGACAAAGATCATCTTGGGATCGGGAAATCGGACGACATGACACGGGGCCCAGCAGCAGTGTGGTGAACCGAAAAGAGCAGCTTGGTGAAATCTGCTCGGCCCGGGGTCCCTAGTTAGAGCGTGGACGAGGCATTCGCTGAATCAGGGACGGGGCGGGAGCTCGTCTGTCTGCACTCGGGCTTTGTGTCCGCGTGCATGCGAGTAATTGATGATTGGGCACGGCTTTGCGCCCGTTGGTCGGTGATCGTCGGGGGGCGGGGCGGGGGTGGGCATGGTCGAAAAAAAGGTTGCTTGGAGGTTATTATCAGAGAACGAGTTTGTTTGCTCGTTGTGCTACAGAGACCGGGCGCAGAGACACGCCGTGGACACTGGCACGACTGGATGAACAGACAGGAAGACAGCCACACAAACAAACAAACAGACACACAGACAGACAGCCAGAGCCATACGTGACATGGATGACAGCCAGCTGAGGGGGGCAAGCACGGCAAGGAACCCAGGCTGGCACTGGTGGCGTGCGCTAACTTGGGCCCGCGAGGCCTCTACGCGTACTTGCGGTAGTGGCTAGCAGCTAATAACTAGCAGGCACCCAGAAAGGGCAGGCTTGTGGATAGCACGACTCGTAGCGCCGATGGGGAGACGAGTCGTGGTTTGTTGCGATCGTGGGCAGCACGTGAGCATGCCCAGAGTATTAGCACCAGCTATTATGAATGGATGCGAGGATTTTGCCATGGTCATCGACAGACGCGACCCACGACTGGAGTTGCCGGATCCCGTGTTGTACTTGTCATGGAGAGATCCATGCAGGAACGAGAGAAGAGGCGAAGCTACCACAAGGTCACATGCAGCATTGCTTACCAGGCGCCGACGACAGGAGTACTCGAATGAGCCTCAAGTAATCGTCTCAAAAACTGCTGGTGCCAGATTTCTACAATTTAAGTGCCTTCTTCCATCGACCTATCGTATGCCTGGACCCCCAGAGTCGGGATCGATACATTGATTTCCAGGTATCGTTCGACCTATGTTGTAACGGCTCTGTGACCTCTGTCACTTGAATGGATAAAAAACTACATGTCTATAGGAAGTCTTTTTACCTTTACTTATATGTGCCGTGTGTGCTAGGTATCCTCCGTCTCGGTGTAAATCCCAAGGGTTGTATGTATATAGGTACAACCACCATTTACTCTCTACCTTCCGACTTACTGAGGTCATGGGTACCTACACTTACAGAACATCATTCAAATCTGCACATGCTACAATTGGTCAGCTTGAACGGTTGGAATGACCTCGATTGCCGAGGTTTCCGCAACTGGTGCCTCAAGAGGTAAAGTATTGATTGTGGCGGACTGTCTGGCATGGAAGGGTCCCACGACTTCCCGTAGTATCCTACTCGTATACAGGCAGAGGTCTCATGTCGGGCTGGCACCTTACTTAATTCAAATCGTGTCTTAAGAAGAAGGTACCTAGGTACTGACCTAGATCTTCTGTCCAGAATGTGTCCCAAGGCTTGCACCAAAGGGTAGTGGAGGTACCAGGTAGCGTAGGTAGATATGGAAGGTAAGGTACCTATAGGTTCTGCAAGCGCGCTCCCGAGATCCTGAGTTACTCGTACGAGTACAAAGGCTCGTGACGGGCGGCATCAGGCCGGCGCGCGTGGGGTTGCCCGTTGCATCGAGATCGCCGGCCAGCGCTGGGTCCTGACAACCCCTACATACGACGTCAGCACTTTTGGGGCTCCCGCGCATTGTTACCTAAGCCGGGAGGCACGCGTAGTTCTTCATTACTTGTATGTACTGGACGTCAAAGGTACATCCACGGGGAATGGATCCCAGTAGGTACCTGCTGCTGCGGTCCCGTCCCACATATTTCCCAGATACCCAGAGACATCATCAGAGGCCCCGTTGTTAGAGAAGAGAGATAGGTAGAGACAGATATGGAGAGACGAGAGTGAGCGAGACACAGCTGGACAAACGCAACAAGACACGCGGACGGGGAAGCCGACCACCGCCCCGGGTTCTGACCCACCCGCCTGGATATTCGGATCTCAGAGACGACGAGAGATGACCGCTGCATCGTTCCTGACTTTTCGGTTTGGGTCGGTCTGAGCTGTTGCGTGCTTGTATCGCACTGATTCTTCTGATGCGTCAATGATCTTGCCGACTTCAAGGTACCTCTTCATGTGAAAAATGAGGTACTCGTAGGTACGGTGCGATAGGTAAGATAGCTGCATGCTCAACTGTACCTTCCTCGTGTTGGATCGCGGCGAATGTCGCCGCCTGGCCGCCCGCCGTGCCGTACATAGGATGTGTCCAATCCGATTCCATCATCGCGGATGGGGCCTGCCTCCTCCATTCCGCTCTTGCCTATCCACACCTTTCCGCTGCCCTACGAGTAATCAATTCCTCTCGTACCGGACCGACCAAGGTACCTACAGCTCACTTGCTGGTTCGCACTGATTATTATTGGATCTTCACCACTCAAATACCTACTCGCACGAGTACGCCAGGCTTTGACGGACTTGCCAGGCGTAATCCCAAGATCTACCTACCTTACTACCTTAGGTCAGTACGGAGTACGCATCCACCAGCCCACCCACACACATACATACACACATTTGATCCATACTCGTACACACACACACACACACACACACACACTCATACGCCGCGCGCCGTCGCAGCCCCCCTTCTCTCCTCAGTTCCCGCTGTCTTCCCCCCCTCCCACTCTTTCTTGTGTCTCTCTGCCTACCGTAGGTGAGGTATCTAGGACAAAATCGGGGTCTCGTGCGCGGCTCGCTTTCAGGCGTCCCCCTTTCCCACGAACACGTCCCGCCGTCACCACAGCGCTCGCCGACCTCTTTTCTCATCACACCACATCCCTGCCTGGCTCGCATACCCGCCGTATCTGCTTCCCTTGCCTTACCTTGTGCTCTTGCGAATCCCCATGTCATGCTGCGCCATACCATGCCGTGCAGAGACGACGACCGACTATAACACATGAATCAGCATAGCTCCTTGCCCTCGACTCGGCCGCGCCCCTCCAGCCTATTGTTCAGGCAGTAGCCTTGGGTCCTTGTGAAACCCCTAAAGCCCAGTACACGCCGGGGCCTTGACCACTTTCGCTGCTGATACTGCTGCCGGTGCTGCTGGTGGTACCTCCAGTACCTAAACCACCCCCCAGAGCTGCTATATCCCATCCCGCCTCCCACCACCGCGTCATACATTTTCGCGATACGCCTATGACTGCCTCTACTTGACAGCCCTGCCCCCCTTCCGCCCACGACCACCATAACCACCGCCACATCACCACCACTACCGCCGCCGCCGCCGTTCGCCCTTCTATTTTGCTTGTGCGCCAGGGCTCTCCTCCACCGTGTCGCTCGAATTTGAACGTATATATCCGCGTCGCCAACCTCCCGTCCCGCACCTCGCTTTGCATTGCTGCCCTGCCCCGCTACCACGAGCGCACTTACATCGCAACCCCCGCCGCCCGCGCCGCCCACACTGCTTCACTTCGGCGCGCAGCTACTTGCGCCAGCATCACCCCTGCCGTGGGCTGCCTCTCCAGCTGCCGGCTGGATGAACCGCCAAGTTCATGTCCTCCATCCAGGCCAACAGCACGTCGTCCAATCTGCCTGCCTCGTCCACCCCTTCCGACAGCCCCATCTCCCGCTCGTCGTCTGAGAAGACCGACTCTTCGGTCCCCAATCCAACGGGGACCGAGCGGTCTGGAGATGCCGCCCACCTGCTGCTGAGCGCGGTTCAGGACGTCCGTCAGATCATCCGCCTGGTCCAATGTCGCATCTGCCACAAGGTCATCGACAACCCCACCACCCTCCCGTGCGGCCAGAGCCTCTGCCGCCGATGCATCCCCGACACCCATCTCCGGACAAACATATCCTGGCCGGCCACCGAGAGTCGCATGCAGGGCTTCCGCTGCCCTTTCACCGAGTGCGACAATGAGCATGCCATTGGCGATTGCGGCGTTGACGTCACTCTCAACAAGGCACTCGAACACGTCAAGTCTGCCATAGAACAGGACCGCGATGTGACTGGTCTATCCGATATGTCCACGCTCGTCACCGTCCAGGATCCATTCGAAATCGCCGGCCTAGGTTCCATGGGCCATAAACAGGAGCCCGCGGCCTTCAAAGGGGGCCGAATCGTGGCCACTTACACCATGGCCGCCGGCGGTCAGCTACCGTTCCACAGCGAAGCCTCTTATTCCGCCATGAGTGTCGCCGACGATGTCGTGGAGCAGATTGACGTTGCCCTGCTTGCGAGACTGAAGCAAATGGTTCGGACGGAGATGGACTGTCAAGTGTGTTATGCGCTTTACCTCGACCCTTTGACAAGCAGCTGTGGCCACACGTTCTGTCGCGGCTGTGTGCAGCGCGTGCTGGACCACTCCAACATCTGTCCCATATGCCGGCGCGAACTCTCCATACAAGCCCAGGCCACTGCGCACAACATTCCGTCCAACCAACGCCTCTCCAAGATCATCAATGGTTTTTGGGCCGACTTGGTCGCCATGCGGGCACATGCTTATCGACTTGAGCAGCAATCTCATCACGGAGGCTTTGATGTGCCTCTTTTTGTGTGTGCCCCCGCCTTTCCACACATGCCCATGTTCCTCCATGTCTTTGAGCCGAGGTATCGCCTTATGATTCGGCGAGCAGATGCGGGAAACCGCACATTTGGCATGGTGGTGCACAACCCGGACGTCCGCCCCGGCCAACCCAGCTATCACCAATACGGGACTTTGCTCCGCATTCAAAATATCGAATACTTCGATGACGGCCGGAGTCTCCTAGAAACCGTCGGCATCTCCCGGTTCCGGGTGACGCGCCATGGCATGATGGACGGCTACTGTGTGGGCGATATCGAAAAAATTGACGATGTGAACCTGGCCGAGGAAGAAGCCTTTGAAGCAAGCGAAACCATGCGAGCGCACGGAGTGCAACGTTTCGCCCTTGCTCCCGACGGGTCCGACCCCAACCAGAGCGAACGGCCCGTGTCGCCCCCGGTTCCAATCAGTCTCGACGACTTGGACAACATGTCAACGCGGGAGCTGACGCAATACGGAGTTGATTTTGTCCACCGCATGCAATCCCGCAGCGTCTCGTGGCTGGTTCCCAAAATCATCAGCGTATACGGCGAATGCCCTAACGATCCTGCCCTTTTTCCTTGGTGGTTCGGCAGCATTCTGCCGGTCACCGAATCTGAGAAATACAGGCTGCTGAGCACCACAAGTGTTCGCCAACGCCTGAAGATATGTTGTCAATGGATTGAGGAATGGGAGGCAAGCAGATGGTATGCCCTTTACTGATTCATCCCCCAATTGCGTCGTTGCTCGGATTGCGCCCCTCTTTCTCTTGGCAAATCCCCGCCGGCTACCACTACCGTGCGTCGGAAGACCAACTTTTTGTCATGTTGCCCCCAACCTAACCCGGCGTACCAGGAATCTCACGGACTGCTTGGTCTTGTAATAGCGTCCCTTCCCGCCGTCTACCCGTTTGGACACAAATGAATCTGGACCTTTGAGAGCGTCCAGTTCCCGCTTCAACCTTCCTTTGCTAGGATCTCCTTCAACGCTCGCACCGCATCTGAAAAGCATATACAGCGCCATATTCGTTGAGTGGCCAACTTGGGCCACAAAGGCATGGCGTTTAGGACATACACATCGGCATTTATTCCACCAACCAATTTTATCCCATGCTCGATATCACGACACGAGTTGCCCCAACGGCAGACACTTGAACAGTTCTGCTGGAGGGTAACTTATTTGCTTTCCCATCAACAGCCGCTACCCGCATTGTCCTTTTTTCTATTTTACTTTACATCATACCAGTGATACCATCGCGGTCTCCAGGATTGTTATTTCTTCTGGAGCCGCCGTCATGTTTAGATTGTTTTGCATTGCATTTTCTTCATGGGGTGGCTTGTTTTGGTATCCCGCATCGCATGCGGGAACTCGCATGTTCTTGGTTGGGGAGATTGGTGGGTTTTAGGAAACCTGATGGAGGGGTGGTGCGGCCGAAAGAGTCTACGAAGGGACGAGTCCGACGATGAGGCCACAAAAACGTATGACAATGAATTGACAGCGCTTGTTGCGTGTAGCCCACATAGCCTGGTATTTGCACATGGTGTAGATTACGCCATGATTCTTCAGTGAGACACAATGTTACTTCTGCTGCATCTGCTGCTGGGTGGCTAGGTTGAGCCAGATATGAATCATGAACTTCATTTTGATACACATCTATGTGGTTGAGACTGAGAGGAAGCTTGTCTTGATTATTTCCAGCGATGCATAACTACTCAACGTGGCCAAAATGACATCTAGTGTGTAATCAAGATATGATCAAAGTGAAGGGGGCGTCAACGTCCTGAGCAGAGATAGCGTCCAGGACCAGCGAAGCAGTGGCGGCGCCTTGAGTCGCTGCTGAATCCACGGAGCTGGTAACTGATACGTCTTTTCGCGTACGGCGCAGGTTGCGCGGACCGTAAATAAATTTGTAGGACCCGAACATCGGCTTCCGCTCACTGAGAAGTTACCTACCTGCGCAAGCCCTTCCTGCAGCAACGACCAGGAGAGCGGCCTTGGCCCCGGTCTACTTAACGTACCCGACATTTTCGTAATATTGTATTAAGATCAAGGTCACTCCGTGGGTTTCACGTCACAGAGATTTCGGGAAAAAGCCAGAAAAGCAGCCTGTCGAGGCGCAGATTGTCGGTGAGCTCCCCAGCTGCGGGCAGCCGGCTGGATTTCAAACAGCCAACCCTTGCCTCATGCTAAGTGACGTGACAGATGACCACCGACTCGGCTACACGCGGGAGCCGAGGTAGGCCAGCCGGACCGTGAGGCTGTGGCATCAACCGTACCATTAGGTTTGCGGGTCGACGATCTCGTCAGCTGGCGGCTCGTCCTTGAATTGAGGTTGGCTGCTCTGTGGCCTTTATTCAGGCAGGTCCTCGTGGTGGTGTTGTCTAGGCGAACAATGAGAGACAAGAGAAGGAACGGCGACCCTATGAGATAATGAAAGGGTTGTATTACGGGCGAGACCGTGGTTGAATGCCGATGCAGTCGTCGTTCCCTCTGAAGGAGAAGCTCAAGAGCCAGAAATCCGTTCAGGTCTGTATCCGTCTTATCAGACTATCGTATAAGTCACGCCCCTCTGCAACGCCTGTCCCAAATGCAAGGAGGTGAACGCCTGATTCGCCGTGGAGTCGAAGTCTTTCTCGCATTGATATTCGAGAGCGCAGGGTTTCCCCCCCCGTTGTCTTTCGCCCTGCATGAGCTGTAAGAACGTTTGGGTACACTCGCGGGCGGCTACCCAGAAGATTGTTACAGGCACGGACGACCAAGATGTAGCCAAGCCAGCTTCCAAACGAAGCGCAAGCTGCGTTCTTCGACACGTAGATCGGGCACAAGCTCAAATCTGCTCGTGTTGTAGTTGTTTCGGCAAGACTGTGTGATGTAATCGACGATTTATGGGGATCTGATAGCACCCCACATGTCCAACAGAATGACCTCATCTGCCGCTGCGACCGCCGCGACCGCCTCTGCCACGGCGTCCGCCACCGTTGGACCGGTCAGGGAAAAGGTCGTCGCTGTAAAGGGGCTTTTTCGAATTATTGGGTTGGGCTCCATTGTTGTAGTTTACGTCAGCCATGGGCTCATCGAAGCCCATGGATCCGTCGACGAGTATGCCATTCCCGGTGCTCCTCTCGTTGTGATGAGCAGAGGAAGTTGACACAGCTGAAGACTGGTGGACACCAGCCGGCTTCATGTAAACGTGCAGGTTCTTCCCGTCAGCCTACACGTAATGTTAGTTCCTCATAACTTGTATTATTTTGCGCGAAACCTTACGTTCTGCCCGTTAAATTGCGCAATGACTGCGTCGGCGCCATCCTTGCTCTCAAAAACGATTTCGGCGATAGTGATGGGGTGCGTCTTTACGAGGCGACAGCTGGTAATCAAGCCGCCAACAGGAGTCATGGCACTCTCGATGTCAGCGGCTGTCGTGCCACGGGCGAAGTTCTGAGCCAGAACAATGTAAGGACCGGCCAAGCCTCGGATTTGGATGCTTTGTGGTTGTTTGGGCTTTTGAACGATGTTGACTTGCTGTTGGGCAAGTGCAGGCGATGACGCAGAACGCAACAGCGCGTGCTGAAGCTTGGCTTGGCGGGTGGGACGCGCTGTTGGTTGTTGTTTGGGCGGCTTGGTGCTTGGGGCGTGGATACGGGCGGCGAGGGAATTGGGATCCAACTGTCTCTGAGCTTTTGAAGCGCCGCGAGCGCCATGTTCGTGCAAGTCGTGTGTCCAGTCTCCGTTGACATTGCCCGCGGGGAGACGAGCCGAAGAGGACAGCCTCTGAAGAGAAGAATTTGTGGTGAGAAGACGAACTATAGGATGATTGGTCTCGGGTAGCAGTGCATACCTTGTTCACTCCAACACGACTCGCCAGGGAAGCGCCAGAGCCGGCCTTCAAGGGCGCGCTGGAGCGACGTGATGAATCCTTACTGAAGATGCGAGCAGCGAGGTCCTCATTCTTCTTGCGCTCGCGGCCTGGATGGGCGCGTCGCGTCAGCAAAGGAAGCTCAGCACGTAGTCTTGGCTTGGTGAGGACTTGCCTTGGTTGATGATCTTCTCGAAATCGGTGGCGCGTTGCTTGACCATGTTGGCGGTGATGCAGCGCGACGCGGCGAATGTGGCAGATAGACCCGCGGCCCAGAGTTGCAGCGCCAGGAGACGATCGCGTGCGGTAGGGCAAGAGAAGAGCCTGCTGCTGATGGCCGGAGCCTAGTCAAATGGTCGGCGAAGCAGCGACGAGGTGGAATGGCGGTGACGATGACGATGCTGCGGACGACTGTGGGGGCGCTGTTGGTGATGAAAGGAAAGCAGGTTCACGGATTGTCTGGATCGAAGGATGATGAGATGTCCCCAGGTCCACCACGGCTGCTAGACGCGTGCAGCCACGCTCCCAAGCAAGACTCGTGGAATCCAAGGTACCTCCCGTCGGCCCAGCTGCAGCGCGGGAACGGTGGGGAGCACTCGTGCTTGATGTCTCGTATCTCGTACCTACCTCACTCGCGATGGCCGTGAATGGCACTCATGCATGTGCCAATGCCAGGGGACAGTCCGGTCTGGCCCACTGAATGTGGCTGGAGCTTTCACTGTGGCTGGAGCTGTTCGAACGGTGGCTGCGAGGTACAGGGATACTTGGTCACATCCGATAAGGAATCGGCGCACTGACCATCCCAGATAAGAAGACGCATGCAGTCCGGCGAACGGGAATTAGGGTCGGACACTTGACGAGCCTGCCGCCCAGGTGCCAGTGCGAAATCCCGGACCCGCTAAACCACCCGCACAAAATAACCGCAGGACTGGGAAAATTACGGAATTCTGGGGCTTGGGGCTTCGGCTTGGGTGTCGCCCGATTTTCCGCAAAACTTCGTCCACCAAATCCGACACCACCCATCAACCATCACCACCACCTCACGAGTTACGACATAGACCGGCACAATGGGTCGCGTGGTACGTATTCACATGTCCCCAGATGCAGAATACCGAACTCCCCAGCCTTTCCGACGACAGCGACGCCAGCAACACCCACTTTCGCGACATCCCCGCCGCCCGCCAAATCGCTCTACCATGTTCACCAGATACAACGACGGTTCTGCTTCTTGGTGCTTTCGCAGTATTTGGCTGAAGGCGACGGCGGGGTAGCGCGGGGGTGCGACAGAAATGTCACGGAATCGATCAAATCCTACCACGAAGCCTGATTCTACCAGCAAGCCGCGTCGCAAATACTGACCTCGTGTCTTTCGCACTACAGATTCGTAACCAGAGAAAGGGTAACGGCGGTATCTTTACCGCCAACACCCGCCTGCGGAAGGCCCCCGCCAAGTTCCGCAACCTCGACTACGCCGAGCGCCACGGCTACATCCGCGGTATCATTAAGGACATCATCCACGACCCTGGCCGTGGTGCCCCCCTGGCCCAGGTTGTCTTCCGCGACCCCTACAAGTACAAGCAGCACACCGAGACCTTCATCGCCAATGAGGGCATGTACACCGGCCAGTTTGTCTACGCCGGCAAGAACGCTGCTCTGACCGTCGGAAACATCCTGCCCCTGGCTTCCGTCCCCGAGGGTACCGTCATCTCCAACGTCGAGGAGCACGCTGGCGACCGCGGCACCCTGGGCCGCACCTCCGGCAACTACGTCACCGTCATCGGCCACAACGTCGATGCCGGCCAGACCCGTATCAAGCTGCCTTCTGGCGCTAAGAAGGTCGTTTCCAACTCTGCCCGTGGCATGGTCGGCATTGTCGCTGGTGGTGGCAGAACCGACAAGCCCCTCCTGAAGGCCTCGCGTGCCAAGCACAAGTTCGCCGTCAAGCGCAACAGCTGGCCCAAGACTCGTGGTGTTGCCATGAACCCCGTCGATCACCCTCACGGTGGTGTAAGTTCCGCCCTGAACCCCGTTGTTCCGGTGGCCGTGGGAGCTCGCAGCCCTGTGGCGAGACGACCGGGCCTCAGTCGCCATTCAGACGCTGACATCATCAACAGGGTAACCACCAACATATCGGTAAGGCCTCGACCATCTCCAGAGAGGCTGCGCAGGGTCAAAAGGCGGGTCTCATTGCTGCGAGAAGAACGGGTCTGCTCCGTGGTACCCAGAAGACCAAGGACTAAAAAGTGTCTCTTTGTCATCGTGGTTTATCATAAGGGCGGTTGGAGTTTACTTGATTGCACTTTGCATCGCCTCAATAGGTATTGGCGAGCTGGACATGAGATAGGCTCTATGGGAACGAACGCGGCATATGAATTCCTGCAAAAAAAGAACAATTTTTCCAATCATGATGAACGAGGGCGTGATTTGGAACAAGAATCGGCAGACTGGCAGGCTACGGATTGCCTGCTGCTTACCTAGAATGGCCCATCTCGGCCTGGTTGGTTGCAAATGCGGCAGTCGTCGTCCATCCTACGAAAGCGCGTGTGAAAATTGATCCCCGGTGGATGTGCGCACCATGCGTGACTTTGCGAACATCTTCCAGCTTGGTTCTGTGAGCCACTCAACCGCCGTCGACGCATCTTTGAGGCTGAGGCTTCGAACAGCTGAGACGATCGCCTGCCATGCTGGACAAATCCTCAGATGAGAGGCCACGCAGGCTGCGGGGCGAACGGCCAGGGCTCGCACCATCTGATGCAGTCCGGCATTTTACTCGTACTGCCTGCTTGCACCATCAGGGCTGTCGATGCAGGCCGAGCTTTGGCACTCTCAAGGGTCTCTAAGATTCGGTACCGTGTTTTATTCACATTGGATGCTCGTTTAAAAAGCTACTTACACAGCGGTTCGCCCTGGCAGATGACTGACGGAAGAGCAGGTCTCTACTCTTTAAAAGGTACAAACCCTCGGCGCCACACGGAGATGGTGTTGTTCCAAACGCCTGGAAGGTATAGATTCCCGTACCACATGATGCTTGCGGCGGTAATAACCGAGGGAGTGGAAGCCGGTAGTAGGCATCGATCCATTCCATGTTGCAAGCGGAATGTCGACGTGTGCGGCACGGCGGCGGAAAAGTGACATTCGACGAGTGGTGAGTGGGAACGAACCCCGCCGCAGCAAAAAGGGAAAGTGGGGGTCGTGCTCGGAAATTCATTCTCACCCCGCCATCTGCACCCGTATGGTCCCTTCCCTGTAGTGGGAGGCAGGTAGGCTAGGTAGGTAGGTACTCGTAGCTGGCGGCCCCAGGCCATTGCCGACACGTCCCCTCCCCCTCCCCCTCAAATCTTTATTTTCCTGCCTCTTCTCGAGATTGCTCTTGTCTCTTCCCCCTTGACCCAGGACGTATAGAATCGTGAAATTTCAAAATGGCCGCCAACAACGACTTCGCTCTCCTGTGCCTGGAGAACCCTCTCCTTGGTATGTCGATTAGATCCGCCGCTCTTCCCATCCCCGTTTATCGGCAGAGATCCAGCTTGTTGGGCTCGTTCCCAGCTGTGCGCTGCCCTGCTTTGCCCGCGTCCCCAAGCTCTCCCCTTCCTCAATCGTGACGAGGCCGCTTAAAGAGACTTGACTAATCCATCCCGCACAAACAGACATCCAGGCTTTCGGCTCCGAGGACCTCCTCAACAAGTACAAGCTCAAGGCCAACGATGCCATCTTGGCTTCCCCTGAGCACCTCGGCCTCTACGAGGACCTCCTGAACAACTATGACGCCAAGCTGATTGCCGGCGGTGCCGCTCAGAACACTGCTCGTGGCGCTCAGTACATCCTGCCCGCTAACAGCGTCGTCTACCTCGGCGGTGTTGGTGATGACAAGTACGCTGCCATCCTGCACGATGCTGTCAAGCAGGCCGGTCTGCGTGTCGAGTACCGTGTCGACGCCAAGGAGCCCACCGGCCGTTGCGGTGTTGTCATCACCGGCCACAACCGTTCTCTTTGCACCGACCTGGCCGCTGCCAACCACTACGACATGGAGCACCTCAAGCGCCCCGACATCTGGGCCCTTGTTGAGGGGGCCAAGTTCTACTACGTTGGTGGCTACCACTTCACTGTCTGCCCCGATGCCATCCAGGCTCTCGGCGAGCAGGCCGCCGCCAACAACAAGCCCTTCATCCTCAACATGGCCGCTCCTTTCATTGCCGAGTTCTTCAAGGACCCCCTCGACGCCTCGGCCAAGTACTGGGACTACCTTATCTGCAACGAGACCGAGGCCGCCGCCTACGCCAAGTCCCACGCTCTGCCCTGTGGAGAGTCTGACATCAAGGCCATCGCCCAGGCCATTGCCGACCTTCCCAAGGAGAACTCCCAGCGCCCTCGCGTTGTTGTCGTCACCCAGGGCACCGAGCCCACCATCGTTGCCACTCAGGGCGCTGCGGTCAAGGAATACCCTGTCCACGCCATTGACGCTGCCCAGATCAACGACACCAACGGTGCTGGCGATGCTTTCGCTGGCGGCTTCGTCGCTGGCCTTGTGCAGGGCCAGGACTTGAACACCAGTGTCGACATGGGACAGTGGCTCGCTCGCCTCAGCATTCAGGAGCTCGGCCCTTCGTAAGTTCCGAATATGCCCTGTCATCATATTCTATTTCGTGGCGCTCTCTAACCGTTTCCCACTTTCTCCAGATACCCCTTCCCCAAGCAGGCCTACACCGCCAGCAAGTAAACAAACAAGTTGTGCTCAAGATGGGCTGCGTTCGCGGTCTCTCCGACTCAGTTTTCACCTTGTAATCTATAGCATATCATGATACGTTCAAACCACGCATCTACATCATACTTGGCGTTACTCAACATTGCGCGCAAAAAAAGAGGTTCGGCGTTTGTTACTTTCTGCAATATCCCTCACGATTTCATTCTGGGACGGAAACCTGTGCAAAGGCTTCCACCAAGACACGGTAGACGGAAGGGGTAGAGTGCTGGAAGAAGCAGACATGAGCGATGGACAGACCCGATCACCTGGCATCTAAATGCGTTTGAGGTCAGCTGCAATGGAGATGCAGCTGAGAGTTGGTGTTGCGGGACAATCCGCCTACAGATCCATCTTCGTCTGGGCAGAAAATGGAACACTAAGCAGCGGCGACACGCCTTGAGCTAAGACGCCGTGATACAGCGGACAGCTCACCTCGAAATTCGGGGGCAAAAGGGCCGTCGAGAGGCGAGATTCTGTGGCCCTCACTGAGAGCTTTTCTAAGATAGGAGGGGGTTGGATACGGGTGACAGAAACCAAGGAAGCATCCCGAGGTGCAACGCCAGGGCACACAAAGTAAAAGTACAATAAATCGGGTTCAACCCCAGCGCGGAGTCTATGAGACTGGCGGCAAGCTTGTCCTACGCTGACGAGATGCATCAGGAAACTAGCAGGTGAAACATCTGTTCATGATATGTTGGCCATCGCAGTTATCTGCGTGCGATCAATTGGATAGCTGCTGAACTGCCCCGAGGTTACTGCTATCCAGCATGACATGTATTGAGCAATTCATCACTGACAAATATGCATATTATAGGCGTGTGTGAACTACGTAAGTTATATTACGTGAGCAGCGTAGCCAGATCACTGGTTGGCGAATCTGCGCAGCTCCTACGATAGCCTGCGTCTCGTCGTAATGAAACTTCGCCGTGCGGGGGCTCTTTCACCAACCCTGAGTCGGTTGAGGGGAGAGATGTGCCGTCCGAATCCGGTCCAGTAGTTCCCAGCATTTTCCCATCTCTGAACAACGGTAAAAGCCACATGTACTTCCTCTCGCAGCCGAGAGAAGGACTCCTGCGGCGCTCATGTTCCTCACAGTTCCCAAATCAGACCCACGATCCCACCAGTTCGACCAGCGACGAATAAGAGAGCGGGAGGGGCACAATGGGAATGGAAACGTCTTGCGCGGAGACACTCCACACACGAAGGCTTGAATCGCAGCCCCACCTCAGCCCTGGCGGGCAAGGGAAGCGACCCTCTTCCCGATACAGGGCGTCTCACGCGGAATGCGGAGAACTCCCACGGGGATTCTTCGTGTTCGAGTGCCGTCACCTGTCCTGTCCCAAGCCGGATCCAGAATGGCATGCTCAACGTCCGGGGAGGCGGGCTGAAAGGGGACCAAGGCTGATCCCGTTGGCGAGTTGGAAAACCATACCACTCTGACATTGGTTTTGCAAGCCATCGGAGTGGTCCCGAAGATTTGAAGATTGCGACTCCAATGTCGGGTATGCCTGGAGTAATCGATTGTGCTGATGTCGTCAGACTGCTGTAAATCAATCATAATCGGTATCCAGATCAGGCCATCATCGTTTGGGCCATCTCTGCTGCTGTTGCTGTCGGGGCCTGTACTGCTGCTGTTGCTGCTGCTGTGGCTGCTGCTGCTGCTGTCGTGGAAGTGACTGCACCTCGCGGTGCCCATTGTATCCAGCTTGGCCACTGCCCTGGACCAAGGCGGCACGTAGAGCCTGCGCATTCAGCGACTCCTCGACCTCTCGAGGGCCAATGCCTAAGGCTCGCATCTGACTGCGGAATTGAGCGGAGCCATCCTGTGCAGCCTCGCTACTGCTGCCGCCGCGCCCGAAGGCTTGAACGGAATCGTAGTAACTCCCATTGGGCACCGTCGCCTGGCCAGGTGCCACGCCAGTTCCTGGAGTGCCACCGAAGAGGCTGCTGGGATGCGAAAACGCCAGTGACTGGTTGGCGGCATGAGCATTCAAAGCCACACTGTCTGCTGAAGATGACCCCGAGCCACCCAGCCGTAGGCTCTGGTTCTGTTGCTGCAGGTCGTTCTGGCGGGACCACGGAGACAAAGGGGATTGGTAAGGCGGAACAGACAGCGGCGATAGCATCTCGTTTACATCCACGTTGTCGGCTCCCATTCCGCTCCCAGACTGCGATGCCCACCTGGCGCTGGATGCTCTCATCCCGCCATGGTACAGGCCACCCATTGGGTGCGCCTGGGCCGATGATGGCTGGTGCTGGCCCTGCTCACTAGCAATGGACGATGTTGCAAGTGGGCTGGGAAAGCTCGCACTGGCATGTCGCTGCTGGCCTGCAGGGGCTTCCAAGAAATTCGCAGAGCCTCGGGGCTTCTGTCAACCACGGCGGCAGAGTCCGGAAATAACGAGAAAGACGACTGTCGCGAATGCCCCCCAGCAAGACGACTGGAAGGCCCGCCAGGCTGAGAGCCATTCATGCCAGGACCATGTTGCGCGTACAACGAAGAAGCCAGACTGTTGAGCACCGCGCTGCGTGGCGACGCTGAGGGATTGATGTATCCAAGTTCGCCCAGGCTGGCATTCCTCGAAGGGCCGCGCGCCGTAGATATCCCACCATTCTGCAGAGCCTGGCTCAGAAGCGGGGATGCCACATTTGCCAGGCTTTGTCGCGATGAGGCACGTCGTGCAAAGGCGCCTGCGTCAACCGAGCCCGCTGTCGTTCTGGGGACAAAAGGATCGGGACTCTTCTGGCTCAAATCGGGACTTCCAATGTCTGGTGTCACCGGCGTATAGAAGTATGGTTTGCCCCAGGGAAGGTCTGTTGCCAGTTTGGTAGGTGGGGAAGGATGCGGTTGGTGTGGTGGAAGCTGGCCAAAAATCTCGTTCGCGGTAGTTGAATGCATGCCATAGCTGGTGTCAGGTTGGCTGGGACGGTCATTCTGGGCTCGAGGCTCATCCTCAGGATCAACCAGGTCGTTGACCATGTTAACCATGTGACTGTCTTCGTCAGGCTCGTGGTCCATACGGGGTCCTTGTGTTCTCTTCGGTACAGTGATCCGAGGCTCTTCCTCCTCGGAATCGGCATTCGTTTCCACTGCTTCCGCTCTGGGCGAAACCTTTGGCTGGGTGCTGGAGGTGCTTGGCTTGCTGACGTGCGCCTGCGGCTTAACCTGAACATGTTCCTGGCCCACGCTGCCCCCAACACCTGTAATTTTCAGCCCCTCGAGCATTGCAGCCAGCCCATCTTGACCTAGGCAGGCCTGGCCCTCGGGGACGTCACCAGCATAGACCCAGCTCTCAACCCTGCGCCCCTCGTGCGTTCGGGTAGTGACAGCGAGGGGGAAATCGGCACTGCTGGCGAGACAGATGCCGCAGAAGACGACATCGCGTATCCGCCATATCATCTCCGTGTTGGGCTTGAACTGGTGTCCGAACACATCTTTGATAGGCTTCCGAGCTCTGCGCCTCTCGAAAGTTTTGGCATCTTGAGTCTCCTCGACGCGAAAAAAGAGCGGTATCTTTGAATCGCTCAGTGGTCTGAGGCCAATGGCTTCGTTGTCTTCAGCCAGTAGATATTTGGAACCGACGACACTGGCAGCAGGAGCTATGAAGATATTGAGCGTGGTCAAATTGTCGGCGAGAAGACGGTAGAAGTCCCTGGAGTAGGGCTCTAGATAGTCGCCGTACTTGACCAAGTCTGACTGAGATGCGAATATCCAGGCAATGGAGATACGGAACAGTGGCAGAAGGGTCACAAGTGATTGTCCAAAAATTATGTGGGTCTCACAGTCTTCAGATGGGCTATCCTTGTCAATGGTGACCGAGGACTGGTCTTGAAGGGCGGCCTGGAGCACGCGCAGCAGGGTAAGAATGGTCCGAACGTTGAAACGCAGTAGAAACTGGCATGAACGGGAAGCCTTGTCGGTCCATTTGGCTGCGACTTGGTTAGGCAACTTGCGATTCGGCGGACCCCGGAAGCAGTACTTACTTTGCACCTGGCTCAGAGCGACGTCGTACGCGGCTATGTTCGTCAGGAGCATTTTCAACAAGAGGTCGTCATTGCGTTCAGCTTTCAAAGCGACCTCCAGACGATGCAAGACTTCCTCTTCAAGCTCCTTCTGCTGCGAGAACTCTTCTCCCTGGAAGAAGAAAGCATGCAAGCGAACGAACCAGGTCACCATGGCGTCGGATGGATCTTTGCTTGAACCTCGTTTGGCAGGAGAGTTGTCTTCAAGATTTTGGAACTCCTTGGTCAAGTTCTTGAGACCCAGCTCATGAGGCTTGGCAAGGCATATAGATCGATGGAAGTGATAGACGATGTCGAGGTGTTGGTTTTGAAGTTGATAGAGAACGCCCATCTGGTGATGAGCCGACCCATCGTCTGGATCTATAGAATTGGCCAGATTGTAGTAGGTCAAGGAGGTGTCAAAAGTGCCCTTGGTAACTTTGTCAGAGGCCTGGCATCGATATCTGGCCAGGTCTCCCAGGCGCACCAGGGTGGTCTGACAGGTCTTGAAAAGCAAAGCTCTCAGCTGAGACTGAGGCGGGGGGTTACTGCCCTCAGGAGTTTCGTCGGGAATCTCCGCGCCCAGGCCTCGAGCAGCCTGGCGCAGTTCAGGTATGGCAAAGCGGGCAGATAGGCGTTGAATGTAGACACGGTAGAAGAACTGCGAAGTCTTCAGGAAGTCACGGTATAGCTTTTCGAGCTTCCTCTTCTGGACAACCTGATTCTGGGGCACCGTGCGGTTCAGAACGCGACGATATTCGCCGTTGAGCAGAGTATGGGCCTGCCAAAGCAGCCGCTCCACGTTCTTGCTGGCGGCATACTCGAAATCGTGAAAGATGAGCTGCATACAGGCAAGGCGGTATCTGGAGAAGAGCGTCAGCAGGCGGTGGTTGATATCATGCGGAGGGTCAATATTACTCGGCCAATGTCTCTTCGAACGCCCCGAAGCGGGAGGTATAGTTGACGTTGCCGCGCTCCTTCTTCAGGCTTCCAATGTCAGCCGTGAGCGCAGTGCGTATGCGCTGGGATTCGCTAGGCCGGAAAGTCAGCAACAATTGTTATCCTCATGAGAGACAGCCTCGGCTGCGAGGCTGGGAAGGAGATGAATCTGGTGTTTGGAGACTATGGGAGCAGACGTACGCCCATCCGGCACGAGCAGCATCGCGCGGCGATTCCATCGTCGAAAACGGGGACGAGGTCTTGGGAAGATGCGGCCAAACTACGGTTTCAAGTATTTGCGCATCCGCATGCCAGCCGCTGGACGTTGATCGAGTCGAGCCGAGCAGATTGCGGCCCGAGGCGACGCGATGTGATGCTGTGCAAGACAAGCGCAATGTGGCAAGGCCAGAAGCCACACGGTCGAAAGAGATAGATGCGAGATGCGAGATTTGAGGTCGGTAGGGGGCCTAGAATGGCCCAGCAGACGGAAGATGAAGGCAGTCCAGGCTCCGGGACCAGGCGTGGAGTCAAAGCCAAGCGATGTCGGGCTCAGACAGATTCGGGGCGGGGATCCGGAGCGCAGGATATCCATAGTTTTCAGGGTGTCGCAAGGACGGGAGGCGGTTGAGGCGCGATTGCGCTTGGGCCAGGAGGGGGCGGGCAGTGCTGCGGGCGCTGGCAAGGGCAGACAGGAACAGCATCGGCAAGGGGCACGGTGTATCGAGCGAGGCTCCGAGATCAAGACGTCGGGCTGAGGTCGTCGGCGAGGAGAGCGCAAGGGCTGCCGGATTGCGGCAGGCAAGAAGAGGGATTTGGGGATTGAAGGTCGACTAGAGCCGGAGGGAGGGCGACCCAAGCGGGCGTCGGTCGGGGTCGGGGTCTGGGTCGAGGTCGGCCGGAGGCGTGGACGGGGTGGCGGGCACGAGGGGGCTCGGCGATGGACAATGGCGACAGTGGGAAACAGGCGACGGCCTGCCACAAGCTACCGCGTCCAAGGCAGAGTGGTGGGGAGAGAGGTGGAAGAGGCGCGAGTGGTGATATTCGGGATGGTGGCGGCTCTGGTGGGTGCGGCAAGATCAAGTTGGACCAGGTTGGGTCGCAGGTGGATCATGACCGCAGGTCGAGTGAGGTAGGGAGGTACCTCCCTACCTTAGATACCTTAGGCTAGAAGATAGGTACCTACCTGCCTGGTAGGTGGTATGTTCCGCGTCGATGCCCGGTGGCGTTGGCGGCCTACAACGCTCCAGCGCGGTTACGAAAGTTTGCACCGCCTTCCAAGTTCCTCGCGGCCTGTGGGAGACCCAAGCCCACCTAGGTACCTACGCGTGCATCCATGCATTTAGGTATCCGGACCTACCTACAGTGCCTAACTACATAACATTATGTGAGGTCAGGTCAAGATGAGGATGTAGGTAAGGTATCTTGGGCCCAAACGGAACGAAATACTCGCAATGATTGAAGGCTCAAGCATTTATTGCCTAACCTACGAGCTGCGAGCGCTCCTGGACTCTGAGCTTTCAGGCTGCTGGCCAGGTTATCAATGATTCCCCCGTGTAGGCACGGTACCTGAGGTACCTATCGACGAAGACATGGATGCCCACGGACAAGATGTACAGTCAGGGTGCCTCGCCCCTTGCACGTATCTAATGATCTCTACCTGGGAGATCTGACAATTGAAATTGTCGTCATTCGCCATGTGTCAGCGACGTGGTCCATTGCCGTGTACCATAAACCAGGACGGACGAACACCTGGAGCCGTCAAGTTCGGCCTTGTCCGGACGGGCTGTGTACTCGTAATTAGAGGGAGGGGCCAACCATGTACGAGTACCTCCAGATCGCTTGGTACGATACATCCACCTTTCCTGTCCCAGGCAGCTAGCCTGGTACATGTACTCGTACGCAGGCTTTACCGGCACCTGTGTACCTGCAGTCTCAGCCAATCTGCTCCAGGGCTGGCAAATAATAATTGATGGCTCGTGGAAAGGTGAGGTAGAACCCCTCCAGCGATACGAATAGAACCCAAACCTTCGTTCCCTTTCGAAAACAACATCTCGATGCCGTCTCTTCTGGCAACAGCCCGAAGACGTCTGCTCTACGCGTTTCGTGCAAACGGCCAACCCCAACCCGAGTCGTGTGAGCGCACACATACCGCTTGCCCCTGCTGTTCACCCGACGACATCGCAACTCTGACGGGCCTGACTTTCAACCGCCGCCTGCATAAGCGGCTGCATACCTAGACGGCGGGGTCCACGAACCACCGCCCTCTCTCGCTGACCGCTTCCAGCCCTTGGCCAGGTACAGACAGGTATCTGCTCCGAAATCGACCTGTTAGGTGGCGAGGTCCAGCTGGGTCTGCAGCTCAAGCTTGCCAGCGTGGGTGCTACATTTATTCTTGCCCCAAACTTCATCACAACCTCTTCTCCGGCAACAAGAACTTGGCTTCCCCTTAAATCTGCCTGCTCCATCACCATACGCCCTGGCTACCATCTGGTTCTACCGACTCTACTCCCCGCTTTCTGACCTCGCCGCCCTTTATCGACTCCTTCCTTGCTGCACTTCCCCGGCTTGCCTGTTTTCACGGACCGCCGACTCTAGCACGGGGCCTTTCGCGATTCACCTCCACCACCAACGACGTCGATACATACCTAACACATACCAAGGCACATACTACAGCACAGCACAGCGCAGCAAAGCCACGACGCCCTCTCTTCATCTGCACATGTAAATGCACCCCTCCCCCCTCTCCCTCTCCCACAGTTGCCCGTCTCCCACATAGCAACCTGCATCAAATACCTTCACGCCACGGCTCTTCTTTCTTTTCATCCTCCCTCCTCCTCCGATCTCCCACAAAAACGCGGGAGGCTTCTAGCAAGCGCGACAGACCAAAGACAAAAGGAGAAGAAGCCCCAGCCAAACAAGTGTCAGAAGAAGCAAAGAAGAATCAAGTGGAAAGGTGTGGAAAGGTCAAGGCATCCGACACAAAGCCAAAAGACACGCAAACACATACATACATATCACACACACATACACGCACACGCACATCCACAAACCCCCCAAAAAGATGAAGCGCTCACGCGAGCCTGAAGAGGGCGAAGGAGACCATCACGACCCCACCGCCGAGACCGGAACCGCCCTGCCGCCGCACCTCGCGCTGCCTGGACGGGCCGCCAAGATTGCCGGGCTGGACGAGTCGGCCATTGACGACAGCGACGACGAGAACGACGACACCAAGACACCCGGGGCCACCATGCGCTGCTCTCTCCCGCCGCACCACCGCGAGCCCCCGCTGGTCTTCCGGTCGTACGCCGATTACGAGGCCCACTACGCCAAGGCGCACACCCACCGCTGCGTCGAGTGCCGCCGCAACTTCCCTTCGGAGCACCTGCTCGGCGTCCACATCGAGGATATTCATGACGCTATCGCCGCCGTGCGGCGCGAGCAGGGCGAGCATACTGTAAGTTAGACGGCTTGCCTTGGGCCGAGCCTCGAGCAGGCGGCCGTATCATCATACGCGTTACTTGTCACCAGCACAGAAGCAGTTGTGTCCACCATCCGATGTTTCTTCATTCGGTTCTTATTTCCTTGAGCAGAGAGCACTGTGTATACGCCGCCTCCCTGGTTCCTTGTCCACCCCGCTCCCCCGCGGGATTTTGTTCCTGTTTGCAGATCGATTGCTGGAACCCCCTTTCCGCTGTGTCTGGCTAACCAAGGTTTTGCGCAAAGTATTCTTGCTTCGTCGAAGGGTGCGATCGCAAGTGTCGCACACATCAGAAGCGGCGGCTGCATCTCATCGATAAGCACCTGTACCCCAAAAACTATTTCTTCGGTTTGACCAAAGACGGCATAGACGGCCGGCGGTCACTGCTCAATGACAACGGTCCGCGACGGCGCACATCTTCAAGCGTATCGGCGTCAACTGCTGCCGCTGCCGCTGCTACTCCTTCCTCGCCAGGCCGGCCTCCCGTAACCAGGGCTGCCGCTAGACGACAGAGCCTGCAACAGCAACAAAGGAGTCCGCAGGGCCCGCAAGGGGTTGGAACACGAACGCCAGCTCAGAATCCACGGGACGCCACGCCATCTGACGACGATTCAGAGGAGGAGGATGAATCAGACGAAGATGAGGAGGATGAATCAGACGAGGAGGAAAAAGAAAAACTGCGGGGAAAGCCCGACGTAGAAATGAAGGACCTGACCAGCGCCATGTCCTCGCTGCGATTTGTTCCTCGCCATGTCCAGTTTGGGCGCGGAAAGGGCAAGACGGGCTTTGCCAAGTCGTGAGCCCCGGGCTTATGTGGCGTAGTTAACGATTTCATGAGACCATGTACCCGCACTCTCTTATATAATTAACAAGTTCCGTGATCTAATGTCGCTTTTCGAATCAACGGCGCAAAGAAGCCAGGCTCGGGGGTTTCTCCCTTTGAGTTGTTGGCACCGGCGGCAGACGATTGACTGCTGTGGTGACCACCTGGAGGTGAATCGGAGTGCGCTTCTCGTGAGAGACGCAAGCAAGCCGCCCTAATCTAGGGTCTTGACCCTTGTAGTGTCTTTCGTCGAGTCCGTCGTGGCTGGAGCGTGGCCGGTCACCGTTATCGGGCTCGTAAGATTGCCGTGAAAGCTTTGTATACTCGGTTGTTTTGCGCCCGATCAGGTCAACGTCGGAAATGCTCCAAAAGAATGCCTCAGACGCCTGCTCAAAAGATGGAGAGCTGATCTTGCGGGCGATGCTGAGAAGAAAACAGGATACCCGAACTCAGTCACTTGAGGAACATCCTCGGCATCCGCAGTTCACGCACTGTACGTCCTGGTCCTCTTTAAGCTGAGTTCGAGGCACGCGGCAGATGCAGGTGGACTGGAAGTTGGTTTCTTTCGTCTGGATACAACGGAGGCAGCAGAGCTATTTGGGGTCAGCACTGAGAAGTAGGAAGGCGGTTCTGGTTGAGCATACCTTCTCGTAACCCTGCTTTTTCCACTTGGCGATGAGCATGGCGTCTGCGTAGCCGTTCTTGAGAAGCCAGTCGTAGAGGGGCCGGGAGATGGCCTCCTTCTCGTAGTAGAGCTCGTAGACATAGCGGGAGCGCTGGTGGGCGATCTGGAAGATGGGCCACTGAGCCTGGTGCTTGGGGCCAGCAGCGGGCCCGCTGGCGCTGCCAGGGGTGGAGTTCTGGGCATCCTTCATCTTGATGGAGAAGACCTCGAGGTCGTCGCGGATATCGTCGAAGCCGGCCGGGGGCTTCTTGCTGCCGCGCGCCGCCGACGCGTGCGTGCGGATGGCGGGCATGGTCGCTGTGTTTCGGGTCTCCAGCACTTTGCTGGGTCTGGCGCGTTGTCTGTGGCGAGAAGAAGACGGCGATGGTGCCGTGCTGTGTGGACGAAATCAGGATGAAGGTCCGAGGTTTGTCGCGTCTGGTCGCAAATGCAGATTGGTTGACACGCGGGTGGAAGAAGCGGACGTGGGGCAAGGCTGAGCCGGAAGGAAGGGTGTGAATCTGGGCGTAGATGGTACGCCTCATGTTACGGCCGCATACCGCTTCGTCCCTCGGGCGAAAATATACTGGGGCAGACGTACTCCCAGTACGGGGTACGGAGTAGGCGTGCAGTCTCGGTGCTGGACGGAGCCGTGCAGTTTCGCGGTTCAGGTCAAGTCGGGTCCTCCAGGGCTGTCTAACGGCGTACCTGGCTTAGCCACATTTGAGCCTACATACAACGCCCAAGCCCACCAGCCACTCGGGCCCGGGCTCTACTTCCACGGTACGTACCTCCTTCAGTGAGCCTGCATCAGCGACGACACGAGTGGGCCTGGCTTTGGTGGTCAATCGCTCTACAAGGGATCTGATTGGCTGCGTGGATTGCAATCGCAGCCTGCCTGTCCGCTGGAAACTGCGAACTGCAACTGCTGGACGGCGGCGACGACGACTGCAAGCTTGACGTCGAACGACCCTCCCACCCAAAACCACCACCGCCGCCCTCTCACCCTTCCCTCCCCCCGCCTCACCACATACCGCTCAATTCGCCATGGCGGTGACTCCCACCCAATTCGCCGTCAAAACGCGGCAATGTCAGTCCCTACCCGCCCGCCCCTGCTTCCCCTCGCATCGGTTGACGATGCAATCATCTGCCTCTTCGAGCCTTCGCTGACCCAGCATTGCCCCCGCCCACAGCCGCCAACTGGAACGACGCGAAGCGACGGGTCCTTGCCGCCTACAGAGAATGGATGCGCGCTGTACGTCGTGTTCTCCTCCGACATGCTCCGGAACCCGACCTCGACCCCAACGCTCTTTACTGACGCCCCGATTTCGCGCAGGCCCCTCAGATCCAGACCATGTACTCGGTCCCCTTCCCCGTGGCCACCATCCGCACCCGCATGCGCCAGGAGTTTGAGCGCCAGCGCTTCGTCAACAAGCTGCCCGTTGTCGACGTTCTGCTGATGCAGAACAACGCCGAGTACCAAGTCAGTCCGCTGCCCCGGCCAGGTCCCGCGCCTGGCTGCACCGGTCGTGTGCCCAGAGTGTGCTAACGCCTCACTTCCCCCACGCCCAGGAGATGATGAACTTCTGGAAGCAGTCCAACCACGTCATGTCCTACTTCAACACGGAAAACTTCCGTGGCGCCGACAGACTCCCCAACAACTTCATGAAGGGCTTCCTCGAGGTGCGTCCCCACCTACGCTTCAGTGCCTGCTCCGCGCCGGGTATGAGGCACCGACTGACATCTTTGCAGGGCCGCAACTAGACGCGAATGGAGACAGGAAGAAATAAGCCACGATAAAATCACCAACGATTCCCTTTGTGTTTGGGTGTATGTATGTTGCGTGTGCGGGTATGCGCCGGGCAATGCACATCAGAACGGTGTCTTGTACATAGGGTGGCAGAAGAATAAGAAACCTCAACAAAATTGTGCTCAGTCTATCTACTCGGTCCTTATTTTTGTTTGCAAGCACGCATTGCCTTCTCCAAATCCCAGTAACGCCGTCGAATGCCGTCCCTTCCCTCTTGACAGACTGATTGCTCCTCAGGCTCCTCAGGCTCCTCGAGTCTCCTTCAGCCAGACAGCAGCTCCATCCTAGCGTCTAGTCAGGGAACGAGACCCGGCTCAAGCTTACAGAGGAGTCCAACCAAAACTCGGCGGCCACAGCACTGCTCATGGTGAGCGTAGATATCCCGCCCTCGCCGCTTCACGCCCGCCCCGACGCCACGGCCTTCTCGTGCTCGAGACGCTCCCGAGCCTCGGCGGCGGCGGCGCGGCGCGGGCCGTCGGTCTTGTCGAACTCGTTGCGCTGGGTCCAGAATTCCTCGGCCACCACGTCGCACAGGTCCTCGACATCCCGCAGTCCCTTCTCCAGGGCGGCCATGGCCGTGGTGCCCTCTGCGTATCAGTCATTCTCGAGTCAGCGGGGTTGCAAGTGTTGAGGGGGCGGCGACCTCTCGTGCCCATGGAGACCACCCTTGGCATGTCGCGGGGTTTGGTAGGAGAGGGGATGGTCCTGTAGGGCGTTGGGGCGTGTGCACATGTGATTGTATATCGCGGAGCAGGCTTGCCGCTTGCACGTCACGCAAACAGAGATGGCCGCCCGGCACGCAGAGATGACCCCGTCCCAGAAGGGGCCAAGAGCGAGAGTAGAGGGGTTTCGCGACGTACCGTAAGTCTGGATGCGGAGGTTCATCTTGTCTTCGGACGGGTGCGGTATCGAGTAGGCGCAGAACTCAACGCCAGGGCTGCAAGATTGGGGGGGGTTTTCCCCTTGGTTAGCAATTGGGGTCGAGAAGGGAGGGGGGATGTTGCTGGGCAGGAGTGCTCCGTAGAGAACAAGCGGACAGGTAGGCTCACTTCTTCATGATGATGTAGCGCAGGGCGTTGCCCATCGTGTGGCCTTCCTTCTTGAACTCGAACGAGGCCGCCGTCTCGGTCGACCCGGGGAGCTGTGGAGCGTGGCGGCAGAGGTTAGCGGCGCGGCTCTGGCGACAAAAAGAAGCATCCTGTGTAAGCCCCCGCCCGCTCTTTTCCTGCCATGCCCGCCCGTGCTGCTGCGCGGGACGCCAGGGTAGGGTGCCGGTACTGTCGCTCCCCTTTGCGGCGTCGCGTTTGGCTTTGGGGGTGTGGAACGCGGCAGGCAGAGAGAGGGGGGGAGGGGTCGTGGGGGTGCGGAGGGGGCGCGCGCGCGCTCGTCCGGCCGAAGTTCAATGGCGGTGACGTACGATTCGGACTCTGGTCTCTTCTTGCTCCTCCTCGTCCTCGTCCTCCTCTTCTTCTTCTTCCTGCTGCCCCTCGCCCTCGGCCATGTCCTGGTCCTCGGCGCCGGGCTGCGCCGAAGGGGGCGCGTCCTCCATGGGGACGTCCTCGGCCGTCGCCGCGCGCGCCTTGGTCTTGCTGGGCATGGCGAGAGGTGTGGGCTGTGTCGGTTTCCTCTGCCGGGGGGGGTCTGGAGAGCGCAGGGGATGGGGGGCGCGGTGGTTGGGATCTATCTCGTTGGCGAGGAGGGGCCGCGACGCGAGAGAGGTTCGGAAGCTTCTTATCGCGATCCGGCAGCGGTGGGGAGTCGGTAAGGTGAGGTGGGCAGGTGGTGGGTTGGTTGGTTGGTGGCCGTAGGTTTGGAGGTATGACGAGGCGGGCGGCGGGCTTTCAAGAAATTTTGGTGGGGCGGCGCTGGCGGTTTGCCTATCGCATTGGGTCGCGCCGGCTGATAGCGCAGCCGCGGGCCGCCCGTTGTTCGGCGCTCTGTGCGCTCGCGCCGCAACAACAGTTCCAGATAATCGCTTGCTTGTACGAGTATCATCGTCGCCTATGGATTTCCACATCGCATGCGAGTACCGGACGCTTTAGTCATTGAACTTGTAAGCAGTCTGAGAGATCGAGGTCGTCAATTGGCCTCTTTGGGCTGTGTCTGGCCCAGGCGCGCGCTTCTGGGAGACCTTGACTCGGCCGGCCTTGGTCCAAATTCACCACGATCGGGCTGGGATGTTGGCTACTGACACTTTGCAATTGATTCTCTAAGATATTCTGGAAAATGGAAACTAGAAGCTGTATGTTGGTGCAGCAGTTGCTCAGCGGCCCCTGGCGCGCCGTGGCCATCTACTAGGAACCAAGAAGTATCTCCCAATGCTTCATGACTAACAGTCACTGGCTTGTGTAACCTGGAGATGTGACGAGATGATTCCACGTTTTCAGAGATACCCCGAGAGATTGAATCTTGCCATCCGTGAGATACGGCCTCTGTCAGACTTGAGACCCGGATGTGCCGCCGTCCAGCCCGGCGGCATTCGCAACGCGCTGCGTTTCATCGGCGAATGACGTTTGCTGTAGAGGAGATTCAAGGGAAATCCGAACTGCTTTGGAACTCGATGCTTTACCGATACTCCCCCTGATCACCTTGCCAGTACTTTGATCTGTAGCATTGAAGTTCTAGCGTATCCAGGCCCGAGACGACGATGATCAGGGCTGGCTTCGAATATGACTCTCTTACCGGAGCTCAGACGAACACTACAGTCTCTCAAACTGACTCTGGAGTCAATACCCAGCTGGACTTATCTTGTTCGACCCATAAGCAATCCGATCATTACATGCTCGGTCCTTAATCGCGGGGCATTTCAGGGTTTGCCCCCCTTCTTGTCCGCTGCCGAGGACGCCGCACGATGATGCTGGACAGAGGTATGGCTACCCAGCAGGCTGGGTTCCATGGTAGGAAGATAGAACGCAGGATGTCACTTTCATAACAAAAAGACCCCCGAGGACGTGAAGAGAGCCAAGGTAGGCTATCGAGACAGTCTTATTTGATATTCGGCATCATGTGGTCTGGTGTGAGTCACTCTGTTTCGCCCGCAGTTCCTGCTCGAGGCACTGGCCATACCCGCACTCCTGATGGAGCTATCAACCACGCCACTCATGAAGAGACACCCTGAAGACATACACGGCACTTCATCGAGACCATTGGGTTTCCCGTGTTCGTGCGGGACTCTGACGTTGCTCCCAAGAAGCTGTTTGCTGAGGCTGGTCCATGCTCGGGTGATCCCGACTTGCTCCAAGCCCCACTGAGTCGTAACCAGTGAAGTGAATTTGGAAGTGTAGGTCACCTATTGCATGCTTTAAGCTATCGTACCAGATGAGTAGTCATAAATTCCAGGAGGAGTGCCAATATTGACCGGCTGACCGGCCGAATGCACAAGGCGTTTGCGGTCTGAGGCCACAATGTGAAGCGATTTCTAAACAGACCTCACAAGACTACAACAGGGGCTATATCTTCAGAGACTGGGTCAAAATATATGACTAGTAGTTCATACCCCTCGCGCACTGATAGACTTTTGTCAAAGATCAATGGATCAGTACGAATACATGTCTGGGAGACAGTGTGAAAAAAAGCCCGCAGGACCTCGGATACAGAATCGGCAACTGTAGGCGGCTCTACACACCATACATCATACGATCACTCGGCTGCAGCAACCATCCCGGGCAAGCCCCCGGCCGCAAAGCCACGCAGCTGGTGAAGAGGTTGTCGACGCCAGGGTGAGGGATAACGGCAAGAACAATGGAACTGTTCTCTCTGATGAGAACGAGCCACTCTGGCTGCTGCCCATGACCAAGCATTCGCACCCACCAGCAGCGCCGGGGCAGCTCTCCGGCGTCTCGTCATCAACAACACCAAGGGGGGGGAGAGGGCGCCTGTTTCTTCTTCTTCTTCTTTTCTCCAGTTGCGGCATCTCTTTGCCCATCTGGCCTACGCGTACATCTAGATACTGCCAACAACTTATGATTGACTGTACGTACGAGTCGTACGCAGTGTGAAGATCCTCGCCTGCGACTCGCCCCTCCCCCTCATTCGTGCGACTGCACTGCTCGTCGGCTGCATTCATCGTTGGACGACGCCGGATTTCAGGGCTCTCGAATGCCTGTGAAGAGAGAGAGAGAGAGAGAGATCCAGCTCGATCTGATTGGGCCGGGTGCTTGGTTGGGTGTATCGTACGAGTACCAAACATTTCGTGCGAGAATCGATTCGCAATGGATACGAGTACCGGAGCGCCCACCGCCACCCCATCCCTTCCCATTCGCATTCCCTCCCCGCCTACCATTCGCCAACCGACATTGCCGACCTGATAGATGTTGGCTCGTGGCGTTGCAATATTGGCAAATATTGTCCATCTCGAGCGGCTATGAGCGGGCCCCCCATGCTCCAAGCAAGACAAAAGACGAGATCCAAGGCAAAGCGAGCCGAACGTGGGAGGAGGACAGGCGAGGTTTCCAGTGTCGTCCCCGCCCGGAGTTGCCCGTGTCCCCGCGTCTCGGAGGAAATACATTTGAAGACTCGTAGAGGGCCCCCCCCCCCCCCCCCCGGGAGATTGGGGCCGGTCCTTTGACGAATAAGCCGGCTTGAGGACACCCATTCTGGGACATGTGAGCATGGGCGGCCACCCCATGTTCGCATCAGACTATTGATTGGCAGGGATTGGAGGGGAGGGGAGGGGTCTCTTCTGAGCGTGGAATCGATATCTTGGAAACGCGCGATTGCCCACCCCTTGTGATGAACAACGAACGAACGCATCCATTGCCTCGCCCACCCACGAGTACTCGTACCCCGTACCGAGAAGCATCCATCCAGGGACCCCATTCCCCTATGAGAGCCCTCGAGATAGGGTTGCATTCGCCAGGCCAGCATTCAATCCCAGTGCTGCCCTGCGCCTGCTCCCTCATCGCGGGTCCCCCTCCACCCCACACTCACCCCTGAGGCAATGCAATGCCCCTCATATGCAAACGAACCCTGGGAAATCTGCTGCCGGAGGGTCAGGGTCGATAGCAGACTGATGAGAGACACGGAGAGAGATAGATATGTGCAGAACGGAAATAACGAGACTACGAGCACACGGCCAAGCCCGCTTCTCCTCGGCTCGTCGTGAGGATGGCCAAGGAGCCAGAAGCGCGGCGTCCGACCGGCTCCGTGCCATCTTGGCCGGCCGGCCGAAATGCTGCGACGGCCGGGTGAGGAATTTGCGTTGACCGCCACGACGGACCGGCCTGGCGAGGATAGGATAGCTCGTGCCTCGTCTACCTATAATGGGACAAAAAAAAAAGTCGCGCTGGCGGCACAGATTGCCGCGCGGCTGAAGCATGAAGTACGCGCACGAAGTCGTGATGCAGCGCCCCCTTTGGGCGTGTCTCGTGAGAAGGTGCACTGACACCCGATGCGACAGCCACATCCACGTGTGTCATGCATTGGGGACGCGATCTCTCGCATCTCTATCAGATGTAATGCCTGCACGTACGTGTAGATCCATTGATGGGTGGACGGAGGGGCTTGTTTTTCTTTCTTTTTTTCTGCTTCCTTTCCTTTACCGACCCTCCAGGAAGAACCTGGCAGGTTTGCTTCAAAATTGGACTCTCATAACTAACCAGTACAAACAATTCGGAGCATTCACGACATGAGTACTCGTACTCTGCACTCTGCATCGAGCTAAGTCAAAGGGCAAGCACTGGCACATAACGCACAGGCGTGGGCCTCGACGGACTTGACACGACTGATGGCCATGGGAATAAGACGCAGTGGGCATGGAAATAAGACACCGCAGACGCCGCGGACTGGCCAGGGCTACAGACTCACACGATGGACAAGACTCGATGGCAGCCTTGAGGCTCCCAGTCGTGCTGATCTGATAGTCTGTCGTGATATCCCTCTCCGCACTGGCTGTGCGACACGACACGCCCCGGACCCTGATCTGGAGCGCGAGAATGGACTCGTACAGTCCTGCTTGCAATCCAGAGTCCCGTTTCTCCCTCGCTACGAGATCATCCATAAGAGTCGCGCGCCCCTCCCGTCTGTCAGATGGCGAAGACCGCGGCCGGCATCTCTCACGGTCCATCTCGTGAGACATGGCGACGTCCTAATTCACGTTCGCACTGGCCTCATCGGGTCCCGCAGCCGTCCTTCAGCTCCAGGGGCAAGCGAAAAGCAACGTGAGAGAGGCGAACTCTGCCACGCGGCCGGCCAGTCGGGGCCACGCCCGTCGTCTCGCCGGCCTGTCCTTGTTGCTAATAAAGGAGTCTGTCGCCACTCGTGAGTTTCTGGAACAAATCCACAGCTTCTTCGCGTGGGCCGGGAGGAGCTGCCGCCCCCCCTCAGCGCTAATACGAGTAGCAATGCGTACGCGTAACCCGCAGACACCGTCGTCCAGATCCCGTGCTGCTGTGCCACCCTCCTGCTCTGCTGGGAAAGCAGCAAGCAGACCATCCCGGGGGAGCTGTACGAGTAATTAAGAAGGGCCGCCCAGAGCAACGAGACGACAAGCCGCGAGCTCGTGCCCGGGCAGATGTGTTGTCGCCGCTCTGTGCTCCGCGAGCTCGTATCGGTTTCGCCACGTGAGGACGATTGCGGACGCGCTTAAGTCGATGATGGCTGGGCCTGCGGAGGAAATCGTCCTGTGAAGCGAGGCTTCCTTGCCTTTCCTGCCATTGGGACCCTGAGCTTTCACGTGGCCAGAGTTCACCCGACGACGGCATCCTTGTTTGGGGGCAGGGGCAGATCGACCATCATAGCGAGTATTACTCGAGCGGGCAATCGACATGGCCGCTGGATGCGAGCGCAGCGCAACGCAGCGCGACGCGACGCGACGCGACGCCACTCGGGGCGCTCCGGGCAGCAGGACGGAGGCGAGTCGTGCCTGGTCTGTCGTGCCCATCGAGGTGGCGTTGGGTCGCTCAAGGAGGAGTAGTAGTACTCGTACCCGGCGGACTGAGGCCAATGGTTGAATGCTGGGCCTCGTGTCATGCTGTGCTGATGAGGGGTGCTGGGATTGCGCGTCTTGGCAGATGGCGAATGGCCAGGAGACGCCCACCCTCAGCATCAACCCAAAACACTCTCGTGGGCCTTCAGCGAGTACTAACGCGTATCCGTACTGGAGGAGACAGTAGGTACGGTACCTGTCATGATGTACTGTCCGTTGGAAGAATGCTGGAGTGCCCGAGGCATCTCGGACAGACTGCCCAACTTCGCCACGTCCCGCCTGCGGGCACGAGCGCCACTAGGGGACGTGAAGCTTGCGTAAGGCACTCGTACGCGCACCTCTATTCTCGTGATTCCGTACATTGGAGGTAGATCCGATGGATGCGGATAGACTACGGCGAGGGCCTGTGCGAGACACCGTCACGACCGTATTGGCAGACAGTGGAGCCCTGGCGTGGCGTGTTCAGCCAGTGCTGTGGCTTCACCAGATGCTCAAGATATGGATGGAAGAGGTAAAGATACATAGGTAGCTCGTGTGTACCTTAATGGCCTGGGCGAGCATCTCATCAGTACCTGCATTAGGTACTGTGAGGTACGCAGGCGTCGCCAATCCCATGCATCGGATGTCCACTGTGTACGCGTACATGTTGCTGGCCCAGGCGATGTGCAGCATCGAGCATGACCTGAAACCCCGTCTCCAGCCTCCGGGACCACCACCCGCGCCCGTAGCAAAGTCCGCAGAAAGCACCGGACTGTCGAAGGCGCAGATCGCTTGGTGGAAGTAATGGATGTGCGAGTGCCTTACTCGTTCGAGAGGGCAGCGGGTGCTGCCCGCACCCGTTTTGGAGGGGCGCAACAATGTACGACTACCCGTGGCCACGCGAGCCACATATCCATGGATGGTAGAAGCCCCCCCCCCCCCCCCCCACCCCAGACACCCGCGACAGTGATAGCGACCCCTGCAGCCCTGTCCTCCTGACACAGGCCGGATTCACGGCCTGGCCATCGGTGTCCCGACCTTCGAGTTCTTTCCCGCCCACCCGCGGATACTCGTACATATGCGTACGGTACGGAGAGTGAGGAAGTGTGAGTGCATGTGTGAATGGATCCTTGCCCCCCCCCCCTCTCCCAATTCGTCACACCAACCAACCAGCTCGCCCACTCAGAGAAGGGGGGCTCCCAGGGGCCTGGACCATTTGTTTCGCATTTCGGTGCCGGCGGCCTGGCTGGGGCTAACGTTTGGTCGGTTAAGGCTCGTCACCCAACCACACCTCCCGCCAGCCCACACGAGTATGACTGATGACTTAAGACTCACTCGCTTCGCCTCTGGAATGAAAACAGAGACGTGGCTACTGGCCATGGTGTTAGGCACCACGACTCTGGCGGACTGAAAAAAGGCGGGATCCATGCGAGTATGAGCACACTGGGTAGCGGGCGCGGGGCCCAAGGTACCTGGGCAGGTACGAGTAGGTAGGTACGTGGTAGCGATAGAGTTAGGGATTCCCGGCCCGTCAAAGGGGGTTCCTGGATGCGTCATAGCATGCGTCCCATACAATCGGTGTACGAGTAGGAGTAAAGAAGAAGAAAAAGAAGGGGTCTTCGATTGAATGATGAAATACCCATTCTAATTATAATGATAATAAAAACAGCAGAGCAGCAGCAGCAGCAGTGATGTGTCACTTATGGTTTACGGCCAGGGCTTTTCTGCATGATCAATGTCCCTTCGCAGAAAGGGCATGATCTCAGAAAGGCGCCATCGATGCACGTTGGGCGAATTCCCATGGCTGGCGATGGCATGTGCTCTGGCCCCTGATGTTTGTGCTTCGAAGCGGTCTGCTTCTCCCCGCCCCCCTTCCCCCGCTGACGAGTCTCTCATACAGGCATATGCCTGCGACCGACTGTCAGTCCTGTGCGCGAGGGGGCCATGTTCCCGGATCTGCTGCCACGACGTGGGGGAGGCTGTCAGGGTGCACGGGCTGGCGACGGCGACAAGCCGGCCGCGTCCCGGCCTCGCGGCGGATCTGTACTCGTACGCATACGGAGTACTCGTAAGTCGTGGGTACCGACTGTCTGAGGCACCAGCACAGACACGGCTGCTTGCCGAGCTTGCTTGTGGTAGGTACATAGGGTCGGTACTGTCATGCTAGGTACCTGGAGAGGCCAGTTTCCTGTGCCTGTGCGTGCGCGCCACGGCAGCATGGGAGGGAGACGTGGCGGTTGTCGTGGGCGTGGAAGCATGGAAGCATGGAAGCAGGGGTCTGCTCGTCGAGCCCACTCCTCTAACACGCGACCATGTCTCACGCCCTGATCCGCTTATCCTTTCATAATCGGACGGGGGCGACTCTGCCGCACTAGCTTGCAGCTTGCCACCTCGTGCGGCAAGTCGACGCCTGTGGGCCGCCTCCGGAGTGCGAGTCCCCGTCCGGCGCTGTAGAAAGGACGCACACGAGTTGCTGGGCCCCGTGGCGACAGGGCGACTGCGCGAGCGACTGCGCGTACTAAGGGCCCTCCGCGACGCCGGTTTGTGGCAGGGTGCGCCGGGTCGTCGTCGCGGTCGGTTCGTCGTTGTCGTCGCGCGCCGGCAAGGCCAACCCCGTCACGCCCAACTGATTAGCCGCGGCTTGCAGCTGGCCTACCTGAGACGAGAATGGAGTCAGGCGTGCACCACGCCGGGCCGTTCTGTTTCGAGCTGCTGCTGCTGCTGCTGCTGCTACTGCCGCCGCCGCCGCCAGTCTTCGGCCGCCCTGGCGTTGCTCATGGATGCGTCCCTGTCCGTCCCGGGTCGAAGAGACGAGGCAAGTTTGCTGAATACTGCTGCCCACCTGTGAAGGTGATATCGCAAGCCGTTTTCTATCGCGGCAGCTGCCCCCTCGCACCTGCTCAAGCTTGATGTGGCCCTCCACCCCTCCCCTCCTGCCTCCTGCCTCCTGCCTCATGCCTCCTGCCTTCCCCTTCGTCGCTCGACAACACCGCCCCGCCTCAAACTATCCGTTGCCCCACCACGCCCTCACCGTGCACTGAACTGCATCCACGCACGCTCACAGCCACGCCCAACCCACCGGGCACCGCCGACAGAGAATAAGGGCGACGACAGGGTCCACGACAGCAACCGGCAGCGGTCCAGCTTCTTAGGACACCAGTGCTCGAAGGAGGACGACCTTGTTACTCCGTGCAACACGCTCTCCGCACTTCCGCATGTCCAACAGTTGCTAGTGCGCTCCCTGCTCGTACCCCGCGACCCTGTCCGTACACAAGCCTGCACTCCGTACATCCGACTCTTGGGACATCTCCACCAAGTGCAGACTCTCACGGTTCTTGTATCCACATTCTCGTCTGACGAACCTTCGGCAACTGGCATCGGCTCCCATCTTCCAGAGCCAGAGCACGAGTCCAGCCCGCAGCCGCCACTCCCAGTCACGCCAGTCTATTGCCTCGCGCAGCCACCGCCCGTCTCAGCTTCTCGTGAAACGGAGCCCAGCCCAGGCTACTGACTCTCGACGTCACGCCGGTCCTCCCAGTTCAACCTCTTCGACTAGATACCAGGAAAAAGCAACTGTCCTGCGATTCCCCGGCGCTAAGTTAACTCGTACGAGTACTTGCAGGCGCTTCACAACCTGCATTTCACACGTGTGATCGGTGCCCGTACCGTACTAAGAAGAACGGGACACAGGCTTGCCCGGGTATCGATCTACCTCCAGGGTTGACCCTGAACCCTGCCCATCCACCTGGAAGCACAAAGCGTCCGTCACACCTCGGAGCCGCACGAGTATTTCAGCACACCCAGTAGCGGTCTATCTTGAAGGTGGTCGGTTGCCTGGTTGGTTCTGCGAATCCGGGCTCAGGTCAACTAACACTCAGAGGCTGGCGGTTCTCTCATCTGACACGACCTGTCGACCATCTCTCCTGACCCCAACAGCAACCTGGACCGCAGGAGCGCCGACAAATCCATGCCAGTCCAGCGGCACTCGCTCTAAACCCAGAAGCTAGTAACGGATACGTTGTGGATCATAGTCGACCGAGCTCTTCACCAATCATAGCGCGCTTTCCGTGTCCCCGCTAATAAGCCACACATCACACCCACCTGACTCGCTCGCTCGACCGTCCCGAGCGCCTAAATCGGGTCTTCTCATTAGCTGGCCGCAAAGAGGGCCGCAACAACAGCGCCCGCGATCACGCAACAACCCAAGGCAGACTGCATCGTATTTAGTGTTATTAACGACAGCGCTCGCTGTTATCCACGACTAGAAACCCGCCCTCGTCTTGAGCCCAAGTCACACAGCTGCGGCTTCGAAGCTGCACAGATCATCCCCTTGTCTTGCTCGGTTGCCTGCACGGATAGTAGCGCAAGACGAAAGCCCGGGAAAAGAAAACCGGGGTGGCGACCCCCCCGGCCATCTCATCCACCATCCGTCTGCAACGATCAACTCTGCAGTCACCACGCCTCGGCGGTTTGGGGCCATCCCCGATCCAGAAAGGAAGGAAGGAAGGAAGACGGGCGAAGCAGCCCTCGAGTCCTCCTTGGCCCTATCGAGCCCAGTGCCGTCCTTTTTTAGGGAGCGCGAGTGCATACCAAGTGCCCCGTAGGTGCCTCGAGCGCAGCGGTGCTCGAATAGGCACTCGTACCTGATGAACCTTACCCTTGCAAGGTGCCCTCTCTTTTTTGAATCAATCACGCCTGGCGGTTGCGGTCGCCATTACTAAGGAAGCAGAGGACCCAGGAAGCCGAGCCCATTTTCGCCGGACTACAGCACGGACAGCACGGGTACCCCAGGACCAGGGCCCATTTCAGCTGCTTGCCTCGCTCGTGTTTCATCGCCGGGTCTTGTCTCAACCTGGGGCAAAAGCCTGCCTTTTAAAGCCGATTGCGCCCCCAACCACTCGACCACGCGGTTCCCGTCCAGTCCCGTCCAGCCCAGCCCAACCCAGCCCAACCCAGCCAGTCCAGGCCAATCTCACCACCACGACCAGGTCCGGCCAGACCCAGGAACCACTGCGTCCAAGTCGTCGAGCGCACCGCGTCCCGCCACCTCCCGCCGCCGCTTGTCGCCGCTTGTCGCCCGCCCCTGTCGCCTGGGCTCGACTGCACCTGCATTGCACCTGCGTCCGCTCGGCCGTGCTGATTTATCAGGGGGTTTGCGTGTTTCCTCGCCCTTCACGCCCACTGCTTTATCCTCCTGCGACCAGGTTGCGGACTCGTCGCAGCATCAGCCCGCACGTACGAGTGCACTCGCTTTTTGGCTCGCCCGCTCGGTCGCTCACCCACGCCCTCGCTTGCCCGCCACGCCTGCTGCGTCTAGCTGCACGGTCCCCCGGCTTGCGCTGTTAGCGGTGCCGCACGATCCTCACACATAATCCACCCACCACCCCCCTTCGGTCAACCCAATCTGTCACTTTGCGTCTGTTCGCGGAGCACTGTAACGCCCAGATCCAGCTCCCAGATACGAACACGGTAGGGCAGAACCGTGAACTGACGACTCGGCTGCCACCCCCCCCCCCCCCCCTTGCCCGCGCGCCACACCTTTACCCGTATCCGCCTGTATACCATAATCGAGTCGTTCCGTCTCTCTCGGCCCTCACCGCATACTTTCACTCCTTCACCCCATCACACATTCAAACCGCTGCATCTGCCTTCATTCAATATGAGTGCTGCTATGGCAATGGCGCCCTCTCCTGCTCCTCACGATCGTCCAACCTACGGCGCCACCTCTAGCGCTGTCGCTTCCGACAGGCCCGATCTACCGCCTGCTCCCGCAGCCAACTCGGCCTCGGCTACATCCTCATCGCAGACTGCTGCACCACCGACCTCCTCACCCTCTGCTCACCGCACGCCCGTCACTACGAATGCTCGCAACAGCTCTCTGCGCTCGAGAAGTGGTAGTCCCTCGTCCCGCCTGGCTGCCAAGGCCGCTCCCAAATCATCCCCCAGCTCGTAAGTCCCTCGCGGCAGGACCCCACCACCTGCCGTCTTTGCACGCGCACGCTTCGAGCGCCCCTCGCTCGCCAAGTTTGGACTTCAAGAGCTAATGACTGTGATCCCAGACTCAACCAAAATCACCAGCGCAGCGCCGCGCACCCCAAGATCGTCGTGAAGAAGGAACCGGGGTCGCCTGAGATGTCCGCCACAACAACCAGCAACGGCAAGCCCGCACCCCCAGCTAGGCACAGGCCCCGAAGACTCGACTTGTCGAAGGGATCGGTCACTGGCTCCGGTGCAGCCACGGCTCGCCCAGCTTTGGGTGGCAGGGAAGGCCTCGGCATTCAAGAGGGCGCGCTTGCGTGTCTGTCCCCAGGCTTCATCACCCATGATCCGGTCATGAGGGACAATGTGGACCGCAGCAACGATGTGAGGGAACAGCAGCGCCGTATCATCGAAGCCCGACTGCAGCAACAATCCGCCGGCCAAAATGGCGCAAGCAACAGCAAGGACAAGGACTCGGCGGCCCATTTCGGCAACAAGACGCCGGGCATATCCTCCCGTCGCAACAAGGCCCCGGCTGGCCTCAGCATAGTCGCCCCGGCGGCCGAGCAATTCGCCAACGAGCGCGTCATCCAGTCGGCTCCTCTCGGCCAGACTTTCACCGGAAGACACCCCCAGCCGCTGTCCCGACACCTTGCGAACCAGCCAACCAACATGTCTGGTTCTTCGCATGTCCACCACATGCCCGCCCAGCAAACGGCAAACCGCCTGCCTCCCATTTCGGACGTGTTCAGCCAGCAGGGCATGCAGCCCCACCCTGAGAGTAGCAGGTCGAATCTCCATCCTGGGTCGACTCACGCGCCATTGGCATCGCCAGGCCACCCTCCTCACAGCCAGCACCCACAATCCTCACACCCGCCGCCTTCGGCTCGCCAGAGAGACTACAAGTCAGCCGAGGAGGCTCAGCAGGAAATGGCCGGTGGACGGTCCGACTTGCTCCCCAGGATTGTACACTACACCGGACACCAACCCCCCACCCCGCCCTCCCCTCGCAACGGTTCCGCCATGCACGAAGGCGATCGAAGCGCCAGCAAGCGGCGCCGGGCCGACTACGAGGAAGGCAACACGCCTCCTCTTGGCTACGGCCCATCGGCCACGCGAAGAGGCCCTTTCGGTGCGGGGCGCGACAGCCCCGAATCTCAGCGACAGAAACGCACCAGGTTCCTCCAGCTGTGCGAGGAGGCATGGGACCTCTTCCACTCGTGAGCCACGAGCGCTCCGCCCTCCCCGCTGAGCCGACCCATGTGGTTTTGTCGCGTATTGGAAAAGAAAAAAAGGCCAAGCGAGATTTCCCGGCCGGAAGACCTAATGTTTGATTCGTATATATACCTTCCTGGCGATGAGCCTTTGCAGCAACCCTTATGCATGACTTTCGCAGATTTGTGGAGAGACAGCCGTGTGTGGGTCGTGGTTGAAGGCACAGCGGGCTTATACACCTGGCCGAAGACAATGTCAAAGGTCGGTGGTGCTTCTTAGGGCACTGTGTGCCAGGATGAGATGCGCGAGACATGACTACGGAGGGTTGGGGACTTTGCTGGACATGCCACTACTGATGGGGCGGAGGGATTGATGTGTATGAGAAGAAGAAGAAGCCTTTGCTTTTGGGCGGATATCCTGGGATCACGGTGTTGGGGGAGTAATGGCTTGTGTATACATAATTTGCAACAATCATACGAGAAATCGAGTGCAGCTATGATTCCTTTCTTCCCATGCATCGTGGGCGGGCCTCGTACTTGTGACTGTATTCTCGAGGGGCGTTCTCTCTCTTGCTTCTGTTTGTCTATTTGGGCCGGCTGACTTGTGAGAAGAGAATCAAGTCGATTTTCTTCTTTCCTCCCCCCCTTCGTTTCGATTCCCTCTTCGGCACACCATCAGACTCGTGGGTCTGTAGCGCGGGACCGTGAGGCGGGTGCGAGCGTGCCGTGGGTGCCTGGTGCTCGTACATAAGACTGGACGGCGCTGGTGTTCCATCAGGAAGGTGCCGCGAAGGGATTCGAAGTGAAGCTTGCGCCGCAGGAATATGGGAAGCGGGAAAAGGTGGCGAGCTACGAGTACTCGTAGTGGCTTGGGGGGTGGGGTGGGGGGCGGTCTCATGTAGGAGCACTACCCCGTCGGCGTCTTGGGGGGCTAGCCCCATCTTCCGAAAAGACGACGATGGTGCATTTTGCGGCTGCCACGTGCCGCCCGAAGTTGGGGGCTCCATGGCGCGCGAGATGGCCTGTTTAAGACTCGTCTCTACCTCCCTCCCTCCCTCTCCCTCTCCCTCTCCCTCTGATCCACGTGCGATCGGGGCATTCCAGGGCTCTTCTTTCTTATCCACAATGGGCGAGCGTGGGAGAATGCTGGCAAACGCAGATAGTCGTGCGGTGGGTGTACAACAGATGGATATGATAGCATTATAATACAAGGGTGGATGAGCATGGTGGGTATTGTAAGATGAATATATAGTACATGTACGCGAGGTAAGTACCCAATACGGCGGGTTAAGTAGGTACCTCGACAGCCAGAAAAACAGGGTATGTTCTAATGTCAGGCAGACGACCAAGAAGAGAAAAGAGACAAAAGAAGAGAGAGAGAGAGAGAGAGAGAGAGAGAGAGAAAGAGCAGGAGCCTCCAGTGCTGATTGATGCTGTTGAGGGTAGGCCTTGGATGATGAGAGAATCGAATCAAGGAGACGGACTGAGAGAATCGAATCAAGGAGACGGACTGAGAGAATCGAATCAAGAGACGGACTGGGAGATCAAGACGTCCATGATGGCCTGCCGGCCCTGCTCGGCGTAGCACTTTGGGGCGTCGTCGCCGTCGTCGGCGGCCTTGAGGATCTGCTCGAAGCATTCCTTGTCCTCGTGCGTCCTGTGCTGCTTGACGTACTCGACGGCCTCGTCGCCGCAGCCGTCCTCGACGGCCTCTTCCAGGCACTCGTAGTAGTCGTCCCACTCGTCCTCCTTCTTGCAGTTCTTGTCGAGGTCCACCTGCACCACGCAGTTCATGATCTCCTGCATCTTCTGCGTGTTGCCCGTCACTCCCGTCCCCTGCTGGTTCGTGCCGGTCGTGGACGTGGTCGTGGTGGAGGTGGTGCCTCCTCCTCCGCCGCCACTGCCGCCGTTACCGAAGCCGAGGAAGCCGGTGATGGTGGAGAGGTCCAACAACCGTGGCCCGAGGAGGGCGCGCGGCGCGGGGCTGCCGATGCTGCGGGCGTGCGCGGGGCTGCCGGCGAGGAGCGCGAGCGCTGCTGTTGCTGTTGCTGTTGAGACTTTCATTCTTGGAGCTGCTTTCTCTTCCCTCTAAGGTGCTTTTCTCCCTTTCTTTCTTTCTTCTCCTTCTTCTCTCTCCGTCTCACTTCTATAGTGGAGAGAGTGTTTTCCAAGCCCGGGTGGGTTTATCTGTGGATGAGGTAGAAAAAAAACAAGTTGCAACTTTGCAAGTGGTGTTTTCTTTCCCTCGCGCTCGCCTGAGTTTGTGTTTCTTGGGTTGCGGATTGACGTGATCCAAGGCACTTGATCTGCGTGTGTGTGTGTGTGTGTGTGTGTATGTGTATAACTATGCGTTGAGCCACTGATGCTTGCGGATTAGGTCGTGGGTTTTGTGGGACTGTTGCTGCGAAACTCTCCGGTCAGGTAGGTAGGTAGTCTTCTTCGCTACCAGCGCAGGTGAAGAATGGTTACTCATACAATCGCAAGGAACAGAAAGAGCAATAACGAAGAAGAGAGACAGAGAGAGAGAGAAAGTGCGGGAAAGCGGGCTGCCGATGCTGCTTATAAGAATGATGATGATATTCGGGAGTAGGGGGCGAGGGTCACTGGCCAACTTTGGGATCCTGCGGGCTCGTTGCGAGGCTGCCTGCGCGGCTACCCGCGCCGCCTTGGCCGATTCAATCAACCAAACCCGGGACGAGTTTATTTTTGAAATTCCTTACATCAATGCCACGGGCACAGGTATACATGCCCACAAGGCGGTACGTCGCAGGCCGTTCCTCTCAGGTGTGCACAAGGTGTGGCCCCGGCCACGCCGCGCATGCGTACGCCCGAGGAAGGAGGTCCAGGTGGCGGGGAGGAGCCGACATCCCCGGCTCACAGCCCTGCGCTTGGATGCGCCGCGGAGCGGGAAGATGGCAATGTCCGCGTGCTGACTCGGCATGGGTAAGCAGCGCGGCGGGCGGGCAGGATTCCCCAGCGCGCCTGTTATCTTAGCGAGCCAGCCTCGAACGGAAGCAGCCTTCAATGTTGTTAAGTACGCTACGGAGTACTCGGCCGACGTAGGTACTCGTACGCAGTATTCGCAGTGCAATGGATGCGTGTACGAGTATCCAATGGTATGCGCTTGGCCACGGATAATCCCCGAAAGGAATCCCCGGGGGAGACGAGGACGAAGGCAGGCATCAAGGCGAGCTGGAAAACGAGCGGGTATTAAGCGAACAGGAGCCGAGTCGATATTGCCACGGCGTAGGAGACTCGCCGCCATGTAGGATGATTGCAGCCTGTCGCACTCAAGGTAAGGTGGCTACCTGCCAATGTGCTTTTAGGTATGTATGTATGTTGTCTTGGCTCGGTGCGACCTTTGCCCAATCTCACAACTCCAGCTGTCGTCGCCTGAATTGGGGCGGTTTGGCGCGAGGGAGGACGCCAGAAGGTTTTCCTCTGCTTCCGTTCGAGGCTGGCTCGCTAAGATAGGCTGCTCTCAAGTGTGGTCGAGCGACGGCCAGCATTGCCTTCACGGCGGCTCATGTTTGTGCTCGCGTAGGTATGTATCTTACTTGACAATGTACTTCACTGCTTCAGTGCTGGCAGGCTCGCAGGCATGACCAAGCCATGATTCTCGACTTGATTCTATTGGCAAGTACGAACCATGATGTAGGTTGGAAGTTCAATATCACTACCAAGGTACCAGGTAAGGTACATACCTCTGGTGTCTGTGAATACCTATATGTATCCATCTGGGTTCCTACATGTATATTGGGTATGTAGTAGGTACCTGGTGTTGCAGGTCGTTCCTACCTATGCGTACAGTGTGGTGGCGGGGTTGTATGAGGAAACTGCACGATCGGAGGTGGCCATTCGAAACCTCTCCCAATACAACATCCTCACATTCATTTGGTTCAAGCCACGGCTCTACGTGCTGTCTGCTGGCTTACCACCATCTCCCACCTGTGCGCAACAATACCGACATGTAAATGTAGGTTAGGTCCGATGTAAGGTAGGGAGATGTTTCAATATTCTCTTTCCCCGTGCTGTTTACCTACCTTACCGTAGGTACGTAAGTGCCATCCATCCGTTCAGACGTGTGTAAGTATTTCGAGATGAATCCGCCTCGTCCCGTGCCTGGCACTTTCTGTGGCCTTTAAAACCTCGGCCTCGCCCTAATCCCCCTCTTCCCTCCTCCCCTCCTCCTCCTCTTCCTCTAAACCAGCATTCCCGCTCACCGGTCATAGAAGATGGCAATCAGCTTGATCTTAGCATTCATCAGCTTGACCCCCTTCTGGAGGCCCCCGATCACGATGAACTCGCGCAGGCGCAGCTGGCCCCCGGAGTTGGCACAGAGCTTTAGGATGCTCTTGGCCAGCGGACCCTTAACCAACTTCTTGTATGCCTCGTCGCCCGGCTGGAAGCTGACGGGCTCGACCGACGTGAAGTCGGCGCCCTTCTCGCTGTAGCCCTTCTTCATGGCCGCCACCGTCTCCTTGTTGGTGATGGACTCGATCCCCACCACGTCGAGGCCGCTCAGGCCGGCCGCCCTCCCCGCGGCGGACTGCCAGTTGAGCCTCAGCAGCTGCCACAGGCGCAGCTCCGTCGTGCGCGGCTGCCCGGGCTGCCACCCGTCCGGCGCCAGCCACGCCTGCTCGAACGTGTAACCGCCCTGCTTCGCGCTGATCTGGTACGTGTGCAGGCTCTGCCCCGTCATCATGTAGATCCCATAGTCCCTCCAGCTCCAGTCGTCGTCGGCCCTGCGCAGGTAGGGCTCCACGAACCCGGGCGCGGGGAACGTGCCATGGCCCAGGGGCACGCGCACCAGCTGGTACGGCTGGAGGTCGCCGTCGAGCACGCGGCGCACCAGCGGCGACGGCGATGACGACGAGCGGCTCTCATGTAGTAGCGGCGGCCGTCCGGCGGCGGCAGCGACGGTGATGGGGGAGGAGGAGCAGCGACGAGGCCGGCGGCCAGGCCGAACCAGGCCGCGACGGCCACGAGCATCGAGAGTAAGGACCGGTGCTTCATCTTGAAGCGACAGCCGAGGGGGACGCGACTGCTGTAGAAGGGAGAGGCAGCGGTGGAGAGACGACAACGACATACGATGCACCCACGAGACACGACAGCTATGCCACTTGGTACGGCAGCGGAGCCGGCGGTCTTATACAGTGTCCCCAATGCATACCTCCCACTAATGAGCAAGCGTCCAGCATGTGCCGGTGCCATTGGACCGGAGTGGGGATAGATTGCCTCCCAGAGCCGACAGCTCGCCGTAACCGACTGGATTTAGAACGCCAATATAAGCGGACTTTTGCCCCGCGTGAGGCTCGGACGAGGGGGAGAGGAAAAGAGAGAAAGAAGCACGAAACAAGAAAAGGCAAATCAAGGACAAAACGCGGGTACGATTGAGGTTGATGATGGGTCAAGGTCTATTTAAAGAAGCTGACTGTGTGCGAGTCGGCGATGTGCGCGAGTCGGCGATGTGTTGTGCGAGTTGGCAAGGCATTGCCTGAGGCATTCCCTTGTCTTGACCGAAGCCTCCGCCGCCACCTCTCTCACAAAGCTAACGCGGTCCGGGAAAAGAGTAAGCAGTCCACCGGCTCCTCGCCTAGGTTGTGGTATATTGGTGGCAGCGGACGGAAGCTACGAGTAATAAGTTGGCCCACGGCACTCCCCCCTCTTCGGTGCTCACCGCGATCTGGTGCGGCTTGAGACAGGCAATCCTGGTGCCCCGAAGCGATCCGAACGCAAAGCTGGCACTCGCTTCGTTTGACAATCGCAATGCCTTCACGCGGAGCCCTTCGAGCAGCGCAATGCCGGTATAGATGTCTGCAAGTCTTTACATTAGCCATGTGCAGATAGACAAAGAATACATAACATACGTGGTGGGTACCTGGTCCTCAATGACACAAGACACACGGAGATGGCACCCAAGTCTCCGTTCGGGAGTGAACAGTTGACGTATACGGTAGAAAGTTTCTCTTCCCTGAAGTGGCAGAACTAGAGCTCTGGGCTCTGGTTCAGTCTCTCATGTTTAGGTTACTAGGCAGGTATCTATTGAGTCTATATGTGCGAGAAAGGCAGCCGGGGGGACGGATGATGAACGAGTGCATGGCCGGCAGCAAAAGCAAGACGCCCTCGGCCCTTTTCCGCTTTTGTCTCCTGGGACACGGCCGTTGAGGCGTGTACTCGCTTTTCTCGCTTTGCCTCCCCTTCTTCTTCTTCTTCTTCTTCTTCTTCTTCTTCTCTCTTCCCCAGCCACTGCTGGCTGCGACGGCATCGATGTCTACCTAAGCCAGTATGGGAAAGCCACCCCCCCTTCACACGTCGCTGTGGTGGATGAAGTTGGCCAGCTCGTCCAGCACCGCGTTGATGGTCTTGATCACGGGGCTGTTGCCGTGGCACACGTGGTTGTACGCGTAGTAGACGCACTCCCTCCACTTGACGACGCTGAACGCCGGGCCCGGCGTCAGGTTCTTGGTCTTGCAGTCGGGCAGGCGCGGCTGGACGCAAGCCCACACCTCCTGCTGATTCGGATTTTGGTTCTGGCTCGGGCTCTGCTCGCCCTGCTTCCCCCCGTCCTTTGCTGCCGCCGCCTCCTCCGAGTTCCCCGTCGCCGTGGTCTGCTGCTGCTGCTGCTGCTCCCTGGCGTCCTTGCCGCTCAGGCCCGCCGCGGCCGCCTCTTCGCGGTCCACCGGCGCCTGCGTCAGCGTGGCGCCCCCGGCCGCGGCGGGGTGGCCTGGGCCGGCGGCCGGCGAGGCCGGCTGCACCTCTTCCCCTCCCCCTACTCCCGCGGCCCCGGAGACGACGGGGAGTGCCAGCGCGCCGCCGGGCGCCCAGCTAGCCGCCAGAAGCAGAGGCAGCACAGCGATTAGGCGCATCTGGTTTTACTGACACGAAATAGAAAACACAAGGTTCAGACAGGTTCTTGCCCGCTTTCTTCGTTTTTCTTCTTTTCCTCTAGATTCCTTGGCCCAGCTCGGATTCTGAAGGTCTTCGTCCTTGTGTCTCCTCGAGCAACGCACAAAGGGGCTCTCGGTTTAATTAGCTGTGGTGTAGCGGCCTCCTCTGCGGCCTTTCTGGTTTGGGATACCTCGTGTGACCGAGTTGGAAAGTTGCCTTGGAATGTGTTGTTCTTGTTGTCCTTGTTGTTCTCGTTGTCGATGATGATGATGACGATGATGATGAGATAAGAAAGGGGCCCGCCCCGGCCGTCATGGACGGTTTGCTGCAGCCTGCCGCGGTCGACGACGAGGGGAACCCGGATTCCTATGCCCGGATTTTCCTTTTCCCTGCCGCTATTCCCTGTCTGTTGTATTCGTGCTGCCGTCGTGAGAGCGGCCGTCGCTTGGTTGGGTGTTGGATCGTGTGGCACGGGGCCGGGCTGTATGGGTCAGAGTGAGAGCGCGCGGGGCGGGCGTCGTCAGCACCGAGGCCAAGCAGCAGAAGAGTCGCTTCATATCAGAACGTCCCCCGAGAGAGGCTCCACGCAGAAGCTGACATTTAGTCAAGGAAATGAGGGGTTCGATCTCTCTCCTCTCTCGCCTGCCTGGGGCGGGGACCAGCCGGGGGGGGGGGGGGGGGCGTTCGGGCTCGAGCCGTCTTATTATAAGAAACGATAAGCAGCAACAGCAGAAGGCAGCCCCATCGTCGCGCCGCGCCGCGCAAACGCCCGCCCAGCCGCGATTTTCAGGCTGATCACGGCCTCTTTCTTGGCTTGCGTCGCAGGCAGGGACGGAAAACCCCATTTCGCCTCCCTCGACCCGGGCTTCGGATGGCAAATCGAGCCACTTTGGAGACAGGAAAGCCCTTGGGCGCGTGAGTACGATGGGGCCCCGAGCAGAAGGCACCCCGGCTGGCTGGGCGAGTTGTCCCGCTCTCGCAACGGAGACTGGGCGCAGATCCGGGCCATGGCGGGGGGGAATGCGGCCGTTGCGAGGGGCCTGCGCTACCGAGGACGTCAGGTGGTTCAACCCGTCCTCGTGCGGCGTGTGGCGGCGAGGGTGGCGAAAAGGACGAAAAAGTGTCTGGCCCCGACAACTCTTTTTATTTTCTCGCCACCCGGATAACTCTCTCTCTCTCTCTCTCTCTGTGGCCCAGACACCCGGTGTCACTCGGTTCAAAGGGAGTTGGGAGACACACAGGTATTTTAGTCGAATTTGTCCGAACAGGCACTTTGCGCCTTCTACTTCAACGGCGAGTTGTTGTTGTTGTTGATGTGTTTGCTTTTCGGCAGCTGCGTTGGATGCTGTCCTGGTCTGACGGCGTGTGGCGAGAGGGCACGTGGCGTGTGATCGACAGATGGCTACGGCCAAGAAACACGGCGGCGGGGGTTTCCTGCCCTTTCTCTCTCTCTCTCTCTGTGTCTCTCTCTGTCTCTCTGAGTCTGAGGGCTCGTGGCTGGTCTGCCGAGGCTGTGTGGCGGGTTGGCCAAGACGATAACGCCCCCCGTACAGCGAACGGCCTGGCTCGACTCGGGGAGGGACGAGACCAGCCACCTCTTTTAGAACAGAGCCCACGAAAGCTTGGCTTTTCATTCACTCATTCGATTAGACCGTTGTTCGGATCTTCATGCGCCTCGGGCTTCTCTCAGCAGCAGATGTCGGTTCTGTTCACTCTGCGAACCCACCTTGTCTTGTCCTCACGCCTACAACTCAAGTAAAAGAAGAAGAAGAAGAAGAAGAAGAAGGCGCTCAACCCAAGCCGCGACGGAGATGGGGAAACGGGACGGGTGGCGAAGAGTCCTGACAAAGTCGACAAGTCATAGCAAGGTCGCGGGTGCAGAGGCGAGTTGGCCACACGAAGCCACGTGCGGCAGCATCTCGCGCGCTGACGAAGCTTGCCTCCGGTTTCTACTCCCCCTCCCGCCGATCATCACGGTCTGCTTGGTACGGAGGGCGTGTACTGCCTGCACGTGCCCGGTCCACATCTGTTGCTATTCCAGGTCGCCGAGGCTGATGACTGGACTGACTGACTGGGTAGGTAGGTAGCTGGTTGTGGGACGGCGCCAGGAGAAGACAATCGCGCGAGGTTGGGTCCGTCCGCTGGCTCGCACCGAACCTTAAACCTTCCGAAGAATACACCAACGGCCCGGGAAAATATCCTCTTGACACTGGCGTCTTCTTGATTCTGGGCCGGGGACAATGTTCAGCGCGCCGAGCCCCGACTTGGCCGTCGCCACTACCAATGACCCGCACACCATTGCCACCGCCACATTCCGTGTGTGTGTGTGTGTGTGTGTGTGTGTGTGTGTGTGAAGGAGGGGGAGGGAGTTGACTTTGGCGGTAGTCACCACGTAAGTTTCGATCAGTCGGTGACTTGGTTCTCTTTTTTCGTCTCATTTCAGGGCCGACCACTGTGAGTTCGTTTCGCATGAGGTCGGGAGGCAAAAGTGGCAGCTACTCGGAGCTTGCTGAGATATGCCTCTGTCAGCGCTTTTGCCCCCTCTCTCTTCTGTTTTCTTCCCACTCCCCCTCCACCCCCCCCCCCCCCCCCCCGGCGATGGTCACAGGTCTGTTCAGCCTGCTCAAGGTCGGTTGTGCCTGCGTTGGTTCCAAAGACCAGACCGGGTTGGTCCATCTCCAGGGACGAAGGCCACTTGCCGAGGCAACAAAGCCATCCCTGTGCATTTTTCCTCGTATCGAGCGGCCGCGCTCGGCCGGAGCGGCGAAACCAAAGACGAGTACCGTCCGGCTGATGCAGGACATCTTCGACCATCATTTGGGGCTGTGGGAGGCGATGAGAGATTAAGAATCGGCCAAGTCGTCGTCGTTGTTGCCGTTGTGCTGCCGTTGTCCTCCCCTCCCCCCCCCTCACGCCCCGTCACTACCACCACCACCACCATCATCACCATCATCACCATCATCACAGCTTGGGCGCTGGCGAGTCTGCGTACGCTCGGCACATTTCTTGTCCCCGGCACACCCGCCCCCCCCTCCTCCCCGATCGGCAAGCCAAAGAGAGAGAAAGAGTGCCGACAGCCGAAAGAACTATCCCGCCCTGCCAAAAGAGGTCCGGCGGCTGGGACCCCAAGGCCTGACCGCCGCAGCGCGCGCGCATCGCCCACATGTGGAATTCGTCGTCGGAAGGCGGCCCCAGCCCCGGCCCCGCTCGCCCGTTCCCGCCGCAGTCCCGAGACGTGGCGCCGCACGGCTCACAGAAGGCTTGACCGGTAAAGACATTGCCCCCCCCCGCCTTCGTTCTTTCTGCCCGCGTTCCAGCGGCGCGCTGAAATGTGGCCTGCGTGCGCGCGAGGTCACCGGAAGGAAGGATTCGAGAGTCGACGAGAGGCTGGTCAGGTATATCCTCTCAACTTCCAGACTTGATCTCGCCTCGCCGGAATCCATCTCGCTATTCCGTTCGCGCTTCGCTTCGCAGCCATAAAGATCTGAAGAGAAGGAATGGTGGGGGGGGGGGACAGGGGAAAGTGAGGAAGAAACAAAGCGTCGTGTTTGAGACAGATAGGCAGATATCTGTTCGCTCCGCCTTCTCGGGAACTCGGCCGGCTGTTGAGATGCCGAGACGTGTCGTCGTCGCCGTCGAGGCTGCCCACCAATCAACCAACTAGAGAGAGAGAGAGAGAGAGAGAGACTCGAGATACCCAACCGGCATTGGCTGACCGGCCCCTGAGAGTTGGTGAGCAAAACAAAGCACGTGTTTGACCATCATTACTTAATCCCCTGCCAGTGGCCCGGCGCCAGCCTGAGCTGAGCTGATCCCCAGCATATCTGGTTCAGTCTGGGCTATCCGACAGCACGACCCAGGGTCCTCGAGAAGTCGGCCGCCCCGCCGACTGGCTTGCGATAACACCATGTTCCACGCCCATCATTGTCTCAGAATGAACAAGCCCCCCCACCCGAAGATCGAGACAAGGCCTGGGCCCCGAGAGGCATGCAACGTCGCCCTGGAGCTGGGACAAGGGCAAACCGTGCCTGTTTGTGCATTGCTGGTCTCTACACCTCGCCGTGGCACCAACCTCGAGCCGTACCTTACGATTGCACGAGTACAAGCCGTCAGAGCAGTCCAGAACCGTTCGCGAGCCAGAGGCACAAGATACCGGGGCGTATGTTCATTTTGGAGTTTCTCTTCATTCTTGGCCACGCGCTGGTATCCACTCCCCGAGAAGAACTACCAGCTCGGCCCCGCGGCAAGCATCCCCTTGCCGTCAGGCGGTGATAGAGGCCCAACACCATTAGGCTGCATGCGCCTCTGCCGGATCCTCATACGGGACCATTCGTCTTGATCATGCCAGCCCCCTGCAGCCCCAAACTCATCTGGTTCGGGGCGCGCGGGTAGGGAAGCGAAGTCCCCTTGTCCGATATTCACAGAACCGACCACCGCTCAGCGACGGAGACTCGCAGCGGCGCGCGGCGCATGGCGCATGGCGCGGAACGCCTGGGCGTCTATCCAGTCCCTTTCGTGCGCCGCCACACTTATACACCGTGATTCGGGGCGGAATAGCCTCCTGCCAGATCCTGCCGCCCGCCAACGCCCGTTTGACACACCGCCAGCCAATAGAAAGGTAATCGAATAAAGCAAAGCGCCAGAACTCCATGCAGTTGAATACATACTCCATGCGTAAGACCCAGACCCCAGGGTTTGGGCGTGCCAGTTCATAATATTGACATGTGCTTCGTGAAGGGTATTAAACGTGCAAATAGGCAGAGCATCTCCCACCACTTTCGTCACAACCCAAGTGGCGATAAGCGTCAAGGACTCATGGCTTCAACATGGGAAGCCTACATCCCTTCTTCGCCGGCCTTGCAAAGTTTGATCTCTCTGCCCCATTCTGACTTGAGAACCTGGGATGCTGTAATCCGCCTGGAAGGGTTGGGGTCAAGAATCGAGTAGATGACGTTGCGGCATCGAGCCTGCCCTGGATTAGTACGACGAGAGACCGGGATGGAGGGTGGGCGACCACTTACACGATGCAGAGACTCGATCGGGCCATACCCCTCCTCATCGCGCCGACCCTCCAAGTAACGTTCGTAGAATTCGTCTTCGTCCTTTTTGGCTACCCTCCAGAGGTGGCGGCCGGTGCGCATCGCCATGTAGATGACACCGCAGGCCCACACATCCACAGCACGAGCATCGAACTCTCTGTCGACATACTCTTCAGGGGCGATGTAAGGCGCCGATCCACAAAGACCCGAGACCATGTGGGCATCGTTCTCCCAGGCCATCCGGAAACACTCGCCATTGCCGAAGTCGGTAATCTTCAAGGCACCGTGCATAGTCAGGAGGAGGTTTTCCGGTTTCAGATCCCGGTGCGCGACGCCCATCTCGTGCATGTACTCAACACCGCGCATCATTTGCTTAAAGTAGCAGTCGGCTTCGGAGACCTCCAGTTTGCCGGCAGCGAGGACGAGGGTGTAGAGATCGCCGCCCGAGCAGTATTCCATGACCTCGCAGTAGTCGCCCTTGTTGTCCTGCAGCAGGTCGAGAGTATGAATGACGTTGGGATGGCGCAAGGACGACGAAATACAGAATTCAGCCGTGAGACGTTTGCTGTATTTCTTCTCGTTCTCCTCGGGTCTGCGACGGAATTCCTTGACAGCGAACAGCTTCTCCACGTTGTCGATCTTCTTGTGGGATATCCGGACGATACCAAAAGCGCCTCGGCCGACAACCTCCTGGCACTTGCCGTATTTTTCAATCAGAGTGGTGGTCGCACTGGGTCCTCCCTTACGGTCTGAAGCGACGGAGTCCTTCTCTTGTTTCAATGTGTCGACCCAATTGGACACCAGGGACAGATCTGTCGCGGGGACCTCCTCTTGCTTCTTCCCCAACAAGGTTTTCCACATGTCGGACAGCTTCTCTTGACGCTTACTCCCCTTGAGGTGGTGCTCGTGACCGCCCGCGACGTCCGGATTTACGACATACCGCTGCGATTGTGGATTCCTGGGAGCCTGAGTCGGGTCGACAGTAGATGGTTTGCGCGAAGGGCCGGAGGGCTTGGAGGTGACGGATTTGGGAGCGGAGACCTTTGCGGGAGCGGGTGTAGAAGCTGGGGTGGAGCTGGGAGGTGTGCGCTTGGGCTGAGGAGAGTTCTCGCCCGATTGGGACCTGGGCGCTTCGCCTTTTGTCGAGAACATCCGGGTCAGGCGGTCTTTGACGGACCCCTTTTCGAGGGTCTTCCCATCGAGGGAGCCATTGATGGGCTGGCCATTGGTGGGCTTCAAACTGGGCGATCTCGAAGGGAGGTCGACAGATTTGAGGGACGATTGCTTGGAAACGCTTGGCGAGTTGGTCTTCTCAGAAGCCGTCGACATTCCGGGCGACGAGGCGAGGGCGCAATCTACGGGCGGGTGCGGGCAGGAGACAGTGGAGCGATGGAGCGATGCGGCGGACCGGGCCCGGAACGGCGGCGATGAGGCTGGGTGGTACAGATATGTATGGGGCGGCGTGCAGGCGCAAGACAAATGCGTCAGTCTCACACGAGAGAGAGAGAGAGAGAGAGAGAGAGAGACGCAGGGTAGGTCGTCGTCCGGGCGAGGGAAGCGGGCAGGGCAGCGTCGATCAATTCTTGGCGGGGTCCTGTGAGTGACGATGCAGGGCGGTAGGGGCGTGCGGGCGAAGCGAGGCCTGCGGCGAGGGGGGGTGGACGGGAAATCGGGCGGCGAAAAATCGCCGGTGGGCTAGGCCCAAGTGCTGACAGCACAAGAGGCAGAAAGCGAAGCGGCGATGAGCTGACGGGAGGGTTTTTGGGGCGGCGCAGAAGGAGAGGGAGGAGGAAGAAAAAGAGGGAGGGAGAGGAAGAGAGAGGAGGGCGGTGGGATGGCCGGGCTAGGCAATACGGAGGAGACCCGCGCGAGCGAGAGCAGTGGACATCCATCCAGATCAATCCATGGACGGACGGGGCACGCAGGCGGGCGGGCAGGGCCAGGGCCAGGGCCCGGACAGTGGAACTAGAGGCTGGAGGCAGGTAGTCCAGGGGTGGTAGGGCACGGCAGCTGGAGGACGGGAGCGGGCTCCAGTGGGCTGGCCTGGGCCGGCTGGCTGCCCGCGAAAGTACGGCAAGTACCTACTACATACATCTACAGACATCCATGGTAGGAGGTAGTGCTAGGGTAAGGTAGGTAGTAGAACCTCGAGTCACTGCCCGCGCATCTGCCCGTCGGCGTGTGGTGTGGATGTGAGAGTACAGTGCTCCGGCCAGGGTTCGTGAGGTGGCTGTAACAGAGGCCCTCCTACCTAAGATTTACGAAGGTAAGGTAGTAGACCTGGAGGCTGGCACAACAGGCAATGGAATGTATCTGGGCTACCACCTCATGAGGGTTCCATGGGACAATAGGTAGCAGGTACAGGCATGGAAGCGTACCACCGTGGGTAATTCCTGTTTCCAGGAGGGTATTGCTCGTGTGAACCCACCACGATTCCCAGTGGGATGGGAGGGCCCTGAGCACGACAGGTACCTACTTTACTTTCCCGCGGACTACGAAGCCGTACAAGAGGGCTGTGAACGCAAAAGCGCAAATCCCTTACTCGTAGGTAGGGCCGGTGGATTCACGGCAGGCTGCGGGACTGGAGCAGCCCCGTGGGCCCCTCCGCCGTGGTATGGAAGGTGACGAGCAGCAGGAGCCGGAGCAGGTACTTGATCCCAAGCTTGGAAAGAGGCTCGGGAAAAGGTATCCCGACACGCCCGGCTCCAGCTGTCCGAACCTGGCTGGCTCGGGCGTGGTTGTTGTTATTACCAGACACAAGCGCAAGCAATATTTCGGAGACAGCCACGTCCCCACGCACGCGAGACCGGTCGGCGGCGGCGGCGTTGATGGTGACGGCCAAGGGCCACCCAGCCAGGGTCGCTCCGCCTCGGCCGCTCAGTAACTGCATTTCGTTCCCGTCAGAGGAAAAGGTCGGATTAATCATCCACCCAGACGATCAGAGGCAGCCGACCGTTCAAGTTGGCCAGCCAGAGAAGACTCGGTCGGAGGGCCGCTTCGTTCTCTCTTTCGCTGTTTGCCCCGTGTCTGTCTGTCTGTCTGCCTGCCTGTCTGTCTATTTTCCATCGTACCCCTGCAGCGACCGCGTCTCATCAGTGTCAAGTAAGGTCCGGGCAGGTGGGCAGGTGAAGGGGGGATGCGAGTACTCGTGCCACCCTGAGTACGTGGGTCGCAGCATCAGGTCCAACCCCAGAGTGAGAGTGTGAAAGTGCGGGTGGAGAGCCAGAGGGATTCAGGGGAGCCGCCTGGGAAAGACGCGGGCCGCCGTCCTGCGCCGGTCAAGGATGCGGATTCCCCGTCCTGTCCTGTTCAAGCTGTGATGAGAAATCTCCCTGTGGCCCGCGCGCTCTGTGTTAACTTAAATAGCCCAATGGGGGGGCCCCAGTGGTCCGCGACAGAGCAGAGGCAGGCAGGCATGTCGCAAAAGTCCTCGTGGATGCGGTGAGGCCCGGCCAGAGTTTTCCTGTGGTTCGCCGGCGGCGGACTCGACTCATGCGATCCCGCCTGACGGAAGGCGGCTGATGATAGCAAGGGGTTTCGGTCGCCCGCGGCGCGCGGACCAGTCCCCGCGTGCGACAACCCACGAGTCGGCTTCGTCGTGGGCGGCGAGTGCGCGCATCGCGGCCTCTGGTTGGGCGACCTTGGCCGTGTGAGAGCCTTGAGCCTCGAGCCTCGAGTCGCACAGACAACACCCACCCATCCACCCATCCACCCATCCACCCATACACCCATCCACCCATACACCCCAAGCGGCCAACTCAATTCGACCTATTTGATCTACGTGTACGCCTGTTTTGGGACTCGTCGTTGGGACTTGTCACTTTGGACTGTTTGCCTCTCTGCGATTTTTGGTCTCAGCTCAGCCTGCTTGCAACAATGTCTTCTGCGCCGGAGCCTTGCTTGCTGGGGTCGGGTCCCTTGACGCACCTGTCTGGTAATTCTATTTTTGTAGACAGGAGAGTTGGGAACACCGCCCGCCGTCGCTTTCACCCACCGCTGCGCTACGACTTGGGCAGGCTCGACACCCTCCCTAAGGTCCGCCCCCAGCTCTGTTGGTTCTGTCTGGATCCTGCGATGACGACCGAGCGGGGGCTCGCCCGTGGCTGAGACCGCTGTGACGACAGCAATCGCAGACTGGAGGTCCCCCAAGTCGGGTGAGAAATAAGGCGGTTGCGTCCGGCTCGGTTCTGCCGCGTGCAGAGCAGGCTTGATCCTCGGCAAGGATTTGGAGTAACCCTCTCAGCCGGGGATAATAATAAATAACCTTTGGTCAGATCCGCTGGATGTGTCTCTTGTGTCCGGGAAACGCCCACACGCCCACGACGCCCTCGACCATCCAGCATCAACAGGCACGAGTACGGGTACGAGTACTGTCACTGCCCAAACTGGCACTGGTGGTGGGCCGTGGATGCACGCAGATGGACGATAGACATAATACTGTCGACGCCCTTCGAAATTGTGGGCCTTGTCGACCGCCCTAATCAGCGTGAAGACGAAGACGAAGACGAAGACAAGGCATGGGGAACTTTTCGCCGGCTGCTGCTGGATCTTGCGGATTTGGAGGTCTCGACCTAGGGATCAGGCGTCTGCGAGAGCATCCGTGAGAATAGCCTGCAGCAAATGGTTGGGAGCGAGGCTACTGGCGGCTATAACCACCCGCTCCAGAGCTGGGTTGGAAGAAGCGAGACGGTGCCCTCGGAGGAGCAACCATGCACGAGTACTCGTAGGTACCGCCCATCTGCGATGAGGCGCTAACGCCGTGTGGCTTGCAGAAGCAGGTACGAGTACCGCGAGCTGCACCCATCCCTGGGGTCAGGCGAGGTAGCGTATACTGGAACTAGGGGAGGAGCCTGCGCTTGAGGCCCCCCATGCACTCGTACATCATGTAGATTACCATCAAATGGAGATAAAATGGTGGATGAAGCTGTGTCTCGGCATTCGGAAAGGTCGGGAGCCCCTCCAGTAGCAAGACGGTCCCAGTAACGCACTGGCACCCAATACGGTACTCGTACAGCCTCGTGAGCCTGTGTGGACAAACCTGGAGTCATCACGTCCTGCGCTTGGGCCGGTGGACGGTTAACGTCATACAGCACCCCCAGAGTGCTCCGTATAAAATGGATGGGATCCATGTCGGGTTGGAGGGTTGAGGCGATTCCTCATCTACGATTACCTTCGTCTGGACCACTGCTTGAAGTACCCTTTTCCGATTGCATCAGGCATAGCATGCCGTCTCCAGATTTGTTCGGTACACGCAGGTGCTCTGGTGGTGTAGTACCGAGCCACACACACCACCCATGCCCATACAAACACTCGTAGTCGCGCAGGCGAAGCAGCGAGTGGGGTTGGGGCGGCCAGGCAAAGGCAGAACAGCACTAGTCGCTGCAAGTGTCTGGTGAGATCACCACTACCGCCTGAAAATTTCACGACAGGGCAAAGTGGGCGTGGAATCAACTGGAACGACCGCTTGCTAAGCCTTCATGCCGGCCCGGAGGCACCAAAGTCAAGTCGAAGGTTCGGTGCGGGCCTCATCACTCATCAGTCGCGAGCCAAGCAGCATACTCGTACCTTGCTGCAGGTCTCGATAAACCTCCGGCTGCGTGCGTACGCAACCGTGCAACCCATAACCTGCTCACCCTGATCGCACGCGCAAACCTACGAGTACACAGGTACTCGTGACGACACAAATACCAAGAGGATGGAAATTCTTTGCCTTTTCTGGAGATTGTCGCCTCCAATGGCTGGCCGCGGAGCCAGTCTGCTGATGCCTCACTCCTATCTTGCATCCATTGGATGTGCGGTACCAGGCATCGGATCAGATGCACATTGCGTGTCTGGCAGCTGCTGGCATCTCCATCGGCTGTCATCCACCGCCAACGCAACCTCTTTGAAGCCGAAGGCCAGCCTACAAGGGCAGAGGCTACTGACTAATAACAGCAGCCCACCATCAACGGGAGCAGATGATCGCAACCAGAACGGAGTGCGCGCAAGCGGCCGCAGACTTGGCTTGCGGTCCTCCCCTGGGACCTGGACGCAAAAGACCTGACAACGCTGGACCCACGCATACGAGTAGGGCCTGGCTCCATACTCCGTACCTCTATCACGAGACCACCTTCCTTGTGCCGTGGAATAGTCTCGTAGCGAGCGACAGACTGAGTACCTTATGTACCTAAGTACCTATTTTGCTGACAACTCAGCCCCGACATCAGCGGCACGGGAGACGATGCGAAGAACCTCGCCTGCACTCATCTGGAAATCACGCGCCACGCGCCGTCAGCTTCAAACCAACCAGCTGGTAGGTAAGTAGGTATCCCGCTGACGGCACATGGCAGTAAGGAACACAAGCAAGAACCAGCCGAGGCTGCACCGCACCGCGGCGCGGCGCGGCAGCAGCCCACATCTCGATTTGCCACTTCTCTGATTGAGATGGGCGTTTTCTGTGCCAGTGGTGCGACGGCGCTCTGAAGGAGCAAGACGGGCGGCACCTGGCCAGGACATGACAAGCGCACTTACGTACCTGGCCACCGTGGCCGCCTAGCAAACCCGGCAAGTGTAGCGAGCCACAAGCGGGCGCGGGTAGAAAAGGACGTATTTGCAGGCGTCTACAGTGACGGTGCTTGCTCGTAGGAGCGGAGAGGCGCGCTCCACAGAGCCAATCTTTCGTCCAGGCCGCACGATTCGATCCGCAACTCCAGGAGTCAGGAGGCAGGGTTCCTCGCAGGGCTTTGCATGGCTTCGCAGGGGTTCCGAGCAGCGGCTGCACTGCATCGACTGTGGATGGGGAAAACTGGAATCGCTTCTGCAGTCTGGCGACACGTCACTTCCATATCGCCCAGGCACGCCTTTCAGGGTTTTCCAGGCGTCGGGGAGGGGGGGTTGTTGCAAAGTGGCTGGGTGGCCAGGTCTCTGGCAGGGACGCTGCCCTTCTTGGTCACGATCTGTTTCCGTGTTTCATCAGTGTTGGTTGATCTTGAACACGGAGTCCCGTCTTCACCCGTTGGCAACGAGTGTGTAGGTATCTAAGGTGGGTACGATGTCCTACAAGACAAGCCGTTTCCGCCATTTGACTGCGGGCCAAGCTGGCGCATTGCCTACCTATCCGTTCAGAACAGACCGGCTGCCACACTTGCGGAGGTATTGCGTACGAGTACACGGAGACAAATGTACATTATTGGCTTGGAATCGCACTTATGCAGGTGCTGCTCGTAGGGCCTACCCGAGAGCCTGGGGCTCGGTTATTTGGCCCGATTCCTGCCGAGGATCCGCTCCCGTCTGGTCCAGTCTCGTGTATCGCTATCGTCCACCAGCAGAGTTGGTGGCTGAGGCATGAGCAGTGTCGATTACTTGTTCCGGTATGTGCACCCAGAGCCCTGAGATGGGGGCTGTTTCCCGCGCGGTGTCGTGTGTTTGAAGTGGCAAGCCCGTCTTTCCCCCTTGTTGCAGAGTTGACTCGTCCAATTAATTGCCTTGACGAGAACCCAGATGCACACGGCCGAGTCAGCCAGCCCGTCTGCGGCCCCGCCCTTGGCAGCATCGCATACTCCGTACGAGTACTCGTACCACCCAGACGTACGAGACGTCGAGGGACGTGCATGACTGTGTTGAGTGTATGTGAGTAAAGCGTTTCTCTTATTAGACAGCATTGGCAGGGCTAGATGCCTGACATTGACCTGGAGAGTTGTCCTCAGTGTGCCTACGAGTATCGAAAAACATACCTACCTATCAGGTAGCAGGTAGTCATGTAATGTACTTGGGACGAAGCTTCGTTCAACGACAAGCCAAGTACTCGCATCGACCGCCGCAGCTGGGCCTATGAAAGGTTGGCAAACTCGGCTCGTAGGCAATGCGGCTGGGCCGAGTGTAGAGGCTTTTCTATGCATGTACGAGTATCACATCTATGGTATATAAAATAGCGAGATAGACCCAGCACTGTTTTTATCGGAGCCTTTTTGGTACCTGACTTCAAGTGTCTCCGTTCGTTTATCGGCGCACCACTTTCCAATGACGTCTCGCAAGATTCGTTCGAGCCCATCCTCGTCCAGACCAGTTCCAATGCTAGGTGTCTTGACTTCCAAGTAGAAGATAACGAATTCGTTCTGCGCAATGGCTCTGCTCGCATATTTCCTCCTCGTCGGCTTCGTTTCGAACCATTCCGTGACACCCTTAATCAATTCATCTGTACTTTTTTCGTCGGGCCTGTTGAGGGGCTCTTCAACGCCCCTGGCATCCGACGGCTCCATGATCGCTTCCCAGTCACGAGCGCCTTCTATGATCCAGCGAGAGCCAACACCATCCAGCTCGGACAGCTCTGACGGTTCCTCCTCGTCTCCGCGTCCGCGTCGGTCGAGACCATGAGGCTGCGCCGCGATGTCTGACTGGGGCAGGGCCGTTGCGACAGCCACCGCTGCCAGTGAGAGGAAAGTGAGGGGCTGGTAAAGAAGCATGTTTTGAGCCGTGATGAATGGGTTTTTCAAGTTGGGGGCGTTTCCGGCGTTGGGATTCGAGTGTACAGGGTGGTTCAGTTCATCTGTCCAATGTCTTAAGACCCCAAGGTGGAGGAGCCGCCTTGTTAAAGAGAAGTGCCTCAGGAGGTGCCTTTGGGCTCCAGGCTCCTGAGGCAGGGCCTTGCCTCCCAGCCCTGGGAACGGTAGTCTGTTCAAAGGCCGCGGGGGGTGGGGGCGACTGACAGTTCGGCGATGGACAAATCGGCGACTCGGCGCCCTCCTATTCTTATTCTGAACCGGGCCCCTGTCACCGGAACGTACCTCCTCGTACACGCCACCCCGCCAGATTACATCTGCGAGTAGAAACCTTGGGGGATGGGGGGGGCCAGACGTGCCGTGTCGATCTCATGCGCCAAGAGCAAGCCCAGGCATGGCGGCGGAGTCTTGTTATCGTACGAGTACACGCGCTCTGGGGGCGTCGACGGCCAGCCGGCTGGTGGGCACTTCTCACGAGTATCTGGACGAGAAAAAGGAAAAGAAGAAAAGAAAGGAAAGGGAGGCAGACGCATCTCGCAGGGTTTCCGACCTGCGATCGGACTGGAAGGAGCGCGCAGTGATGCAGGTGCCGCAGCCTGCGAATCTGCCAGGTAAAGTTCGAGCGTTACTAAGGGTGCGAGTCCCGGGAAGACGGAACGCGGTTCAAGAGAATTGGTGCATCAATCCCATCCACCATCGGGCATTGGCATCCCACGCAAGGTTGCCGACATGGCCTGCAAGGGTGCTAACCGTACCTGACGGGAATGCATTGACGCAATGGAAGCATGTGTGCTGTCGGGATGGATGTGAACGACGTCGAGGGTCCGGTTCTGCAAGCGTGCATGTCCAGGCGCAGAGCTGTGAAGTATGAATATGACAGCATGGGAGACGCCTTGGGTACCTCCATACCCATAAACGTAACCCCTGATCTACCTCCCACATGAGGAAAATCCAGCATTGACTCGTCCGGCATCTCCCCCAGCGGCATCGGTGGGTGAGGAAAAGCTTCTCGTGGTGATGTTGATTCCAGAGAGGGTTCATTCATCAATCCATCCCAGGTTCCATTGTACCTGCCCGAGAGCAGCGGGCAGCGCGGGCAGCGCCGGAGCGTACCTACATGTAGGTGGTAGGTATCTAGATATCTAGGTACATAGCGTGGGTGGGCAGGCGCGCACACACAATTGGGGCGGTCGGCAGGCGCATCCCGGCGGCCGGCACGCACTGCGTCATTCTTTCAGCTGGGCTCAGGTGCGCAGCTGGAGCGGCAGGAGCCAGCGGCCCTGCACCTGCACCCGACACACACACACGCACACCCCACACCCCGGCCTGACCACGCACACACACCCACGTACGAGAAGCCCTGGTTGATGAAGGGGGGGGCCAAACGGGATGTGGATGGACCCCACCACCTTTTCCCTTTCCGAACTGGCCCATTGTCGAATCACCAGGAACCCCGCGATCCCGATTGCAACAACCGCCAGCCGCCTCCACCACCACCACCACCACCACCGCTACAAGTACGTCGAGCAAAGAGAGCATGCGGGCGGCGGGTCTGCCTGCACTGTGCCTCTGTCCGTTGCCTTGCCTCGTATCCGTGAACATTGGCAGCTACACTATAAACGCCTACAGTACATCCATGCACCGCGAACGATGGCCCCTTTTTGAGCAGGCCTCTCTTCCTCTATGCAAACGACGGGCTTTTCCTTTCTTTCTTTAATTACTTCCCGCGATCGAATATCGATCAGCCGAGTCCCATACGGAGTACTCGTACCCAACCGACCCCGGAGCGTCAAAGTCAAGAGGCGACCGACGCGCCTGCCTGCCTGCCTGCCCACCTCTCCGCCTCGACTCCGCAAATCGCACCGGGGAACCCTTCGCTCAGCATGTGGAGGTGAGGCTAGTCATCCACGTGTGAGTTGTCAAGCCGTTGCTCGCAGAACCTAGCGCCCTGCTGTTGGCCATCCTTTCCTAATCCACCTGCACGGGCGTTGGCAGCCAGTCCGACCTGCGTGTCGCCGCCTCCGCCACTGTGTCCTGGGGAGGAGGTTGAGACGTTCTTTCTCTCCCAGCCCAGCTTATTCCCGTCTACCCATCGGCTCCGTCCACTGACTGGACTAGCCTGCGCATCTGCTTCTTTTCTTGGCCGCCCGCGTTGACCCATCCATCCGCCGAGGCAGGGTTCAGCATGGGGTCATCCGAGACGCCCGCTTATCAGAGATGGGCTGCCTCTGTTCTGTGGATTCCGACAGTCATACCTTCTTCGTGACCCTCGCACGGCGCACGGAGTGAGTGCATTGGATTTGGCGCGCATGCTGCGGAGTATCTCTCGCGCACGATTTCTTTCGTATGCCGCGTCACGGCCTACGAGATTGGAACAGCAGCCCAGGGCCCCCGGCGGCCAGAGGTTGACAGATGCACTTCCAAAGCCCCCCGGACGTCCGCGGCTGCCGGCTCCGCAGCTCATGTGCTCTGTTGTGTGTCTTGGCTCCCAAGCCGGCCTCTTGTTCTGGTCTGCCTGTCGGACACGGCGTCCTCCGGGTGGTCGTCGGGTGGTGGTGAGGCCGCGGGGAGCCAGCCGGCAAGACGGAGTCTCGAACCTCGTGGCGCTGCCGTCATCGCACTGGCCTCGCCACTCTTGATTGGCGGTGCTGACGATTGGGCCTGAGCGCTCGCCGGGCCGGCGAGTAAACAAATGGCTCATCTGACACCATGCGCCATTTAGCCACTTGAACCTCATCACCGCATCTTGCCCGGTGCCCCGCATCACACGCAGCGCTTGTTGGCCCCCCAGCTGTGTGTGGTCAGAAAACGCAGTGCCACGAGTACTCGTAGGTAGGCACTCGTACACATGCAGATTCTGCCGGCGGCAGCACGGTGCGTACCCGGTCCCCTCCACTCCCACTTGCACCGCGGGTTCGTCTGATGAATTCATCGGACGAATGGCACGGCGCCGCCCTAAAAGCTGGCGCAGCACCGGGGCGAGGCGAGGCGACATCGGTACACTCGCCGAGTCGGCGCGACGCACGCTGGCCCTCCCTGTTTCGATCTGTCAAGAGGTGAGACCACATTATTAGGGCAGTGGCGGCCGCAGCCCAGCCCAGTGCAGCCTGGCAGCCAAGACATGCGTCAACTGACACAGGCATCACCTTGCGCATGATGGCCTGGCGTCGTGTCGTAGCATACATGTACATACATATGCGCTCGCGCAGTAGCACTCCAACTGCCGTGCGTGCCAAGAAGACTTCAATTGCACCTTGGTCGCCGGTGCTCGCGGTACGGGTACGGGTACGGGTACGGTACGGGGAGGCCGCTTGCAGGGGATATTGCTACGAGCAATCACGGTTTGACCTCTTCACCCTCTCTCTCCCTCGGCCCTCACGCTCTTTATTCTTCAGACAGACAAGAATGCCAGCTCGTGCCAAGTGTGCAAGTACGAGTACTCGTGGAGCGTGTTAGGCTTGGCCGTCGGGCATATGACCAATGGCCCTGTTTCTTGTCGCCTGCGCTTACTCGTGGTACGCATAACTCGTGTAAAGCCTACCTAGGTAGTTACCGAGTATAGCGCGTGAATCAGAGAACCCTGCCCTCACGAGATGTGCGGCCCGCTAGCAACCACAAGTCCAACAAGTCCAAGTATCGATCTTCCCATCGGCCAAAATTCGTCGTCGGGTCTTCTTTCCTTCTTCCTGACTTCGCTCCTGAATACGCCGGCGGACAGTTCTCCGTGGTCGTAGACGATGTGGTGGCAGTAGTAGTCGTGGATGCAGGGCAGATGGGCAGGCGGCTCGCGAGTCCTGCAGCTGCCCTGCAGCCTCTTTCCATTGTGAATGCGTCCGTTCAGTCGCACTTCGTCAGTGATCTCCTGCTTGATAACATGTTCATTACCCCTGTGACTGGCCAGCATGTCGGACAAAGCTGGGCCATCAACTACCTGGGTTCCGTTCTTGCGCAATGTATATATATATCCTGGTAGTTGCCCAGACTGCCACCACACCTGGGTATTTTTTTCCCGCAGCCTTTGGGCTGATGCGTATCTCCAGGGTACATTGGACTACAGATGCCCGTCAGTGCGCCGAGGGGGAGGCTCATAACTTGGTGGTGGCTACGACGTTGGTGCGCAGTGGGTTGTGACCTGTCAAGGCGAAAGAATATGCCCCCCCTGCCCCCCCCCCCCCCCGAGGCCAGGTTGGTCCTGTCCTCTTGCACCAGGGCGTCTATGAACGCCATGATTCGCGTTATCGACCACCTGACACGCCTCCTCATGCGACATCACGTCGAAGCAGCTTCGCAAGAGGGTGGGCCACGTCTCGGACAGACTCGGTCGGCCTTGCCCGCGGCTACCATGGGTGGAGGCCTGCGATGGGCATGCGAATGGCCGAATCGCCTCGTCGCGACGGGGCTTGTCGCGTAAGTCTGTGGGGGGGTCGAGGACTCCGGCTGCCTTCTGCTCATGTGCAACATGGGGCATGGAACATCGTTGAAGACTGAGATCTCAAGTGCGCTCGCCGTCGTTTAGCAGCATGCAATCCTCAGCTGGAGATCTGTGCCTCGGTGCTACAACACCCCGCCCATGGACTTCGCTTGAGTGACTTTCTTCCAGCGCCCCCTTCAGCGAACTGACATATGGTTATATATATCGCTTATGCATGCGTCAGGGTGCCTGTGCGGTGTACGTCACGTCCCCCGGGGAGGTGCACCTGCACATGTCGAGAGACCGACAGAAACCGGGTACAGCGCTAGGTGCACCGTGAGGGGGTGGCACATTTGCCTGATGCTGTAGCTGCACACTTTCTGTCTGGTCTGATCGCAGAGGCGTCCGTGGCAGTGGGCGTGTGCAGTTGTCTGTGGGCGGCCACTACTCGTATTTGGGCTGGGGGGAAGCCAACACAAAACCCAGGTCGGCCGTCGCCGCGATATGCTTGCTATGGATCCGTTTTCTGGGTGATTTCAGTCGCAAGTGCCCTGCGGCTTTGATGGCGCCAGCTCGGCGGTTGGTGTGTAAGAGCTGAAAATTCTTATTGAACCCTGAGGAAAGCGGAAAACTTGAAGTGACGGGCGTCTCCCCTGCGGATGAGACCTTACAACTGGGTTTCCGGCATCGACACCAGCTTGCTGGAAGGCAGGCTCTGCCTGGACATCGGATAGCAATGTATCCCACCTTTACCAGCATACCTACTTAGCTCGAATGCCTGTGACTTTCAGCGGCTTGGCTACTCTATGCTGGATATCTGCCGAGTGTAGGTCTCTACGATATTTCACCATTACCAAGGGACCTCCAACCCTCGACGTGAAGTTACTACAGGCCGACGCGGGTGCAACACTTCGTGTTGAACAGCCCCCAGTCTCACAGTAGGACACACTGCAGAGAAGGCTGAAGAGAACATGGATGCCAGGACCTTCTCCGGCGTAGGGGTGGACAGAGAGCCTGGGCGGCCTCTCTGGGCTTCCTGGTCTGACCTGACAGATGGCGAGAGAGAGGAGACTCGGCTTTAAACACGACTACACGGCTATGTAGGCGCTCTCATGTCGATCAAGATGGGTTAGTGGGCGCCTGTCACTACTGATTGTCACAATGTCAGTAACACGGGCAGGCGACGGTAAAGTAGCTGGCCTGCCCCTCCAATCCTCGGATCACATCTGGTTCATTGAGACTTCTGCCATGGCTGATTCAAAAGGTTGAGAACCTACGTGCGGCTTTCATCGCGCAACTGCACCATGTATATAGTCTCTAGACTCGCAACTGTCAGCTCAGTCGCGTCCCAGAATTCATAACCCTCGCCCACTCGAAGGCCCCCCGCAGTCTGGAGACGGGATCAGAGGGAAACGGCACAGCTCACTAACATATAAAGACTCAATGAAGAAATAACTGCCGAAGGTCTTGGGCGTCCCAGGTCGGCATCGGTGCTGCCTTGTAAACTTTAATCTGCTAGCGAGCCTGGAGGTCGGCTTTGATATTCACAGTCACAGTCGGCACATCAACAGTCTCCCTATCATGACTTAGGTAGTTTCTCGCCCCTCGAGGCACACCCTGAGCCCGACACTACTGCCCGAAGAATGCCTCCATGTCAGGAAACACCGTTGTACATCATGGTCATCGTCGTCTCGACCACACAGTCCCCGCACCAAATCAGGCGCGGAGTCCGAGATGGGTGGCCTCCATTGGTCGTTGGTCCGCATCAGCTGCCCAGACACCACCATCACGACCAGCGTGGCCCGATCATGCACCACCACCCCGTTTTGCACCATTAAGAAGCCATGAAGCCATGCCTCTGCCCGTCCAGTGTGCCGGTCCCAGGTTCCAGCCAGGAGAGTATTCATACAAAGCAAGCCAGCACTTTGTGAATGAACAGGCTCACACATCGCATAGCACCGGGCCCAGGCACGTGTGTAAGTCGCGCTCCGCCCACAACCCGGGGGTCCGCGACACAGCTCGTAACGAGTGCTGGTGGTCCAGAGAGGGGCAGGGAGATTCCGGATGCAACGACTACTGAGACGCGCTGCCTGGATGAAATCAACGTCTACTCGTACATGGGCAGGGATGCCGGCCAAGAAGAAGAAAAGGCAAGTTCCGAGATCACCAGGGTCTTGGTCTGAGGCACGTGTGCATGGAGGAGTCCGACCTCAAACTTGGGATCTGCGGACCAACACTTTGTAGAGGGGCACCGAGAGCTTCGAGCGGTGGCTCGGGGATCGAATGAAAAAAAAAAAAAAGCCATGATCCCTCTGCGGGGGAAGACGGTGAGTGGAGAGGTCGAACTGATGCAAACGACTTGGACCGCCCGGTACGATCCCTCCCCCCAGATCCGGCCTTGGAGGCACAACGGGGGTTTAACGGGGACGGCCAACGCAAGCCCAAAGGAATATATCAGGACGTTCGCTATGCACATGGCCACGGTAGCGCCGCGAGAGGCGGACACATGTGGACTCGATGGTTCGAGACATGGACACCTGCATTCCGCCGGCATGGTACCTGCAGACGGCGACCGGAGCCGATGCGCGAGGGCGAGCGACTACTCTTGTCGCGCACTTGCGGAATGCCTGTGAGCTGGCACGGGGGAGATTTGGGCCCGGGATCTCACCGTGGAGGAATGGTTGTGACGGCCCGATGCCGAGTTGGCATCCGAATCCGCAAGTAGTCGACAGAGTCCCATCGTGGAGGAGATGAGTTGGAGTTCCCCGCCTGTCCAAAGCTGTGGACCTGGCCCGTCTGAGGGTTCACTGACAAGAACGGTCTGTATCGTTCCCATGATCGAGACTACCAGAAACCGAACCCCCCCCTTGGATGAGATGGGATCATGCAGGTTTGTAGGACTATCAGCACCCTGACATGGAGGGGCTCGCCAGCCCGGCAGATGTGCAGCATGAACGACATCCGTGTAACGAACCCTGCGCTCTGAGTCGCAGTTATCGGCAGTCAACTCTAGCCCATAGCGATCCGAGAGATTCTCGAGATTCAGCTGCGTTTCGACGAGCCCTCCAGAGACTGGACCATGATGTCAAGCTCGCCGTGGCCTCGTAGGTCTCGGCATGACCAACCCTGGATCAGCCCAGCACCCCCGCATCTGAGCGTAATCTCAAACGTCGCACTTTGTAACTGCGCGGGAGTTGAGACAGGCGCAGCGAGAACATAGCTCCACGCCCGCCAGCCCCCTGGCGCTGCAATGTGAGAGACACGGGCTGGACACGGGCTCTGATGATCTGGCGGTCACGTTTCACGAAGCTGCGAACTGGCGTTTCTCAGAGCCGCGCAGGCACCACATGTGGCAGGCCGGCAGGGATTGGCACGGATCGCACCAGGCAATCGCCGCACCGGACGGCGGTGAAGACAGGGATGGCCTCATTAGCGCTCCCTTGAGGCGGGCACGAGGGGGGTTTCGGGAATCCCATGAGACTGGTTGGGCCTGAATGACCCAGAGCTCGAGACCCAAAGCTCGACCTCGCCAGCGCTGACGAGTGCGCGGCGGACAGACCACCTTGCGAGCGTTAGCCAAGGCCATATGGTCGGGGATATGCGCTACTCGTGTCGTATCTATCGTCAAGAGGATGACCGATTCGCGGTGGCCCTCGCTCGCACGCGTCCACTCGTACTCATGAAGAGCGAGAGAGAGAGAGAGAGAGAGAGAGAGAGAGAGAGAGAGAACTTCGCAGCAGACCCCGGCGCCCCGGCCGCGGCGGGGAGTGGTGGGCCTGGAATGGGACCTGGGAGTCGGAAATAGCACACGCTATCCTCATCTGAGCTGTCAATGCACGCGAGAGCATGGGAGATGAGGCTAAGAGTCGCGATGAGTTGTCACACAGCCGCATTGACCGTGGCTGCTGATCAGGCCGCTCGGTGGCTTGGGTGTCTAGCCTTGCAGGGGCCTCCCGGCGGGCGGCAGCGCAGGCTGCCAACGTTGGCGACGGCGATGCTTCTTCTTTCTTTGCTTTGTGGGCGACGATGGCGGAAAATTCGTGGAATATTCCACACGCCTAATCTCTCGCCTTCTCCGCCCGGACGGAAGCCAGCCGAGAGCGCACGGGTCAGTCAGGCGGGCGGCTGGCGGCCTGGGGCCAGGCCCGACGAAGCCCCGGCGCGGCTTGTCCTGAGGCCTCGCACGCACACCTCTCGACCGCCTTTTGCAGGCCGCAGGCATAAAATGCTGGTTTGATTAACAGGTACGTCAGTGTGAGGGGGCGTTCCGACGGATAAGTACCGCGCCGGCCGTTGGGCCATGATGTCATTCATGTCCATTGATGAGCGACCCGCGCCCCGTGGCCCTCGCGCACTTCAGCTCAAGCCGCGCTCAGCTAGTCTGTTCTTGCATGCAACTATCGGCAAGGTCACCGAGAGCGTTTATGGGGCAACATGGGAGCCGGCCGCACGAGGCAGCCATTGGCCCTCCTCACCCCGTCGATGGCGTCTGCGCTTTCATGTACTCGTAATGAGACGCCGTTGAGGCGCCGGCCTGTCATGCCACAGCGCCGCCACACCGCTCAATGTCTCTGGCGTATCGGGAGGATCTGGCCGTGGGATGTGCTGTGCATGCCACAATTTCATGTCCGCCGCACAAGGCTACCTGCCCGGACCGCGAGGCCCAAGTGAGGAGGAACCGTATGTGTCCAAGGCCGACGACCTGCGACCGACGACCAGGTACCCAGGGTCTAGGACCGCGGGAGCGGAACACGATGATGTACGAGTACGCATCCTGGTACTCGTAGGTCAGGCACGCTTCTAGCCGTCTAGCAGACCGAGAACCTACCGACTGCGAATTCGGAATGCCTTGGTGCAAGAGAAACCGGACTTTCAGCAGGGAGAGAGGAAAAAAAAAAAGTTGGCACGCGATTGTGGCACGCGTCTCGGCCCATGGTGGACAGGGGGTGCAGAATTTTGATGGCGAAGCCGACGATCCCGCACCGAGCGGAAAAGTTCTCTTGAGGACGATTAAGATGATCGCAGTGATGGGCCGTACCCGGTATACGAGATGGCACTTGCAAGGCCCGGAGAGAGGCCGACCTGAATCAAGGTTTGACGCCGTCGGTGGGCTGCGTGGCAGAAAGGGCATCGAGGGGCCAGAGATGACTACTACGGGGTGCTCGTAAAGTGGTTTCGAGCAGCTTGTCGTTTCCGGCTTGGAGTCGAGCGACGGACCCGGGCGATCGAATCCTGAGGCTGAGGCGAGGGAGAGCGCGGGGGCACGCGAAGCGAGGGAGAGGGGCACAGGTACTCACTCGTCTCGTAGGTACGAGTGAGTACTCGTACGTACGCGTAGATGTAGATGGAGATGGAAATGGAGATGGGATGGGGTGGAGGCCCAGGCCGAGGTGAGGGTGGTGGTGGTGGAGGGTGGAAGTGGAGGGGATCAAGGGAGAGACTTGACGCGGGCGTGCCAAGAATGGGGTGAGGTCAAAAGGCCTCGTGTGATTGGCCCGACGCGTCCGCTAGACACAACAAGACGACGCGCGCCAGGTCGCGTTCCACGGGGCCGCCTGGCGCGTGATTCGGCCCCCGACGCGTCTCTCCCAGCCAATCGATGCCACACCGCGCCTCAAATCTCACACACACACACACGCATACTCCTCCAAGTACATGCGCCACGTCCGACCGGACACCCTTCGAGCGATGCGATTCATCAAGCGACCCAGAACAGAGCGCGCCGTTCGAGCGATTGGGACACATCGAGGGCGATGGGAGCATTGGATGTACGAGCACTCGTATGCCCGTGCTGCAGAAGACGATGGGCGCGCTGTGGCTGGCCTCCACTGTCTTGCTTTCCGCCGCCGCCGCTCCCTCTCGGCCCGGAGCATTCGAGTACGGAGTGCAGGCACGGATAGACAGGCCCGACGCCCTGGAACGAGCGAATCCTGGTCATTGTGGTACTCGTACTCCTATGCTCGTAGGTGCGTGCGCCCACTCAGGCAGGTACGGTTTGGTGGGTTCGGATACACGACACCGCGAACGCGCCTGGTGGGGAGAGCAGAGACTGCCTGCGGAGCAGGGTTATCAACCACGGGAGACGCCAATCGAATCGGAATCGAACTGACGAATAGTGGCACGGGCACTCTGGCATCCAGATACCCGCCACGCCCGCTCAAGTACGAGTACTCGTACGTACGCCCTCCCTGCCAAGACGGAGCTTCATAGGGAAAAGAGGGCCCGATTGACTGATGACTGCTCGGAACTGACAGGCTGCTGACAGAAGAGCGACGAGCACCGGGTATGGATACTCGTACGTGCGTGCTGCAGCTGAACAAGATCTGCCGTCCCGCGTTCCATCTCGCATCGCATGATGGGCTCTATGCAGCCAGCGGATACTATCACACACCATCTCCAAGACCGGCCGAGTTGGTTGGCCTCGACCAGGCCCTTCTTCATGCCTTTAGCCAGTCACAGGCTCGAGCACGCGGGCAAGGGCGGACCGCTGCTTGCAGCCAGGCTGATAATACAGGCTGATAAGTGCCGCCATCATCTCGACTGGCCATGCTCGGGTGCTTTGCGTCCGTCCGTCGAGATCAGACGAAAGGCATCGACGAGGAGGGGGGTTTGCATCAACCCTAACCCACCTTTACAATCTCCCACCATCCCTTGCAGAAACTAGAAAGAGCGCCACGACTTGGGTCCGTCAGTGCAAGATCGACTGCTGCGAGTACTCGCACTCATACAACGGGAATGCCGGACAAAGAACAGGCATCGTCAAAAGAGCCGATGTCTCTAGGCCTGCCACCACCACCACCACCCTGACCGCGGCGTGCTCCGGCGCCCTTGGCCTGCAGGGTCTGACCATTGACGGGGGCCCTGTTTCGCGCCCTCGCTCCCATCTCACGCCCGAACCGGCTCTTGCGCTCGTCTCATGTTCCTGGTGGTATCTGCATTCTCCCTTGCCGCGGCGAGACGTGCAAGAACCCCGTCAGGGCGGCCCGTCGTACTTGGGCGTGCGCGTCAAGAGAGCGAGAGAAATGGAGCGAAGAAGGAGAGAAAGGACCAGCCCAGTCGTGACCGTGCTCGTCGACCGCGTGTCAGCCCGCGTCGGCACCATCCAATCCTCCCTCGCCTATCCGGAGTAGCCCCCTGCGGGCCTGCACAGTCGTAGCCGTGCTGGGCAGTTCAAGTTGGATCAAGAGCCACAGGGCGAGCAGGCCGTGGCTGGCCGGGCCCACCCCGCCACGCCCGACGTGAGCTGGTGGAGTCCCCGCCGCTGATGATGAGCTGGCTAGCTTCATCCTCCGGCCTTTGCAACCTCGACCATGGCACATGGGGGGCACTGGGGGGTGGGTGGGAGGTCTTGTCTTGTAGCGGCCGGGGTCGTCGCGGTACTCCGTGATGCCGGCCGTGCTGCCCACGCGCGTTCATTCACGTCGTTACGGGAGGTACTTTGGCTGGCCAGGGCTGCGAGATCCATCTGCATTCGCACTTCTGATTGCTCCGCCTCGACATCGCGCGCCCCACGTTTGTGAGAAGACAAACGCCACGCCCACTGGCCTGGGTAGGATCTTGATCTGGCGATTCTGGACCTCCAGTCGCGCCAGACTCTTGACGCTGGCGGCGGCCCGGGGGCTTGTTTCTGCGCTGTCTCTCTTCCACACCCGCCATTTGTAGAAGAGACTTTATGTGCGATACTCGTAGGCAGTAGGTAGATACTGGTCTGTCACCAGAAAGAGGTTGAGCAGGCATTGGATCCAATATATCCCTGTATCTGAGATACGAGTAGACGTTGGTCGATTCCATGGTGGCGTGTCTGAACCTCCTGCCTGACTCTGGTACCTGCCTGCACACCGAGCCCAAGGCATTTATTCTACCTGTCCGATACCTCTACCGTAGTCGAAGCTGCCGGCCATCTGATCTGGACGCGCCCCGCACGAGTCTCAGCATCTGCATGTGCACCCGCCGCGTCTCCAGCATCGCCCACTCGTCCCATCAGTGCGAGCGGCAGGCGGCCAACACGGGCCTGCTCCTCCGGACAATGGCCCGACACTGCACGGCTCGAGCACCGGGCCTCATCCGGGCCTGCCCTGGCTGCCCCGGGTGGTCCTGGCTGCTCAATCACTGGTGGATCGGATGCCGTCGCCTCCTCGCTCAGGCCTGATGTCCAGTTTGCTGCTGCTGCTGATACGCAATGTATCCAAGGATGGTCGGCGCCGGTTGTAAGAGCAGGTGTGGAAGAGAATAAGGAGGTACCTGCTTGCCGATAGGTACCGTATGTAGGTAGGCACGTACATGCAGATACTAAGTACCGAACTAATGAGACACTCGTTCTTGTGCCGGTAATGCGCAAGTCCCTGCCGCGAACCGCGCTCTCACGTCGCCACCCACCCACCACCCATTCACTCCCGTTAGCGCCGTCTCGTAGCAAGCAAAGCCCTGCCACTCGAGACGATAGGTACTCCAGTTCCAGCTTTACCTCATAGCCGTTTGCTGCTCACGGCGCGCTACCGTCTTGGTACCCGCCGCTAGCATGCTTTGCACGCTTACCGAGGAGTGCAAGTACACGCTCGCGCCCACGTCCGCGCCCACGCACGCGCCTGAGCTGCTCGCACACGCACGCGCGCGGTACTCGCCCGTTACTTCGCATCCACCCAGCCCTCCTCCACTGGCGCCGTCTCTGCTCTGCTCTGCTCTGCTCGACTCCGCTCGTCACTCCCCGTGCAATCCATCCATCCCACACCATTCATTCATCACCATCGGCTGCCACTGCTGCGTGCGAGTACTTCTCCCCGTTGGCACGCGCAACCCGTCCGCTGCCCTCACCCGCCTGCTCTCTACCCGTACCTACCCTGCCACACCTCCGAGTACACCCCCGTCTCCTCGTCTGCCTGGCCTGCCTGCTACTACCTACTCGTACTTGACCCCCGGCCGTGCTTTATCCTCGGCCCCTTGCCCACCGCCGACGCCTCTCCGGATTCCCTTCCCCTCTTCCACCTACCACTCATTGCATCTCAACCCTCGCCGCCCGCCCAGTCTCCTGCAACACCGCTGGCTCCTGGCTCCACGGTCCATGTCAACTGTAGTCTTGACTCACCCGCCGCGCCCATCTTCATTCGCATCTGAGACCGCTCCATCGCCCGAGTCTTTCCAGCTCCATCCGCGCCACGCCCACCCTTGCGTCGCGACTCCACCCGTCATTAAATCCGCAAACCAGCCTTTAAGCTAGAGGTCAGTACTTGACATGCTTCCCTGCTCCTAATCTATGCACTCTCCCCTTCTGCATTGGGAAGTCTTGCAACCTGTCAACCGTCCGCTTCACTTTCAGCTGTCCACAACCTCAAGTTGCCAGCTTGCTGCGCCACTCACAGCATCTTTTTTCCCTTCCGGCAATCCAGTACTGACCTCAACGTCAACGCGTAGACAGCTCACCGACTTGACTGAAGCACCAGACCTTCGCCAGAACCCTGTCGGCCGCCATGGCCAAACCAACGCGTCTAGCTGCTGGCGACGAGCCGTTGCAGATCTTCCAGGACGACTTCTTCGAACAGCCCCCTCAATCGCTCAGCCGAGCACCCATGCCTTCCGTCGGCAAGCAACCTTCGCCACGTCGCGCTCTCCAAAACGCCAACCCTAATGCTTCTTTGCACCCCTATTCGCATGCCACAAACGCCAACCCAGTTTCGCCTCTCAAGGCTCTTGCAAATTCTCTCGTGCCGATTAAGCCCGCGACGGCAAACTCGCTGAACACGGTGTCGATCAAGCCTCCTTCGGCTCATGGCCAGCCAACAGACTCGATGCCCAAGAAGCAGCCCATGATGTCTCGATTTAAAACGGTGGCCCAGAAGCCGATGCCGGAGGCTGGTGGAAAGGAAAACATGCACCCAACTTTATACCCCGCGCCACCAGCTTTCAGTCTGAACGTCGAGCAATACTACCAGAAGGCTCCTGGGAAGAGGGCGTTGCTCGAGGCCGCGCCCATCAAGGACTCGAGACCTGCCAAGAAGATCAAAGTCGAAGACGCCCCGCTCCCACCACATGATTCATTCCCAGTGATTGTCGACGATGGCCAGAAACCAAACCACAGTTACGCCCAGCTAATCGGCATGGCTATTCTGCGCTCGCCACACCGCCGTCTCACTCTTTCACAGATTTACAAGTGGATTTCCGATAACTACAAGTACTACAACGCCCAAGAAGCCGGCTGGCAAAACAGCATTCGCCACAACCTCAGTCTGAACAAGGCCTTCATCAAGCAAGAGAGACCCAAGGATGACCCAGGTAAGGGTAACTACTGGGCTATTGAGCCTGGCATGGAACAGCAATTTCTCAAGGAGAAACCCAGCAGAAAGTCGACTTCCGGCGCAGAGAACGTCCCTGTCATGTCATCATCTCGGCTTGAGCCCGCCCAACTTGACTCGATCGTATTCTCTGAAGGAATGTCATCGTTGCCCCCCGTCATGCCCGTCCAGTCCTCCAGCGGCCACCTCTCGCTGCCACCGCAGGCGCCTCCTCAGAGCGCCGCCGAGGTCTCGTCCGATGCGACGATCCCGCTTTCCGACAATGCGGCTCAAGAAGACCAGAGCGACAAGGCTAACCTGCGCGAGATTCCTCTTGACGTCAGCACTTGCTCGCCCATGCCTGCTGCGATGCAATCGTCTCCCCCCATCCCTCGTCACATTGAACAGAGAAGTCGAACCCCACCGCCGATGGCCCGCATTCCTGCTTCGTCCGGCACCCGCACCCACAAGCGCAAGCACGCCTCCATGGACAACGCTGTGGACGACAGTGGCTACATCTCGTCCCTGGACTCCTCAGTGATGCGAGCCAACCAGGGCAACAGGCTGCTCACCTCGGAGGCAGACCGTCCCAGAATCAAGCGCGGCAGAGCCGAGGAAGAAATCGCACGGCTCCGTGCCTCTTCCTACGACAGCCCGACGAAGGGTCGCTCGCTCGGGTTCGCGCCTCCCTCATCGTCGCCTCTGCGCCAAGTCAACGATGCCAATCGTCACAACCCCTTGACACCTGCAGTCAAGTTCAAGCCTCCGCCGAAGCCGCCCGCATCGGTATCGCCCAACACCAACCTACGTCTGCATCGCGAAACTGTCAGCCACATGTTGAATTCCCCACTCCACCGCATAACGGAGCTGGGTGAGAACGAACTGCCTTGGAGCCCAGCGTTCAACATGGAGGACACCTTCAACTTCGACGACTACTTCAACGATCCCAATGCCGAATTCGATATTTTCAACGATGCCCCTTTACAGTCTTTCTTCTCCAGCGCGGAGAACGGTTCCCCTATAAAACGCTCGGCCAAGAACCCAGCGAAGCGCATCCGACTCGATCGCACACAGTCGGCGGCTGCACTTGGGGAGATCACCGGGTCGGCTCTCAACAAAGCAATCACCGCCGCACCCCTTCTCAAGGCCCCCGGGTCAGCTTTCAGCGTGAACTTCGAATCGCCCAGCAAGGCATTCGAGGGTTTGTCATCCCCTAGCAAGGCGCTCTTTGGATCGCCCATCGCCGCAAAAACCCATCCTAACAGAGAGGACTGGGACACCATTGGCGACTTCTGCCATGCCAACTTCCTCCAGCAAGAGGACGGCGTTGACGAGGAGGGTGGTTTGGACATTCTCCAAGGCTTCGAGAAGATTGGCGCTGCGAAGAAGGCCAAGTCACCCTCAAAGGGCTCCAAGCCTGTTCTCGGAAGAAGCTTCAGCACCAACTTCTAATGGCCTTCTCGAGTGGTCCCGGCCCCAGAGTCGGCATCACCCACACACACAAACTTGACGAACCTAACGAATGAACGAGCACGACGCCACGGACCTATTTTTCACTTTCCACAGCCTCACACTGGAGGCCTACTTCACTCAGCAGCAGCTTTAGACCTGCCGAGTTCTACTTGACGCCTCACGGCCTTATTGCGGATTGCTTTAAATCGTAATGACGCCACGGCTTAGCACATATTCCTCACGATTCTTACGGAAATCGGTATACTTCGCACGCCCCCAAACAGTGCCGAAAGTGGACCGAATTGCCAGAAAAGTCTGCAGATGGTCTCTTGGAGCCATTCGGCCCGGGAGCTCTCTTGACGGCACCAGACCTGCCGCGCTTATGAGCAAGCTGCCTCTGAGACTTGGATCCGGTCAGGGTCGCCAGGATACCACCCTTTTCTTGGCCAGATGTCTATTTGATTGGACAATATTTTGTTACGGATGTCGGTTTCCGGCTCCCAGAAAGAGGCGGCAGGATTGATGGGGTGTCAGGGACGTTTTCCTTGACAGGACCGAAAGTGCACACCGCTGGGGTATCACGGGAGTTAATTGACAGGAGGAATTTGTCTGGTAAAGGCACGGAGGGATGCGTTTCATTTTGGCCTTGCTTTATATGTTTTGTGCGAAGCCTTGATTTTTCCGATTTGTACGGATGGGAAAGGACCACGGAAAGAGTTTCTTATGACGGATGATACATTGTGTAGGAGTTGCTGGTTCCGTTCCAGATTCCCCGTCGATTCTACAGGAATCGCTTACTGAGCCTCACGTATGTGACAGGCAATCAAGTTTATTCGCTTTTCATTACGAGTGTAACTGGTGACTGAGCGTTCCTACCCCACACGAGGCGTGATAGTGCGTTTGTCAGAAAATGGGCCATGGTGGACCGGTTGCAGGCAGAAAAGCTCATCGCTCAATCGTTTCGCTGGACTCGCGTCCCAAGTCAAGCCTCTTCGAATGGCCTCATTTCGGGAGACAGGATTGTAGACCACAAGCACAGTAACTAAGAAAGAAAAAAAAAACTACGTCGCGCGGAAGTAATTGCCGAAAAGCCTTTTCATCAGGTAAGAATAAGCTAGCCGTCGCGTGTTAGTGGAAGACTTTTTTTTTCTACGCGTACCCGTTTCAACCCCACAATACCCCCCCACCGTCGCCAGAAAGAAAAAGAGCGAGGCGAAACGGACTGAAGTACGCCCGTGCATAAAGGCAGGTACCTACCTAGCTTAAGTGCCTACGTGCGCGGGCGAGCGAGGACGGCATCACGAAGAGGCACAGGGGTGAACCGACCTGAGTATTGCAGCAGTAATTAAGAAAGAAAGTTGGCGGATGAGTTTGAAAAGCAGCGCGGAGGTGCATGAATAAAACCAATAAGCAAAAGTGAAACCTTCGTCCCGCAGCTATCTCACTCGTCGAGTCAGCGGAGGAGTAGGCAAAAGAATATGCTGCTCAGTATGAGGCTTGAACTCATGACCTTGGCATTTACTTTGTATTCCGGTGAAGGAGATATTAGTACCACGCTCTGACCAACTGAGCTAACCGAGCGATTGATCCAGCTGTTTGCAAGCTGGTCGGGTGTTGGGTCATTGTTGGAGGACAGCGTCATTATTGGCTCCCATATCTGCTCCAAGATTGGACACTAGAGGTGGGGTAAGTGGTAGCCAAAGGTGGACGATACGAGTGGAGAGAGGCGACCGTGTTAGTGGGGGTGCGTGCCTTTGAGTCGCAGGCGCCGCCCGCCGCTGCGAGGGCTGGTGGCGGGGTTGGTCAGAGCTGATAAGGCGCGGGCGCTGGTGGGCGTGACTCATGCGTTCACATGGTTGCTGCCCGGTCATCACGGCTTCCTGCGGCCTCTGCTACCCACATGAGCTCCTACTTTGGCCTAAGGCAAGGCCGCGCATACCCCCCTTCTTCATTGTCATTGTTTCGCGAGCGCGCCGAGACGCCAGAGCTTCACATGGCGTCGTCGTAGGCACAGAAGCAGAGTCATATTATCCTTGCGCATCTACGTTCGCAAGCCCCGGCGGTCCTGCCATCCTCCGTATTCGGCCACATCACAGCAACCTTTGTACTGCGACCGCCCGGCCTCATTGGCCCAACAGACACACCAAGTGTATTTGCGCATCCGTCACGGGGAGCATCGCCTCCAAACCTCCCAGCATGGAGCAGCCCGCTCCGCAGGAATTCATTCTCGACGCCTTTGCCGACCCGGCCTCGGTCCGCGACGTCGTCCGCGGCATCCTGCACACCATATTCTTCCACCGCTTCTTCCCGCCGCTGGCCCCTCGCTCGCGCGACGTTCTCGACAATGTCTCTCTGCCCTACGTCGACGATGCCGAGCTCGACACCATGATCGAGGGCCGCACCGCCGAGCTGGCCCGCGACCTCGACGCCCTGCGCACCACCACGACATCCTCCAACGCGGCCGCCAACAGCAACGGCGGTCGCGGCACCATCACCGTCCAGTTCTTCGAGAAGAGGCGCAAGAAGGCTTGGTACGGCGCCGGTCGCGACGAGGAGGTCTGCTGGGAGACCTGGACTCTTAAGGTCGCCGTTGCCGAGCCCCGCACTGATACGGGTATTACCCTCCCCCCTTCTCCGCTTCACCCATCACATTACTCCATCTACTTTCTCTGCCTGGATACCTACCAAGCCTTCATGATGATTAGAGACTGACAGAATCCGCCCCACCCATCTCCATCTCCGCAGAACGCGCCAAAGTCCGCCGCGCCACCGAGCAGACGCTGACAGCCACGGCGCTCAAGATCGTCACCTGCGTCAACGCCCACAAGGACCACATTCCGCCCATCATGACCAGCGACGCCAACCCGTTCCCCTACCAGATCTACGTCAACCAGAAGCGCAAGAGCCTGCCGGCGTCGGCATCCGCCGCCAGCCCCGCTCCTTCGTCGCCCGCCATGGGCCCCTCGGCAGGGGGCTCCGGCAACGGGGCAGTCGGATCGGGCGGAAGCGGTGGCGGCGGCTGGTCCGCGGCCACCACCCGCGCTCTGGGCATATACTAGGAGGCGGCTCAACAGATGGCGGCGAGCTTCCGCGAAAGACTCGGGTTCTGACTCTGATTCTGATCATGGGCCACTTGGCATTGCGTTGGGGCGTTCAAGGTGTTTTGGGGTGAGTGGTATCTGGTGCTGCCCGTTGACTGGGGCATGGCATGCATAGAGGGATGTTGGACGACATATGTGCTTGGCTGTTGCTGGTGCCTGACGCCGCTCAAACGGCTGAGGTGTCTTGGTTGTCAATAACTTCATAGAGAGAGGCAATCGGCCTAGCTAGGCGAAGCCGTCCTTGAATAATACCACATAATTAAGCCAAGGGCTTGGACTTGAAGCCGAGTGTTGACCACCTCCTACCGGACCTCACCAACTGTGTGTTCTTGCTGGGCTGCCATGCAGCTCATGTTGCTTTGCTGCTTCAAGTTCTTCTCGTGAAGCAGCCCCGCGTACCGTCCGAATATACAACACCGTGCTTTCCCAATCAGTTGGGGCATTGCACGACTGTATCCTCCAAGCCATTTTAGAGGTAACATGTTTCAAGCTAAACCAACTCTCTTCCATCGAATCACATGAAACCGACCGGTTGTTCACAACTGGATCAGTCGCTCGGTTAGCTCAGTTGGTCAGAGCGTGGTACTAATATTCCTCAGCAATGGGAAATACATAGTAAATGCCAAGGTCATGAGTTCAAGCCTCATACTGAGCAGTATATTCTTTTGCCAGTGATCTGGGTCCGGGTCGTCTGTTGGCGGCTCTTTCATTTTGCACGGCTTATCCCTTCTCTCCGTGGCGTGTTGGCCAGCGCCAGTGCTGCAGAGTGGGAACGAAACCTGCAGACCCCGTATCGTCCTTGCCGTCGGCACGTGATGTGAGGCGGACAGCTAGCTACCCGTCCTAGACTGAGGGGGTCTCAAGACAGACGACGGGGAGTTCTGTGGAGTTGGGCGGCAGATTAGGTACGAGTAGGTAGCCTGGCACCCTGGGTACCTTACCTGACCAAAGGCATCGTCTCTGGTGGTGATCAGAAGCAGCACAAGTACGAGTACGCGTACCCGCACTGCTTTCGCACGCCTGGCGGCTCCACCGCGAGACGTGGCTGGTGGGCTGCCTGCACATGGCAAGGACCAGCGACGGATGACGACGAGTACTCGTGGAAGAGCCGAGGCACGCGCCCGGGGGCCCGGCCCGACGTCAATGCGACCGATGGGCGTGCGGGCCAGCGTACTCCGTACTCGCAATAGCGATAGAGCCGTGGTCGATGCCGTTGCTGAGAATCCACGGCGTCCACGTATGCGTGTGCCTGGCGAAGCAGATCGTGTTTGCCGTCGACAGGTACCTTACTGGGATTGGCTGTCTTACGGTAGATAATACCAGGTACCACCTTCACCTTGGAGCATGATGGTGTCAATGCCCTTGATGAGTCGACGACTATTGGGCGCTGTTTAAGCAAGAGAGCATGGCATCCCCTTGGCCGTAATTTGCTCCGCCGCCTGTATGATAATTAAGTTATGGGCATTTACTCGCAGGTCAGCGGGCACCTGCAGTTCCATGAACCCTGCGGCCAATCCTCAGGTGCTCGCGTGCCGCCAGCATCTCTGCTCCCCCGTGCCCTTCGCCAGTCCAGCCTCCACCGCCTCCGACCATCGCGAGCCGAGCTTCCAAGGCCTCGGTGTGGACCCTCCCATTCCGCCCTCTTCGTTGCAACCAACGGCTCGGAGACCACTTCAGCGAGCCCGGGCTCTTCACCTACGAACAACGCAGCTCAAGCTTTTGCATCAGCTGCCTACGTATCTTCCAGCATAGGTAGACGGCAGTGCTGTCAAGTGCTCCGCGCCCACTCCGTCCAATACGGTGCCGTCGGCTACTCCATTAGGTATTCGAGACCTGGGCCTTTTAGCCGATTTACCTACCTGCTACCTAACCTCCCTACCCGGGCTACGACCTAACCCACTTGATCGCTTACGTCCTCTGCCGACGCCGACAGCGGGCCACCCTCCAGTCTGCCTTCGCAACCATCTGCCCGACACAAGACGGCATTCCGTCAACACCAACAGCAGCATCGCCACCCCCAACCCGGCGGAGGAAAACCTCCAGCCCCGCTGCGCGCCTCCACTATGTTGACCACCGCGCGACAATGGCTGCGGCGCAACCGCACGCCCATTGCCATCGGCGTCAGCGTCGTCGGCGCCGGCTACCTCGCCACCCAATACGTCCTCAACCGCATCAACGACGCCCGCGAGCGCATGAGCTCCGACCGCATCGCCAAGGAGAACCTGCGCCGCCGCTTCGAGCAGAACCAGGAGGACTGCACATTCACCGTCCTTGCCCTGCTGCCCACCGCCACCGCAAACCTCCTGCAAGCGATGGACACCGAGTCCATCTCCCTCGAGATCCAACAGATGAAGAGCGCCTCTCGCGCCGCCGCCGGCAACAAGAGCTCCACCGCTCCTAGCATTGCCGACACCACCCTCACCGAGGACGAGTCTAAGAGCACCACCAATGCCAGCCTCCAGAGCGACAGCCTTGTCCACGCCAGCCAGGTCGCTCTGCCTCCCGACTCGCAAGACCCCGCCCAGCCCCAGCCGGCGCCCGAAGAACCCAAAGACGCCCCGCCGCCCAAATCGAAAAAGTCGAAGAGGCAGCTGTGGGATGACCTGACTATAAGCTGTGAGTGATGCTACCCCTCTGTCGCACCCGCCGACCCTTGACTGACATGCTTGGCGACCAGCAATCACGCGCGCCTTCACCCTCGTCTACACCCTGGGTCTGTTGACCATGCTCACTCGCGTCCAGCTGAACCTCCTCGGCCGTCGCAGCTACCTTTCCAGCGTTGTCTCCCTTGCTACCGGCGGCAATCACTCCGCCATCCACCTCGAGAATAATGACGACGATGGCGTCGCCGCCCCCGCTGCCGGAGGCGACCTGGAGGACCAGCAGGTCTATGGCAGCGACTTTGAGACGAACCGCAAATACCTGACCTTCAGCTGGTGGCTTCTGAATCGCGGCGTCATCGACCTGGGCGAGCGCGTGGAGGCCGCCGTGCGCGACGTCTTTGGCCACCTCAGCCCCCGCGACCTCCTGAGCTTCGACACCTTCTCCCAGCTGACCCTGGAGGTCCGGAAGAAGGTCGAGGGACCTGCGCCCGCTCCCGGCGCCGAGCCTCCGCTGGGCAGAGGCTCTTCTCGCTGGCTGTCTCTGCTGCTACCCCCCTCCACCCTCGAGGAGTTCGTGCTGCGCGAGTCGGGAGTCATTGGCGACAGTGCGTCGTCAACGACAGGCGACAAGGCGGGGGCCGCTTCGTCTCCACCTCTTCGCCGCCTGCTGGACGAGACGTCTGACCTCATCGAGTCGCCTGCCTTCAACCATGTACTGACCCGGCTGTTCGAGGCCGGCTTCTCCGTCATGCTGAACGACAAGCTTCTGAACGGGGCCTTTGACTCGTCTGCGACCACGACGACCACGGCCGTCACCGGGATACCGGAGGAGGAGACGGCTGGGCCGGCCGAGATTGGAGCGGGAGACGCAGCCACGCGGGCCGTGCTGCTTCCCAAGATTCTCTCCCTGCTGACGCGGCAGGCGCACACAGTCGGTAGCGGCGAGGTCGGGGGCGGGGGCAACGGGAACGAGTACCTCCGCGAGATGGAGGCCGTCGGCGACCTCGAGGCGTTCGCCGCCGTGGTCTACAGCAGCAACTGGGAGAACGAGATTCAGGACGAGCAGGAGAACCAGCAACACCAGCGCCGCCAGCAGCAACAGCCGGACCAGCAGCAGCAGCAGCCGCCGCCACCGTCGTACCACGAGTCCCAGTCGGAGAGATCGTACGCCGACATTTCACTGACGCAGTCGACGGCCGTCGAGGGGCAGGCCGGCGAGGGCAGCCTGGTCGTGGTGCCGGGGGAGCCAGCCGGCCGCGAGCCCTCGGCCGCCTTTGAGAGCGCGTGGGAGAAGGCCACCTCTGCTACCAGCGGGTAGTGCAGAGAGAGAGCATGCCGCTACCGGAACACGGGTTTCGCGGGACAGAGGGGGCACGATTCTTGGATGGGAAGGGCGGGGCAATCTACTTTTAAACGCGGGGTGTTGACTGGACATATACTCTTTTTCTCTTACTTTTCTTGGGTTTATATATGGGGCTGTAGTAGAGCGATCAAAATAATGAAAACGCAGCAAAACATCTCGTTTGCCAGTCGAAGGCCTTTTTGGTTATGGGAGTGCCTGGCCTTGTGTAGCTTGGTCGGTAGTCGGCGATGAAGCGACGCGCATGTGCTGTCGGATCTGCGGATCCTCAGAGGTGCCACACAAGAGAAGCGCGAAGAGCAGAGGAGAACAGCGAGAGTGCGAAACTATGCTGCATTTTGAGGGGCGACATCTCAGTATATCTGGCTATAGAACACCGGCACACATCATTGTACCCACATGTATCATTGTATCTTCAGCCTGACTTCGACGATTTCCTGTATCTCGAACTCCGCGGGAGATTGGTCCAAGGAGCGAAGCCACCATTGTGCACGGGGCTCAATTACCGGCACTTTTCTTCGAATGTCCCATCTTGTATGAGTCCGTCGTGCACAAGATCACTGTGACGGGGGCCTAGGACTCTCTGGACCGGCTGGGTGGTACTATGCCACCCTGCAATGGACGCCGGCCCTACCGAAGCCGAAGCACTGTTGCCCCGAGCGATGGCATTTTGCCAAGTGCACCTGACCGCGAGAAAATCTCGAAGCGTCCGCTGCAGAGCACCACATCGGCGCTGCCATCCTATTACCGGACGCTAGTTGGCGGCAAAGGCCCTGGCCAAGACGACAGGTGCTGTCCAGCGAGTCGACGGCCGGCGGGGTTTCGCTTTCTCACGGCCCGTGACCTCAACTCAGCCAGGCCTCTTGCAGTGCCACTGTTCTCTCGGTCATCTTAACACCTGACCTAAGTCTGGCCGCTCAAAGACGGCACCGTCTTTGTTGAGGAGCGGCGAATTGTTCGCCAGGTAGAAGGACCGCGCGAAAGGTCTGGGACGTCCCTCGTTATTGAGTCTTCGTTTTTTTTTGAACTGCTGCCGGACTTTCACATCAGGCCGCGGACGAACTTGTCGAGGCCCATCTCGAACATCTCGTTGCGGACGCCTTCACCGCCCTTGTGCTCGACGGGCGAGAGGGGGTTCTTGACGACTGGAGGCGGAAACTGTGTCAGCGGCAAGGTATTCCGACTCGCTTCTTGATCTTTGCCATAGAAGCCCACGATACACAGCGAGGAGATGGGAAGGGAGCGACGTACCGTACTCGACCCACAGGTTGATGTAGATCTGGTGGAGGACGTTGCGCATGCTCAGGGCGCCGGGCTCGGTGAGCATGGCGAAGCGCAGGTTGGTCGGGGTCTCGTAGTAGTGCAGCTTGTACTGGCCGGTGCGGTAGGAGATGAAGGCGTCGTCGTCGCCGCCGAGCTTGCGGACCATGTTGCGCAAGCTGAAGATGGTGCCGTAGATGAGCTTGGCGTCGTCGGCGGCGCGGTCGCGCTCGCTGCCGCGGCCGGAGCGGGGGCGGGGGGAAGGGCCGCCGCTGCCGCCGTTGGCCTGAGGGGGGGCCAGATCGGTGTTCGAGCCCGGGCCGGCCGCGGTGCCGGTGCGGCTCGGGGCCTGGGAGACGGGGCGCGACGAGGCGGGCGGGGGACTAGCCAGAGCTTGCTGTATATGCACTCGGCTGTTGAGCGGTTGTCAGTCAAAGTAAGGAGGCCGGTGCTGGGGAGCGTTCGGGACAGACGGAGAGCCCTTGGGGATAGATGCGGCAAGGGGGCACTGACTGTGGCGGTCGAAGATGTAAAAGGAGTAGACCTGGATGGGCATGATGGCGGTGCGCTGGGGCAGAGCGGAGTGAGTGGCGGTGATGGGCGGGCGTGGAGTTCGATTGGTGACGGCGTGGAGGTGTTTGCGACAAGGTAATTGGCACTGGGGGAGTTGCGGTGGCGGTGTGGGCGCGGTGGTGAGGGCACGGCCGAGGCGTGTGAGGGTCGACGATGTGGTGAGGCGAGCTGGAGTGGTGAAGGTACGGGATGTTGTCAGCTGTCGTCTGAAGCTCAATGGCGCAGCCCCCCGAGAGCCGCGAGTACAGAGCCCTGTAGTGCACCCCTAAACCGTCCTCCATAGCAGCTAAGTTAGAGCCCGAGTCTCGAGCTGGCTACCAGAGTTACAGAGACCACCTCTGCACCAGCGCTAGACAGCCCTGAGGGGTGCACCCACCGGGCTAACCCCCATTGTCGAGCTACGGCACCCAACGGCAGCGGCTGTGGCGGGGTTCAACACCACCGGGTCGACAGGGCAGGTACAGGCAGCCCGGCGCCCTCATCTATGATGTACCAGAATACCTCTATGCAGGTACCGGGACAATTGGTCGACAACTCGAATACGCAAGTAGACTGTTTGCTACACCAATCGACCGGCTCCTCGCACGACCTCGTGTGTATTCTTACACGGTAGCCGGAGTACACCCAGGTTGGGGTGGACTTCCAGGTGCATGTGCAGGTAGGACCTGTGGATGCGGCGTCCTTTAGGGCGGAGAGGTGGGGGAGGGGCAATCCATTGCTCTCATTTTTGTCATCGGGCGGCGTCTGCGCTGGCGGCCTTGTCTGATATCCAAGTCGCCACCGGTTCGCAGTGCTGTGTTTGCATGTCAGCTCTCCTCCTTTCAATTGTGCCTCTGCTACCACTGTGTGCCATTCTTTGAGCGGGACTGCCGAATGTTCGCGTATTGTTCCTGTTCGCATCTGATAAGACCACCCTCTCACAGCGCAGCAGCCCTCCCTCACGGGCTGACCGACAGTAGCACCACGACGCCCAAGTTACATGCAACTTCACTACCGAGATCAACGCGCGGCAGGTTCTAGGATCAACGTGCCGCAGACTCTGGGTCCGGCGTCTGCAGCTTACAAGGGTCGCCTCTGCGTTTCCGCCGCCTGCCCTGCCGTGGCCGTGATTCGCTGCCGCTACGAAGACGACGCCCAACGAGTCCCAGGCCAGCTGGCGGGTTGAACATAGCACAAGTATATTCCTCTGGTCGATTTAGCATCCCGCCGTCTTCAGATCTGGCTGGGCACGACTTTCTGCTCGGGAATACGGCATCTCGGACCCCAGCTGTCTTCACGTCTGCCCGCCTCGACCTCGCCGCTTTTCTCCGTCACCACCACTCCATCCAATACTACTACGACGACCACCACCACTACTACTACTACTCTCGCCCTCTCCCCTCCTTGCGAACCGCCTGCGCTAAAACCCAACCCGCGCCCAGCTCGCGACGGCACGCCCCTCCCCTGCTTTACCTTTGTCTCTTCTCCTTTCCGCCAACTCTCCCTCCCGCTGCTGTTCGTCGACCCGAGATCCGGCACCACTATGATGCAACCCCCGGCCGCCGACGCCGCTGCCGACTCGGGCCCTGACTCGGGCGCTGCTCCGGGCTCGGAACCCTCTACCCCGGGCCCACCGGCGGCTCTGGCCAAGGCGCACACCTTCGACGTCAACCCTCACTCGGCCACGAGCACGCACAGCCTCCCTTCGCCAAGAATCGCCATCCACGAGGACAGCTCCATATCCCCTGGCTTCGAGCGGCCCACCCTATCCCCGCACTTGTGAGTCTGCGTCTGCTCGTCCGTCTGCCCGCTCCGCCGGCCGGCCGGCCCCTCCATGTCCCAGCCAGTCCTCCGACTGTCTTTTGCGCCCCCTCGTCTAAGACAAGCCCGTCCAGCTCGGCGCCCATCCCCGTCGGCCACTACCAGAGCCCGCTGCGCCATCACAAGAGGACGCCCTCGCAGCACCGCGAAATCAAGGTGCGCCACTTGCAGCCATGCCACCCCAACCGCCCCCTCCCCCGCTGGCCACCGCCAACTAAACCTCCCTGCTTCTCCAGGAAACCCTCAATGCCCGCACTGAGTACACCAACGACGGCGGCGAGGGTACGCAGCATCGCATCAATCAGTATGTCATCAAGGAGGAGATAGGCCGAGGCTCCTACGGCGCCGTCCATCTGGCAACCGACCAGTTCGGCAACGAATATGTAGGTTAACATGCCCTTGTGCGCTTTCTGCCGCCCAGCCGGCTTGCTGACCGTCCCAGGCCGTCAAAGAGTTTTCAAAAGCGCGCCTGCGCAAGCGTGCTCAGTCAAATATTCTGAAAAGACCCCATGCTGCGGGCCCAAGCCGCCTTGCCCCTGGCCAGGGCCGCTGGGTCTCCCACAGGAGAGAGCTCAGCCACCAGGAAGAAGCAGAAGCCAAGGATGCCTTGTACCTCATCCGCGAGGAGATTGCCATCATGAAGAAGCTCGATCACCCAAATTTGGTGTCTCTGATCGAGGTCCTGGATGACCCCGAAGAGGACTCTTTGTACATGGTTCTCGAGATGTGCAGAAAAGGCGTGGTGATGAAAATCGGCCTCGACGACATTGCCGACCCCTACAGCGAGGAGTATTGTCGCTACTGGTTCCGGGATCTAATCCTGGGCATCGAATATCGTGAGTGAGCCTGAAGGCCCGCATCTACCAGAGCGACTAACAATTCTTTCCAGTACATGCGCAGGGCGTCGTGCATCGCGATATCAAGCCTGACAACCTTTTGCTGACCACCGACGACGTGCTCAAGATTGTCGATTTTGGCGTGTCGGAGATGTTTGAGAAGCCCGAACAGATGGTGAGCAAGAAGGTTGCTGGATCGCCGGCATTCCTGCCGCCCGAGTTATGCGTTGCCAAAACTGGCGAGGTTGCGGGTAGGCCAGCCGACATCTGGTCCATGGGCGTGTCTCTTTACTGCTTGAAGTATGGCCGGCTGCCCTTTCGAAAAGACAGCGTTCTCGACATGTATGAGGCGATTCGAGTTGACGAGATCGAACTCCCCTCTGAAGAGGGCGCCGATTTTGTCAATCTGATAAATGGCCTTCTCGACAAAAACCCGGAAACCAGAATCACCATGACCGATATCAGGGTAAGAGCAGCAGTTCACATGTGACGGGGGAATTCCGGCTGACCAGTGCAGAATCACCCTTGGGTTACGAAAGGAGGCCAGGATACTCTGCTTTCCGAAGAAGAGAACTGCTCGACCATTGTCGAGCCACCGAATGAGATGGAAGTCAACCATGCTTTCACGAGGAAGATGACCAACCTGTTCGCAGTGGTAAGTTGCTGCTGATGTCCACTCCACTGAAGAAAACAGACTTGCTGAGCATATCCCAGATGAAAGCGATCCACAAGTTCAAGGGCCTCATCTCGAAAAGCAGAATCGGGACGCCGACTGCGAGATCTCCCGCGCCTACAGGGATATCGAGATTCGCTCAGTCCATGCAGCCTGAGATCTCTCAGGAACCCCTCTCGACGGTCTCAACAGTCATTGCAGACTCGAGTATCGATGCGATAGCGAATGCACAGCAAGCCCAACCCAAGTCGATCGCTGAGGAGGCCGCAGAGCTCATCAAGCAGAGACAAGCGTTTCTCAGATCTACCAATAGCCCCACCCGCTTCCCCGGCTCCGCCAGCAGCAGGAGAGGCGACGCAGGCCACGCGCAGGAAGTGACTGGCCGGCCACCGCGGCTCCTTGGGATCGGGACAGGGGCGTCGGGCGGGCCCAGCGACAGCATCCCAGAGGCTGAGGAAGACGAGGAGGCGGCCAACGTGGTATCCGACTCGCCGACAGGTATCGACTTCGACATCTATGACCACGCCTTCGAGACGGAGATCCGCCGCATCCGCTCGCAGAAGAACAAGGGCCGCGCCCGCACCTACCTGACGCGCTTCGTCGGCGAGGGCGAGGTCGAGAAGTACCGCGGCGACGACTGCATGATCGTCGAGGCCGGCCGCGACGTCGCCTCGGCCGTCCGAGAGGGCCTACCCCTGGCCTGGCATGATCGGCACAGGCGCGGCAGGAGAGAGGCCGGGGACGCAGAAGAGGGCGGCGAGGCTGCTACAGCTGGCGCTGCAGGCGGTGCGTCGCAGCCCTCGGGTTCGAGAGGGTCGCCGAGGCGCTCAAGAAGAAGGACAAGCACCGTTTCGCCGACCTGGTCACCAGCTTGACTAGGGGACAAGAAGGCCAGCAGGGAGATCAGGGGCGCGAGTCGTAATGGGAACCACTGGCTTTGACATGAAGCTGACAAGTCTCAAAGCGATTCCAAAACAGCGAACCCAGACATAGGTAGCGAAGAAGCCTTGAGGTCAGCGACATCCTAAGAGAGCTCGCAGTGGGCCCTTGACAAGCCAGTGTTTCCTCATGACAATAATGCACCTGGGTTACATGGAATTCGAAGAGTGAGCAGACTCTGTATACCCATGATATCATCTAAATGACTTGGGTACGCACCCCCGTGAGAATCGTCGATGAACAGACGACTTGCACGATGCGCTTTGACCCTTTTCTACGACAACCGACAGAACGCAGCCTCGTTTACGGCGGTACTCGGAACACCGCCACTTTCAGGCACGACTGACAACTGGCAGCTGACAGTGCGAAAAACGTGATGCTGAAGCAATTGTCATGAGCTGGCACAGCCTCAATGCCGTCTGTGCTTGCTACCCCGTACATTGCCCACTCGCAATAACCGCATGCCAGACGAGCAACCCCACCGGCCGTACACCAATGAAGATCGCGAACAACACCGGCACCCTGGGTGCCTGGTCACGCAGAGTGCCTGCGGTCACAGTGACGGATCTGCGACCGCATACTGTGCATAAGGCTTTCCTGTCTTGGACGAACACATGTGGGGGACATGTGTGTTGACCACCTACCTACCTCCAAGAGGGAGACAGGAGGTTCTGCTTCTCCCTTCGCGCATCACTCAACCACGCCCGCCGCGCTCCCGGGAATATGCGAGGGTATGCTTCCGTCGCAATTGAGATTCGAAAGAACAGTCATCATGATCCTATCATGGTGGTGATCGCATCTCACCTGTCATGCAAGACAACATGCGCTATTGGTGGCGCCTCCAGATGCCTGCGCGGACGCCTCCTTCGGCCGCAGCGACATCACCAACGCCTCCCATCAGGCGTTTCACCTTGCGCATCAATCGCGTCCCCAGCAGCTCCTCGTTCGAATTGACAAGTAGCCTGCGCGACATCGTCTCGCAAAATCCAATCCTCGAAGAAAGCACCAGCGACATAGTGTGCCATTCTCTCGTGCCTTGGAACCTCTCATTTTGCGCTACAGTCACCTTCGCCACGGCGTTGAAGGATGAAGAGCTCAGTGAGCAGCTCAATGTCTCTGCTCGCCAAAGAAACATGGCCTATCATTTCTCTCTTGATTTCGACGGCATCACACCACTCTATGCGCATGGAGATGGTACCAATGTCGACGCCGAGTGAGTGCTCTTTCCCTTCATCCGCGATTGCTAATTCTGAGTCGCGACAGTGTTCTTGTGGTTCCGGGTCTTGGATGCCATCCGCTTGGATCCTGGAAGTCTCGTACAAATGACAGCGTCTGGATTCGAGACTTTCTGGGCGCCGAGCAGCTGAATTTGAGAATTTTGCTCTACGGATACGATACCAAATTACCTGGAAGCCGTGCCAAAGTCTCGCTGTCTGACCTCGGAAAAGCTCTGTTAGAAACGGTAGAGCTCTTCAGGGTAAGTTTCCGATGATGGAGCGAAACTTCCATAAGCACTTCACAGAGTTGATACTCTACCACAGGTACCTGGGCGTCCTATCATGCTTATAGGGCACAGTTTGGGCGGTATTGTTATCAAAGAAGTGAGTTCCTATGTATCAATTGACATAATGATGGCTAGTAGCCCTCAAGGCACTCATAGAAGCTCGTGGTAGATCCATCCGGAACACATATGACCACCAGGCTGCGCAGATGCTGGATTCATGCTATGGCATCATGTTCTTCGGTGTTCCAAATCTCGGTCTGCGAAATACCCAGCTGCTCAGTCTGGTGAAGGGCCAACCCAACCAGAAAATGATCGAATGTATCCAAACAGACAAGGATTCAGAGCCCTCGGACTATTTGGCGAAGTTGAACACTCAGTTCTCAGAGATTGGCAACGGTCGCTTGAAGATCTTGACGTTCTACGAGCGACTCGAAAGTCCAACTCTCGCGGTATGATACCTATTGACAAGCACTACCCCCTCGATGAAGACTGATCGGAAACAGTTTGAGAACGGCATGTGGCGCAGAGTCGGGCTGCCCTGCATAATGGTTACTAAAGAATCGGCTTGTGCAACAGGTTTGCCTGATTCTGAAGGCAATGCGATTGCCTGCAATAATTCAGATCATGGTGGCCTTGTGAGATTCGACCATGCTGATCAGAACGATTACCGCATCGCTGTCAATCGACTCGAGGCTCTCCTGAGACAAACCATTACCCACGTGAGGGACCGGCTCGCAGCAGAAGGCATGTAATTGATGAGAAGAAGCTTTCACGTCATAGTTGCTTACACCATGACATCAGACACTCACGCAAGATCACAAGACCTTGCCAAATCGTGCAGAGAGTCGCTGGCATTTGAAGCCATGGACGCTCGTCGGGATGATGTTAAGCCTCCGGTCGCCGGAACATTTGACTGGCTCTTCGACGACAATTCATGGGAGAGATGGCGTCATGAGACGCACAGTCTGCTCTGGATCCTGGGAAAGCCAGGCGCGGGCAAGTCGACTCTGCTCAAGCATGCATTCTCGAAAATGCCGGAATCATTCGACGAGAAGACGCTCATTCTAAACTTTTTTGTCCACGGACGCGGCGAAACACTGGAGAGATCGCAAGTAGGGCTTTTTCGCGCCGTTCTATTTCAGATGCTTGAATTTCCGAACGCAATGTTCGACCTCTTGCAGGCATTTGAGAAGAAGCAAATCAAAGGGAAGTCGAGTGAAGATTGGAGGTCTCTGGTGCAGCTGCAGGCTCTTTTCACCTCTGGCCTTGATGCAACCCTGAAATCCTGGCCGGTTCTGATGGTTTTCGATGCCGTGGACGAGCCCGGTGGGGATGTCGCCAGAGAGCTGGTCGAATTCTTTCAGGAACTCATGCCGCGGCTAAGTCCCAAGAAACACCGGTGTCACATCGTCTTCACCTGTCGACACTACCCCTTCATACGCTACGGCAAGCAGAGCCATAAAATCGCCTTGGAGAAGAAGAACCAGGGCGACATCGAAGTCTTTGTCCGCTCGAAGCTGCGATCTGACCCCGACTTGTACGATAACATCGGAAGCATGATCGTCCGACGCGCAAAAGGGGTTTTCATGTGGGCATCTCTCGTGCTGAAGCGCGTCATTCAGTTGGAGGACTGGGGCATGTCGCCTCTCAAAATCCAAGAAGAGGTCTATGCGATACCTCAAGAACTTGAGGACCTCTACAGTGACTTGATCACAAACAACATGGTCCCCCATGACCGAGTGGGATCATTCAGACTGTTCCAATGGGCCTGCTTTGCCCAAGGATATCTGAAGAAGTCATTCTTGCCCTGGGCACTAGTCATCAGCTGCAGCGACATTGAGGGACAGCGGGCGCCCACATCATTTGAAGAGTATGAGGCATCTGGTGATCTCATATCGGTTTCGCGCATAGGAAGGCGTGTCCTGGATCTCAGCTGCGGCCTTCTCGAAATCAACAGAGCAGGCTATGTTCAATTCATACACGGAACTGTGAAGGACTTCTTCCTCGAGCGTGGACTATCCAAACTCGAGAACCCCAGCCGGCTGTCTGATCTTGACAGCCACCAGTCCGAAGTCATCGCGCATTTGCATCTGGCCTTGTCCTGCATACACTGCCTCAAACTATTCCAACCCCAGGCCACGAACCTACTTATACGCAACAAAACACCCTTTTTCCAGTACGCTGTCAGGAATTGGACTCACCACGTCAGGAAAAGCGAGACAGTCGATGGCTCGTCGCAGATCATCTTGCGGGCTTTTGGGGGACCAGAAACCCAGGTGGTCGAAGACTACTTCGAAAGAGACAAGGAAGCAGAATGTCTCATACATATCGCATGTCGAAAAGGGCTCATGGGTCTAGTGCGGTGTATATTGGCGCTTTCATCCGACGGGGAAGTTCTGAACATGAGAGATATGAGTGGCTATACCCCTTTGGACCTGGCTGTAATCGCCGAGGATGATGCCTTGGAGCGATTACTGTTGGACGAGTCCGAGATTGGTGTCGACGCTGACGATTCTATCGAGAACCGGACAGTCAAGACAGACTTGCAGGTTTCCGAGCACTCTACATCATTCGTTGTTGTCGACAACGCCGATCAGATCGGCGATGTCACAACCTTCCGAGCAGAAGGTACTGTGGCTGTCAACGAGCGCTCTACACTATTCGCTTTCGCAGTCGACACCGATCAGGTTGAACATGTCACAAGCATCCTAGCAGAAGGTACCGTGGATGTCAACCCAAGAGATTCTGATGGCCGAGCACCTCTCCACAGGGCAGTCATGGCTGGAAACCTATGCATGATACGTCTGCTCCTGAGCTCCGCTGCCATCGATGTCAACGCAAAAGATCGCTTCGACCAAACTTCCTTCCTCGAAAGCATCAACGTGGCCAGCATGGACGTCGTGATTGAGCTCCTAGAATCAGGCAGAGTCGATGCTAGCACACACCTTGAATCCACCTCGCCCTCTTTGGTCAAAGCCATTCAAGATCGCGACTGCATTGCGGTCAGGGATCACTTACTGGAAAAGCACTCCATCTTTTCCTGGTTTGTTCAGGGAGAGGACTCATGGGCACAGTATCTCGCACGGCTGGCTCGAGAGCCCAGTGAGCGGGCATTCTTATCATCCATGATACCTCTTTCAGACACAACTGCGACGGATGATGTGTATTGCACAGCCGTCAGAGTTGCCTTAATCAAGACGGACCAGGACGTTGATGTGCAGAACCCGACGGGCAAAACACTTCTGCGAATTGCGGTCGAGAAGACGCACCATCGGCTGATTAGACTGCTCTTGAACGATGGCAAAGCGGACCCGTTCGTGAAAGACGCGTCGGGCTGCTCGCCATTTACATTTGCCTTGCGGGCGCTGGACCCCGTGATTTTTGACGCTTTTGCCCAGTCGAGGGTGGATTGGGGACGGGCACGTGCAATGCGCGTTCGCGGAAAACACTACTTGGGGTTGCTATCGACCATGGTGTCAGGCACCCAGAGCTCTTGGCCTTTCTTAAAGACACATGCGGTGTGAAGATGGCAGACAACGCTTTACTGGGTGCATGGCGTTCGCGCAAGGTTGTCGAGGATCCGCACTGGACCCAGCGCTCTTGGGACGAAATAATGAACTTTTTGGAAAAGGGCAGCTTCCAGGATATGGACGATCCTCTCCCTCTCCGGCGAAGGGAAACTGCCCTTGGTCTGGGAGTACGTACTGTGGCCCCTCCCGTGGCGCTGGGAGGAAATAATACGGTACTTGTTGTATGCACGGTATAGTGAGTCGCCAGAATAGACGGCCGCCCCCTGATTTCTTATTAAAACAGGATTACTCCGTACTTTAAGACTTCATTACTACCTTGTAAGAGGGCAACAAAAAGAATAAGAGTGCCGGGCAGTATCCATTCGCGGTCGACACATGGAAAATGAGAAGTCGGCAAAATGGAATGTCCTCGGTGAGGCTCGAACTCACGACCTTTGGATATCTCAATCTAGGATTGAGTCACACGATTGTATGAGACCAACGCTCTAACCAACTGAGCCACGAAGACGTTGCTGCTGTGATCGACCATTGAAAGGCTGATGCTGCGATGGAGAAGCGGTTGCTCAACTTGTTTCAAGACAGCAATTCTGTAGCCGTCGCCCGAAAGATCGACCCCAGCTCTACTCCGCGCCGCGTGGGCGACGCGCACTTAGAGGCGCGAAGTGGATGTCAAATGACGAGACGAATGCACAAACGGTGTCCTGAAGCCAGATCGAGAAGGATTGTCTGCTGGATCCTGCTTGCGCACGGTCACAGCATCTGAGCCTATCTCCAGAAAAAACTCCAAGTCAGCGACAAGGGCCTCAAACTCATGTCTGTCTATTACAAGCTGCAACTCCTCAGTGCCACATTCCCACCAGAAATACACTACAAAACCCGACTCCAATCAAAAAGAGAGCCAGGTAATCGACAACAACTAAAGCCACAATCCTCCACAGATTATCCAAAACTGTCTATAATATTACAGCCGCGATCCCCCCTTTCCCCCTCCTCGCACCTAATACCACCACCCCCGCACTCGATCTACACACCCAAACCCCATCAATGCCCGTGTCCATGCCCATGTCCATACCCGTGCCCGCCGCGCTGGTACGGCGCCCTCCGGAACCATCGCCGGGCGGCGGCCGGCGGCGGGGTCACCGCGGGTAGCCCGACGACGACGACGAGGTCCCTGCGCCCGCGCCCGCGCCCCTGGTCCCGCGCAACCCGGCCGCTGTACCTGTGCCGTAGGAGGTCGGGAACGGCGGCTCCACTGTGCTGGTGACCGTGACAGTGGAGGGCTCGCATGACTGGGCCGGCGCGGTGACGGTGACGGTGGCCGTGGGCGAGCAAACCTCTTCTCCTTCCTCACCACCGCCACCACCACCACCACCACCACCACCACCACCACCACCACCACTGGCAATGCTACTGCTGCTGCTGACGACAGATGCAGCGGATGAGGGCGGGGTCGGCTGGATCACCTGCGTCTGCGTCTCCACCTGCGTCTCGACCCAGGTGCTCGCCTGCGCCTCTCCTCCGCCGGGGCCACCGCTGCTGATCTGATCGGCGGCGCGCGTCAGCGTGCGCACCCGCGTCACCTGTCGCGTGACGGTGGAGGTCAGCTCGGTCGTGGCCTCGGGGCTGGGGCCGGCGACGATGCCGGAGCCGAGGAAGGGGCGGCGGAGGCGGAGGGGTAGCTGGGCGCGGGCGAGTTCTGGCCCGCCGCTGCTGTCGCTGCTGTCTGCAACGAGGGGGGGGTTGTCTGCCGGCCGAGCTGGGTCTGCATGATTTTCAACTGTCAGCAGTGTTCCTTAGAAATTGGGGGCTGGTACGGGTTTCGGGACGAGGAAAAAAAGGGGAAGGGGGGAGGTGTTGACTCACATTTCCTTGTAAGTGCTGCCAGGCGTAGGGTAGGCAGCTGGAGCCGACGACGGCGGCGCCGAGCTGCCCATCTCCATGTCCATTCCCATTCCGTACGTGTTCGCAGCGTCGCTCATGTGGTAGCTCGGGACGTCGGCCGAATGCGAGGACGCGGTCACTGGCAGGGCCGAGGAGACGTAGCTCTGCCTCGAGGCTGGCGAGGATGACACGGGCGCCGCGGAGGTTGACTTAGTCCCGCTAGGTGTCTCGACCGCCTCAGTCACGGGGCATACTGTGGTTGAGACGGCCACCGTCCCTGTGGTCACCTTGCCCATGCTGGCAGGGCAGTTGGTCACCCCCGGCGCGCACGACGTGATGGTGTAGACGCTGGTGGAGTACACAGTCGAGGTGGTCATTGACGGCGCAGAGGAGGGCCCCTGCTTGCGGAGGTTCGGCATGGATGCAGTGGTGGGCTGAGCACTGCTCGTCGTCGATCCCTCCGCTGCTTCTGTCTTCGCGGCTGTGTAGGAGCTGGCCGGCGAGTTGGCTGGCTGTGAACTTGCGGCAGAAGGGCGCGAGCTCGGTTGAACCGAGCTGGCTGGCTGGGAAACGATTGGATAGGATCCGGGCGGGCCTGACGGCGACGACGAAACCGAAGCTGCGAGGGTGCTGCTGGCCCCTCGAGTGGGAGATGTGGGCTTCGCCGAGGCCTCGGTCTCCGTCACCGGACAAACGGTCGTGTACAGCGACACGCTCTCGGTGGTGACTTGGCCCTTTGGGCAGTCAGTGACGGACGGAACGCAAGACGTGACTGTGTAGACGTTGGTGGAGTAGACAGTCGACGTCGTCATCGGCGCCGTCGAGTTTTGCGGCACCGCAGGCTTGGGAGCTACCACCGTCGTCGGCGCGGCCGATGAGACGGCGGCATAGCTGCTTGACGCTGCCGCAACAGAGGACTCGACCTTGACCGATACAGAAGATGATGTCGAAGCCACGCTGGTGTGCGAGTACGTGGTGCCGTCGATGACCGGGTGGGTGACGGGGCAGACGGTGGTGTACAGCGACACGGTCTCGGTCGTGAGCTGGCCCTTCGGACAGTTGGTGACTGTCGGGGCGCACGACGTAACGGTGTACGTATTTGTCGAGTAGACAGTCGACATGCTGGTTGTGACAAAGTGGGTGCTCGTGCTGTACGACGACGGGATGGTCTGCACCGGCGCCGTTGACGAGGCTGCGTGGCTGCTGGGTGCAATGCTCGAAGAGGGCGCAGCCGATGACGTCGCCGGAGCAGAAGAGCTGCCAAAGCCCGAGCTGACACTCTTCGGAGCAGTTCCAAAGGATGACGAGCTCATTGAGACGGGCGCGGTTGCTGAGCTTTGAGAGATGCTGCTCGAGCTGACCGGAATACTGCTGCTTCCCAGAATGTAAGAGCTGAAACTGCTCAGAATACCGCCCGAAGAGGAGGGGGCAGCACTCGAGGGCGAGATGCTGGTGACTGCGTACGAGGAAGCAGCTGTTGACTTCTCTTCCTTGACTCCACGGTTGAAAGTCTGGTACTTCGGGCTGTCTTCCGAGGAGGCTGAAGTGGGCGCGCTGCTGGAGGTCTCAGACAGCTTTGATGCCGAGTATCCACGACTTGGAGTTGTTGACGACGAGGGCGCCGCGGATGAGCTCTCAGGTACCACGGATGAGCTCTGGGGCACTTCAAACGAGCTCAGGGGCGCCGCAGAATAGCCTTGAGGCGCCTCTGACGAACTCTCGGGCGCTTCAGATGAGCTCAAGGGCGCCGCAGAATAGCCCTGGGGCGCGGCGGAAGAGCTTTCGGGCGCCTCGCTGGAAGACTCTTGCAGAGCGCTGTTTTGGTATCCCTGGTTCGAACCCGAGGGCGCTGGGGCATTTGGAATACCGGGCTTGTTGCCGCCCACGGGGTACTTGTTGGATTTTGAGGAAGTCGACTTGGGCGCCTTCCCAGTGGTCGTAGCGCTCGTGTCGCGTTGGGTTCCGGTGGGATACTTATTGCCTTTCGGGCTCGAGGTCTCTGGAAGTGGTTGGGCGTGGTATGTGGCCTTGCTCTTGGGACTCGACGTGGTGCGAGGGCTGCTGGGGATGCAGCAGGACCTGTCGGGTATCGGTTCCCCGAGGTATGGGTGCTGCTTGAAGGCCGAGGGCTCGAGGAAGTCTTGCTTCCCTTCCCCTGAGCAGTGCTTGTGGTGGCCTTCTGGTTACCCGTGGGGTACTTATTACCCTGCCCCTGAGTGGTGCTCTGAGACCGGATGTGGGTGGCCGTGGGAGACTCTTTGCCTCCGGACTTCTGATCACTCGCTGCGTTCTTGGGACTCGTGTGCTTCGCAGTAGGATACCCATTTGCCTCCTCCTTCTTCGGACTGGACTTTGGTCCATTCCCCTGCGACGGAGAAGTCGCGTAGCCACCCGAGTTGCCTTCAGGGGGCGGCGACGCTTTGTACTCTGGCTTGGGCGAGCGAAGTTCTTTCTTTCGGCCCGAGGGCGCTGTCAGACATCCGTCTTGGAGTTTGTTGATCGAGTCAATGGCGCCGTTCTGCACCCAGTCAGTCTCGCAGCTCTTCTGAACACGCGAGGGAAGCAAACCTTGTCCTTGTACTCATACTGGCAAGCCGGGTTCTTATTGGTGATTTTGACGCTCTTCACCAAGGCGGTATAGGGGCCCTTGGAGAGGTCGACATCGCTGCCGCCCCGCAGACCCAGGTCGAGTCTCATTGGCGACGCGGGGAACGCAAAACCCTTGGGGCATCCTTGGCCGCTATATTGCGAACAACATTGTTATCGACAAGCCAGTTGATGTGGTTTTCATCCCAATCAATCGAGTAGGTATGGAACTGCTCCATAGGCTTCGAGGCGTAGTTTTGGTGGGCTGCCGCGCCTCTCCACGTCTTCCCTCGAGAAAAGACGTTGGTTTGGCCGTCTTGGCCCTGCGAGAATCCCCAATCAATTTCGTCTTGTACGTCGGACGAAAAGACGGCACTGCTTGTGACGCCTTGGCCAGGCGCCATTTTCATTTCCACATCGTAACGGCCACCAAGCACGTAGAAGTCGGTGCTCAAGATAGGAGCATCGTCGGGGCTCGCGAAAGTGAGCTCGGCTCCCTCGGGGCCGAATTTGACATTCTCCGAGTTCGAGATGGACCAGTGTTCAGGGGGCTTGTTATCTTGGTGAAGTCAATGGAGTAGGTCGACTCTGGCCAAGCCGGCTTTGGCGGGCAGCTGGCTTGCAGGGGGTTGCAATCGACCGTGTTCTGAGCACAAGAAACCTGAACGAAGGCGCTCAGTGTAGTGACAAGCGCAGCCAGAGCTTGCTTGGACATTGTGACTTTGGCCATTTGCTGCAGTCGTCAGAGAAAGGTCGTCAGAAAGAGGGGAGGGTTCGAAAGAAGAAAACCCTGGAGGTTGCATTTTATTGATGATTATGGACCAGATGCCACGAGGGCGCCCCGCGAAGAAAGAAACTACGTGTTCGGACATGACGCTTCGATGGCTGGGTGGTGTTGTCAAAGAAGAGCCAGAGGGGGCCTTGAGTCTACTCTTGATCCGGTGACGGGCGACATTGCTGTTAACGTCATTCAAGAACAACGACTATGTGGCTCGATTAATGCGATGCGAAACTTGAAAGAGCTGTGGGCGGTGCTAGGAATCGTGGCGTTCTCTTGTGTGCGGCGGGTCGAGTCACATGGTTCCTCTGCGAGGCTTCCAGACTTGGCCACCTCGATGAACAAGCGTCCAAGCCTGTGAGTGGATCGGACGGGCGTTGCAGTGAGAGAAACACTTTGCTTGTAAGCTAGAGACTTTTCAGTAGATTTAGAAGGTGAAATGCGGCATGCAGGCAGATGCTCGCTGTGGCTGTCGTGGGGGCCTCGCAATGGCGATGTCAACAAAGAGACAGTGTTTCAGAGGCGCTGAAAACGGGAGTCAATGAGTTGAGGGCTTAAGCCAGCTGGATACGGAGTTGGTTAGACGCAGCTGTAGAAGAAGAGGATGGAAAGCGGATGAAGATAGGTCGAATAAGTTTGAGTGAGGATGTTGGTCAAGGCAGGCGATGAACCTTGATGCAGTTGAGTGTGTGGGATGGTGGCATTGACATCGCTAGGTGCCGATTGCGGACATACGCATATCTACAACATGCATAGTTCCTCTTTATGCATAGAGGACCCACGTCGCTTTCGAAGTGCGATTGACGCAGACTCGCTCGAAGGTTCCGGCCCGCCGGGGCGCCCCACCAGACCGGCTGGACTGCGCGCTGGACCCTGCAGAAGCTTGGCCGGTGGTTGTATCTGTGTGACTCGGTCGATATATTGCACGCCTTTCTTTGTTCCCACCTCTCTTGCTGATGATCATCGTGCCTGTGCACCTACTTTTTACACGTACCTACCTACCTACCTAATGCATTCATGGATGCGTACTCGTAGGGCGCGTCTCTACTCCAGAAGGTTCTGTGAGGCGTGCGAAAGCCGTATCTGCCGTCGTGATGTGTAAGGTACTGTGCTCCAGGCTCCGATGGATGGCGTGCTTGAGGAACTTCCAACAGGGTCGCGTGGGAAGAGGCGACTTTTTTGTTACGGAAGTTAAATGGATGCCGCCCCAAGTCGCGTGCGCGCAACGCAGGGCGACCCACCCACTTTACGGGTCGCTACTCGGTAGAGTTGGGTACCTAGATCTCACCCACCCACCTTCCTCGGCTTCCTCCCACCAGCGGATGCCTCAGCTCAGCATCCAGCAACCGTAGCAACTTCCACGATTGCGCCCTTGATTAAAAGGCTCTGTTCGAGTGAATATCCCGGTACCTCCCGGGTTCCTCTGGGTCGGTTCCGTTACAGGCGCAGTAGCCTCGTAACCAAGGCCGCTTCCATTTCCTCTGGCGTTTGTGACGCGCACGCAACGGCAACGTCTTTACCCCCCACGTTCAAGGTCAGCCACGTCCAAAGGGACCAGACCAGTCATCAGTCGGTCCCTCCCAGGTTCGTTTTCCCTGCTCGACTCCCGGCGGATCCCTCCAGCCAACCCACCACCCAAACTGTAATTCCAGCCGGCCCTCCCCGTCGCTCACCCTCTAACCTTTTTTTCCCACCATCTCAAACCTCACACGTCCAGATTGACCTGACCCGCTCGCCCCGTCCTTGCAGCCGCGCACTCAAGACACTGTGCTCCCTTGACAGCCTCCGTCGCCGTCTCAGCATCCCTGGCCGCGCCCACTTGCGTCATTCCCGCGTGCCCTCCGCGCCCACGCGTTCGTCTGTTCCTTTTCGCGCCCTTTCGCGCGCGGCGCACTACCGCTCACTCTCCCTTCACGAAATCCGCCCCGCTCGCCGCCGCCGGTCCCGACCCCGACCCCGACACAAGCCTGCGCGCCGCGCGCCGCGCACGTTCCCTTCCTCTCCGTCGCGGGGCCTGACTCTCGGCGTCCCATCCTCTCACCTCCTCCCACTTTCCTCCGACGCCCGGGCTTTGCCGCCCCTCCCGGTCCGCGCGCACGCCATGGGCATCCTGGGCCAGAAGTCCGGGCTCAAGGCCGCCAAGCCCTCCATCCGCGTCGAGAAGGTCGTCATCCCCCAGAAGCCCAAGCCCACCGCCCTCAACGCGCCCTCGTCCTCCTCCGCCACCGCCAGAAGCAGCAGCAGCAGCAGCAGCAGCCACAACAACCGCCTGTCCGCACGCCCGTCACCCGCCGCGCCCGGCCGCTCACGGCCCAAGAGCGCCTCCCCGTACCCCTCATCCTCCGACGAGCGCTCCGCCGCCGCCAGCCGCAAGCGCAAGGCCGCCGCTGCCGCCAGCAGTAGAAGCACGCCCCGCGACTCGCCCGCCTTCGGCTCCGACTCGGATTCGGACGGCGACGACGACGACCCCTTTGGCCACAGCAGCAGCAGCAAGCGTGCGCGCCGCGCCAGCCATATCGACCTCGACCGCCGCATCAGGCACAAGAAGGCCTTCTGCGACGACGCCCCGCCGCGTGCCGCCCCCATCATCAACGCCGCCGACCTCGTCTCCGTCTCCAACGGCTGCGTCCCCATCATGGGGCTCAAGAACGACCAGGTTGCCATCAAGCTGCAGTACCCGTCGCGGACCAAACCTGAGAGGTGAGTTTCTGCGCATGCACGCTGAACAGCGGACACCACCGATCGCTAGGGAAACCGTGCCATTTTGATCATGTCATGTTCTGATACTAACGGGAACACCCTTTACGCGCAGATACGAACTGGCATGGAAGAAAGATAAGATCGACACCATCAAGGACATTATCTCAGTGGTGCGCCACGTCGCCGACGTCTACCTGACCGACACGCAGGCCAAGCCCTTCATCGACCGCAACATGAGCTTCGTGCGCATGATGGAGCGGTCCACCAGCGAGCAATACCGGGACATGGACTCCTTCAAGACGGCCCTCACCAGCTACAACGAGAGGATATCCGAGCTGGTCAAGAAGGGCGCCGTCGCTGCCAATCTCGACAAGATCCACCACCTGCCCTCCGACCTCGTCTCTTTCATCCTGGTCCAGGTGTACGAGCGCACCGTGTCGCCCGAGGTCGACAGCCTCAAGCAGTACGAGACGGGCAGCGACAACGTGTACGGCGAGCTCAACTACCCCTTCGTGACGCGCATCCTGGTCGAGCAGACCAAGATGACGTCTGGCCAGGTCTTTGTCGACCTCGGGTCGGGCGTCGGCAACGTCGTGATACAGGCGGCCCTCGAGATCGGCTGCCGCAGTTACGGCTGCGAGATGATGGAGAACGCGTGCAACCTGGCCGAGGCGCAGGAGAAGGAGTTCCGCGCGCGATGCATGATGTGGGGGGTGGGCCACGGCAGGGTCCATCTGGAGCGGGGCGACTTTCGCAAGAACAAGAAGATGCTCGAGGTGCTCAAGGAAGCCGACGTCATCCTCGTCAACAACAAGGCCTTCACCTCGGAGCTGAACGACGCCCTGGTCAACATGTTCCTCGACGTCAAGGCCGGGTGCAAGATCATCTCGCTCAAGTCCTTTGTGCACGACAACAAGACGGCCGTCAACGACGTCGCAAGCAGTATTCTCGAGGTGGAGCACTTCCGCTACCACGGAGGCTGGGTCAGCTGGGCCGGAAGCGAGGGAGACTACTACATCTCGACGAAGAAGTGAGACCCGTCTACACTGCAAAGGACGAGCCGGAGAGTGCATGCCAGAAGCATATTTGATAGAGCAAGCCTGTGCAGAATGGCGACCATGTCAGCGACAGCGATGTCTGAGCACATCTGATTTGTCATAGAGAACTTGATATGGAGAAAGAAGGGGAGCAGCAAAGGGGGAAGTTGTGGAGTCGGAGAAGGGCGGCTTTGCATGATTGTTTTTTCGGGGATACCACTGTAGTTTGTTTCTTTGCGGTTTTATTTGCGCATGGCCACCGGCGCTGGATGTTCATGTCAAAGTGTACGCGACGGGGTTTGGCAGCGGTCGAAAACGAAATTTCAGACTGGTGAGCACGACTTACACAGTACCCATTCTGGGCAGAATAAAATAGCACCGCCCCCTTGGGCGTAACTTTGCTCAGACAGGGTGCTTTGCCAGGGCCTAGGAGAAAGCAGGCTTGGGAGTTGTTGGACTAGCATGCCAGCCAAAGTACTCGTGATTCGCAGGCGACATCTGCGAAGCGACGCCGTCTGGCGTGGTCGCGTGAGAGAGACATTATCGCTTAGTGGCAGGCGGCTCGTTGGCGAGGTTCATGGCGTCGGCCTCCTCGCCCATGCGCTTCATCCACCGGTCGACCAGCTCCTTGTTCTCGGCGGCGACCTTTGCGGCGCGCTTGGACGTCACGTTGAGCTCCAGCGTGAGGGCGACGTTGTCGTTTTGGACTTGCTGCAGGCGGTCCCACCCCTCGTTAGCATCGTCCTTTGTGTGTGAACGTTCACAACAGAATACACCGGAGTTCTTCTTCTTCTTCGCGCACCCGAAAGGGAAGGGGGGGGAAGAGCAGAGCGAAAGTCTGTGGCCGACGCACCTCGACCATCTTCTTCTTCTCGACCAGCTCGTCGCTGCGGTCGCGCAGGCGGGCGCGCAGGGCGGCGCGCTCGGAGCGCAGGTCGGCCAGGGCGCGGGCGTCGGCGTCGGCGCGGTCGCGGGCCCGCCGCAGGTCGGCCTCGGAGGCGCGCAGGCGGGCCGCCGCGCTCTCGCGGCCGCGCAGCGCCTCGGCCAGGTCCAGGCGGGACTGCTGGCTCTGCTGCTGCTGCTTCTGGGACGAGCCTGGGACTGGGGTGGTGGTGGTGGTGGTCGCGTCGCTGGCGGGAGGGTCTGCGTCTGCGGAGGAGGTGGCGGGAGTGGTGTTGTCGTCATCGCTTTTGCGGGCTGCTGGGGCGCTGGTGCTGAGGAGCACGGCTCGCTCAGCCTCGAGGGCGGCTACGCGGTCTGCTAGTTGGGAGCCTACGAAAAGGGCGGGGAGAGGAGTTTGCTTGTCAGCGGTGGCGTGGGGGAAGAGATAGAGGCAAGACAGCGGAGGAGGGGCGCGCGAACGGACAGGCTTCGACGAGGTCTTTGTTGACGGGGTTGTTGCGCTCGAAGTCCTGGAGGGACTTGAGGTAGTCGTCGCGCCAGTCGGGCATGGTCCCGTCGTTGGCGTGAGAGGGAGGGGTGAGCGGAGGTGGTCGGCGTAGGCGGGTGTTGGTGTCGGCGTTGGTGTCGGCGTGATGGTGGAGGCTTTGGACTGGGGAAGAGGTAGGTGTGTCTGCTTGGATGATGATTATCGGCGGCGAAAGTAGCTCGGTCGGCGCGGCATCTGATAAGCGAGAGTGACTGGGAGCCGGAAGGCCGACAGAGGTCACGAAGAAAGGTCGAGGTTGAGCTGCGAGACGATCAGCTGCTGCTGGTGGAGTGAGCTGTCTGCCCAGCACGGGATGTACCCGTGAACCTGTGGAAGGTGACCCGAAGGCGGAAGAGGTACCTACACGTGCCAGGCGACAGGCGATCGGCCGGTACCTTAGGCGTCCGGTGCTTGATGGCGGGCGTGCGCGCGGGGCAGCCCACTAGCCAGCCCTGGAGTGCAGCCTTAGCCGTCATTCCCCCCCACCCCGACTTTGCTGTTAGTGGTTCGGGCTAGTGGGGGTCCCTGTGATGCCTCCAGCCATGCGCTAATCGGACCCGAAATCCCCGGTGGCCGCGTCTCACCGTGTTTAAAGTGCTTGCATTCGCGCGTCGTCTTGCGGTACAGCTCACAGCCCTTCATCCACGTCCGCCCCTTTTCAGTCTCGCAATGTGATGTTCTCTACAAAGGGAATTGTCACAAATGAACAACCGTTCCTTCAGTAATAACACTTAACACTAAGCTCAATTGACCTTACCTTCGACACAAGATCCTCTTGGGCCATCAGGTCAACTCACTTCACCATCGTCGTTCAGCAAACGCTGTTCCGCGATGGCTTCATAAATGCGGGCCTGAGTGAACGGACAACGACAGAGCCTTTCACGAACTTCAGGGCCGAGAGAGCAGTGTCCCATTTTTATCGAGTATCTCTGCCGCCTTGGATCACCACGACCTGAATCATATCCCCACGTAGATTGAACATTCGACCCACAAGCCAGCTGTATCTACCGAAAAGAGTTCACCCATGAACGCCCATAACCGGGATCTCTTGGAAATGTTGGCTCTGTCTGCCAAATTAGCTGTTCACCTACAGAACTTGAACTCCTCCCGAGATTTATTTAGGCATGCCTTCTCTCGTCGTTTCTTCCCATCTCCAAGCTCAACCACATACTGTTCCATCCTCAGCACAGCTCATCAACAATTGCACTCCCCTTTTACTCTCAAACATCAAGCAACGGTAGGTGTTCTCGCCCTGTCCGTTCAACTTGTACTCTTCGCCCCCCTTAGGTTCATCCGCAGCAAACGTCCCCCTTAACGTAACCTACCGGCAACATGCCAGGTGCCCGCTCCCACCGTTCGTCTTCCGTCCGGGGCCGCCCCGAGTCCTCGTACGCCTCTTCAGGCTACGATTCCTCCTACGTCGGAAGCAGCCTCCGTTCGAGGTCCGACAGGTCGCCCGCCCCGTCCCCGCCGCACGCCCCCAGCGATTTCGCCGACGACGAGGACGACGCCAGCTCCTTCTACCCCGATCCGGACCCGTTCGCCAGCCGCAGCACGAGCTCTGCCGCCAGCAGCTACTACCACCAGGGCAGTCGAGGAAGCAGCGGTGGTGGCGTCGGCGGCGTCGGCGGCGGCGCCACGCAGGCTCCTTCAAGCTTTCACTGTGCCCCGAGCAACAATGGTTTTCCGGGCAGGGCTGGGCCCGGCTGGGACGACCGGACCGCACTGGCCCCGGCGGCGAGCAGCTCGCGCTACACCGGCTCCGAGGACGGCACGTACTACGCCGACAACTCGTACTACCAGGGCAGCGGTGACTTCGACGCCGGCGACTTTGTCGGCGAGGACGAGGACATCGAGGAGATCATCCGCTCGACGGCGCCCCGGCCCGTCCCGGGTGGCAGCACCACTACCGGGTACGGAGGCGGCGGCAGCACCGGGTACGGAAGCGGCACCACCATCACCGGGTACGGAGGTGGTAGTAGCACTGGGTACGGGGTGGTAGCAGTACCGGGTATGGAAGCGGTACCACCACTACCGGGTATGGAGGCGGTAGCCGCACTGGTTACGGAAGTGGCACCACCATCACCAGGTACGGAGGTGGCAGCACCACCGGGTACGAAGGCGGCAGCAGCAGCTTCGGCGGCGGTGATAGCAGCAGCAGCGGCGGCGGGCGCGCTCTGGCTTTCCCGCAGCAGCCATTCGGGTCTCATCGCCGCCCAGCAGGAACAGAATCGACGGTCGCCAGCAGCGCCGGGTATGAGGACGACGACGGCCGCGGCGTGGTGAGCAACACTTACACGTACAACGACGGCCGCGGCGTGGTGCACAACCACTACAACCTCAACCTGTTCGTGGACGCCAGGCAGAAGCACAAGCCGTCGTCGTCGTCTCGGAGCTCGTCTCGCCAGCGAAACGGCGACGGCGGCGGTAGCAGCCGTGGCCGCCGCGGCAGCGTGACTCTGTCGATGGGTCAGCTGAGCATCTCAGTCGACGCCGACGGCGCGGTGCAGGCGAACCCGGGCGAGGGCCCGTCGTCGTCATCGTCGCGCCGCCAACGCTCCTCGCGGCCGCCGGTGACACCGCTGCCCCGCGGGCTGCAGACCCCCTCCGGGGCTCCCTCTCGGGCCTCATCCGCCTCGGCGTCGGAGGCGCCGAGGCGCCGCCGCAGCTCCCGGCACCATCGATAGGCGGTGGCTTGGGTCGACGACGGCGACGGGCGGCGGCAAGGACAAGGGGCCTTAGTTCCTTGTCGATGCTCGCGTGATCCGGGTCTTACTCAACCTTTGTCTTGGCCAACTGCAAGTGACGAACGGGCTGGGCCTGCTTCTGGTCGTTGCTCTCGTTCTCGATGTCGTCGGCGTAGTCGTGGCGGAAATGGTCCGGGCAAAATTCCCGGCTGTGATGCAAGCGACGCCCGAATCTCTTGGGCGCTTCTCCCAACCTGGCGGGCGAAAAAGACGAAGTCCACGCCCCTACCGGGTCGGTCGCCTTGCTGAACACCGACGCCGATATCTGCCAGGAAGCCTCCCCAAGATCGATATTTACGAACCGTTCGCGGGTTCTCTTCCTTTGCAGGGAAAGCTCGAGCTCTGTGAGGAGTAAAGGTGGCACACCTTCGCTGGGTATTTGTTCCATTTCATGTCCTCCTATGTGTCTAACTCGGGAGCGGTCTTTCTATTGGGTATTCTTGATGGGCACAAATCTGATTTGCAGGTAGAGGGGTCCTGACAGCCCGGAAATGGGGACCAGCCAAGAGAAAGTGACGAAAACCGTGGCCGGCCAGAGGGGAAATGAAGAGAACTGGGTGGGCCGTGGAGAGCCGGGCTTTGCGGATAGTATACAAGTAGAGCCACAGGGTAGAGTAGAGCCAGTCTGCCGTATCTGCAGTACCTACACAGGAGACTCAAATCTCACACCCGAATCAGAAGCCCTCCCTGTGACTTTACGACATCGCGCAGATACACGACCAAGGTGTTCCCCTCAAACTTCAACCTGCTGTCCACGGAGTGTAGGTGTACTCGTGATTACATGTACCTACATTCATCTCTCGTCCCTCTCCGGTGCTCCTTTCGAGACATGCAGCGTGCGGATGTGGTGGATCGTCTGCAGGGCCTCTCTCGTGGTCGTGGTACACAATGTGGCAGGGCGCACAAGGCGGACGGGACAGCACAAGACGACTGGAAATAATAGAGCGGTTGAAGTGAGGCTCGCATCTCAGCGGTGTCTCAGAGAGATCCTTGCATGCACGTAATGCGTAATGTGCGTTTACTCAACAGCTGCTTCGGGCCCGACGGGATGGCGTTGCTTACACAAACAAACAAGGCGGCCGGACTTCCCCACCCGGCCGACTTTCAACGACAGTCGGGCTGGGCACAGCCCCTCGGATACGGGACGCTACCGTCTTCCCAATATCCTGTGACACGATCTGTGAATGTATTCGCCATGTATTCTGCAGCCCGTGGGCCGTGTCTTGGACGTTGAATCGTAGCTGTGCGGCATCTGAATTCCATGCAGACTCGCGTATCGTGACTTGGGATCCATCACTTACCCAAGTTGACATGTACTAGCAATACCACACTCATTCAATTGCACATATGGGCTCGCATCGTTGAGCCAGCCTGCAGAGTTTTGCGCCTCATCGTGAGCTGCCTGGTGAAAACCCGATAGTTTCGACGCCAGCAGTGAGCCGCACCCACCTGCAACTTCCCTTGTACGATCAGTAGGGCACCAACAAGGCAAGCGCAACCTTGGGGGCAGGCACCCCGACTCCTTTGGTGTATCTTGAGTAGGTACATTTCAGTATCCCCATTGAATGATACCTGCTCGGAACATTGGATGTTCTCATGGGATGATTGGCCGTTGGGGGAGACCGGAGTGGCCCACGCGGCAGGTGAGACTTGGGGCTCCGAAGTCTCACATCCGAGAAGCTGATATTGACATGGAGTTTGCGCCTGCCACCGCATTGAACTGCGCCTGCGTCCAGGGTGCTCCTTCTTTGCCTGATGCCTGCCTGCAACGGCACGACTTCCAAGATGCAGGAGCGACCCGGCTGCCCATGATGTGTCAAACGCGGGCAGCCTCTGGCGTTTGCCCAGTTGCAGGTACTTAAGGTCGGAGCAGCGTGTGCCGTTTCGACATCGGACTCTGTGCACTCAACAACAAATCTCGACCAAACAGACCTCCAACAGCAGTCCCGTACTTGCATCACATCACATTCCAACTGTCGCTGCTTCACTAGACAAGCTTCGCCATACTCAAAGAACCACCAAGTCTCCAAGATGGCGGGCCTGAAGATCTCCCTTGAAGGTAAGCACTGTCGAAATGGCGTTCGAACAGCATGGATCCCGTGATGTGCGGAGACTGACCACCGAGACAGACCTGCTTGAGCTGCAGGCCTGCGTGCTCGACTGGGCCGACAGCTACGACAGCAAGGACTGGGACAGACTGCGCAAGGTGATTGCGCCGACGCTGCGTGTGAGTGCTGTCTGACCCTTCTCGTCACCAATGATTCCCACGCATCTTATCTACCCAAGGCGTGGTACTCGTGGATGGCCGCCTGGTTGATGGAAAGACTGCCGTAGAAGCACCTGGCTGACACGCTCTCCTCCTATGACAGATTGACTACCGCTCGTTCCTCGACAAGCTGTGGGAGGCGATGCCGGCGGAAGAGTTCATCGCCATGATCTCGAGCCCCTCGGTGCTGGGAGACCCGCTTCTCAAGACGCAGCACTTCATCGGGGGCACCAAGTGGGAGCGCGTGTCGGAGACGGAGGTGGTGGGCGTGCACCAGCTGCGAGTGCCGCACCAGCGGTACACGGACGCGACGCGCAGCACCGTCGCCGTCAAGGGCCATGCCCACAGCACCAACACGCACTGGTATTGCAAGGTCGACGGCGCCTGGCGCTTCGCCGGCCTCAGCCCCGAGATCCGCTGGAGCGAGTACGACTTTGACAAGGTCTTTGCCGGCGGGCGCGGCGAGTTTGGCGAGGAGGAGAAAGCAGATGCCGCCGCCGTGTCCGTTGGTTGAGTGGGAGGGGTCTGAGACTGGTGAGGCACTTCTGATCGTTGACTGGCCTGGTGGTGCTATACTTTGATAAGACGTGAAAGGCATTCTTCCAGACCTGCGTTGTTACGCCGACTAGACACCGAAGACCGAGAGAATAGGGATATCACGAGGAACAAGCAAGCTGCTACCGGGGTCGCCAATGTCATGATGTATTGGTACGTGGATTCTGCCCTATTTTGGAGGCACCTACCTCTGAACTCATAACTTGGACGTCGGAGACACATCTATGTAGCTTCATCAATGGAAAGTGTTGATCCGCCAAGCTCAGTGGTAGTAACGACGTCCAACGGTCCAAGAGGTCGTCAAGATATGTAAAGGTTACATTCGCCCTGCAGGGAATCACCACCATATTGATGGCAGCCGAGGCGAAGATGGACAGCAACCCCTGCAGACCAGGGACAGGTCGCCGATGGTGCTATGCGGAATGTTTATCAGGCCGAGGCCGGATCTGGAAACCCGCCGAGTTGAGGTCATAATCCAATTCGCGATGCGGGGACTGACCATCTATGATGGGTTGTTTCTAAAGCTGCGGCTGGACAGAAGTACCGACGGAGTGGCGCGTGCAGCCGCCCGCATGCGAGTACACACATAGATTGATGCGCGCCACTGTACCCTGATCCAATTGGACCACTACCTCTTGACATGGTTCCTTCATATACGAGTAGGTAGTCGGACATCGACATAGAACCTCGCCTCCTCGATCGCCTCTCACAAGCACATTGCATGCTGCAAATTCCGTCCTTGTGTGCATCCAGAGTTATCACAGAAAAAACAAAGTTGTCCCAAATACCTGCACCCTCCAAAGCAGGCCCCAATCGCCATTCGCAGAGAACAGCACGCGGCCGCGACGGGGCCAGCGCACTTCAGCCCACGCTCGCACGCACGCACGCAAGCACACAATGTTCTTCGCCTCCGCGCTCCGGCAGGCCTGGCCGGCCGCGCCCAAGTTCACCGAGAAGGACATCCCGGACCTGACCGGCAAGGTGAGCGGGCCGCGGGCAGTAGCCCTGATAACCCTTCTCACCGACCGCCTGCCGCGGCGACTGACACGGTAAACACACTTATAGGTCTACCTGGTCACAGGCGCCAACTCGGGCGTGGGCAAGCTGGTGGCGGGGACGCTGTACGCGCGGGGCGCGACGGTGTGGGTGGGCGCGCGCAGCCAGGACAGGGCCGAGGCGGCCATGGCCGAGATGCGGGCTGAAGCCGAAGCAGCTGCTGCTGCTTCCTCCTCCTCCTCGATCACCGGGGGCGGCTCATCTTCCTGCGCCTCGACCTGGCTGACCTGGCGTCCGTGAGAGAGGCGGCGCGCCGGTTCCTGCGGGAGAACGAGGGCGAGGGCGAGGGCGGCAGGCTGGACGTCCTGTTCAACAACGCCGGCGTCATGATCCCGCCGTCCGGCAGCGCCACGGCGCAGGGCCACGAGCTGCAGCTCGGCGTCAACTGCCTCGGCCACTTCCTCCTGACCAAGCTGCTGACGCCTGTCCTGGCGCGGACCGCCGCCGCTGTTACTAGTGGTGGAGTGGAAGAGGCCGCGGCGGCGCCGCCGGGCAAGGGAGCTGGAGGCGACATCAGCAGCAAAAGCAGCAGCCGAAACGGCAGAAGCGTGCGCGTGGTCTGGGTGTCGTCGTCGGCGGCCGAGCTGCTGACCTGCGGCGACGGTGTGCCCTTCGACAACCTCGACTACCACCGCTTCCAGCCCTACCCGCTCAAGTACGGCACCAGCAAGGTCGGCGACTACTACTACGCGACCGAGTACGCGCGGCGGCACGAGAAGGACGGCATCGTCAGCGTGGTGAGTTTTTCATCCTACATCTCCTTCCTTTCCCTTGCCTTTACTTGACGGTCCCCCCAATCCCTTGCCTGACGGATCTGGGGCTGTTGCGGTTCGGTCTTTGGCTCCCGTGGGGATGCATTGCATGTCATGAAAACCAGAAAGGAGGCGGCAACCGAGAGAGCTAGAGCGAGAGGGGGGAGGGGGACAGACAAAGAAAATGAGACACACTGACGCGCCGTTATCAAAGTCGCTGAACCCGGGCAATATCCGCACTGAGCTGGATAGGCACACCAACTTTGTCGAGTACGCAGGCCGCCTAGCGACCACGTGGCCGGCCATCAACGGCGCCTACACCGAACTGTACGCGGGCCTGTCTGCCGACGTCACGATCGAAGAGTTCGCGAGGAGCGGGAAATGGGGTGAGTTGCATGTCAATGAGAGATGTTGAGCCGTCGCGCGCGGGGGAAGCTTCTCCTCCCTCTCTCTCGGCCCATTCTTCTTTGTCCTCCGTTTTCGTCTTCTCCGCTATTGTCTCTCTCTGCACGCAAGCGACTGCGCGCCCTCTCTCCCCTTGACAGCCGGGCTGACCCAATCTCGCAGTCATCCCGTGGGGGATCATCAGTGATATCAAGTCCAGCGTGCGTGCCGCCTCGAAGCCCGAGTCGGAAGGCGGGACGGGCGTGGCGCAGAGGTTCTGGGAATGGTCCGAGGAGCAGGTCAAAGATTACGTCTGAGAGGGGGACAAACCCGATAACCCTTGAGCCACTTGGGAGGACCGAATTGCAAAGCTGTTTTACGATATGAGCATGGTCAGAAAAGAGACTTCATGATTTGACTTGTCCGTCGCAGAACAAAAGCCGCCAACAATTTACCAGGTATGGGCACAGCCATTTCCTGCCCACGCCCTACCCGTTTCGAGCGTGTTCCGACTGCTGGCGGGGCATTCGGCGCAACTGTTTGGTTTCCCGCGGCTGGTCGAAACTCGCTTCTCAGATATATGAAAAGTCAACCCGCCCCAAGCATGTCAGGAGCCGGGGCCAGATCCTGGCCGCTTGCCTGCAATCTAGGACGGGGTCTTGGCCGTCCAGGGGGATCTCCCGATAAGATCGTATCAGCACACCGCAAGATGCCGAATCACCGATCCCCTCGGAATTGGCGGGCGCTCGAAAGTCGGGAGGTTGACGCGGGTGGTGTGATGTTGCCCCCTCCCCTTGTTCTTTTGCTCTCTCTCCTTCACCTTCCCAATTCCGAGCGTGGAGGATCCAATCTGGCGGTACACCTGGGCTGACGTCACGGCCGCGAGAACCGTGGGGCTTAGAGATTTGAGGCTCGAAGGCCTCTCTTGGCTGGGCAGACTCCACCAGCGATGCCCCGTGCACCGTCCGCCAGCAGCGCAAGCAGCGCCAGCAGCCGAAGCCGCAGCAGCGGTGTGAAGCAAAGTGCGACAGGTGCATCTGGGCGGGTAGCCATCGTTTACACGCCCGCAAGCGCATGATGTATGAACTTGCAAGCGGCCGGAATAGGCGCTGTGCTTTGCCTTTATTGTAATCATCAATTGTCGCAGCCCCCCCCCAGTTCAGCCCGCGAAGAGGCGGCTCCTCCTCGGAAGAGAGAATCGGCAAACTGGTGGTGGGAAAGACCCGGCCTTGGCGATAATGACCGCAACCAGACAGCCTCAACTGGGCTCGGCGTGCTCGGGTATATCGGCACAGGCTGTTGGGCGTTTCTGGGCCCGCGAGGGTCAGCAAGCGCAAAACACCCCCGCTGCGCCGAGAATGAGGTGCGCGGCCTGGACGGCGCGTGGTTGGTGGCGCGCGCCAGCCAAGAGTCTTGGGTGACATGGGAACACGCTCGATGAGAGCCCTTGCAGATCCAACTGCCAGATGGATAGGTAGGTCGAGAACCATGGCGAGAAATGCCCCGGCCTGCAATGATCATGATCCAGGAATCTGCGGTGCCCGTGGGCTTGGGACGCGGGATTGATTGAATTTCATCACTCTGTTCGCGTGCTTTGCGGGGCCCCGAGATGGGCTTTGGCAATGGGGACATACATGGTGATGGGCAAATGGCGAGGCGCATGGATGGCTGAGAGAAGAGACCGCCGGCGCCATGTCCAATCATGTCTCAGCAGATGGACGAAAACGGCCAGCGGCGAATTCCACACCTGACAGCTCTGGCAAGATGCATGAGCAACGAGGCGGCTTTGTTGCGTCTCCGCCTGCGCGCCCACAACGACCGGGTCCACGATCCTTCATGTCGATATCGCGCGAGTCTCTCGCAGGGACAGGTACAGAGTACTCGTACGAGTGCCTCTTGCACAACAATATAATGTACGATAGCGTGGGGAGGTCATCACCTTAGGTGGGAGGTTTGTAGGTATACATCTTGGGTCGGCTCCAGATCGACCCTATCCCCCACGCTGCCGTCTCCCAGACGGGAAGTTGACGTGATGCAGAGATTTCATCTGTAAATTTTCTTTCGTAACGTAACGGGGCGGGACAATCTGCTCTCGTGCGAGCTGTCGTAGTAGTGCTGCTCCGCACACCCGACAGGTGCCAACCCGGCACTGCCGACGACGGCGTCCTGCCCCTCATTGCAGAGCGCTCCAAGCTCCGTCTGCGATTCCATCGCACCAGGCGCCTCCCGGGCACCCGGACACCCGGCCAGATAGTCGGCTGGCTGGCTGGCTGATGGGTTGGCTGTATGCAGTCGTCTTCCACGGACACCCCGAGCGAATAGCCTCCCGACCTCCACCCGCCACGAGACCAAGGATCCAAACCGCCCGCCCGCAGCTCACGAACGAGGCCTCTGGTGCTGACTCGGGTAGAGACAGGCGAAAAAGCCTGCGGAGTGCCTAGCGTCGCACAGGTGCGAGTATACGATACCGGTCGGGGGCCCTCTCCCCAGCCGCGGCGGGGGGCGGGCAGCAGTTGATCGTCGTCCAATGAACAGGTGGGCGGCTTCCACCGTCTGCACCGACTGCAGGGTGACGGCCTCTTGGCTGGGGGCCGATTGCATACCGAACGGGCTGGGGCATGGCCAAGAGGCGTCGGCTCGAGCTGGGAGAGGTCACGCTGGGCCCCCGCCCGCACGCCTGCGCATTGGATGCTACCGGACGTCACCGGGCGCACGTGGTGAGCGATCCGTCGCGGGCGTGCTGAATCAGTCGCGGGGCGGCGCGGGGCCCTCGTCGCCCGTCGCCTGCCACACGAGTTTTGCCCCCCGAGAGCCAGAGAGGGCCGCGGGTGAATTGGCCAATGAGGCTGGTGCGGGCTGAGCTGAACCAAGACGAAGTCGGCGCGGCAACATCAGCGGTAGGTATCAGCACTCGGCGCCCTCCGGGGGGCAATGCTGTAGTCGTACGGAGCGAGTGCTGGGCCGGCACAGCGGAGCAGATTGTCTTGGCTGAGGTGCATGGATGTCGGGCACCACGGCGTGGCTGGGCCGAAGAGAGAGGGTCTGGTAGGAAGTCGTGCCTGTCGTCTGTCTCAGCCACGCGACGGGCTCAACAACGGTGGGCATGTGATGATGTGCGGGGTGTTGAGGTGTGCAATGCCTCTACATCTCGTACTCTGTAGCCGACGCACAGATCATACCCAAGGCAATGGGCGAGAGCCCCTCCGGATTGAAGGTGAGGCAGACACGCAGGCTGATCGGCTCATGGCGTACATGCTTGTACATCTGCGGGCGTACGCGATTCGACACATGCAATTCTGCTGCAAGTCGCTGCTCTTGGCCAGCTAGGTACCTTCTACCTGCGGTACCGGGCATTTTGTGCCGTACCTGGCCCGGCGCTTTCGTTGTGCGAGTACCCGCCGTCCGCCAGCCCTGGAGACTCAGCGGATGTTCAGCCCCGGATTGCGACGACGGATGCCAATCACGACTCTGTTCTTCTAGGCGCAATTTAGATGGGAAGCTCGCAAATGTCAGATGCCTATACCTGTCTGGCAGATCCTTAGTGCGCATGTATTGATCCATGAGGCTGTTTGGCCCCGGCTTTTGCTTCTTTCCCCTACATGTACTGATGCTATTGCCCCCGTGCGTGCTGGGCCACGCCCAAGCTCGAGAATGGCCCAGACCGAACCTAGAGACCGTGGCAGCTGATGGAGGTACCCGAGACACGTCTGCTGTGGAGGTACGAGTACAGAGCATCTGCCCACCTGCCCAGCTATCTCGGTCCGTGAGCACGAGTACTCATACCTAGACACCTTGGCACGTCTTGGCTGCCATACTAACCTAGGTACTCGTACTCGAGCTCGTTGGAAATCCTGGATGTACTCGCAACTTATGTCGGTGGTAGGGCCTGGGCGCGGCAAGGGCCCCCTCCCCACGCAGCTGCAGTAGCCGGGAGCAAACCCGGGATTCCTAGTCGCGCGCGCGACGCTAACGCCCCCGGAGAACGTACGAGGACTGTAGGGACGGAGCCGGCCCCATCGGTCCTCACCTAAAGAAGCTCCGATGCGTAGCCGTTTCTCGACGGCGCTGCAAAACAAGCCCGCCAAGAGGGAGGATCGAGAGAGGCGGACCTTTATTATGGTCGCCCGGGCACACTCGCAGCCCCAGCATCAAGACTCACCACTGTGCATGGGCCGAGAATCCTCGTTCGTACCTCGCCGTACCCGCCCCGGTGGTGCCAGCCAGCCGCGTGTGCTCTTACTGCAGTCGATTGTTGTAGGTACTCGTAGTTGAATCTGCGCATGCGGGTTACTTTATGTACGATTAGGTTGGTGGTAGGTACGAGTATATCCCACTTGCGCCTTCCAGCTCGTCGGCTCCCCTGCGAAACTGCAGGCAAGGAGGTACTTACTTGTACGTAGCGAAGTAGGCACTGCATGTTCAAACTTCTGGGAGCAGCTTCCACCGGCCTCGTCTCCCACGACGTCTACCGATGCCAGCTCTGTCTTCCCATTCTCTCCGTCTTTCCTCCCCGCCCGGCTATCACGGCTCGCCTCGCCCTGCCCGGCCCTGCATCAATCTCACCTACCTAACCTCCCTACATGTACGACTACTCCCGGCCCCCCTCGACCTCCTTCTTGGCCCTCTCATCAGCCTCCCCCTCGACCTGATCCGATCCGACCCGGCTTGGCCGCAGACCTGACCTGACCTGCCATCCAGCAACCCTCATTCTCACCATCTGCCGGGTAAACAGCACGACCGACAACGCGACAGCGCGTGTCTAGGGGCTTTCTTCAGCGTCTCGACTGGTACCGCGTCGCGCGCCCCGACTGTCTCACTGCACCCGTACATGCGCCCCGGCGACTGCACCTCTGCGTCGACAACGCGTTTCGTCTTTGGCCCGAGCCCGGCCCTGTTTCACTCTCTCGTCCTATAAGCGACCTTGGAGCAGTCCCTGCTGTTCTGCCAGCGTGCTTCGGCTGTGCGCCCGCCTTCCCAGCCAGTGGCCTGTCCTGAACGCGTTTCTCGTCATCGATGCATCCAGCGCACCCTTTACATACCAACCCTTCCACCAACCGGCCCGCCTCGCGCTGACTGACGCGCCCCCGCTGAGCCTTTGCCCGCTCGAGGCGCCTACGTTCCCGGCGCTCCGGCTCTAAGTCTCACGGCCGTGGGTTCGCACACACTGCCGCGCGCCCCCCAGCTTTCAAAAAAGCGGCCGGCGCTCGATACCATAATTAACCCTTTGAGACACCCTCGAGACCTCACCAACCGCCCAACATGGCTTGGGATCACCTGTCGATCACCAAGTCGCATCTGGTGTACATCATCCTTGGCGGCTTCACTTCGTTGTTCATGCTTTGCTCTTCCGTCATCAAGGAGCGCATGTACATTGGCGAAGCTACTGTGGCCACCCTTTGCGGCATCATCTTCGGCCCGCATGCCGCCAACCTGATCGATCCAGGGTCATGGGGCAACGTCGACGAGGTCACCCTGGAGTTCTCCAGAATTGTTCTGGTTGTGCAGTGCTTCGCCGTCGGAGTTGAATTGCCGCGCTACTACATGGAAAAGCACTGGAAGTCGGTCATTTTCCTCCTGCTCCCTGTCATGACGTTTGGCTGGCTTATTACCAGCTTGTTCATCTGGTGGTTGATACCCCCGTTGACTTGGCTGCAGAGCTTGGCGATTGCTGCATGCGTGACTGCTACGGATCCTGTCTTGGCCTCTTCCGTTGTCGGAAAGGGAAAGTTCGCCAAGCGAGTGCCCCGGCATTTGCGAGATCTCTTGTCCGCCGAGTCAGGTTGCAACGACGGCATGGCTTTCCCCTTCATCTACCTGGCCCTGTATCTTCTTCAGGAGCACAATGAGGCCGGGCCCACAGTCTACCACTGGATACTGTACACCTGTCTCTACGAGTGTGTGTTTGGCGCAGTTTACGGCTTCATCATTGGCTACATTGCCCGCCGCGGCATTCGTTTCGCCGAAAAGCATGACCTCATCGATCGCGAGAGTTTCCTTGTCTTCTACTTCACCTTGGCGCTCTTCTGCGCCGGCTCTGGCAGCTTGCTTGGCGTCGACGACCTGCTGGTTGGCTTTGCCGCAGGTGTGGGTTTCTCTAACGACGGTTGGTTCAGTGAGAAGACTGAAGAATCACATGTTTCCAACGTCATCGATCTGCTGATCAACCTGGCGTACTTCGTTTTCCTCGGCACCATCATTCCTTGGGAGCAGTACAACAACGTGGACCTTGGTTTGTCGGTATGGCGCCTCGTCGTCATCGCTATCCTCGTCATCTTCTTCCGTCGCATTCCTATCATGATGGCACTGAAGCCTCTGATACCGGACGTCAAAACTTGGCGAGAGGCGTTGTTCGCAGGCCACTTTGGGCCCATCGGCGTGGGCGCCATCTTCGTGGCCATCCTGTGTCGAGCTGAGCTGGAGCACGAGGGCCCGATCCCACTGGCCGAGCTTCCACCAAGTGATGTTGAAAATTACGAGGTCATCGCTGCCGTATGGCCGATTGTGACTTTCATGGTCATCTGCTCGATCCTTGTTCACGGTTCTTCCGTTGCAGTCTTCACCCTGGGCAAGAGAATCAACACCCTGCAGCTTACAATGTCGTACACACAAGCCGTCGACGATGGCCCTTCCTGGATGAACCGCCTGCCGCGCATCTCTTCGCAGTCCAAATCCCAGGCGCGCACCATGTCCGACACGGATTTCGACGACAAGCAGCCCGAATTCCCTCCTGGCACCCTGCCGCCCACCGGATTCCCGGGCTCGTTTCTCAGAAGGCAGCGCGAAGAGGAAACAGGTGGCAGCAGAGCATCCTCACTGGTCAGCCGCCGGCGTCGCACGCAAGGAAACCCAGGAGCTGGTGGCCCAGTCTCCCAATCTGCCATATTCCCGCAACGCAGGAGCGAGCAATTTGAGGAGCCAATGTCACCCACAGATGACGATGTTGAAGATAATCACCCTGAAGAGGATGCCTCTGATGCGAAGGACGACAAGCAAGAGAAAGACACGGAAAAGGCCGCCATTAAGAAGGCGGAAGCCGCAGAAGACGAAAAAGCACACCAAGGCGAGGCCGATGAGACACCGCAAGTCAATGTCTACGACGAAGGAGACCATATCGTTGTTGAGGATGGCGAGGGTCAGGTTCTTGCTGTTGAAGAAGGCACTCACGAAGGGCATCTTCCCTCGCCTCACAAGGTCAAGGAGGCCGCGAAGCACGAGATACAGAAGCCTCACTGGACTTATGATTCTCTGAAGAAGAGCATCGGCCGCTGGCGTGACGAGGAGCTCTCCAAGCGACGCGGCAAGGACAAGGACCAGCGCAAGCATGAGCCCGCGAGAGCTTACCAGTTCGGCAATACTGTAAGTCATGAGTACTTTCCTATGATCTTTGGTTTCGTCTTGCTAATAGTTTCGCGCAGATCATCGTTGAGGATGAGGATGGTGAAGTTTTGAAGAAGTACGATCTGCCCGCTCAAGAGGGAGACAAGGACTACGTCGGTACCAGCCTCAAGTATATGGGTCTGGGCGCCCTTGCCAACAAGCCCGCAAGGACGCCACAGGAGGGAGAACCTTCAGGCACGACCAACGAGCCGCGCCCAGGGAAGCTGGTGTCTCGGTCGACCTTCACACAATGGAGTGGTCTGGGACGAAAGGGCACAGGAGATCCAGCGACTGCGGCTGGAAACACCGAGGGGGATGCAGAGGACGACCGCAAGATTCGCTTCACCATTGGTGGCGCTGGACAGCGCATGAACAAGGATGACTTCCTCAGGGAGGTGCAAAAGCTGGACGTGCAGACGCGACGTCAAGTGATCAACCAGTCGACGGCACCTGCGACGGTCAAGGAGCAGGCCAAGGCTCAACCTGCGGCAAAGTCCATCAGCGGGCCATCGGCACCGGTACGGCTGGGACAGGCAGGAGGATCTGGTGCGGCCAAGGGAGGAAAAGCGCCGGCAGCCTCGTCGTCGCCAGACAGCGAATCCAGCAAGAGGTCTGGAAAGGCGCCGATGCGGGGTCCCGCAACTGATGTGGAAGCAGAGATGGATACACGTGGACGCAAGCCAGCTGCGGCTCCAGAAGCCCAGTCGAGCCTGTCAGAACCGCCCGCAGGCCCCGAAGAGGAGACAGCGGCCGAGAGGAGGCGCCGTCTTGCGGCTTTTGCCAGTGTGAGAGAGGATGACGACGCGCAGGAGACGCCGGCGGAGCGGCGCCGCCGAGCAGCGGCATTGGGCCTGGCCGATGACGGCGGGGACAGTGACAGTGACGACGACAACACTCCGCGAATGACGGCCTCGACAAGGCGAGGGATTCGGTTCGCGGACGAGTGAAGCGGGCGTACAGCGATGTGGACCCGTTGACATGTCAGGAAATCATAAAGTAATATCTACCTGCCTTTGGGGATTTCGATGCGTTAAGACATGGAGGAAGAGAGACATGAAGCATCTAGACGCCAGGCGGGAAGTGTCCTGTCTATAAGCAGATACGATATGAGCAGATGAGGGTAGAGCCATATGATGACATGGCGGCAGCTCAATACACTAGCGACATCAGTGCCAATGCATAATCTTGATTTTTGCATGGGTGAGCACATGTGAGAGCATACCTATGTGAGAGCGAAGAGATGTCTTCAGTTTGATGGTATCTGACTGTAGGTGACCCCCCCAATGGCATCCGTACTTGTATGAAACGCGTGGGAGATCGTGCTTGAGAGCTCGTGAGTGATGTAACTTGTGGGCGTAGAGGAGTGCTTCATGACTCGGATGAAAGCCAGCATGCCATTGGCCAGAAAGCCGTCACGCGACCCACAAGTCGTCGAGGTTGTGAGTGGGGCCTTCTGGGCTTTCGGGCCAAGTTGGAAGTTGGGCGACCGGGCCCAGGGCTCCAGAGCTAATGATGAATTTTCTGGACGGGCGGCCCAGGAGAGCTCGACGCCTGCCGACTCGACTGGACCTGGACCCGGCTACACGCGATAATTTGCATCACCATCTTGTCCTCTCCCATAATCAAATTCTGTCACCAACAACCCCATCCAAGCCCTCAATACGCGCCCATTCTCTCGACATCCGCAGCAACTCACCCATCTCTCGCCACATAATCGTAATCCGCACCACAAACCGCCAACATGGTCCAGCTTACCGAGGTCGTCGACGAGCACTTCACCGAGAACCCCGTTCTCCCTGAGGACGAGGACGACTTCACCGACACCGGTACGTCCCATTCATCGTCTGCTGTCGCGCTGCTACGCATCGCGCGCACATCTTCGCGTGCTGCCGCCCCTATCGCCTCGGAGAAGGAAACAGTGACGGGCGCGACCTCGCGCCACGTGCCGACATCAGACGAGCCAGCAGACAACCAACCCATCATCACCAACCACGATTCAGCCTCATCCTCATCCCCATCCCCATCCTCATCCACACCGCGGATCCCTCTCCATATGCTGACCTGCCTCTTTTACCTTGCTTGCAGACTCTGAAATCTCCAACGAGTCCGAGTACGACCCCGAAGACGAGACCCTGGCCGAGCGCCTCTACGCCCTGCGCGACATTGTCCCTCCCACGACACGCGGCTACATTGCCTCCACCGTCAGCTCCGCCACAAATGCCGTCACCAGCACCCTTTCCTTCAGCGGCAAGGCCCTCTGGGTCATCACCAGCTCCGCCCTGCTCCTCGGCGTCCCGTGGGCTCTGGCCTTCTCCGAAGAGCAGCAGGTCATGGAGATGGAGAAGGAGATGAAGATGCGCGAGATGGGCAGCGAGGTATGCACGGCTTCTCCGCCGCCAGCCCACTCCCCCCCCCCTCCCGGCAATTCCGTGTCTCGGCTCGCTAACGTGTGATTATAGATGCTCACGGCCCCGACTGACGGCGCCGCGACCGCCCAGCAAATCGGCGATGCCCTCGGCAAGGAGGCCAAGCCCGCCTTGTAAGATGGCTGCCGACCATCACGCAGACATGCGCAACCACCCTGCATCCCGACTCCATCGATGAGACGAGACAGCCTGTACACTACCTTTTTATCTTGCCCGCTGCCCCGAGGGCACTGGCAAGCGCTCGCACATTCGAGCGCGACCCATCTCGACGAGCCAACCCCCGTGACCTCCCCCTCACGAGTGTATATTTCAAAACTGTACACACGGCTCTGCTGGGCCCCAGTCGGTGCACCGCCAACCGGATCACGTGCTGTCAAAGTACGGCTCTCGGACGACATCCCCTCTCGAACGATACTGGCGATGAGATTCTTCCCAAGTCAAATGTCCTTTTTATTTTTATTTTTTCTCATCCACAAAAACCCCAATTCATATTTTCTGTATTATACTCGGCATCTCGCGACGGAGCATGGGTAGAGCGGCGGGAGGTTCTCCCTCGAAAAGAACAAGGAATGCGAGACGATCGATCCAGGTCCACTGCTTTGGGACATGGCGGCAGTTCCGCGGGTCCGGCAACAGGGCGCGCTCATCACTTTGCGTGTTGAGCAGACGTACGGGGACCCATCTGGCCCGAGGAGGGGCCTGCATGAAATACAATCCATAATACCACATTCGAGGAAGTCTGCACTGTCGTGAATCCAGTGTCGAGCGCATCGCGCTGGGCCCGGCGCAACTTGGCTGGAAGGCATAACGAATGTTCTCCAGCTTTCCAGTTGCGCCGTCAAAAGATGCCGGTGTGGCACAAGTGTCGCCCAAGCTAGCTTCGGCTGCATGCGAGGTGACGTTCAGCCCTTGTCGTGTTCTACGGACTGCATACAGCAAAGAAGACGAAGCTAGGTATCTTTGCTCTCGCAGTCAATGACTGTCGTGCCAGCTATACAACTACAAGAATAGCTGCAACGGTGCCTGGATAGCATCTACAACGAGGGGCTCACAGCTGTTTCGTTTCAAATGGATTCTCCCAGTATTCATAAATGACTGCGCTGTGAAATCGTAAAATAGATGGTAAGACGACGTGAAGAAAGGCCAAAAATAACCCGTGTGGCAAACTTGATCGTGATTCATGCCATCGTGAGCCAGAGAACATGACAGCACCCCTCCCCACACTACTCATGTATCAAGGACAGCGAAGGAACGGCCTCAGGCCGTCGCAGATGACGAGGCCGAGGGCGCCGCGGCGCTGCTAGAGGCACCACCGCCAGGCGCCCCCGAGGGGGCGGTGCCGTTGCCGCCGCCGCCGCCGCCTGGTCCGACGCTGGCGCCGGTCGAGTGTCCACCTTCGGCATCAAGGTAGGCAGCTGGGGAGATAGGAAGTCAGCGGCTGGAGGAAAAAAACCTCGGATCGTCCCATAAACGGGTGGGTAAGAACCAATGGGGGAGGGGGAGAGGGGCATGAAGCGTGGTGTCTTTTCGCAGTCCACTTACCGACTGAGTAGTAGTCGTCGCCGTTGTAGTCGGCGGAGCCGTTGACGCCGATCTGGATCCAGGCGAACAGGCCGTCGCTCACGTCGTCGCCGAGGTAGACGAACTGTGGGATGGGGTCGAAGGACTCGTCGGCGGAGAGGACGGACCACATGTCCTCGTCGTTGGTGGTCAGGGCCTGCGTGTTGTCGGTGTACGGGGCCAGGCTCTCGACCTCGGCGCGCAGGTCCTCGGGCCAGAAGAGCTGGCCGATGTGCGAGACGGGCGCGTCCCAGACCGAGATGGTGCCGTTGCCGTTCTGCACCGTCGCGTTGACGTGGGCCAGCAGGTGGGTGTGCACCGCGCGGCCCGCGTAGTGGCCGGGGAAGATGGTCTCGAACTGGGCGACGCCGTCGTGGTCCGTCAGCTGGATGCCGCGCAGGTAGGTCGAGTTGTACCCGCCCTCGGCGTAGTTGCCCTCGATCGAGATGCCGCTGTAGACGCCCGTGGCGTTGGCGTTCCAGATGTCGACGGCGACCGCGGGCAGCGGGGCGCACGTGTTGACGTCGACGTACTGGACCTCGAGGAAGATGTCGACGCCCTCGCTGTACAGCGCCTCCTTGACGTTGGACCGCAGGTACTCGCCCACCACGTAGTAGGGGCCGTCCGTGACCTCGGGCGCCAGGATGCAGCTCGTGTTGGCCCCGAAGACCTCCTGCAGCGGCGTGAAGGCGTTGTAGTCCAGCTGGCCCGTCATGTTGTGGTTCTGGGCCTCCCACTTCTGCAGGTCCGCGAGCGCGCGCTTGTTCTTGCGGGCCGCTGCGTGTTCCCACCCAAAAGAGGTGTCAGTGTCAAACATGGCCAAGGTATTCATGTGCGGGAGGGCATGGAGAGAGTCGCTTACGTGACGTGATCCCGCGCTTCCGGCGAATCTCCTCGACCTTGCTGGCGCGGCGTTGCAGCGAGCGCTTGTTGAGCGCCTGCGCGTGGGCGGACTGGCTGCAAGAGGCGAGAGAGCGGGCCCCCAACTGCGCGGCGTGGTCGCGGGCCACGATCTCGCGCTTGATGTGGTGGGCGCTGTGAGATTCTCCGGGATGCGCCAAGGCGCAGCCGGCGAGGGCTGCGACGGCGAGAGAGCGGATAGAGACCATCTTGGAGGTGTGCTGAGGTGAGGTTATTCAGACAACTGGCAGGGCTGGGATAGTTGGGTCTTGGGCTCAGAGGCACTACTGCTAATTTTCAAGAAGACTCCCTCTCGTTCTTATAGGCATGCCCACAGTACACGCTTATATATCTCATGCATCATGGTGTTTGTCGGCAGCCAGATGTTTGTTCCCCGTCGCTGCGGAGCACGCCGGCCCCTGTTTCGAATAAGTCCATGTTGCCGGTGCCCACGAGGGCCAGTTACGCAATCTCTTGGGCACAGGCGAGTCTCGATCTGCCAAGAAACACGGACACGCGTCTCTTCTGTATGTCGCGTCCGGTGCAGGGGGTCACAATATGAGATCGAAACAGGGGATCTTGGTACCATTCTGTCACCAGTGGTTGCTCTCTCTCTCTGTTTGGCAATTGGGCCATGTCGTGAAGATGCGCCGGCCCACCGGATGCCACGTCCATGGGCCAGCATTACGCAAGCGCCCCATCTGTTTGACCCCTGCCGGTGGTTGCGGGTGGGTCTCGTCTCCCACTTCCCGACGGCGCCTTGGTCCGCATGTGCCCTATGGTGAGTATATCGTCGTAGAGTCTGGGATTTGACGGGACCAACATCCCGCAACCCGAGGAGGGGTGTAATTCTGTGAGGCTTAGCTCAGTCTCTGGGTGAACAAGTCTGGAGGCCCGGTAAGTAATGCGAAACATGTAGCAGCTCATTGGCGGGATTCAAGCTGGGACTCGCCCCGTCCGGAACTCGCCGAATAATCATCGGCCCGTTGATTGGGCCTGGCATGGATCGATTTCTTATTCGTACCCGTCGCCCGAGCAGTGCAATCGAACACGCAGCCTCGGCCGCGAATCATCGTGGCGCAGGGGCGATTGCAACGCCAGGCAGTTGAATGAGCCTAACGGAGGCACACGACTTTGGCCCATTAAGGCCAGGAGTAGCCTGGCAGGCGGGAGATGGTGAATGCGCCCGTACATGGCAAACGGAAACCCTTCGACGAATGGTTCAGGAGCAAACCTCACGGAAACACGCGACCGGAGACTGGAATGTTTCAAGGATAATGACTTCCTCGTTTTTGCCGTCTTCATTATTTCGCTCAGTTATTCCAAGATTCGGTTGATTTTTGCCGCTCGAGATTTCAACAACGTGCCGTCCGATCTCGTCGCGCAGCAGGAGACGAGACGAGACTCGGACTCGTTCCTCCTTTTCTCATGAATCTAGGAACCAATAACGGCAGCTTCGCTGGTGCCATTTCCTGTCGCCTGTGGCGGCGGCGGCGGGCCGTCGGCTTCCTCGCGGGCGGCCTGTTCTCGAGCCTTGCGCTCGCGCAACTCCATGACACGGTTGTAAAGACCGGCGACGTGCTCTGCCTGGGCATCGAGGTCGGCCTCGCGCTGGTCGTCATCACCGGGCAGACGCGGAGGGCCTCGTATCCAAAGCGCCTTGATCTCACGGTTGATGGACAGGAGATTTTGCACTTCGGCGATCTGCGAGCAGAGACAAGTTGTATTGTTAGTGTATGCCCAGATCAATAAAGATGATTGAATGGGAGAAGACCCACCAGCGCGCTGCTCTGGGTCTCGAGAGCCATTCGATTTAACGCGGCCCCCTCGACAATGGCTTGCGTCGGTAGCGGTTCCGTAGCCACCAGCATCAAATCGCGAAACCTGCGCAGAATGGACGCAATAGCCTGATCATGGCGTTCTAATATGGTAGAATGGTCAGCACTCGATTCACGATCTTGTTCTTCAGTAGATCCGTCCTCAGGAGCTTCCTCGGTCTCAACGGGTAGCTCCTGGGAAAAAGGCCAAGAATAATGAAGGGCTGGCGTGGCGTTGGTGGCCGCTGATACGATCCTGGCTGTTGGATAATATTCGTCATGGAGATCGTGAAGAGGGACCCGCGTTCCTGCCGACCACTGGGTTTGCGTCGGCGGACCAAAGACATGATGGATTGATGGAGTATCGTTGGGAGTCTGAGGCTGGACACTGTTAAACACTTGCTGCTGGGCGCCACTGGACGACTGCTGAGGGATCTCGATTTCGCTGGGTGACTGCTGCTGTGCTCCGTGAACTACCATCTGCGGTCGAATCCTGCTTAGGGGGAAGGGAGATGATATGATGGAGCTGGAAGTTTGCAAGATAAAGGCATCCGAATCACGGCGGGGGAATGACGTTGCATTGAGGAATTGTCCCTGGTCGGCCTGAATTTGGTGGCTGTATGGTAGATTTGGGCCATGCCGAACTTCCGCGGTGCAAATTGGCGATGAGCTGCTGGAGGAACTGGGGACCGATTGGCCGTGCAGAGGCGTGAAATGCTGTCGTGTCGACATGACGAAAGAACCACTTGGCGATAACGCGAGAATCGAGGACAAGGCCTAATTTGGAAACGGTGCTCTCTCAAACAACACGACTTCAGACTATGTAGGAAGTTGCTCTGTTATCCGACGGCAGGCATGTCACCAGGCCGTCCCGACAGCCACACTTGGCGTGCGGGTCCTTTCCGGTCATACAAAGTCGATTTTCGCAGGTAGCCGAGGGCAGCAAAGCGCTGGCAACGAAGGCCGCGGCAGGTCGGCGACTGGTTTGTGGCCCCGAGACTTCATCCATGCTCCCTCTGCGGCGGCTGACGCGTGGCCGGCCGAGCCGTGTCACAGAATGGCACGCGCAGCGGCGAGGCAGCGCTCATTGGAGCGCTAATGAACAGCGGCACAATGCCATGCTGGTGCGTTGCCGGGCGGGGTGAACGATGAGACAGCAGTGAGGGAATAGAGCGACTCACCAAGGATATTGGGCTGGTGCTCTTTGCGGACGTTGTCCATGGTCAGCTGCCTTCTCGGGCCAGTCGCAGGCCCTCACATCCGTCGGCGCTCGTCTGCGTTGGGACGTTCGGAGGTCGACGGCAGATAGCTCAGCTCGCGACGATGGTGGTGATGGCCAGATGGTGATGGGGGGAAGGTGAAGTGCGACTCTGGACTACAACATGAAGTTGACGACCCGCGTGATGCTACATTGATGCACCGGTACTAGGGAAGGCGCAAACAGGGGAAGCACAATGCGGCTCTTGCCACTTGAGAGGTTGAGCTGCCGCGTCACGTGACCAGACCCGAGAAGTAGACCTAGTGTGCACACGCATTTGAGGCTGCAGCCACGGCGACGTACTGGGCATTGAATTGGATACCTACAGATGTTCAATTGACAGACCTCATTCTTGATGCACTTGAAAGCTATTTAAGTCGCCGTATTATCTGAGGCACCTCCTGTATCGGCCCAAGCCCTACGAAAATGCGCCGAGCCTTCTCCGTTGAATAGCGGGTGCTGAATGAGGCCCATAAAACCCGCCACAGCGCTGAAGTTCACTGGATGGAAACTGTCCCGGTATGACTGCCACCAGCTTCCAGAATTCCCCACCTCGACTTCCTCATCAACCTCACCAAAACCGTACCTAACCGACCATCACATTGTCACGCGCTGGCAATAATTCTCATCTAGGAAAATGCCAATACTTGATCGCTGCATCATGATTCACTCGCTACTATGAGTTGGGCAATAGCATCGCTCGGCATCACACCTCGCACACGAGCTTGGTGGCGCTGAGCTTCCACTCGCGGAGCTCCTGCAGCGCGTCGGGTATCTTGTCCATGCCCTTGATCAGCTTCACCTGCGTCAGCCGGACCCTGCCCTCGGCGATCAGGCGCTCGACCACGGGGAGGAACCGCCTCCACTGCTCGACCAGCTCCGGCTTGGGCGCCTCCTCGTGGCTCCCGAACAGGTACCGCTCCCCCAGGACCTGCTCGCCCTCGACGAAGATCCTCGTCACGTCCTCGCGCGCAAACGCCCACGGCGCGATGCTCGCGTACACCCCGCCGGCCTCAACGACCGCCGCGCAGATGTCCCGCGACCCGTCCAGGCCGACGCAGTCCAGCACCGTCCGCAGGCCCCGCTCGGGCCCCTCGGCGCCCGCCGCCCGGAGCGCCGCGGCGCACTCGGCGGCGTCGCGGTAGTCGAACGCGGCGTCGGCCCCGAGGCTCCTGACGAGCTCAAAGTTGCGCGGCGAGCAGGTCGTCAGCACCCTCCACCCGGACAGCTTGGCGAACTGGATCGCGATCAGGCCCGTGTTGGTCGAGCCGCCGTAGATCAGGATGGTCTTCTTCTTCTGGCCCGCCTCGCCCCCGGCGGCGGTGGTGGTGCCCGCGGCCTCGTCGCCCGGCCACGCGAGCTTGAGGTGGTGGTACAGCGAGGTGAAGGCGGTCGCAAAGGGTATGCCCAGCCCGGCGGCCTGGGCGGGCTCGACGCCGGGGCCGAGGGCGGCCACGTTGAACGCCGCGTCCCCGCGCGCGAGGGCGTACTCGGCGTGGGTGCCGCACTCGGGGCGCGCGGTGCCGCTGGGAAAGGCGCAGCCGGCGATCCGGTCGCCCCTGCGGAAGCGCGTGCGGCAGTTGGCGCCGACCTCGACCACCTCGCCCACGTACTCGCAGCCGAGGGTGAGGCCTTTGACGAAGAGCATCTCCAGGTCTGCAAAGACGTAGTCGCAGTGGTTGACGCCGAGGTACTGGGTCTTGACGAGCACGTAGTCCGGGTGGTCGACGACGGACGGGACGGCCACGCCGTCCACGAGCTCGGGCCGCCCCAGCACGTTGCTCTTGATGGCCTTCATTTCCGGTCGACGTTGGCGGAGTTCAGGCTGCGTTCCGGTGTGATGCCTTGTCTTCGAGAGTCCGACTCGGAGGCAACACGGTGAGTCGTCGCACGTGCGCCGTCTAAGCACTTTATAGGATATACTTGGCCGGCCTGAAAGGGGGGGAGCCAACACGGGACATGTGTTGTTGATGCGGTCGACCGCCGGAAACATATTCGTTCAGCTCGGAGACATTCGACGCTGAGCATGCTGACCTGGCCGCGAAGCAGTGCTAGTCAGCCGCAGGGCTTAGAGCGAGGCTACTGGCCGTTGGATCGCGCTACAGCGCCCGAGGGGGCTCGCTCTCCGGCCCAGCCAGGCGTTCAAAGCCAATGGGCGTCGGAGGCTGGACCCCTAAATCATGACTAAGGGGTCGAGAATGGGCGACCTCGCTGAAAGCGGGAAAGGAGTCGGCCGAGTGAGGCGAGAGCGAGCCCGAGGGATAGGCTTTGCTTCGAATAGCGGCGCCTCAGAGTGGCCTGCCGGCCGGACTGGGCAACCCTACCTGGAAAAGACATTCAGACTCGATCCGAGAAGCAGAGAATGCCGTGCCTGGTCCTGATGGGGTTTGCTTTCCCCTCCTCGCGGCCTCGTACGGTCGCGGTCCAGGCGTTGGACTGGGAACCCTACCTACCTACCTAGGTAATCCCTTCATCCGCGCTACCAGCGCGATCACCGTATGGAGAGGCGTTCGCTCGCATCCTGCAGGGCTCACCATCTGAACGCCCAGGCAATTAATACGCAGGTGCCAGACGTGATAATAGACCGGGGACTGGAGATGCACCTGCTGGTTGGGTGTCTGGTATTCCGCCGCCTTTGACGCCGGCAACGACGCGGCAGTTCGCCATCGGACCCAACGGGCTTGGCTTGCCAGCCGAGGGCCGACGACCGGAACTGGGGGTCCTGCCCGGTATGTGCGCGCGGGGAGGTTGGGGAACGGTATACTCGTAGCAGACACGAGCGGGCATCCAGAGCCGTCCCGCGCGGACGACCCGTACTGTGTCTTGACGATTAATTGCTTGCCACTTGATAGAAGCACGAGCACGAGTACTCGTAGGTATCCATGGTACGTAGGTATCCATCCCGGAGAGGAACGGGCCGCCGGGTTCCCCAGCGGAACCAACCGTCCGGCATCTTGGGCACACTTATCCGTATACTCGTCGTGCCTGCAATAAATACCCTGACCCGACCCGACCCGTGCGTTATTCGCATTTCCAGGCATCAACCAGGGCGGGCGCCGAGGTGCGCCTGTGGGATCTGGCTTCTTTTAAATTACGGCATTTCGTTCAATCGCATTGCGATGCGCACCAATGGTCCGGGTCGAGAACCCTGGTCTTGGTCTTTGCGCGCGCGAGTTGAAGGATCCGTCCCCTCCTCCCTCCCCCTGGTTGGTCCATCTCTCCCGTGCTTCTTTACTCGTACCCTGGAGGACCCCCCCTTGTGCTGCCCTACGAGCTCACCACGCTCTCAACAAAACAGAAAAGAAAGAAAAACGTGGCGATGCTATTTTTAAATCACTCGCCAATAACGAACATTTCACAGGTCCCCTTTTTTCCTTCCGTACTCGTACCAGCCCGCTGGAGAACTCGACTCGGGAAGAAAGCTCTGACCACAGGCTAATAGCTCAGCTCGCGCGCGCGAACCCGTGTTCGAGCCCCCATGATACGAGTATGCTTGTGCCAGGGCAGGGCAGGGGATGGCTGTGCTGTGTGAATGAACCCTCCCGCCTCTCTTGTCCGTATCTCGGGCTCACCCCCTCTTCCCCTCCTCCTCCTCCGCGGACCAGAGTCGGACCCCCCCCCCCCCCCCCCGGCATTTCTGAGCAGCTGCCGCTTGGCTTACCATGTACGAGTAGCACGGCGGATTTGCCAAGGAGAAGGGTAAGGGGAGAAAAGGGGAGCAAGGGGGGCTGGGGGGACAAGCCCGAGGCTGGCTGGGTGAGGCGGGCGTGGGGAAGAAAAAAAAACAAAAAAGGACACAAAATCGCGGGAGCAGAGCTCGAATAACCACGTGAGCGTGACTTATTCATTCGTCTCCTCTTATCGAGGCCGAGGCCAAGCCCGGAATGCCTTTCTCTGTTTTCCGCGCGGAACGAGACCCCGGGAGATGAGCCCTGCCCAGCTGACAAGACGGAAACCCCCCCTGCTCGCTCAAGGTTGTCAAAGAGGAGCCCCCGAACTGCTCGTACCCGTCAAGCCCCCCCCCCCCCCTGTTCTTTCTCTGGTCGCCGCGCCAGCCGCTTTGGTTGGGCATCTTGGGTGGGTTAGGGATCTTGCGTATTTTTTCTTTTCTTTTTTGCGCGCAGGTCGCTGCTCCGCCACGCGATCCGGGGGCCCGGCAGCAGCGGGGTGGGAAAGGGTTGTGCGATATTTTTCTTATATGTCGTGGTGTCTTCTCTTTTCCTTTCTTGCTCTTACTTACCCCGGCATCTGACATCTTGCTCGGTGACTACTCAGCCGTGGGAGGTCCCCTATCGCGGTCCTCTTGGCATCTTCCTTTTTTTTTTGCGCGCGCGCGGGTCGACAGAGTCGAAAAAGGGGTTCGTGGTTCAGAGGAAGGGAAAGGGGGTGGATGACTATCTCTCTCCCGCCCTTTACGTGCGTCCCGTGTACCGATGGTAGCGAAGGAGGAAGCAGGCCGTGAAAGCCTCAGGGTTTGCGGCCATGGGCCCGAGTCCAAAGAACCATATGCTGTAGTTCCAGCCGCTGTCGGAGACCGTCTCGCAGCTGTCTTCTTTGGTCCCCTGCGCTCCCACGTTGCTTTCGCCTCTCTCCCGCTACACTGGCGACAGCACGCCCAATGAGTTCTGAGATGTCTGGTGTGTGTGTGTGCGTGTGTGTATGTGGGGGAGGGGCTTCTGATGTCCCTGCCGCCAGGCCCGTCCATCTCCGATGCGTGCGTGGGCCGCCAAGTCGACACGCACGCGCTCTTGTCGTAAAAACGCTCGCCACCGCTCGGTATGAGATACGAGCCGCAAGGCGCGCGGCGACCAAAAAAAAAAAAAAAAGTCAATCCTGGTGGTTCGCAGTCGACCGACATTTGGGGTAGATGGTAAATCAGCCACTTCTTTCTGCTCGCACTCGCAGATCGTCGACCACCCCCACCCGGGCTGCTGAGAAGGGCAGGGGTCTGGTCTGGGCCGGGCTGGGCTTCAAAGACACAGACACACACACTCTCTCCCCCTCTCTGGCCAGCCCCATTCCCTCCCACCGAAAGCCAAACGCGACAAAGCTGCGCGCGTGACTGATTTGAGGTCGTCACGATGAACAAACGTCACGTACGAATGCGCCCACCGAGTCGAATAGGGGGGATGTGGAAGGATAACAAAAAAACCGGCCGTGGGTGGGTATCATTTGGGGGGGGGGGGGGGGGGGGGTATCGCTATAGACTATGTACTACCTTGAGATAGATTACTAGATGCCATTATTGGTTGTAAAGTTTTGTTCTTCATGTTTTCCAGGGTGCTTCCCCAAAAGGGGGGATCCTCCCCCCTGGGTCATGACCTTGCCCCTGCAAACTGGTAATTCCGCATCCGCTGCATCTCGACGTCCTCGTCGTCGTCGACGATCGGAGATACAGGCTCCGGCTCCGACCCCCGCCAGGCCCCTCTTCCGACACCGTCGGCGCCAGCGCGAGCCCCGGCGGCGGCGCTGCTTGGGGTGTGGTGGTGGTGGTGGCGGCGAAGTGCGCGGGCTCCGGGACCTGAAGCGGCTGCAGCGTCCAGGCGTTTTCCGCCGCAGTCGCCGTGGCGTGCTGTTGCTGCTGTTGCGGTTGGTACTCGTGATATTGTGGTTGATATTCCTGCTGCTGCAGGTTCGGGCTCTGATGGTGTTGGTAGGCCGGGTTCGGCGTCGCGGCCCACGCCCACGCGGCGATCGAGCCCTGCGGGTGGTACGGCGTCGTGATGTGGCTGCCCCTCCTCCCGTTCCCGTTCTCGTCGGTCCCGCCGTTGTACTCGCTTCCTCCCCCGTAGTGGATGCTGCCGCCGCCGCCTCCGTTGCTCGCGTAGTCCAGCCCTGGCGACATGGCAGGGCCCCAGGCCGAGGGCGAGGACGCCGCTCCCGCCCCCGCTCCCGCTCCTCCCGGCACTCCCTCGGCGCCCGTCGGGTGCGGCGCGGCGTGGTCGACGATCGGGTCCATGCTGTCGGGCCTGTAGAGGCCGCCGGCGATGACGCCCGCTCCCGGGGCGAGGCCGAGGCCAAGGCCGTGCCCGTGCCCGTGACCGGCGGGCGCGATGGCCGAGGGCTCCACGCCGGGACCGGGAGCCCCGATGATGGGCGTCGCCGTCGCCTTGGATCCGCGCCGGGCCGAGATGAAGGGGAGGCTACGCTTCCGAGAGGACCGAGGCGCGCTACCACCCTCGCTCCAGGACACAAAGGCCTGCGAAGAGCCCTTGCGGCCGGGCTTGGAGTGCGAGCGGCCGGAGGAGGAGAACGACCAGCCGGCGTAGCGGTGGTATGGGGAGCCCAGGCTCCAGCTGCGGACGCCGCGGCGGATGACCTGGGTCAGGGGCTGAGGGTGGCGATGCAGGCGCAGATGAGGCCGACGTGAACCTCGAAGATGGCGAAGAAGAAGCTGATGCCCGCCCAGCCCGGGCGGTCGTAAATGGTCTGGTTGTAGGTCGAGATGGCCCAGCGGACGCAAGCGACGGCCCAGGCGCTGTTGCTCTTTGTCAGTATGTACATTCGATGTATATCTTATGCATCATGTGACATGCATGTATCGTAGGTAGGTAAATTTTAAGGGGACAGAGAATGAACTGATGCATTGTCGTGACCGAATCTCCCAAAACAAGAGAGAAAAAAGGAAACGAGAAAGCGAAGGAAGTGTTAAAAAAAAGAGAAAAAAAAAGACGAGAACTTACACGAAACCGCAACAAAGGACGCAAGTCAGACCTATCTTCTGACCCATGCGGGGCAGGTTGAGCTTCCAGATCATGGGCAGGGCAGGATGGCGATGGCGAGGTCGCTGCTCATGTGACCGAAGCCGTAGGCAATGTTGGCGGCGACGGTGTTGATGCAGTGGCCCGGCAGCTTGGAGTCCCAGGTCTTGGAGGGGGGTCGCAGCCGAGGAACTGGGTGATGATGTTGCAGAAAAGGTAGGAGACGGTGTAGAAGAGGACGAGGTAGCAGGCGAGGCGGAAGCGCTTGTTGATGCCGAAGATCTGGATGTAGAGCAGCAGCAGGGCCGACTTGAAGCCCATGAGGCTGAGGGCGTAGAACTCGGACGAGATGCCGAGCCACAGGTAGTATTGCGTGTTGAGCTCGGGCGTGAACTGCCAGATGTGCAGGCCCATACCGTGGTACGTGGCGAGCGCCATGAGGACCGAGTACGCGGTAGACGACAGCATGGTGAGGCCGACGATGTAGTCGTCGAGCGAGAAGGGCCGCTTGAGGACGACGCGCTTGGAGTAGAAGCGCAGCGCGACAAACGTGAAGGACACAAAGGGCATGGCGACGGCGGCGCGCCAGATGTGGACGCCCCATTCCGCGGGCATGGGCGGCGTGGGCTCCGGCTCGTGCGAGGTTATCGCCATGGTGGTGGTGGTGAAGCGGCCGTGGAGGGTCGGCGACGATGATGGTGATGATGGTGGGGTAGGGATGGTGATCGCGGCGGCGGCGGCGAGGACGTCGCGCCATGAGACGGCGACGTTGGCGGGGGGGAGGCGAAAGAGGCGAAAGAGGCGACACACCACGAGACTTGTTATATGTACATGTAGTATCTTCTTCGAGAGACGGGGGGAAAGGGTAGGTAATAAGCCAGGTACTTAGATAAGGTAGGGAGGCGAAGCGGTAATATAAATTGCGACGATCGCAGGCCAGACCGATAGATCCAGACCCTGAACCCGACACAGACACAGACACAGGCGCAGATACAGATACAGATACAGACACGGACACACTCCTACCGCCCAAATCACATTGTGGCGACAGCAACGGGCTGCCAGGGTGTGTGTGTGTGTGTGTGTGTGTGTGGTGTATTCGGGGATGCGGCGAGTTCCAGGCCTTTTTGATCCTTCGACCGGGGGGGGAACAATGGACGAGAGACCCTGGGCTGGCCGGGGGGGGTTGAGCTGGGTTGCTCGTAATGCGCTTGCTCTCCACGGAGACTCGTAGTGAGTCGTAGTGAGAATTCTTGTGGTGGTGAAGATGATGATGAGGGGCGGCTGACGGCTGACTGGCAAGGGCCTGGCTGGCAAGGGCGCCTGACTGGCAAGGGCACCGGAAGCGCTGGTGATGAGGTTCGACTCCTGCGTGTGGCCCCGGCGGCTTTGCGCTGTATACTTGTCGACCTCTTGACTGCTCGTATGTATCGATCGTGTACTGCTGCTGTCGTCGGTCAGCGCGGGGGCCCGGCCAAGCCAGCACCAAGCCGTGGCATTGAGCGACTTATTATAATCATACTCCGTACAATGGATATCATCCCTCCAGCCCTCGCGGCGGTCGTCGGTCGTAAGGGGCGCAAGGAAAGTAGGTGGAAGTACTTGACTTGCTGGTGTGGCCGATCCAACACCCTCTACCAACAGGCAAACAAGTCGCTCACTGTTTTGTATCGTCTTTTTCTTCCTTGGCCTTCTTCTTTTCCTTCGCTCTTTCTCTCTTGGGTTCTCTCACACCCGTGACCGGCTCCTGCCCTCTCTTTACCTCACTACTCGATCTTATTAGGCAAGGTCGGCTAGGTACGGGGACTCCAGGTCCCGAGGTACATGTACCGATTGTATGCCCACTCCAGCTGCCCAGGTGGTGACAGGATTACCACAGCTACGTACGGTACTCACCTAAGTAGATACGAGTATCTATGTTAGGTAGGGTGCGTGGGGAGTACCTAACCTATACTATACAGCACTCGTAGGATACCAGGCACGTACATGAATAACGACATGAATAACGACAACAAACATTGGAAGAGAACCCTCGTGGCTCTCTTTCCTTGCACCTTCTTTCTTCCTCGTCCCGGCTGCCAGCGTCCCGAGGGTGTGGGCAAAGCAGAAAACCTTATTAGTTCGCCTCCTCCCCGGTCCGCCCGAAGGATTCCTACCCGGCTTCTCCATCAGCGCTAACCTCGAAGATACGAGTAGGCCATTCGTGCGAGTGCCTCGAACCGGCCGGCCTGCCGCACGCGCGCGTGGGACCCCTGCTAGGGCTGTCTCCTACCTTCTTGCCTTGCCCTGCTCTGCCATGCTCAGTCTGGTGACGTCGGAAAAGCCGCTGGATCTACCTTATGCTCACCTTGCCTTACTTGTTGCGACCCCGTGCGTGTGTGTATGCCATGAGAGGTAGGTAGGGACTATGTATGTTGGAGTGCCTCGCTCGCCATCGACCCGATTCGACCGTCCCTCTCCGTGCTTACCTACCAGTATCTACTACCTTAGGTAAAGGTACTTACCTTACCTCATCTTACGTGGATTGGTGAGTATAGGCACTCTCGTATTATGTTATATTAAATGGCACCTAACTCGTAGTATTTACACCTAGTAGATACCCTGTCGCACCCTTCGGCCAAACGACCGCCCGCCACCCCTCCAAAAGCGTCTCCAAAACCTCCCCCCCACCCGTCTATGTGTTATAATAAGGAACGAGTAGGCAGCTGAAAGCTCCGAGGCCGGGTCAGGGTTGGCTCGGCTATTGGAGTGCGCCGCCCCAAAAGCAGGGGAGGGGTTTTGCGAGTACCAGAGTGCGGTGTGTGCCACAGAAAGGCCACGTGAGGCCGACCCGGAAAATGGCTTCTCCCTCCGTCTCTTTCTCTCCCCCGCGGTTGCTGCTGATCGGCTCCGTAAGACGGGGAGAAGACGCCAGAAAACCCCCCCGATGGTGCGGCGACGGCAAGAGTCAGGGAGGAAGAGGAAGCGCCGGCTCGTCGCTTGGTTGACTCGATCGGCACCCGAGAGCGGAAACGAGTAAGCGTGCCGGCCCCCAACTCCAAAACCTGACATCTCCAAGTACGAGTACCTGGCCTAGCTTGAGTTACGAGTAGGAGACCATCATGTGCCGTACGAGTGCCCAAACTAGGTACTCCGGATGCCAACCCCCTCCATTTTCGCACATAGCCAAGCTCTTTCTAGTGATGGACGTGCCTGGTGGTCTACGAGTAGTGCCGTGAGTGCCTCGCCAGCCGAGGTGCTAAATTAGCGGATTCACTAAGAACGGCCCCCGTCCCAGTCACGCCAGTGTCTTGTCGTGCTTGTGCCCACCCCAATCGAGGGCCCAACGAAAGGCGCCACGCCGCCGCGGCTGCAGTAGTCCCGCCACGCCCGTGCATCAGCCGTTGCAGCCCTATACCAAACAGCCTCTAGTAGATAAGGTTATTAGCAGCCGTCTCTCATGCCCATCCATGGGTGTCCCGATCGAATCAGGTCGTGGTGCCCCAGTCTGTCTCCCTCTGTATGCGTGTGCGTCTCCACTCTCTGTGCCTCTCTCTCTCTCTCTCTCTTCCAGGCACCACGATCCACCCAGACCAGGAGACACGAAACGGAGAGAGAGAGCAGACCGACTCGTGTCTCTGCTCACAGTCCTTGTCTTACTTTGCTTACCTGGCCATTTTGAGAAGGAGTACCTGATGTACCAGTAGAGACTCACCCGTGGGTGGGCGGGCGTTCTCGGACGTCGCCAGGGTCGGCTGTGCATGACAGAGGAGGGAGCAGAGCAGGGGAGCAGACATGTCCTATTCGAGGGCTGTTCTGCATCCGTACTCGAGTAGCGAGAACAGGAGGGACCAGAAAGGAAAAAAAAAAAAAGGACCGAAGACCCCGACCCTGTCCGTGTCCAGACGCACTGCGATCGCAGAACCCTTGGCGCCACCATCATCACCGTCATCATTGCCATCACCGCTCGGATCCAGCGGGCACTGTCCCCCCTCCCACGCTCTCGGCCTTAGCCGGCCCTAGGTCCTAGGCCGTGGAATGAGAGGAGAGTTACCAAGAGTAGTAGAAACCGGCCACTGGCAAGAAGATGCTTGGCGCTTCACAAGACAACTTTGGCAGCAACATGAATGATGTCTTTATACAGGCACGCTTGTAGGAGGTAGGTACGAGTAGCTGGGTCTCTTGATAATTACAGGTACACCTAACACGAACTCACACACACAATATCTTCCCGCCGCCGTAGGTAGCTGGGGAGGAGTCTGTGATGACAGCCCAGGCCAGGCACCGTTCCGAGCTGTCGTCGCGAAATGACGGCAATCCCGCAAGACGGCGGGTCCACCGGGCGGAAGGCCCGCTGGTTTTTGAGGGGGCACACACACACACAGAAAGAGAGAGAGAGAGAGCGCGAAGACGAGAGATTGCGAAGGAGCCCATGGTGGTTGTACTCGTACTCTGTAATGGCGGTGCCTGTGCGCAGGTGTGCTCACCTTGCTTCCTCCCGAGGTCGTCCGGGTCTCGCATCCTTCGTCTGGTTACCTAGGTGCTAGCACACCTAGGTGGTCTGCACTCTCTACCACGCTGCCCAGCGCCGCGCGCGCGCGCCGATAGCAATCAGCGCACCGACCACGGCTTGGATTAATTTCACATCATATTTCCAAAGAGCAAGGCGCGAGGGCGGGCATCGAGGCGGGGTTTCCCCCCCGGCATCCAGGGCGGGAGCTGTGCGAGCATCGCCCTTGTTTTTTTTTTTTTTTTTTTTTTTTCTTTTCTTGGGAGGCTGGGCAAGCAGCAAGCTCGTTGGATAGCCTCGTCGGGCGGTCACTTTCTGGAGACCGCCTGCCTTGTTGTTGTAGTCCCGTCGTCGCACCCATTTATTTTCCTCGTAGTCCGGATCCAGCTCAGTCCCCTAATAAGCCGCAGGAAGTGATGACAAGCTTGATGACCTGCAGTCCCCCTCCCTTTCGTGATCGGCTCCCGGGTCTCCAGCGCCTAGGTGAGTGCCAAGTTCTCAGATACTCGTACATGTACATGTATCTTTAGCTGGGCTAGCTGGCGATCAGCACGGCATCTTTCTGGAGGACGCACGTGCAGCAGGCCGCAAATAGCTCTCTCTCTCTCTCTCTCTCTCTCTCTCTTCAAGCCGCAGCTTCTGCAAAGAGAGGGTGGGATCGCCATCCCTGCGCATGCCGTTCTCTGGGCCGGCCGCGACGCGCCGATAATTGATACCAGGTGCAGAGAGAGAGAGAGAGTGTGTGTGTGTGTGTGTGAGAGAGAGGCAGGGCAAGGGGCCTCCGCCAAGCTCAACGTTCCGACGGCTGCCTTGCCGTGTCTTGTCCTGGTCTGTCTCGACATTCGGCGTCGTCACATGGAGGTGGAAGTGCGAGTACAAGGGGCAGCCAGGATGGCGCGGATGCTGCCGGGGATACAGACACACACACACACACACACACCTCACTTCGTCACAGGTAGATCACGGAGGGATGTATGGATGGTTGGTGGGGGTTACTCAATGGGTTAGGTACTGCGAGTAAGGTAGGCATGTAGCGTCCCCCCCTGTCTGTCACGAGCAGCTCTTTCTCATGTCGCGCAGGGCAGACCGATGCATCACGCCCGCAGCTCTTCTTCTTCTTCTTCTTCTTCTTCTTCTTCATCATCATCTTCATTGGTCACTGCTCATCCCATTGGCCCGGCCTGGCCCGGCGGTGGCTCTGCAGAGCAGATGCGGATCTTGCCCGCTCGCTCCCACTGATTTCCGCGAGGCGAGCGCTCCGTACCTTACCTTTCTCCAGTGCCCCAGTCTTCGGGGAGGCGCGGGTGGCTGTGAGCTTATTAACCTAACTTCTCGTCATAATTCTTAAATCCTTGCCTTGTATCCACGGAAGTGCGACTACTCGTACATAGTATGGTGGGGTGTGGGGGGGGGGGGGGCCTATAGGTAGGTACTCATGACTGTCCCGCTTCCATTATTGGAACAGCCTCAAAAAGGGAGGCGCCCTGCAGATGCAAAGAGAGAGAGAGGGGGGGGGGTAAGGGAGAGACAGAGAGGAAGAGAGAGGTGTGGGAGAGGCTCGGAGAGGCTCGGAGAAGCCAATCGTCATAGGGCTTGGCTTAGCTCAAGTTTTTAGGTGGTAGCTTGGCCCAGCGATCGGCGGCACATCGGCGAACGCGCCGCGCGCATTGTCCCAAGCATTGGAAGCGTGGCAGCCACCCGCCCGCGCCCCGCCATCGCTTGTCATCAATTGGACCGATTGGGTTTCCCTGGGCGATCAAACCGAACCCTGGGCCTGGGAACCGTAGGGCGAAGGGGGGTGGCGAATAGGGAGGGGGGGTTGTTTGATGGAGAACCCCGATACCTGGAGCCTCGCCACCCTCCCCATCCGCCTGCCTGCCTGTTCTGGTTGGCATCCCACCACGAGCGAAACATTGCCTCGAGGCAGGCATCCGCTGCGCGCCATGCCTGCTGTCAAGGGCTGTCGGTCATGGTCAGCCAGGCTGGGCGGTCCCGTGTCAGAAGCCGACGCGACACAATCCCATGCCATCATGCTCATCACCCCAGCAAGTAAGTCCTCTCATTTGCTTTCTCTTCATTCGGATTCGGGAGAGTAGGATGGTTTGCTCTCCGGGCAACGGCCGGTTCACTGCAGCGGTTGTGAGTGGACGTGTACACACGTGTGCGTGGGACAGTCGGGCGTGCGTGGCCCAGGCGGTTTGTGTTGCTTGTTCAGAGTATATCCCACCGGCGCAACGTAGTGCGAGCCGGCGCTGCAAATACAAGACTTGCCCTCTCCTGCCCCCTGGCATCGACACCGACATCTATACATGAGCCCACAGCATTCCGTCTCGTCCGTTCGAGATCAGCCCTCGCCCTCCTCGGGGTTCTCCTCTCCGTCATCGCCCAGCTCCGCGTCCAGCTCCTTGGGTATATCCTCCTGCGGCCCCAGGCGCGCCTGAGCCGCCGCGATCCCTCCCGCAGTCAGCCACAGGAAGTAGTCGGACTTGAAGTTGTCGATCTGGTGGAAAAACGTGTGGAAGCTGCGAGAGAAGCTGTGTCAGTGCGAGATTTCAAGTGGACGGAAAAGAGAAAGAAAAGAAAAAGGGGGGGGGGGGGGTCCAAGACTCACGAGTTCTCCTTCTCCTCCAGCTCAAAGATGTGCTTGTAGATCTGAGTGTTCTTGAACTCCTCGATGCTGCTCTCGTACTTGGCAAAGTCGAGGATGTCGAGGCCGTAGCTGTCAATGGCGCGCTTGTTGTAGTTGTCGAAGACGGGCCTCTCCAGCAGCAGGCCCAGCCCGGGGGCCTTGGGGATGCTGATGCGGTCCGGCCCGAAGCTCTCGTCCAGGCGCGACAGCGGCGTCGCGCACCGCACGCCCAGCACCGCCATCCCCACCATCTTGCGGATCTGGTGCATCATGAAAGACTGCCCGTGGACCTTGAGCGACAGCCACTCGGTGTCGTTGATCTGGATCGGCTGGGGGTTCACCACAAACGACCGCATCAGCCGCTTCGACGAGGGGTCCGCGTACGTCTTCTGCACCGTGTAGTTGTGGTAGTTCTTGGTGCCCCGGTAGTAGTTCAGCGCCTCCTGCAGCTGCGCGATGCGCTCCGGAGTCGTGCGGTACCGACGCTTGGCCGCGACGTACGCAGCCTTCACCCGCTTCAGGGCCATGTCGGCCGGGTTCGCGGCGCGGGCCTCCGCCTCCTCCTCGGCGTTGGCCTCTTTCGTGTCCTCGGCAGCAGCCGGGGCCGACGCCAGATCCGCGGCCAGCGTGGAGGCGTCCGTGGCGTCGTCGTCTGCGGGAGCCGCCTCGGCCGCGGCCTCAGCATTTGCCCCTGTAGCATCCGCGATCGCTCCGGCCGGCGCATCTGCGGCCTTGGTTTCTTTAGGCTGATCCGCCTTGTCCGTGTTGTCCTTCGGCACGGTGTTGCTGATGGCGTGCATGCGCTTCTCGACGATGGCGCGCGTGTTGGGGTCGAGGCTCTCAAGGATGGGCTTGATGTCGTTCTCCTCGACCTCGGTCCAGTAGTCCTTGACCTCGCTCAGCCGCCTGTTGTACTCGTCCTCGGCACCGTGCTCCTTGGCGGACTCGAGGACCTTCTTGCCGAGGAAGCTCTCGGGGTGGGGCGGGAGAAGACAGTAGCTGGGCATCAGGTACTCGTACCAGCGCGAGTCGCAGGCCTGGTAGCAGCTGAAGGCGTTGTTGGTCCGCTCAATGCCCCAAACGCGGATTTGCGGGGGCAGGGCGTCGTTGATCTTCTGGACGATATCCGGGTCCTCGATGATGAGCTTGAGCGAGACCATGTTGCCGGCGGCGTGGACGCCCTTGTCGGTGCGGGCGCACCGGACGAAGCTGGACTTGCGGGGGTCGTCGGCGTTGGCCTTGGAAATGGCGTTGGCGGCGACAAAGGCGGCGAACAGGTCGCCCTCGATGGTCTTCTCCTTGTGGTTGATCTGCAGGCCGTGGTACCCGGTGCCGGCGTAGCCGATCATGACCGAGACCTTCTTCTTGGGCCGGCGCTCCTCGGCCTTGATCTCAGACTCGGGGAACTGGATGTTCATGTAGCTAGGCTCGGCGGGGTTGCCATCTTGGTCGACGCGGCGGCGCTTCTTGTCCTGCCACTCGCGGTTGCGTTCGCGCTTGTCTAGAGATCCGTGGCTTCATGCTTAGCGGTCAGCGAGAATTACCACGGCTGGGGCTCGCCGGTCATGCTGGTGGTAGGTGGGCCAATTGGCGAGGGTGCGCTGGCGACCGAAGACTGCTTACCTAGCCTCATCCCCTTGGTCCTGCTTCTTCTCGCCGGCGCCTTGACCGCGGCCTCCTCTGCCGCCACGTCCGCCGCCGCCGCCGCCGCCGCCACGACCCCGTCCGCCGCCTCGTCCTCGGCCGCCGCCTCTGCCTCGGCGCTGGCCCTGAGAGAGGGAGTCGAACTTGCGCTTGCCGGAGCCGTCGCGAGGGTTCGAGTCGCCGCGGGGAGCTGACGAAGGGGCCTTGTCGCCAGAAGGCTGCGGCTTGGTGCTGGAGTCGTCGCCCATCTTGCAAAATGGGGCCAAATTCTCATCGTCTCCTGGGGGCCAGGAGGATGGAGGGGGGGTGAGTGGGTTGGAAGGGACTGTTGGCTGCAATGGGTCAGGATCGCGGTTTGACTGAGGGGGGCACTCGCGCGCCTGAGGCGATCTTTTTTTTTTTTTCCCTTAGAGACTTCTTCTGCCTCGCTTCGTACTCTGCTACGATATATGGAGCAATTACGAGGACGTGTATTCCTTGCTCGTAAACGCGGGCGTGCCTCAGCAGTGCTCGTACGAGTACATGGATTGCGAACTGGCTCAGTAATAAACGTCGATCAGCCACATCACAAATGTAGGCGAGGCTTATAGATATCTATTGCGAGTGGAACAAGCTATTAGTAAAGGCATGAAACTACCTACCTACCAGAGGATTCTGAGTGTACCCCTGAAGGCATGCTGATGTTCGAGCGGCGGCAACAGAATCTGTATGCACACGCTCACCTGTGATAAATAGCAGGACCGGGCATGTACACATCTGGCTCCAGGTACATTAGTAACCTACGATGGACCTCAGACGTCGATTGACTCGTCCACGGGTGGGGTTATTAGGTAGGGGCAAGTTTAGAAACGGATGCCGGCCTGATGGGTGGGAAGGTGCGCCTGTCCAATATCTGAAGTAAGTGATTCCGGCAACACTCACGACAAGCGACTGGCTCATTCTCCCTCTTCGAACCCTCCCCTGCCCCCCCTTCGCACGCTCAATGGAACCGGTCGTGTCTGCCACCCTCCTTCACACGTCCATAGTTCGCCCATGGAGCCGGTGACCTGACTATGAGTGGCCGCGTGCTTCATGTAGGGCTGTTCTAAGAATAGGTAGGTACATACATACCTTACTTACCTACCTAGCCAGCCAGCGACAGTGTCTACCCACTCACTTGGGCGCCTCAGGTTGTCCGCGGCGGTGGGTGGTGGGCCAACTCGACCACATCGGATCCTCCACTTGCAGCTCCCGGGCCTCCACACCCAGGCACATCCCGTCGTGGAATGGACTACAGTCACCCCGCCGCGCCGCGCCGCGCCGCGCCGCGCTGCGCCGCACCGCCCAGGCGCAGCCCCTCCGACTCAGCTCGGGCGGAGTGGCCTGACCCTTGGGCGAAAACCGGCTTGGAGGGACTGACGCAGGCGCACACAGACACAGGCACCGGCACAGAGCCAGGTGAGACGTGTTCGACCGTGGCGCATCCTGGGCGAATCCCATTGCACATCCCTCCTGTCCCGGCCGCCCAACCTCGCCGGCCACACGGCACATCCCATTTAACGTCAAGCCCCCTGACCAACCGGCTGTGTCGCCCGATTTTCTGCCGTTTCGCTCTCCATCCCAGCACTTCCGAGTCTTACATCTACCCGTCTCCCGCCGCACTCTGGGGGCGAATTCGAAGCTCTCGCTAATCTCTTTGCCAAGCCCAGAGCTTACGAGTATCACTGCAACTGTGATATTCGTTCTTTGCTTGCTTGTCGACCAGGCAATACGAGTCAAGAACCACCTCTTCCCCCCTCCTCGCCTATTCAATCCTCACTTTTCGCCACCTGCTACCCGCGCCGCACCCGCTCATCAACCGCGAACCGCCGCTTCCATCCACCGACTCGCCTGCCTGCCCACCCGATTGACAATCACCATGGGCTCTGCTCAAGAAGCCGAGGAGGAGCGCAGACGCCAGCAGGCTCAACCTCAAGACGACGAACCCGCTCCCGCCTACGCCGAACTGTCCGACACCCTGCCCCAAGCTACCTCTTCTCGCCAGTCCCCGCCACGCAACGCACCCTCGCCGGCGCGCGACAAGTCGTCATCTCGAGCCCAATCCTCTTCACGGGCCTCGGGCAAAGGCCCTCTTCCTCCGCCGCCAGGTGCCGGAGAGGCTGCCCCGAGCTATCCAGGCCCATCCGCCTCGGGCTCAGGGTCCGCCCCTGGTGCCGATGAGCAGCATGAAAAGCCAACGCCGAGCAACCCTTTCAACTTCCCATCGTACGAGGAGAGCCCCCCTACGCGGAGCCGACGCCAGCTTTCAAACCCATCGCCGTCCCCCAAATCTCCACCGTCAACACTTCGCCGTTCCTCGAAGCCTACAACTCCATCCTGCTTGGGTACGGCATCCCCCTCGACACCTGGCTGGGCTTCCTCAACACCCTCTCGGGCTTCGCCGCCGCCACTGTCGGCGCGCAGGCCATCAACCACGCCGCCGACGCCGGCAAGAAAATGGGCAACGTCCACAAGGACTTTGGCAAGCAGATGGTGTCGCAATGGAAGGACACGGGCGCGGGAATCCGCGACTCGGGCAAGAAGGGCGACTACGTCGGCGCCTTTGCCAAGAGTCTGGCCGGCATTGTCACCCTCCCCATTTCGGGTGCCTTGCGGTTCACGGGCGCCACTCTAGCAGCGCCTGTCGTCGGCGCACAAGCCCTGATGCGCCCGCCCCAGACCCCGCGCGAGCGCGCCGAGGTCTACGTCGCCACGGCGAACAAGGACATGTTCCACCCCCGCGGCCTGCATGCCCAGGTTCTTGACAGCACCGCCTTCTGCCGAATGGTGGGCGCCCGCGTCGCCGACGTGCTGGCCGCCGTTCATCAGTTCCGGGACGGCGGCGCCACCGCCCAGATCAATGCCCTTTCCAACCACATCAGTTCCGTCGACGTCCTTGAGAAACACGCCACCCTCGAGTTGTGGTCCGGCACGATGTGGTTTGTTGTTTCCTCGCGCGAGTAGACGATGTCGAGAACAGAGGAGAAGTGGGGGGAAACCGCGCTGTGCGATGATGCCTTCCCTTGGTTGATTCATGTACATACGATTGGCATTATTAGCGTTCCGTCTTTGCAGGCCCTGGCGTTCTCCACGTTGTTTATGTAAGCGGCGTTTGTCAACCAGGGGCCGACACCTTTCACGTTCAATAGAGATCCTCCACTGCCCAGAATGACTACTTACTGGAGGCGCTCTTGGTTTGCGTATCTTTTCCCCGCCCTGCAGGTGACCCAGTCCCGAGTCATAATCAAATCGCACGACCAGGCGGATGCAGTACGGAGAGGGCGGGGCCTCGCGAATTGCTGGCCTGGACTGGAAAAGAGGGCGGTCTTCGGAGCTGGCATGCGGTTGTATCACGCGTTGGGGGCCTGAGGCAGCAACTCGACGCTTTCTCGGATGATCGATGTTCCATCTTCGCGGAGTGCATGGCAGAGACGGGTGATGCCCGAATACACCGAGCATATCGGCCTTGGGTTTTCCCGAATTTGTATTGACATGCGTACATCAGACAGAGCAGACAACGGTTGTGCTCTACACACTGGTTGTGTTATATGAGGGCTTGCCAAATTACGTGCATACTTATGTAAGCATCCGAAGGGGGCCGTAGCCTGCCTCGACGTCGTGGATGCCCCGCCGACCGAGGTCTCGGGGTGAGGCGCGGGCTCAAGCACGTGGTATCAGGTGGGTTTGTTGTTTGGTAGACCAGGGACCGAACCGACCACTCATGACGCGAGTGCTGGATGGCAATACATTGTGAAGGTCCGAGGAGGCACTACGATGCCGGGGTAGCTGGTTCCTGTGTTGACCGGCACCAGCGCCGGGAGGTGTCTGCTTTGAATTGGGCTCTCAACATTAAATAGGTAGTCATGGTCCGGGCACTCGGCGGACTCGGGGACGGAGCAAAGAGACGCCAGGAGTCCAAGAGACCTCCACAGACAGCTACGACGCTGCCTACCTACCGATATATACCGTCATAACTCATCAATAAGGTAGGTAGTTATTGGTGATCAGGAACACCCACTGTGATGCTTGTGGTCAGCGAGCGGTTGGAGACGGTCGTCAGGAGGGGCGGCCGCCCTGGGGACGCCACTTCTTGGCCGTGTGCGGGGTGCATCTCGGGCCGTCCGGGGTTGTGGATCGGAGAAGGGGGGGGGGGCGATGGGGCAAGCCTCCAAAGCCCATGCATGTCTCGACTTCCGGACGAACGGCGGGCGTCAGATCTGGGGTAAAGCCCCGAGACGTGGAGGCTGGTGGCCTCGCTTCTAGACCACGAGGATATGGGGAGGGGCTCGGCTCATCAGCTGGGGGCGGGCGGCGGGCAGAACGGTGCCCAGGGCACCCCATAGAGTTCTGGGGAGAGTCTGGGATACTGTCTTTTCTCTCCGGTTTTCTTTGCTCGGGCTTCCTGGCGGTGTCTTTTCCTGTGCCACTCTCGAAGCGGGCCCGTACGACGACTTTGTTCCAAACGAGACCAAGTCCTTCACGGCGCTATTTTGCTGTCTTGGCCCTGTGCCACGAGCTCGAGAGTCACGTCAGGACTTCCATGCCTTCCCCCTCTCCGCTTGTCTGCCTCCTTCATCAGCCGCGCCTGGTACTCAACACGGCAGGCCTGTCATCCGGGGCGCGGGGACGAACCATCTGGGGATCGCGGGGGGGGGGGGGGGGGGAATGCGGAGACCCCTCCCACCCCCTGTTCGGCCCGTCTTGCCCATCCCTCCGGCCGGGGGGGTTTGAGGGGGCCTGGGTTTCTGTCTCGCGTGGCGCTGCTTATTACTTTCACGTGGCCGTGTGAAGGGCGGGGGAACGGTGTGCAAATGTTGGCCCCCCTCCACTTCTCCCACGCTTTTCCACGATCGAGTCGACGGAGGGGTCCGGTGGTGGGCTGTTCGCTTGGCCCTCTTGTGCGTGCCACCCGGAGGGCTTCGCGTATGCCCTGCACGTGATTTTTGGTGGGATGCAGAAGGGAATGTACGCAAGATATGTGGATTTCACGCCGAGGCTTCTTTGCCATGTCGTATGAGAGCATTATATTCTCCTCGGGTGGACAGGGTCGATTGTGAGGCTGTAGTAGAATACTCGTACATTGAAGCCCCCTCTTTTTTTCACACTCCCCCCCCCCCCCGACTTGCGCTGGAACCCCATCTTCGAACTCGCGCAGCTCAAATGGTGTATCTGAAATTGCTCAGGCCGCCGTCCTGTGATGACCATGAACTGATTAGTTGGTGTTCTAGAAGTAAACTTGCTCATTTATCTCCCTTGCATCGAGTAACAAAATCAAAGAGGGAAAAAATGCCCCCGCGTGTAATTCAGAAGAACTCACCTCACCGGCCTCGAGCACCTTGCCGTCGCGGTCGGCCCTCCGGTTCTCCAGGTGCAGGTAGGTGCTGCAGGCGGCGACGAGGACGAGGTTGAGCAGTGCGAAGGCGATGCATGCCCACAGGCCCGGCTTGTAACCGCCCGGGGCGTCCTGGGCGCGGAAGACGAGGCTGCCCGCGATGCCGCCGACGCCGCCGAAGCCGACCAGGGTGGCGCTGCACAGGGCGCGCTTCCACTGGCCCCGGATGTTGTTGGCCTGGTACGACATGGCGGCGGGGACGTTGGAGTTGGCGCCCGCCGTGACGAAGAAGACGCCCAGGTAGCGGGCGCGCGGGTCCGACGCCCACCCCAGCAGCGGCAGGCCCAGCAGGCACAGCAGCATGTTGACCGCGATGATTGGGCCGCGGACGCGCCACCGATCCCCCGCCCAGCCCAGGGCGTACATGACGAGGCCCGCGAAGGCGTAAGGGGGCGCCACCAGGCACTGCGACGTGCCCACGTCGAAGCCCAGCTGCTGGTTGAGGATGATGGGCAGGAAGTACGCCAGCGAGTAGCTGATGGCGGTCGTGCTGCCGAAGATGAGGGCGAAGGCCCTGTAAATCAAGAGGAGAGACAAAGTCAGTTATACATATATACGTGTGTGTGTGTGTGTGTGTGTGTGTGTGTATTTCAAGCCCAAGTGAAATATAAGTAGGTGTATACGATGGTGGGATTCGTGCAGGTCAGTCAGGGGCGGGGAGGAGAAAAGGGGAAACTATGGGAGGCAGCAAAAGGGGCGGCAACCCGGAAGTCAGAAACCACACGTACCAAATCTTCAAGTCGGCGCCGGCCCCCAGAAACTTCCTCAGGTCGAACTTGGCGGGGCGGGCGTCGCCGCGGTCGGCGTCGACGCGGCGGACGACCCAGGCGCGCTCGCGGGCGCCGAGGAAGCGCCAGGAGCGGCGGGCCGAGTCGGGGAAGTCGACGACGAGCCAGTATCCCGCGGCGCCGAGGGCGCAGGTGATGACGCCCTCGATGATGAAAATCCACCTCCAGCCGGACAGCCCCCCGCGCCCGGCCAGCTGCATCAGGCCGAAGGCCAGGATGCCGGAGAAGGCGGAGGCGACGCAGCCCACGATGTAGAAGAAGGAGTAGCGGCGCCCGACCTCGTAGCGGGTGTACCAGGTGGACAGCAGGTAGACGCAGCTGGGGAAGAAGCCGGCCTCGAAGACGCCGAGGACCAGGCGCAGGGCCAGCAGGGACTCGTAGTCCCGCGCGAAGCCCATGCCGACCATGACGGCGCCCCAGGCCACGGTGACGGCGGACAGGTGGGCCCGGGGCCCCAGGGCGCGCACGATGACGGTCGAGGGCGGCTGGAAGACGGTGTAGGTGACGAAGAAGACGAGCGTGACGACCGAGTAGCGGTTGCCGGCGCCCAGGCCCAGCTCGGCGTTCATGCCCGCGATGGCGGCCGCCGACAGGTTCGTCCGGTCCATCAGCGACACGCAGTACATGAGCCCCACGATCGGCACCAGGCGGCGGTCGATGCGCCACAGGATCCGCTTCTGCTCCTCGGGGCTCGGCTCGTCGTACCCGCCGCCGCCGCCGTCGTCGTCGTCGTTGCCGCCATCTTGGTGGTGGTGCTGCTGCTGAGGCGACTGGCTGGGGGACAGCTGGGTGTCTCGCCTCTCGATCTGCTCAAAGCCCTCCTGCTTGATGTCTTCGTCGGCCGTCGCCATGGTGGCCTCCTAACTTGCGCCGGGGCCGAGGTGGGGAGATTGCAGGCTGGGCAGGCTGGCTTCGTCGCGGTTCGAGTCAGGTCGGGTCGATCCGAGAATAAAGGGGGGGCTGACCCAAAGCTTGCACGGGAGCAGAGCGGCGCACGAGGTATTACTTATACAGCACCCGACTCTCATAAGCGGGATGGACGGGGGGGCACGCGAGTATACGAGTACAGGGGGGGCAGGGGCAGGGTGTCTAGGTTTCTTTATTAATCATAATAATCATTATGATCATGATATGGGCGAGGGGGTGTGAGAGGACCAAGTCATCTACCAGGCTACCTTGCCGGTAGGTAAGGTAGTCAGTAAGGTAGTATGTAAGTCTTGCCAACAACCCCAGTAAAGCACGAGCGGGCATTCCAGACAAGGCAGGGCAAGGTAGTATAGGGCGCCGTAGCTCAGCTCGTGTAAACCTGCGCGCAGGCGGAGGAGGCGTGCCCCGGTGTCGTCGTGGTGTGTGTGTGTGTGTCTCGGGCCCCTCCGCCGATCTGCATGGCCGCGGGCTGGGCGCTGCTGCGGGTGCCCCGGACTCGATTTCCTAAAGGGAACTGCCGCGCCTTTGGGGCCACGGCGAGAGACGAGAGCGGGCGCACCGGCTGACTGCCCGGGGTTGGTTGGGGCGACGAGAGAGACGCGGTCCAGAGCTCGATCGCATCCCGTTCCCCCCCCCCCCCCCCTCTCTCTCTCTCTCTCTCCCTCCCCGCACGAGATTATCATATATACTGATACCATGTATGAAAGTACAGTAGGGAGGTGAGTACCCCTGGGGCCCCCGTGATGGTGATCCCAGGAGGCCGGTAGCTGATCCCGGCCGGCCACACTACTTGCTGCTGCTTCTGCTGCTCCTTCTGCTGCTGCCGTGGCTGCTGCCGGTGGCGGCGTTTCGCACCAAACTGGAACGCGAGGTGAGGAGTACGGGAACTCGTGAGAGGGAGGGCAGGCGAGAATCAAGTGGGAAGCCAAGCCCCCCCCAAAGTCTGCCGCGGGAGGTTTTCGGGATCCAGCAAGCAAAAGCCATCGGAAACTTGACGTGTCGACTTGAGGTCGGTTCACCAATACGAGCGAGATGCGGCGGGCGGGCAGCGTACCGTGCGTACATAGCAACTAATAAACGCACGGGCGCACCGTCTCTGCCATCAGACCAGACGAACGGACGAGCCGGAGAGCGCAGATCTGCCGAGTTGGCGCCGGCAGACAGGAAGGAAGGAAAGAAAGAAGAAGAAGAAAAGGAGAATACAGAGTGGTGGCCGTTGACACGATAGTAACTAGGTCGGTGACTGTGCGTTGCGGGCCGCTTCTCTGTGGTAATCCCACTCGTATACCTACATTTCCATGCACCTTTATAATGACCTACCCGAGATGCTCACGCTCATGAGCAAACTCGAAGAGTGCACAGGCGTCAAAGGGCCCATTGGTGATGCTGGCTGCCCGCCGTTCTCCCACAGGACCAGCAGCAGGACAGGATGGCGCTCCAAGGCGAGGATACAGGATGCTTACCTCCTTTCCAGGTACTCGTACCTCCAACCCCTCCCCTATCCTTCAAGCAGGTACCTACGCCTGATATCCATTGTAATGTGTATAACGTACGCGTACAGCAACCCGACGCGATCACGCCCCTTTCCCCTCCCCCGCAAATGCCAGCCAATGCGGGTGCAGCACAGTTCAGTCCAGCCCAGAGCAGCCCCTGCAAATACAACATCTACGGTACATACGCGTAATAGCTGCTATGCAAGCGGCTTGGCCTCGACAGGCGGAGTGTCAGGCAAACCCAAGCCACAGACAGAAAGGAAAGTCAGGGACGAGCCCCCCGCCGCCTTTTTGCAGGGTTTTCATCCTCTTTCCCTCTCTCCAATCGCTGCGAGTGTCTTTGTCGTCTGTCTCAGAGAACCCTCCCCCCCTTCACTGTCAGCGGGTGGGGTTGATGGCTGGCGGGGGAAGAACAGCTCAGGGCTACGCGTAGCTGACCTGAGACCTGATACCAACATCCCCAGCGCCTATACGAGTACTCGCCTCGTACTCGTACTTCCACTCTCAAGGGTCCTGGGTCCCCGGGGCCCTCCAGCCTCATCGGGCTAGACCCCGGTGCGGCCAGGCACGAGCTACTCCCACCGATCGTACATATAAGGCGTAGCTTCTTGTGCACATCCAATAGATGGATGCGTGCACACGCATCCATGGATCCCCTAATGGAAAAGAGGTAGGAGGGGTTGCTTATCAGAAGCAGGAGCCCCAGGCCTCGGCTCGCAGCGGATCGTCCAGCACCCTGAGGGAGTGCACCTGCATGTACTCGCGCTAACCTGTCTGATTATGGCTCTCTCATGTAGGCCACATCGATGCACATGCCTGCAAGCGGTACTGGGGCAAGGTATGGAGGGACTGGTTGTCATCATCCGTACATCCATGAATACCTACCTACCTACCTAACCTATAGGTACCCTAACCTCATCATGAAAAGTATGTTACTTCGGGAGGTTTGGATAGATGTCTGGGGCGACGGCGGAAGCGCTCCAGAATACATGTACGTAGGCACTCACGTACCACCAGACCCTGGACTGCTAGGTAGGATGGGGTTTGGCGAGATTCTCAATGTCAGCATTGGATGACAGCTATCAAGCGCCCGCAACGCTGGAAACTTTCTGACTACTGCTCTTGTCTCTTCGTAGCGCCGGCGTCTGCCGCTCTCGCCTTCAGAGCCCAGCTGCTTCCAGACCCGGCTCCTGCACGGGGTCGAGAGTGACGTGACATTCGATTGGACTTGCCTCGACCCGCCGGCTTGGCGACGGATCGTCTTCCGTCAGAGAATCTGCATCCTGGTGGTTGGTACTGTGATTGTTGTTGTTGCCGGTGTCCGGATGGTTGGTTACCTGGTAATCCGATGGCCTGCTTAAGCCCCTTTCGGCAAACCTGGACCGTCTCACTATCAGTGATGCCAATGCTCCTGGCAGCAACTTCGAAACGTTCAGAGTCCATTCCCTCCGCAGGGCAGACAACCTTGATGTCCGGGTCAGCTCGCTGCTCCGAGTCGCGGGGCATGGGCTGAAGTTCAAGGGGGAAAAAAAAAGAAAGTGATGTGTCTCTGATTGCCTGACAACCCCAATCTTCTGCCATGACAAGTTCCTTTTTGTGTGTGTGTGTGTGTGTGTGAGGGGGGGGTTCAGATGCACGTGGATGCTGTGCCACGCTTTAAACGATACGGAATGCGTGCAGGCAGAACCGGCAGACGAAGTTCGAAAGCAGACGCTACTCATACTTCCATTTCTCCTCCTCCTGAGGCTGACATGATGGCTGCTCCGTATTGTGTTCACCACAGTCGAGTACTCAGATGTGTAGACGCAAGCTGCTGGCGCAGGGAAGATGATGGCTTCAAAGGTTCTGTGGGCTTGTCTCAAGCGCCATGTGATTCGCGAGTCATGCATGCTCGCTGGCTGCCGACCCGCCTCGCTGGGTGTTTGGTGCAGACGCAGACATGTTCATGCGGCGAGCGTTCGCAGTCCTGCGCCCTGCCGCCTGCAACGGGCGCACGCCATGCAGCAGACTCGTCGCACAGTCATGTGAGCTCAGTAGGTAAGGTATGTAATCATCCATCACCCGCATCTCGCTGGAGTTGCTGATTGGCGCAGGGAGGCTCTGGTCTGTCGACGTCGACAGGATCACCCGTGCTGATTCAGCCTGCGTCTGGGCCCTCCCCCGGCTGAGAGGCAGGCCCGCGGGAGACGGGATCTGAGCCAGCATGTCAACGCGGGGTGTCAGTGCGCGCGGGCGCGCGCCTGAGAAGGCTGCGTAGCGGCGGCATTTGGGCCGGTGCTGTCGAATCATGGCTGAGGTCGGGTGACGGCGACGTCGATCGTGAAGGTCGCCGGCTGGATCCCGCACGTTGCCACGGTTGCTCAGGGACAGCTTATGCGGGAGTACGAGTACTCGTTCGAGCAGGTTGGTAAGTACAGGTATGCAGCCACGTACGGTACCTTAACTACAGCACATGCAGATGATCTGAACCTTGCAGTGCCAGTCTACGGCTACCAAACCACGCAAACCTACCAACTAATGTAACCTGTACCTACCATGAAATCGGGCCGGTTCTGGCTAATATTGGAAAGGCCGACCTGGGTGGGAGGTTAGGGAGGTGCCCGACAGAGCCGTCCACTGACGGCATTGGATGGAAGGTTTGCGGCAGAGGCCAGCGCGCCGGCGTTAGCTTAGGGGCTGTCTTCGGTGAACATCGCCACCCGTGTCCGGGCTACACCCGATGAAGCTGGGCTCGGGCTACACTACACTGCTTCAGGCACCGCACGCCCCGGCCACGGGAGACGGATATCTTGCATTCTCGGCTTCCTCCGCGCTTCTGGAGACCTGGACCTGGACCCGAGTCACAGCCCTGGACCACCGGAGTAATCATCGTGAATGCTTGCCCGTGCCGTCTGTCCAGGGCGTCCCCCCTGGCCTTTCGGGCTGTCGGTGATGGATGGTCCAAGGTCCAACCATATTGGATCGACTCGACTCAATCCCGTCCGGGTGCTGGCGGGCCATCTATTCCTCCACTACCCAGAAACGGAGCATGGGGAACCGTCCGGAAGGGAGGGCCAGACCGCATCGAGCGTGGCGAGGTGTCCACTGGGCCGGCACCAGTCCCGTGCCCGGACGGCAGACCACCAAGCGTATGCGCGTACCCGTACCACATGCAGTGAAGGTGAGGCAATCCGTTACCGAGGACGGACGATCTATGTAGGTACCTCCCGTCCCTACCTCTCAATGTACCCACCTGCTTGTGGTCAGGTGGTAGGTACCTACGTACCGTAACCGTGGGGTTGTCTCCCTGCCCTGGGCCGGTTTACGATAGATATTGGATAGGAGGTAGACACATCCATACCGGCCCTCCCCTTAGGCACGAGATGCCGTCCCGCCGTCTGCCAACAAAACCACTCCGCCTCCCGACTCCCGAATCTCCGCTCGTGCATTGGATTCGTGCCAAAGCGAGAGCGCCGCGGGAGGGGTTCACCACTTCATCTCGATTCGAAGCCGCCATGTGTTCAGCCCCGCGAGACATTAGAAGATGAATTCCGCCCCGCGACTGACCTGCCTCCAGGTGAGTCGATTGAGCGAGACCTTGATCCAACCCGCCGCCGCCACTGTCTTCCCCGCCATCTGCACCACGCACACGCACAGGCACACGCACCCGCACCCGCACGCACCCGTACCCGTCTCTCCCCACCCTCAGTGTCACCATCACCATCGCATCAGCACCCGCATCACGGCCTCCGCAGCTCTGCGCGCTGCCTCCCCCGCCCGACGTACGTGCAACACCACTGCTCACGCTTCCTGCTTCTTCTCTAGTGCCGCGCCCGGAAGCGCAAATGCGACAAGGAGGTCCCTTGCGGCGCTTGCCGCCAGGCCGGCCTCAAGTGTGAGGTCGTCCAGCGCGCCCGCCTGCCGCGCGGTCGCAGCGCCAAGCGCAACGCCCTCGGCACGCCTCTCGAGACCCGTGTCGCGCGCATCGAAGGTCTTCTGAGCAAGGTGAGCCGCTCTCTCATCCTGCTCGCCGTTGCTGAACGTTCGCTGTGCTGACCCCGTCGATCCGCAGGCGCAGGCGTCGTCGGCCGAATCTCCGCACCAGCACAGTATTCCCCCTTACGAAACCCTCCCCAACATCGCCGAGCATGACGCCTCCGACCCCCCGGGCCGCATGGGCGAATACATGGCGCCCGATTTCTGGGCCGCCTTGTCCCAAGAGGTATGCCCCGCCCTGCGCGCTGTCACTTCCGTGCAGCGTGACGCTGACCCCCTCAGGTTGCTGGTCTGCGCGAGACCTTTGAGGACTCGGACGACGACGACGTCCTGAACTCGACCGAGGACCAGGACTCCAACCCCTCCAGCATGGACATCACCCTCTTCGGCATCCGCCCCTACGAGGACCCCGACCAGGCTGTGCCCCCGCCCAACATCCGATCCATGCTCCTTGACATGTACCACAAGCGTGTCGACATGATATATAAGATATTCCACTGGCCGACCATCCTCGCTCGCATCGAGGGCTACCATTCCGGCCTCAACAACGTCCAACTTTCACCTGCTGAGCGAGCCTTGGAGGCTGCCATATACTTCATGGGCCTGTGCACCCTGTCCGAGATCGAATTCGAACAGTACCAACTGGGCGACAGACAGACGATGCTGGAGCGCTACCAGGCTCTTGTCGAGCTGCGTCTTTCAGAGGGGAAGCTGATCCAAAGCCCCAACTTTACCGCGCTGCAGGCGTTTGCCGTATACTTGGTAAGTCCCGCGTTGCCACCCGCCGCACCGCCAGGAAGCTACTGAACTGACACTTTCGCAGCTCGGTTTGAGAACGTGTCGTAGTTGCGCGTCGTCCTGGACCTTGCTGGCAGTGGCTGTACGAACAGCTTCTGCCCTGGGGCTGGGCGCGGAGGACCCGAAAAGATTCAGCGCTTTCGATCTGGAGCTCCGGCGCCGCCTGTGGTACTGCATCTGCATTCTCGACATCCAGGCAGGGCTGGACAGGGGCTCTGTCGATCTCATCTCCTCCTCTGCACTGGGACCTCCGCCGCTCGACATCAACGACCACGAAATGTCACCCGCGGGCGTCAACTCTGTGCCGGGCCCGAGGTTTACCGAGATGTCTCACTCTTTGATGGCGTACGAAGGCGTCATGTGCTGGAAGCACCTCATCCAAATATCCCACATTGCCCAAGATCAATACAACGGCTGGGACCAAAAGGTCCAGGTCATAGCCACGTTCGAACAACGGATGCGGCAGAAATACTTCAACATACCCGACAACGCTTCGCTCCAGGAGCGGCTCACGAAACTCGGCGCACAGGGCATTGTGCCCAATATGCAGCTACTGCTACGACGGCCACCGTACAGGCAGAAGGTGAACTGCGTTCCGCCGTGGGACAACTACGACATTTTCGCCGAAGCGAATCATGCTCTGGAGCAGCACCTCCAAATCCAGGACGACGAGTTTGCGCCGTGGTCGTGGAAGTCGTGGGTCCAGTGGCACCCGCTTGCCGTGGTGTTGGCGGAACTCTGCAGCAAACCCCACGGGCCCCTGTCCGATCGGGCCTACCCCGTGGCCTGCCAGAGCTTCGAGCGGTACTCGCGTGTCGTCGCCGACACGGATTCCGGCATGCTCTGGAGACCCATTGCCAAGCTGATGCGGCGTGTCCAGCGACTGCGGGGCGACACGCCGGATACCACGCCGACGCCGCCTGCGCCGCCGGTCGCCTTCCAGAACCTCGAGGGCCAACCATACGCGCAATATGGCATTCCGGCGACCATGCCGCCCATGATGGATCAGACTGCCATGGCGGGTCCGTTCAGCGTGGTTCAACCGGGACCGTCGCCCATGGTCCACCGCGGCAGTTACCCACAAGCCGTTCCGTACTATGGGGTTGTGCCGGAAGGTGGGAACTCGTGGATGAACTGGGATGTGTTCCTGGAAGATGTCACCTGTCCTGTGGAGATGTTTTGAGGAGCCAAGACGTCACCAGGTAGGCAGCCCAAGAAACAATCTGGAGATGATGAACTCCAGAGGTGGCTTTGTGAAGCACACACCACCACTCAGCATCCCGACTTGAGACAGCGGCCAAAAGCGGGCTCTCCTGCCCTGGCACAACCTCATATGGGGGCCACGCTATGAGCCACACGTCTGGCAAGGGCCACGTCGAGGGCCCGGAAACGGCAGGACTGCAGCATGTCCTCGGCGAGGAGCTCAGAGAGAAGGCGCTCGGGCGCTTTTGTGGCTATTGCCACGAACAGATGACGGTCCTATTTGCCGACAGATACAGCGCACGAGGCCGAGACGGAGTCCGTGGAAGGAGGGTCCAGGTGTGTGTAGATCCTGAGGAGATAGGAGATGCCATCGCCAGGTCAGCGTCGGAGCGCGCCGTCATCAGTCGACCACAGCGTATCGGGGGCTCTCCCAGAGGGTTCCGCGCGGCTGGTTTGGAGAGGATCTGTTGAGCTGTGATATCCCCAGTTGGAACGGTCGAAGCGCATGAGGCGAAAGGCGTCTCTGTCGAGCATGAGCATATGAGGGGCGATTCATTTCGATTTTGCGACTCGCATAGTTGTTGTCAACGAGTTGTCAATGATACGACAGTTTTGAATATGACCTGGACATCATGACCATGACCGCCCAGCCGGATGGAGGTGAGAGACGGCGTTGAGGGAAGAAGCACCGGGGGAAAGGACACAGGGTCGAGCAGGCGGGGGATGCCCGGTGACCGACCTGCCTTACTTATACCGACCGCATCCCGGACTTTGCCCATGTGATTTCCGGGCTCGCGGCCTCGGCTGAAACGCCATGGCCGAGCAGCCGCACCGCTGTCCCAAGCCCCGTACGAGATGCACATCCCAGCCGGTGTCGTGTGTGTGTGCGTGTGCGTGTGTGTGTGTGTGACCGCCTCCTACGACGGGCGGTGCGATGGGTGTATCCATAGACCCCCCCCCCCCCCCCCCCCAAGGGACTACCCGTAATGAGCCCATGCTTGTGTGTGTGACGGGGGGAGATGTTCCTTTTCGTCGAGAACCCCAGCATCAACCACCAGGCCCGGCCACCCTCTTCCCCCCCGGCAAAGACCGCAAAGGCCGCCCTCCTCGGGCTTGCTGCGTGTGCTGGGGTTCTGGATAAAAGCGGCGCGGGCGGCGCTTCTCAAGAAAAAGACAACAGAAGAAGAAGAAGAATAAGAGAAGGCGGGAGAGGGGGGTGGTGGAAAGAGAGAAGACCTGGGCGCGCGGGCAGTGGGAGAAGAGAAGGGGAAGGGGAAGAAAAGAAAGAAAGAAAAAGCAAAGGAATATGACATATCGCGGGCGTGCCTCGTCTCGTCTGGCAGGCGGGCCGGGCGGGCGGGCCGGGCGGGCGGGTTGGGTTGGTCGGAAAAGATGACGGCGGTGGATCGTTTGCCGTCCGAGCGACGTGCGTGCGAGTACTCGTAACCTGCACTTATCAGACCCTTTGATTACTCGCACGAGTTGCAGCAGGAGGAGGAGGAGGAGGAGGGTTCTCGTGATCGGACTGCCATAGTGCGGTGGGCGAGGTGGCGAGTTGTCGTGTGAGAGTTTGTGGGTAGATTCAAACCTTTGATGTAGGCTAGAATTGACTCTATACCACCCCCCCCCCCCCCCCCCCCTTTGTTTTTTTGGCTGTTGTCATCTCTCTATGAAGCAAACCCTTCGATGCAAAGGTTATCTGCCCTGCAGTCCAGGACCTCTTCTCCAAACCCCCCGTACGAGGGGGCCTAATAAGTGCCTGGCAACCCTTGTTATGTTCGGGTTCCTTCTCTGATTAATCCCGAAATCTCGGGGTTCGCGTCTGTTTTGGCCTTCCAAAGCCCGCGGATTTCCCCTCCGAAGCGCGCACGTGGGAGGAGTACGAAGTATGACGGAGTTAGCTATAAGCACGTATCATGCATGTCAGATCACCGCCAACTTCTCCCTCCTCCTCCCCATATTGCAGGTCGGGTCGGGACCCCGCCCCGGCTCATCATCCGCGACCGCGCAGCCGAAAGCGGGAGCGAGCGCCCGTAGTGATGTGATGAGTTTGGGAGATGTGAGAGGAGATTGTATGAGTATGTCGGCGGGATGTTGGTTGCGCGCGCGCGCGCGCGTGTGTGTGTGGAGATCAACTATGCAGTTGGCAGGGCAGAGCAGGGCAAGTCGAACCGACTGCAGAACCGTGGAGGCAGCGGTCAGGGGAGGCCGGTCGGTGGAAGCTGTTACTACCTCCTCCGAGTGCCCACGAGTACGCATAGCTTGATGAGCCGTACGAGATGGGAGCCGTCTGCGATGCTTTCCTCCTTTGCCGCCGCGGATGAGTTGCTTACTTGGATGACGACAGAAGGAGAGGAACGAGATGGCGCCGCAGCTTGTATGGTCATGAGTATCGTGTCTACCTCACTTGGATGACGACAGAGTCCACGAACACGGCAGAGTCCACGAGTAAACCTGCACGGACGGGACGGTGCGGGACGGCACGGCACGGCACAGCGCTTTTTATTTTTTTACTTCTTCATCTTGGATCTCCGCGTACGAGTTCTCGAACGGTGTTAGTCTCACCAGGAGAGGAGCGGCGCAAGCCAATGCCCTCTTCACGTCATGTACGAGTTTCAAGGCGCCCCGTTCCGTCTTCATCGTCTGGCCGCCCCTCTTTTGCAACCGTCTCCCGCAGGCCCCATCGTCCTTGTTCCGATCCCCGCCAGACCACTGTTCGGACGCCCCATGATGTTAGGGAACATCCAGCTTTATAGCTTGAACCGTGATACCGCCACGCGATCCTTCTTGGAAACCCCCTTCCCTCCCTCGGTCCTCAGCTCAGCAGGGCACCGGGTCGTGCGCCGCCACGACGTTGTAAGGGTGCGTGGCCGAGAAGCACTGCCCGCGGACTCGAGCTCCGCCTCCACCGCCGCCGCTACTGTCGCTGTAGCCGTCGCGGCAGAACCGGTACACGTCGGCGGCCAGGTCGGCAAAGTCGCGGCACGGGTACGCCGATGCGGCGTCGGCGTCGGAGCACCACCCTGTATTTTTTTCGAGGGGGTGGTTTGGCTTGTCAGCGAGACTTTCTTCCTTCAAGGTGAGGTGACGACGAGAGAAGAGAGAGACAGAGAGAGACAGAGAGAGAGAGAGAGAGAAAGAGAGAGAGAAAGAGAGAGAGAGAGAGAGAGAGAGAGATAGAGAGGTACAGAACCCACAGATCGCCCCGCCGTCGAGGCAGGCCACGCGCCCGCACGCTCCCGGCCCCGCCGGGGCCGAGCACGCGCCGCCGACACCCCGGAGGTACGCAATGTCGGACGCGATGGAGCCGCCGTCGGCCCACCCGTCGCCCCCACGCCGCCGCAGTAGCAGGTCGACTGGTGGGTGTCTCTCCCGTTGGGGGGTTCCCCCCCCCCCGTCGGTGTCGTGTCAGCCAAATGTATATATATGTGTGTAGAAGCGTAATAATGCGAGCGCCCGATCCCTTGCCCCCCGCTCCCTTGCTTTTCCCTTGCCTCCGTGGCCTTTTGCCTTTGTTTTGCGAGGTCTTGTCGCGAAAGGAGGAACATGTCTCGTCTCTCGACGACTGGTTCACAGTCTTTTACGTCTTCTTTCTTTCTTTCTTTCCTTTCTCTCTCTCTTTCTCTCTCTCTCTCTCTCTCTCTCTCCCTCTCTCTCAGAGGAAACCTTCATCTCGGCTGGGTTGGGCGTACCATCTCAGAGCGGTGATTCTCCCCTCCAACGCCCATCGCGTCCGTCGCCGCGCCAGGACTGCCAGCGCCGCCGCCGCCGCCGCCGACGCCGTCAAAAGCGCCCCTGGCCGCCCGGATCCGGCCCACGACGTCGGGGAGCGACCCGCGGAGCGTTACGTCCGGGCCCCCGGGCTCGACGGGGCCCGTCCACACGAGGCCGCTCACCCCCGCTGACGTGGGCGCGGGCGCGGCGGGGCGCGTGGTCTGTGGCTTTCCCCCCCACCCACACCACCGTGTCAGCTCCGTGGGACCTCTGAGTTGCGGATTGGTAGCGGAGGAGGGAGGGGGGAGGGGGAAGGGGGAAGATGGGGAGACCAACCAGGGCATCAGCTGCGTGGAGAAGAAGGCAGGGGAACAAGACGAGTGCCTTGGGATCGCCGACCCTCATTGCGCTGAGTGGTGTGAGGGGTTCTCGTCGGAGGCCGTTTGGGAGGGTTTGTGTACAGGGCCTGCGGTGTATAGGGTCTGTTGTGGGCCGTTGCCAAAGTCCGAAGTGAGGCAGAAGTCGTTGGCCGGCGCTTGCATATGACGAGCAGCAGTTCCAAGGAGGCTGTTGCGCGCAGATATACCAAGTGGGCATCTGAGATTGTTCCAGACGGGACGTGGCAGCAAGTCGTCGCTTTCAACGATATCCCCGCGAAGCTGGACGCCGTCTTGGATCACAGGGTGAGTTTGGAGTTGGCGAAGAAGGGCTGGCTTCTCGTTACGGATCACGGTTATACCAGACACACACGACTGAAACTCGGCCAATGCATGGCGAGCCGAAAGGGCCAGACGCCACCTTTGGCGGGTGCTCGCTACTTTGTGCGACGAGATGCGTTTTACCCGGAACCACTTTCTATTGTATTTGGTACACGACATGGTACCGTGTCCGCGGTACAAGGCGATATATGCTGCACCCATTTGGCGCTCACGCCTTTATGCATGTACAAGATCTCAGCCACGAGAGCACTTCTTCCAGGCTCGATCATGCAATAGCCGTCGCGATGTGATGTTTTACAAATCTCGTCGCAAATGCGAGCCGTGCCGCGTGTCCCTGCTCAGACAGCAGCGGCAACCAGACTCATGTAGATGCCCCAGATCAGACCAATGAAGTTGAGGAAGACGATGCGACGCTCGACAGGTATGCAGCTGAAGCTGACAATGGAGGCGAAGGGCCAGATCTTGTAGCCGGCGAGGATGACGGGAATGGTTTCGTAGCGGACGTTGTGGGTGATCTTGTCAAGGGACTGCGCCTTGAGGATGCCCATGACGATGAAGAAGGCCGCGGTGTTGAAGATGGCGCCGACCGTGATGCAGTCGATGAACCACTTGGCCAGGGTGTTGCGGATGTTGAGCTTGCGCTCGGGCTCGGCTTCCTGCTGCTCGGTGATCTTCTCCTGCTCGGCGCCGCCGACGCCGTCCTGCTTCTCAATGTCGTGCGTGGGGCCCGGGGCGTTTCCGCGCGGGGCGTAGGCAGGAAAGGTCTGCTCGAGGAACTGCTGCCAGCGGTAGTTGGGAGGGGTCAGGATGAGGGTGCAGCAGCAGAAGCGCAGCAGCAGGGCCAGGTCGAAGACAAAGGGCTTCTGCTCGCGATAGGCGGAGAGGAACTGGGCGAGGATATTGGAGGTGGAGGAGAGGGCGGCCGCCTCGAGGGTGGCGCGGAGCATGGGCGAAGGCATGGCGGGTGGCGTCTATGTCTCTATGTCGCGTGGAATCTGTGTGTCTGTAGGGTGTGTGTGTGTGTGGTGTGTATGGGTGCAACGGGCGGGCGTGTGACGAAAATTGTGTGTCGTGTCTCCAGGACGCGACGTGGGACGTGGTGGTGCGGAATGAAAGGAGGGAGCGAGAGTGTGTGGCACTCGAGCACGAGCAGGCGTCTGTGTTGGCCCAGGCTTGTAGGTCAGAGTCGCACGGGGACGGGCGAATTGGTTAGCGAGAGGAAACGGAACTGGAATGGAAGGAAAGGGGAAGTACGAGTAGCCGTGGATGATGAGTGGACGGGAATGGTAATCAGAATCAGGAGACGGGTAGGGCTGGGAGGAGATGAAGACAGGTCAGGTCAGGATGCGGCAAGGGCAGAGACGGGTCTTGACACAGGAGGACGGCGCGGTGACGTACGAGCAGCGTGTGCGTGGATGGCCGTGCAGGAACGGAGGAGCGCGACGTGGAGACGGTGTGTCCGCTCGGCGCCCATTACGGAGCCACAGCATTGCCGCTGTCAACGGCCGCCCGCGATGGGGGGCCGTAGGGGCCAGCTCGATACAGATACTCGCAGTACAGGAGGTACACAGACGGGATCCAGATGATGATGCAGCACTTAGGGTGCTGACTGACACGGGGCCACGTTTCCAGTCGTGCAGCAGTCGAAACGGCGAACCAGCAGACAGACTGTCTCTGTGCGCGCAGAGACTTATTTGGTGGGATACCTTGGCCTTACTCTGCCAGGCTTATCTGCAGAGGCACTTTGCAACTGTGCCTGGTGCATTACTCGTACCTTATGGTACGTATTGCAAGGCAGTTGCCAAGGTTGTCAAATACGGTCATCCACTGCCAGAGAGAAGGAACGCCCGGATGAGGTGACGGACAGCCAAAGGGAACAGCCGGAGGAAAAAAAAAAGAGGAGGACTCCATCTCCGCTTCACCCACCAGTGCCACCCCAGATCGACCCTCACCAACCGCGCGGCAGAGCACGCAAACACATGGGGAATGCCACCCACTTTTAAGTCAGACGCTTAAAGGGGCGCCGTTGGCTGGATCGACTGCCCGCTAGTGGCGCCCTGGGCTGTCACGCTGTCAACTCTCCATACATCCATGCTTAATTACGGAGTACCTCTCTGATGCTCTATCGAGTAATCCCGTGCCTACGCGCCATCACAGCGTCGGTCCCTTTGTATACTGTGGACGCGGGCGGTCGCGCGCCCCGACGACTCCGCGTGTCTGCTCCCTTGGCCGGTGTTGCGGCCTCCGGATATTCCACTGTTGCCCCTTTCTCTCGGTCTCTGCGATGGACAACCTGTGCGCGGCTTCAGCCCCGGGAAACGCATTTCACATTTGTTTCCAGCAAACCTGATCAGTATAGGTAGGGGATTCACAATCAGCGACCGCGACAAGGGGCGCTGGAACGAGAACTGACCCCGACCCCCTGGCGGACGCACAGGTACGTGTGGCCGGCACTGGCTGTCTGCGATCATCGCGTGAGAGAGATTGCGGTGGTGACAAGAGCCTCGTCCTGCGGCTATCAATTGCCCCGGGGGGTTTTTCGCTCCCTTACGGATACAGTCGCGACGACCCGTGCGACCAAGCGAGCGCAGCGTGCAGTGGTGCGTGCAGTGCCGGGGATGGAATCTTCCGTCATGATGAATCCGTACAGACATGACATATGCTGCGAGTAGTACGAGTACCTACAGGGCTGTTGATGTTCCTTGGCGGTTTTGCGCACAAAAAAAAAGATACTGGTGATCGGCAAGACGAGACGACGGTGCCTGCGCATGCGTTGGCGCACGCCCGAGGCCTGGTGACCGAAGCTTGCTGAGGCAAGACTTGCGGCGTCATTGCAGCCCACTTGACGAGGCGGTGCCTCCTGACTTGGCGCCGGCAGTCGGGATGTCTACTGATTAGGTAGTCTGCGAGAGTTCCCTGGCCAGCCTCGTGTTCATCGGAAAGACGAGGAGTGGTGGTGGTGGTGGTGGTGGTGGACAGCCTGCTTGATCTGGTTGCCCGGAATCCGGACTCCTCCTCCGGATTGGGCCGGTTTGCCTTGTGGTGCGAGTGTCGTGCCCCGTGGATCAGACTCCGTCACACTCTTCTGTCTCTTTTCTCTGCATGACTCTGTCTGCGCGACCGGCGGAGCTTTTCGAGCGAGAGAGAGAAAGAGTGCCGTCGCCGCCGCCGTCGCCGCCGCCGACCAGCAGCAGCAGCAGCGGCGTGGACGAAGGCGTGCGTGCCAAGACCGGATTTGCGAACTGCCCGGGCAAAGCACATTGACGATTGCCTTGCGCTGTCGCTCACCCGACTGCCATGTGGACGCACCGCGCTCCAATCGAGAGAGCGCGGGCCTGTGCTGCCTTGGGCCGAGCTGGTCAGCAGGGCGGCTGTGCAGACATGGGAGCAGCAGTGACTCACTCTGACGAGCGAGCATCATGCCCAATCAGCATCGTTTCCCGGTTCGCCGGGACGGGGCGGCTTTCTTTTCAGGTCCCAGCAAACCTGCGTACCTTATTAGGTATCGTACTACCTACATATGTAGGTACATGTAGGTATGCATTGAGAGCACGTGGTGATGCAGTGAGCTCGGCATTTCGGGGGAGGAGGCCTGCGTACATAGGTAGGAGGTAAGGTAGGTAGGTACCTCGTATGAAATAGGTACCAACCTACCTCTGGCTGTACCCCCAGAATGCCAAATACCGGTTGTTGGTGTACGCGTGTTGGGCAGCAGCAGAGGCGGGCGGAGCAGTCTCGAATCGCCTCAACCACACGGGTGCGAGTGAGTGAGAGTAGGTAGGTACCTTCATGGACTCACTCTAGTCGCAGTACGCTGCCTAATGAGTAAGTCCGCAGCAGCCTCAGCACAACGGCCGGCCCAACCACATTGGTTGATTCACCATGACCATGACATCTGGATCCGTCCCATCCATCCGCCCATCCGTCCATCCAACCCGATGCCAGCCATGCCGAAACCCCCGCGCCCGCCCGAGGCACCAGCGACGCTGTTGGCCCCGCGCGCGCGCGCCCGTATATATTGGGCTGCAGACTAACACGCCCCCCCATCCATACCTGTACTCGAAGCCAACATCCCAGACAATATCCAGATCGCATCCTCACGACGGGACTGACTGCCCGGTCTACCTAACCTGCTACCTACCTACTTCACTGTCTGTACATCTATTCATGTAATTCACACGACTTCATGACCTGAATTCAGCCTTCACTTCACTTCACTTCGACGCCTGTAATATCCCAACCCTCGCCTTGCGAGCTAGCTCATGACCCCGCCGCTCGCGCGCTTCGACAGCATACCCATCACTTCCAGGATGCCCGGCCTCACGCCTCCGACCGCCGGCCCGGCCCGACGCCCCATCATCTCCCCACGCCCGGGAACCTCTAGGGAACCACCGCCCCCTCTCCCGTCCGCCGCCGCCATCACCACCACCACCACCACCACCACCACAACCCGAAGCCACCGCCGCTCGCGCGCCTCACACCCCGGCGGCACCGACGACTTTGACTACTACAGTGTCAACGAGCAGCAGCTCTACCCCCCGAGCGGCGGGCACAGGTGGCGTCCCTCCCTCGAGCGCCAAGAAGCCTTCCGCGAGCCCAAGGCCAGCCGCAGCAGCAGCAGCAGCTCCTCCCCCGAGGAAGCAGCGGGAGAGCAGGGCCGTCGCCAAAGCCGCCACCGCCACAACAGCAATAACAACAAAGCCTCCCGGTCCCACCAGAGGATACAGCAGTCGCAATCGCAGCCCCTCGACTACTGGTTCGGCGCCCTGGTCGACGCCCGGGCCTCCCACGGCCCGCTCCCGCTGCCCCTGCTGCGCGCCATCGGCGAGTCCGGCCACGGCGGCGCGGACGACAACGACGACGACGACGACGTTGCCTGCGGCGGTGGCGGGCCCGGCGCCGGCTCCGCGGGGTGGGGCTCCGGGTACGGAGCTTGGTGAATTTTTCCTCACCCTTGAGCCCGCCTACCTCTCCGCTCAGCCGAGCCCGCAGTCAGGTGTCTCGGAAATTTGGGGAGTGAGGGATGCAAGATACGAGATATGATACGAAAGACAGCAAAGAGATGAAATAGATCACGAGGAGATTGTCGATTATGGATTTTTTTCTTCTTTTTTTGGATTCCTCGCGGGCCCGAGCTGCATGGGGACTGTGCATCAAAGCTCAAGCCCCCCCCCCCCCCCCCCCCCCCTCCCTTGCGCCCATGACGCGCCCACCTGCCGACAACACTACATTCCCAGGCCTGTGCTAGAGACTCGAGCCCAGGCCCAGAACGACAGCGTTGAGGAGGCGGCAGCTCACAGCGTCGCGGGGGCGACAGGGCCGTGCCCGGAGCATGGGGCCGGTGATACGGAGGCAGATCGAGAGAGGGCGAGAGACACGCGTGAGAAGGGGGGAGGTTTGGACGCTCGGCTCGTTCTGGGGCAGCAAGCAGCATGATTGACGATTTGACGAACAGCAACACGAAGGGGAGCATGTGGATGGAGATTAAGAGGTTCATTGTCACGATACCCCTGTACAAACACGCATCTTGCGTTCGGCGCTCGCCTGTAAAAACAAGGGACTTTACACAATCTGCGCGCCCTGTTATAGATATGAAGAGAAGACGCATCAGGGCCGCTTATCTTCTTGGTTGTCCTCAACTTGAAACTTTCGACGATTTGGCATACACTCATCAGGAAAGGACGATGTGGCCTGAAGCGTCAGTGAAGACGGGGATCTTGCCCTCTTATCAGTTTGAAAAATTTGACCAGTGATACACATAAAACACTATATCCTACCGAGACCATCCGTGAGCGCCTAACCTATCCGGAAATAATAGAAATCGCTGCAAAACCAGATGAACCACCCTTATAGACACAGAATGGCAAAAGTACTGTGCTCCTGCTGCCATCATTGCCCCTCTGCCTTGTGCCCTCTTCTCACCGCAGCCGCCTCCACAACGCTGGATTCCAGTACTGGGGTGCTGGCCGAGCCATCTTTCTGTTCCTCGCCGCTCCGACGAACAGGCACTACTTGCCACCGAGGCATGCCGTCGTCCATGCCGGGCCACAGATCTGTCGGGAGATATTCGGCGACCTCCTGCCGGAAAAGCTCGCGCTCCATGCGATCGCCCTCGATAATCTTGTCAACACTCTCTCTGGCCTTTCGCCAGATGCCCATGACCTTCTCTTCCAAAGCCTTGCGGCGCTCCACCTCGAGTATCAAGCCGTCGTACGAGCTGGCATAGCTCTCGTAAAAGACGCGCAGCTGCTCCATCTCGGCCATCTTACCCTGAATCGTGTCGTGCTCCTCGGACCACCTCTGTCGAAACTCGGCCTCGGCCGATATGTAGCTTTGCAGCCGGGACCCGACGTCCTCGAGAACCTTGAACGCATTGACGGTGGCGACGTACGTAGTCTTGACTTTCTCCGTTTGTAGGTCTAAACTGCTGTAGTCGGCTTCCATGGACTGCAAGCGCTCGTTGAGCTCCTGCACCACGTCGTCCACCTCCGAGGCATCCTGCACCACTACATCAAGCATCTGCTCACGATCCTCTGCGCTGAGGGGATCCAGCTCCGGCATGTGCGATTCCTGTTCAGCGATCACTCCGGAAATCGACACGTCCTCGCCCCCTTGAGACTGTGTGGCTTCGGCTGCCTTGATCCGCGCCAACGCCGCGCCTCCCTCCGTTGTCCGTACTGCGGTCACGCAGAGGTCGAAATGCTTGGTCAGAGAGGCGAGGAGCTCTGCCATGGCGTGCGAGTTGTTGATAAGCGACGCGATGGTTTGGACCAGGGGTCTCTCTGAGGATGAGGCTGAGGGGGACGATGCAGGAGCAGAGGATATCGCCTTGTTGAGGGCGCGTAGATCGGTATCGAAGCGGAGGAGGTCGCCATCGAAGGAGGTCTGTATGGACTGGAGGGATGTTAGAGACTCGTCTCGGCACAATCTTGTTACTTGCGGTCGGCGCGACCCAGTTGAAAGGGTTACTCACTTGCAATACGCCAATGTTCTCCTTCAAGGCGTCGCGCATAGTGTGAACGTGATCTTCGTCGACGAAATCCAGCAGGTTGCGGGGCTCCTCGCCCTCTGGTCTGAAGGCTGTGTCGACAGTCCTGCCGCGGAGGACGTTGATCGTATCTTCGAGGCGGCCATTGGCCGAGTCGAGATTCTTGATGACATGCTTGAAGTCCCGCTTGCCCAATTCATACACCCTGTTCATGCCTTTGCGGACCTTGAGAAGCAGGCGGACCTGGTCGCTGATGCCCTGCTGCAGGAACTGGAATTGAGCGGAGAGGACGACTGCCTCCTCGTGGGCTTGGCGGGCGAGATGGACGAGTTCGTTGGCCCGGAGGACTAGGCGCATAGAGGATAGGGATCGTTTGGCATCGAGCAGGTGACCGACTAGGACCTCGACGGGAACCGAGTCGGAATGATCGGGGGCGCGTTGAATCGGGGAGCGGGCCGAGTGCGCCGATGACGCGGTGCTGCGTATAGAGGCCATGTTGAGTGGCGGTAGCAAGGGGCCGGGATAGTCGTCAGTGTGTTGGGGGGTGGCGGAATGATAAGAGTGCTGTTTCGCAGGGGCGATAGAGTGCCGACGAGAGCCAGCGAGATGCTACATCATCACAGATCATGTGTATGGGTTGATGGGAGAGGACGGACTTGTTGAAAGTGAAGAGAAGGGAGAAAAGAAAGATGGAAGAGGAGGAGGCAGGGAGCAGGCGATGAGGCCGGCTGCGTTGGCCGGTGGGAGGCACGGGAGGGTAGGACGTCGGGGCGGTAGGCCGAGCTAGAGTGAAGCTGCCTCGCGCAGCCGGTGACGGCACCTACCTGGATAGGAGAGCTCCGGCCTGCAGGGGAAGGGCGGCACGGCAGCTGGAGGCGAGCGTGGACGGCAGGCAGCACGGGTCCTCGAGTGGGCGGGCGGGCGGGCGGGCGATGGGGGGTCCTCCAGCCCGTTCTCCAGGGCTGTCAGGCCCCCCTACGGCACGTCATGGGGCGTCCTGATAGCGATGGCGATAGGGCGAGACACTGCGGGCGAGGCGATAACGCGGCCCTGAGGGTCAGCGGCTTGCGGACCCGCCACGGCTTTCTGATTGGCTGGTGACCGTGGTCTGACCTGGCCTGCACACCGGAGGACCTCCAGCTGGAGGCCCCACCCTCGAGGCCTCACGCCTGTCTGTACCCCGGACCTCGACCGCCAGTGGCACCTAGGAAGGTCAAGCAGGGAGGGCGCCTTGCACGGGTACATGTAGGTATGGGGCACCAGTACTCGTACCCGTAGGTCTTCCGGGGACGTGTACAGTCTCAGTCTCATCCAGTCGGCGCTGCTGGCCGCACTTTGCTACTCGTACTTGTTAGGCACTCCTGGCGCCAATGGCCGGCTCTGGTATGGCCGGGCCGGACTCGGTAGTAGTAGGCGTTTCCAGGGGTCCGGGTGGGCGGAGCTCTCCCACCCATTCGTGTTAGAGATACCCAGGTACATGTATGTAGTGCATGCCCTACTCGTCCAAGTACCTGCTTGCCCCGAACCTCCTCATACATGTACCTCACCTAATGGAGCCACCTCATGATTTCAACATCCACATCCAATAGAGTATCCGCACGACATGTCTTCGCGACTGGGCGATCCGGAGTGCTCAACATTTCGATCTCCCTTACATCATCCTGCCGTGCCGCGTCCGAGTGCACGTACGGCTGACCGACACTTGCACGCAAGAACTGACCACGGGTCAAATCACGATGGCGAGACGGCTCTCTTGATGGATCGATTGGCTGGCTGGCCTTGGGTGCTGCGAGGTAAGGAATCTCGATAGCCCGAATACATCTCTTGCCGTCAAGCCGGATCGTAGCTCTTGATGACAACCTAGATGCCTATTAAACTGACCTAAATCTCAATTATGTAGCTGTTAGGTACCATGGAAACGCACTCATCAACACATCGAACGCCTGTCTGTCCTTTAGGTATACTCGCTCGCACTAACACTGGACTTAATCACGCCGCATTAGATCCACCACATGCAAGGCCCAGCCCAGGCCCCGGCCCAGGCCCAGTCGCAGTCGCCTCACGTTATTTCTCCCACCAACGATCATCTTGCGGCTGGCCCGACTCCCGCGACCTCGACCGGGACTGCGGCTGCGGCGTCCGCAGCGGAGTTCGCAGAGGGGTACGCAGCGGCGCTACCAGTGGAAATCCCCTGCCATGCCTGCTGCCGCCTGCTCCGTTGCCATTCCCATTGGCGCTGCCGCTGCCGCTGCCGCTCCGACTGCTGCTCCCCCCGAGGCCGCCGCCGCCGCCGCTGCCGCCACCACCACCACTCCCACTCCCACTCGTCCCGGTACCAGACGCCGAGAAGCTGCCGGCCTGGTTAGACACGCTCCAGCTCCGGCTGGAGCTGCTCCCGTTGTTGCCACCTTCATTTCCGGCTCGGCCTCCTACGGCTCTGCCACCAACTCCACCAGCAGCTCCCCCGTTTGCACTACCACGCCCACCGACGGCGGCCCCGACCCCGGTCCCGGCTCCGTTAGACCCGGTGCTTGACACGCTCGGCACCTCGGCCACGGGGTGCAGCGGGCTGTAGCGCGGCTCCTTCAGCAGTCCGCTGGGCCACGCCCGGGCGTACCACGACTGCGCCGTCGGCGGCGGGCTGATGACGACGCGCCGGTCGCCCCCGTTGCCCGCGTCGTCGCCTTCAGCCCTTCGGCCTTGGCCGCGAGATCCTCCGCTGCTGCTGCCTCCGCCTGCATTGCCAGTCCCGCTCCCAGTCCCGCTGACGCCGCGCTGCCGCTGCTGTCTAAGAGCCGCTGGTACCGCGGCCATGGCTGGGCGTTGGCCTTGCCTCGGCTGCGAAGACGCCGTAGCGTGGCCGTCGTCGTCGCCGCCGCCGCCGCCGCCGCCAGTGCCGTTCAGGGGCTCGTAGAGCGTCTGGGCCATCTGGCGCCGCCGCCGCCGCACGTACCAGTGCGCGAGCCCGAAGACGGCGGCCGCCGCGGCCAGCCCCGCGAAGATGGAACCCACGATCGCGCCGCTCTGCGCCGGCGTCGTGCCCGAGGGCGGCGGCGAGGAGCCCCCCATGGCCACCGAGGGAGGCGGGGTCGTCGTTGTCGTCGCGGCTTGCGAAACTGAGGGGGTCGAGCTCTGCGTCGTTGGAGAGGAGGAGGAGGAGGAGGAAGAGGGCGTCGTTCGCGCTGTGGTGGAACTGGGCGGCTGCGGCGGGCGCGATGTCGTCCTGCTCATGGTCGTTGCTGGCTGCAAAGGCGGTGGTCTGCTGTTGCTGGTTGGCACCGCGGGGGAGGAGGTCGCGACATTGGGAGGACGCCTTGTCGGCGCTGGCCTTGTCGCGGGGAGGATCGAGCCGGGCTCTCGCGTCGTGGGCCGCGCTGTGGGTGCCGGGGCTGGCGATCTCAAAGGGGTGCGCCCGGCCCCGACGGCTTCCCGGCCGAGCCTGCCAAGGGGCTTGTCTTGCGGTTCGTGCCGCTCGGCGCCGCGTGTGCCGACGTGGTCCGGGGCGGAGCAGTCTGGCCCGGCGTTGTCGACGCGGTGATGCCTATGAACGGGGTTTTCGCCGGCGTCGCAGTCTGCGGGTGTTGTTGCTGGCCTGTCTTTTCGCCCTCCGGCGGGCGCGTTTTGGCCGCCTTGCCCGGCGGCGCCTCCGCTCCGGGCCGGTGCAGCGTGTTAAGGGCGATGCGCGTCGAGCCGGGGCCGATGGTGATGGCGGTGGGCACGATGCATCTCGCGTCGCAGCTGATGCCGGCCAGCAGCAGTACCAGCAGCAGCATCACCACCACCGCCTGGGTCGCGAGAATCTGTCTGACGAACATTCGGGCAGAGACGATCTCGGCGTATCCTACCCATTTGCAGATGGCATTGTCATCAGGTTGATGACTTGGCGAAAGGGGATGTTTGAGAGAATCGCCTGTCCGTCTTCGGCCTCGGCCCTGGCCCTGCGGACTCGAGAGAGCGCTCAACCCGTTTTTGCGCGCGATGCCTGGATCACAAGTCTGACCTCATCCGCCCTGGATGACTACGCATGGTGACCCTTGAGGCGAGGTCGAGAATGTGCAGCGCCTGCGCAGCAGCCACGAGGCTTCTGCGCGCTGCGAGGCTCATCAGACCAATGCATTGCATTGGACGCACGAGGCACAGGCGACTGCATGCAGTTCCTGGGGGCAATAGTGTCGCCTATTCGCTGGAAACCGACCCGGGCGAGCAACTAATGTTTTCTCATGCATGCGCATGTGTAGGCACGGCATATGCCAATGCTGACAGCTATGCAGGTGTACAGAGCACAAACACATGGGGTGATCAACCCACCGATACGCCAGCGCTGGTACGATGTGCCTTGAACTTGAATCTGAAGCTGTGTGTGTGTAGGTAAGTAGGGTTGTAATCCGGGTCTATCGGGGGACAGGACATCATTGGATGTACTTGCTTGCTTAAGCGACCGCTGCAGATATCACGCACCCTTCTTTCTGGCACCACGAGTAGAACTGTAATGACAACAGGGTTCAGGTAAGGGTCATGAAACCATCGTGCCTGCATACCTACATGTAAGTGGGTAGTCAAGTCTTCTGGGAACGTTGCAGAATTTCCTGATCGTACAATCCGCAATACTGGCCGTGTTCAGAATACAACACCCACTAATCAGCATGTACGTAGGTAGTCAGCTTTCCAACACCACCTTTTACCTCATCACCGAGGGCCCTGTAAATATAGAATTCTAACGGCCCGGGAACTACAGGAAAGCACCAGATAATTCACTTCGAATTTGCCATGAACCAAAAAAAAAAAAAAAAAAAAAAAGCGTCGCCCTGGGTCCTTGAATCAGGATCCATGTCATCTCTGCATTTAACACAAGCTCGGGACGAGCATGCCTTGCAGAAAGATGCCTATCCCGGGGTCCATGTGCGACTGGAGACGTCTGGCGTGGTCTCCCAGCTGGAGAGTGTGAGGCTTGAGGCTTGAGGTCGTTCCATCCACGGGAGGGAGGGAGCGGCTTTGGGCCTCTGGTCTGGCGGCCCGGGTGGGGGCCACAGGCGGAGCCGCCCAGTCCGGCCCCGTGGAACGCCACCCGAGACGACCCTGGAGCCCTCCACGGGTGAGAGGCCGCCTGGAAGACCGCCTGGTGGGCCGCCTGGGACCGCCTGGGGTCGCCTAGAGCCGCCTGGAAGCTAGCGGGAGACCCAGTGCGGGCCCACCGCCCGGGTGGCAATCCCCGGGGCTGGCACGCTGGATCTCGAGATTACGGGGTCGACGCGCCAAGTCCATCAGGGGTTCCCAACCCGTCGCAGGAATTCCGTCCATCAATCGAACCAGATGCGCCCCTCCGCCGGTCTGCCCGGTCTGCCCGGTCTGCCTGCCTCCCTCCCTCCATGCCTCGTGCCTCATGCCTCCCTGATTCCACACCCTGGTCATCGCGCATCATCTTGACGTTGGGCATGTAGCCGCTGGAGGGAGGTGGCTGCCAATCTCCAGACCGCATCCACCACCGAGGTCGTTATCTACGAGTCTCATCTCATCGCCGCCGCTCACCACCAAGACGACAGCAGCCCGCAGCCCGTTGATATCATGTCGAGGCCTCGTCCATGATCCCAGCCAGCTCCCACCTCGCTGACAGACGGGCTTCCCAGTCTGCTCCCGCCCTCCACCCTTGTCCGACCCTCTGCGCCTCTCCCTTCGTGCCGGGCACGTCCAGCAGGGGCTCGTCCACGCGAGCAGAGGCAGAGTCTAATCCTCGACCCGGCCCATCATGGACGCCCCCAGAGACCACCATCGCATCCCCCGAAAGCCAGTCTTGCACGTCAACCCGTACGCCAGCCCGCACCGGCATCCCCAGCCAAGCCCGAGGCCTGCCGACGACAACGGCGGCGGCGACGTCCTCGACGACCTGATCGACGGCTACCTCGAGCCCGGCCTGCCCACCCCGCCGCCCGACTACGAGTCGCTGTCCCCGGTGCCGCCGCCCTCGCGCCCCGTCAGCCGCGACGCCCGTCCTCCGCTCCCCCCGAGGCAGCCTACTGTCCCGCTGCTGAGGTCCTCGGCATCCACACCAACCCTACGCCCTGCCGTCTCCGCCCCCACGACCCCGATCTCCCCCGTCGCGCCGGATGTCCCAGCCGTTCCAGACCTGCCCACGACTACCACCAAGTCCTTCTGGAAAACGGCCGTCGACGAGACCATCTACTTCGCTGGAGGTCTCATCTCCCACCCTTCCGAGTCCACCAAGCACTACAGCATCCTGCGCCACTCCTCCGGCCTGGTGTACTACAAGGGCTCCTCCACCAGCGTCGCCATCACCATCTTCTCCGACGCGCCCCTGCCCGCCGACCGTTCTCTGTGGCTGCAAAGGAAAGGCTACTCGGGGAATCTGGGCATGAACGCGAGCGCTCTGTTCGGCACAAACTCCAAGTGGGTCGACGTGACGCCCTCGCTGGCGGCCCGGGCCTCAGACCTCGACCCGCGGGACGAGCGCGCCTACCAGCGGGACATTGGCAAGTTCCTCAAGAAGGCGGGCGCCTCGGGGAACAAGAGCCTGCGCGGACACGCGGCGCGCGAGACGTGCGTGGTCCGTGTCCCCGCCGCCGTCGACGACGGCTACCTGCGCCTGGTTCTGTGCAGCGGCGGCGCCAAAGGCAAGAAGTCGTCGCTGTGCCCATCGCCCGTCTTCCGCGTCGCCAGCACCAGCAGCGACGTCAGCGTCGTCCGCGGCGCCAGCCTGACCACCATGCCGCTCGAGCTGGGGCTCAAGGCCGCCTCGGCCGTCGGCGAGCGCGCCATCGGCTACTACGCGGGGCCCGTCGCGGGCGCCGTGCAGAGCCGCGTCAAGAAGATGCAGCCCGCGGCTCTGCTCGCCAAGGACACGGGCAAGACGGGCCTGGTCAAGTCGCGCCTGCGGGAGGAGTACGCCAGCCTGGAGAACCGGTATGCCCCGGCCAAGAGCGGGCGGTACGACGCGCTGGTGCTGCACGTCAACGACGAGGCGCTACTCGACGCGCCGCCGGCGATCGTGGGCGGCGACGACGGGCCGGCCGCGCCGTTCCCCCTCCGCCTCGGCGGCGTGGTCGTCCGGGGCACGGGCCTCGGCGCGGCGCAGATGGGCATCCCGACGGCGAACCTGAGCGGCGTCCCCAACGACATGCTGCTGCGGCTCAGCGGCGTCTTCATGGGCTGGGCCCGTGTGCGGCCGCAGAAGGGGGAGGTGCAGGCCCCTGCGACCCCAGCATCTCGCGCGATTGGCACGAGGCCGTAATCACCGTCGGCCCGCCGCCAAACGCGCCGCCCCGCGTGGTCCAGAAGAACGCCGTCTCGGTGCATATTGTCCACGACTTCGGCCTCGCGCCAGAGGAAGCGGGGGCCGTCCCAGGACCACCACCGCCGACCTTCTTCGGTGCGAAGCTCGAGCTCGCCCTCATGGCCTTCCTCCGTCCGATCCCGCCGCGGGCCTACCCGCCGCCGCCGCCGAGCAGCTGGCGGCGCAGCTGGCGGCGGCGGCCCGGGACGACGCGAGCGTGGCGGTGGCCAGCCTAGCGCGGCCGGCGTGGCGCCTCCACCATGGTGAAGGCGGGGGGGACGCGACGATGGGGGATGATGGCAAGGACGCGCGGCCCCCGCTGCGGCCAGCGCGCAGCGAGCGCAGCCTCGCGGACCGCGCGCTCGAGGCCCGCGCGCAGGCGCAGCTGGGCCTCGACAGCGTGCCGGTGCACAAGCTGGGCATCCGCACCGAGACGGCGGAGCTCAAGGACCGGGCCCGGGGCAGCAACGGCGGGCTATACGTGATGCGGTGAGGGAAGACAGGCGCACATCGGCGCAAAATTCTACGATGATACCCCCACCAAACTACTCACTTTTTACAAATTACTGCAGTTCTCTCTCTGAGCATCTTGAGCGAAGAAATCTCTCCTGCGCTCTCCTGCATCTGGGTAAGAAGTTTTACTCGGCGGCGTTCCTGCTTCTCAGCAACATAGATCTTCTAATAGTAATAGCAATATACCCCTGTTTTCAGTTGCACCTCGGGACAGAATTCGTCAAGAGCGGCTGACTCGCCAGAGGCTATGGGATTTCAACGTCTACGCTGCAGTCGTATATATACCAACCTAGTAATGTGTAACGAATGAGTGTCTGCAGACGAAAGAGGAGGGCTGCGTAGGTATATACATCCTCCTTAGTGGTGGGAGGAACGCCTCCCCCCGCGTATATATCCAAGAATATCCTGAAAATGTGTGTGTAACCCCCGAGATATGTGCAACGCTCGCTTGCCTGTGCCAGAGAGAACCAAATTAAAAAAAAAAAAAAATGCGCGCTTGCTTCTATGTGATCGGTCTTAAAAATCAGAGAGTGGCATAACTTGCGACACCTTCACCAGCCAAACTTCTCGACGCGCAGGCGCACCCGGCCGCCGAGGGCGACCTCGCGCGCGCAGGCGTTGCGCACGGAGCGGTTGAGCCCATCGGGGCCCGAGACGACCACGCCCGTAGTCGTCGTCGTCGTCGTTGTCGCGGACGATCCGGCGGCCCACGTCACCTCGTCCTCGTCCTCGTCCTCCTCGTCGTCGCCGCCGCCGCCGCCGCACAAGCCGCGCACCCAGCCCGCGACGTCGGGCCTCTCCCCGGCCTCGGCGGTGGGGCGTGGCACGCATACGTCGACGCCCAGGGCGCGCAGGTCGTCCAGGCGGTCCGGGGCCAGCCAGGAGAGCTGGCTGCGCGAGTGGACCACCCAGAGGAGGTGCAGGGAGGGGGTTGGTGCGTACCGCGGCGGCGGCGGCGGCGACGACGGCCTTTGCCGTGGTGGTCTCTGCTTCTGCTCCTGCTCCGGCGGCGGGCTTCTGCTGCTGCTGCTGCTGCTGCTGTCGCCCCGTTTCTGGCGCTGCTGTCGTCGTTGCCGGGCGGCGGCGGTGGCCAGCTCCCAGACCAGGGGGAACACGACGGCCACGCCGGAGCCGCCGGCGACCAGGACCGCGCGGTCGCTGGACCGCAGCATGTCGAGCGGGGTGCGCGAGCCGTAGGGCCCGTCCAGGCGGACCGTCACCCGCGGGGAGGACGTGGCGGCGCGCCGCAGGAGGTCTGCCGTGAAGCCGGACTGCTGGCGGATCAGCAGGCTCAGCCAGGCGTGTCTGCTGCTGCTACCGCTGCCGCCGCCGTCTTCGCCCGACGGCGGCGGCGGCGCTGCGGAGGCTATGGTGAACGGGTGGGCCTGCAGCGAGTGCGAGCGGCCCAGCTCGGGCACCGAGACGAAGACGTGGTCGACCGGCTCCCAGCCGCCCAGGACGCTCGCGCGGCCTCGGGACTGCCACGGCGGCCAGCTCCAGCTCCAGCTCCAGCTCCAGAAGCGCGCGGGGGGAGGGGAGGAGGCGGTGGGGGCGGGCGGGGACGCCACAATGTCCCAGTCGGCCGAGAGCAGCAGGGTCTCGCCGTCCTCGAGGACGGTCAGGTCGGCGGGCAGGGTGGCCGACTTGAGGGTCGCGCGCCAGGCGATGCGGTCGACGAGGAAGATGGCGAGGGCGGCGCCGACGTAGGGGCGGGAGGTGAAGAAGTGCAGCCACAGGGCGGCGAGGCCGACGAGCTGCAGGGCGACGTGGCAGGCGAGGAAGAGCTCGTAGCAGCGGGCGCGGAAGCTCGACAGGGAGGTGAAGTAGAGAGCCTGGTAGGCCGCGAAGGTGGCAAAGCCGTAGAGGGTGAGGGGCCGGGTGAGGTAGTCGCGCAGGGGGATGGTCATCCAGGGCGGGGCGGCCCACCAGCGCCAGGCCAGCATGCCGGCGAAGTGGAAGGCGGCCCAGAGGCACATGAGCTCGCCGACGCGGCGGTGCAGGAGGTTGAGGCCCTCGTAGGAGCGGCCGGTCAGCTGGTTCAGGGGCTGGTTCTTGGCGGCCAGCAGGTAGAGGAGGGGCAGGTTGACGATGAAGACGAAGCCGGCGCGGTCGGCCAGGGCGAAGAAGTAGCCCTTCTCGAGCGGCGCGCGGTACAGCTGGTAGAAGACGTTGAGCCCGACGAAGGCCAGGACGAACAGCGTGGTGCCGTTGGAGGGCAGGGCGCGGTTGACGACGGGCACCGGGCGCGTGGGCTGGTACATGAGCCACGCCCTGAAGCCGTTCACCAGGCGCACGGGCGCGCTCTGCGGGGGGCGCCGGCCGATGATGCGGGCCGGCCGCCGCCGTCGTCGTTGTCCGTCATCGGCGAGGCCCAGGAGCGGCTGGCGCTCGAGGTCCGCGGCGTGGGGCTTGGGGCCGTCGCGCGGGGTCTGGACGCCGAGGAGGGTGCTGCTGGAAGACGAGGATACGGGGGCGGCGGTGGCGGCGGCGGCGGATTCCGAGTCGGAGCTGCTGCTTCGGTCGGAATCGTCGTCGGCGGCGCCGAGTCGCAGCAGCCGTGCGTGCCTCAGCCTGTCGCGCCGGGCGCCCAGGAAGTGGTGGAGGGTGAAGAGGGCGAGGACCAGCAGCAGGACGGCGTTGTACGTCGTGACGATGTCGCGGCCCTGCAGGATGTAGTCGATGAGGTCGTCGATGTACTTGAGCTGATCGGGGGTGTGGACGGGCTCTTCGGAAACGGCGGCGGCGGCGGCGACGGTGACGGCGGGCGGCCCAGAGGCTCCGGCGGGCAGCTGCAGGCGGGCACTGAGGGCTTGGAGCGCCCAGGCGGAGGGGTTGCTGCCGTCGGCCATGATTCGCAGCGGCGGCGGCGGCGGCGGCAGCAGCAGTAGCAGCAGTAGCAGCAAGTGGTGTGGTGTTCTGCCGCGCTGTATTGTACGAGTACTGATGAGGGAGTGGTGGGCGTGGGTGAGTGGACGACGGCGGCGTCGTCATGGATGGGCCGGAGGGTCCGGTCCGGGGCGGCGCGTACCCGCACGATTACTCGTAGGCGGGGATCTTATCTGATTGATAAGATGTCGCAACCGCTCCCAGCCCTCGGACGCCCGAGTGCGGCCGAGGCCGAGGGTCAGACGACGACAGTAATGGATGCCCTATCAGCAGGAGCCCCACCACCCCCGGGTACGAGTAAACCCCTCTGATGAGTTATCAGGTATCCATACCTTAGGCACTCGTTCGACTGAGGTACATAAAGGGCCATCCAATGATGCACCCACCGCAACTCGGTGCTCAGATCCCATGAGTGATGCCACGTCCCCGTGGTCGCCTAGTCCTTCCACTCCGGACCAGTCTCGGAGGCTTCTGGACGTGTGCTGTGCGCTGTGGAATCGCCGCCAGTGGGGGGCTTCTCCGGGGGCTGTCATCTGCGCCTGTGCCCAGTGCGCTCGTGACACAGGCCGCATGTACCTGTACAGACGTTGACGGCCGTTTCTTGCTTCACCGTCAGCCACGTCCACACGGTGGTCCGGAATGTTCTCTCAAACGGCTTGATACGACCAGTCCCTGGGCGCTGTTGGTGTAACGGTTCTGTCGGTCAACGTTACACTGCATCCACCTGTTCACGCACATGCTCACCTTCTTTCAGCCTCATTGGGAGCGGTTCGTGACAAGTCCGAAGCACCGCGGGTCAACATCATCAGCTGCCCATATAAGGTGGATGTATCGTTAGGACCTTGAACTGGGGCGAATCACTTCACTGATTCTTCATATATCTGAGGGCGGACTCATCTGATGTGCTGCGACGCGCAGGTAGCTCCGGGACCCATCTCCGTCTCTACAACGAACACATCAGACACTCTGCTCTGTGTAGCCAACGCTGCCGCGATCGGAGGTCGGCACGGACAGGGGATAGATTAGGGAAGATTGGAAGTCGATTTATTACAGAATACGGCGCCAGCTTATCCCCGGGTGTCTTGGCACAAAGGCTCGCCGCTTGCCATCTGCCTACCCGCCCATTTCCGAATCTGGCCGCATTCCGCCTCATGAAACTGTCGTGAATGTTTCCTCTCGACTTCGGAGCTCACTACCCTATGTTCAGAGCGTTGATGCTTACTTGGTAGTTGACTCTCTGCCCCCTGCCTTCCGGTAGAGGCTTGGCTGACGGCAGCATTGGCCCCTCTGTTCATCATGATGGTGTTTCCGAGCGCTGCACTTACACGGGCTCTGTCGGCTTCAACGGGCGATACCGCACGCTGCAGTCCACCCTATACACCAGGCCCAGGAAGCGTGATCTCCTGTTCTCCCGGCCCGTGTCGAACCTCGTGAGATCCTGGATCCGCCTGCAAAGCCGGTCGGAGTCCTGGTAGAGGGCGTAGATGGGCCGGTTGCTCCGCGACGGCGCCATCGGCACCAGGCCCGGCCGTGAGGCAAAGTGGCAGTCGTACATGTTCTTGTAGAACAGGGTCTGGCACCCGTACAGCCTCGAGTCCTGCATGACGGACCGGACGGACTCGACGTTCTCCTTGATCTGGTGGCACGGGTAGAGCGGGTACTGCGCGGGGTGCGGCGGCGGGGCAATCTGGACGAGGTGGTCGTCGCCGCATTGCTTGTCGAGATATCTAACGAGGGGTATGAGCAGGCAGGTTTCTCTCGTGTCTCAGATCTTTCTTCCATCCTCCGGGGACTAGGGACAAGACTCAACGCACTGCAACAAATGCGTGGTTTCTTCATTCCGGCCGTGCGCAGCTTGGGCAACCAAGAGCAGGCCGAGAAGCGGAACCAACGCAACCCACCGCATCGTGTTTCCACACTAGTAGTGACCGGTAAAAGAGGGCAGCCTCGGGGAACAGCCAGCGCACGCCGTCTCTTTACTCAGACGTGGCTTCGGATTCTTGTACGGCCAGTGTCAACATGTATTACGCTCATGGTGTCTATTGTCGATTTCTTTTTTTTTCTTTCTGAACGCATGCATCAGGCCCAATACCGGGCCTGCCAAGCGGCCGAGTGGCGCGAGCCCACGTAAGAGCGGCGTGATGAAGTAAGCGGAGGCAAGAGGGAGAGAAAAAACCACAGGTAGAGCCCAGCTTTTGTCGCACTGCCTCGCATTCTATGCCAGTCTTCGAACCCACCAGTAAGACAGCCATGCTTCCAGAGGCTCTGCAGAGGCGGAGAGAGTGCGGCGTGGTCGCCACGAGGCCTGCCTGCTTGCTTGCGCGACTGCGCGCTTCATGTCGCACACCTGGCGCCCTCGGCTGAAACTGCTCGGATCATCGACGAGATCGCAGCCGGTGGCGAGGCGATGGCGGTGCGAATGCCCGAGGCTTGGGATGTGGAGTCTCTGCACTCACCAGGAGAGAGAGACCTCGTAGAATTGCAGTGCATACGTGGCGGCGCCATGAGTTGAGGAACGCCACTTGAGGACCAGAGCCTACATGCCAGTGTTCTCGTCAGCATAGTCTAGTCCATGCCTCGGGCGTGCATTGGCAGGCATCAAGGATAGCTACCTTGCCCACTCGTAATACCTACCCACTCACTTGTCGGTAGGTAATCGTAGATTGCACTGCTTTATTTAGTAAAAGATCGTTTTGAATTTTACGCCACCCGGCCCCTTCCGAGATGCGAGGAGAGCAATGGAGAGAGGCCTGCTCATCATGCTCAAGCTCCCCGACACCCTGGCTGACTCCCACGGACTCGGGAATGGATTGGTAGCACATGACAGTCATTTCGATCTGAGACATATTAGCTCAGCCAGATCCCCGAACACCCTGGCATCTCGTTGCTTTGACAGCAGGAGCTTGTGTCCACAGCACAGTCGTACAAGTCGGTAGAGACACTGATAATTCGGGCAGAGCAGGCCGAACAGGGTGCTCCGCTCCAGGAGGAGCAGAGAAGCCCGATACACGTCAGACACGATCTCGATATAACCAGAAGGGAGCAAGCCCCATGTCCGCGAACCGCAGGCTGCGCCTTGACGCCGCTGGGGGTGCTAACTAGCTGCTCGAAGGGTGTGCCGCTCCCCACATGAGAAAGACGGCTGGTTCACACGAAATCTCCACAGCCCCGGTGGGCACGGTGGGCTGCTGGCGGGCGTGGCGGCGATTACTCGTAATAACAGGGCTGCTTGGTGGTTCCCCTTGGGTCATGAACCCTGCACCCTAGTTACGAGTCGTCGTAGAACTCATGGTTGACGGAGTAGTTTTGCTGTCTGGGAACCCGTGTTGTGTTTGTTGGCCGAACCTCGACGTACGCACTGAAGTATGTTGGCCGTCTTGGCCGCCTGTTTCGTTGGGCCTGCTGGAAGAACCAACTTTGGAATGTGCATCACGTAGGTACAAGTACGAGTACTCGTAGGCGCCAAGAGTCGTGCTACCCGTTCTCGGAAGAGTGCTTGAAGAGAGAAGAAGAAGAACAAAAAGAAAAGAGCTGTTGTGGCGGCACTGGCGGCCGGGCGCTGAGGAGGAGCTGGTAAAAAAACGCACGCAAGGGGGAGAGGGTGAGAAGTGAGAGAGGAGGGCAGGGATGTATGCGACGGGAGATTACTGGCACACGGCACACAGCCCACGGGGACCTCGCAAACGGCGATTGCAGGGGACCGTCGGCGTCATGCTCACGTTTGGTTGTCATCAATCATCAATGGCCTTTGTGGTTGATCCATCCCCCTGGCGTCCGGTCCCTGGTATGAGCTGGCTTGTTCCTCTGCTGGGAGACGGTACCTGCACCCACGGGCTGAGGCCTGGGGATTTCAAGTCTCTGCGTCTGAGAAGATACCTGTGAGATAGAGACAAGTACTCGTCCTCGTACCCGTGCCTGGTGGCAGCCCCACCGCTGCGGTCCCGTCTCTGAGCTGAGCTGATGATGGGTCTCCTCCACTCCGTCTGTGTCTACGAGTACATCCTAACCACCTAACGGGCTATCCCCCGCCTACGAGTACTCGTACCGTACTCCGTACGCCGGCGAGACATTGGAAACAATCCACACGAGTGATCGCACCCGCAGCATTGCGGAGACGCGCCAAAATGTGTCTCCGTTGGGCCCACGACTTGAAATATAGTCCCCCCCCGCGGGCCCTCATCTCGCTCTCTGGGGCTGCCGCTTGACAGCTATCTGCTTACTTACCTTACCTTACCTTAATCACTCACAGCTAGTGATGAACACCACACACCTCGTCGTGTGAAGCCAGTCGTTTCTATAGGCGCCGACGCCCAAGCCCCCAACTCTTCGCGCGCGCGCGCCAAGAGTCACACACTCTCTTATTTGGCTTTCCCCGACAGCCACTACCGATCGCTACATACATACAGCTGACATAATCTGGTTCGACAACCAAGCACGGCAATGCACTTTGCCTCACTTGTGGCCGCCGCCCTGCCGGTGGCGGCGGCGGGCTCGGCGCTCTCGGCAGCCGGAGCTCCCCGCTTCGACCAGTCGGTGAACCGACTCGCCCCTCGCCGGAACCTCCTCAAGACGCCCGACCTGGACCTCACCGTCGGCCAGCAGCAGCTGGACTGCTCGTACTGGCTCGAGGACCTCAAGCCGCAGGGCATCGCCGCCTTCAACCCCCACCCGGCCGAGTACGCCGTCTTCCGCAACGTCAAGGACTACGGCGCCAAGGGCGACGGCCGCACCGACGACACGGCCGCCATCAACCGCGCCATCAGCAGCGGCGGCCGCTGCGCCCCCGCCAACTGCTCCTCCACCTCCACCTCCGTCGCCCAGGTCTACTTCCCCGCCGGCACCTACCTCATCTCCGACTCCATCGTCGACTACTACAGCAGCTTCATCGTCGGCAACCCCCGCTGCATGCCCGTCATCAAGGCCGCCGCCAACTTCTCCGGCTCCTGGCTGTACGACGGCAACCAGTACCAGTCCGACGGCACCACCGGCTGGGGCCCCACCAACGTCTTCTGGCGCCAGGTCAAGAACCTCGTCTTCGACACCCGCGCCGCCAACGCCTCCAAGGCCGTCACCGCCATCCAGTGGACCGTGTCCCAGGCCACGTCGCTGCAGAACATTGTCGTTCGCATGCCCGAGGCCGAGGGCACCCAGCACGATGGCCTCTTCATCGCCGAGGGCTCCGGCGGCTTCGTGTCTGACATGGTCTTCCACGGCGGCCGGTACGCCCTGAACGTGGGCAACCAGTAAGTTGGGACCTGCATTTCCACCCTGCAGAGCTATAAGAGGGAGGTGGAAGCTGACAAAAGCAACGCAACACAGGCAGTGGACCATGCGCAACCTGACGTTCCACAACGCCGTCAACGCGATCCAGCAGACGTGGGACTGGGGCTGGACGTACGTCGGGGTGCAGATCCACAACTGCGGCGTCGGCCTCAACATCACGGCCCCCGCCGCCACCGGAGGACTCGCCGTCGGCGGCATGGTCTTCATCGACAGCCACATCCATGACACCCCCATCGGCGTGCTCACGGCCCGCGTCAAGGGCGGCGGCGACGCCAGCCAGAACCAGACGGACCCGGCCGCCGCTAACAGCCTGCTGCTCGAGAACATCCACCTCAAGAATGTGTCGGTCGCGGCCGTCCAGGGGCCCGGCGAGGAGGCCGTCCTGGCCGGCACCACGGGCGGCGGCGAGACCCACATCGCGGCCTGGGGCCAGGGCCGCCAGTACACGCCGCGGGACAAGGACGGCGCCGAGTTCCAGGGCGACATTCCCGCGACGCCGCGGCCCGCCTCGCTGACGAGCGGCAGCGGCGAGGGCAGGCCTACAGGCAGCTGTCCAAGCCGCAGTACGCCGACGTGCCCGCGTCGGGCTTCCTGTCCGCGCGCGATGCGGGGGCCAAGGGCGACGGCCGGGCAGACGACACGGCCGCCATCAACCGGGCGCTGCTCCAGGCGCGCGACGCGGGCAAGGTGCTCTTCTTCAACGCGGGCACCTACCGCGTGACCGGCACCGTGTACGTGCCCGCCGGGTCGCGCATCGTCGGCGAGGCGCTGCCCGTCATCATGTCGAGCGGGGCCTTCTTCGCCAACATTGGCAACCCGCGGCCCGTCGTGCAGGTCGGCAAGGTCGGCGAGGTCGGGCGCGTGCAGTGGCAGGACATGATTGTCAGCGGGCAGGGCGCGCAGGCGGGCGCGACGATGATCGAGTACAACCTGGGATGCGGTGGCGACGGGACGCCCTCGGGCATCTGGGAGGTGCACACGCGCGTGGGCGGGTTCGCGGGCTCGCAGCTGCAGGTGGACGAGTGCAAGGCGTCGCCCAACACGACGGCTACGGAGCCGGGCCGGCAAAACGCGAACTGCATCGGGGCGTTCATGAGCATGCACGTGACGAGGGCCGCCAGCGGCCTGTACGTCGAGGCGTCGTGGCTGTGGGTGGCGGACCACGACGTCGAGGACCCGGACCTGACGCAGATCACCATCTACGCGGGGCGGGGCCTGCTGATCGAGAGCGGCGCGGGCGGCGTCTGGCTGTACGGCACGGGCGTCGAGCACCACGCCCTCTACAACTACCACCTGTCGGGCACGCGCGACGTCTTCGTGGCCCAGGCGCAGTCGGAGACGGCCTACTACCAGCCCAACCCGGGCGCGGCCCTGCCGTTCCCGGCCGTCGAGTCGCTGCGCGACCCGGACTTCAGCGGCAAGCCGCGGGCGATGGGCTGGGGCCTGCGCGTTGCCGACAGCAGCGACGTGGCCGTCTACGGCGCGGGCCTGTACAGCTTCTTCAACAACAACGACGTCGCGTGCTCGCAGCAGAACGCCACGGTCGACTGCCAGCCCGCCATCTTCGAGGTCGCCCGCAGCGCCCGCGTCTCCGTCATGCAGCTCAACACCATCGGCGCCACCGACATGGTCGTCGAGGACGGGCGCGCCGGCGTGCCGTCCAGCGACAACAGGGACGGCTTCGTCGACACGGTCGCGCTGTGGAGGGACTACTGATTCGCCACCCGTGGCGCGGCACTTCTTGCCAATTTTTCTTGTATATTTAGAGATTTACAACAGTTGGATTTTCTTAATGTCAATATTTTAGACAAGATGAGAGGGGCTCCCAGCGGAAATGGGGAGCCGGTAAGGTGAACGCTACCCCTGCGTACTCAGGGGTTCATGGGCTTGTTGTGCCCCTGACAAGGCATTTTGAAGTGGTGAGAGGTCTGTCTGGATGACAAGCTGGTCTTCACCCCTGGGAAGATGATTGTTCTCTACTGATGCTCGACGAAAAAGGGCAGGCCAAGTACCCAACCTCGTTGGCTTGGTGGTCAGAGTTAACCCGCAACCACCACATCAATCTGTGGGCATTGCCCTGGGCACACGTCCGAGTACGGACACTCTGCACTGGCTTATGTTACTTCCATTCAAAAGACAACGAGGCGTGCAGGCCAACGTTGCAGGGAGCATAGACGTTAGAATGGTATGTAATCTCATCTGTGGGGTCGGATGCACCCCTCCCCATTACATCATTAGTCCCTTACATCATCGTCCCGGATCGATTACCTCACACATCGTGGGCGCGCATTGGGCGGATCGCAGACCGGCAACCGGAAAACCAGTCAGCAGCTCTGCCACGCCTGGCATCTCTCGCAGGCCGAACGACATCTGCCAGATGGTCATATCAATTCGCAGCCCTACTTGCAACCCCCTTGTCACCTCTACCAAGACCACAACACCGCCTCGCCACAACTCACCTCATCGACACTACGCATACACCACCGCTTCACGTCTACGCGCGTACCAGCATGGGTCGCTACTTCATCACGGGCTCCTCGGACGGCCTGGGCCTCATGGCGGCCAAGCAGCTGGTCGCGCGCGGCAACGAGGTCTACCTGCACGCGCGCAACGCGGCGCGGGCCTCGGACGCGCGGGCGGCGTGCCCGGGGGCGGCGGGCGTGCTGCTCGGCGACCTGACCTCGGTCGAGGAGACCAAGGCGCTGGCCGCCGAGGTGTCGGAGATTCCCGGGGGCCGGCTGGACTGCGTCTTCCACAACGCGGGCCTGTACCTGGGCCCCTACCGCGAGCAGGCCGAGGGCTTCCCCGCCGTGTTCGCCGTCAACGTGCTCGCGCCGTACCTGCTCACGTGCCTGGTGCGGCCTCGGCCCCGGCGGCTCGTGTACGTCAGCTCCGACTCGCACTGGGGCGGGAGCGCGGACGTGTCGGGCGACTTTGGGTGGAGGGCGAGGGGTCGCGCGGGGCGGTTCAGCGCGGGCGCCGCGTACGCCGACACCAAGATGTACAACACCATGTTCGGGTACGCCTTCGCCCGCCGGTTCGCGGCGGCGGCGGGAGGAGAAGCAGGGGGGACGGACACAGCGGGGACGACGGCGCACTCGGTCGACCCGGGCTGGGTGCCGACAAAAATGGGCGGGCGGGCGGCGTCGGGGGACATCCGCGAGAGCAAGCGGCTGTACGTCATGCTGGCCGAGGGGTCGGGCGAGGCCGAGGGCCGCAGCGGGTGCTTCTGGGAGAACGGGCAGCGGGGCCCGCGCGGTCGAAGGAGGAGGCGTACGACGAGGGGCGCAGGAGGCGCTGCTGAAGAGGCTCGAGGAGATCACCGGGGTCGCGGTGCCCGAGTGAGCGAGAGTGATTGGAACTGCAGAGGGGTCTTACTTGTTGGGCAATAGGGAAGAAAAAACCCGGGTTTCTCCAGTCTTTGGACTGTTACAGTGCTGTATGAAGACCTCGAGTCGTGTCGAGATCAGCACCATAAGTCGATGGAAGCGGATACCCAAACGACTCTCCCCTGGCACTCCTGGGAATAGAACATGGAGTTGTTCTGGAGTTACACAGCCGAAAGAGACATGCAGATGTCTATGACGCATGTGAAGAGATGGCCCGCTCCAATGAACCGGGGAATATGGGTCGCGGAGCTTATAGCCCGTGAGTCTGAATATTCAGGAATATCTGCTCCGTACGTGCATCGCCGACTCGGGTAGCCTAGAGACATCTTGTGGAAGGCGCGACCTTCTGCGTGTGCCTTCAGGGCAGTTTCGGCAGTCTCGCCAGTTTCGACAGCCGGCGCCCGACCGGCAGACTCTGAGATCTCTCCCAGGTACCAGGTATAGACACCTCGTTTTCGCCTCAACGTACCTACGAAGGTAGCTGTCCTGTGTCCGTTCCGTCACACGGGAGCAGATCCAATCCTCCACACGCCCCGAATAGCGGTGATGCGGGAAAACGCCATGGGGGCCTGCGGGGAGGGAGGAGATGCCTCGCCCAATGAGATGGCCGACATTTCAATACACCGACGCGCACGAATACCCTCCATCGGCCCTGGAGGCACAGCAGCGGGTGCTGATTGGGCTCTCGAGACAGGAGGGAAAGCTCCGGGCGCCGCACGGCAAAGCTGAAAGTCGCATGCTCCCGGCATCGAGATTCTGGAGATTCCCATGGATGCTACCCCGTCAGGAACTGGCTTAGCACGACCTTCTACCCTCCCCTCCCTGTCTGAGCCGCGTGCTGGCCTCTGTCTCGCTTGCTAATCCCTCTTTTTCGACAGGCGCACCCTTTCGGCATGAGCCAGCGAGCGAGCGAGCCAGTTGCTCGCTCTGGCGATACTCGATACAGACTGCCACGCACGCACATCTGTCGGCGAGCTCCTGACGTCAACATGATCTGTCCGTCCTGCAAAGGGCCAGAGCCAGCGGCTCGTGCTGCAACGGGCCAGCGGAGAGGGTCGATGTCCTTCTTGCCGTTATAAAGAAGAGGCGTTCAGCCCCGCAACCAGTCCCGGTCGTCTGCCTGGTTTTTCTCAAGACAACTCCAGTGCAAGCACCGACAGGCCAAGTAGTTTTGTTGCTCACTTGTGCTGCTTCAGACAACACTCATGTCTTCCAAAATCGTAGCCGACACGTACCACAAAGCCAAAAACATGGTGGCTGGAGAGAAGGGGGCTAAGATTGCCCAGCTCGACCAGGTCTCGCAGACCGTCGACCCAAACGACCGCATCACCTCCGACTGGGGAGTCAAGCATGGCAACACGGACAACTGGATGCGTGTCGGGGACGACTCGCACACAGGCCCCATGCTGCTTGAAGATTCCTTTGCGAGGGAGAAGGTACTTGACTGCGCCCCTCCCCCCCCCCCCCCCCCCCTGTTCTGCTCTGTTTCTCTTGTCTTTTGAGCGAAGGCTGACATAGACTCGATAGATTCACCGCTTCGATCACGAGAGGATCCCAGAGCGCGTTGTTCACGCCCGCGGTGCTGGCGCGTTTGGCAACTTCCGGCTATACGAGAGTGCTGCCGATGTGACCTGCGCGCCCGTGCTCACCGACACGTCTCGCGAGACGCCCATCTTCGTCCGCTTTTCCACCGTGCAAGGCTCTGCGGGCAGCGCCGACACGGTCCGAGATGTACGCGGCTTCGCGGTCAAGTTCTACACACGTAAGTCAAAAAGCCCGTCTAGCTCTCGACACGTTGTCGCGTCTGACTTATCTCTCAGAGGAGGGAAACTGGGACATTGTGGGCAACAACATGCCCGTGTTCTTCATCAACGACGCCATCAAGTTTCCCGACTTTGTGCACGCCGTCAAGCCGGAGCCGCACAATGCGGTACCGCAGGCGCAGACGGCTCACAACAACTTCTGGGACTTTGTATATCTGCACCCCGAGGCGACACACATGTACATGTGGGCCATGTCGGACCGCGGGATCCCGCGCTCATACCGCATGATGCAAGGGTTCGGCGTCAACACGTTCACCCTCGTCAACGAGGCCGGCGAACGCAGCTTCGTCAAGTTCCACTTCACCCCGGAGCTGGGCGTGCACTCGTTCGTGTGGGACGAGGCGCTCAAGCTGGGCGGCCAGGACCCGGACTTCCACCGCAAGGATCTCTGGGAGGCCATCGAGGCCGGCGCGTTCCCCAAGTGGCGCTTCGGCATCCAGACCATCCCCGAGTCGCGCGAGCATGAGTTCGAGTTTGATGTCCTCGACGCGACCAAGATCTGGCCCGAGGAGCTGGTCCCAATCCGGTACATCGGCGAGCTCGAGCTGAACCGCAACGTCGACGAATACTTCCCGCAGACGGAGCAGGCGGCCTTTTGCACGTCGCACATGGTGCCCGGCATCGGTCACTCGGACGACCCCCTGCTGCAGGGCCGCAGCTTCAGCTACCAAGACACGCAGCTGTCGCGCCTGGGTCCCAACTGGGAGGAGCTGCCCATCAACAAACCCGTGTGCCCCGTCATGAACTTCAATCGAGATGGGCAGGGAAGGCACACCATCACCAAGGGCACCGTCAACTACTGGCCGAACCGGTTCGGGGCCCGACCCCCTGCGGCCCAAGAGGACAAGCCGTATCCGGAGTTCCCGCAGAAGACGGCGGGCATCAAGCAGCGCGCCGTGAGCGCCAAGTTCAAGGAGCACTACAACCAGGCACAGCTCTTCTACAACAGCCTGGCGCCCCACGAGCAAGCGCACGTAGCCTTTGCCTTTTCCTTCGAGCTGGACCACTGCGAGGACCCGGTGGTTTACAAGCGCATGTCGCAACGCATCGCCGACATAGACCTGGACCTCGCGCGCTCCGTCGCCGAGATGGTGGGCGGCGACAAGCCGACCGAGCAAGGGCGGCCGAACCACGGCAAGAAAGCCAAGGGCCTCAGCCAGACCGAGTTCCCAGGACCCGCGAACCCGACCATCGCGACCCGCCGCGTGGCCCTTATCGTTGCCGACGGCTACGACGCAGTGGCGTTCGAGGGCGTGAAGGCTGCTTTGGCCGGCGCGGGTGCTCTACCTTTCGTCATCGGCCCGCGCCGCTCCGAGGTCTTCCCCTCTGGCGCCACCGAGAAGCGCGAGCCCGGCACCGGTGTGCAGCCCGACCACCACCTCGAGGGGATGCGATCGACCATGTTTGACGCCATTTTTGTGCCCGGGGGGCGCAGTCGATCGAAACGCTGCGGGCCAACGGGCGCGCGGTGCACTGGGTGCGCGAGGCGTTCGGGCACCTCAAGCCGATCGCGGGCACGGGCGAAGCCGTCACAGGGCTCTTGCGAGAGGCCATCCCGCTGGGCGGGGTTAAGATGTCTTCCTCTGGGGAGGGCGAGACGGCCGTTGAGTCGTACGGCGTGGTGACGATTGGCAAGGTGGACGCAGACAGCCTCCGGGGCGCGGTGCGCATGGCGAAGGAGGGGGCCGGGTTCCTGGACAAGTTCTGGTACCAGATCGCTTCTCACAGGAACTACAGCCGCGAGATGGACGGCCTGAGTGTCCAGGTTGCCTACTGATGATGGAAGCTGGTCTACGAGTACGAATGCTTGCGTTGGAGGAGGCTGGATTCTCAGAAACCTGTCCCCGTTGTGTGTGGGAGCCTCCCGCTCCCTTGGGCGCATACGGGAGTCGTGCCGACGAAGCCGCCGCCTGGGCTAGCAACTCGCCTGCAAGCAACCGGGTGGGTTGACACCTCAGGCCGTGACAGGATAACGGAGCGCTAAGTTAGGCTTTGGACACCGGTGCCCAGTGCTCCGTGATGGACGGTCGATCTTGGGCTGGTTGTGTCTGGAAAGCTGTCCCTCCCGTCTCGAAGCTAACCGGAAGCCGACATATTTCCGGAGTTGGCTGGTGGTGCTTGTGTGTTTCGGCCGCGGGTTCCAAAAATAGAGCGTGATCTGTCAAAGAGCAAGATGCCCCTCCCTCTCTGTGAGGCTTTGCCCATGCTGAATCCATACTCGTGAGTGCTTGGCGGGGTTTGGGTCGCGGAATGTGCCATTTTCGTCTTGTGTTGGGTTGTGCAGCGTGTTGTTTTGATTGTACGGGAGCGCAACCTGGTTGGAAGCAGCCCACCAAACCCTCGCGGCCCTCCCTCTGTTCCACCTGAAGCAACTAACTAATAATCCCGTCTATTTCTCTTCAAGCAGTTGAGCCTCGCAAACCACCTCCAGCGGATATGAGATCGTCATTGGATCGACCACTTGGGCATCAATCATTCCTCGCAGATGATTCGGGTTTTCTTACTTACACTGTTTTTCTTGCTTACACTCACACACACTCTCTATGACTCTGTCTCTCCTGAGCTCTGGCCACAGTGCATGGCGCATGGTCGCCGTCTGCAGGTCCGCACACGCCCATTGGAGCACGGTGCAGGTAGGGCCCACGAACGATGCTACGAGTAGTTGGGCGACGCATCCCGTCCTCGAACTGCAAGCCGAGGCCCCCCCATGTGGGCTTGCGCAGAGAGCAGCGGGTGTTCATGTACGAAGGCAGAGCGGGTGGCATGCAGTCTTGTGATTGGCGCGCCGGGCGAGGAAGAAGATGTGCGACGTCTTGGCGTTCTTCAGCGGCGCGGCCAGCCGACGGGGAACTAAGTTCGACGTACGAGTGAGTACACGCAATGGATATGAGACGAACTCCCCCGCCGTCTCGGATGTCTACGAGTACTCGTACCCGTTCACAGACGTTTCGGCTTGGATGTATCTTTGGCTGGGCTGGCAGGGCTGGTTGGCATCTGGACAGCCCGCCACGTCCACGTACCCCAAATCTTCACTTCAACATGGGAATGTGATGTGACCCTGCTAGCAACTCGTACCTTGTCCCCCCCCCCCCCCGTTTCTATGGAGTATGAGTACCGATACTCGTTCACCAAAGATACGAGAGTATTCCTCATAGACACGCAGGACGGACAAAGAAGCAGGGGTGGCGAGAGACCAGAACGAGAGGTGGGGAGCAGGCTGCGCCCGCCTGGCACGGCGGAGACACAAGCATAAGATCGGTAGTGGAGAGCCGAAGCTGCTGCGGGCCTTTTTGGCTAGTCATGCTCGACCCTGGATATCGGGTTGCCGATCGTTTCCTCTTTCTCTTTCCTTCCCAGGTGCTGTACTCGTCCTGCTCGTGTAGTGTCATTGCCGGTCAGGTAGCAGTCACCCAGTGCCCCGTGGCTGAACGGTTGAAGCTGATGGGAGCAGGGTTCTCGGATCGACTTGTCTCCGGGGGGAATGGTGGGTTAGCAGCATCTGCCTGGCCGTGCTGCCCTCCGCCGCGTCAAGACGACGACGACAGCAACTGCGAGTACTCATCACTCGCACGGCCCTCTCACCCTTTCTCTCTCTCTCTTACTCTCTCTCTCTCTCTCTCTCTCTCTCTCTCTCTCTCTCTCTCTCTCTCTCTCTCTTTCTCTCTCTCTCTCTCTCTCTCTCTCTGTGTGTGTCTCTCTCTCTGTGCCCACGTAACCATTGCCGGGATGTTTCTTGATTAGATTTAGCCGCCTGCATCTTTCAGGTAGTCGCTCGAGTAGTGTGAGCGTCCCAGGGTGGCCCCCCAGTATGTGTTCTCCCCTCCCCACTTGCGGCTAGAATCCTTCGCTGGTGGACACGCTAGTTCGTCGCTTGATGGACTCTACGGAGTATCGTACTGTTCGGGCCAAGACGCAATACCTGCCTACGACGAGAGCCACGCCGCTGGCACCCGGACGACTCGTGTCGTGTCTAATCTGGTTCCAGACGGCGTCCGCGCCCATCCACCATTGGGTCCTCGGTTGGAAGGGAAGAGTCTGCCAAGAATGGACGGGCTGGGGGCCGTTCGTTGATTTGCTCTGCCTCTTGGTGAATGATCACGCGCGTGTGATTACCGACCCGTTCTACCTACTCTGTCCTCGGGGAGGCTCGGTATTCCGAGGGAGGGAGAGAAAGAGAGAGTGAGGGAGAGAAAGGCTCTCTATTCTCTCCGACCCGTGTCTGCTTACGAATATTGTCGCAGGGCGGCATTGGCGTACTCGGAACGTACGAGCAAACATGCTGCCGTGCTACCCCACGAGGGTTCTCGGGGCCACCCGCATTCCTAGAGTACTCGTACTCCGTAGGGTCCGAGTGGGTGGACCGGGGGCCCTCCAGATTGGGCCTCAGCCAAGCCGGTAGCTAGATATTTACGGAGTACCTACTCGTGGTGACTCCGTACGCGTAAACACGAGTCCTCCAAGTTTACCTGCATTGAGAATGGGACCGATGGGCAAGGGGGGGGATCGATCCACCGGCAACGGGTCCTGTATAATCAACCGCAATCCGGACCGTCGACTGCCGCGGGTTACGGGGTAGTCAGGTACCGTGCTTAACTTGATAAGTATGTAAGGTACCTACCTACCTACGGTACGGTACCTATCCATTCTATCTACTCCGACTTCGATTATCACACCTTACCCTGTCGTGTCGTGTCGTGCTTGTGCTGTTTGCCCCAGCTGGGCATAGTCTGCTTTCCAGTCTTCTATATTAATACTGGCATGTACTCGTAGTCGGTTTGAGGTCCATCCCGTCGTCGACCGACCTGCCTCTGTGCTTCCCCTCCAAACCTCACCTCCAGCCCCTCCTTTGAACTGTTTGGAAACCAGGTGCCATCATCGTCATCACCACCAACAGCAGCAACAACAACAACAACGACGACGACGACGACGACGACGACGACGACAACAATAACGACAACACTTCCTCGGCCCTTTCCCTGCTCATCTCGACGACAACGACGCACCGCCACCCAGACCCAGACCCAGCAGGATGACGGCGCTCAGCCTGCCTCCTGCTGCTTCTGCCGTCAGTAGTAGTAGTGGTGGTGGTGGCGGCGGCGGCAGCGGCAGCGGTGGAGGATCGACGAGGATGACGACTGCGACTGCGACTGCGACTACGACTGCGACGACAATGGCGGCGGCGACGACATTAGCAACGCGCCCGAGAGATCCCTTGTCGCCGACGGCACCACCGTCACCGCCGGCACTGCCGTTGCTGGTCTTCACGGCAGCGCCGGCGACGGGCCACATGATGCCGCTGGTGTGCATCGCGCGGGAGCTGGTGCGGCGGGGGTACGAGGCCATCTTCATGACGACGGCCGAGTTCCGGGGCAGCGTGGAGGGCGCCGGGGCCGAGTGGTTCGAGACGTCCGGGTTCTGGCCGCCCGGGTGGATGGCCGAGCGGCAGCGGGTGCCCGTCAGCTACGCGCGGCTGCCGCTCGACTTTGAGAACATCTTTGTCAACGCCATGCCGTCGCGCGCCGCCAGCATGCGCGCCCTGCTCGAGATGCTGCACCGCCGCGACCCCCTCCGCGAGCTCGTCGTCGTCTACGGCACCTTCACCATGAGCGTCCTGCCCTTCCTCCACGGCGCCCCGCTGCCCCGCGGCTACGCCCGCTTCCCCCCGACCATCGGCATCAACATCAACCCCCTGCTCGCCATGAGCGCCGACACGGGGCCCTTCGGCCTCGGCCTGCTGCCCGACGCCTCCGAGAGCGGCCGCCAGCGCAACACCTGGCTCAACCACTACGCCCGCACCTCCTACTTCCGCGGCCCCAACCTGCGCTTCCGCCAGCTCATGCGCGACCTCGGCGCCGCCGACTACGACCCCTCCACCTTTGTCCTCGACGCCTGGCTCACCTCCTGCGACGTCACCTTCCAGATGTGCAGCCCCTCCATGGAGTACCCCCGCTCCGACCTGCACCCCAGCATCCGCTTCGCCGGCCTGCTGCCCAAGCAGCCTCCCTCTTCCTCTGCGTCTTCGCACCCGCTGCCGAGCTGGTGGCCCGAGCTGCTGGCCAACTCGGCCCTGCCCTCGTCCTCGCCCGCCCGCCGCCGTGTCGTCCTCGTCTGCCAGGGCACCGTCTCCGTCAACCTGGGCGAGCTGGTCCTGCCCACCATCGAGGCCTTTGCCCGGCGGCCCGACATTCTGCTCATCGTCCTGCTGGGCAAGAAGGGCGCCGTCTTGCCCCCGGACGTCAAGATCCCCTCCTTTCCCTCCTCTTCCACCACCGCCTCCTCCAACGCCGCCGCCGCCGCCGCCGCCGCCGCCTCCGTCAACGCCCCGCGCGTCGCCGACTACCTCCCCTACGACCAGGCCCTCGAGCACACGGACGTTTTTGTCAATAACGGCGGCTATGGCGCGCAGGCCCACAGCCTGGCCAACGGCGTGCCCATGGTCATGTCCGGCGAGTCCGAGGACCACTTCGAGGTCGCCGCCCGCGCCGAGTGGGGCGGCTGGGCCGTCAACCTGCGCAAGCAGTGCCCCTCCCCGGCCGCCCTCCGCGACGGTGTCGACAAGGTCCTCGCCGACCCGGGATACCGTCGCAGGGCCCAGCGCCTCCAGCGGGAGAACCAGGACCTCGACTGCATAGGCATCATCGAGAGGCAGATCCGGGCCTTTAGCGGCGCCGGCGGCGGTGCCCGTGGTGGTGGTGGCGGCGGCGGCGACGGTGTCAAGTCCTGATTAGAAACTTGGCATTTGAGCGAGACGATCCCGCAGCAGACGGAGAAGCCTCGATACCGATGAACATCTTGCTTCGCTGGCCGAAGGCCTGGGCGTGAAAACCACAGGGTTGGACGACTGCTCCTGCCAGGAAATAGTGGTACAGCCGGAGAAGTCCAGCTCTTTCGGCCCTCGAGGATTACGTGCACTTGGACATCACGACAAAGCCCAGGAACAGTTTCGTAGCAGGGGCCAGACACGCTGCGCAAGACCAGAGCCGTCTTGCTGCCACCGTGTCGTCATCGCTCAACTTCAGAAGAGGCAGGGCTTGCGCGACCACGAGTCGCGCGCCAGGGCTTACCTCTCCGCCGCTGCCCAGATTTTATCGACAGTGTGCAGCCCTTCTCCACAGCGAAGGCATTGCCTCACGTGATGGTGGTGGTGCGAACCAGCGTGTCAGCCCGTCCGGAGCCACTGTTGCACAGTTACAGACTCTGCAGATGCCCGCGCGCCGGGGCCCAGCAGACACAAGCCAATGGCGCGCTTCACTTGCCGGGCAGCAGCCGATACGTAATCGAGGAGACGCAAGGCTGCTTACTACCAACGGCGGAAAACGCCCTTGCAGAGTTATTTGCTGGTCGAATGAGCCCAGTCCGAGTTTGGCCTGGGGCGTGATTTCGAGGCCGTGAGACCAGTACGTTGCCTTCTTCTTCAAGGGTGGCGTGAACGAATTCTCGATAGCAGCATGATTGCCGACCATACGGCCCCGGGGACCCCCGAACATCTGGGGATATTGTCACAGGCGGATTGGCCCCACGCGTGCCGTTGCCGGGCCTTGTCAGACTTGCGCTTGAAAGGACCGATGCATGCCACGCGAAAGGGGCCGTTGACGGAAGCGGATGGAACCTCGTTACGAACCTTCAGGCCAAGTGACGAGCGATGTTGATGAGACGATTTTTGATGCTACCGTATTGTAACAATATAGTGTACATCAGTTGCTGTTGAGCGTGACGCCCAGACGGACAGACAGACAGACAGAGACGACTACGATATCCAGAGATACCCCCCTTTTCACCCCACCGCACGCATGGCTTCGACTAGCTGCCATTGGGCGCACAACGTGTACTCACAACCCTCTCTCCGAATGCTTGCGCTTGCCGTACGAGGCCCCCGTTCCTATACAAACGGCCGATAGCGGCCCGAGTCCGTCGCGAAACAACGCCTCGCGCCCGGCCACTTCGGGCTGCCGGCGCTTGCCCGGGGCCCCTCTCGCGTGGGCGTGGGAAGAGACGAGCGCGATGGGTTATGAAGGCATTTGCGAGGTTTGCAGGGCAGACTGGGGAACCGCCCATTCAAAGGTACGGATCCCCTTATAATTCCGTTTCCGTACTCTGCTTTCGGCGGCTCCGCGCCGTTGGTCTCTGTGCGCCATGGCCATCTGCGTGCAGGGCGCGAGAAAGGGGTTATGAAAGCTTATGAAAGCTTGCTAAGCCCCGAGACGGCCAATAAGGCAGGAGAAAGAGAAACTTGACTACCGCCTGTTTTCTTTTCTCTACAGCGCAGTCACACAAAAAGTGAAGCTTCGTCTCTACCTGCAGCTCAGTATGATCATGTTCTGAAATTCGATCAATACCACTACCACAAACGTGAATGCACCCCCCCCCCCCCCCTCCCCTCTACGAAGATTGGCAGAACAGCAGCAGCAGCCTCTCCCACACCGCGGACCTACCGCGTCAACCGCCCGCTGGGGGGCCGCGTTCGCAGGCGAGGGTGGGCGGGCCCCCCTTTTCGACCTACCTTGGCGAGTTTCCCGCGGATGTTTGGGGGGCCGACTTCCTCGTCGCCGCGCGGCCAGACCTGTTTTTCGTCAGGCATGGGATACGAGTTCCGGAGCCGGTTGAGCGCGGCCCCGGTTGAAAGTTGGTGGGTTGATGAGAGTATGTTTCTTGGAATTCTCAAAGGAGGGCAGCAGCTGCAGCAGTCTTCGACTGGCGAAATCAACTCCGTACCTCTCTGAGTTACTCAATGTTGGCTACTAACCTCCGACAGGAGCATATTCCTACGTGTTTATGTCTTGTGCCTACTACCTAAGTGCACCGCACCTAACCAAATCCGGATCCATCTGATTTCAACTCTTTCTTTCTGAATCTTCTTCATAAGATTCATTACTCGAGTCCCGAGTGAGAAGGTCGCCATAAGGCCCAGGAAGGCCGCTGAGCGGTCGGGCCTATTGGCGCGCCACCAGAAATCGTCAAGTTGATCTGACCTGTTCCACGACCTGTCGCTGTCGTGGCCCTCGGAAATATTTAGTCGAGTTGTTTGTGGAGGCGAGAAGATTCGTCAGCCAACCGGCCAAGCCGAGCAAGCATTGGGTAGATCTTGACCCCTCTGCTAAGGCCGCATTGCCACGGCGTAGCTCTGGGTGGAACCGAGCGGATGTGCTTGAGACGTCCTGAGACTTTGGTGCTTGACTCTCTCACGGCCGTCACGAATGTATTGTTGTCGGGCGTGCGATTCATATATGTTGTACAGCCCACTGCCCAATGTGGGATGGCGTTCGTTTCACCAAGCCACGGTCGCACCCACGAGTAGCTTAAGGAAAGGTATTCACCCGTAAAGAGGACCACCTGACCTGCGGGAATGGGGGGAGCCCGAGAGCAGTCAAGGCTGCCGGCGACTCTGTGGGTGTACCTTTCCACCAAGTTAGGTAGGAGGCGCCGCTGACAACGGAGCGCAGAGCAAAACTGTGCGGTACCTTGGGTACCTACCTTACCTACAGTTGGCTACCTATGTAGGTAGGCACGGTAGGTACCTGTTTTCCTCAATGGACAAACACCTGCCTGTCGGGACACCAAATGGACAATTGCCGACATGGATCCCATGTGCTACCTTGCTGACACACGGGCGTGGGGGGCCAGCTGAAGGGGGGGGGGACGAGTTCCATGATCTCCATGCTGGATAGCATTGCCATCGACCCAATGGCGTGAGCTATGGAGAGGAGGCCGGTCTGGCAACCCATTGGCCGAGATCCCCCACCACACAAGGAGGACGCGACGGGACCGTTACTGAGCAGGACCGTGATCCTGGGATAGTGCGGGCCGGCATGTACACGAGATGACTATCATGCAGCAGGCATCACGCGGGTTTCGGAGAGAGAAGCAAGAGATTCTGACAATGAAGATGTGTATGCGTTAGCCGATGTGTCTGCGGGTCTTGCACACTGCAGCAGCAGCAGCAGCACGTGCAAGTGGGTGGAGGGCCGAGAAGAGCACGAGGGAAAAGAGGCTCTAAGGCACAGCTGAAAGGGACCTCGTGGAGACGGAGAAGAAGAAGAAACGGTGGTTGTCTGTAATAATGAAAAGAGGCAGAGATCCCCCCCGCATGCTGCTGAAAAAGGGGACCCGGGAGCCACACACACTTGGGCTCTGTGGCTCTGAGCCTATGAGCACCGATCACACCATTTCTGATCTGCGTCTCCAGGTGAGGGGGCGTGCCTTGTGCTCAGCGGCTCGACGGCTCGACGGCTCGACGGCTCGACCTTATTATCATTATTTACTTGTTGCCATACTGAAACCAGCCCGCACAGCGGCCGCTAGGGAGGCCACGAGGCGGACAAGCCGTCTTTTTGATTTCCGAATCCAATTGATTTGCCCCCCCAATTGGCAGTATCCAGCCCTCGCGGATACGGATCATCGTGAAGAAAAGTCGCTCTGCGATGGCGGCCACAGCAGAGAGACGGGAGGGAACTCGCACGAGTGCACAGGATCGGACCTTGGCCACGCCAGTGACGTCACACCAGGGGCCCCTCGTCCCGACGCCCCGCTCTGCTTATTTTCCTTGTACCTGTCTGTCCCTGATTACGGAGGATGGACAGGACAGGGCAGGGCACGCGAGAGCAAGCACAGCAAGGTTGGCCCAGCTCTCATCAGCGTATCAACAGAACAGGCGGGGGTGGGGGTCTGGTCTGGGCCATGGGAGTGTGACTGACTGGCTGACGACCTGGGTGCGCTGCGATGTCTGGACTCGCTGCCTCAACACGGCGAGGTGACTTGGTGATCGTAGGTACGCGGGTGTACCTAGTATGTGAGCAATGTCTAGAAATAAAGTACATGTACTCGTACTTGGGACAACTCGAGTACGCCAGCTTGCTCCCATGGCGAGTATCGCGAGGGCCAGGTACCAGTCAGTGTCTGCGCTATCCGATCTGGGCCTCGTGCGAGTACGAGTTCTCGCACACGAGGAGGCAAGTTCGTCCTTGATAGGTCACTCCGTACATGGATCGAGCTACTCGGACCCGACCTAAGGTGCTAAGGCGGCCGGACGCGGCGGCGCCCGTGGGGTACTCCGACCGTACCTGGGAAAGGGAGCTGGGCATTGTACTCCGTTAGGTAGGTAGTGTTTGTCTGTCTGTCGGTAGGACGGGCGGCGCCGGTGGGTGTTGCGAAGAAAACCCGAGTTCGGCTCTGCGGGTTCCCATCGTGACCCCTTCGCAGCCTCCTGCTCTCCCATCCATGTGAATGAATCCCACTGTTCTGCGCCCCTCTTATCATTGGCACTCCCGGCCCGTTTCCTCTCTCTTCGCTTCTCTCGTCTCTCCCTCTGTCCCTTCCTCCCTACCTAACCTACCTCTACACACACAACATACATACTACACGCAAACCCACACACATCCCGCTTATAACAAGACGCAACCACACGCAACCAACCCCCATGCTGCCTAGCCGTTGTCTGCCCCCGTCTCCCGCGAGACTCGCAACCCCTCTTGTCTCACACCCCAGAAGCAGCCCTCCGCCGCCATGTCCTCCCCCCGCAACACCGCCCCCGACAAAGAAGGAGGCCCCTCCCCACGGGCTGATGATGGACACGTCCGCCAACCTGTCCAGCAGCCAGGTCGAGATTGAGGCCGTCGACGACGCGACCATCCGCGACTTTTACGCCGGCGCCGTCAGCGACAAGTACCGCCTCAAGTCGGAGCTGGTCGCCAAGCACCTCGCTGAGACGGGCATGGGCAAGTTCCAGTGGTGCCTCTTCGTCGTCAATGGCTTCGGCTGGATGGTCGACAACTTCTGGAGCCAGGGCGCCACCGCCACCCGGCCCCCCGTCGCCAACGAGTTCACCGACATCAGTTACCTCAGCCTCAGCTCCGTCGCCTTCTACGTCGGCCTCATTGTCGGCGCCTCCTTCTGGGGCACCTCCTCCGACCTCATCGGCCGCAAGCCCGCCTTCAACGCCACCATCCTCATGGGCGGCGTCTTCGCCTGCGCCGTCGCCGGGGCCCAGGACTTTGTCGCCTTCTGCTCCCTGTGGGCCGTCGTCGGCATCGCCGCCGGCGGCAACGTCCCCGTCGACAGCTGCATCTTCCTCGAGTTCGTGCCCCAGAGCCACAAGTGGCTGCTAGTCAGCATGAGCGGCTGGTGGAACCTCGGCCAGCTCATCGTCTCCCTGCTGGCCTGGGTCTTCCTCGCCAACTTTGCCTGCGACGAGGCCGACGCGCCGTGTGCCATTCAGGACAACATGGGCTGGTATGTACATCCTCTCTATGCCCCCCCTTGCTCCTGTCCGCGAATTTCTTGCTGACACTTCAAAACCCCTCCCCTTGCCGTATCCAGGCGCTACCTGATGATCACGCTCGGGGGCCTGGCGCTCCTATTCGCCTTCATCCGCATCTTCATCTTCAAGATCCCCGAGTCGCCCTACTACCTGCTCTCCAAGGGCCGCGACGCCGAGGCCGTCGAGTCGGTCAACTACATTGCACGGTACAACGGCACGCCCGAGACGCTGACCGTGTCGATGCTCGAGTCGATCGACCAGCAGCTTGACGGCGAGTCGTCGACGGCCGAGGAAAGCTACGACACCGCGGCCGAGTCCAAGGGCATGACGTACAAGCAGATGCTCAAGGAGAGCTTCAAGGACTACAACTCGAGCGGCTACCGCAAGCTGTTCGCGGGCCGCAAGATGGCGCAGCACACCAGCGTCACCTTCCTCATCTGGTTGACGGTGGGCATCGCCTACCCGCTGTACTTTGCCTTCATCCCGTCCTACCTGCAGAACAAGTCGACGTACGCCGTCGACACGTCGCTCGACTACACGTACAAGGTGTACAGCATCGTGTCCGTCGTGGGCATCGTGGGGCCCATCGCCGCGGGCTTCTGCGTCGAGACGCCCCTGGGCAGGCGGTGGATGATGGCCATCTCGGCCGTCCTGACGGGCGTCTTCCTGTTCGCCTACACGTCCGTCGGCACCGCGGCCGCCGACATTGGCTTCCAGTGCGCGACCGCGGTCCTCGGCAACTTTGGTCAGACTAAAACAAGCCTTTTCTTCTTCTCTTCTCTCTTGGCACCTTTGCCGAATGGGAAAAAAGAAGAGGAAATCTCCCCACCGAATCCGGACACTGATCGCTGACACCTCGCAGAATACGCCGTCATGTACGCCTTCACCCCCGAGTCGTTCCCCGGCACGATGCGGGGCACAGGCACGGGCGTGTCGGCGACGCTGCTGCGCGTCGGCGGCCTGGTCGCCTCGCTCATCTCGACGTTTGGCGGCTACACCTCGACCCCAATCTACGTCAGCGCCGCCCTCTGGGTTCTCGTGGGCCTTTTCTGCATTGGCTTGCCGTACGAGACTCACGGCCGCGCCGCCATATAGGGCAAACCTGTAAGGGGAGCCGGGCCACCCGTGTGCTAGTGGCGCACATTGGGCAGAGTAGGGGCGCGAGAGAGAGAGAGAGGGAGAGAGGGTTGAGGCTGCTGTGCTAGGCATGACGAGCTTGGTTCATCCTCTGCGACGGAGAAGACATGTCCGAGCAAAGGAAACACGTGCGTGGCAGAACAGGATGAAGATTTCTTGCGAGGCCATGCCCTGCCTGCGTTCTTCACACGACCAGCCAAGAGGCTCAGGCCCAAGATTCCATCTGTTTCGTCCCACACACACACAAACGAGTCGATCGGTCAATACTCGGCCAACGGTGATCTGGCCAGGTAGACAGCATCACGCGGGCTGGAGGGAAAGCGGTCTCAGGTGGCTTTGCCGGACAGGGCTTACTTGATGCTGGGGCACAGGGCCAGGCCGTGGGGAGCCTGGAACTGGAGAGCTGCTTACTGAACAATGGCGATACAAAGAAAATTCCTCAGCGCCGGCCCCCCGACCGCAAAGGGGGCGCGGGTCTGCTGATGAACAAACCTCTCCCCCAACTCGCCCCGACGCTGAACAAGCGCTGCGGTCACACACGCCCACACGCCCACTCCGCACGAACACTCACCCCCAGATCCCTCTCTCCACGCGTAGCAGTCGTTCAGAAACCTTGTAGTTCTTGGTAAAGACGGCATCCTCGGTTTTGCTGGCGCCTTTCACCGCGACGAATGGGCCCGGCACGAGACAAGGTGAGTACAGAGCACGATGTGTTGAAGCCTTTCGGGGTTCTCTCATGGTCAATGTCCCGGCTCTTTTTGTGCCTGGATCTGCATGCCATGCGCTTATCTGTGAAATGAACCCGCGTGCCTCTTGTAGCGCATTCTGTGACGTCTCAGAATTACCGACCCTTTTTGTAAGTGTGCCCCTCTTGAACACGGCCATTTCCTACTTCGAACATGGACGTAGCTTGGGCGGAAAAGGTCAATAACGGTGGAATAAGTGCACTCAAATTGTGTCTCGCAATACACGAGCACTTTTGATGACCGGCCAGAGCTCTGGAGGCCCGGTCCTACCTCGACAGATGTATGTAAGAGAATCCGAACAGGAAACCCGAGTCTTTTCCCCCTCCCTTCTCGGCCAATAGACCGGATTGTTCTCAGAAAACGCCACAAATGATTCCCTCCCATTACCAACTCCCATGCCACATGCAATCGTACCATCACAGAAGACAAGAATCAGAAGTATAGGGTGACCTCTCGCGAAGGCTCTCTTGACATGCTTGGCTGTGTGTGCACAAGACCCATGCAGGTGAGCTGAAGAACAGGACGGACCGAACGCGTGGTGTTTGCACAAAAATCCATGCCCCCCTCGCGAACAGAGATTGTAGTAGAAAAACGCCGGAACCAGACATGCTTGTGCTGTGTGTGCGCAAGACCCATGCCGGCGGCTCGGGCGCAAGAAGAATGGAAAAGATCCAAGTCAAAGTCACTTAAGCGCCTTGAAACTCCCTCGGGAAGATGCAGACCACAATGCGATGCCGATGCCCGTGCGCCGAACCAAAGGATGGTGTGGGGGTATCTTTCGCGCGAGAAAAAGACAAGCAAACAGAAGAACTCGCAGGAAACGACTTTTGGGATGGCCGGGGCGAAAAATTGGTTTCGTCGCCCCGAGTGTATATGTGTATCATTCATTGCACGCCTCGTCCATAATGGAGGCCGTGCCCATGTCGTGGTCGTAATGCGTCGTCTGCGGTTCGTGAAGAAAAGAGATGATGTCGCGCTTGTGTATATGTCTTAGCATCGTGAGGTTCGTCATGTATTCACACATATTGGTATGAAGTTTCGAAGGGCTTATCTGTCCGGCCCTCCCTTTTTCTTCACACCACTTTAAAGTTCAGCTCCAGCACCAGGAGACTGGCCGAGCTTTGACTGTTCCGCCTGAGAGAGAGGAAGGCGCCCGGCTTTTTACAGCTCCTCCTCCTCGTCGGCGCCGTCATCCTCGTCGCCTCTGCGTCTACCGCCGCCGCTGCTGCTGCTATTGGGCACGCCCGGGTGCGAGTTGAGCAGGCTGGCGGGACGACGACGGAGCAAGTGCTGCTGAGAAATCGAATAAGGAGAAGAAGCACCAGCGGGAGGCGGCGGCGGCGGCGGGTGGAAGTCCGGGTGCAGGCGGTTGGGCCCGCAGGGGTTGGGGTTGCCGTCGAAGGTGTGGTAGACGGGCTGGCCGCGGGCGGCGCGGGCCTCGTGCTCGCCGGCGTAGTGCCGGGGGCGGTCGTGGTGGTGGTTGTTGTTCCCGTGGTAGCCCATTCCCTGGTAGGGCACGTACTGCTGGCCCTGCTGCTGGCCCTGCTGCTGTCCCTGCTGCTGTCCCTGCTGGGGGGAGGAGGAAGGGCCATGGGAGGGGCGGCGGCGGCGGGGGGCGGCAGCGCGTTGTTCATGCCGGTGCTGGTGTTGCTGTTGTTCCCGGCCATGGCGTTCTGCTGCTGCTGCTGCTGCTGCGGTGGCTGGGACTGCATGAAGTACTGGTTCGTGGCCTCGGACGCCCTCCGGTAGAAGTCCGCCATGAGCTGGTAGTAGAGCGGGTGGCCGGGGTCCCAGGGCTGAGGGGGAGCTGGTGCCATGCCAGCGGCGGCGGCGGCGCCGGGAGTGGCGAGGTTGCCGCTGCTGCTGCCGCCGGGGGTGGTCTGCTCCCCAAAGGTGCCGTAGCCGCCGGCGCCGAAGGACATGTAGGGCAGGTTCTGCTGCTGCTGCTGGGCCTGCTGCTGCTGCTGAGAGTACTGCTGAGGGTGCTGCTGCTGCTGCTGCTGCTGAGGCGGGAGGAAGCCGTAGGCTTGGCCCTGGCCCTGTCCAAACTGCTGTTGCTGCTGTTGGTGATGCTGCGGCGCCTGGGGAACCGCCGCCGCGTTGCTGCCGCCCATGTTCAGGGGAGGCAGCGTGGGCAGCTGCGGGTGGTGCTGCGGGTGCTGGGGCTGCGGGCGAGCCAGGGCCAGGGCCAGTGAGGTCAGGCTGTCGGCCGCGTCTCTTTCCGCCGAGGGCCGGTCGCCGGCGCCCACCACGTTGTTGGAGGCGGGGGCGGGGGCAGGGGCAGCAGTCGTGGTGGTGGCGGTGGCGGTGGCGGTGAGGTTGGCAGCCGAGGTCGAAGCCGGAGCCGGAGCCGAAACCGGAGCCGCAGCCGGAGCCGAAGATGCGGGCTGGTCGGCGCGGGCGGTCACCAAGTCCCGCCGACGGCTGGGTCCTCCCCGACGAGGTCCTTGTCCACCTCCTGCTCCGCGAGCGCCACCGCGTCCACGAGTCCCTGATCCAGATCCAGCACCAGTCGTGGCAGCAGAAGAAGCAGCAGCAGCACTGCCGTTGTTCTTGTTGTTGGCCGTGGAGGCGCCGGCGGCCCTGCTGCGTCGGCGCTTGTTGGCCAGCGGCTCCTCGGAAGAGCTGTCGGTCGTCGGGCCTGCAGAGAGAAGAGGAGGAAACACGGTCAGCCTCTTTTCTCTATTTCTCTCTCGAGACTGGGGGCGGGATGTTTGAAGGGGAGGGGGAGAATGACAACTCACCGGCTCGCTTCTGGGTCTGGTTCGCGCCAGCCTCGCCGTCGTCGTCGGCCTTGCTGCTGCTGCCGCCGCGCTTGCGCTTGTTGTTGCCCTGTCCTCCTCCTTGAGCCTGCGTCTGGCTCTGTGCCTGGCTCTGTGCCTCGCCGCGTGCCTTGCGGGCCGCGTTGATGAGGAGGTGGGCCGCGCTGCTCGAGGCTTCGCTGGCCGTGGTCTCTCCCGTGTGCTCGGCCGCGGCGGTGTTGGTGTTGGCGGCGGCAGTGTTGATGGGGGCCGGGGCTCCGCTGTTGCTGTTGTTGGCAGCCGGGGTTCTGCCTCCGCCTTTGCCTCCGCCTCTGCCTCCGCCTCTGCCTCTTCTGGCGGCGGCTGTGGTCCTCGTCGTCGTCGTCTTTGCGGTCTTGGCCTTGGCCGCAGCAGTGGTCTTCTTGGCCGGAGCCGCAGCAGCAGAAGCAGTGGTCGTCTTCTTCTTGGCCGGGGCCTTGTTACTCTGAGCAGCAGCAGCAGTCCTCTTGCGCTTGGGAGGCGGTGGCTGCTGCTCCTCGTCGGCCTCGGACTCGGACTCGGACTCGCGCTGGCGCTTGATGGCCCGGGCCAGGTCCGCCTCGAGGATCGACACCATCTCCTTGGCCTCCCTGCCCTCGATGCGCTCCTCGCCCTTGCCGTTGTTGAGCCTCAGGTTGATGCCCTTGCGCTGTTGTTTCTACGTTAGCCAAAGGTTTGTTCTTTTTCGGGGGAGGGAGAAAAAGAAGAAGACTGTCAAGAGGGAGGGAAAAGAGTTTCTTCTTCTTGTTCGACACTTACAGCGAGCTCGGCGATGGGGTTCCAACCCAGGCGAGTGACAAAGTGGGCGTCGGACATGACCGAGGCGACGCAGTTCTTGGAGACGTAGAGGGCGACGAAGCACGCCCGGAGCCGCTGCTTGAGGGTCGGGAAGCTCCGGTATTGGAGCTTCTTGTTGATGCTCGCGGGGATCCTGTTGAGCCCGACCTGTGACTCGAAGCAGGAGACCTGAGAGGAAGAAGACACTTTGGTTAGCTTTCTTTGTTTTTGTCCCGTCTTTCTCTCTCTCTCTCTCTCTCTCTCTCTCTCTCTCAAGTAGGTAGACTATAAGAACCAGGGGAAGAAGAAGAAGAAGAAGAAGAAGAAACTCACCACGAGCCGGTTGGCCACCATCTCGTACTCCACATCGCGGTACTCGCACTTGAAGATGCGGTCCGAGGAGCGGCTCTTGCGGTCGAAGACGCCGACGCCGAGGTGCTTCATGGCGGTGACGAGGCGCCCGCTGTAGAAGGTCAGCATCTCCGGGCGCAGCAGGTCCTGCGCCGTGATCGGGTCGCCCCGCTTGAGGCCCACGGGGATGTTGTCGCGCGCCAGGTACTCGAACTCGGCCGCGCACAGCTCCGCGTAGTTGCTGACGACCGTGTCGTGCGAGTCGTTCGCCTTCGTCAGCCACGCGTCCAGCCTCTGCTCCCGCCGCCGCTGCTGCTCCTGCTGCAGCCGCTGCTGCTTCTCCAGCTGCTTCTGCTGCCGCCTCTGCTGCTTCGCGAGCTGCTTCGCCTGCTGCTTCTGCTCCTCCGACTCGTCTTCGTCGGCCTCCTCCTCCTCCTCATCCTCATCATCGTCATCATCTTCCTCCTCCTCGTCATCGTCATCAGGAGAAGGGGGAGGAAGAGGAGGCAGCAGTCCGGCGGGAAGCCGGTTCTCGAGGGTCTGGAGGTGCGCCGCGAAGCCTCCGTGGAGCGCGCCCTCGTGCCGGTAACCCGTGAGCTGGCCGGGCAGGCGGAACAGGCGCAGCGCGGCCTCGACCTCGTCGGCGCCCAGGGCCCGCTCCCCGTCCTCCTCCTCGGCCTCGCCCGCCGGCCAGATGACCTCCTGCGCCGCCGCCGTCTCGGCCCGCTCGATCGCCTCCCGCCTTTCGCGCTCCTCCTTCTCCTGCTTCGTCTCCACCTTCTTCTTCTTGTTGCCGCCTCTGCCGGTGGTGGCCGGGGTCTCGTCGTCGGCTTCTTCTTCCTCTTCTTCTTTTTCCTCGACTTCAACGTCTTCGTCGGCGTTGTCGTTGTCGACGGGGGAAGCAGAGGTAGCCGCCGGGACAGCTGGGGTAGAAGGGGCACTCTGAGCAGCGGAGGTAGCTGGCGCAGAAGAGGGAACTGGAGCAACCGGTGCAGAAGAGGTGGCCGGAGCAGCAGGGACAGTGGAAGTGGGAGCTGCTACGATGGGAGCAGCCGGAAGAGTCGAAGCAGCTGCTGCGGTGGGAGCAGCCGGAGCAGCGGGGACAGCCGAAGACGCGGCAGGAAGAGCAGGAAGAGCAGCGGGAGTAGCAGAGGTGACGATGGGCTCTGCAGCCCGGGTCTGCTGAGGAGGCAGCTCAGAGCTGCCGGCGTTGGCACCCTCCGCCCCAGCAGCGGGTTGCTGCTGCTGCTGCTGGCCCGCCTCGGGCTTGTCGTCGACGTCCATCGTCATCTGGGGGTTGATGTTGTTCCCAGAGACGAAGCCGGCGTTGTAGTTGTTGCCGCTGTCGATGGGGTATAGAGGGAAAGCGGGGAGTGGAGCCGGAGCAGAGGTGATGGGAGCAGAGGTGAAGAGCTGCGGCTGCTGCTGCCAGGTCTGGTTGAGCGGCAGGGAACTCTGTCCTGGCTCAGAACTCGTCTGCCAGTTGAACTGGTAGGGAGCGGGAGCTGGAGCAGGTGCAGGTGCGGATGGGAAGGTCAGAGAGTTGGCAAAGGTGGTGGTCTGAGAAGGGACCGCAGAAGCAGAGAAGGGAGCAGAGGTGGCGGGGTTCTGAACGAAGCCTGAAGTGGAAAGCTGACTGTTATCGAAGCCAGGCTGTTGAGACTGGTGGAAGCCTTCGCTCGTCTGGTTTGGGTCGAGCTGGAGCAGGCTCGGATCGAACGAAGGCTGAGGTTGTTGTGTGTTGGCTTCGTTCGGTTGCTGTGAGAAGGAGAAGGCTGCTGGGCCCTGACTCTGCTGGGGAGTGGTCGAGTCAAACGAAGGTTGCTGTTGTTGAGTGTTGTTTCCGTTCGTTTGCTGGGGGAAGGGAAAAGCTGTCGAGCACTGACTCTGCTGGAGGGTGGTCGGGTCGAACGAAAGTGGTTGTTGTTGTTGTGTGCTGGCTTCGTTCGGTTGCTGTGGGAAGGGAAAAGCTGTCAGGTCTTGACTCTGCTGGGAGATGGTTGGGTCGAACGAAGGTGGTTGTTGTTGCTGTTGTTGCGTGTTGGCCTCGTTTGGTTGCTGGGGGAAGGGAAAAGCTGTCAGGCCCTGACTCTGCTGGGGGATGGTCGGGTCGACTTGTTTTGTGCTGTTATAACCCATAAACAGGGCATAGGCCTCTTCAATGCTCATGTTACAGTTGGAACCCTGCAGAGTGGCGCCATTCTTCGTCTGCTGGCCGTTGCCGTTGCCGTTGCCGGGGCCGGAAACCGCCTCTGGGACTTGAATGGCGGGTTGGCTGGGCAGGGCAGCGCCAACCTGCTGGCTTGTTTCTGTGTCCTCCTGGACATTGCTGTCATGGGCATCGCTGTTGTCCATGACAGCAAAGGCCTCATTTGTGAAGGTCTGGAAGTTGGCCCCAGAGCCATCCTCATCACCATCATCATCATCATCATTACCCCCAAGAAAGTCAGACATGTCAAAAGGCTCATACTCGAACTCGGGGACTCCATTCATAACAGAATCCGTATTATCTTGTTGTTCTGACATGGTTGCAGTTCTCTGGGTGGTGTCTGTGTAGGCAGAAAGACACCTGTCAGCATTCATACAAGCTCAAGCAGACTCTTTGTGGCAGTGACTTTGAATGGGAGAAGGCCTTGCAAGGCTCAAGGTGACACGGCCTTCCAACTATTTAAAAGGCAAGGAAGGGCCTGGTGATGGGTCCCAGCCAAGAGGAAGCTAGCAAGGCAACTGGCTGCCCAGGCCAGGATGGACTGGGTGGGTGCCACGGCCAGGGATTGCCAAGCGAGGGAGAGAGAGAGAGAGAGAGAGGAGAGTGCCACAGGATAACAGCTAACAGCCTGTAACTTACCTGAACAGTGTGGTGATGGCCACAGGCAAGGAGAAAGAAGCTGCTTTGTTGTGGGGGTCGGGATTTGGAGGGGCGGCGGTTCAGATTATTGTGAGCTGTGAGGGCAGCAGAAGAGAGTGGTGGAGATGGTCAAGACTGGTGGGTGTGTGTATGGTTGAGAGAGAAATAAGTCAACTCAGTGGTGAAGAGATACTGCGGGTGGCAGAAGTAGTCGGGTTGAAAAGAGGGAAGTTCAGGCAGAGTTGAGCTGGTGATGATGCAGCAGACGAGGAGGGAGAGACTGAACGATGTGGTGGGAAGAGGGGTCTTTTAAACAGAGACACAGGCCATGGAAAAGCAGGAAGACACGGGCAGGGTCGAAAGGCGTCTGTCTGGCTGGGTTGGGGACAGAGAAGGGCAGCAAACGGACGACGCGGACGTTGCGTTGCGTTGCGTTGCTTGGGATACGAGGGCGACCTGTTCACAAGAGTCGAGCGTCCCAGGCCGGCGGATTCGTTCGGTCGTTCGCTTGACAACCACCGCAGCGACAGCAGCGACCACCACAGTGATAGTGAACTCAAGGTGGTGGAAGTCCAGGGAGACTACCTTTTCACCTACCTGCGTTACGGTTGGCTCTACTGGGTTGACCAGCCCGGGCAGAACTCGCACGCACCCCCAGAAGGCTCGAGATGGCTTCAAGCCTCCTCTCCGCCCTCGGCGCCCTTGAATAGATAGTCTAAGCTAAGCCGCCACGAGGGCACACTCGACTCGGCTCGACTCGAACGGCCAGTCATAGACATGCATGGATGGCCAGGACGGAAAGCTGCAGCGAATTGTGGACACAAGAGACCGATTCCTAAGAGATCACCTGCAGGGATGGTGGGCTGTCAAGCCGGGCGGCTCAAGTGCCCAAGTCCCGCGGGCAGATCCCACGTCTCTCTCACCTGCGCATTGCATGTTGTGTAGGTCAGGTGAGAGCAGGAACAGTGAGATCAGTATGCAAGGTACGCGTGGGCAGGTGAGCTGAGGGACAGACAGGGCTCCGGCCGGGCAGTCAACCCCTCGTGCCCTCCCCTTTACTGCTCTGTGATAGGCTGGCTTCCTCGTCTTGTTGACGACTTGCAACCTGTGAAGCAACGAGACAGTATTCGTCCAGCTGGTACATCGGCCGGCCATAACCACCGTCTATTCATCATCAGGAACTCCGAAAAGCAACTCTGGAATTGCAAAACACAGGGCCCGACCTGCATAAGACGCAGCTTCTGCCCAAGGCATCAAAACAACTCGAATTCCCCCGTTGTATATTCTCTATTCGGTAGGAAACAGCTCGGAGAACCGTACAGCCTGCCTTGTCTGGGGCACCAGCTTTCTGCCCGAGGCATCAAAACAGTCCCTGAACATGGTAAAGTAGAGGCAGTGACATGCCAGATGTTCAGAACAGCAACGCCATGCGTCTTCAAGGTACAAACCAGGCAGCTTGTGTCCTGGGAAGCCACATATTCTCTTCCCCCTCCCACCGGGGATAGACTGTTGCGGATGACTCTTGTAGTTGACCACCCCTGCCCTCTGGCCCCGCATGGCTCGGCCACCATTTGTCGTATGCTGCCGTCGACTTCCTGTCTTGTGGCTGTCCAGCCTCCCCCTTTGGGAACAGGCCTGATGAACACACACCCCTGTCGGCCCATCTGTCTGTCTGTCTTGTTTACTCGCCTGACCTGAGAGTGGCAGCAGTAGGCCCGCAAGGACGCTCCCCACACCCCTCCCCTAAGGAATCAACGTTCAGCCCGGAGTGGGTGGGCCAAGCCGGCAGTCGCTCGCTGCTCGTCCCCACACCCCCGACCTTGTGTCCCCCGAGCGGCTTGACTTGCAGGAGACGTGCAGGAAGGGCGAGCAAGTTTAGCCCTCGTATTCGACCGGTCCGGTCCACCCGGGCTTCCCGGTCAGCAGATGTCCGTCTCTCTGCGATGCCATATCGACTTGAATATGTTGCTCTTCCCTCGTCGAACGGCTCGACCGCATCTTCCTCCGGCCCGCGTCGGTGACGTCAACGACTCCGAGTTGCTGTCTTCTTTCTTCTGAAGGCCGAGGGGGAACCTCCCCCTGCCTTTTCGCGTCTTGTCGCTGCAGCGGACTACACAAGCACCCCTGCTCGTCGTCCCGACTCGGACTTGCTTGCTGCTCCCCCAGGAAGGGTGTTGACCACTCTCTCGCTGATCTTGATTGGTCGATGCTGCGAACCACCAAGCGGTGCGCTCTAATCACGCTGAGCATGAGTTGCTGAGGTCAAGGTAGGGGAGGGGAGGGGAGGGGTGGCGCGAGCAAAGTCGACCAACCCGACCCCTTCCCTTCCCTTCCCCAGTCGCTGCAGCGACTTCTGTCCCCCGCCCGCCTGTCGCTGTAGAAGACCTCCCCGCACTCGTGCGGTCCCAGGCCGCTCGCTGATCAGGAGTCGCTGCGCGCAAGGGGGCGGGCGGGCGAGCGGGCTCGATCGACCCCTCACAGTCGCTGCAGCGACAGGCACAGCCACGGGAGACACGCAAATGACCGGGCGGGCGGGCATGTGAAGAAATGAAAAGTCGAGAGGTTGGGGCGAGCAGGTTGCTGCCGCTCAGGCGCAAGTCATTGAATGTCCCATGGATGGGGAGGGACGTTGTTGTCGCTGCGGTTGTCGCTGCAGTTGTCGCTGCAGTTGTCGCTGCAGTTGTCGCCGTGGTTGTCGATGTCGTTGCCGGGTGAGCGGGTACCTTACCCCGGGTATTGCCTAAAGCGAACGATGGAGTACCTTAGGTACATATCAAGTTATGCAACAATGTATGGCGCATCATTATGTCATATGCATGTGTATGTAATGTAGACGGGTGCACAGCATAATTATGCACAGACCGGTGATACATCAATGTAACAAGATACTCGAATGCAAGAAAATTGATGTGGTATTCAAGATCTACTGAGAGCGGACTCAACCGAGCGATCTATCTGGCGGGGATATCTAGAAATTAAAATAGAGTAAAATGGTCAATGAAGGCCCGATGAACCATCTACCTGGGTAAGATAGGTAGGCACGTAATCATCGGTCATGAGTCCGTCCCACCCGAGTTTCCTCACCCGAGTGGAAGGGGAGACTCGGGAGAGAAGGGGGAGGACAAGCCTCGAAGAGGAACAACAACGACGGGACGCCGAGTCTAGTCGCTGCTGGTCCTCTCCTTGGTCTGCTCCGAGGTGCTGGCCTTCCTCTCCTCCTGGCTGTCCGACTCGGCCTCGGCCGAGCGCTTCTCGTTGAGGACGCGCTCGACGTCGCCGTTGTGGGGCACGCCCGAGGTGCGCATGGCGCCGCGCGCGGCCGTCTCGATCAGCCCGTACTTGAGCGCCTCCTCCTCCACCTGCGCCGCCGACAGCAGCGGCAGCTCCTTGGCCGCCTGCACGTACCACTTGTTCTCGACGTGGCCCTTGGCGAAGATGATGTCGATCTCCTCCAGCGAGCGCCGAGCCGTCTCGGGGTAGAAGAAGTAGATGATGGGCAGGAACGAGGCGTTGACAACCGCAAAGAACAGGTACGTGCCCCAGCCAATGTTGGCAATCATGACGGGGGTGACCATGACGATCAAGAAGTTGAACAGCCACTGCCGAGAAGGGAGAATTGTTAGTATCAATTTGAAGAGCCAAGAGGGAAGGGGGGTTCAATAAACGGGGCGAGGACCCTGAAAACTTACGTTGGTGCAGGTGGAGACGGCGTTGGCCTTGGCGCGGGTCTTGATGGGGTTGATTTCTGCGGCAGAGTTAGCTTGCGGCACACGAATAATCGACAACGCCCCGGGTTCCATGCCCGGGTCACTGTCTTTCCTATAGAAAGCAATGACTCTGGGCCGCGCGGGGACTGGATGGCACTCACCGGCAGGGTACAGCCACGGCAGAGGCAGCCAGGTTGCGCCAAAGGACGCAATGTAGGTGAAAAGACCGACGGCAGCACCACGGGCAGTCATCGCGTCGCCGTTGATCAGGCAGGCAAAGGTAATGACCATGGATCCGCACTGTCCGAAGGTACCAATGAGGAAGAGCTTTCGGCGGCCGACGCGCTCGATCAGGAACCAAGAGGCAGTGGCAAAGATGGAGTAGACAATCATGTTAACACCACCCATCAGCAGAGCCAGGTTGTCGTCGCCGGGAACAATGGACTCCTTGAACAAGATGGGGAAGTAGTAGATGACGGCGTTGCAACCTCCAATCTGCTGCATGAGCTGACTGCTGGAGCCCAGCAGCATGCGGCGGAAGTGCTGCGTCTTGCCATTGGTCAGGAGGGCCTTGAAGGGGGTCGACTTGGCCTCGGTGAAGCCCGAGGCGCGGATCGAGTCGAGAATGACGTCCCGCTCCATGCGCGTCTCCTCGCTGTCGACCTCGTAGCCGCGCAGGGCCGCGATGACAGTCTCGGCCTCCTCGTAGCGCTCGTGGGTCAGAAGGAAGCGGGGGCTCTCGGGGAGGTAGATCATGGCGATGCCGACAAAGAGACCAAAGACAATCTGGAACGCGATGGGGAATCGCCACGCAAAGTCCTCAATGTCCAGGGGGGTGTAGGAGGCGCCGTAGTCGATCCAATAGGCAATGAGGGTTCCGAAGGCGATGATACCACCCTCGATGCAGATCAGCAGACCACGGTTCGAGGTCTTACTGCACTCGGCTGTGAGGAAATCGGGGTAAGCTTGTGGCACGCCAGCAGGCCGGGGTTCGGCGGGGTAGCCCGAGGGGCTCACTCACCTTGGTATGTCGGGATGCTCGACGTGTTGATGCCGTTGCCGACGCCGGTGATGACACGGCCGACAATGAACTGGGCCAGGGGGTTGGACTGCTTGAAGCAGGTGATCTGGATGATGGTGCCGATGATCATGATGAGCGCGCCGAGCATCATGGCCCTTCGGCGCCCGAGGGTGTCGGCAGCCCAGAGAATGAACATGGCGCCAATCAGGCAGCCAATCTCGTAGATGGCGGTGACGAGACCCTGCATCGTGGGGTTGTCTCTGACCTCCTCGAACATGCTGGCGAAATGCGTCGAGCCGATGATTCCACTCATGACACCCTGGAAGCGCGCGTGTTAGTCTCGAGACATGAGAGGGGGAGGGGCGCGCCGCGGCGGCCCGGGCAGCCCTGGAGTCTCTGCTCACCTGGTCATATCCGAATAGCAGGAAACCAGTGGTGGCGACGGTGGCGACCATCCATGACAACGGCCGGCCCGTCAGGCCCATGTACTTGGGCGACCCCATCTTGTCGGCGGGTTGCTAAATGTGCGCCAGCGTGGGGAAGGGAATGTGGTCGAATGTCGCGTGGACTCGTCGTGTTGGTGAAGGACAGGAAGAAGATGGGGAAAAGGCTGGGTACTACACAAACGTTATGATAGGCACGTTTGGGAGTAGGTATACGAAGAGAAGAAGATGCCGGAGCAAAGTTAATTGGGGAAACAAGATGCAAAGGGGGGTGGTACTAATAGATAGCAACGAGGTAAGGCGATGAGGAGGTAGACGTAGACTACCAACACACGGACACCAAAGTCGTGGACCTAGCCAACAGACAAACAGATGGGGGCACGGGGTCGGGGAGGACGGGCGGCTCGGGGGGAGGGAAAATTTTATAATCATCGCGACGGCTAATAACTTGTTAGCAGGCGGGCGAGTCATCGTGAGCAAGCAGCGGCGGCAGCAGCAGCAGCAGGCTCTCGGGGTGCTGGCCGTGGGTCGTCGGCTGCTCTCCGCGCGCGTGGCTGCCACTGATGATACTGCCACTCCTCCCCGTGTGTCTTGTTATGCGTATCCATCCTTCTCCTCCTCGCGTCAAGGTCAAGGCCCTCCCCCGCCCGCCCCCCCCCCCATGGCAGCGGCGCGGGCATCCGTGGCTCCTCCTCCAAAGGGCCGTCCCCATGTCGCAGCATGTGTGTGTGTGTGTCGCGCACGCGTCGGGCAGCAGCACCATGTCGGCCGTCGCACCATGGGTGAAGAGGACGTCCGTCGTTCGCGGTCGAGCGAGGACGGGGCTAGGGCCGTCAGCGTGGCCCCTTGGGGAAACACGGGGCGGAGATCTCTGCGCGTACTATTCTCGTGTAGGGGGAGAGACCGAAAGCGGGCTGGATCCCAGCCGGGCCAAGACGCACCGGCGGCGGGCAGTCCAGCAGTCGGCTGTCATGGCTCCGCAGGCGGGCGCAGGATTCCCACTGTGAGATTACTTTGTGGGTTCCGCGCCGGCGACCCCTGCCCCTCTTGTCGAGCGTTGACGCCGGGGCCGCTGGGGGGGGTAGGACTGTACGAGTGCCTGGCTCGGCAGCAATTGGACGATGCTCGACGATGCGGGACGAGAGCTGTGCCGGGTGGGTGCGGTGCTAGCCGGAAGCGTACGTAACAATTTCACCTGCGTTGCTGGAGCGGGCATGGAGACGAGGATGAGGGACGAGGGACGGATGCTTGCAGGCAGACCAGCAGGCAGACGGGGTAGAAGCTGTTGTGAACTGTGAAGTACGAGTAGATGCTGCAGTTGGACACGATGCTGCCAGGTACATCTGTGTGTACATTCTCAATGTCTCTCTCTATAAAGACATGCCCCGCTCAGTCCATGGCGCGGGACTGCAGATATCTCACGTGCGAGCAGAATGCACCTATTGTATGTATCTTGATCATACATGTATCATCCCAAAACACCTACTCGGCAAGTCAAGTATATCCTATCAATTGCGATTGAAATTCGATGCGACTCGCCTACATGGCAAAGCACCCAAGCGATGGAACCGCAAGACCCTGTTTTCGCCCGCCGTTCCTCTTTTTTTCCTAAGGGTTCTGGGGCATGCGGTGTTGACAGCGACTATCACCCCCAATAAAAGTCCACTGTAAAGGGCTCCCGGCCATGTGGGCAGAGATTTTAGGGGCGCGGGGAGATCGGGGGGGGGGGGGGGGGGGGGGGGGGCACTGAGTGACTGGGAATTCCAGAATTTGGTCCCTTAGGCGCGGGCGCTGGCTGGGCCGTGCTGGGCTGTGCTAGGCCGCTGGACGGCCTGTAGTGCCACGCATTGCCAACTACAGCTTGGACTGGAGCAGCACAGCAGCCCACGGAGCGCGCTGGAGGACCCGCTGGGCGCGCTGGAATAGTGGGCTTGAGACCGCTACAGCCACTTACAGCAGGCACCGAGCAGCGCCCCGGGCCAGCTGACCATCCCTGTGGCGCGCATCCAAGGGACCTACGAGTACGAGTACTCCGGTTTATTAGGTGCTTTGTGCCCAGTGATGAGCGTGCGGGGTGGAGCGGGGCCTACGAAAATGGATGTTGGGGGTTAATTCGGGGCCGCGTTCGCGTGATTGGGCTACCCCGTGCTCGACGGGCATGCCTCGGTGCTTTCGAGGATCCGGTCCCCTGCTGCGACTTTCAGGTTGTGGGCTGGCGTCGGGGATGGGCTCATGGGGCACAAGGAAGACGGAATCAGGTGCGCGGAAGTACGCCGGGTCAACACCCAATGCAGGCGAAAAGCCAAGTACCCTTGTACCTGTTCTACGCGACCAACTGGTGAGGTGAGGGCACCATCCATCTTCACCCCTGTGGGGGCGCGGAGGACACTGGGGCACTGGGGCCACTGGGGCCACCGGGGCCGGACTTCCACACTGGGGGGCGACGAGCTTCTTCACCAGTGGTGACTGCCAGGAGCAGATGCAGCGTTGGTGAATCGCCAGCCAGGCGCGTACCCATGTGGTATCTTTCGGGGCGAAGAAAGGTAGAGCTGGCGCCAGCATGGAAGCCCAGGTACTCGGGTCTACCTTCCGTCGAATCTCAAAAGGAACACCCGACCCCCATCGTACCTACCTGTGGACATTCGTCCCTTGGGTACAAGCCCACCATGTGCTACGTCGGCGGCGTCGGCGGGCTTCACCTCAAGTGCATGGGCCCTCGGCTTTCTCCCACCACCAATGCCACCATCTCAAGCCACCCAGCTGCTCCCTTGTCGAGCAATCAGCACATCCCTGGACGCGCGCTTCACGCGGGCCCCACGCCTCGCCAGACCCCGACCCGGCCGACGATGGACCTTCCTACCTGCGACTGACGATACTTGCCGCCTTGTCGCTTCGCCGCCGCCCTCCCTCCAGCTGCCAGCTACTACGAGTAACAAGAGCCACCCGACGAACTAGCAGCCAACAACCAACACCAGCGCCCACGAAAACGAGACCCGGCTGTATGACTGGCTCGGTCCCGCGCCCGCCCGCTCCTGAAAGATCGCCCAGGACCCATCGCTTGCCTGGCGGAACGGACGGGCACTCGTGCCTCGAAGTTTTCTGCGACTCTTTTGCCCCTCCCATCCCTCATGCCCTGGATCCCAAACGAAGGCTGTATGCACTTCCTAAGCATCCCTACTTGCCCATCCCTACCTCCCGCACACGTGCGCCTTGGTGCTCTCGTACGAGAAATACTTTTCTCTCCTCTCTCTCTCACGTGCAAGCTCGACCTGGCTTCGCGCTCCCCGTCGCCAGGCAACGACGTCATCCCCAATGCCGGCCTTGGTTCCCGCCCCCTGTCGGCTTATCCTTGGTGCCATGGCCGTGTGGCTGCTTAAGCGAAAGCCGATGTGACTGCTGGTCGGCGGCATGTGACGAAGGCCAAGCTGAGGCTCACCGGCCGGGTGCTTCCGGCGCCAGGGCGGTGCTGACGAGGAGGGGGGGAGAAATAGCATCAAGTTGAGTCGCCTGAAATCGAGTCGAGTTGCCTTCATGAGAAAGCCTACCGGGGGAGGATTTGGGCTTCTTACCCGACCCATTGGTCGCGCCCCGTCTCGACGGACGACGAGTCGGAATTAATGGCTGTTTCAGTCGCTTGGGAGGGCAATGATCAGACAGCAGCAGGCCTGCGAGCCTTGCAGGCAGACACCTCTATCCACTTACCATCCGACCGCGGCCCACTATCGCGCACTCGACAATCTTTTTAGACGAGAAAAAAAAGGGGGGCCCGGGCGCCGGGCTGAGATGGGCCCTGGCCGTGCTGACCTGAAAACCAGTCCGCGCCATATGGCGAGCGAGTGTGAGGCCCCATGCCGCCGACTGGCCAGCCGTCCAGGACGGGTACCCGTACTGACTCGACACTTTGCAGCCCGAGACCTTCCGGGCAGAGTTGAGAACCCGGGACGCGGTGAACCGGCCGCCGCTTTGCGCTTTGCGCTTCGCGCGCCAGCAGCGCCGGCGCCTCCGTTGACTCTGGCAGACGACGCCGTCGCGTCTGTTGGCGAAGCGCCAGCGCTTGAAACGCTCCCTCCCCAAGGCAACCCGACAGCATCCCACATGCACACACGATGGCCCAGTTAGCCCCGGGGCTGTCTGCTGCTTCGTGGCATCCCCAGACACCCCGCAGCAGGCAGGACGACGGCGCGGGCAGGCGTTGGCATTCGGTAGAGATCCTGGGGAGATCTGCGCGTGCTAGGAAGGAACTCGGGACAATGCTCTTTTCGCAGCATTGTCGTTCCCACAAAATTCTCATCGAGTGGGCGTCTCCCCGTCGGATGGCCTACCCCGAAGGCGCGTTTGCGCCATGTGGGGGCAACGATCCTCGGGCCCCTGCAAGCCTCGACACCACGCGCGCGAGTCTCTGCTCCGTACGAATACTCGACGACACACGACTGGCCCGTCGGTTTGGGGCCGCGCACGATGGCTTTCGGCCAACCCACAATATTACTCTTACTACGTGACACAGCACCCTCAGCCTGCAGACACGAGAGCGAGGCCCCCGTTGTCAGCTTGGACTTGGGTCTGAGACGCACGGATACGTGTGCGAGCGGATCGTGAGGGGGGGGCGTACTCGTACGAGTTCACACAAAGATCCCCGGCCCGGCACCGCAACCTACGGGCTTATCGTACTCGTCCGTCTGCCAGAGCAGTCCGGAGCGTGACAGCTGTCAGATCCGAACCTGGGGATATTCCTGCTCCTACTCGTACGCTTACCCTTGCGAGTTCGGGGACGCACGTGCTCGCCCTAATCAGCGTGAGAGCTGCGGCGCGCAATGCCTGTCCCAGCACACAGCCAGGGCCGACATGAGGATTCGTGTCTCTGCTCGAGAGCAGCTTGCTTGCAAAACGGCGAGGGCCTCGGATTGCCAGCACGGAGCCAAGCCTGCACGTAATGTCGAAGCCGGTACCTTTGCGGGTGGCAAAAGCTTAATGCGCCACATCCGCTCCCGGATCCTGGTCTCTGTCCGCAGCTCTCTCATCTGCCCCTGGCCGCCCTGCCCGAGCTGACTGGCGATTGCTGACGCCGCGCCCGCCCATGCCCAAACGGATGGAAGGCGGCCTCTACTCGTAGCCCCCGTGCCCCCTTATTACTCCGTAATTAGCAATGGACCTCGCGCGTCCCTACGAGCCGCAGGCAGCCAGCGAGTACACACGCCGGGCGACCTCGCAGTACGCCGTCGTGTCGCTATCGCCAGCGAACCAAGATTCAGGTGTTCAACGGGCCGTCGGGGTCTTCTCCGAAAGGCATCGCCGCCCGAACCTGTACTCCTGTACCTATTGCGAGCACCGCGTCGTTTTTACCGGTCTCGTCTCCCGGCTCTCGAGTTTTTGATCGCGATGCGCGACAGGTGCTCACGCAGGTAAGATGCCGAGTGGACGCCACTCCCGCTGGCGCGCCTGGGCTCACTCCGCGCCGGGTCGCATGCGCCGGCGCGCGGGTGCGGCTTCCCCATCTGACGGCGCTTCTTCTTCTGCCCTATGGGGAGGGAGACATGCCCAGGCGATGCGGCTGATGGAGAGCCCCCCCCCCCCCCCCCCCTCCCAGAGCTCAGGTCTACCACAAGAAATCTCCGCGCGCTTTCGTCGACGCCTCTCCCACCGGCGAATCTCTGTTTCGATGCCGAATACCGCTTGCACTGCGGCCCACAACGTGCCTCTGTCCTTCGCGTCGAGGGGCGGCGAGGGCGGCAGTCCGGAACACACCCTGCTGCTCGCACGCGGGCAGACGAGTCAAAAAGAGCTTGAGCCGCAGACCGACTGCCGTGTAGACACGAGTGCAGGATATGTGCCCGCTGAAGCCGGCGGCTCGGCACATACGACCATACCACCTGGAATACTCGGGATCCCGTCCGCTCTCCCATAGATAAACCCGGTAGGGCCAGATCAGTAGTCGGGTCGGTGACGACCGGCGAATCCCTGGTGTTGTATGTTTTTTTTGGAAGTCTTTCCTATGATTGATTGTTGTCTTCTGTCACCTGCGTTCTCCTAGACCCGGGATTTTCATTGGGATTGTCGCGGCTTTGGTGGCCTAGCTCACAAGTTTTGCCCGTTCACAACTAACTGGACGCCTCGTTCGGGCAACGCTGGAGACGGAGCACACACCGCCAGGCTGAACCCGCGTCAGCAATAGGGGCCACAGTGCTGGAAGGAGGCCGGGAGACAGACGGGCGACGATCGAACTTTGGCCTTGTTGCCTTGCCTTTGTTCTTCCGCGGCGCCCGCACGGTGAGGAGCCCACCCCGGAGGGGGGCTGCCTGCTGCCTTGGCTACGTCCGTCTCCTGTCCGGACTTGCACGGAGATAGGTGACACCCTCCCCAGCTCGGCCGTAAACCACGCGCGTCGGCCTGGCGGGGTGTGGACGTGCCCGCGTAGAGATTATGTTGTTCAAGGAGCTGAGTGCTGTTCTGAGGCTGAACGCATTCGGAGGCCCTTGTCAAAGCAAGCGAACCCCCACCACGTCTTCAACGCTTGAGATTTGATCGTCTGTTCCGCCCACGTACGAGAGACAGAGACACGAGAGATGAGCTCCACTGCACGATGGTTGGTCAGTAGCTTGCCAGCAATCAATTCTCTGGATATCATCTCTGTCTCCACCACGTCTATCCCAGAGTTTCAGCCGTCAGCCGACTACGCCCCTCGAACATCCTGCCGGAGCCTGTCAAAGGCGAGCCGAGACAGGGGGTGGAGAACAGCTTCTCCCACCAAGCTCTCGGATCAGAGTTGCTCAAGGCGTGCCTGGGTATAACAGAAGCGCCGCAAAATCATTTCTCTCGCACAACCCACTCCTCCCTTGCTCCCAGCAAGCAAACTTGTCCTCCGCCGACCTTTCCCAGAGAAAAAAAAGAACCCCCCGAGCATAGACCCCGCTCGCCTCAGGAGACGCGCGATACGCACTTGGGAGGGCACACGGTCAGAACGAGAAAAGAAGACGGAATCACCCACCGCTTGGCTGCACAGGGAAGAAGAAGAAGAAGAAAGAAGAAAAAAGAAGAGACGGACGGGAGGAATCGACTCAAACTCGTAGATGACCTTCAGCGCCCCGGCGGGCACCGCCTGCCCACCCACATTGGCGGCTGTTGACCTCGGCGGCGTAGCGGGCGGTCGCCCCGGGTGCGTATCTCGATAGTTTTTTTTTGTGTGTTTGTGTGTGTGTCCGAAGAGTTGGGGAGAAACGGGACAGAACCCTCCCCCGCCAGTTGAAGGCAGAAAAGAGAGAGAGGTTGTCTTTGGAGGCGCCCTCGGGCGAGGCTCTCACGAGGGGTGGAGGGTCACAATATGATATGAGGACTCGACTTACAACGCGGGCCCCTCGTCCTCGGTCTGGAGCAGCCCGTCTCCATGCGCACTATTGAGGTCTCCGGGTCCACGACCTGCGAGCCCTGGCCTCCGGGCTGTCGGGGGCGGCGAGTGCGTGTCTGGCAAAGCATATCTCCTCACTCACTGGCCCATGTCGTTTCTTTCTTTCTCCAAGGGGCTCGGGGGCTCGTTCGTTATTACGTCAGAGCAATGGAAGCTGGTGAAGTTTTCCCGAGTGAGGGAAAGAGGGGGGAATTGTGACGAAAATAAGAGAAACAATGAGAAAAGAAAACAAAACTTCACCACAGCGACCCCAGCCCCGAACCGCGCAGTCCACGAGCCGCCCGAGAGGGAGATGCAGTTGCGCCGGCCGCCCAATGGCACGTCTCCCAGCCTCGACCTTCCCTGGGTGCTGAGCGCGACCGACACGCGCAAGCCGAGCGAAGAGCGCGGACGCGGGGAGCGCCGCCGCCGCCGCGTCTGCTGCCTCAGCTGCTGCTGCTTCTGCTGCCCGTTTCTCGCGGTGCTGGCGCTGCCGACCTAACTGTCTGTTCCCGCCCGGCGCTGACCCGGCTTCTGGTATGCCGCAATGTGTGGGGACGACGAACGGCGACGGAGAGAGTGGAGCGGAAGGGGTTAGGGTTGGCGGTTGCTGCTGTCGAGTGACTGCTGTTATCACACCAACACCAACGCAAGCGAGAAGCTTGAATCGATGAGCATTCGTGTGAAGGCCTGAGGAAGAACCCAAAGTTGCAGTGTAGTTTCACGGACACATCTCTCTAAACCTGACACCAAGCCTCGCCCTGAAGAAAGACTCCTCCATCCACATCATTGTAACCCCCCCCCCTTATCCATCCTCTAGCCGTACTCATGGACGTCATGTAGGCAACACGCCCGTTACAAGTCCCCGGCCAGCCACGCCCTCACACATAGACATCCCCGCCGTCACCATTACTCCTCCTTCTCCTCCTCCTCGCAGAACCGCCACACGAGCTTCTCCCCGCTGACGGCGCCCGGGGCGCGCAGCAGGTCCAGCGCGGCGCGGGCCCGGTCCAGCGCCGTGGCGCCCCCGACGACGCGGTGCCGGTTGGGCCGCACCGCGCCCGAGGCCAGCAGCGACGGCACGATGACGCTGTTGAGCTTCTCGACGAAGAAGGGGTTCTGTTTTCACCGTCAGGTTTTAGTTATATTTTTCATATATTCTTCTAAAGCGGGGTAATTCCGGAGGGAGAATAAACAAAAGAACGAGAGAAAGACAAGAAAAAGAAGAAAAAAAACGAAAAACGAACCTCGTGGTAAAAGTGCGTCCGCACGCCGCGCACCTCGACCCCGTCCGCGGGCCAGTCGGCGCACGAGGCCGGGTCCATGGAGAAGGTGGGCACGACGTCGTCGGCGGCGTGGGTCAGGATCACGGGCAGCATGACGGCCACCTTTGTCTTCGTCCTCTTCTCCGTCGTCGTCTTCTTCTTCTTCTCGTCAGCGTCCGTGGACGAGGACGAAGAGTCTTTGGCGGCGGCGGCGGCGGCGGAGCGGGTCACGAGCTGGGCGATAGGCCGCAGCGTGCCCTCCTGCGAGCCGATGCAGTCGATGACCATCGGGAACCCCGCGGGCCGGGCGCGCAGCAGGTCGTCCACCACGCTGCTGCCCTTACCGCCGCCGCTGCTGCTCCTGCTGCTGCTGTTGTTGTTGCTGTTGTTGTAGTCGTGGCAGGACGAGGCCCCCAGCTCCCGCAGGTAGGCGTGGTGGCGGGCGGACGCGACGGCGACCAGGTCCCGGTAGCCGTAGAAGCGCAGGACCTGCAGCGCGAACTGCCCCACGGACGAGGCCGCGCCCCAGATGAGGATGGCGTCGTCGGCGCGCGGGGCGCCGCTTCTTCTTCTTCTTCTTCTGCGCCGGGGCGCGGCCACGGCGTCGGCAGGTCCAGGTCCCGCCACATGGTGTTGAAGACGGTGACCAGGTTCGTCGGCACCGTCGCGGCCTGCTCCATGGTGAAGCCGGCGGGTACCTGCTCGGGCGTCAGCCATTGCCTTTTTCCAGCTTTGTGCCAAATTTAGAATGTCGACAAAAAGGGAGGCAGAGGAATGGACACCACACAGAAGAAAGAAGAACTAAAAAAAAAAAAAAAAGAACCGACCTTGCCAAAAGCCCACGCCGGCGCGGTGACATACTCCTGGTGCGTCTTCTCCCTGGGGTCCTGGCCCGGCAGGCCGAAGACGGCGTCGCCGGGGGCCAGGGACGAGGACGACACGCCCTCGCCGACCTCGACCACGCGGCCGGCGCAGGACGAGCCCATGACCGTCGGGCCCTCGACCAGGAAGCCGCCGTCGGCCCGGTGCAGGTCCAGCGGCGTCGAGGCCGCCCACAGCACCCGGACCAGGACCTCGCCCGGCCCCGGGCCGCGGTCGGGCGGTCGCGCAGCTCGAGGGGCCGCTTGGCGCCCACGGCCACGATGGCCTTGTGCGTGCGGGCGGGGACGGCGGCGGCGGCGGAAGCCATGGCAGACAGAGAGAGAGAGAGAGTTAAGATGCGATACTGGGAGGGGGAGCTTGTGTGTGGCTGATTGAGGGTAGCAGTTTAGTCGGTGGATAGGGAGCTGGTGCAAGTCGAGTTGCTTCGGGTGATGAGCGGCTTCCGAGGGACTCAAGATCGATTGTCTTTGGCAGATAGTTGGTGGGCGGATGACTTTGAGCGTTCAGCAAGTTGCGTTTTATATACCCCGAGGACGTCGAGGGCGTCGCGAAGCCCCGCTGACTAAAGGAGCAGAGCTCTCATCCAGCAGACGTCCGCGGCGCAGACATCGCGCCCTCGTCTACCAGCGAAGCGACTCGACCTGGGCGACGATATCCGCTCCGGTACCTGGCAAGCAGGCGGAGTCCCAAAGAGGAAATGCCCTTTCGAGAGGCGCGGGTCTGATTGGTAATGCCCGCCATTACTAAGTCTCGGGGGCGCGCTAGTCCCGAACAGCTACTCCGAGACCTCTGCGTCTTTTCTGGACTAGCGTGCCCTTTGTTAACGATAAGTGATGATTGCCGTTAGGTACGAGCTCTCCACCACAAGTGACCCTCAGCAGCCACAGGCGCAAAGTATCCGTCTCATTGATTTATTCTTCGTTCCAGCCGAATATGGGGTTTCCGCGGTGCTACTGTGTACTATCTACGTCCGCAACAGTCCTTGAGCGCAGAGCAAGCCTTAAGGTACAAACCCAGGTGCCACTACCTAGGGAACGGCCTCGAATCCAGTCGGGCGAAGCACTTTCTCTACGCATACAGGGAAACAGGGGCAATGCAATATGCTGGAGAGAGAGAGAAGTACATATAACACCCGCATACGAACGCGAGCGAATCGGCGCCGAACCGAGATGGCGTCGCGGGGATGAGAGACAATGGGGGGAGGAGGGGGGGCGGTTGTGGCGCATGACCGAGTCGCTCACCCACGCTCGCGTGACGGGGCCCGCGACCGGACGGCGGGTGTGTACTCCAATGCGTCCAGAGAAATCCGGGCCTCCAAGACGCGAGATCGCGAGAGGATGCCCAGCGCGCCCGCGGTGAAGGGGGGGCCAGAGGAGAGAGAGAAAAAAGGAGGGGGTGGGGATGACAGAACCGTCTCTCTCTTGTTCACACCTGCTTCTCCGTACGTACAAGACGACCAGGCGGTTCGGATCCCGGGGAGGGCAGCAGCACGCGGTCGAGCCTCCGAACGGGATGTAGCTAGTCCTCTCCGCGGGGTCGCCCGCGTCTACGATTCTGCGCGCGCGAAGGGTGGTGGGCGGCTGGCAGCCGGGGGTCCCGGGAGGTACTCGGAAGCAGGCGGGACAACAAAGGCAACGAGATGGCCGGAAGGAAAAGAATCAAGAAGAAGAAGAAAAGGGGCAGAACCACAGTCGTCGGATTTCCCACACGCGACCCTTTCGGATGGAGGGAGTTCGCACAGAAAAAGAGAGAAAGAGAGACAGAGGGGGTCGGGGCTCGGGTATGCGTCATGGCAATGCCTGCTGAGCTGAAGCGGATCCGGGGCAGGTCCGGCGAAGGCCGGGGAGAGGCATAGGGGGTTTTGTTTCTGTGGAGAAGAAGAAAACGAGGCCCATTCTGGAGGGGGGGGGGATGGTTTGTGGTGGATGGTGGGGGAAGGGTGGTGGCACGGGATCCAGAGGCGGCTGTGTGTGGGGGTGGGTGAGTCTGTGAGTGAGGTATGTGTGGGTGGAGATGAGGCCAGTATACAGGCGGGTTTCTGGCATACTAACCTACATGTACATGTAAGCTGCATTCCTCACATACTTACCGACCCGTACTGATGAGTGCTCCGATTTGAATTCCCTGATCAGAACGACGGGAGGCCATGCCCACTGCAAGTGCAAGGATACTCATACCCGGGACGCGGCATGGCAACACAGACACATCCTTACAACGCCCGTGCCTCGAACCGGGTGGCGCATTATCGCGACGCCTGCAGCGCGACGGATCTGGTGGCCATGTCGCCGCGATGATGCGCATGCCATGGTACGAGTACGTGTGCTGTGTTGTGCTGTGCGTGCGGGCTCTGATGCGCGAGACGAGACAGCAAGGGTCGGTGGCAACCCGGGAGACGGCCGCCGCATCCACGTCCGTCCAATACTCGACGCGGGCAGGCGGATCGGGAAACACGCACGGAGATAGGGCAGGTATCTCGCATTGAGAGGGAGACAGAAGGGAGTGGCTCGACGACACGCACGCGCTCGCCATGCGCCGCGGACAAGACCAAGGGACAGACAGGGGGAGCTCTCCGGTGCGTGCAAACGCAGCTTTGTCTCCCGGGCCCGAACAACCGAGGCTGGACCCGCGCTCACACTCGCGAGGGGGGGGCAGATTCGGGCTCGGGCGATCGTGTTTACTCGTAGGCTTGATGGTCGCATAGGTGTCTTTGTCTCGGCCTCTCTCCGTCCTGTCTGCCTATATCTATCTGTATCGTCGGGTTCCCCACCATCCGGTTATGCTGCCTACCTAACGGATGACTCGTACGTAGGTACAAGCAGACACCCGCGGGACGAGACGGAGGGGCTACGGTAGGGCGTGGGTAAGGGGAAGTGTGCTAGTAGATGCGCGTTGTGCTCGTTGGTACCTTGAGACACGGTCAAATTTGGGAAATACCTCCAGCTACCTCGCATAGGTCAGGTCAGGTAGGTAGGTAGGTAACCTGTCATTGGGGCCATTCGGATCCAAGGCAAAGTGGGCGCCGCGGGGAACCAAAGCGGCAGCGCTCACTCACGCAGGGTCGGCCGACGGCGGGGACGGGTATGTAAGTCACAGGCCTCAAGTCTGCGCTTGACCCCTGTCCGTCTGTCCCCGTGCAACAGATCAGTTGCTCTCCTTCATGAGTACGGTCCTGATATCTGACCAGGCGAGAGAGACAGAGGCGCAGGCTGCACGCCATCGAGACAGACGCACAACAGAGATGCAGCAGCAGCAGCAGCAGCAGCAGCAGCAGCAGCAGCAGCAGCAGCAGCAGCAGCAGCAGCAGCAGCAGCAGCAATGGGCCAGACCCCTTGCCGATGGCTTACCGTAGATGTCATATGTCATGACAGTCGTGGGCCACGGGGCAGGTCGGCTATCGTGGCGGTCAAGAGGGACGGAAAGAGACGGTGGCGATGGTGGATTGAGGGGGGGGCAGAGGGCTCCGCAGCAGGCCAGCCAGCCAGCCAGCCAGCCCGGCCAGTGCGGCAAATAAGCAAACCTACGCGTAGTAGAAGTAGGGAAAACGACATGGAACATGGAGAGAAATAAAAAATAAAGCCAATAATAAAGCTCCCCGAGATGGGCCGAACTGGGCAAGTCGGCTGCACGCAACACAGCGCAACGCAACGCAACGCAGGCCCGCATCACGGCGCAGGCGAATAGCAGCGGTCAATCGATATTGTGCTTAGATACGGTGACGGTACGATACGTAGCGGCGCGGGGTCTGGCCTGCGCCCAAAACGGTCGATCGCTCGTCCGCCGCAAAGGGATGGAATCGTGCTTACGGATAGGTGGTGGTGGTACAGGTAAAGGTACTCGTATTGAATAAGAGTCATCATCCACCCTGCGTCCCTGTTATCATTGCATACTCGTATGGCCCTATCCTGCTAGTCCCCATCTGTCGCGCAGTCACTCATTCATCCAGTCAGTCATTCACGCCCACTCATCAGTCAGCCAGCCAGTCAGCCAGTCAGCCAGCCCAGCCCAGAAGGACGGACAGACCACATGTGTACGAGCAGCCCAAGGCAGGTATGTGCATGCACACCGCGAAATGCACCTTCGGGCCCTGGCCAGTACGACCGACTGCAACGCGACTTCACGCGCTGCCGCAAGGTACGGGTTCTGCGGGCTCTGCCGCGGGACCGGGAGGGAGCAGTCTAGTCTGGGCAAGCGGAATCGAGACGCCGATTGAAGCGACTGGAGATCTTTCCTTCGCTGATCCGAGGCTCCAGTCGTCTTTCGAACCTCGTCCATGTATGTGTCTGTCGGTCTGATTACCTGCCTGCCCGCTCACACTAGGAGAAATCGAGGTTGATCCCGTAAGTAAAAGTAAGGTATGCGAGGATGACACACGGCTGCTGCAAGCCATACCAAGCCACCCAGGCAGCACTCGGCGTGGGTCCAGTCTGCTCGCGCTGCAAAATGCATCAGTGGTCACTGGGGGGAACAGAATGGGCAGGGCCAGATGTGTTCACGTGGCTGACCAACGCGTGGGTTGGTTGGCGTGCTCTGGGTGGTACATAGGGCACGGCAGCCTGGTCTAACTTGCAGGATACCTACATGTAGTACCTAGATAATAGCTACGACTCACACTCATGATGGAAAACGGGGCATCTGCCTAAAACGCGTAGGATCAATCAATTGGCGGTGGGGACCGACCGGCTGGCTGGCTGGCTGGCTGGCTGGCTGGCTGGCTGGCTGGCTGGCTGGCTGGTGCTGCTGCTGGATCGACCCCGCGATCTGGCGGGGTCTGACTCTTTCGGCCATTTTTCTCGTCTCGATGTATCTCCCCTGCCTGCCTGCCTGCCCCTTACGGAGTATGAGTTTAAGGTGCTCTCCCGTTTGCTCCATCATCCAGCCATGTCGGCTCGGGCCCAATCGGGTCTGGCCGTCAGTCCGTCCATCTTCTTCAGTCTTCTTCAGTTCAGTCTTCACGGGCCATGCCCCACCTCTCCGTTTCCAGAGCTGCAGAGAAATGGGTTGCCCTTTATTTTTTATTCCTCACGGCGTAAGAGGCTCCCATCCATCGACTCCCGGTCTCGTCAACTCCCTGTCACCGGTGTGTACTTGCAGTAGCAGAGAAAGAGGGGCCGACTCAAAGCAACGACCCTTTCTCTCCCCCCCCAACATCCGACTACCAACCCCCAGAAGCCGGATTCGAGCCCGAGGGCAAGATGACAGCAGAAACAGACCAGACGGGGGTGAGTATATCGTACGCCCACCCTGCGTCTCCGTGGGAGTTTCAGTGCGGGATTGCGTCTTCTCCATCGACGAGGTCCCGCGTCCAGCAGCACGTGTGCAAGCAAGTTCGGTCGACGTCGCCCAACCGAACCGGGGGCTTCCCATGCCGCACAATTGTTGGTCAATGGGCCCCCGCTGTAGGTGGCGTCGTCGCGTATTCACGGGGGAGGGAACGAGAACGAGAGAAAAAAAAAAATTTAAGAATAAAGTTCGATTCATTGGGCCTCAATGATTGCCCATCCTGTTCATGCTAATCTACCGGCTATCTACACGAGTAACGCGTACTTGCGCAAAGCCCGACTCGTCTTTCCCATCACGCGCTCCAAAATGGCCCCGATTCTCGCAGAGCCCAAAGACATGCGAATGACAGGGACCAGGCCTCAAGGCTATCCGACTTTGACTTTGAAAGAGAGAGAAAACTCATCGGCTCCCGTAGGTTAGGTAAAGAGGTAGGTAAGATGTAGGGATGGATGCCTGCCCCTTGGGCTGCTCGGATTACCACGGGGGGTTGTACGCGTAGGCGTGCGAGTACCTCGGACCAGGCACACTCGCCCGTCCGTAGGTACCCAAGGGGCACACTAAGCCCGCGCGATATGGGTCCTGTTGATGCCCAACCGTCGACCACAACCCTATAGGCCGGGAGTCTGGGGAATACCCCACTCACACTCTCCGGGTGCTGCGGGCGATTGTTCACACCCACGCACACACACACAAGATATGGGATAGGCACTGTAGAAAGGCCAAGACAAGACACACCATCCGAGACACAAGATGAGAGACAAGCACGAGGCGGCGTTCCCCTAGATCTAATAGTGCATATATACATTCCTGGGCCCTCGCGAAGCAGACCCTGTGGTCTTCTCGCCGGCCTAACGTAATGGTCAGGAGAAGAAGAAGAAGAAGAAAAACATAAGAGGTAAAAATAAAGCAATCCCAAAATGTGGGAGCCGGGAAAGAGAACATGATGGCTTCCCTGGGTATCCTATCCAACCACGTCCAAACGCTTCGTGTCAAAATCGTGAAAAATCGTATCCTCCCAAACATGTCATATCTCCTCCACATGCCCAGTAAAAGGTCATCAGTGGTGGTAGATGCTGTCGGCAAAGACGCCCGACGGCCGCGTGTAGCTGACCGACTGCCGCCGGCCCGACAGCGTCATCCGGTCCTTGAGTCGCTTCTTCTGCGCGTCCTGCTCGTCCTGCATCCGGTTCGACTCGGCCAGCCTCTCCGCCCGCCGCCGCGCCTTCTCCTCGGCCGCCTCGGCCCGCGAGTCCTTGATGTTCATCCGGTTCATCTTGCTGGCCAGCGCGTCCGGGGGCGGCCGGTCCAGCACGACCGAGCCCCGCCGGTACTTGGGCGGCTTGGCCGCAGACGACGACGACGCGGACGAGGACGTCGGGGCGGTGGGTGCGATGGGCGTGATAGGCGTGGTGGTGACGGGCGGCGAAGACTTCTGCTTCGTTGGCATCGCGGGGCGGCTGGAGATGGCCTCGTTGGCGCGCGAGATCTTGGACGACAAGCGCGTCTGCGACTCCTCCTCGCGGTGGAACATGTCCTCGACTCGCCGCATCCGCAGCTGCGCCTCCTCGCTGCCCTCGCGGGAGCTGTTGCGCCGCGGCGTCGACGGCTTCTTGCGCTGCGGCGAGGTGGACGGCTCGTTGATCACCTCGACCTTGAGCGAGGGCCGGATGTGGTCAGGCTCGAGCACCGAGTTGCGGCGGCGCCGCCGCTCGGCGTTGCTGCTGCCGTTGGGCGAGGGCGAGGCGCTGTAGTTGGCGGCAGCCCCGCGGGGGGGTGCGGGACAGCGAGGGCTCGTCGGCGTACACCACGCGCTCGCCCTTATCGCGGCGCGACGACGGGCGGCGCTCAATGTTGATCTCCTTGGCGCCGCTCGAGTAGATGCCCGAGGAGCGCTTCTTGCCGCTGGACCGCTCCGACTCGGAGCCCGAGTGGTTGGACCGCGGGGGCGTCGGGGGGTAGGCGTCCTTCTGGAAGCGCGGGGCGCTGATGAACTCGGTCGGGTGGCGGACGTCCTGCGTGCGCTCGCAGAGCTGGCCGAGGCGGGAGCGCGAGCACAGCTCGTTGTTGGTCCAGGCGTTGGGGTGCCCGTCCGGGTACATCTCCTTGTAGTGGTGCACCTTGCACATGGTGGGAGCTGGGGCGGTGTGGGTGGTGCGGCTAGTGCGCGGGGTGGGTGGCAGCTCTGGCCCAGGGATGCGCCGGGGTCGCGACGATGTGGTGAGGGTGGTGGTTGCGGTGGTTCTGGTGGTGTTGTGGTTGTTGCTGTAGAGTGTTGGTTTGCGTGAGCGTCGGCGAGTGCGAACACTGTTGTTGACGACAATCAGCGGCGTGGAGTCCAGCGTGGAGGCGTCAGTCAGCCGTGTCAGAGACGAAACAGTCGTTGGGTCGATCAGCTTCTGGCTCTAAAGACATGAGGGCATCTGAGAGAGGGCCTCGGGGTGGGTGGCTGATATAGAGCAGAGAGAAGAGACCGGGGGAGGGGTCTCTGGTCCGTGGTCTATGGTGGGCGCGGTGGCTTGGAGCAAGGAGACGAAGCAGCAAGCAGGTCCGGGGTTTTCGGGCGGGTGGTATGTAAGTACGGCAAGTAGGATCCAGGCGTCGGTGTGTGCGAGGGTGTATTGGGAACAAGCTGGTTGAGCGGTGCTGGGTCAGGATCGCGGGATGAGGGTGGGAAAGGGACGAGCAGGTCCGTGGTCTTAAGTAAAGTCGGCAGGCGAGACGGGGGTGGGCGACTTTTTTTTCTCCCTCTCGCATTTCCCGACTGTGTGGTGTAAATTGGTAATGATGGGGGGGGGGGGTAGCTCAAGTTGACCGCAGCAAGGGGTGGCGGCGGTTGTCTGTGCGGGTTTCCGTGCCTGCCACCCCACCACCCCTTCCATGCCCATCTGTGCGTCCCGCCGGGGCTGTCCTGCCACGATGATACCCGGCCTGCCCATTTTTTACGATGCAATACTGCACGGGACCGGCGTTTTGGAGGGTGCCATACTCGTACATTGGGACAATGGAGGTGGGGGATGGGCAGTCCGTCCACAACGGTGGATGCCTGCCTGCCTGCTTGTGCCTGCCTGCTTGCCCGCCCATCTGCCTGCCTGCCACCCCACCACCCACCCTCTTTGGCCTCAAGGCAGCGCTAGCCCGGTCCCGTGCCAGAACGAAACGGAGCCGGTACGAGGGCATCAGGCAGGGGTGGGGAGGGGGGCTTGCCTCGCCGATGAATCACACCCCCGGTCGGAGAGAAAATGGAAAAAGGCTGATGAGCAAGCAGCAGCAGAGCAGACCACGCCAGCACCAGAATGGAAATGGAAATAGAACCCTGTGCGTGTGGCGCGAGCCGGCCCCAGCCAATACATGCCACAGCCCGGAGGCGGAGCCAGAGGCTAACGTTAGCGGAACGGGTGGACGACAGTGACGCCAAAACGGCCGGCGCGTCTAGTGTGGGTGGACACGGCCACTCGTCAGTGGGTGGGGAGCGCAGGCATCAGTCACTCATCACTCCCATCAGTCAGTCAGTATAGGACGGGCTGAAAGTGAGGCCTCGCGAAACGGTCGCCGGTCCAGGCCTGAAGACTCGTAGCGAGAGTCAACCCCTCCCCTCGGGTCCTGTCCTGGTGCCAGTCCTACCTCTCGCCATACGTCCTACCCAAGGTCTCCCATTGTTGCCTGCTCCAGGGCACCTTATTCCCCCGGACACCGTGCTCCCTCGTCGTCAATAATTAATACCACGTCAAGTCGGTCCACGTGGGAGGTGTGTCTCCCACCCACCCATTGTTGCGGTGAGGGCAGCAGCAGCGCGGACTGTGCTGGCAGGACGTCTGCAGACGGGTCCCCGCCGCACGTACGAGCAGTCGGCCGAGCTCTTCCACGCCGCGAGAGATGAGATCTCGGCTGCTGCTTCTTCATCAAAGCAGGGCATCTTCTGGCGGATGCGCGGTCTTACACAGGGGGGCGGGACTGATCCGGCAAGCATGGTCCCCGGAGCACGATACCCTCCTGGACCACTGAGGAGAAGGCGAGTACTCGTACACGTTCTCGTCGATGTCTGCTCTGCTCGTGCTCGTACAGCCACGAGCCCACAAGACTCGGTGGGAAAGGGTGTGGAGGGGGCGAACCCGCTTGGGCCGTAGCCTGCTTTCCTGTCCGCCATGATCCATGAAGAACGGGCGCGACCAAAACGTGGTGGGACGGGAGGAGCCCTGGCACGCTACGGCCCGCTACACGGGCCATCTCCACAAGCCAAAAATCCATCTACGACGGGAGTGCTCGTACGAGAACTTGTACTGGCCAATGTCTAACCGTCTCACGCGTCTCGCCCGCGATCGCAACGGCGGCGCCAGCCTGTTCCCGTACGGTTCCAGCCTGAGTGAGGGGTGGGATACAGGTAGAACATACTCGTAGCATGGCCGTCATGTCCGCCAGTGATCGCCACACCACCACTAACTACCACTGGGGTCTTCTCACCCCACCCTGGCAATGGAGTCGTCGTAATCACCACCGACACTATGGCCAAGAGCACGCGCTGCCACCGAAATAGCATCCGGGTTGGCCATAGGCTTGGCCTCTGGGCGCGACACGAAACAGGCGCCGGGCGGCCGCAGGCGCGAGCGCAAAGACAAAAGGGTCGGTCAGGTCGCGACGTGGGCCGCCAGACACAGACGCCCAAGAGTCAACTCGGCGGTAGGTAGTGACGAGAGGTGGCTGCTGACAAACTGAATATGGCGCAAAGTGGTGGTTGGTATACGAGTACTCGCCTACACGGTAAGGTACATAGCGTGGCGAAGACTGAAAGAGGCCGCTGCCGCCGCCGCCCTTCAATCCAGGGCCTGCCGTTTTCTGCGCGCACTCGTTGCCTCACCGTCTCGTCTCGACGCGCAGACGGGACATGGATCACAAACCGCATCCCAAGGTGCATGCCCGGCATCACATAATCGGCCCCGATTCGGAAGGTTGCCAGGTGTTCGCCCTTGCCCGCCACTACGCAGTGCTCGTAAGAGGCGGTATGGGCTCGTGCGAGTAGGTAGACTCATTCGGCCAGATAGCAGGGTTGAGAACCATCCTGGCCTCGGCCACTCAGCTCACGATAGAGGGTGGTCCCCGAAGCACCGCCTTACGTGCATTTGGATGCAGTCCGTAGTACGAGTACGAGTACTCGTGTGTGTGCGCAATGGAGATGCTCCGTTACGGTCGCGGGACTTGCAGCAGTTTGCATGGGCTGTGGACGGCCAGTCGGTATGGCCAACGCCACGCCTCTTGACCGGCTCTCAAGCTGCCAGTCCCAGGCCGAGATGACTGCACGGGCGACTGGGCGGCACGAGTAGGGGCCAACCGCGTCGTCGCTTGGTGTCCAACGTCTCTCTGACCCATGATCGCCCGTCTGTCTCTCTCTCTCTCTCTCTTTACTGTCTGTTTGCCTTGTCGGCCTACGAGTGGCCCCGCTCTCCATACCAATCTATCTGGACGAATGGCATCTCTCGACAACCCCGCGGTCTTCGGGGCTTATAGAACAGAGCCGTATCCCTGAACAACGCCCATCTCCCCCTTTTTCGGCCCCCTCGTCGTGGGCGTGGCGAGCTCGCACACGAAAACCGCCACAGCCACCGCACTTGCGCCAAATTGATCCCGGGATTGGGCAGAACCCCAAGAGGAAAGAAAGTCAACTGAGATTCGGCGGCAGGGGCGTCGCCTCAGCTCGCCCGAATCGACTGGAGAGGCCGCTCGCTGTCGCCGGCGAAAGAGGCGGGCGCAAAGAGCGAGGGACGACGACCGCCGCAGGACAGCGAGAGCTTTTCGTGACACGTGCGGCGGTGCTGAGGCGGGAGACCTGGGGCTATAGCAAGACGTCATTATCGCGACTGGGGTTCGTTCATCTGCGACTCTGCACTGCGCTGCACTCGGCTCCGTGCCTGTCGACCGAACGGGCAAACGAGTCCACACCCCCCCATGTTCGCGCTGCGCATGCGAGTACAACCTGCAAGTCCTATATTTCTGGGTGTGTCTATGTGCGAGAGTACTCGTATTCCCTCTTGCGAGCACCTGCTTGTACCTCTCTGCTTCAGATTTTTGCAACGACCAAACTGGGGACGTTAACTCATGTTCTTATGGCGATCTCTGGAGGACGCCGTCCGGGTGTCCGTTACGGAGATTAAACATGAAACGCCCATAAACGGTCAGGTAGGTACCTACCTAGATACCCCAACGTCTATCCCAGGACGACCGGGAGCAGATATGTAGGTACCTACGGATACGGTAGATACCTAGTAGGTATACTGTGACGAGAACACACCCGCGAAAGACAGCCTTGCAGGGGGTTTAATGGGCTGGCGCCCAATCCCGAGCCTGCGGGGCCGTTTCCAGCCCAACGATCCACTCGCCGTGCTGTCGCCCCTCTTCCCCTCCGCCCCTCCATCAGTCTCACCACGATCGTGTGGCCCGGAAATTCGACGCCTGGCATTTGGGGTGGGGGGGAATGGCCGCGCGACTCGCTGCCCGCCGCGATCTACGATACGACCGACTGCGGGAGGCCCAGTACTCGTACGGCTCCTTGCCGATGAAGTCTCGGACGCGGTCCAAGCTCACCCGCCACCGCGGCCTTCCATGCTTCCACGCTTCCCGTTGCGGTACCGGGCGCGCCCGCCCGCCCCTCGACCTTGGCCCAGCCCTCGCTTTGATAGGAACCACGCCTGAGACACTCTCTCGACACGACTGCAAGCATGGGCGTTCCCTGCGAGCCGCACCGCACCGCACACCACGGCCCAGCTCCGTGCGCTGAGTCGAGCAACCACAACGATACCAACCGTCCGTCCCAGCCAGACCGTGGTCCTCACCCCGGCTGTTTCGCAGAAAAAAAGAGGCGTGGCGTGGGGAATGCGATCAGCGCGTCGCGCTCCCGAGGCAACCCAACCCGGGGGTGGCCGCAACGGACGACACTTTGGCACCGGCCAGCTTTCTGAAAATAAAATTGCCGTGGCTGCTGCAGCCCTTCTAAGCACCAGCGCCGTCTTCTGCTACGCGACTGGCTGGCCGATTGGCCATGAAGCAGTGTTGGCAGGTCAGCAGCAGCAAGGGCTCTTTTCCTGGTGCCGCATGAAAACCAGCATCAGACACCACGCCGCTGCCGCGTCAGCATCTTGTTTTTTGTTCTCATCCCCATCCCACGTTTCTCCGGCGTCGTGTCTGGCACGCGTGCGTGGCCATCCGAAGCTCACACCACCCCCTTTTCGAGAGCTCACTTGCTGCGCGTTGCTGATCAGGGTTTCCCGTCCCTGTCCCGTCTGCCCATGATTCGCCTGGCTGCGGTGGTGGCCTAGCTGCGGGGCACACGAGAGGAACGGAACGGGGCTGCAGTGATTCACCGGCCGTGGCAATCACCAGTGGTCGACTGCAGCAACGCAGACCGCGACGGGGCAGAGAATGCCCGGACCCTCATCGCCGAGCCTCACGCGGCACGACCGTGTCTGTGTCTGGTAAGCGCTCAGGGGCGGCAAGTAGGATGACGTCTGGTGCCGCGCCGTGTGTCACGGCGGACCTGCGACGAGAGGAGGATCCCCGGACCGACCCCTCTTCCCTCGCGGCCAGTTGAGGGAGCACACGACCAGGGCCTCTCAGCTCTCCCCACCTGAGACCCGAGTCGACAGCGGGAGCCGTTCAGCCCTGCAAGGCAGATTCTCCCAGCTGGACACGCCGGGGCCAGACAGGGACGCCGCCCCCGTGCGACCCCACCGAGCACCGCCATTCAGATCCCTCCAACGGGGGCTGAGTCACAGTCGCCTTCCCGCTCTGCGTGCGACTTTGAGGCCACGAGAGGGGCAAAGGGCCTAGAGTGGGCTCGGCCGGCGCCAGCGACGACTCAACCGGAATTATTCATTGCATGCGGCATTCGCTCATTGTCCTCTAGCGCCCCCCCCCCCCCCCCGCAGGTGTGCTGGGCAACACGTACTCGGTACGCACGCTGCCCGCGTGCCTGGCCCACGATGCTCGTTCTGGCCTGGCCGCGACATGAGCGGCAAGATTCCCAACGCTGCGGTCCGCACCTGTGTTGGTTCTACGACGAGGCTGCTTTCCACAATCCGTTCGCTGTCGCGTCTCCTCGCCCCCGGGTACCACTGCCCTTGCGCACACACATGCCGCCAGGCTAGGCGAGGCGCCCTCACGCAGATCGCCATCACGCGCCGATGCAGAATGCAGATGATTGCTATGTCGTGCATGGCCTTGTTGGCCTCCTTGCGGCGCTTCCCATCGGACTCGCTGGTCCTCGTCGTATCTAGCGAGCTATATGCGACCAGTCGCCACCTTTTCTCACGATGCGCGGCCACGAGCCGCGCTCCAACGCATGGTTGACTCGCGACACAGGCGCTTCGCATCATCTCCGACTCTCGCGCCCCGACCCAGCCCCGATGATCTGACGACTGCACGCATCCTGTTGGTCCCATCCTGCTGGCCGCGTCCTGGCGGTTTGGCCGAACCTCCATTGCGCGCCAAGGGCGGCTGGCGGGTCCGGAGTGTATGCAGCGCTGCGGACGGCTGACAAGGGCCTGAAGGAGCGTTGCGCAAAGGAAGACAAGGGTTGCGCCCTTTGGCGGCCTCACTTCCACAGCGGGGGCGATCCAAGATTAGATCTGTCTCTCCAACCTGGCCGGGCGACAAAGCGTTGAGATCCGCCCCTTTGAATCTCCGTGCTCCGTACCGTCAGAACTGTATCGGACGAGAGACGTCAGCGTTCAAGACGGACTTGGGCGCGCCTCGTCCGGCTTACTGCCCCGCCCGACGGCCGCGCAAGATGCACAATTGTTGGCTACAGGGCAGTGCCGTGTCGCCGTTGGGGAATGCCCGGAGAAGGAGGTTGCGAAACCAAAAAGGTCTTGTTTCAACCGAATGATGTTGCGTTTTTTACGTTGGCGCCCGCGCCACGTTGCAAGCGCGACCGGCCATCTCACCCATTGTCCACGCGAGCTTGTAGCCAGGAACTTTCGTCGCGATTCGGGTGATGCAACTCCAAGATTTTGCTTCTATCTTTGGGGTGGGCCAGTTGGCAACTTGATGACCAGTCGCGCAGCACACAGCTGGTCGGTCCACTGGGAAATCGACCATGTGGGCTGTTTCTGACAACATCAAGAGTTGACTAAAAGCCAATTTACGACACGGCACCTCGCGGGCAGATGACCGTATGAGGGTGTAGGTGTAGCAATCAGGCGACGGATCTTGAGCGAGCGGCATCGGCCTGGCGCGGGCTGTCGTGGCGGCGCCGGCGCCGCGAGGCTGGCGCCTTGTCATTTGCCAGTGATGCTTCATGTGTGACTCAGTTGAGCAGATTGCGGATAAGGGATTTTCCCATTCAAGATTCTCGTTGAAAGAGGTCTCGGGACGCAGGCCTTCCTCTCACACGTCTCGTAGTTTTGTGTCTTCGCTTGTCTTCGCCGAGCCCAGCACAGCCATGAGATCCAAGCCGTCCGTCCCGTTCACCCTGAGGGTGCCAGGCACCCATGACATGGGCCACGTAGCTGGAAAGCTCGGACGAGCACAAACTTTCTAGATTCCAAGTGTCCAAGTATTGCACGAACCTTTGATGGGGCCGCAAACACGAAGCCCTGTGGTCGGGTATCGTGGCCATCTCTAAGAGGACCAGACCCGGTGCAAGCTCTTCTCAGATAACCATGCTCATGCTGACTGTTCAGTAGACTCATACCCCAAAGACGTTGCCCGGGGATGTACGAGAAGACTCTCGACCCAGGCACGTGCTTGCTTGCAGCAGCACTCCCCCCGTCTCGAGCTGTTCCCTGCGCCAGCTGGATTCCCCAGATGACGATGTCTGCCTTGAGTCTGTCCCGACCACACCATCTTCATCAGAGTCAGGCAAAGACGGCACTGTTGAGGTTGCACGGGACTCCGCAGCGTCAGCGACGAGGGTTTTCGAACAGAAAACATGATGTCACCGGCTTGGGTTTCATTTCAAAATAGACGCCTTGCGGGAGCCCTCGAATTCTCCTCGACACTGGGCCCAGCATCGTCATCGTCATCGTCATCGCCATCGCCATCGTCACCTGGCTCGCTTGCTGCGTCTGTCCTGAGCCGGACACAGTCTGGGTGCAACATAACGCTTCAGGCTTCAGCGACCGTGTCGGCAAGGTCCGGGCGGGCACGAGACCGCCGGCCATAGGAGGGCGACGCTGCAAAGTCGCTTCCCCCGTCCCGCACCGGCCACCGGGCAATGCTGGGAGATGCCGCGGCCTCGTCTCGGACTTCCGCTTTCTGACACGGTGGCACAACACGGCAGGTCCTCCCCTCCCCTTCACCTCTCTTCGCGGCGACGTGGCTCAACCCTGATGCCCATTCTGCTACCAGAAGGCGACGCCACGCCGTCATCAACCCCCGCAGCCTCTCCTCCGAGGGAGACCGTTACTGACAATGAGACGCAAGGTAAGGGGTTCAGTGCGTGTCGTGCTGGCGCGGTGGTACCGTGAGACCGTTGCTGGCGCGGTCGCCCGCGGCTTGCTTGTAAGCTACGTGACTTCAAGGTGGCACCCAAGTGCAGAAGGGGTGTGGCTGACACTGATATCGGTTGGCCGAGGGCGGCGTTACTCAAGCCGCTCCTGGCACATGGTAATGGCAGACCCATTGTATACCTCTATTGTCGACTGTTTGTGTCTGCTTTTTCGCAAGCGATACAATCCGGTACACCATTGACTTAGTTCTTCCCGGTCTGCCCGAGCGTATGCTGTGTGCGATCGAGTGTCACCTGGCTCGCCTCGAGGGAGCAGCACGGCATAGCGACCCCTTTCTTGCAGTTTCTGATTTTCCCTGGTGCCCCGCGTTGGCGATTGTCGACCTGCAATCCCCGGGCAGCCGAATGCACTGAGCGACCTTGTGTTGCATATCTCCTTCGAAGCATGCGCCTCTCCTCGTCGTTGTCCCACGACGCGCCACTCACATGAGCAATGGTGTCATCGTAGCCTAGGCAGCTAACTCCAGCTCATCTTTCGCCAGGGGCCGCGGTCTCTTCTCATTGCCGCCAGGCCAGGGCGGCATCGAGAGCCTACACTCGAATACCCGACGGGCAGCGAAGCGACATCTCACGGCTGATGAGGATGCGGTCGTCGATGTTCGTCACCTAGCGTCCTCATACAGTTTACCCATCAGAGTGCCGTTCTATCCATGCGATAGAGGCGTGCTCCATCTGTGTCGCGCGAGGCCGCAGGCTGACCTGAGGCGTCATCTGAGCGGCTTTGTATTAGTCCCCCTCAGACGGTGCGCTGTTCCCCTCCAACACGCCAGTTCGTGAAGGTCTCACTGGAGGCTTTAGAGGCAGTCAAAGCATTTGAAGACAGGACCGTGCTCACGGCGTTCGGCAGGCGTTATCAGGCAATTGAGCATCTCATTGCCAGGCATTGCGCTGGAATATGATCTGCTGCCATATCTCTGCCCTAGCTACAGGGTCCCGACCAGCAGCGCCATGGCATGCCGGGCAAGATCATTGGAGAGCAGCAAAATCGAGATGTGAAAGGCCTCAAGCTGACAGTGCACGCCGGAATGGGAGTTGCGAGTTAAGACGCACAAATGGCAATGCTGTAAGCAAGCAATGGGCTAGAGGATGGGTCAAGTGGGACTTTGTGAAATAATCCGAGATGGCCATGGCGCGGAGGTGAACAGAAAGTGAAGCGGGCATTTGGGATGCGCGATCCACGAGATCCAGGACGTAGAGGACTGCCTTTAAGGCGACGAACAGGCTGGCGCGACGATTTGTACCAGTTGAGTTGTTGTTCGTTCATGATCTATTTATTCAGGTCTTCAGCCTGTTTTTGAGCGACTGTCTCAACGGCGACCAGAGCATTTTGATCGAGGGTCGAAGTCGTCGCTGTGACGATGATGGCGCCAGAGGGGCGTGCTACATTGACTGGCACAGCCTGTATTGGGTTAAGCTGCCTGGCAAGCGTGACATGGCTTATACGGTGGATGTATCTCCAATAAAGTGGGTGGCTCGCCGCGCCTTCCCGACGCGACTCGACGTGGGTTGACGCGCAGCACCACTTAAACTTGGCGTCCTAATTGACGTACCCTTCTGATCCCCTCCGGCTGCCCTTGCCCGACGACGCCACCCACGCGACGACGACCACAGCGACGACGACAACAACAAAACAACAACCTCCCCGACCATCTCGCTTTGCTGTCCATCTGAAGTCCGCCACCAGCACGCATCCGTGCCCCGCTGAAGAGAGAGAGCGACGACGCCGTGCTCCCGTCACCCACCGCCCCAAAGGCCTCTGCTCAAAGACTCCCTGGCTCAGCTCCCTCGACATGCTTGCGTAACGCCGCCGCTCCTGTCCCCTCGCTGCTTCCCCACGTCCAGCTTTGCACTTCGACCTGCCGCCACGCAGCCAGCATGGATCCCGACGATCCCCAAGACACGTCGAAGCCCTTCCACAACGTCGTCGTCTGCTGCACCAGTATCCCGCCAGATCAACGGGTTCGTCTCCCCCCTCCCAACTTGAAGCCTCCCCCAACACTGACTCCCCTCCAGAAAGAAATCGCCACCCGAACGACCGACATGGGCGGAGTCCATAAGTACGACCTGACTCCCGACGTGACACACCTCATCGTCGGCGACTACAACACCCCAAAATACCGACACGTCGCCAAGGAGCGTCCCGACATTCGCGCCATGGCCGCCGGCTGGATAGACGACGCCCGCGACCACTGGACGCACGACCGCGAATTCGACTTTGCCGCTCTCGAGACAAAGTGGAAGCTGCAGACCTTCGAGAGCAGCGGCGGCATCCCCTCGGCCCCGCAGGACGACACTGACGCCCCCCCTCCGGCGAGGCAACGGCTCCTTTGCTGCCTCACTGGTTTTGAAGACGGTTCGTGCACGCCCCTATGTCGCCTATCTTTACCGCGTCTCATGTGCTGACGGATATTCTCAGCTGATACCCGTGCCATGATCGAGGACAAGGTCAAGGCCAACGGTGGCGAGTACACTGGTGATCTTTCGAGGCGTGTGACACATCTCATTGCCGCCAAGCCCGAAGGCAAGAAATTCAGGGCTGCTTCTAACTGGGGCATCTACGCTGTATCCATTGAATGGCTCAACGACAGCATTGAACGCGGTATGATTCTTCAAGAGGATTTATACTCGCCCACGATGCCCCAGGCCGAACGCGGCCAAGGCGCCTGGAATAGGGACTTTGCCCGGACCAGCAGCGTCTCTGTGGGGAAACGCTTGCGAGATGGGCAAGGTCCAAACCCTGAGGAGAACAGGAGAAAACTGAGAAAGACTGCTAGTCTGAAGCTAAACCAACAGCGAGACAATCTCTGGGGGGACATTCTCGTCAAGCCACCGTCTGCAAACAACCAGGCCAACAACCCTCAGAACCCTGCCACGCTCACCGTCATGGACTCGATGGTCTCTATCCCTGACGCGCCCAACGCACCCGCCCAGATGCCAGGGAGGCAGTCGCACCCCAACGCCGGTGTCTTTTCGTCCTGCCAATTCCACATTTGCGGCTTCACCCGGCAAAGGCACGAGGTTGTGGAACAGCACCTGCAGTCTCACGGCGGCACCATCTCGGCTTCTCTTGATCACCTTGCTTCGCCAGATGCCAAAGCAGCTGCCGAGTGGCAGTTCTTGATCGTCCCCCAAGCCTCGCAACCCGACAGCCATCCCCACTTGCCGGACGGCGTCCATATCGTGACTGAATTCTACCTCGAACGATGTATACACAATAAGCGCTTATACCACCCCAACGAGCACGTTCTGGGTCAGCCTTTTGCCCAGTTTCCGATCCCGGGTTTCAAGGATCTTGTCATGTGCTCAGCTGGGTTCCAGAACGAACAGCTCAATCAGGTTGAAAAGGCCGTCACCCAGCTAGGCGCGATATATTCGGAGAACTTGAACTCGCGCGTCTCGCTGCTGATTTGCCCATCCATTCAGAACGTCCGCAAACAGAAGCTTGAGATTGCGACCAAGATCAATGTTCCCGTTGTCGACGCTGAGTGGCTTTGGGAGTGCATCAGAACCGGCTGCTGTGTGCCTCAAGAGCGGTACATAGTCCGCGGGCCGGCATCGAAACCCCACACCAGGAATCTCGAGCTGCAAAACTCCGAAAAGCAAGCCCTCCAGAGATCCAAGTCCGATCCGTCCCTGTCCAGGTCGAAAGTATCGGAGGAACGTGCTGCTCCCCCAACAACTTCGGGTGTTGACCGCACCGCTTTTCAAGTCGAGGAGAATGCGCAGCCGACCAGAATGCGACAGCCCGATACGACGGCTGAATCGAATTACAAGACTGCCCGAAGCCATGCTACCGAGCCCGATGGGTTTGATGATACGTCGGCACCACTGGGAGAGATTAGTCATAATGCTCCGAAGAAGTCCCCACCTGAACAACAGCCAGCCAAGTCAGAGACAGCAGCGCCGCCGCAGCGGGCACCTGGAAGGCTGAGGCGTTTCCCGACAGACGGCGAGATTGGTGATTCCGAGGCTGGTGAAGACTCAGAAGCTTCCTTGAGCAGGAACAGCACTGCCGAGCCTTCAGCACCCAGTCTAGAGGAGACAAAGGAGGCAGAGAGACAGCGGAAGCGTGAAGCGGACAAGCAGATGTCTCGTCGGCTTCAATCCCTTTTTGCCGAGGGCATTGGCGCACAAGATGGCACAGCTGCTGCGCAATCAGACAGCACCGGCAGTGGCCATGCAAACACTCGGCAACCGACTCGTCGCAAGCGTGCAGTCTTTGGTCGTGCGATCAGTGGAGCATCGAGTGCCAGCACTGATTCACATGCCAATGCTAACGCAAACAGTACGGCATCAAAGGGTCACGACGCGGAGGCAGGCGGCGATGCACCAGGGGGCATTCTCGACAAGATGCTAGAGAAGACCGGTGCGCAGGCCGCATGGGGCGCTCCTGAAGACGACGGGACCACGCCGTCTCCACCACCAACGACACAAATCGGATATAATGACCCAGCGGCAGCTAAGCAGCGCAAGAGCGTCGAAACGCGTCTGCAGGGTCTCAACTCAAACCCAAGCTCCGGAGGCAATCTTGGTGATGGGCAGAAGGTCACTGTCGGCACTTTTGCTCCTGCAGGCCGCACTACGAGACAAGGAGGCCGTTGATATGCTCAAGCGAAAACTATCATAGGAGTGGCCGGATCTCGACACGTGCGGCGATCTCGTCTTCCAGGCATTCTCACATGCCTTGCCTGGTTTTGGCGCTCGGGCCCTTTCGACTTCCGCCTAGATTTCTTTCAACACACTCTCTTCGACGGGTGGTGCATCGTGCTCATGCTATGCATCATCTATGGTGCTTCTTGGGGGGTGCAAAAAATGAAAATTGGGTTCGGTTTTGTGCAGATCACGACAGAGCGACTACGACACATAACGATGGGACGACACATACGGCACAGGTTAGAATAGCACACTATTGGGTCATACAATACCATTCTGTATAGTTTTCTGGCACAAGTTGGTCATTCAATGCCGTGACTTGTGTGGTGGCCGAGCCCTTCGTCCTGAAGCAAGCGATGCAGAATGTGCATTGTTCACTGTTGTCCGAGGCCTGTGTTTGAGTGCACCCCACGAGTCGGCCTCGCGTCTCATCGATTCGCGTTTGAAGCCGAGAACGCGTCTACGCTCCTCGAAGTAGTACTCAAAGCATTGATTTTCAAAGATGTTTGTACTTCCTAAATACATCGGTGTATGGGGGTATGTGTAGTGTAATATATGTACGTATGTGTTGTGTGATGGAAACGAAGGCGATACAGTGCCCCGGTGTAGGGGTTTTCCTGTAGGGAGGGGGGGAATGGGACAAGACAAGGCAGTGGTGGTATCTCTCGAACATGTAGTGGCGCCCGTGCGTGTGCGTTAAGTCCCCAAACGAGGGACCAATAAGGAAGAAAAAAACAATCAGAATGACAAAAAAATACCCCCCGGTTCCTATACCCAAGCCAGACTTTTCCCTCTCCAACCCATGAGCCAGCAGTACCATGAGAAATCAACAAAAAGGCAAGAAACAAAAGCACTGCTTTTCCTTGTTCGTGCCCCTTCCGATGTCTAACCAAAGATGGGATTGGAGTGGGTTCGGTACTGGGTATCATGTTTCCAGCCGGTTCCCTCATTAAATTCATAATATCGTCTCGAGCAGTGGTATCTGCTCGATGAAAAGGTCTGATTCGATCTGAGTGCCGCTAATAGCCCACGGCTGCCTCGGTCAAGACACCCAGAAGGCTGGCGGCGGCGCCACCAATGCCGACGGATCTGATAGCGTCGGATCGCGCTCGCTTGCGTCCAGGGCGGTCACGCTCATCCCGGCGGCGCGTGGCATCGCCACTGTCCCGACGGCTGAGTCCGCTATGTTGGCGACTGCTGGTGCTGGTGCTGCTGACGCTGGGAGCACGACGGGGATAGGAGTCGTCGCGTCGGGGGTAGGAGTCTTCCCGACCACTGCGCTCTCTCTCCCGGTCCCGTCGTCTCTCGGTGTAGACGTGATGGTCGGGATACCTCTCACGTTCACGCTCGCGTTCCCTGTCGGTGTAGCGATCGGAGCGATAGCGTTTCTCGCGCTGCTCTCTCTCGCGCTCTCGCTCGCGGCCCCTGTACGAGTCGCGCCGAGATAGGCTGCGCGGGATACTGTCGCTGCGGGCTCCCTCGTCGAGCACCTGGGGCTCGGGGTCGAAGCGAACATGCGTTTCGTCAGCCTTCTTCAAGATTGGCTTGGGCTTCGAAGTCGCAGCAGGACTAGGGTCTTCTTTGCTGGGCGAGTTGACAACAAAGGGGTAGACTTTGGTGCCCTTTTCGTCGTCGCTGTTGGTTGTGCCCCCACTGCTGTAGCTCACATTGCTAACGCCGCTGTCGACTCGAGAACGGTTACGCTTCAGTTGCTCATACTTCTCGGTAAAGTTGTGAGAATAAGGCATGCTCTGGGAGTGCAGTGGCGTCGGTGTCTCGTCCTCGACCTCGCCTTCCTTGGGCTCGTCTTCCTCCTCCTCATCGATGTCCTCGAGAGACTCGTCAGTGGATGATGCCTCGTCATCACTGGAGTCATCGAAAAGCTCGCTGCTGGAGCTGAACTGGCTTCCCCGGCGCCGCGTATCCTTAGGATTGACGACATAGCCGTTGGGGTTGTTTGGGTTCACCTCCCAGTTGCGATACTTGTCGGGGTGATAGCGGTCCTCAGACCGTCGCTCTTTCTTTGAGGCAGCAGCAGCAGCCGCCTGCCTGGAGTTGCGTATCTCTGCACTTTGGCGGGCGAACTCGGTGACCTCTTCGCGAGTCAGCGCACCCAGAATGGCGACATACTCTGGACGAGCCTCGTATCGAACGCCGGCCCGTGTCAGCACCTCGGTTGAGATCAGGCTTCGACGAACACGAGTCCACTTGGCATCAAGTGGGATCTCACGTCCCTGGCTGTCTGGTGCAAGACGGGCTGCCCTCTGGATCGCCGCAACATGCGCGGGTGTCAGCTGTTGCTGACTAGGAATAGATGGGGCCGAGATCGAGTTGGAGCGCAAAGTTGGAGGCGGGCTGCCGCTGGATCGCCTTGCCAGCGCAGGTGTGTAGCGCGGGGCGATGCTGGAATAGTTGTCCGGAGACGAAGACATGTCGGATGACCCAAGTAAAGCCGGCTGTGATGCTGACGGCGGCAGTGACCGTGAAGGGGAGCCGGCCATGCTGTAATTGGTACCCAGGGCTCTCGCAGAAGGGTTGATGTGCATGTCGCCCATAGCGATGGCAAGATCAGTATCCCGTTTGTCCAAGGCCATCAGGTCGCGTGTGGAGATGAGCGCCGCCGATTCACTTGTCGTGCTTTCGTCGTCATCCACGGATTGGCGGTCATAGGAGGAGACGCTGGTCGTTTCGTGAGACATTGGCAGCTGCTTGTCTGAGTAAACCGAGTCGTTATCTCCATCTGGAAAGGCCTCTCTTGGGCTGAGGTCCTCGGCCGGGTGCTGTGAGATCTGTCGTGTCGGGTCCTGGGTGGGGTAGCCTTCGAGAAACCCTCGAACGGTAGGCATCACACCGCGAGACTCGGCTTGTTCATCGAGCTGCCTGATGTAGGCGCGTAGGACGTCCTGCACGATTGAGTTAGAGCTGCAAACGGCTGCGCAGATTTGCCGATCCACCTACCTGGTTCTTGCGCAACACGTCCTTGGAGAAGCCCTCTTTTTCGAGCTCGTCTCTGAATTGCTGCCACAATTCATCGTCATCCTCTCCCAGCATTGAGCTTCGCGGATGACATATCCGTGCTGCCACAGCGTCCACCTTGTCCTTGATGGAGTCGAGGCTTGCGCTGCTGGTGTCGACCACCTTGCGCTGCTTGGCAGGGTTGTGCAGCTGAACCGTGTCCAGGAACATGTCGATGTTGAGTTTCTGATTGGCGAGTTTTGTGCGCATGAGGTTGATCTTTTCGCGCTCCAGCGTTTCCATAGTCCAGCCCATTTCGCCGTCCATGGCGGTGCAACGGGAGTTGGCACTGCCCTCTCCATCGCTTCCGGAGGCGACGTTGACGGACTTTTCGAGGAAGCATTCGAATTGCTTGAGGGTAAACTCGCAGTCCTCGATGATGGGGGTCAGCTGGCGCGAGTAAACGGTCTTGTCATCGACGTTCAGAAGAGACTCTGGGTCCTCGCTCTCCGCCTTCAGGTGCTTGAGGACGGTGTGGAGACTGCGGAGGACCATGGAGACATCTTCAAAGTCGGTTCCGAGACTGCGGGCGCGCTTGAATAGCCTCTTTGCAAAGGCATCGACGCGGTCGATTTCGGCCGGCGAAGTGTAAGACATGGCGCAGCCGTCTTCTGATCTCAGCCTGGATATTCAGCACGGTGAAGAATGGCCGCGTGGCTGCAGGTGCGATTAGGATGGGAACGCAGTCCCGGGCTCTTGGATCCGGCCAGAGCAAGAATGAGGTTCTGCTTGCAGTTTCGAAGGTGAAGAGTGGAAGACCAGCTCAGGGTCGGTCACAGGCGGCAAGACAGAAGGCCGGGGCACAGAGGAGGGCGCGAAGGCGGCAGCAGGCTTAAGTTTGTCGTAAGGGGTCGCCACTGGTGTGATCTAAAAGCGGGAAGCGGAAGAGCAGCGCCGAGCCTGGGAATAGCGGGGCGGTGGCAAGGACGGACGCTTGCGCTTGCGTGGGCGCGGGCGGTGGTGGGCTGTGGTTCACGGGGGTGAGAAAGGCTGGCTGGCTGGCTGGCTGGGCTCGGTGAAGGAGGCAAAGTCCGGCGAGCCAGACAGCATGGGTTGGAATGGGAATGGGAGAGGGAGGTGTTGGGCGAGGGCGGGTGAGGTGAGGTGAGCAGCGAGAGGGCTATTTGCCTCTGGGCTTCGGCGCAGTGTTTCAAGGCAGGGTATAATAAGAGCAGGAGGTGGTGGTGGTGGGCGGGACTAGGCAGGAAGATCCAATGACAACATGTGGGACGGGGATGGGCCGGGGAGGGATGCGAACGGCGATGGGGCGTCGGCGGCGATGGGCGGGCGGCTGATGGCGATGGACGGGCGGCTGATGGCGATGGGCGAGCAAGGCCGCGCAACTCTGGAAGGTACGCGAGCCGGGGTTTCAATGTTGGTTCGATGCAGATGAGATGTACTCGTAGCTGAGGCAAGAGCGAGGCCAGGCTTCGTCCCTTCCCCAGGCTCGCGTTTACAACAAACAACCCAAGGTACCACCTAAGCTGGCAACCCTCGATGGATGGATCCGATGGTCTGTCGCGGGTACGCGGGTGCGCGCCTGAGGAGGCCCTACAAGTACTCCGCGGGTACCGGGGGACATGCACCCCAGAGTGGTGGGTGGATGGATGTGGGGGGGGGGGGGGGGGGGGGGAGGTCAGTGTCGTATTGGCGCCACCGTACTCCGTAGGTACTCGTTGCAGGTGCAACTTGGTTGCCGTGGTTAGGGTGCGCGGTTTGCTGGTAATGGGCGGGTATCCCTTTTCCCTCTCTTTTCCCGGGAAGCGTTGGAGAAAGGAGAGGTGCAGGAGGGTTTACATATGTAGTAGCGTGGCAGTTCTCAATATTCTCGGGCCTCCGCTCCTGGTGCTGGGAAGGGGGTGGGTACAAATGGGGATGGGGACGGTGGATGGACGTGGAGAGGGCGCGAGGTGGGCAGCTGCACGGGCCAGGGCACTCTGCTTGGAACAGAGGCGGGCCAACTCTGGGCCAAAGAACGGGAGCTTGATATTGTTGTGATTGCTGCTGGTTTCTTTTTGGTATTGCTGGTGGTGGTGGTGTGGTGGTGGTGGTGGTGGCTGTGGTGGTGCAAGTGGTATTGCGATGGCGGTGGTTGGTCTCTGGCGGGAGGATGTGAGGGCAAAGATCCGGCACTCAGAAAGACAATGGCGGCCAAGCCTGGTCGTCGGTACTTGCAGCAGGTCGAGACGGATGGGATCATGGGCGGTGGTAGGATCGAACACGGCACGGGACCACCCACGGCGGACAAGACAAGCGATTGTGTCGTGTCGTCCACAGAACCGGCCGGACTGGACCTCAAGGCCAATCCAAGCTAGCCCGATCTCTCTCTTCTGCCTCTCCTCTCCCTTGGTGCGCCGCCTGGCCAGGAGAGGAGGATCGCGGCCACACTTCTTCCTTCCCAAATGGCTCGGCTCCATCCAAAGTCGGACGGGGGGGCATCCTGACTGACGAGGCTTTGCCCCGCGCCGCCCGCTGGGTCTGCATTGCGCCCAGCCCCGTTGCATGAAATGAAAAGGGGACGCTTTTGTGGATTGTCATCCATACCTATGTACGAGTACAACATTGACCGTGTCGCCCGCCGGTCCGTCTGATGTTGCGAGGGCGCCGCAGCCCGGCCGCGACCAAGGCAGCCGATCGGGCGAGGCTGGGATGACCTTGTGTGCTTGCCCAAGCGGCCCAGCGGCCCCCCGGGCGGGTGATTAGGGGTGATGACGATGATGTTTACTCGTACCGCGGTCTGGATCGCGCCCCGACGACCCCGGCGATGGTGCGCGAGTAAAACTACAGTACTGGACCTACCTACCTGAGGTACTCCAGACTCCCCAAAAAGCCGCTCACCTCCAAGAGTACGAGTACCTGCACCTCCTGGTACAGAGATCAGACGAGCCATTGAAAGCCAGGCCGGGTTCAAGGCCAGTCGAGCGCCCGAGGTACACGTGGGCGAGCATTGAGGCCAATTCTGGGATCCCGTGTTGCACAGAGAGTCGGCCGCGGGTGTCGTGGTTGACGGGCAGTGTCTGTCTGCCTCAATGCCTCAATGCCTGCCTGTCTGCCTGTCTGCCTGTCTGCCTGTCTGCCTGTCTGCCTGTCTGCCTGTCTGCCTGTACTCGTATCTCACCTTACCTGGATGCAGTTAGATGGCGATGGCAGTGACGTATTGGGCGGGCGCCCATGTCATCATGGAGATCCAGGGCGGCGCAGAGCTCGGCTGCTCCAACGGCTGGCCGATCAGCCCAACCAGGCCCACGGGCCACTGGCGCCCTCGCGTCACCGACACCCCTGCTGGCGTCCTCTCTGTGCGAGGAGGGTTGGTCACTGAGGCGGCTGGGCTGGGCTGGGCTGGGCTGGGCTGGGCTGGGCTGTGCTCTTGCATGTGGTGGTTGTCTGGGGCGTTCTCGTACGTACCTACGCAGCGTGGCGCGTGCGACGGGCGGGCGACGGGAGTGGCTCGATGGCGGCGGGATCGCGCAAGGGAATCCATCTATCGGGGATGGTGATGGCACGCAGCCTGCACCTGCACCTACCTGTCCTGCAATTGACGTTAGAAAAGAAGTACCAGACCCGACCTACATCCAATTGGATGTAGGTACCTAAGGCACCTTGGGTAAATGAACATCGCGACCCCAAAACAACGCAATCGATGTTGTTCCATGATGCGCCAGGCACGCCCGGGACGACCGGTGCGCGCATGTGTCCGTGACTGGAGAGGGGTGAATCTACGCGTGAACTCGGCGGCGCGACAGGGGACGCTAGAAGGCCGGATGGAAGCTACTGCAGGTGTCTGCCCGGCGCGCCAGTGCGTGCGTAGGGCGCTGATCAGGGACTCACAGGGCCATTGGGTCCATCTGCAAGATTCCAGTCGGGGCACCACACAGGCCTGCTCGTCAGGGTCGTTCATCAGGTCGAACGACTGGGGGCACCCAGAGCCAATCAGAGCCGCCGCAATGGGGCGCTGCACCTGCATGACGCAGGCCCCGCCGCTTAGGTTACCAGGTAGATGTACTCGTATCTCTGAACCTCCCGGCCGGGTCCGTCACCGCCAACCAACACTGGGCCCTGTGAGCCCCTCACCTCACGGATACGGTACTCGTATCCAGATCCATCATGGGTCCTGTAGGCCCTCTCCAATGCCGAGCAGTTCATGTACTCGTACGCATGATTGACCTTACGGCATGTTGCCGACGACGAACCGTTGGAGCAGCCGCTCTTGGTCGGGCCGGGGAGCGAGTGCCCGGCGATGGAAGCTCTGCCCAACGACACCGGCACTCTCATGTGCGAGGCGAGCCCGGGCATGGCTCATCAAATCCATGGGGACCCCGGCGCATCGACCCTCATATATCTGACGACATATCGAATCGTGTCATGTCACTTGAATTCTTCTGTTTCTTCCGCTTCGCTTCGCTTCTACGTCTCCTCCCTGGGTCTGGCGTGCGCGCTGTACTCGTACCTAAGGTAGGTACTTTATGTACCCGTACCCGTCGACTGGCAGGAAAGAAGCCCACAACCCGACTTTGCAGGTATCTCAGGTACTTCCATTCCCTTGGCCAGCTGGGGCCCGGTCCGGTCAATCAACACGCCGCACACCCTGAACGTCAGTGCTCCTTCGGCCACCCCTGGAAACGCCCCTGGGCAGCCCTTGGAACCCTACCGTTCATGCAACCGGCCAGGCTTCAATGTTGGGGATGTTGCTTGTCAGCCATGCAGAGCACAAGCAACCAAGCAATGGCAGCTCACGCCCGCATTGAAAACATGCCACGAGATCGCGTGTTGTTGCTTCTGTTACTGTTTTTGTTGCTGCTGTTGCTGCTGCTGTTGTTGTTATTGTTGTCGTTGCATTTATCCATGCGTCCCCTCCCACCTCGGCGCCCGGCCGGCGTTGCCCCGGCACTGCCGGTCAATCTGTAGGTATGCCTTGATAGATCGTGTCGCTCCAGATGTCATGCAGCCACAGCGGAGCGTAGCAAAGGAGGAACATCGCAACCACCAGAGCGGGGAAAACTCGAGGCCGAAACGCGAAAAGTTGGACGAGCCGAATGCTGGACCACCAGCCTCGCCTCGCCTGCACGTACTCGATGCGGCCGGCCATGGGAAGTGGTCCAATCCGATGTCCACACGCAAGCACACCGGCTCTTCCCACCCCAACTGGACGTCGGCGTGGCGTGGCTCTGCGCACGCATGTACGAGCATGCACGGCGTCCTCTGCATGCTCCCAAGTAGATTGCATCTCAGCCCAGCCTCGTGTCACGCCATGCAAATATCGTTGAGAGGGGAGAGGGGGAGGGGGCAAGAGGGCGGAAGGCTAGCTCGATCGTCACGAGTAGTATGTACAGCGGTCAAGAGAAAGAATCTCTGCTCCCCCCTTTTCCCCACGCGGGAGGTGCTGGAACAGGAAGGCAGTCGGGAAGTTGAGGGCATTCCCGCCCTCCTGCCGCCGCCGCCGACGACGGCGACAACAAAGACGACGACGACGACAACGACGCATGCACCGGTGCAGGGTCTCTCCCTCCCGCGGGGTGGCGTCCAGGGCCTGAGCCCCTCGTCTTGGAGCTTGTATATCGCCGATCACCCCGTCCATGTCGGGCAATCAGACCCAACCACCTCGCAGGCGGCGGTCTGGATGGGACCTCTCCGCCCGCTCGGCACCTCCAGATTCCGCGACGGCTTCGACTGGAGAAGAGCCCGACCGAACCAGAACCTACGACCACGGGGTCTCTCTCGGTCATCCTCGAGGAGGCGCGGGCGGGGGGGGGCAGATCATGCCATGGCGCGCGCAAGATGGAGGCGCAATGTCGGTCGGGGCCAGGCCGTGCTCTGGTTGGTTACCCACCTGCTTCTTCTTCTATTTTCTTTCTCTTCACGCCCGGCTCTTGTCTCCCCCCCCCCCCCCCCCCCCCCCGCGCGCCTCCCAGCCACGGCAATCTATCGCGGTTGATTAAAGGGTTGCCGAGAATAGATTAAACTGAGCACGTACAAACCCAAGGTACGCACCGCACTCTACGCGTACATGCGTGCAGCAGGATGGACTCGGGCGATCGCCTGATCTACCCGCTGTGGGTAACCCGGCTCCTTGGCCCAAGCTGCCAACGTGCCTGCACGTCTGCACGTCTGCACGTCTGCACTTGGGGGGGCATCACGATACCTGCCGTGCTTCCCACTCGCCCCCCATCCCTCCCTTGCTCTGCCCAGAGCCGCGAGAGAGGTCGTCTTTGGTTCTCTTCTGCCTTTACGGATCCCTTCCACTTCCACTGGGTGCTTACCTTGAGCCTCCAACTCGCGTCCTCGAGATTCCGTCGACCGTGGTGGCGGGGTGTAATCGTAGTTAGCAAGCCACTTGTGACCTTCCTCCCCCCAAATTCGAGAAACCTCGCACCCCCGAACGAAAAGAAAAAGAAGAAAGGGGAGGGACCGGCGTTTCCCATTCCCCTTCCACACAAAGTTCCACACCCCACAGCCACCCAGACGCTTTTTTTCCCACCGATGAAACGGCCCCCCGGAGCTTTCTCCCGCTCAACGTGGCGCGCGGACGACGCCACCCGAAAACCTCGTGTGTGTGTGTTGTATGTACACATAACCGCGTCAAAGCCCTTTTCGAAAGAGCCGAGTTGGGAGAGATTGCGCGGCGCCCGCCACCCAGGGCCTCTTGTGTGTGTGTGTGTCTGCCTTGCCAGACGCCTCGTCTCCCCGCCGCCGCCGCCGCCGCCGCCGCCGCCTCTTCTGTCGGGGTCGCAGGTTTCCTTGGCCGCGGAGTGGGCGCGCCACTGGACGTTTCGTTCTGGGGTAGAATCAGGGGGTGGGAGGAGGTCATGATACACAAGAGAGGGAGAGAGAGAGAGAGAGAGAGAGAGAGATAGAGAGAGAGATTCAGGAAGGGGGCAGTTACTGGGGCGCAGTTGTCGCCGAGGTTCCGGGGTTTGCCAGCTGCTCATCCAGCCTCTGTGTCCCGCCTCGTCCACTATCATTCTGCGAAAGGAAGCCGGGCAGGCGGGACACACACAGAGCAACGGCTTTGTGAACGGAGGGAGGGGGTTGGGGCACATCTGCATGATGAGATGTGCGCGTTTGCAGTCTGCATGGTCTCGTACGCGCACTGCCGGCCTACATTGCCGATCCCCCTCCCCCCTTTCCACCCTGGCCAATCTACCCATATCGTATCTCGCATGAGATCGGGCAGGTCACGGCCAGAGAGTGCCAGAGACACAGCACACCCACCACAGGGCCCGGCGGCCGAGAGGCTGACGGGGCATCACTGCGTGCGGCAGATCGGCGAGGGAGGCCGATGCATGAACACCCGCTGCGGGCTGCATGGCTGCGCGGCTGCACACGTCTTCGCTCCTCTGATGCCGGCTCACCGAGCTGACAGGTTGTGTCTAAGGATCCCTCCGGTGCCAACAGGCTACGAGTACATGCCAGGGGGGAGAATGCCATCCACCTGCAAGGAAGGCCAGGCGTTGATCAGCGGACTCTGCAAGGCTCTCTTTTCGATGAAACAGCGAGTCCGCCCAATGGGAAACTCGAAAAGTCGCACCAGGGACCGTGGAAGAATTATTCGTACCCCATGCTTGGCTCCGCGTTGCCGCACCAAATAATAATAAAAAAGAAGAAGAAGAATCGCCTCCGGAGCCGCCCAATAATACCGACGATACGCCGCAACGCAGACAATGGGTTGCGAGGAAAAGGGGAGGACCCGTTGTCCCAAGGGAAGAGTCGACTCGCAGGTGAGAGGCGTGAGAGGGCCGGTGAGGTTCGCTGGGAGGAATCGCGGGAGCGGGCAAAACTGGGGCGCGGACAAAGACGATGGTGGTGGAGTGGAGTGGTATCCATCTCGTCGGCCGTTTCGAGAGAGCGAAGGAACGCCCTCTTTTCTCCTTTTGTCTTTTTGGCGCCGCGCCCGTCGCCGCTGATAAATTCAGTCACCACCACCACCACCACCACCACCATCATCATCATCATCATCATCATCGTTGTTCTCATCGTTGTCGCCAGATATACCTATTGCTGTGGCTGACGGCTGCCATGTAAGGCCAGATCGCTCAGGATCGCACCGCCTGTAGGCCGTAGCCAGCTCTCCCTCTCTCCCAGCTCCGTGGACCACCGGCCGGGCGGGCTGTCCCTCGGAGTCTAGAGGATGATGCGTGCCACCCACGCACGGGTGTCTTTTCTCTCTCCGTTCCGTGCTATGGGCCGCCCAACTGTACGAGTTGCTCGTGCGGCCTTATCAGGCTGGCGTGGGTTGGCGATGCATGCCGAGTGGGGTGCAAGCGGGTTGGGCGGAGGAAACGGAACAGGCAAACCCTTCCTTCCCGCTCCCGGGGGCCCGGGAGGCAACTGAAACGCGGGCTGGTCCTTCAGGACGGCAACACATCCGGGTGCGCAGTACGGTGCGTACATTACTCGTGCGAGTATCGTGCCTAGAGTACAGAGAGAGACACATGGTGGTGCTGCCGGCTCTCTCGTCCGGTCTGACCCGCGCTCTTGGCTGGGAGGCGACTTTCGCGCCCCTACCCCCCACGACGGGTCGACTTCGATCCATTCTCCTGCCCACGTAATAAAAGTAGAAGGCGGGAACGATAAGGTTATGAAAGAACACCGGGCCGAGAGAGTGGCTGCATGCTCACTTGAGCTACCCGAGGCCCCTATTTCAACTTGGGTAGGTACACTCACCAGTCGAGTAAGGGTAGGTAGCTTGTGGCGCGCGTCGATAGATGTCGGCCAAGCTGGCAATGAGCACGAGATCCAAAAGCCGCTCTTTAGCATTGTCGTCTTCTCTCTACTCAGGCTCCATGTACACTTCGCCTCCCGCCTCCAGAAAGCAGGCCCGTAGAAACCCCCTCCCACCAGGACTTTGTAACGCCAAGCACAGCCCCCCCCCCCGGCTGGGGCGGCGTCGAGGGCGACTCTGGCTCCCGCGCCTCCCATTGCCTCTCCGCACGCCTGTCCGTTGCGAGAGCGTGGGAACTGTGCCGACATGTGCAGGCAAGACCTCGGTGGTGGTGGTTGTTGTTGGCGGCGACGTCGCAGTTGTGCGTTCACCGACGGCACCGCGGCAACATATCACGGCGCAGTCACAGCGAGACATGGACACGAAACCACGTAGCAGTCCGAAATAGGCATACCTCAAGTAGGTACTATTTGCACACTTTCGCTTCTTTTGCTTATATACAACATCCTCAGCCGGTCGGCGCCTCGCAGCCTCCCCCTGATATTGCGCCGTCGCAGGAAGACACGCGCGCGAGGCCCCTGTCCCTAGATGGCAATCCGCTCCAGCGAGTAAGCGCCGACCTGCTGGCTGACCAGATGGCCCGTCTCGCGCATGGTGCGGTCGACGACCTCGCCTCCGGACCGGACCTTTGTGCCCGCGACTCTGCTGGACTTGGTCTTGAGGCCCAGCGGCAGCAGCTCGTCCCCCGCCTCCTTGACGTGCAGCAGGATCGGCTTCGAGGACGTGCCGGCGGCCCGCTGGTCCGCCGCCGCCGGCCGCCCCTGCTTCTCCACGGCCTGGCAGTACTTGACGGCCTCGCCGACCACCCCGCGCAGGAACACGGCCTCCTCCAGGCCCTCGAGCGCCGCGCTGACCTCCAGCTTGAGCGACGCCACAAAGTCGCCGTCGTCGCCCGCCAGCACCGCGTCGTTGAGCAGCCAGCCCCCCAGCCCCAGCGAGTCCACGCACCGCCCGAGGAGGTCGCCGATGAGCTTGATGACCCCGTCCGGCGGCGAGTCGTTGGGCCGCGCGGCCCCCTCGTCGTCCCCGTCCAGGTACCGCGACGTCCACTGGCCCCGCACCAGCTCGATGCGCAGCAGGTACACCAGCGACAGGATCTCCTCGGGCTTGTAGATGTGCTGCAGCGCCTTGATCGTCGCCGCCCGGGGCACTTGCCGAGCTTCGTGAACGCCGCGCTGAGGCCCTGGCTGCGGATATCCCGCGTCAGGTGCGTCTCCGTCTTCTGGATCTCGTTCTCCAGGCTGTCCAGCTCCATGCCGATGGTGCCGTCCTCGGCCTCGGCCGGCTCCTCCGTCGACCCGTCCGCCAGCAGCTTGGGCGGAGGCCTCCTGGGGTCCTGGACGAGCTCAAGACTTCTCATGATGGTCCGCACGGCGAGAAGCAGCTCGACGGAGCTGAGAGTCGTGGCCGCGATGTAGATCGAGATGAGCTCCAGATCCTGGTCGGCCTCGGCCAGCCGGAGGACCAGCTGCTCAGACAGTAGCCAGTCCGCCCGATCGTCCTTGTGATTGCCCAGGTGGAAGGCCGATTTGACGTTAGACAGCGTCAGGTGGCCAGCGTCGACAAGATAGCTCAGAATGTTGCTCTTGGGCAGCTGACAAGTCAGGCGAGGCGACTGGGGGTCGGCCATGCTGTCTTCCTCCGCCCATTGAAACACTCGGCGAATGGCGTACAGAATCCACCGCCGGTCGGCGTAGGGGTATCCCGTGCGGGTCTCGGGCAATTGCCAGTAGAGACCTCCTGTTGACTGTGCGCCCTCTTTCTTGGTTCCGTTGGAGTCGTCTACGGCCGCAGTCCTGATGCCAAATCTGTCCGCCAGCAGCCTTTCCAGGCTCTCAAAGTCACCCTTCTCAACAAAGGCGTCCGCCTTGGCCTCGTCGGCAAGCCACGTCTCCCAGTACTTCCCCCTGAAAGAGCCCGGAAGATAGTTGCTGAACGCCGAGCCGCCCTTGGGGCCTGGCTGGGAGCCGACTCGCCCTTTCGCCCGTGCAAAGACAGACCACGACCGATTGAATCGATCAAGAGACCCTCAGCACGACGCTTCTTGGATCGCATCTTCGGGGCTTCAAGCTGGACGGCAACCAGGCTGTTGTCGACAATGGCTATCGAGAGCTCCAAGCGCGAGAAGTAAGCGACGAGCTGCGATTTCATCGACTTGCTTTCCAAGTCTCGCTGAGACTGGATTTGGTTCTCCAGCTCGATAGGCGTGGAGCTTTGCAGAGATCGGTACAGAGGGTTGCATATGTCGAGCCTCATGTCTGTTGCAGACAATATGGACGTAGAGCTGAGACGCAAGAAAGAAGTGGCCCCGTCGAGCTTCATTGTGGTTGCGATGCGGGCAAGACTGGACTTCAAATCGTACACGGCCAAGGTCTCTGCGCGGAGCTGAAGAAGAGTCCCGGATCGAACATCGAGCCGATAGGTAGATGGAGACGACTCATCTTCTTCCTGCGCCATAGAGGGCACCGGGCACGCGTAGAGAAGCGCGGCGCCTTGAGCTGCCTGAGCTTTCTCCTGAGGCGGGAGAAGGCCGGCGATGTGCAACGTCTTGTTGGTTCGACGGGTCGTCCCGCTAGTCGAAATCATGACGAGAACCTCCGAGTCCGAATTGTCAGAACCGAGCTCTCCAGGGAACGAGTTGACCAGGTCGTCGGCGCCGTTGAACATGCCGCGGGTGACCTCGTGTACCGACGCGACGCAGCAGTATTCGATGTGGAAGTTGGGCTTGGATGCAGCTCCGTCCAAGTCTGACGAGTAGGCACCGGTCGCACCTCTGGACAGAGTCGAAAAGGATGAGGTCCATTTGATTTGCAGAGTCTCGGCGTCGAGACCTAGAGCCTCGCCATCGGCGCGGACGACAACGAGGTCTTCGCGCGAGCTGACCGCATTTGAGGCCTGGCGGGGAGAAGAGTGTTGACAGGCCCAAGATAGACAACGGCCTTGCCAGCTCCGAGCAGGAAAGACTGTGTGGTAGATGCAGTGTCACCCGAGGCGTCTACAACATCCTTGAAGAGAGTGATCTTGGGCCGAGCAGAGTCTTCCTCCACTGCGACATAGGTGTATCGAGAAAACCCTTTGGCGGTCGTGGATTCCTTCCGCCTGATTGAACTCGGGGCACAGCAGAAACGAGTCTGAGGAGGAATGGGGTATGATGTGACGAGGCGAGCAGACGAGACCTGGAGGGCACAAGCCGTTGTCAGTAAGGACTTTGCTGGGACAAGCTGGCGAGCAGGAGACCAAACAGCATGGTGATCGGGCGGAAGCAGCAGAGAAGAGACGGCTAATCACCGCAAGAGGTGAGGACTTACATCGTAGATGTTAACTGCGTCTCCGTCAATGCCGACCGTCAACTCTGTGCGCTTGCGCTTTCGGGACCCGGGAAGCGATCCGTAGACATCGCCGACAACATAACGACCGGTGGCTGGGTCGAAGGGGCGCGGCAGAGCCGTCAGCACGTACGGCTTCTGAATCTGGAAATGCGAAGCCATTGTGCCTTCAGGGTCGTTGGGGCTGATCTGTGCTTCTAAGGCGCCCAAGAAGACAGTACTGTCAGGCCTGGAGAGCGAGGTGGCCTGGTGGTGGTGCGCTCGTGAGCGGCGCCGTGATGCTGGGATTGCGGCTTCAACTTTGGCGTTGGGAAGAAAAAAAAGTTGACGGCCGGGCGCTGGAGCGCTGCAAGCTCCGACAGGTGGGGCCCAGCCAGTCCCCCACTAAGGCCTCCGCTACGAGTACGACTCGCCTGGGCACTGCTACCGCCTGCGGCAGCTACGGCCCAGTGGACCAACTGAACTGCGCAGGCTGGGGAGTACCCTTTCCCTTCCACGATAAGATAAACTTTTGAGAGGGAGATAAGATAACAGAAACCTACGCGTACCGTCATCCTACTGCATGTACGAGGGAGGTACGAGGCCATGCACCCATGGGCATCACCCATGGAGGTACCTCCGTATACTGCCGTGCTTCCCTAATGTGTGCCCTGGCAGCTCCATTAAAGTCTGCCCTGGAAGGAAAGCGCGTTCCGTCGCGGTCGACGCGCTGACGAGCCATCCAACCTCGATGCTTGACGCTTCCACTCTCGTGCACCCCACCGCGTGCCAACCCGCATCCCTCATCTTCCACATCACAAAGCGCGACGGGTTTCGCGCGTGACCACTTTTCGACTTGCTCCTTGTTTCCTTCCTTTCCATAAGCTCAGCGACATTGTCTAAGCAGGATAACCGCCACTGCTGCACCGCATTGCATTGTCAGCCATTTCTCTGGCCATTTCCACCTGCCGTCTCCTGCCTCGCCGGTCTTGCGGCGACCTCACGACATAGCGATCTTTACACCCAAAGCCCACGCCACCAGAAACTCGCCAACATAAGCATCACACTTGGAGAGTAATGCTGCTCTAGATCGGTCCTGAAATCACCTTGCCCAGGGGATTCATGGTTTCCGAGGCTCACCTCTTTGCCGAACCACCTATGAGCCTCATCGCCAGTATGACCACGGTCGTTGGTGACAACGGTGCCTCTAACAGCAATGATGGCACAGATCTAGAGTCCAAGAAAGTCCATCCCTTCTTCGTGCCTCCACAAATCTCCTATCCGCAACCACACCCTCAACCAAATCCAGACGCCAACAATGCCAATATCGTGCCCTCGGTACGCCAGGACAATCCACTTCTCACAGACGAGAATGGGCAAAGTCGCAAGCGCCGCCGTACCAACTCGCCCGCAGCCGAAAACACGCAGGCTTCTGGCAAGCGGCCCGGCAGGCCCAAAGCCAACTCGAAATCCTCGCAAACACCAGCCCACCCGATAGTCCCAAGTGCTGCGCCGCCTGCGCCAAGGCAAAGCACGCTGACCGATAAGAATGCCAATATTCTTGGAGCTGCCCCTCTCTCAGCTCCCGGATCACTGATGCCCAGTGGAGAAGTCCCGAAACCTGCAGCATCTGCTGCACCATCCGCTCCGCCCAAAATTCTCCAGTTCAACCCTAAGACGGGCACGATTGGGTCGCCTCCGAAGCCGAAACCTGCAGGGCATGGACAGCCAGGCTCCGCAGAGAAGCCCGCAAAGCGTGGCAGAAAACGCAAGGGCCAAATGCTCCGCGTGACCTACGGGAGCGATGAAGCAAGGCGTATACGGATCGGTCAGAAAATACACGAAATTATTCATGACCTGGCACGAATGTACGCGAAAGACGAAACAAAGAGCAAGAAAAACGATTCACTGAGGCAAATACCACCGTCAGCACCAGCACCAGCACCAGCACCAGCATCGGCACGAACACCAGCACCGAAAGAACCATCAGTCAAGAAACAGTCCGCCAATGCACAGTCGAGAAGCACTCATCCCTTTTTCCTAGGCAAGCCCAAGGCTGCGGAAGATGGCTTGGAGGATACGACACAGCAAACACCGGGATCCTCAGCCAAGCGCAATGCAATTTTCACTTCCACCCCACGCTCGACTGGCCAAGGACGACAGCCATTGCGAAAAGCCGGCCCTCCACAGTTTGGCCTCGGCCCAGGCGGCCTCAAAGTCCCTGGGGCACAGCACCCGGCGTGGCCCTGGAAGGGCACTGTCCACGTGCGTGACGAGCATCCTGTATCACTTGCCAATTGCGACATCATCAACGCCTCTTCATTGAGTCAGAGGAAGGCCAAGGGTCAAGAGATTGCATTGGGCCGAGACGAATCCATTTTGAATCGCATCGAGTCAGACCTCAACGTCGACCAGCTGCACCACGAACTGAAAGCTTTGAATTTCAACGAATTTCGTCAACCACCTCCAACTCTGAGATTACCTGAGAGACATTTTGAAAGCGGCAAGAAGTTGCAGGCGAGAATATCCCAGGAGTTGGTGACACCAATTGGCAACAAAAAGACGCATGCGGCGGTTCAACACGCTTTCAATACCATCCGCACGACGTTGCCAGCGTTCGACCGGTCGACCTATGAGACGGTTGCCTGGGCACAGAAGTACGCGCCGCAGCTCTCCGAACGGGTCCTACAGAGTGGCCGCGAGGCCGAGCTTTTACGAGACTGGTTACAGACACTCAAGATCCAGGCTGTCGACACGGGCTCTGTGGCTGGTGCCAAGAGCAAGCCCGCCGCGGCCCCCAAGAAACGCCGTCGAAAGAAGTTGGATGACTTCGTGGTTTCCAGTGACGATGAGATGGACGAGCTTGCTGAGCCCGACGGGGTTGCGGATGCGCCGTCTCCAGGCAATGCAGGTCGCCCGAAGACCGTCATGAAGCAACACGCGAAGGACGGTTCACGACTCACCAACAGTGTCCTGCTCAGTGGGCCACATGGTTGTGGCAAGACAGCCGCGGTCTATGCCATGGCCAAAGAACTCGATTTTGAGATCTTCGAGATCAGCCCTGGTGCCAGAAGGAGTGGAAAGGATATATTGGAGAAAGTCGGCGATATGACACGCAACCACCTTGTGCAGCATCAACAGAAGGACGAAGCTGCAACCACTGAACCCACGGAAGACGAGGTATCCCGCGATCTGAAGAGTGGAAAGCAAGGAATGATGACCAACTTCTTCAAGCCGAAGCCCGAGAGCAAGCCTGCTCAAATTGTGCCCAAGACAGCACCCACAGAGTCCCAGCCGGCGACACCACAGCCTGCTAAAGACCCTCGTTCTTCCGGTGGGAAGTCACAGAAGCAGAAACAGTCGCTCATTCTGCTAGAGGAGGTTGACATACTGTACGAAGAGGACAAGCACTTCTGGGCGACTGTTATTTCCATGGTGTCTCAATCGAAACGCCCTTTCGTCATGACTTGCAATGACGAGAAGTCTGTTCCCCTTGCCAACCTCAACCTTCATGGCATTTTCCGGTTCTCGAACCCACCAAAGGATACAGCAGTCGACCTTCTGATTTTGATCGCTGCGAATGAAGGCCATGCTATCAGCAGGAAAGCCATCGAGGCCCTCTACGACTCGCGCAATCACGACCTCCGTGCGTCCATCGCAGAGCTCAATTACTGGTGTCAAATCGGAGTCGGGGACCCTCGTGGCGGCTTCAGCTGGTTCTATCCTCGATGGCCCAAGGGCAACGACATTGATGAGAACGGCGACGTTGTGCGCGTTGTCAGCGAAAACACATATCTGCCTGGCATGGGCTGGCTCGGACGAGACCCCATCGCCTCCAACTCGCATCTGAACTCCGCAGAGGAAGCGCAGCGGCAAGCGTGGGATTCGTGGTCTCTCGATATATACGACACAGAACATTCAAAGCAGGTTGCGAATTTGGCCCTTGCCACGAGGGCGACAGATTCGAGGCGACATCGCCTTGAAGTGCTGGAGGCCGCCGATAGCTTTGCACAGCTGATGAGCGACGCCGATCTGTGCTCCGATCACGCTTTTGCTTCCCAGTCGCTTCTACCTCTCGACACTGCCTCTCCCTCCCTACCCAGCAAGACCAAAGAGGATTTTGTCATTGGGCGGCAGCTTCTCGAGGTTTCGCCCCTGATGAAATACACCGACACGGCGGCTGATATTGCGTCAACCATGAAGGAAATGGCGCACACCCATCACGGCAATGCCACCGCAACCGAAAAGGGAGACTCTCGCCATGTCGATGAACCACAAACCGTGGCAGCTCTGCACCGAAACTTCAAAGACGCTCTCCAGGGCAGCCGACAAATCACGCGTGTCGACTACAGCGAGGCGTTCGATCCTCTTGCGCTCTCTGACAAGGTCATGCCAACCGGATATCTAGACCCTTCCATCTTTGACAGGACGATGAAGATGATTACGCTGGACGTTGCACCATATGTGCGGTCGATTGTGGCGTTTGATCAGCGGCTGCAAAGGGAGCGGGCGTCGAAAAGCAGCTTGGTCAGCGAGGGGGGTAAGCCGGCCAGGAAGCGCGTTCGCAACACACGCAGTGCGTACTCGGCTCTCGAAGGCGGATCCCGGGCAAGCACGAGAAGAGAAAAGTACTTTTCGGCCGACGTCAACCCTCACCTCGTGATGCACACGGGCGGTGAGGGATGGGGCGAGCTCGGTCTGGCGTGCGAGGAGCAGGAGCCGGTGGCCGATGACCAGGGTAGTCTGGACCCAAGCTCGGACGTGGATGTTGGCTGTGAATGAATGAATGACGTATTTCTTGACGGGATATTAGCCATATATTTTGGGCGGAGGCCATAGCTGAAATAGAACTGGTAATCTGTGCTACAGTGGGCGATGAGACGTCGTGATAAGCTCAAAGCATGCCGCGCTTATCGGCTTACGGGGACTGCCTAGAAACGAAGACACTGAACCAAGCGATGCACAGTACGGTGTCTCAGACGCATGTCTAAGGCCTAGAGGCAGGGACCTGGCTTTGTCTCAGGGCAACCGGGGTTTTCTTGGAAAAAAAAGACGGCCAATATAAGACCAGAGCGAGTAGCCATCCTAGGCCGAGTCGGCCGTTTCTACGATAGCCTGTTTGGTGTTGGTGGTCAGGGGCCTATGGATGAATTCAGGGACCACGACTGAGGCCCAGCCTCTGTCTGAGTGCCCACTCGGCGGATAGGAAACGAGCGGGTGTGATGCGCAGAAACGTTGGTGCGCTTGCAAGCGACGAGCAGCACCAAAAGGCCGCATGACCAGGGTTCATGCTGGACATGCGGGTGCTGGGGTTTGTCCCAGAACGCTGGGGAGCTGGGCAGAGGCAGGAAATGAGAGGGCTCTCGGTATCGTCGCTCAGCCAATCGAGATGGGGACAGCCGGGGAGAACGGGCACTTGGAATCCTGCCGATCGCGTCGCCAGGCGTGTGCCTGAGCGTCGGGTATATGTAGTCCCACGCCCAATCCTGCCCATGAGGTACTCGCTCATTCTAGTGGGAGAGGCAGGGTGCACGGGCCATTTCTTGTTTCCCGTCGCGCCTGCCACGGGCGCATTTCTATATTTACATCATCGTGCATGGGTTTCACGTTCCGCGACGTTGGAGGAATCCAAAGCAGGATCCGGGGTGGATCGCAGGCCATCGCCCTGCTCCAGGCGCCTCCCGCTCGGCCTCCCCCGTGGACTTATGGACTTGTGGACTTGGCCCAGCCACGGCCCGTCGACCGTCTCCCAGGCAGGCGCTGGCTGGTGTGTCTCCTGAAGCCGCGCGCATTGACGGGAGGAGGGAGCTTACCTGGAGGTGGTGTGTAGCTACCTGCCTGAGCTGGCACTCACACACCCACAGCCACGAGCTGCCCGGGCCGGGTATCACGATCCTCCTGACGTCCCTCCAGTCCTCCAGTCCATCGCTGCGTAATGGATGCGTGACATGGCCCAGTCCTGGCTCAGGTACACACCCTGGAGGCGGCTGCCAGCCGGTACTGCGTAAGCCAAGAGATTCCGTACCTGCCCGCGCCTGCTGTCTGCCTTCCCGTGGGAAGCGCCTGCCGTCAGCCATCACTCGTCCCCGTGCGGTTAAGCTGTTGGAGGCTTCCCCTTTCGGCCAGCTCTCAGGGTCATCTTCTAAGACCTCCTAGCCCCGACCCTCTCGCCTTGCTTTCTATCTCTCCTTTGCTTTGCTTCCCCCAAGGCTGGTCTTCTTGGTTTCCCTCGTCCCTTCTACTCCCCGCCGCTCCGTACCGCGGTCTGCCTCTCCTTGCTCATCCGCCGCCCCGACGTTTTTGAGACGCGTGGCTGGCCACCGCAACGAGAAACAAGAAACAACCAAGCGCGCAGGCGTCGTCTCCTTTGCCTTGTTTATCCGAAACGTCTTGCCAGCCCAAAGCCTCCATTTCTCACCATCCACGCACGTCCCTTGCTGCTCTTAGTAGCCTACCTGGCCTTGCATTCAATAAGCCATCACCCGCATACAACGTCTCTAGCGGAGACAGCTCTCTTAGTAACCCGCACTCTCATCTCGCCTCCCTTTACGACAGGTGTCTGTCCTGTCTACTATATCGTCAGAAACGCACATTCCGGATTCAACAGCTTCATCATGTCAGACGATGCGGGCCCCGGCGACGACATGCCCCACGACGTGCATCATGGCGCCGCGGCCCATGACTCTCATCACCACGGGCCAGCCGACGATTACGACTCCCTCTCTGACGGTGACTCAGATGGCGGGTACTATCGATCTCGGTCACGCGGTGGCCACCGCCGCTCCTCCCGCGGTCCCGACGACTACTATTCTTCCCGGCGCGAGCGCAGTCGGTCAGCACGCCGCCGCTCCTCATACGACAGCAGTGGCAGCGACGGAGGCTCCCGCTCCCGCTCTCGATCGCGCTCCCGTTCCGAGGCCCAGGCTAAGAAGATTGCGTCGAAGACGGCCAAGCTGACAGCCAAACAAATCGCCAAGAACAAGGCGAGAGAGGAGGAATTCGAACGCAAGCGTCTGAAGCAAGAGCAGGAAGATAACCAACCAGAACCGCCCCCGGGGCAGCCACGCGTGGTGACGTTTGGAAGACCCGGCCCTGCCAACACAGTCGCTACCTCGCTCGTCCTTTTCGCGTCCATTGGTGCCGCAGCCTACGGCATCAACAAGGGCTGGAATAAGGTCATGGACAAGGTCGACAGCCACCAAGAGAAACAGGAGATGTACCATCGCAAGAAGGGCCGAGAGGATGTCGATGAGCACCTCAAAAAGATTGGTCGCCGACGCGGTAGCGAGGACCGGGAAAGGGGTGGAAGCCAAGAGCGGGGGGGCGGCGGCGGCGGAAAGGAACAGGGCTACCAAAGAAACTCGTTTCCCGCCCTTGAGGCCGGTCCTGCAGGCAGGATGCTCCAAGATGCTCGCCTGATGCTCGAGGCGCCACCGCCCCGTGACATTGACTACGGCTCCGGTCCCCTGCCGCCCCTCAAAAGCGCCATGAAGAAGCCGCAGCAAAAGGCCCCGAAGGCTCCGGCTAGAGCGAGGTGGTATGTCGATGATGAGCCCGAGGAGAAGCAGGGCGGAGGTGGTGGCGGTGCCCGTCGTGAAAGGCGCTATGTCGACGATGAGGACGGGAGCAAGGGTGAGGGCAAGGGAGACCCGCGCTATGAGCAGCCCGAGCGCCAGATGGTGCGTGTGCCTGTCTACACGTACGGCGGCGGCAACGGAGGTGGCGGCGGGTACGACTACTACGACCTTGGGCGGTCCGACTCGCGTGGTGGTGGCGGCGAGGACCGTGGCGGTCGAGGACAGCCGCGCCGAGGCGGGGGCGGGGGCTATGATGATGACGAGGGGGGATACGGAGGTCAAGGGGGCAGCGCAGTGGTGGTGGTGGTCAGGACTACGGCGGTCCAAGAGGACCGCGAGGTGGCGGCGGACAGGGTCGTGGTGGTCCGGGTAGAGATCAAGGCCGCCCGCGCAGGGATCCTCGCGACTATAGGGTTCCTCGGCGGGAGGTTGACCTTGACGATGTCGAGGACTGCTGGGACTTCGAGGAGTGAATGGCTGGGCAGGGTCGTGAGTACTGTGCGGATCCGGGCCGAGGTGAGGCGTTCTTGGTGGCAAGTTGATTATTATGGTCTTCTCATTCTCTCTGTGTATGGTCAGATTCGCTCGATCGAAGGGGTGCTTCGGTGCTGATGGAGAACTGCAGTCACCACTCCCGTGCCGGGCTTGTTGAATAGTCGAAGAACATGTAAATCAGATATCAAATGTGTACTTGCGAAAGCAAGCAGACGCTCTCGCGGCTGTACCGAGTTTTTTGGTCGACACCGTGTATTGATCGGAGGCTGTGGATCTTCCACGCCGGTAGTTATCCTGCATCTGGGCAGATCCTCTCCGCGAGCCAGGGTTGTATCGGCCTATTCACAACTAAGTATGCCATATGGCCGCTCACTTGGGAAAATATGCAAATCACCAATTCAGATACATAGCGCACAGGGCCGTCAGAGTAGCAGTTCTGCACGCTGACTCCACGCAGTTCCTGGGCTGGGCAACGAGAGAACACCGGTAGGTTTTTCCCGGTCATTGTTTGACGCGACTTGATAGACATTAGGTGTAACATTAAGACGTAATCTCGTAAACTCTATCTAGCAACTCATTGCGGTGTCTGGCTCTAGTTGGCCTCCGGAAAGGCCTCGTACCTCTTGCCGACAAGGGTGCCGTTCCCGAGGCCCTGGTCGGCGTAGATGGTGAGTTGGTCGGTCGAGTTCTTGTACTGGACGCCGCACTGCTCGGTGAATCCCGTGAATTTCTCGACGCGGCCGCGCACGTAGTCCTGGAAGCCGGTCCTGGTGCAGCTGGTGCCGGGCCCATCATCGCAGCCGGGCAGCGGCTGGGGCGAGTTGTTGACCAGAATGCGGTAGTACTCGCCGTCCTCGAACCCGTGGCTCCCAGAGCAGTCGAGACGCTCAATCGCCAGGTTGCCCAGGAAGGGGAGCAGGTTGGAGCTCTTCCAGGCACGGCGGTGGTTGATACGGTCCAGCGGCATGGTGTCGTTGATTGTGGCCTCGGAGCCGCCGTACTGCGAGTTGTTGAACAGGCCCATGGCAACAACGACCATGGGGGGCAGCTCGCGGTGGGTGAAGCTGATGTAGAGGTCCTCGTCGGACTTGTCAGCGAGGAGGAGGTCGGCAGTGGCGTTCAGCCAGGGCAGGCCAGCGTAGCCGGCGACCGGGCTGCCGTAGCCACTGTTGTAGTGGTACATGATGTCGGAGGTGTACTCCCAGCCCAGCCAGTCGTCGGGGCTGAAGAGGTCGAGGTTGCAGAAGGGAGAGGCGCCACGGATGACGGTCTCGTACCCGCAGACCTCCATCATGCCGAAGACATCGTTGGAGGTGAAGTTGAAGGAGGGGGCGGCGGCATTGAGGCGGGCCTTGATCGGCTTGGTGAACTTTTCCAAGTAGGTCTTGGTCTTGTCGCTGCCGGCGGCGCCCGAGTAGGCGGGGCAGGCCTTGTAAGGAGTCAGGCTGTTGGCGCCGGACTCTTTGGATTCGTAGATGCTGAGGACGCGGATGTCGTCGTCCTCCTTCTCGAAACCACGGGCCAGGGCCTCGGCCGACTTGACGGTGCGCTCGGCAGACGAGGTCCAGACGTGGGCGGGCAGGCGCAGGTTGGGGTAGCGGAAGGACAGGGAGACGCCGAGCTGGGCGGCCTCGAGTTTGCCGACACGGGTGAGGAGGGAGATCTCGGCGTCGCTGATGGGGGCGTCCCAGCCCTTGAGGAAGCTCAGGGAGGGGATGGTGGACCAGTCGATGTCGGAGTTGTTGTGCAGCTTCTCGAAGAAGGGCTCGATATACTCCTCGTAGTCGAAGTCGTTGGCGTAGATGGCGGCGTGGCGGCTGAGGTAGGCGGCGCGGGCGGGCTTGCAGCCCTGGGGGCTCAGAGGGGAGACGGCGGGGTCTTTGGGCTCAAAGTAGGGGGCGTTCCCCGCGAGGTGCTCGAGGGGGTTGAAGGAGTAGGTTGAGTAGAGGGCGTTGGTTGCCGAGGCGGCGGTGCTCATGAGAGCGACGGCGACGGGCAGAGCCAGCTTCATGCTGGGCCTGGAGGGGGTAGAGGAGCCAGACATTGCGCCGGGTGGAAGTAGTCGGCGGCGAGGACCGACGAGGCTGTGCGAGGTCAGGACGGTTGGAGGGGGGTGAGGACAGGACAGGCAGGCCAGGAGGGAAAGGGGGAGTCTGGTGCGGGATGGCCCTGGCGTGGTGTTTATATCCAGCCATCTCGAGCCATCATGTCGACCGAGCCCCGGTGGTGCGCGCATCGTGGGGTCGATCGGTTGAGGAGCAACAGGTCCGCCGCTGGGACGGTGGTCCGATGGGTTACGGATCCATAGGTACGGGGCCCTGTCATCATCCAATGCCGGCCCGTGTTCTACGAGTACCACATACGCGTATACCTACCTCATTACCTGGGCGGTGGTGACAGGAGATTGAGAGGCGGGCACCAGCAGGGCACCAAGCAAGGCACCAGCAGGGCTAGGCCGACGCTATGCCGGAGTGGCGCGTTTCCCCGTAAAGCTTGTCCGGCGCCGATTGGGCCCCGGCCCGGGATGTTGACATGTCCCACGTCATAGCCAGCTGCAGCGCCGCAGCCCTGCCGCGACTGCCCCATATCCACCGCCGGCCCCTGCCTCCCTGCCTTGTTCCTGCCCTGTTTTCGATGGCTTTTTCGCTCTTCAGCTTCGTGCACGTATCCGGTCTTGCCCTGCCATTCGCAGCCATTTCTACGGATAACCGGCAGGAACCCCTCCGGTATGCGGGATATCGAGATCGATACATGTACCTATCCAATGTACAGTACATAGATACCTTGCATTACTGATCTGGCCACCTGCCCGATCGCCTTGGTTGCAATGAATGGATATGAGTACTCCCCTTCCGTAGGTCCCTTAGATACCTAGTATAGGTAGTGATGTCGCTCAGTACCTGCATGACTGGGCTGACTTTGACCACCACGTGGATCAACGATACCTCAGTACTCGTAGGTACGCGCACTGATATGTGAAACTTTCGAACGTCGTTCATGTCATTGGAAATCCATGTCCGGTCTGGTCGTCTCCCGTTAGAAGCACTGGCACTTGCCAGGTGTACTCGTACGAGTCAGGGAGGCGGGCGCGACCACCTCAGTAGCGCAGCGTTGTGAGAAGCTGGTCTTCTTAAATTGAGGCTGATTCATAGGTTGGTGCTGCATCGGCTTTGTAAAGGCGCGCTTGGGGCAGTGGAAGGGCCGGCTTGGCTTGGCTTGGGAGGGCAAGTGCACATGGCCTGAATGTAACGACGGCAACCTCCATCGGATTTGATCCATTTGATGTCTCGATGTTGTCGCCGGCCTGCCCCGCAAAGACCGTCCCTCCACAACATCCGCTCGTGCCAACTTGATCTACAGCTTCGACTTGGACGCAACACAGCCCAAGGCTCCGGCAATCCCATGCCCACGTACGAGTAGTCGGGACACCCCCAGTGGCAAACCAAACCCCTGCCACCGATCGGTCTGTTTGCAGGTCGATCTCCCATCCTGAGCCCGCCCGCGAACCCCTCGCCGACGCTGTCCCGGAGACACGCGCTCCAGCCGCCCCCGATGCCCCGCACATCCGTCGCCGAATTCCGCGCCCTGCTCGGCTCCAGCAGGCGGGTGCTGGCCCTTTGCGGCGCCGGCCTCTCCGCCGCCTCCGGTCTGCCCACTTTTCGCGGCGCCGGCGGCCTCTGGCGCAACCACGACTCGACCTCGCTCGCCACCCCCGAGGCCTTCGCCGCGGACCCGGCCTTGGTCTGGCTCTTCTACGCCTGGCGCCGCCACATGGCCATCAAGGTCTTCCCCAATCGCGGCCACTATGCCCTCGCTGCTCTGGCTGCCGCCAAGATGGACGGCTTCATGTGTTTGACCCAGAACGTCGACGGTAAGTCGAGCTCTCCTCATCTCGCCATCTCCATCCCAACTGACTCGGCCCTGCGCCTGTCTACGAGTAGGCCTCTCTCCTCGCGCGGGCCACCCACCCGACAACCTCCACCACCTGCACGGCTGTATCCTCGATGTCAGATGTGCAAGTGAATGTGGCTACAGTGACCGCAGCAACCTGCGCGACCCTCTGTGCCCCGCCCTCGCGCCCGCTGCCGATGATTTCCCCGCGGACCAGGTCATGCCACTGCTGGATCCCAACCAGCCCGTCCCGGACATCAAGACCCCAGACCTGCCCCAGTGCCCTGGCTGCGAGAAGAGCCTGCTGAGGCCCGACGTCGTCTGGTTCGGCGAATCTCTGGACGAGGACATGCTCGACCGCGTGGATCGCTGGCTAGCCGACGGGCCGATTGACCTGATGCTCGTCGTCGGGACCGCAGCTGCCCTGACGTCGGCCAGCCACTACATCCGTGTGGCCAAGAGACGGGGCGCGGCCATCGCGGTTGTGAACATGGACCCAGGTTCGGCTGCCGAGCTGTCTCGCCAGGACTTCTTCTTCCAGGGCGACGCCGCCGAGATCCTGCCGCAGCTCTTCGAGGGCGTCGTCGGGAAGATGGACGCGCAAGGTAACGCCGCCTAGTTTTCGTGCTCGCTAGGCGAACGCGTTGGGCACTCCCAACCCATTTGGCATCGTTGCGAGAACCCGACCGCAGCTCGCGTGTTTCATCCCTGCCGGCATGACCACATGAGGCTGGTTTCGTTGGTCATGCAATCAGCGGTTATGAGTCCCACATTGAGCCAACAACAGCCCTGAGTGTGTATGATCTTAATGAGTCTGCGAAGGTGTGACCTATTTTGTTATATTTTGTTGGTCGCCAAATCTGGATTGTAGCCGCCAGGCTAATCAAACGCAGGGAGTGTTGGGGCTTGGGGGCTTCGGGTTGGCACTAACAAACTCCCGTCCCCCATCCAGCCAACAGCGACTATCTTGTCTCGACATCCCTCGTCCTTGCCATGCGAAAACATGGTACTATTTGCGGCGGATGACTTTCAAAGGCTTTTGGCCTCATGGCGACACATGCGGGATTGGCCGGGGGCTGTTGGTTTAACAGGCCACGTGCGCACAGGCACTCTCACTCATACGACCGAGAGCGAGCATTTGAATAAGTCCGTGCCGTGTCCTAGTTAGGACTTCGAAGGCCCCCTCCTCACCCCTGAACGACACGAATGTCAACCATACAAGCGCAGCATGGCCAAGGAATTGCGGTCACTCTCAATCATATCCCTGGCCCCGCTGCAGCTGAACCAGCTGGCCCATTTTGCCCAATTTGGTGACACGGTCCCCCCGAGCCTTGCAAGCCTGGATCGGTCGAAAAAGCAAAACCCCATCACGAGTAGTTGTACTGCGAGCCTGCCCCTCCTTCTCCAGACTCTCATAAGAGTACTCGTACGCAGTATAGGAGCCCACTCCTGCCAGGGTCGCGAGCCCGGCCAGACTTGTGTGAACAGTCTCAAGGCTGTGATGCAGCGGAGGACAGGCATGGATGGCTGGGCACGCTGGGCTAATATGAGCCAGTTCCGTGGGCCATGGTGGGGCAGCCCATGGGCACCCACGGGGCGCACAGGGCCACGAGTAGTACGGGTCCATTCGCGGTCGACGACGCGTACGAGGTGCCACGCCACAGAGATGACAGTCGCGTGGTTCCTCGGGCACAATGGGAGACTGTGTGACTGGTTGGGACCCTTCTGGTCTCTGATGCATACGAGTACTTTCTTTCTTCGACGACAGTGTCCAACCAACAGCGTACCTTGGCGCGACCTGAGCCGCACACGGCCGTCGTCGGATCATCGTTTGCAAAGCAAGTTCAGGCCCCATGTCGCTTCTGATTAAACTCGGAATAGGATTACGGCTTACCATACCAAGCCCAGCCTAATGGCAGCACGTTTCCCAGGCCAAGGATTCGCGCCCTTGTCCCAGACTGCCGAACCCGAGTTCTAGACTCGAGAAAAGTCGTTCCTGGCTGTGCCGGGTAGATGGGGAACTGGCAAGGCGACGTGCCGCCGAGCCATGAAGCTGCCGAGCAGACAGGCACGCAGTTCCAGGGACCCGGCAATAGCAGCAACGATACGAGGAAGGGATCAGAGCCCCGGCTCCTGGCTCGGCAGGGCCAGGCATAAGTTATGAAACTGCACAGGCTTGAGGGATCCGAAGTTGGTCACAAATCACAGGTGTGCGGCCTGGTCAAGCAACGCGATTGGAGCGACAAAGAAGGGCTTCTGCATAATCGTACTTCACCCAGCAGCGTCTTTGTTCCTCTGCCCTACTCGTATAATAACTACCGCATCCCGCTCGCTGCGACTGTCGATCCCTACCCGCTCTTCTTTTCCCCGTAGCCCTTTCGCAATATCGAACAATCCCCATATTCCCATCTCGAAACTGCTGCACCCCCAGTCCGCTCATCTCGAGAACCCCACGCAGAGCAGCAGGAGGACAAGGAAAGAAGAACAAGATGCAGTTCACCAGCTTCACTGCCACGCTGGCCGCATGCCTCGCCCTGGGCGGCGGCGTCGAGGCCGGCCGCATCCCGGCGGTGCTGGCGCGCTCGTCGTCCCTGCCCCAGGGGGCCAGCGTCGAAGGCAGCCTCGGCGAGTCGATCAGCGGCGCCCGGCCCGGTGCTGGCATGATGACCCTCCAGGAGATCTGCCCGAGCACCGGCAACACACGGCTGTGCACCGACAACGTGCACTGCTGCTCTGACGACAAGCCTCTGTGAGTTCTATTGCCTGATATTTTCCATCGTTGTGGTGGTTTTTATTTCCAGGGGGCGGCCCGTCCAGAAAGCTAACCGTCTGCCACACAGGTGCTGTCCTCAGTCCGACCCCAACCAACCGGCCCTGTGCTGCCCGGAGGGCTTCCCGACGTGCGGATCCGATGGCAAATGCTACGTCCCGTAGGTGTCTTCCCCTTCCCCCCTCCTCGAAGGTGAACAAGACTGACCATTTCTATAGCCAAACCTGAGCGTTGCGCGGGCGATCAGCGTCTTTTCTCAGGATGGGCGAAGCCGAAGAGACGAGCCTTTGGGTCTCGGCGTTGGGGTAATGTGGTGGCAGCGGCCCCTTTTGTTGGTGTTTCGTCTTCAAAGATTTTTTTTCTTTCTCACATAAATATTTTTTCTTTTCTCTAATTCAAGCCTTCAATACGCTTCATGGATCGTCCGAACTTGGAAATTCAGTGACCCCACGGATGCCGTATCTACAGAGCTGAAGTCGCAATGGCGGCATCTCAATAATCCCCGCTCTGCCATTACGCGACGAGCCCGGCCAAACGACAACACAAGCCGGGCATCGCATCAAAAAAGAAAAACAATCAAAAAAATAGCCCTCGCTCGGTCTGGCATAGACTTTGTCCGGGGGATGCTTTCTTCCCCACCGATTGGACCCTCTCCGGAAGAGGGTAGCTACCTACTATATGAGCGCGGCATCCTTCGGCTGTTTCATCCGGAGCCGTCGCAGCCTTTCTCCGTCCCACGAGGCACCCCCGGTAAATAGGAATCGTCGAGACGGGTGGGGGCCAGGCCTCTGGAACGCTTGGCTTCAGTCTTGAGAAGCCACGATACGCAAGCGCTTTCTTTCCTGGCACCGACGCATTACGGCCGAAGAGAGAGAGGGAGATCATCCCATTTCCGTTCGCATGCACCAGCGGTATAAATCAGCTCGTCCAAGTTGATTACTAGATGAGTCAACGCCCCATGTTTCCGGTACGAGATTATAATCGTCCGGGGGAGAGGGCCCCAGTTACTGCCTGGTCTTTGGTCGCGGGGCTTCCTTTTGCATGCCCTGGTTGGCCGCCTTCCTCTTCGCCAGACGCGTACAGTGCCAGACTAGACTGGCCGGCCCCCTCCGGCCGATGACAGCAGCATAAGCTACGCCCCCAACTTTGCCAGCCGGGCGATGGCCGCGAGGGCCTCGTCGCGGACCTGCCTCGTGATCTGCGCCGCCGTCGACCGCTCCTTGATCAGACCGACCCCGGTGCCGCTTGGTGTCGGGGAAGACATATTAGCAAAGTCTTATGATTATTAAACTCGAATTCGAAGGGAGGGGTGAGGGGGGGGGACCAAGTGAGGAGGGAAGAAACTTACGACCAGACGACCATGCGGGAATTGTCGCCCGACTGCGCGGCGTCCTTGAACAGCCTCGAGTTCTCCTCGAGCGGGACGCCGGCGGCGTGGTCCTCGTAGGAGCGGGTGACGATGGCGCGCCCGTCGTACATCTCGGGCCAGAAGAAGTTGCCCTGCACGTGGTCGTGGATGTATGCCCTACCGTAGCCAGCAGCGTGGAGGAAAGCATCTTGTCAGCGCCGAGTCTCGACGCCACGCGGGAGAAAGGGGGGGTGTGGGGGGGGGGGGGGGGGGGTGGGGCAAGGGGGGGCTTTCTTTCTTCTCTTGGTAGACTCACTTTGCCGTGGTGCTGCCGCCGTCGGACGTGGACACGATGGCCTCCTTCTTGACCTCGGCGAAGCGAGACTCCTCGGCGACGAGGTACTGCAGCAGAGGGGAGTTTCGAAAGTTAGCACGCCGTTCTTAGCGGGAGCAACACCACAGAGCGAACCAAAAGGGGGGGTAAAGAAAGAAGGAATGAAACTCACCCTGGTCCCCAGCACAGCGGCCTCGGCCCCGAGCGCCAGCGCCGCCGCCACGCCTCTGCCGTCCGCGATCCCGCCCGCGGCCCACACCGCGACCCCCCTGTCCGCCGGCCGGCCGGCGGCGGCGCGGTCCTCCGCCTCCTCCGCGGGGGGGAACTCGGCGGCCAGCATGTCGGCGACCTCGGGGGCCAGGCTGACGACGCCGGCGCCGCGGGCCCACTGGTGGCCGCCGGCGTCGACGCCCTGGGCGACGACGATGTCGGCGCCCGCGCGCGCGGCCTCGCGGGCCGCGGCCACGCTGCCGACCTGGACGGCGACCCGGAGGCCGCACTCGGCGCCGCCCGAGGCCGCGAGGGCGGCCACGGCGTCGGCCAGGACGCTGCTGTTGTTCTGGCCTTGGCCCTCGCCGCCGGCGCTGCTGGAGCTGGGAGGGGAGGGGGAGGGGCAAAGAGCCAGACGCAGGCCGGGCGGTGGCGGCGCAGCAGGGGTACGAAGGCGGCGCCGAGGTCGGAGGCCGAGTCGCCGAAGAGCAAGACGCCGACGCCGACGGGGAGCACGGATTGGGCGGCGGCGGGGTTGTGGAGGCCCAGCTGCTCGCAGACGCCGGAGAGCTCCGAGTCGAGGCGGGCCAGGCCGGCGGGGGTCAGGTCGGCGCCGGCTTGGAGGAAGCCTGCGGTGGGTGTCAGTAGGTAGGTACGGTGGGGTCTCTATCGGTCTTGCCTTGACTGGGCAACAAGGGGGAAGCAGGAGGGATGAAGGACGGAAATCAAGAACCAACCCAGACCGCCGGCTTTGGTCACCTCGGAGACGAGCGTCTCGTTGGTGATGCCGCCCATGGGGGCGCTGACGAGGAGGGGATGCTGGGTGCCGGGGAACCAGCCCTGCATGCGCGTGGCGGGGCGCAGATTGTCGACCACCCTGCCGTTGTCGTTGTCGGCAGCGGCCATGGCTTGCTGCTGCCTCGTGCGCGGTGAGGGGGCGGCGGTGGAGCGATGGGAGGTGTATGAAGAAGTGGGTGGTGTTGCTGACGACGACAGGACTCGAGGATGTACCTCTCGATGTCGATGTACCTCTCGATGCTGATGTCGATGTCGATGGCGATGTAGGCTGTTACCGGGGTGCCTGGGCGAGTACCCGTACCTGACGTGTACTTCACCAAGTTGGAGTGGTGATGCGGGTGGTGATGGTGGCGGAGCGAGCTGGAGGCGGCGGGGGCCCTGCACATGTATTAATACTGGCCGCAGCCCCGGCGCAGCGGAGGCCATTCCAGCGGGTGCCGTCGCCTGCGTTCGCAGCCGCAGCTGTTGCAGCAGTGCCCGAGCACCAGACACAGTCAGGCTCATCCTGGTCGCTTGTTGCTACCTACCTATTCTATTCTTTTCTGCCGCCCCGATAATACAGTCAATCTCATGGGTGTACGTCGTCAGGCAGGAAAGACCGACCCTACGTCCGCTCCGGGCTTTATTCAGCAGCACCCGCCGGAGCAGCGCCCCGGCCGTCGGCAATCGCGGGTATACCGGGCCGGCGCGGCGTCGTCGTCTGCTGCTCCGGTCTGCGGCCGCCCCGCTCCCCCGGATTCCTCGGGCTGCCTTACCTACGAGTACATACCTGAATGCCCACACTTACATGTACCTCACAACGGGATGAGGAGGAGGAGGAGGGGGAGGAGGCCATATGGATCCCCGTGACAAATCATGGCATCGTCCGGCAGACCAGACCTTGCCGGCGCTGTCTTCTCGAGTACGGGACATGACAAATCCAAAGCCGGCCCCCTCTTCCCTTGTTGTGCATCTCCGAGGAACAGAGATCGACTCACGTCGCGCGTGTATTAAACCGAGTCCGCGTGAGAGATACCACTTCTCGTCGCAGGCGGCAATGACGACCGCGGCAACGCCCGCGAAGCCAAGCTGGCGTTGCCATCATGTCTTCGGACACCGCACTCGGCCTCTCGTCGTCCACTATGCCACTATACCCGGGTTCCGGCATGGTCGGCAATGTGAATGTAGGCCAGCCACTGCTTGTCCGCCCGGGATGGGAAACCCCATACTCAACTAATGCTCGGACATCGCCTGTACCTTGACTCGAATATGGCATCGACACCCCCTCCCCCGCAGCGAGTGGCTGCAGAGACCTGCTCGCTCTTTGCCATCCCGATCTGTCAGCAACATCTTTACCTCACTGCTGCATGCTTTCTCCGCATGGCCGAGCACAATAAAGATGAATCCGACAGCATTGCTGCACTTCGTCCTGCCTGGGTCGAGGCCACTGTTGCCAGTGCTCCTGATGCGTCGATCGAAGAGAGATACAGCTCTGTGTCAGATACAGCTCTGTGTCAGATACAGCTCTGTGTCAACTGGAAACCAGCAAGACCACACGCAAAAGATGCTGTCAGAGCCCGCAGAGCCCAAATCAACATATACCCGGCTGGCTGGCTGGTTGCCTGTGACGTGACGAGTCATGACGAGGTCGAAGGGGGGGACAGGCGTGACACAACTGTCAATCTGCCATCGTCCCGAAACTTGCGAAGACGCCTTGAAAGAACTCGCCGCCTACATGGCTCCGTGAGGCCGCGCCCTCAGTATCCCAATCCCCCGTCACTCACTTTCTCCCTCTCTCTCTCTCTCTCTATCCCTCTCTCCTTTTCTCTCTTCCTCCGATCTACGACCCAGTTCGCGAGCACGGCGACGGACTGGTCGAACTGCTCCACGAGGAGAGCGCCGCTTCGCGTCCTCGGGCCGCCCACAACTGCCTCGCCCCGCTGCTCCCTTCCTGCGTGCCATCAGCTCAGCCAGGGGTTCGCTTCCCAATCCTGACCCTGCCCCTCCCCCGAGAGAGGAAGCGGAGTGGAAGGGGGGGGGGGGGGGGGGTGTGGGGAAACGGACCTGGAGTCTCCGGGCAAGAGAGCAGTGCTCGATATTAGGGTGACAGATTTCTGATGTCACATACAGAAACAAGAGAGAGTTTCGGAGATAGGAGAGGAACAGAGAGCTGCCCCAGTTCGGGAGTTCCAGAAGCAATTTACACACGTGAGGAGAACCACCCTCTTTGTATCGCCACACAACACCAGCAAGGCGAGGTGATGGCCGAAGACATTCCAGTTAACGCAGAGGAATTTCCTATCGCGAACCGGGTTTCCGGGGAGGGCTGGGTGTAGTATGGCGCGTGGCGTCAGGCAAACGACTGGGCGAACCCCGGCGTCTTCAGCCCTAAAAACGGCCCTCGCCTGAGAGGAGCCGAGGGGCGCGTCGCCGAGGCAGGGGAGGATCTGATTCATTACTCCGTACTTATGGCTTTTATTTCGGTGAGCTGAAAGACTTCCCGGCTTCTTTCTTTACAGATGCGACGGGGAGCGTCATCACACGACGATGATGATGACGATGACGGCTTGGCCTGTCTGTCCCCCACGAAGTGAGAGATGCGCCGCATATGCGGTGGTGGCGGCAGCGGCGGGAACCTTCGCCGTGCGAGAAGCGGACACCGCATGAAGCCAGGCCTACTCACCACTACACACGTACGCGACATTCTTTTCACTTTGTTGTAATATTTTCCCCTGGCCGAGCACCTGTGAGTTTCCATTTCTATCCCTCCGCTGGCCCCGGAAGTTGCAGAGTGAGTCTGCTGCGGACCAAGGAGCCGAAGGGGAAGAGGGGGCGGGCGTGAGTCGAGTGGACGAGAAGACAGGACAAATAAAAAATACCCGTCAGCTCGCCTGCAAGAACGGCCGCGAGACGTGGGCTGCACGCAGCTGAGGACGGACCAGTGTCACTGACTTGACCGACTGACTGCCTGCTGACAGTGCTTCCTTCGTGTTTCTTCCCCCTGGTTTCCGGCCTCGCTGGCCTTCTGCTCAAGCATGCATGCTGGTTTCCCTCGGCTGATCTGCTCCCAGAACTACCTACGTAACTCGACAAGTAAGGTGGACATGGCGCCCTGGCGATGATGGTCCGCGGGCTGATGCAAGGCGGCCGGCTGGGCAGCCTCCGTTGCCAGTTCAGCTCCCTTGCCTTTATCTCACTACATACCTGCCTACATCATGTTATGTGTGTATGCTCGTAGTACGTATGCAGGTATGTATGTAAGTAAGTGTGTCTGTAGGTATGTAATAAGCTGACCGTCCAGCCAGCCCGCCTTTTGGGATTCCTGGGGGGGCTGTGCTACGCTGGGCTTCCTGCCCTCATCACAGTGCTTCTGGCGGCACCCGGATACCGTGGAAACTTCGTCAACACCTTACCTTGGGTGCTCGTACGAGCGACCCCCGGCCGGCCTACCAACCAACCGCCTCCTTGCCTTGACCCGAGCGACAAGCAACCAGCAAAGAACGGCGGCGGCGGCGGCGGCGGAGGAGGAGGAGGCGGAGGAGGCGGACGAGAGAGAGGAGGGGAGGGGAGGGGATGGAATGGCCTCGGAACGTACGCGTGCGACAATCGGCAGACATTGTGGCTTGCGTCCAAGTGCACGCATCGGGGGGAGAAGAATAGGTGTAGAGAGAACATGTCACGGGCCACACAGACAGACAGCCAGACAGACATAGAGACAGAGAGACAGGCAGGCAGACACAGACAAACACACCGATGCCTGTACGGGCGGCCTGCGGCGCACTCTGTGTGGCAGGGGCAGGGCGAATGAAGTTGCGATCAGGTTGTCCATGGTTGTTGCTTTGCACAACATCAACATTATGTTGGATAGGTCCGCGGCCCCAACCTGCGGCATGTTACCAACGCTGGATCCATGGATGTTGCTTTGCCCTTGTACAGTTACCTGGATAGGTAGGTACCTCTTGCCTCGCCCCATTTCACCCGCTCATTGAATAGCGCTCGCTCCCCTGCTCGGGTGTACTGTACAAGTACTCTCTCGTATCTCTCGCATGCAAGGCCGCCCGAGACGTGGCTGAGGCACGGTGTGGGGGTGGGCGGACCTTGGGCACTGTGCTGCACCCGTGTCGCTTCCAGGCTCCAGAGGACGATGCGGCGATAGAGACCTGCGGTACTGGGTCGAGTCGAACCCCTTTAGCCCCTCTTTGGGTGCCCGCTGATGTGAGGAGGAATATCATGCAAAGGGACGGCCGCGACGAAAAAGACTTGTACGCACTGAGGGGAGAAGCAGACGAACGGAAACACAGAGAGACAGGCGGAGAGAGAGAGAGGGAGAGCAAGAGAGAAGGCACAGTGCGGACCCCAGGAAGCCGAAAGCCCGGTACCTACGAGTTACGCACAAGTACTCGCGGTGCCTCGGCCGCCGTGGCTCACCCATCCAATTCCCTGTTGTCCGTATTGTGCAAGAGGTAATAAGTTAGGTAAGGTAGTAAATAACTCCCTGGGCGACAACTGGAACAGGGTGCGGCGAGGACGTTGATCGCATTCATCATCAAGATCATCAAGGGACAGAGATGGGATGAGAAGCTGATGGCCGGTTCTGCGATCAATTGAACGTAGCGCCGGGACGACTGTGCCGGCCACTCTGCAAAGATCCCGAGAGCTCGCGCCCACCCCATCATCATCACCACCACCACCATCATCGCTGCTCGTAGACGGCAATGATGAGCGAAGGCAGGCCGTGAGTGGATCGATTGAGTGTCTGACGTACGAGTGCACTCGTACCAGCACCAGCACCAGCACCAGCACCAGCACCAGCACCCGCACGACTCGACTCGACTCGACTCGACTCGACCCCTGGAGGCCACCTCAACTCTATTCGCGTGGCCCTCCCCACTGCACCCATGGCATGGAAGGCCGTCCGCCGATGGGCCCTCCGAGTAGAATCCCAAGTATCGGTACGGGCACCCCAGCGACCTCGAGTTTCCGCCCTTTCCTCCAGCAGTCGTGCACGTACCGTACACGAACAACGAACAACGAACAGGCTGCTGTACCGCCGGCTATAGAGGCAGCTCGGGCAAGCGGGCGGGAGACCGGCAGGGATGTCTGCCCGAGGTCCTGGTAATTGACCTCCCCAGTGGGCACATATGTAAAGTACCAGGTACATGTAGGTATGAACTCGTCTAAGGTACGTGGACGCAGAACAAAGCAGACCTCAGCCAAGTAGCGGAGGGAGGGAAGGGTCGATGGGCTCCTGATGTGTACTGGATGTATCTACTTGAGGTACTCGTAGACGGTCCCACTCCACTATCGAGAAGCAACACCATTCCCGAAATCTGCGGCCGACGGTCGTACCTTTACTTTCGAATATTCGGAGAGGAAAGACCGCACTCCTTTCCCCGCGCCTCACCACTCGTACTTCGAAATCCCGCCCCTCTCAAACGTCACGATCCGCGTGAATGGGGACAAGAAAGACCACCATGAGGAGAATTCAAGATTTCTTCGCGTCTCTTTCTCTCTCTCTTTCTCTCTCTCTCTCTTCGCTTTACGAGTACGCCACTGTGAAGATCAGCGGGGGGTGGGGGGAAGTCCATAACAAGACTTGATTGGACCCGAGCTGGATCTCTACCAGAGGGGCGGGCGGGCGAAGAAGATCCCGTCAAAAGGTCAAGAAACAAACATGGGACACCTTACTCGTACTCATGGTACTTGTGATTTACCTTTTGGCGGGGGGTTTCTGTCTATAAGGTAGAGAAGGGAGGCATATACCGGCGTTGACGGAGCGCTGGGAGTTTTTTTTTTTTTTTGTTTCAAAATAAAATAAAAAAACCTCCCACGGAAGGAGAGCCCGGCGCTCGGGTCTTCCGCTTCTACTTCTTCTTCCAGAAAAAAAGGCAATCCTCGCAGAAAACCACGCGCAATGGAAAAGAAAGGTAGCGCAGGAAAAGGCCCAGACCCGGAGCCGATGGATCGAAAAGCCGGCTGGCTGGCCGCGGGGGAGGGGGGGGTTCCAGCCATCGGGTCCGGTTCAGAGACATATCTGGGCAGGGCATGAGTACTCCGTGGACGTACCATATACCCGGGAAGCAAAACCGTGAGGTGGTCGTACGCGTAGCTGGAAAGAGAGAGAGAGAGAGAGAGAGAGAGCCATGCTACGGTCGGTCGGTCGGTCTGGTCCAGCGCCATTGGCTTGCCAGAGAGGGAGAAAGGGCGCGCCCGGGGGCGGGAGCTGGCCGACCTCGCAGTGTTTGTGATATGAGTGGAAGAGCTCATCGATGTCTACTGCCGTAATAACCTACCTGCAGGTTTCATCGATGCCGCATGCCGAGAGGGACACATAGAACACAAACACAGTCTCCCTCTTATCATCATATTCATCTTGTCCTGTCACCTCACACAAGTTGCCGGGCAGTCGGCGACAGACGCATGGGCAAGATACCTACTTGTTTCCGCCCGAGCACCCGTACCCTGTTCTGTCTGCGTCGTTTGCCCCGAGGCCGGGGGCCTCTCCCAACCGCGCGCCTGGGCCAGCAGCCAGCCAAGGGACGGAGACCGGCTTTTCTTTTGGTTTTCTTCCCATCGTTAGCGGGCGAATGGGGGGCATAACACAACAGCCCCATGTCGCGCCGTTGGGGGGCCCGATCATGGGACACCCCCCGAAAGCCGGCCGCGCCCGGTCAGGGGGGGCGGCGGGCTGCCACGGTGGCGCCGTATCATGAATAACCTGTTATCTAGGACTACCTACTACTCGTAATCGGAATCAGGATACCAGAGTTCGTTGCAAGTACTTCCCGATGGACAGTCAGCGCGAGAGGAACACCCCCTCCCCCCTCGCCTCGGTCTAATGAGAGAGCACCGAGACATGTAATGTACAGAAACGATTGGTATGTCACCGTCGCGAATTCCCTCAGAGAGAGAGAGAGAGAGAGAGAGAGAGAGAGAGAGAGAGAGAGAGAGAGAGAGAGAGAGAGAGAGAGAGAGAGCCCGGTACTCCGTAGAGACCGTGATCGTCCAGCTTCAAACCTGCTTCTCGGCTGAAGACGTCTGCTTGCGCTTTGTGGGAAAGAGGCTGACAAAGGATCAAGACTACCTTCGTGGCCGTGTCCAATGAAAAAAAAAAATGGAGGGAGCACAGCTAGCAGCGAAAAGGCGGGCGTCTCTGCCACAATCTCTGATGAGACAATGCGGACAGGGAGGGAGGCTCATTTCCTACCTACGAGTACCATGCCTACCTACTTACTCGCAAGTCTATTCTGCTACGAGTGCAAAGTTGCCTTTCTGGACTCCTCGGATGAGCGAGGAATCGTATGTACTTGCTCACCGGGCCAGCTGGCCCGGCTCTCTTTGCTTCTTCCAGCCCGTCTCGCTTCTCGAATAAAACACTTCTGGTGGAAAGGCCTCACCCGCACCAGACACTCGGAGGTACCACCATGTGGGCAGCTCCAGTGGGGGAAGCAATCATTGTCGATGACTGTCCAAGCAGGTACGAGTAGGCACAAGCCCGGCCGTCACGAGTATTACTCTTTGCATGGGCGGAGGTGAGAGGGGGGCTGCGAAGGAGCCGTTATTCTTTTCGCTGTAGTTATTGCTACTACGCGCAATATTCTCAGTAGTACTTGTACCTGGCCTTCGCCACGTCGCTCTGCCGAGCTGGAACCGAGTAGGGAAATGACGAGGTAGGCACGTAGGGTATCAATCCGGCTTTTTTCCACTCGTGATAAGCCATGCGCGGTTTTACGGGTTGCTGGTACACGCCCGAATTCCACGCGATTCTTGCCGTTGCTTTCATGTTGCTCTCGTGTCAGCGACAGTACCAGAATACCGTCACCCTATTGGACTGACATGCCGACCGACGAAAAAGGCGGGAGGCCCTGGGAGACGGAGGGAGACCTGGCAGACAGAGAGCGAAAGGAAAAGGAAAAATAGACAGGCGGTTCTGGTTGGCTCCTGAGACGCCCGCTGTTCCCCTCCCTGTGTACGCAGGGGTCTGCAGTGCGAGTTAAACCTGCCCTGTTGGTCTCGCCCCGTCATATTGTTTGTTGCCCCAGGGGCCGTCTTACGAGGATGGCCATTATTCACCATTTTGCCATGTCGCATGGCATTGCTGTTCCTCGCCTACTCCGTACATTGCGTGGCAACCAGGGGGGGGGCAGGGCCACAACTGCTCCGAGGAGCCCGACTCGAATCTGCCGAGTCTCCGTGTGTGATACTATCGTCAGTAGAGCGAGGCTATTGGATCCGATGCGTGCCCGCCCGTCTGAGCCCCCGTGGCTGTGGCTGCCTGGGCTACGAGTACCGGCTCCCGTACGCTCTCGTGCCGATGACCGCGCGCACACGCACACACACACACACACACACACACACACACACACGCGCGCGCGCAGGCATCCACACACACAAAGGTGCGTCTATCCACTCAGAGGTGTGGGTCGGTCTGGCCAATGCGCCTAGCACGAGTTCCCGCACTCGCCGGACGCCTTGCTGCCGTGTCGACCTTTTGGGGGCCACGGGGCGTAGGGGAGCACTGGGGGGCATGATGAGTGGTCACCAGCCGGTTGCGCGTGGGTCTTGGGAAGCGTTGTACGGAGGACCCGTACTGTTGCACTCGACCTCAGAAACACTTCTTCCTCGTCAGGAGTAGCCGGTCGGTCTTGCGCCGGGAGCCAACGGGCAGTCCAAGAATGCACGGCGTGTGTGCTTGTGCGCGCGCGCATGTGTGTGTGATTGCGTTCTTCTGGATCGAGTACGATCTGCCCTATCTGTCTTTGCTTGCTGCTGCTCAGGCAACACGACCCTTGGCTGAACCTTGGAGAGGCGCCGGTGGGGTTCCCATTACGCATGTCCTGGGGCTGACGATGCGCAGACAGGAGGAGGAGCAGATCAAGGACTTTCCGCGGCCGTCATGCTCCTCACGCCCGCCTCTCAGCTCATCGGTATTGATGCCAACCCGCGAGCGTGGTTGTTGTTCCCACCGCACTCTGACCAGCCTGCCGGCTCGGAGCTGCGACACATGGTGGTGGCCCCGGCTGTGGAGGGGCGTACGAGCATCCATTCGTACGGAGGTACAATTACGCATGCATACGTCCAAGTCTTGCAGGCTGGTGTCCTTTGAACAAGCCGAGCGGCCCTGGCCAAGGTATCCATGGTCGCATGCTTGCGCTGCTGGGCCACCGCACACTGACCGTCGAGTGCGAATACATGTTGCATCTGCGGGGGGGGGGGGGCACGCAGTCACAAACGTGTGCTCCGTCCCGTGCCCGTGCGGCGCCAATCGAAGTGTAACTCACGCTATGGGGCCATGACATGATAGAGGTGTCTTCCTTGTGGGCATCCGTGCTCATCAGAGCCCCAGCAGCGTCACAACAGCCCCGGTGCCCCGTCATCTGTCCTGGGGCCAAGCTCGTCTCGTGCAAAGATGCAGAAGGCCATGGGGCGCTGTCTCCAGTCAGAGGACAAGGAAAAGCAAGCAAGGTAGAGAGAAAAAAGCCACTCGAGGCGCCCCCTTGCCGGCCTGCATCCGGTCCTCTGCGCCTTCCCCCCCCCTCACGCTTGTACGGGTACCACGGGGACTCACCTGCACTCTCGTCCTGCGTATCTTTCTTGTCAGCACTTTTCGGGTTCAAGGACTCGTGTGCTCGTACTCGCACGAATGCTCCGTAGACTCGGCGCCGGCTTGGTTTCCCCTCTTGATTGAGAATACTGGACCTGACCCTAATTTGGAGGACTGCACGGCTGACCAGGAGGATGTCGAGTCTCGCCTTCAGGTGTCTGCTGACGACGATCTGGCGGCTGTCTTAAGTGGAAGGGTTATTAGTGCGGAACCCGAGCAATCAGAGCGGTCTCGCCGCCAGATATTCGTAGTCGAAACAGGTTGCCGGTGGCGCCGCCGCCGCCCTCACACCGTACAGTGCGTGGATAGTGCGGGCGGGGGCCTCATCCGCTCGCGTGTGTCGCAAAAAGCGATAGACAGCGCCCCTCCCGCCCTCTCCATGTCATCGAGGAGGAGGAGGAGGAGGAGGAGGAGGAGGAGGCGAATGCGGCATGCCGAGTGAAGGTAGCGTCTTCGCCGGGGGTCGGCTGCTGTTTCTTTTCTGGATCGGGCGAGTCAATAGAGCAGCGGCGTCGGAGGCCAGGTTGCCAAGGGCGAGGAATCCTGACGCCGGTGCTGCGGTTCAACTTACATTACAGCAGCGCCTCCAGGCACGGAGCAGGCGACCACTACTACACTTAAAGTGGTACTGTACTCGTTGAACAGGCCCTCAGCTACTCCGCCATGGCGTGGGTTCGTCAGCGCGTAAGCCCCCGGGGTTGCTCGGCTTGGGCGCCTACGAGGACCCCGTATGCTTGGGCAAGCCGCGGCGGGCTTCCTTGGGCAATCCTGGCCCCGTTTTCAGGCTATACCCCAAACACGCATCTGGCAAGAATAGCAGTCTTTGTCGATGCGCAGCAGCAGCCGGGGCGTTGGACTCGCTGCTTGCCGAGTTGATCATGCCAGGGCGTTCGTTGTTGGCAGGCCCAGGACCTGGGGCTGGCTCCCGAAACGGCTGGCTGGTCGCGAGACAATTTCGGCCAGCACCGTCAGGCCCAGGCAGGTGGCGGGCAACCCTTCCGTGGGCGTTGGCACTGCTCGTAGAAGACAACATCAGGTGGGCAACCCACGCACGGAATTCTGTCCGGAAGGTACTCGTATCATCGTGGGGGCGGAAGGCGGCAAAGACGCTTGCTTGACGAGCCGGGCAACGGAGCCGGGCATTATTACTTGTTGGCGTGGATGCGCGAGTGCTGGCCGGAGCCACAGGTGGAGGCGGAGGCAGGGGCGGCGGCGGCGACGGCGGCGGCGACGGGGCTGTCGGCAGGAAAAAAAACGCACTGTGAATGACTGGCATGAGGGCCAGCAAAAGTCGGTGGATTTGCAAAGTACGAGAGTAGATATCCCAGTAGTGGTGTGAACCAATGTATGGAGCATTCCGCGTGGTCCGGATGTTGAATGATGCTGATGAAGCGGAGTATGACGGGCAGCTAGGGTTCGGCTCATGGGGGCTACGAGTCCGTTGGTTGCTCGAACCATGCCCGGTCCCCAAGGTACGTGTGTACCTAGCTCGATGTATTTTTGAATATACATGTATCTACCAAAAGGAAGGAACGGGAGCACGAGTACCTCAGCGTGCTCAGGTAACCTTACGGGCATTGATCGAAAAGCCGACACTGGTGCATCGGAATTTCATCGAGGTCTTCCAAGGTTGGGAGGGTCTGCCAGCCCTGGAGATGCATGCACGAGAGGTATTCTACTGCGACGCAATCTTGTGTACGGATACTTAGACCTAAGGGCACACAATGTACAGGTTTATACGCCTCCTTGCCGCGGAATGTCGAGGTATCTGCACCAAGCTGAGAGCGATCTGGTGCCCTTGAAGGTCGCCTTTGGCATGTAGGTGCTCGAGGCCCCGGTGTCTCACTACATTCAAGGAAGCACGTTCTTCAGCATCTGCTTGACCATCACACTCGCACGAGCATGGTTGTCACCTTGAAGATGCCCCCCGGATGAGTTCAAAACCAGATCAAATACCAACAACCCCGATCCTCGACTGCTTGCAGGTGACAAATAGATGTCGATGGCGCACTCTGCTAATGCCCTCACACTTCAATGGCCAGCCACTGTTGCCCAACTCGAATATACTGGATGTACCTTGGAAGGCTTAGCCTGTCTAGATACCTACCATACCTAACATATTTCTCACACTTGGAGATAAGCACGCGTACTCCTCTTCGCATGCTCGATGATGGGGTGCTGAGCACTCGGTCGACGATACTGTACTGGATGCTGAGCGGGTACCTACGAGCAAGTCGGGGCCAGATGGATAGGTAAGGTACCTACTGTACCTACCACGCCCACCTACGGTACTACGAGTACGGTAAGGAGTCCCTGATCTGAGATGCGTTAGGTTTCATGAGGGCCAATCAGATAGACCTGTCAGCCCCACCACAAACCCGGCTCTCTTCCAGCTGCGATACCCATGGACGGCACCAGCCTTGGGAGTCGTCCTCCTTCTGGCCTCGTCTCCTCCAAACCTGTCGCAGTCCGTGCTGGTACCCCCCGGTCATGTGTACTCGTACGCACACGGAGGCGTGGGAGGACGAGTGCTCGTGGAAGATCCAGGGATGAATGGAATGGCACGAACGGGTACTCCGTTCTCGTACTGTGGACACCCGAGCACCGGGGAACAGTGAACCGCCCTTCCATTATGCACTCACGTCCCATCATCGCCAGGTCACGTCGCCAACAGTCGTGCAACTCGTGGGCGTCGCCCCATCCGGCCGCCCGCACCGCCAACTGGGCAGCCAAGCGGTGGGGGGAGGAAAAGAGGCGACTACGAGTGGAATGGCCTCAGAACCTGGCCATCAGTCAGGTTCAAACCGTTCCAGACTCACACCAGCGAGGCCCGGCTGCGAGTAGCCTGGTCACGAGGGGGGCGTCCATCGCCTCCCCGCCCACCACCTCGTCAGTCAGTGCGACCTCACAAGCAAGCCGCCCCTGTGCAATTCCGTCCTCTTGATTTCCATCTCGTTTGCGGATTCTTGCCGTGTCTGGAATCTTCCGGCTGGGTATTGTCCTCTCAAGGGGTTACCGCACCTGGCCTTTGCCAGGGTCGGCGAAATCAGAGACGCACTCCTGATGGTGTCCGTACACGTACTTGTACGGAGTAGACTCGGGCGAAGGACCTGCGAGGACACCGCGTCGGGCACTCGTCTCCTCCGCGGCATCCGCGCCGCTTGCGCGTTCCAATTTACGCGTCCGTCCTAACCTGCCTAGTCCCGAATCAGGGCTGCCCGGCTTCGTACAGTGCTGGTGGTTCGGGCTCACCGTGGGCTTACGGGGTTATGGAGCCAATTCGTCCCCTCGCTAGCTCCTTTTTCCAAGTTGCCTGGCCAGGTGCGAAGCACGTTACTCTTGCTTGCTATGAGTACTCGTACGAGTTCAACTGCCAGCGGGCGTTGTCGTGGCCCCCGTACCTAGTAAGCAAGTACATACCTACCCCGTAGGCGTTGGCAAAGGAAGTTGAAGAACGGAGAAGAGTCTTCCTTGTCTCCCTGCGCCGGCCCGGCCAATCACGATCCCTGTCTGGCACAGCGGGCACCACCACCTTGCCGACTAGCGACCAGGCCTGCTTCGCCTGACAACCCGCCTGCATGCACTGGTGTTGGCCTGTGTCTTGTCTCGCTTGGTCTGATACTCGTACCTGCTTGGTAGGACCCGGTATTGTTCGACACAGTGACGGGGAGCCGGCGGCCGGTTGGCCTTTTAGCCCCTTACCACGCCGCCCGTACGCCCCCCAACTGCATCCATCCATGGCAAAAGGCGACCTATTGATTTCAGACCCCCGAGGCCAGTCATGGGCTGGTCAAAGCGCGCCATTCACCAGACCGGCCGGCCAAACCCCCTGTTTCGCCTCGTGCTGGTTGTGGCCGCCCCCGCCCCCCTCCAAGCCCTGGATATAGAGTTCGTGGCGATGGTGTCGGCAAGAATGGGTGCGTTGCGGCAGTACGGATTTGAAGATAGACCTGCACAGCCAACGACATATGATGCTTAGCTCATGACTCCAGAAGCAATAACTTGCCTTTCGTGCCTCTTGACGTGCTGGCGTTTCGTCTCTTGGGCATGGATGGACATGCAGAATCGAGCCGGGCCCCGTTCGCGGCCCAGTGCTCGTATCGGATTCCAAGAGGGTCGGATCAAGGGATCGTAGCGCCACAAGGAGTACATGCTTGCCCGGAGTGTTGGTGTCCAATGCATGGAGAATCGCAGACTTGGCTTCAAGGGTACGAGCACTCGTACCTACTGCGCCCTGCTCCCCTCTGCCACGCCGCGGCCCCTGACCGTCGCAAGCGCAGCGCAGGGTATCGTGGGTGCTACGCCATAGCCGCGTGTGTGTCATCGTCAGGATGGGTCCCTGGCGCCGTTCTCTTCCGCCCACGCGTAGTCGTCTTGCTCTGGACAAGAACTTGATGATCCCAGCCAAGGCCTGACCAGACGTGCCAGTGGATGCGGGAAGCGAGGGCGGGAACACTCGTAATGCAATCGGGCCTCGGAGTGGACAGCTGCCTGCGGCTCGGTCAGGACTGGATGGGCTTGGGTTGGGATTCATCGTCAGGTTGATTGGGCGCCCCATTCATCCACCCAGACCACCCGCCGCCAAAGAGGCGAGACCATCCCACCGTAGCGGGCTGGGGCCGGCGCCCGGGTCTGAGTTGCAGCAAGTCTCGCACCACCTTGACTCTCTGCCAATGATGGCGTAGCGAGCGACCTGACATCCGCGGTTGTGTTCGCCGTAGCACGGAGGGACTTGCTGCGGTGGCGGGCCAGTTGGAGAGGGGGTATTCTGGCTGGGGTTGTGGCCGGACATATGAGTATTGGACATACTTGTATGAGAGGTACCGTCTGGTACCGACTGGAGCTTTATATTGAGGTGCCAATCGCGACAGAAGTCCATCCATGGGTGTGCGAGGGGCAAGATCTGCGATTTCCGCGGCGTCGCCGACGTGCTGATACTCGTATGTCACTGAACAGCAACGCCTACCTACGGAGTAAGGTATGCCCTGGCCTTGTCCCCGTCGCTCCTGCCTGCCTTTGTCCTCAGGTAAACTTGATCGGTACCTTAGAGGCGCACGAAAGACGGGCTTCATGCGAGCGCTCATCTTGTACGAGTACTGAGGGCGGGCATGTGAGGGCTTTGGGCGTTGTGTCGTATCGCATTCTGCCGTGCCTAGGTAGCTAGCCTGAAATCCGCGTGGCTCTGGATTATCAATAAGCGGGCGCTGGAGGAGACACAAGGAGGAGGAGGAGGGGGAGGAGGCGGCGGCGTGGCAACGATGTTTGATGAAGGCGGGCGTATCATCTAACATATCAATGTACTACATCAGCAAAGTGCACGTCTTGCGGTGGCCCGATGCTGGCAGGTAGTGAGTACACCGCGATACGCACGACCATTTGCTACCCAGCAGTGCCCGCAAGTCCTCGGTACTTGCAGCACACAGCGCCTTCTACTTCCCTTGCCGACGTGCCCGCGTGCCTGCATGCCTCCAGGGTGTCTGCACATCCATTTGCTGCCATCCAGCCATTGGGAACGCCTCCTCCCTGCCGCGAGCCCGCCCGGGCTGCTCTTTTCCATGGCTCCGTGGCACCAGTCCGGGCCCTGTCAAAGTCCCTTTATCAATCGCGTCTTCGTCCAGGTCTAACACCAAACCACCTGGGGATACGTACACGATCAGGTAGGTGTGTGAGGCCAGGTTGCTGCTCAGGGTTTACGGGTACTCTTGACGCGGATAGCCCGAGATCCTGTTGCAAACACCATTGTTGGTGGGGAATAGGTCACATCGGAAGGCGTGGGTAGGCCGGGCTTTACAGAGACAAAACGCCTTAATGGCTTCTCTGGGTCCTACGAGTATTGAGGAGCGATGACTGGCAACAACATGGCGCCCGTACCCGAACGAGCACTTGCACCGCCAGGCAATCGAACGGGGTCAGACAGCGCAAGCAGGGATGTGTAATTGGCATCAGTCGCGCATACGGAGTAGATCTGTCTGGCGCAAAACATTGACGAAGATGGGAGGGTACTCGTAGGTAGGCACGGAAGGCTCGAGGGGCGGTGTGGTACCTACCTACTCGAATACTGGCACGCGGACCGCCCGTCGTCGGATGGCGTCGGTGGTGGTGCGCAAAGTGCCCAGGCAACTGAGCCCGGAACTAGTGCTCGTCAGCGCGAATAGGCGCACGTCGAGACATACAGTACGCGAGGGGATCATTCTCGCACTGAGGCCTACTGGGGCACACTGGGTCCCGTCCCGCGCAAGTCAGTCGCAGTGGATGAGGTGGCCACCGGATGGATTGGATTGGACCTCACACTCGCCCTGTGCCAATCACGTACCGGGGGAGAGACCCCAGGACGACGACCGAGTGAGAGGGCCCAAATGTCCGTTGGTGCCCTTCTCACGGGGCTCACCCCCCTCCAGTGTTTACGGGCACTCCCACCTAGTCATATTCAATGGCTTGTGCCCTCCCTCCTTGGCTGCCCCATCCCCCTACCTTTTTGGACGTGCGAGTACGAGGCCGCAGTCTGCCCGGATTGCCAGCCAAGTGGTTGCTGCGAGACCCGCGCCGTGGAAGATGACTGACACTGCGCCCACCGCGCGGCCTCTGGGTCGCTACAGTGACCTGGTGGTGCCCGTCCCATACTTTCATCCTGCCTTTATCTGCACTTAGTCGAACTATGTACGTTCTCAATACGAGTATATCATCGTCAAGATTATGCCCTCAGCCACGTACGTGCCAGGGTGCGTGCCTGAATATGCTCGTACGTACCCAAAGCGACCGCAGCTTACGAGTACCTGGGCAGATGATGTCCAAGGGCGGGGAGCGGAGTGGACTGAAGGTGCCTCCGGTACCTACCACCCTGTAATTGTAGATACCTAAGTACCTAGTTACCTCCTTACTTGACGAACCTGGTCCGGTCTGGCCTGCGTTCCTTCCCAGGCCTCCGCTTGCACGGCTGGAGACGCCAGCCAATCAGCGGAGAGGAATCCAGCAGCCCCAGCGACGCCAGCCCAGCAGGTTCAAGCCGGCGACGCAGCCCAGGCGCGGTCGCAGGCTCTCCATTGCGCAGACTCTGCGCCCCGGCAACAGGCCTCCGTTAGCACAGAGGCAGCAAACACTACGGATACCTCAATGTACGGATACATCCACGATAATGTCAATGAGGCGGGACGGGGTGTAGTTGCCGGGCGTGCTCGTACTCTACCTAAGGAGGTTCTGACGCGGCCGGGTCCGGTCCAAGTGGCACAGTACTTGTAGAGCCCCCCTTCCATCCCCCTTCGAAGTCGGTAGGTATGGATACAGGCTGTGCAAGAGTAAGGTGAAGCACAGCCGGTTCCATTATGTAGACTCTTCAGACCTGCATTCTAGATACGACTAGTACTCGTACCTCACTAGGAGGTGAGTACCAGACCCCAGCGCCGGTCACATTGGCTCAAGGTACACTTACGCTTGGGGTATCCATCGACGCTTGCCCCGTCTCGTCCCAATGGCTTGCAGATACCTATCGACTTGCGAGCCCGTGCTTTCAGGTTGCGTACCTAGAGTGGTTGTGTCAGGGTGAACAAGCTTACGTATTGTTGATAATGATCAATTGGGCTCATATGCGAGCAGGGACACCTGAGAAGCGGCCGAGGAGCTTCACAATGCTGAGAATACAAGCAGCATCGATCAAGTGAGAGCACGCAAGTCGGACGGTCCCAAATTGAGTCTGGCATTGGCCTGTTAAGTGCCTCTATCCGTAGCCCAAAGACCACCTGTAGGTTGTCTATGGCATACTCGTACTGCCTGTCGAGATGTAGCGTTCTCACGGATACAGAAGCAGTCAAGAGCAGTTCGAGTTCGGTCTCTGGCTGGTCGTGAAGGCCTGCCGGTCCATTCGAGAGACGGATTCTGCCGCACGCCGGAGGTGAGTACATGTCTCCAAGTACCCGGGATTTGATCAGGTACCTGACCGGACGTCGGCTACCAGGCTAGGTACCGCGAGTACTCGTACAGGCATGGATCCAATCCAATGTGGATGGATGACCTGACGGACGGCCCACGATCACGACCACTAAGCCGGACCTCGCTAGCCCAGACTTGACGATGGGCTCGCTCCGCTAGGCTGCGCCTGCTCTCGCCTGCTACGGCCTGCCCCCCTTGGCCGCTCTGCACTACACACACCACCGCCAACCAGCCCGCGACATTCCCTGGCCCTGTACAACATTCATGGTTCATCGTTTGCTCTGCACATTTTCCTTCATTCTCCAGTCCTGGCCAGACCAAGACGTATACATACTATTGACAACCCGGCCCGTCCTTTCACTGTCTCTCTCCCCCACCAGCACGGCTCCCGCCAGTCTGCACCAGCCAGCCCATCATCCATTGCCTTGCGCTGCCTCGTCGAGCCCCCGATCTTCAGTCTCGACTCTCCTTCACGACTCCCTCAGCCAACTGCCCCAGTCCCTCGCAACACTGCACCAACAACTGCCTCCGCCTGCTTGCCAGCTTGACCACCCGCACATATCCCGCCGCCACGACTACCCGTCCGCCCAGGGCCATGGGACGTGACCAGCGGAACCCCGAACCTTCTTGACCAGCTCTTGGTTGTTTGCTTGGCCTCAGAGACTCTTCGCCAAGCTGCCCCTGCCAACTTGTCTGCCCCTCGGCAACGACCGCGACCTCTGGACGTCCGTCTCCTTCCAGGCCTCTGGGCGCTCAAACCACCCTTCACTTTGTGATGGGCTTGCCCTCACCGCTCTCGCATCTTGACTTGACCGACGCTCGCCGTTCCACTCTCGGCCCCGGCCTGCTACTCTCTCTCTAGAGTCAACACCAACTTGAGGTAGCCACCTCAGACTGGCACCTCCTTCATCCATGTCTCGCACAGCTTCTTACAACTACCCCTTCCCTCTTTCTCCCACCTACACGCCCAAGAGCCCGAACCACTACGAGAGCGGAAGCCCCGAGTTCAAGCCGCAAAGTCCCGACCTCGAGCCGGTGTGGCGTCCCACCAGCCCTCCGACGACACACCGGGCTTCTTCGGCCCTGATCTGGGCACCGAGCTGCTTGGGTTCTCAGCAGAAGCCCGAGCCCCGAAATCCACCCGTGGCCTGCGGAGCCTCCAGGTTGGTGGGCGGTCTTGCAACACCGTCGCCCCCTAAGAACGGCAACATGAGTACGGCGTACTCGAATCCCGCTCCGCGCAACACATACGACAGGAACGCATACGACAGACATGTTTGCATCGTCAGGAACCCCCAACCGGGCGTGTCAGCCAGAGGCGCCCCCATGATGCCAGGCATGGACGCTTTCAATGCCCCATCGCAGCAGCACCAGCACCAGCAGCTTCGCTGCCAACCTGTTCAAACTTCACAGCCGACTGCCGCTCCGGCAGCACACCAGGCTCCCAAGGCAAACGACTTTGCGCCTGTCTCGGAGCCCACCCCGGCGGCTGAACAAGGGACCGTTTCCCGGAAAGAGTCCTCCATGGTTGGTCACAGCCTCCAGATGCCCACATGCATCAGCGCACACGGAGGGAGCCTGGACGAATTCGCTGCACAGGTAAGATCCAATCCAGACGCGCAGAGTTTGATTTATGCCGGCGCATGCGCTGACAAGACTGTAGATGACATGTTTCTTCTGGTTCGAGGACATGGAAATCATCCATGCCGCGGAAAAGATCCACAGCCTGCCGGATTCCAACCCCCTCCCAAGACTGTCCAAACACACAGAACCCGCTCAGTCCTATAAGAAATGGGTGCACAGCATTCTTGCGACAACCCAGGTCACACAGAATGTGATCCTGCTGGCCCTGCTGTTCGTGTACCGCCTGAAGCAGACCAACCCCAAGGTGAATGGCAACCCGGGCAGTGAGTACCGGCTGTTGACCGTGGCGTTGATGCTCGGCAATAAATGTGAGTATCATTAGTCATTCGCCCGCCTGGCCAGCAGTTCCTAACCTTAACCCATAGTCCTGGATGACAACACATATACAAACAAGACATGGGCCGAGGTTTCGGGCATTTCAGTCAAAGAGATCCATGTCATGGAAGTCGAGTTTTTGAGCAACATGCGCTACAGCCTCCTCACTTCCAAGGACCAGTGGCAAGATTGGCTCCGAAAGTTGGCTTGCTACAACGTTTACTGCGAACGAGCAAAACTGGAAGAGAGACAGAGGCAGGCCGTCCCTGTTCCCGTCAGCATGTCTTCGCCATTGCACAACAAGTTTTCTCCGCCATTACCTTCGCCAACCACCATCCTGCCCTCGAGCGCCCACGGCACGCCAAACTCGACGCTGGCTGCCTTTTCGCCCAACACGACCCTGCCGGTGGCCAATCAGAACTGGCCGTCCACGTACCATCCTACGCCCTCGATATCACCACACGGTGCTCGGCCTGTTCACGTCCTTGGTCGCAAACGAAGCCTGGAGGCCGTTGATCTGGTCGAGCCTGCCCCGAAACGGGCCCCTCCGCAGCCACAGGGGCCGATGATGCCAGCCCATCGACCGACGTCTCAGCACGATGCGATTCGCCTCCCAGTGCCACATCTGACTCTCGACACAGCCCAACAACAGGCCATGCATATAACCCCTGGCCCACAGTCCCACCACACGCTGCTCCCATCCCAGCAGGCGCATCAGCAACCGCAGGCACCCCAGCTCCAGACGCAGCTTCACGCTCAGGCTCCGCCTGCCTTCCAATCTCAGCAGCCAGTGTCGCTGCCACCGCTGGGCTCTGGCGGGCGGGCCATGGCGTCGGTTTATCCGACCACGACAGCCCCATGGCAACCGCAGGCGGCTCCTATGCCGACCTGTGGTCCTCAGACCCCTACGTACGCTGCCCCGTCCAATTTCAGCACCCCGAGCAAGCGGCACAGCCCGGGTACCGTGTTTGGCTCGTCTCCCTTGATGGAGCCTTACGCCAACCACACGCCTATCTCCAACTCGCCTCTGGCCTATCTGCAACAAAGGAACAGCCCCTACAAGCCAGTCCGCCGAGTGAACACCTTGCTGTATCCCCCGCCAACCATGCCTCTTTCCCAATACCACCTGGGCCCTGGCCAGATGCACTACCATCCGGTCGGTCGGCTCAATGACCTGCGACTGGGGGTGATTCCTGAGTTCGCCCCGGCGCGGCCTCAGTATCCGCAGGCGCCCAGCTATCCATTCTGCAATTAGGTCCAGACCAAACTGACGTCTGCCACTTGTATAGCACTGCTTCTCTTTTTGTTTCCATCTTTCTACACTCGAATTAGCATTTTCTTGCTCACTAGGGCTCCGCTGCCTTTTGGCTTGATAGCAGGCGTTCCGGACAGGTATCACATCACTACAGGGACCAAAATGGAGTTCCCTCGCTTCTGTATTTTTTTATCTTCTGTTTTTTCTTTCATCTCTGTTTTAGCACATTTTGCATCATATCGGCGTACGAATGACGGATGGCACAAGGCACACTGAACAGCATTGATGGTAGGGGCCGGGAGCCCAATGATACTCGGAAGTAACAATGGCGGCACCATTTGATTCAGAGAGCCAGCCGCTCTCAGATGGACAAGAGCTGCTTGACAAGGGCACAGGGGCGACTTGGAGCATCTCCACGATGATTGATGAAAGGATAACATCCTGCGTCGCCCCAGTAGATAGCGTCAGCAATGACGAGAACATACAATGAAAAATTCCCAACCAAACCCAAAAACACAGATGGCCTGACATGGCGCTGGCTTTGCCACATGCCTCGTTGCTACAATACTCCGTCGATACAGCATGGAGCCGTCCGAATACTGGGTACATAGACTCGAGGGCCACCAGCGCTCGAAGCTCGATGTACTCGTAGGCCTGGCTGCTTTGTCAAATCAAACGGGGTCAGGCAGGCATAGCCTTCTTGTTGTTGCGACCAGACTCGACTTTTGGCACCGCACCACGTGCGCCACTCGCGACTGTGGGAACGATACGAGAGAGCAATCAGGCACAGACAGATGACCAAGTTGCAAACGGCAGCCCATGACGACGACAGTGAGGGCGCCCGCGCTGGGGCCTGTCTTGTGGAGGAGACGGAGAAGGCTGGAGATGGGCTGTTATCTGGAGAGGGACGTCAATCTTGGAGGGGAAGGAGTCGAGCGCTCACATCTCGTGTGCCTTTCTCTTTCTTTTTGGTCGTTCCGCGCCTTATCTCTCTCTCGCCCCCGTGGGGTGCCCGGCCGTGACGATGCTGCTCAATCGCGACTTGCTTTCGTTGTCTCACTGCGTCCTGATCACCGCACTCTTTTCTGAACATCAGGCGTGAATCGCTTGCCGACTCCCCCCCCCCTCCTTCTCCCTCTCCTGCGAGGGAGGTCGAGCCAGTCGAGCGCGTGCTCCCCCCTTCTCTGACCCCGACGAGTTCCCGAGTGCGGAGTGGGAAGGAGGGGTCTTGTGCCGGACTGTGAGGCTGGTGGGCCAATCGAACCGAGTCTGGAGGGGAGCGCGTGTATGACATGGGGCCCCCGATACAGAGGCACTCTGCGACCGGCGGGGCCGCGCGGCGTGGTATTTTTTGCATCTTCTTCCTTTGTTACCTCGCGGTGAACATGGCTGGGGGCGTCGACTCGTGACGCAATGGTGTTGTTTTTCTTGTTGGTTGTTTCTTGGGCGATAGGGTGTATTCTTCGACCTGATTTGTTTGAAACCACTCGGGAGACGCTTTGGCAGCTGGGCTCGGAGACAGACATATGGTACACACGGGTCTCCTGCTTTCTCTCTTTTATTTTTACTCTAGAGTACGCCACGAGGTCTCTCTCTGGGTTTTTTCTTGATGCTTGAGACCTGAGGGGTTTCTCCTCGTCCTGTCCAGAGCCCCAGCACACGGCTCTGTGATGGACTACGCGGCCGCTGTTTGAATCGGTGGCGGGCGAGAAGGTTCAGTTCTACCTCTGGACTGCGAGCATTTCACAAGGCCGTCAAGATCCTTGCTATGATTAATATCACTGTTTGATCTTTTTTCTCCCTCCCGTGTCTGACAATGCGATAGAGGACCTGGTTCCTTCCCGAGCGACCTTGCGTCTTCCACGCTCGTTTTCGGCCTGCAGAAACTGATATCTCTTGACAATCATTTCTGCATGCTGCCTGTTCAAAAACTACGCTAGCCGTCCTCCGATACGTACATCTAGGAAGAGCAGTCCGTCCGAGTTTTGTCGCTGGGAGAGGGAGGGCGTGATGAGAGCGGGAGTGCGACTCGGTCGAGAAGGCGGCTCTCCGGTCCGCCACGATTCCGCGCGTGGCTTGGCTTCGCGTGACACGAGGGAGACAAGCTACTTGCTAACAAGATGGACTCGGCGCACGAGTCCACGGCTCGTTTGCCTGGAAGTGGCCGGGGTGTGGGAGGTTTCTATTTTTCGATGTTCGTCTGGAGGCCGTGTGTGATGGTACGAGTACGTACTCGTGGTGGTGGTGGTGGTGGTGGGGAATCCTCCCCCACTCCCCCGGTAGACTCTGTGCTTGGCAGCTTGCCTTGCTTGCCTGCTGCTGAGAAGGGGTGGTTAATATGAGGGACCTCGCCACTGTGGGCCACGCAGCAGCAGCAGCAGCAACGACCTCGGTCGGTAATCGGGGATTGGTGGGCTGCGGCGGTGTCTGATGGGGACTTGGCAGAGGAATGGAGATGTAGGACATTGGGGGAGGAAGGCAAGCTGACGAGTGGTGATGAATCGAGAGTCGCCACCCGCGCGCGCGGGCCAATGCAGGGAGATATCAAATCCTTAACTCTCGAAGGATGCATGCGAGCGTGTCTATCAACAAGAATCGATAGCGAGGAGCGAAACCTGGGGACGGGGCAAAGCGAGAGGTCAAACAACAACAACCGGAACACCCAGCGTGGCCAACCTTCCAAGCCATTTCTCCCGAGTCGGGACACGGAATTCCATTCGCCATGGTCATGACGAAGGCCTTTTGCGCGGGCGTCCGGAGCCGAGCCCGGGACGCAAGCACGCTTGGTCATTTCATCCCTGTCTTATTCCATGTCTCTAGCCAGCGTTGCCAAGTGCGGAGGAGTCGGGCGGGGTGTGTTCTGCTCTTGCCTAGCACCGCCGCCGCTCGGGTGGCGGCGCCGAGGTTTTGGAGTTGTGGGAAAGTGTTGTAAGGTAAGCTACCTATACCTAGCCTAGGGCGTGCCTCACTCGCGGGCGGTATCGGTCCCCGCGGTGATCATCCATCGTGGTCGAGATCGGACGAGTGGAGGCGACCTGTTGTCTCGACGTGTCGGGGGAGGGGGAGCCAGGAAGCTTCTGTGCCGTTCGTTGAGTCTTTCGTTGCACGGCGATAGTGTCCTGGTGAAAGTCCCTTGTTGGCTCTCTCTCCTCTGAGCCACGGAACCGAGCCCAGCCCAGTTGGGGCCGGGTTGCAGAGTTGACCTCCACCCTGCAAGCCCAGCAGAACCTTTGTTGCTCTCGATTTCGACTGAGGCTGAGACCGGCCCTCGGGTCGGTGGCGTGCAACTAACTCATACTTGTAAAAGCTGGCGCGACGCCTTTCTGCTGTTGTTTATTGTCGCCACGCGGTGCTGGGCGAGGGCGAGGACAGGGCTGCGGAGGGGCGTATTTGTTCCTGGGACGGCACCGACCCGAATCCTGGAGCCCTACTTCCGGTTGCGGGAGGGGGCAAAGCGGAGAGAGAGAGGCATTACGGGACTTGGCCCGCCCTTTCAGCCGCGGGTTGATCAGTAGACGGACGGACCCCATCGTCATTCGAGAGGAGTGAGCGCGAACGAGCAGAAGAGGCCAGGCCCGACATCGTGTGTGTAGAGAGAGTCGACGAGTTGCGGTGCGGCAGAGAGATATAGAAGGGACTCTTCATCTTTAACGCTCCATACGAGCATCTTGGGTGCCGTAGTACATAAACTGGGTAGTAAGTAGGTAGGCACTTGATGAATGGCCACAAATCCATCCAGCCTACACAACTCGCGGCTTTCCCCTACGCTCACTCGCGTCTGTTGACTGGAATCTACCGGCTGGGCAAGTGACTTGGGGAAGGGAATGGGCCCCGCCCCAGCCGATCTTCCCCTTCCCTTCCGGGCCCGTTCTCGATTGACCTTTGGGCCCTCGCGTCTCATCTTGGCTCTGGGTCGGCATTGGGCGCTTTGCGGCGGTTTCTTTTCGAGGGCAGGTAACAAGTCTCGCTTGTCTTCTGTCTTCTCTCGCCTCTGTCGCTTGCCGCCCCCGCGATCTTTCCGATTCCGACGGCGCCGGGAGCCCGGGGACTTGGCAGTCGACTGAGTAAGATACCCGACTATTATTCAATCTGCCTCCAGGCTACGCAGTCCTCGCTGCGATCCTCTCTTCCCCGCCGGTTGGTATGTGTCGCTCTCGTTTGCCTCTCCTCACTGTGCGGAAGGCTGGAGCGCTGACGATGATGGACGACCAAGGCCGCGCGACCTGTGGATTGCCTGTCTCGACGCGGGACCGGCCGAGCCAACGGCGACGGACAGTCAGTCTGAGATGGTTCTTGATGTGACTCAAGGGCAAAAAAGAAAAAAAAAAAAAGGACCCATGTGCTGGCAACGAGAGAACAAGCAGGAGCGACTCCGCCCGCCCATTCGAGGCGAGGCAGACCCGGAAGCGGGGGCCAGTACGAGTACGCCTGCGCCCATCAGATGCTTGCCATGTTGGCCGTGGGATCGATCCTGGCGTACTTGGCTTGCGCGCGCAACCGAGCGCACAGCCTATTGGGGAAGCGAATCCGGGTGACAACAATGGAAAGAAGGGTGCTCGTAAAGAAAGAAGGCATGCCGCAGCTCCCATCACCCTAATCCATCACCCCAATCCAGGCAATCCAATCGAACAGAACAGAACAGCTGCGCTATTTGCCGCTGTCACTCTCTGTCGGTGGTGCAAGTGGGACAGGGATTCTCCCTCTGGCAGGGTTCTGCGTGCGGGTGCCTGGCTACGAGTATTCGCGCGTATACATCAGGGGAGGGCTTGTTCCGCTGTCGTTTCGTCTGGTGATCAAGACGAGGAAAGGTAAAGAAGCAGAAGGAGAAGAAGAAGGAGAAGAAGCAGGGACGGCGTGCTCTTCCGTATTGGACAGAGCAGTTGGACATGGGCGAGAGATCATGAAAGGGTAGGTACCTACGTACTTGCGTTAGGTAGGTATTCACGACTGTTCTCCAAGCATGCATGTGGGCAGTCACTACCCCCGTACTCCGTACCCAAAGTGTGTTTCATCCCTAAGTACCTCCGTACTCCTAAGTACGGTAAGTAGGTACCTAGGTACCTTACACAGATATTGGAAGTGTGCGTCCGTCTCACTCAGCTGGCCGAGATCCTCCCTCGCAGATGTTGTCGCCTCCCCAAGACCGCCAAGCTGGATGGGATTAGCTGTGGCCCCGGGCCCGTGGCGACAGCGATGTACCAGAATCAGCTCGGTCCCCAGGCAGCGCGGGCGTTCTCGCGAGGACCATGGCCATTCGGTACTTACATCAATGATCAGGTGCGCGCGCGGCATCTTTGCCTCTGAAGCTGGGCGGCTCCTTGCGCTGACGCACGCACCTGACAAACGTCTCGATAAAGGACCTCCACCCACCGGTGATCCTGCCTCCCTCCCTCTCCGGTGCCGCTCTGGACTACAGGTCTGCTGTTTCTTCTTTGCAAGGAAAAAAAACAAACCCCCAGGACGGAATAATAAGCCTCTCCGCCCGCAGCCCGGAATCCTCTTCCAGGATCGTTGCGTCTGGTCTCTCGCTCTTTCACCACCACAACCCACGCTCTCTCACCCTCTCACTCACTCCTCTCCACTGCGCCTACAACGTACGTAGGCTGAGCGAGAAAAGCTATACTGGCTGAGCCGGCACCGAGAAGAAGCCAAAACCGCCTTCACTTCTCTTCAAACGAACCATTTGTCAGGAACAAGGGGAGCCTCGCACAGAAAGGAAACGGAGATCAAAGGGGAAAGAAACAACGACATCCAACAGGAGGGGGGAAACAAGGAAGAGATACAGGACATCCAGGGAAACCAAAGAAAAGAGAGAGAGAGAAAAGATAATACCATGCTACCCAGCATGAAGACGGCGCTGGCGGCCGTAGACAGAAGCAGCAGCAGCAGCAGCAGCAGCAGCAGCATGCTCGCGAGCATGCTTCTTCTACTTCTTCTCCCTCTTGCCCAGATCCAGCCCGCAGGCGCGGCGCCCTCGTCAGACCTGGCCATCATCCCGCCAGCCACCACGAAGGCGCTGCAGGTGCGCGCTGGGGACGGAGGCGGCGACGGCTTGATCACGGGCCAGCAGACGTGGGTGCCCGACCCGCAGACGGACCACTGCCGGGGCACGGCGCAGTACGACCAGCTGCAGGTGACGCAGTACGTCCTGGGCCAGGTCAGCCTGGACGACATGGTCGCCTACATCAAGGACCCCATGAAGACCGTGGGGCCCCACATGAAGCGCGCCATCGTCGCCGAGCGCAGGAAGAGGTGGCAGGAGGTGCGGCGGCTGCGGAGGCGCGGCGGGGGAGGAGAAGGGGAAGAAGGGAAAGGGGCTTACCACGATGGTATCAGCAGCTCTCGCCCCGCGCGCAGGAAGCGCCAGCAGCAGGTCGGCGCCACGACAACGGCGGGCACCGTCCCTGTCACTGGCGCCGGTGCTGGTGCTGGTGCTGGTGCTGGTGTTGGGGGCGGCGGGGTCACGACAAACACCAACGGCGTCGTCGGGGCCAACGTCAACGGCCAGACGGGAGTGAACGGCCAGGCTGGCGTTCACGGTCAGACTGATGTGATTGGTCAGACTGGTGTGAACGGCCAAACCGGCGTTAACGGTCAGACTGGTGTGAACGGCCAAACCGGCGTCAACGGCCAAACCGGCGTCAACGGAGTCAACGGAGTCAACGGAGTCAACGGAGTCAACGGAGTCAACGGCCAGAGCGGAGCAGGAGCCGGAGCCAGAACGGGAACCACCACCGGGGCCGCCGCCGGGAGCCAGGGGTCCAGCGTGCCCGACGCGCAGGGCTGGGTCAAGGCCGAGTTCCCGACCAAGTGCGGCATCACGTCGGCCAACATGGAGTACAACCCGGTGGCCGACAAGGCGGCCTTCTCGAAGCAGTTTGGCGGCACCAAGATCAAGAAGCGGGACGGCCAGACCGGACACAACACGCACGACGAGAGGACGGTGCTGGACGACGAGTTCGACGTCGAGGACCTCCACCCGGACGAGAGCCACCCGGAGACGCGCGACTGGCTCGAGGGCCGCGACCTCGACCTCAGCGGCCGCTCCGTCGAGAGCCGCGGCATCATCAGCTTTATCGCCGGCTGGTTCCTCCCCGAGCTCAACTTCTGCGGCATCGCCTGCTTCGGCTTCAAGTACCTCCTCGGCCCCGCCGCCCTTATCGGCAGAGTCACCTTTGAGCCCATCTGCAGTACGTCCATTCTTTCTTCATTCCGTCCCTGTAATTTGCACACAGGCCTGCCTTCAATAGGTACGCACTTTTGCATGCATGTTCCCTTAGCTGACCACCCGTTCTCCAGAAATATTTTGCAGGGGCATCAGATGGGTGTGGAAGAAGTTCAAGGGCCACAGGGAGAAGAAGAAGATCTCCGAGAAGGAGGAGGACGACTAAATCAGCTCCCCCTCCCCCCTTACCTTGGGAGCTACTCGGGGGAAAACTTACCAAACTTACCTATTTACCCTTCCAAGAAAGCTAGACGACAACAGGAGCAGAAGGAAGATCTTATAAATCGGAACCGACACCCAACCCAACCCAAATCAACATCCAAGAAACCATTAACCCGATACGTTCCCTCTCCTCCTCCTCCTCCATAAGCCAGGACCCGGGCAGCGGAGAGAAGAACTTGACCCCCCCTTCCAGCTTACTTTCTCTCCCCTATCGCCAATCGCCCCCTCCCCCCCCCCCCCCCCCCAAAGAGTCCACCATTTCTCTTTCATCTCCAATTTTTTCAAACTCCATCCTCAGGAGTTGTACATGACCCAACTTGGCACGAGACATATTCCTTGCCTTTCCTTCTAACGGTATCATACGGCCGGCGTGCCGCCGCTTACGCTTATTATGTATTATCTCAAAGCACGAAATGAATTGAGGAGGGCAGCATCTCGTCATCTGCAACTTTGTACATACCCCCCATTTCCATCCTCTTTCTCATCGTGCTCGCTCCAGGGCCGTTTCTATAGTACATATACAAGGATGATTCCAATTGATGCATTCCGAGCCTTGGCCGTTTCGGGCGGGAAGCGGTGCCCTACTCGATGAATCATGACCAGCTGAAGAAAAGTGCGTCCTAGACTACGACTTCACAAAGGCACCTAGACACCGGGCCTACTGTTTCCAAAGAGGGCTTGTTTGTGTAAAGCAAGGATATTATGTACCTTTGATATTGAGAACCCCCCGGATATATGAAGTACCAAAGCCCTCCGTTACAACGAGAGCGTGAGCCCGTCGCCATTGGTCTCTAGGCCCGTCAGTGGACGCTCCTTGGATCGCCGCCTTCCTTTCATACATCGCTGGGCACCCGCGACCCTCTGGAGCGGGCCTGGCGGCCCAATTCGTGCCATCAGTCGGTGCCATGCACCAAGTCATGGGCGGTACCGAGTTCCCTTCTATTTCGTTGCCCTCCCTTGGGTCCCTCCCTTTTCTATGACAAGACGCTGATGCCGCAACGGACGGCGAAAACAGTTCGAGGTTCGCCGACCACGTATTATGCCAGATCTGAAGCCCGCACGAGTCTGGCCGAGCGAGCTGTTGTTGATGTGGTGGGGGATGATGTCGTTAGATCGTGAAGGCCAGGCCAGACTGCAGCACCACCCTCAGGCAGCCCAAAGACAAGCAAGCAGAGTGTGTTCTTGAGCGTTTCATGGGGTGCTGGGAAGCCCCGGCTCTAGAATCGGATGCGTGGTGGCTGTGGCCAAGCCGTCTAAGGCGAGGCCCACCCACCGGCAACGTCGACCCACTCGGCCAGGCAAGATCCCTCCTTACCCTCGACATCAACAATGTCAGTGTCGCAGCGGCAGCGGCAGCCGACACCGTTCTCCTTCTCTTCATCCCACTGTTCCCAGTACTTGTCCTCCTCGGCGCGCTTAGCTTCGTCGACAGTGGTCATCTCCAGGTAGGGTTCACGGGGCAGCTGACGCGAAGGCGCGTTGGCGGGACAGTGCTGAATGGTGGTGTGTCGGTATCCGAAGTCGCGGAAATAGTGGATATCCTTGACACCGAGCAGAACACCGGCAGCAAGGGAGTGAATGGGCGCATCTCCCCACTACAAGACACGTTAGCAAAGTCAAAGGAGAAAGGCATTGTAGAAGGGGGGCGCGTACTCTTTCCATCCAGAAGCCGCCACTGCGGTCCATCATTTCGAAGAAAGCCTCATATTCGGGGCTGCGGAACCAAGACAGCTTCGCAATCTCAAAGTTGGACCAGAAATGGCACATGTTGTAGGACTCGCCCTCCATAGCATCGGGGTGAATATCAGGGAGGTTGGTGCGCCCGGATCGGTGCGGAGAATCTCTTCGGGCAGGGGTGGGTGGTATTCGGGGTCATCTTCGGGAACCTCAGGCTGCTCGGGGGTCTTCTCTCTAGGCTCGACAAACATCTCCCACAAACCCTGCGAGGTGATGTTGTTCAGGCGCTTGTATGCCGAGGCGTAACGGAAGATGTTGGGCACGGTCTCTCTGAGTTCCTTGACAGCAATGGTGAAGCCATAGGTCTTGTTCGACTCGATCATCTTCAGGAAAGGGTCGCTGAATCGGGAAGGTAAGCAATTGGGCGCAAAGCGGTGGCCGAGAAGAATGGGCACTCACTAGGTGATGTCGCAGAAGTAGGTGATCTCGGGCTCAAGGCGCCAGTACCATTCGTACTTGGCGAGAAGAGGGTGCTTGTAGAAGAAGCTGGAGAGGCCAAGTTAGACGGGGTTCCTATGTAGTTGGATCTTGGGAGTCTTGCTTACCCAGAGTAGAAGCGGCACATGGCGTGGTAGCTCTCCAGACCACCGTACATGACAGCAGCATCGCCCTGCTTGGCGATGCCCTCCTTGGCGACCTTGGGGTCGACCCAGTCGGGATAACCCCACATCTCAGGGCCAACCTTGCCAAACTCGACAGGGCCGGAGGTGTAGTTGCGGACAATGTCCTTGAAGGTCTGGTTGAAGTCGCCATCGTTGAGGAAGACGTAGGGGTAGTGGTACCAGCGGTTGAAGTGTCGCTCAATGGATTTCACGGACTGGAGGACACCGTCAAGCTCCTTGTTGCGAGCGAGGACGACAAAAGCAGCGTTGGCGCGCGGCTTGGAGGTGTCAGGCTCGAGGCAGCCGGTGACAAAAACCTTGTCGTGCTCCTCGGAAATCTTGCGAATCGCCGGCGGGGCGCCAGCGGGCATGAGGATGCGGCCAGGGGAGGCGGGATGGCGGACGAACAGGACAAGGATGAGAATGACGACGATGCAGGGGAAGAGAACGACGACGCCTAGGGGCACGGAAATGCTGGAGTTGCCGCGCAGACGGAGGGGCCTCTTGAAGAAGGCCAGACGAGAGGCGAGCGGGTTGGGGCGGGGCGCAGCGCGAGTCTTCTCGTCGGCGGTGGGAAGAGAAGGGGCTCCGCTGGAGGACCCGCGCTTGTACGCGCGCCTGAAGAGATCCATGGCGGCGAATTATGGCGATGGTGGCAGAGGTGGGCTAACGATGGAGAGGGCGAGGCCTCGGATATAGACAGACAGTTGGGAGACCAGTCGCGGCGGGGATCACAGGGTCATGGCAGTGGAGGCCGTGATGTCGATCGATGGCCGGCGGAGAGCACGAGACGACACGCAGAGCCTAGCAGCGCAGAGCGCAGGGCTCGACGGAGGCAGGCGTGTAGAGTCGGCGACGGACGGGAAATCGACGACGAGGCAGCGCGAGGCTCAGGCCGATGAAAGGGGGAGGGGGACGAGTGTCGTCGGATGGGATTCAGATGGCGTCGGTGGATGGCCAGCCAAAGCAGGCAACGTGTTGGCGTGCAATAAAAGTGGTGAGATGGGGGAGGAGGCGCGTGTCGACGCCGAGTACGAGGAGGCTAGTGGCCGGGCGAGAGAGGGTCGGGATCGCAGCCAGCCAGCCAGCCAGTGATGTGCTGTCAGGCCGTGCTTGGGGTTCTGTCAGCCGTCAAGAGTACTCGTAGAGTTGCGGTAGCTGGAGGGAGGGATGCGGATGGCTGGCAGGGAGAATTGGGAAACGAGGGCGGCCGGCGGAAAAGACGGGAAAAGGGCGACAGCTGGAAAGGGGCCCTTTGGATTGGACCAGGCGCACGCACGGCACGGAGTACAAGTACAAGGGCACACACGAGACCTCGAAGGGGCATGCAAGTCCTCAGCTAAAGGTTCTCTCAGGGCGTGGACGGGAGTGGGGTAGTGTCAAGAATGTACCTCTTAGTAGAGAAAGCCCGTTAGGTTAGTTTAGGTATCCTGGTCCGGGTATCTCGTCAGTAAGGTAATGTACCGTTCGGTGCGCCTTCGATATGTGCAGCCGCTCAGCTGCCCGGCCGTGCTCGAGATCTGTGGAGGTACCTGTACCCCCTATCGTACTCTGTTCCTCGCTGTGTGGCCTCAGCTTCACTGTGGGGCACTCTGGGCTGGACCCGTGGACCCCTAACAGCCTCCGCCCGCTACAGCCTCCGCCCGCTACTGGATGTACGGATCCATCCATGGACGGCTCGTTCGTGTCCACTCGTATTGCCTCTGTTCGTGTGGGGATCGATGGAAAGGCACATCGTGGAGGTTCGAGTAGGAACAGACTGGCGATCGTGCTAGGTACAGTAGGTCCTCACCTGTTCACTAAGATTGCCGGGCGAACTGTGCCGTGGGCGCATCCGTGGGCGTTCTTTACCGTCGGCCGAGCCAAAATTTGGGCGATGGAGGCGAGCAGGGCTTGGTGAAGACGAATTGGCCCAGATTGATGTACAAGCAATATGGTATTCCAGGTTCAAGGCGCAGCCGTAGGGAGGTGAGGTGGGCTAGGTACGAGTATGCGTACATGTAGGTACATGTAGATAAGGAAGGTCGGCAACCAAGTGAGGTGTAGGGCGAGCTTTGGTCAACGTTGAAAGCATAGAAAGGAGGCACGGGTATCAAGCAGAAGAATGGATGTCCGGACCTATCTGATCCAGGGAGGCCCGTCTGATATCGATAAAGGCTGACTTTTGAGGTGCCACACGCCAAAGACCTTCGATGCAGTCACGATGGGGGTCACCAGCAGGATAGCAGTGGAGGTCAGATGAAAACAGGGGCTGTGCCCCCATCGCGCTGTGCGATGGAAACGACGACACATATCTATTCAATGCAATCCATGGAATTATTCATGCATTATCCATCCATCTAATAGTTGACATGAAGTGTCTTCGAAGAACATGGAGCTGGATCATGGCTGCGTCAGGTAGTCACGTAGCTTTACGGATGTTTTCGTGCTCAGTACCGCATCATGGACTCCAAGAGGAAATCCTCCACAAGATATCCCGACAGATACGAGTAACAGTGGGTCTATTTCAACCAGATCCGTCGGCGCAGGAGGAGAGAGGCGAGACGCGTGTGGCCCCTTTACGCGTGCTTTGCGGTGGTGGTGGGGCGGAGTCGCTCTGGGCTGGGCTGCTCGTACTCGTAATCGCCGCTAAAGCACGCGTCAACTCCTCGAGTACGCGCACGACAGGTTTGTCCCTGTTACCTTAGGTTGTGACTCTGAGTGTTCTCATTCTCGGGCCGTTGCCAAAGCTCCCTTCACATTGATGACCACAGTCGACTCGGCCAGCCGGTCAGTCTCCGAGAAATAGCCGGGTGGACCGGCTTCTCTAAATATGCCCTGTCACTGCTGCCTTGACCTCAAAGGTCTGCACTTTTCAATGAGAACCATGTATTCGCTGTCATGCACGGACAAGAGACAACACCAGACGGGACTATTCGGAGGCCGCGAGCCGTGGTCGTTCAAGACCACTTACTTCCGCCTCAATCTTCCCCCTTTCCCCAACCGTACGGCTACTCGTATGTCGTCACTCGCGGGCTAAGTTGGAGCAAGTCGCCTGCGCGCCGCCGGGCCAGAGGATACCTACAGACCCTCACGTCGACAATCCCAAAGCCACTCGCTCGCGCGCTCGTTTGCCCCAAGTTTGTCGCGTAGAGATGACGGTTACCTACAGATTTGCAATACGAATAAAGACAATCCCGGGAGACTCTCCGTTCTGTCCCACCAGAACCGTTCATTTTGCCGGTGTACCACCCACCCCGTCCCTAGGGTCGCGGGCCGAGATTGCAATGTAAGGTGAGTTGAGGAAAAGCGCTACCCATGCTGTCATTCGTAGATGCGACCCTATGCTGCAGTCAGTAGCATTCATCCCACGAACCTTGGTGGGCCCCTTGCATTGGTTGCTTTTGGAGTCGCTCTTGATTGTCGAAAGGCTCGACCATGCTTCGCCTCCCCGCCGCCGTGGCGGCATCCCTGGGTATCAAAGTCGGCGCCTCACAAATGGTCGCCGAACTGGCAGAGGCGCCTTTTGCGCGGACACACCAGCCTCGCCAAGTTGCCCGGCCGCCTCGAGATGTATAAGGAGGTCCCGATCTCGCTCGCGCATTCTTCTCTTCCGACGAGGCAGCCTCGTCTCACTCGACGACTTTCTCATGTGTACAGTGAGCAGTGAAGCTCAAAAAGACAAGATGCACTGCTTGAACGCATTTCTCTCTTGCTTCTCCCTCGTTGCAGCTGGCGTTGCACTCGGCCGCGCTTCTGAGGCCTCGCCCAGGTGAGAACAGCACGATCACGTCCCCAATTCCTCGCTTCCAGGGGGGATGGGATGAATGTGAGCCTGAAACTAATACGCGGTGATGTGTTCCCAGGAGCATTGACGGCGAGAGGCAGAGGCAGCACCAGCCCAGCCGCGGCTTGTTTAACCGCCCCTATCCCTTCAGGGCTTCCACGCTGTTTCCACCAGACACAGTAGGCGACGTCGGGCAAGTGACTTCTCAGCTCTCTGGGCTCCATCTGCCGGATGATGCACTTCCCTCCAAGAAAGGAGCCGCCCGTTTGGACGTGCCCTGGGGTGTAAGACAGCGTTCTCCCACGGACAGACACCGGCAGGATGCCTCAATTTTCGGATCGATCGAGCTCCCGGACTTCTCAAGAAAAGTGGTCATCTTCCCCGAAAGCACGTCCTGCAACGTGGTGGGGATGGACACCTGTAAGTCTGCGTACATCGGTTCTGCTCATCTGGGAGTCGCCGCTTTCAGAAAGGAGAACAGAAGCTGACAGGTGGAACAGTCGTGACTGGCGGGCGAAGGGGCGTCATGGCGACGGTCGTGGTCAACGACAATGGCAAGAGGCTCATGTGGGTTTTCAACGGCGCACCCGGCAAGGTTAGAAACCGATTCGAAGGAGAGGAAGGAGAAGGAGATCCTTATGTGCCCGACACGCGAGAAGGGCTGAAGCGGGTCCGAAGTGGCGGGGCCGTCTCCATTGAAAACCTCGCCCAGATACTTGAGACGACACAGGTGCGCTTTGAGCGGGCCAATGTATTCATGGTGAACACCGACACCATTCCAGAAAATAGGGAGAGAGGGGAGGTTCGGCAGGCTATTAGTGACACGGTGGACGAACTGGTTACATTGTTGCGTGAACACGAGGGGTTCTCTGGGTCCAACGAGGATTGGATAGCCAAGCACAAGGACCGCGATGTCTACCTGGAGACCTACGATGACCAGGACAAAAGCAGGCCATCAATGTTTACGCCCATCCACGGGGCTTCGACAAGCGAGCCAGCTATATTCAGTACCAAGCGAATCGAATTCCTACCAAATTCCTCCTAGGCTGAGGTGCCGACAGGCCCGCAGCGCACGGGCGGCGGCAGACGACTTGCAAGTTGCCTGTGAAGGAGGGTCACGCTGGCGATCTGGTCAGCGCTGGCCCGACGAATGCGTCGAGGGCCACCCATATCTTAGCAAGTAGCGAGTACGATTTTTACCTCATTATAGACGGAGTGCATACCTCCTAAATGCTCGTAGACCCAAGCCGATGGCGAACCATCATCGCGATTCGTGGTCCTGTGCTCGTGTCAAGCGTGCGCTGTCCATTGCGTGGCAGGCGATGACGTACCTACACCTCTACCTCGCGCACATTTGATCCAATGCGACTACTCGTACCTAATGTACCAGACCTACCTCCTACCTGAGGTACCTAGATATCTACTCGTGTACTCGTAAGCAGCTGGAGCGCTGGCGTCGACATGAACACTGCGGCATGCGTGGGCCTGTCAGACGACAGCTAGATTAAATGTCGGCCAATTGGGTTGGTCATATGTACCAAGCGCCCACCTTGTCTGCTTCAAGTCGCGAGAGATCCATTAGGTAGGTACCTTTAACGCGCTTTCCCGTCCACGAAAGCCCTGTGCCTGTGCCCAGCCTGAGGTTTCGGCCGTGCTGAGCTCCAGCTGGGCCTTCGTGCTTGAGGGCTACACGCCATTTAGGTGCTTAACTAGGTACATGCCTTACCTAATACACATGTACCTTCCAGTGTTGAAGCCGCCATAGGGCCTCTGCTGATGAGACAAGCATCCACCCCTAGCCGTCATCCCAACCCATCCTCAACCTTAGTCCCGTCCTGAGACCTGCCGATTCGCCCCGGTTTCCCATCCCATCACCACCCTCGCTGTCGCCGTCTCAGGGCCGCCAACGTCCACTCAACCGACCTGCCGACCTGTCTGCCCATACCTCCCGCCCTCCACACCAGTGCATGCCACGCCGTCGTCGTGCGTCCGAGTCCAGCGCCACGCGACATGTCTGAGCGACCTTCCAACTCGCCCAGTCGCCGCCAATCTCGCCACCTTTGTTAGCCAGCCGCCGTGTCGACAGCCGTTCCGGCCTCACTTATTTGTTTGGTTCCCGAGTGCTACGCCGCGCCCGATTCGATCCTCTTGACACTGGCTACCTCCTCGGCCTTCCTTGTGCTATGTGGCCCTGAGCTCAACGCCTGTACTCCTGCTGTACTTACCTTCTCCCTATTATTCTTAACCTGTCAATATACTTTCCCACCTCATAATTACCGACCACAATCATGACCGAGCTCGCCCCGGACTCGCAGCCGGCCGCCGCAGCCTCGACCCCGGCTGCTGCCACCCCTTCGCAACCCGCAGCCGCCGCACCTTCAAACCCTTCCCACGCCGTCGTCTCCCCTGCGGCTCATCGCCATGGCCCCTCGATCCCCGTCACCATGAACGAGGCCGGCCTCGACTCTCCCTCCTTCCGCGCCACCGCCCAGTACATCACCGACCAGATCGACGCTATCGAACGCTGGCTCGAAGGCTTTGCTCGCTCCAGCTCCAAGCTGGCGCACGACATGCTCGCCCTCGAAGACTCCATCAACAACTATCTGGGGAAAATCATGCCTCCCCCAACCATCACTTCCATAGACCACGACTACACCGCCCTCGCTCTCAAGCGCGCCAGCGACGGCTCCCGCGAGTGGTGGCAGTCGATTCTCCATGCCGCCCGCAAGATGGATTCTACCTCGGCTGAGCCTGTTCGCGCTTTTCTGCACGCCGAGATGCGCGCTTTCAAGGAGACGCGCAAGACTCTCGAACATACCCAAAAGATCTTCGACACCGCACTTGCCCGTGCCGTCGGGCAATCCAAGGCCAAAGAGCCGTCCGCCTTGCGCGAGGACGCCTTCACTGTCTTCGAGAACCGGAAAGCATACCTCAAGGCTTCTATGGACTTTTGCTTGCTGGCACCCCAGCTGCGCCTTCAGCTTGACAAGCTGCTCATTCGTGTATCCTCGGACCTCTGGCGGGAGCTCAAAAAATCCCGGGATTCAGCTGGGGGCTTCGCGAAATGGGGCCACGAAATGGACCGAGTCAGGGGTTGGACCAAGGACATGGAGTTGGCGGAGCCGATGTTCAGGCGTGAATTGCAGCTAGCCCGTCGCCAAATCGGCGAAAACACCTTGGTCCACTTCAAGCCATCTCGAGAGATCGACGACTACAGCGCGTCCACAGTCCCCTTCTTGGGCTCCAGAGGCCCCTTGAACGTGGCCGCCCAAGGCCAGTCTGCCCAGATATCCGAAAAACAGGGATGGCTGTTTCTACGGACCATCTCGGGCAAGCCGGCCCGTCACACGTGGATCCGACGCTGGTACTACTGTCGAGATGGGATTTTCAGCTGGCTGGTGAACGGGCCTCAGGGTGTTCTTCAGGGCGAAGAGATCGGCGTGCTCTTGTGCAATGCGAAGCCTGCGGTTGGTGAAGAGCGCCGCTTCTGCTTCGAGGTCAAGACAAAGAATCAGACTCTGCTGCTCCAAGCCGAAACGCAATCGCAACTGATGGAGTGGCTTGAGGTGTTCGAGGTGGCGAAAAAACGAGCTTTCGAAGCAAGCGTCGGGAGGGAGACCTCTTCACTACCTGGTGGAGTCGACCCTGCGTTCTCGATCAACCAGCCTGCGCTGCCAGAATTCTCTGCCAAATCCCTCGAGGCGTTCGGGCTTGGCGTCGACGATGCGTCGGGAGCACTCGATCGAAGCAGCACCTACTCGTCCTTGCAAGCTCCCGAGGGCGCTCTCTCATCTCGCCCCAGCTTTGATGTACTCAGCCAGCCTCCTCCTAAACGCTCCGGGACCTCCACACTCTATCGTGAAGAGGGGGAGAGTGGCAGGGAGCACGCTGCTAGAATCATGCAGAAGCTGGATCTCCATCGCAAAGCAACCTCGGCAACGGGGACAGATACGACTGCTGTCCCGTCGTCTCCCATGCCCACCGGGGGCATTGCCAGCCTGATCACTGCAAGCCATGGGTTCCTCCCAGGGCCAACGACGGCGCAAAAGTCATCCCACGCCCAAGGCCTCCCGACGTCGCAAACAGAGATGGGCTCACTGGCCCCGCCAACTTTGGCCAAACCCCCGGCAGCTACTAGTCTTAGTAAGACAGCGGTCGTGTACAGCACCGAGAGGGCCTTTGGCGCGAACCCAACGCACTCCATGCCGACCGCAATTCTGGCGAACTATTGGGGAAGCAGCGCTTGGGGGCAGGAGTATACAGCCAGGACAACCCGCCCGGAGTTGAACAACGATGACCCCTTCGGACCTAACTCGCCGTCTTTCAAGATGGTACCGGCCAGCGAAAGTGGCGAACTGAAGTCCACAGCTTCAGCACACAAGAAATCGATGAGCATGGATACGAAGATGATGGCCCGATCGGCTCAAGACAGACCCCCTCAGGAGACATTCCCCAAGAACTATCCGATGGAGCTGAGGACGAACGCCGCCCAATTCAGGCTTCTTTTCCCCAGTGTCCCGTTGGACGAGAAACTCTTGCTGGTGTTCCGAGCTTCTTGGAATAGTACAGCGGAGGGCAAACCTGACGTGCCACAAATGGCCGGCAGCGGAAGAATCTACGTTACTTCGGACAACCTCTATTTCTATGGACATCAGATGGGCTTGGTCATCGCCTACTCTTTTAGCCTCGACCGCATCACGGAGGCTACGGCAGCCCCCGGCAAAGACTGCGACTTTATCTTCCTGCATCTGGCTCAGGATGACGACAACCCCTACACCCGTCTTACGATCAAGACCTTCTTGGAAGACCTGGATCTCCTACACGCGCGGCTCAACCTCTTGATTGACGACTTGCAAGCGGAAGAGCCAATGGATACCCCTGACCTGATTGACATGCTGATCAGCCTGGAGAAGGATGGTCGACGTGAGAGGAGAAGCCTCAGCATGGATAGCTGGGAAGATATCTCTCACCACGATCACGCGGGCGAAGGCAAAGACGCCAGTCGGGCCGTCAGTCCCAAGTCGCACGACTTTGCCTACAAGTCTCGCACCGCTGGGGCCCGCAGCTTTGTCCCCAAAGTGCACATCCCCAGCAACCCCGTTCACTATGAGCCTGAGGGCATGCAAAGGAAAGTGACTGAGCGCAACTTCGAGCTCAGCGCCAAGGCTTGCTTCCACGTGCTGTTTGGCGACAAGAGTTTTGTTTTCCCCAAGCTCTACTTTGATCGGAGAGCGCGACAGATAGCCCAAGGGCCTTGGACAACCGTCGAAGACCGCCTCCAGCGTATTTTCCAGTTCAACGTGAATTACAAAGCCATGCTGCTGGGCCAGTCCAAGAACGAGGAGATCACCGACCTGCAAACAATCGACGTCTTCAGCGACCACGTTACGTACGTCGTGTCGCATGTCAAGACGCCATGGCACCTGCCACACGCCAGCGCCTTCAAATTGGTCACTAAAATCGTCATCACGCACATGGCCAAATCAAAGTGCAAGCTGGCTCTATTCACCAAAGTCGTGTGGTCCAGTCCGCCAGCGATTGGGAAGATGTTGATTGAGAGACAAGCTCTGGACGATGCGGACCACGACGCCGAGGAGTTGGCCGACATTGCGACTGAGCAAGTGCGCAAGCTCGGATCACACAGTCGAACCAAGCGCGCCATTCAGGTGTACGGCAGCGTCGGCCAACAGGACCAAGTGCTCATCTTCACGCCTGGGGAGACTGATACCTCAAAAAGTGGCACCCGGGTCAACCCCCGAACGCTCAGTTCGATGATCTTCGAGACGGTGTGCTCGTTTGCCGAAAGCGTGGCCTCGTCCCTGGTCATGTGGGCATTCGCGGGCGTGCGTCAGTTGTGGAACGTGTTCTCTGCGCAGCGTTTGCTTCTGGCATTACTGGCCTTCAGCGTGGTGACGAATCTTGCGTTCTCGTCGCAGGGTACTGCGACATGGCTGACGGAGCGACGGGCCGCCACTTTCATGCACAGAGTCGGCGTCCATCCCAACCACGTCATGAGCAAAGCCATCTATCTGACGGATCTGGAAGAGGCGACCCGGGGCTCAACGGGTTCGTCGCCTCTCCTCCAACAGCAGAATCCGCAGTCGCATGTATCGTCATCGTGGCCTCCCGCAGATTCGAGCTCCTGCTACAAGACGTTCCAGGCCATTGCGGATGCCAATGATCTGGATGCGCCGTATGACGACAGCGGGCCACAGCTTTCTGCGCCAGGCAGCAGGGCGACGGCAAGGCGGCTGCGGCGTACACGACAGAAGCTGGGCACCTACAGGCATGACCTGGTGGTAGCGATGCGACTGGTCAACACGGTCGAGCGGGAGATGCTGCGCTCCGAGTGGGAGAACTGGTTGCTGGACGAGAATGCCAGGTGCGAGCAGGTCGGTGATGTTCTCCGGTCGTGGAACTCGACCAGCCCGGAGTCCACCAGCAAGAAGGGCAAGAAGAAGCAGGGTGGTGGAGGCGTCAGTGACAAGCAGAAGATGCTGTTGGATGGCGAGCACCCAGGAGACGAGCGAAAGCGCGACAACTTGCGGCTGTGGCACCAAGACTACTGCGGGAGTTGCCGCGCGGATCGGGAGGGCGTGCTCAAAGAGCGCGAGGGCGTGCCATTGGTTTAAGAGCCGCCAAACCTGTTGGTAACATCGGTTCAGGGGAGGTGTTGCAGCAGATTGACTGCCGTAGCGTTGTACATGTGAGGCCGGGGAAAATCCAGCTCCTTGGGCCAAGAATAAAATAGTGAATCTCTTGTTCATCGGACTGCACATTCCTCACCCCAGTGTCTAGGTTGGTTGCGCTTAAAGGCATGTGGACTTTGGCATCTCATGTGTCTTGCAAATGATAGTCGTCGCCCACACCAGGTCTATTCTACTTCGCTTGATCGCGCTTGTCTGGTGACACAAATAGGCGAATCGTTGGCGTTTCCAGCCTGAGGTATGCAACGTTGCAGGTAGTAAAGCATTATCGGGGAGCCCGGTGTCTCGTTGGGGGGCGACAACCACATGAGATACCAAGTCGGCGAGTCTGTTTTATTAGGCGTAAGGCGGGAGAGACGGAACCAGACAGCACGAATGCCAGATTGCAGACTCGAGCATGTTGCGTGGCGTGCCTCCACTGGGGCATCCTGGCCTATGCAGCCCCTGGACTCTGTATGAAGGTGTGTGGCTGTGGGTACCTACGCAGTAGGTACTGGGTAAAGCGAGGTCAGTACGTCGTCGGGACGGAGATGAGGCCTCGATCCAGAGTTGATCGGTAGATGCCCGGGGCTGGATTTCGGCAATTCGGCCGTCTTGGAAAGAACTCGGGGATAATTCGTTCCCTACAACTACCTCTACACCAGCGTACGTTCAATTGGTACTGCCGTGAAGGTGCTGCAGGTGCCTTATTACCAGGTGGGTAATACAAACCCAGCATTGTAAATCAGGTACCCAAGGCACCGACCACCCGTGGGCAGATACCTCAGACGGGCTCAAAGGCTTGGATGAAGTGTACAAGGCAGATCCACCAATGCTGTCGGGTATCGTATCTGAACTTCAGAAGAGTCCCGTCCGGAAGCCGCGGCGCGTCGTTTCCCGGCCCTTGGGGTAGCGCCTTCCAATGGATGCTGACGGCAAGTGCGAACGGTTTCCGGGTTGCGAGAGGCAGGCACGCGGGCACCAGGCTCGCAGGAGCTATCGGCGATCGGCGGTTGACGTAATTGGCCCTTTTTGGCTTTAGCGGGCGGGCGATCGCGACCCTCTCTCGACTGCGCCCGCGCGTGCCCGCTTCGGCGTGCAGGCGTGCTGTGCTGGTGGGCGGGAGGCCTGTCTGTCTGCCTGCCTGTCACGTTGTGCTGTGACGCCTCGAGGCGCCGGGCTCCCGACTCTCAGGTCCAGACAGACAGACAGGCACACAGACAGAGCGCCTGGCCAGGGTTGGCCCGATTTCCTTTCTCCCAACTCCAACCTCGAAGGCAAGGGAACCGTCGCCAACAAAACCCTGCCGATTCCAGCGCACGAGCTTGCTTATTTGCAACACCTGCTCAGAACCAAAGAAGCGCCTCCTGCCAGCCTGTCAAGCTCGGAATCGGCTTGCATCAACTGCATCCCCCGAGGCCTGGCACCGCCGAATTGCGCCTCTACCTTCTTCTCATCGCACGACCCCTGCGCTCACCTCACACGCGCCCCAAAAGTCAACACGTCCCGGTTTTGTTCCCACGGATAGATTGCTCCGACGTTGCGCAACACTCCAATCTCCCAAGTCTTGCCCCGCACCCACCCTCATCGACAACCCTACACCATCGTCGGGCAGGCCAACGGAGCCGCCATGCCCAGCTCCCAGGCCCATGAGCTCTTCAAGGCTCTAGGCCCCATCCACTGGGAGCAGGATTTGAATGTCGATGTTCCGGACCAGCTCCGCCAGTCCCTCTCCGACATTTTCAGCCATGCCCACAGTCTCGTTGACTCTGTCCCGGTCGCCGTAGACCCAGCCACTGCGCCCACCGCCGCTACCACAACACCGGGGAGACAGCGCTCGTCCACGGACCCCCCGCCGCCAAAGCTGCATCCGCCGATCGCGACACCGCCCTCTGAGCGCTCTCTCGATCTGCGCAAGGAATGGAAGGAGGTCAAGGTCAACCCGCGCGAGAACCCCCTCGGGCTCAATGTCTACAAGTTGGCTGCTAAGGATGGCCGTGGGGCCTGGTTTGCGCGCCATAGCGTCCACCAGGGTCTCAGCTTCGACAAATGGAAACTAGGCATGGAACGCGAATTCGCCGAGAGCATGAAAATCCAGGGCTCCCCAGGCAGTGGTAACATCCGCGGAATTGGGGCCGAGAAGCGCGTCGAGGATAGGCTCGTCGACGGCTGCGGCAGGATGCAGGGTGTGTACTCCCCTCGTCTTGCAACGACGGCCCCCTCGCCCCCCTGTGAGGCTAACACCGGCTTCTAGTATACCAGTTATCCGCACAATTCCCAGGCCCCACCACCCCACGCGAATTCGTCACACTTCTGCTCACCGCGGACTCGGCTACAGAGCCAGCCGTCTCTGCTTCCGCGCCAGATCTCAGAACACAAGGGACACCCAGGTTCTTCATGGTCGTTTCCAAGCCATGCCTGCACCCCCAATGCCCACCCCGCAATGGGTACATCCGCGGTACTTATGAGTCCGTCGAATTCATCAGGGAGGTCAAAGTGCAAAAACCGATGAGCAACAAGGCACAATCATCGGCAGATCTTGCAACAAAAGAACCAGCTGCTTCTCCAAACGGAGATGCCCGAGCCCGGGACGATGATAACGGCGCAGTACAAAATGACGGCAAGGGCCAGGAGGACGAATACGACACTGTGATTGAATGGATGATGGTGACAAGGAGCGACCCTGGTGGCAACGTTCCGCGCTTCATGGTGGAGAGAGGGACGCCTGGAGGCATTGCTGGCGATGCTGACAAGTTCCTGAAATGGATTTCATCCAAGACCTTGAACGATTTCGAGGAGGTCTCGGAGCTGGACGCAAACTCCGGCCAGGAGACACAGGCGACCGAGACGGGCGTCCCGGATAGGGACTCGTCAGCCCCTGCTAATAAGAACTTGAATAACGGAACCCACGAGCATGACGGTTCCCACACGGACGACGACGACGAAATGCCCACCCCCATGGGTTTCTACGGCATGATTTCAGGGGCATTGGGGGCGGCCGCATCGAGACTTCCCAATCCTTGGGGATCGGCTCAAGGGGGGATACCGCCTCCGAGGTGTCGTCCGATATGACCGACGAAGATGGGGCTTCATCGATTCACAGTTTTCACAGCTTCGAAGCCGACCAGAAAGAGGACGAGACAATTACTATCCAAGAAGGCGGGAAGTCAACGGCCGTCGACACAAGCGGCGATGCGCGCTCCGTACATTCGTCGGCAGAGTCGCAAACGAATAAGTCATCGGCGCCCTCGCAGCATGAAAAAGAACTGCGCAAGCTGGAAGATCGCAAACGCAAGATGGATGAGAAACTCCGACAGGCACAGGAGAAGGCTTTGGCCAAGAAGAGCGAGGACGCGTCGCGCGACGAGGCTGCCATGGCCAAGCTGCGGGAGCGGCATGAACGTGACTTGGCGAAGCAGGAGGAGAAGTATCGGCGGGACGTGGAGAAACTCGAGGCTCGCCGGGCCCAGGAGCAACGTAAAGCAGAAGAGCGCCGGCGCAAGCAGACAGAACGCGAAGAGCGCTCCAACCTGTCTCTGCAGCTTGAGAATGCCCGCGCTGAGCGCGATCTCGCCCGCAAGCAGGTTGATCTATTGAAGATCCAGATCGGCGACCTCCAGGCTCAGAACACGATGCTGGCGGCTCGCCTCGGTCGCGAGGGCATCGATGCCTCCGGGCCAGTCGTTGGGGCCGCAGGGCGAGAGTCGCCCGTCGTTGCCGACCTTCGCGGCCACAGCAGGAGCGTTAGTAACCTCGCCGGAGGTGGTACCTTGAAGCGCTCTGGGGATTCCAGCAACAGCACCACGAGCAGTGCGGCCAATTCAGTCCGGACAGATAGTGTCGTTGCCGCAGGTCCCAGGCGCCCGAGCGTCAGGACGGGCTCGGCCGGCGACATCTAGGAGATATCCTCGGCGAGAGGCCGGATGTCCGGGATGTAATGTGGTGTGACCCGGAGGTCCCACCGCAAAGGGGGCGGTCAAGACCTTTGGGCCTCTTGGTCGGTATATATCTTCTTTGAGAGCGAAGCCAACGGGTTGGATAGCCGACTTGTGTGTACAATAGATGGTCGTTGCAATGATCCCGAGAGGCCTTGGGTTCCATCTTGCCACAATTTCTCCAGGACACCAAGCGTGCTACCACTGAAGGAGACGAAGTGCCGTAATGAGCAATTGGAGCATGAGAAACGGAGTGCTTGACGTCAATGACAATGGTCTTGACTCTCCAGCTACATCTCACAAGGAATTCGTGCCGCCACGTGGAAGCCGCAACAGGTACGTTAGGTAAGCAACTTGTAGTGAGATGTATGTATTTCTGTGGCAATGGAAGCTTCCTAAACGAAGGGCGGGCACTTCTTTCGAGGCCAAACTGTCTAATTGGGCATTGAACCCCATTGTTCTAATCTAAGTTTCTCTCATTTCGAAGGTATCATTGCAAGGGAAAGGTCTGTGAGCGCGTAGGTTAGGTAGTTGACGCCTGCCTTTTCGTTGGGATCTTCTCTCGGCGAGAGTCGGATGAATTGCGCTCATAAACTGCTGCCTCGGATCTCTTCTTCCGAGTCCTCGCCCCTGCCATCTATCACTGGTGTCCTCTCCGGAGTTTGTTTTGGAGTGCTTATTCTCCCAACCTTTCCTTTGCTTTTTGCTTGGCCACCTCCTTGGCAGCATCATAAACACCTGCCGCGATACCGGGGCCGTGCTTTTTGGCAGCCCCCTTGCCCGCGTTGTACCCGCCGCCAATCTTTTCATAGAAGCTGCCCCTCTTGCTGTCGTCGTCGAGGTACCTGTCCTTCCTAAAGGTCTTGTCCGACCACGACTCTCTGTCTTTGTCGGACTTGTGTCTGGCGCGGGGCTCTACCGCGGGAGCGAGAGGAGAAGCGTCGTCGCCCCCGGCCTGCAGCGGCTGGAGCAGCGGGGCGGCGCTCGCGAGGGACGCGGCCAGGGCGACGAGGCCTACCGCGATAGCTTGGATCTGCATCTTGTTGTTTGTATGTGTGTGTTTGTGTGTGGATGTGTGCGTTCAGATGGGCAAGACGCGTATGGGGCTTTTGAGATGGAGAAGGGCGGGGTGATTTGTCTTTATGATAGGGTGAGACAGAGAGAGAGAGAGAATAGAATAAATGGGTGTGTGTTTGTGTTCACTTCACTCTTGATGTCGAAGCTGCCGAGTCTAAAATCTTCTGTCAACTCGGAGACTGGGCATCGTCTTATATGAAACCGGAAGGGGGGGAGCGCAGACGTGCTCTTTGACGGGCTCCCGAGGCATTTTGCTCGCGTCGCCACGGGTATAGGTATGATGGCATCTCACGCGGCAAAGTGATGCAAGTGCCATCACCACCTACCTACCTTTGCCTTGATCGGCGCGGTCAGCCAGAGTCTTTTGCTCAGAGGCGGCACCACCATCACCACCACCACTGGTGGCGGAAGGCGAAGCTGGAGACCAGGGTGGTTACTACATGTTACGTATCGCAGGGGCGGCTTCGCTCACGCACGTCTCTTCTGGGTGGCCCTTGCTTCTTTCTCTGTCTCTGTCTCTGTCTCTGTCTCTGTGGAGACGCTGCCGGCCGACTCGTACACATGGCATACTCTGGGGGAGTGGGTGAGATGGTGGCGGCGGGATGTGTCTGATGGGGAAACTCGCGCAGCTGGTGGGTTGGTTAAACCCGGCATCCCTGCCTTGCTTCAGTCCTTCTTTCTTTCTTTCTTTGCTGTTGTTCCCCACTGTCGAGAGTCTCGCCGTCGCCGTCGCCGTCGCCGTCGCCGTTGCCGCTCTGGGGAGTGAGCACGTCCATGCGATCGGCCGATCGAGCGGCGGCGTGGCATGGGCATGTCCTCTTCCTCCTTCGCCCCCTCCCCCCTTTTATTTCATATACTAATGGCTCGGTGGGGATAACGAGATCGTGGGTGGGCTTGCCATTCTGACCACCCGGGGGGGCTTCTCAAGCCCCATCGTTGTTCTCACACCGCTTGCCACCTACCTGCCTCCTTACACACCTACTCAACGTCATGTGACCGGGGCTTTCCCTTTCCCATCCATGCCGGGCGGGTGGCGCTTACCGAGGGCAGATGGTTACTCTCCAACAACGCGACGGCTGGCGATATCTTGCCCAACCTCCCAACGCGCAACTGTGGGCTGAGAGACGACGCGCGCGCGCGCGCGCGCGAGTGAAGAATGGTGGTGCTGCAGTGTGTTGGCGAGCGAGCGAGCGACCCGGTCATCGTGAAGGGCGAGATGTCGCCACTCTTGAGTGTGTATCACGGCTCGTGAGTGCCGGAGCGTAAGGAAGGAAGGAAAGAAACCCGGTCGCATTTTTCGCCGCCGTTCGCCGCCGCTTCACAACGCGCCCGATTTTCCGTCTTACATCTTTTTTGGATTCCCCATGCTCTCCCATGGACAAAATAAAATAGCTCAATCATGACGTATGTTGCGCGTGAGCGAAGGCGTCTGTGATTACGAGAGAGAAAACCTCGAACAGAAGAGCAGGATGGCAATATCAATGGCAGCCGGGGGGGAAAGGGGTGGCGTTCTCGCGAGGTTGGCGTGAGATCGCCACGCACGCGGGGCGGCTGAAGGGAAGGAGGCCCGAGGGGGCGCGGAAAAGGGGGGCCCAGCTGAGAAGGCTGACTGACATCCCTGCCTGCCTCGGTGCCAACTTTTCGGGTCTGGGATCTTCGGACGAGATGAGTCGAGGGGATTCTTCTGGCTGGCTAGCTGTCTGTTCGATGGACAGTCCATTGGCAGTGGATTCCTTCTCTTTCTTCTCTTCCGACACTCCTCTCCTCTCCTCTCTTGCTTTCTTCTTCTTTTCCCTTTGCCGTTCTACTCCGAAACCTTTTGGACTCAAGCCGCCTTGCGCTTGCGTTGTCACTGTGTGCCAGAGGCCAAGTACAGTCGAGCCAGAGTCAGACGAACCAATGCGGCTCCCCCACGAGCCCTGTCAGCGTCCGATGTTGAACAACTTGGGTGACGGGGAGCCGGGTTCGGGCTTGCCGTGTGAGAACAAGTGAGTGTCAGCACAGAGCACAACTCTTTAGCTATCTGTTTTCTTTCCAGTTTCTCTATTTCTTTCCATCTTCCTCTCTCTCTCTCTCTCTTTCTCTCTCTCCCAGAAAAGGCTTCGTGAGGGCTGCCCCCTCCCCCCAATGTCGCCACACCACGACTCCGAGTCGGGTGCTCCGTCTGCCTCGGACAGACAGACAGGCTTGCACTACACAGAGCGGCGAAGACATGGCCTACCTCGCTCTTGGACTCTCGGTCGTGGCGCCCTAACTTCTGCGCCAGGAATATCATTGCAACCTGTATCTATGGGAGTTCTGCCCACACCGCGGTTCCCCCTAGTTGGGCCCAAAGTCCACCCTCACACTTCTGTCAGACCTCCCCCTCCCCCCCCCGGCCAGGGACGGACGGGTACTCTCAGCCGCCCGGTAGGATAGACGCTCGTATTCAGAAAGCCCGATCCAAGGCAGACACTGCGACCTCGGACGACAGCCGTCCGGAGCGGGCCGCTGATCACTCAGGCGCGGGGAGGGGCCGCCCCCAATGAATACAGCGCAAGGCGCAGCAGGATCGACAGCCAGGAGACAAGACAAGACGATAAAGGAAAGAGTGAGGGCCACGCGCCTGGCAGGCAGCGCCCTCGTAGGCGAGCGGGCCGGCAGGCTGGCAGGGGCCAATGCCTGTATGCTGTCGCGCTTTGATGCCGCTCTGATGAGTCTGGCTGGGCTGTCTCTTATTAGACACGAGGAGACATCAGCCCGCGCCCCGTGCTTTGTCTACGATACAGTACGAGACAACCAGACACACACACACACACACACACACTCTTGCTGCCTGTGAGGCCAGTGTTGAGGGCGGAGTGTCGGCAGCTGGACTGATCTCTCTTTCTCTTTGCCTCTCTCTCTCTCTCTCTCTCTCTCTCTCTCTCTCTCTCTCTCTATCTCAGTCTCTCTCTGACCAAAAGAGAGGCCAACAGGACGCTACAGGAGGCTCACTGCTCTGGAAGTAGAGACAAGACCGTGGGGACGTATACAAGCGTACAGGTCGTTTCGACATGGTCATGAGACGTGCTTTACCCCGACGAGACTACTGGGCGATGCTCTCGGTGGAGAGCTCAAGAAGGACCGCACAGATGCGACGTCCCGCAGAGGCAAAGCTCGACAATAGAGATAGAAAATTGAAGCATAGCGCACAACGGCAGCTAACGGTAGTCTCGCAACGGGAGCCGATCGAACCTCGAGCTCCGCAGCCAAGATGCCTACTCGCGTATGTGGCGGTCACTGAGGCAGGGTTCGACACCAACGCCATTGTCACTGTCACTGCCGCCGCCGTCGCCGCCGCCGTGTGTCTGTGTGCTGGGGTCTTTTGCTGATCGGGTCCCGCTGTTTCCTACCACCACCGCGGCTGGGCGTTCCACTCTGCTGCCCCGGATCGATACGCGGATGCCATCCAGAGAGGCGAGTCGGATCTGACAGGCAGCAGCACTGAGCCGGCGCGGTCTTGTCCTTGGTTCGACTGGCGCCAGGGCCACGTCCCAAGGGACCCTTCTCCCCTCCATCGTGGCTGACGATCTGAGTGAGGCCAGGCCCCGGGTGTACATCACCTTTCGCGGGCCAACCTTAACTACGGTACTGAAGACTTGATCATCCATGTGTTCAACACTTTACACTCTGGAGTCCCCACCATGTATATGATTCGCCTCCTCTGCCACTCATTAGTTGCTTCCCGAACTCCCCTTCCCCCTCAGCCATCTTCCCCTGGTCCACTGGCAGCGTCAACACCCAAGAGATGCTCGCCCAGCCTGACACGACTTCGCCATGAACCCCATCGCCATCAGAGACCCGAGCAGGGGCTGGAACAGCGAGGACCTCGTTGCCATGGTCACTCTCTCCCGTCGGTAAGTCGAGAAACTCGTCCACACTTGTCTCTTTTTGTTTTTCGCCAGCTCGAGTTCTTTCCCATGAGCAGGGGCGGGCAACAGTTGCTTTGTGTATGTGTGTGTTTGTGTCTTGTAACTCTGGACACCCGCCGAGTCCATTCTTTCCTCTCCTCCCTATATCACTCTCTCCAGGAAGCAGACCCCGAGTCTGGCGGTGAACGGCGCCGAGAACAGCCAGCACGCCGGGCCCGACGAACAAACGATCGGCGAAGAGCGTCCCGGCAACTCCCCGAGCGACCGGGACGTCGACCTGGCGGGCATCGGGGCCAGTTTGCCGAGTGGGGCCCCGACACACACGGTGACGCAGCACGAGAAGAGCGGGATCTAAGAGGAGGCAGAGTTCTTTCCGCGGGTAAAGGGGGGGGGAGAGGGGGGTTGGAACTGGAACCTCTGCGGATGCGTATACACTCTGCTTGCAAACGCTTGAGAGACCGCGGGAGCTGGCGAGTCGTGGAAGCTTGGGCGCTGTGTACTTTTGGTCTATTCACGAGCGGAAACGCTCCCTGGGAAGCCGTGGACGGGGTCATCCAGGAACAAGAGAGGAGCCCTTTGGCAGCTGGGTTGTTGCTATTTGCAGCAGAGTCTGCTGTAGCTTGATCTCAACGAGCGGGCGGCTCATGAAATGCAGCAGCCCGCCCGGGCTTTTCCATTCACCGTCGCCGCCGCCGCCGCCGCCGCCGCCGAGCTCCGAATCCCCCCGTGAGGTGATGATGATGATCGCGTCTCGCAGCCTGCCGAGAGACGCGACGACGCGGCTCTCCCGCCCCGCTCGCGGCACGGTTGAAGGGTCCAGCAGATGGCCCATGCTTCTTCCCTCGGACGAAATGATGAGTGGACGTGCCGGCGCGAGTGTGTGTCTCTTGGCCCCTCGAGCAATGGGCTTGTCAACAAACTCCGGCGGAAAACCCGGGGCGCGGAGCGGAGAACCCGGGCAGATTCCGATTCAAAAGAGGGCTGTTTGCAGCCACATACTGCAGCTATTGTCTCAGGAGAGTTGCGTTTGCTTGAATGCTTGTCTGAATGTACCGTCCAATAGCAGGGTCAATCCGCATTGTGATGCTGGGATCAATCACGCCAGCCTCTCAGGAGTCTATGCAGGCGTGCCCGGCCTGGCGTTACTGAGTATGCGATGCCAGCTATGAGCTTTGTTTGTGACGGAGGTCTATTTAAACCCAGCTGATGCCATGCCATGGCCAGGCAGGCTCTTACGTCCCTCATCCCTTCACGCGGATAGGCTACGGACTTAACTGGCTATGAGCCGGGGTCGACACCTTTCAAGCCCGTGGGGATCAACGAGCCCTCGGCATCTGAGCGGCACACGGACGCGCGATTACAGCAACTTCACCGGCGACAACTCGCGGTAAGAGACCCCCGAGCCTTCTCTCCGGGATCAGACATGGATGGTGCCGGAGGCTGCCTTGCAACCGCTGTACCGAAGCTGAACATCGAAACAGGCCGTCCACATCAGATTCAAAAATCGGGACGACGAATCACAAACCGACAGAGCCAGTCAACAAATATCGGGCCGTTCAGCCAGACAGACAGTCTCAGAGCCGGGACGATGACAGCGGGCAGACCGATTGGGACCGGCGCCTCCTTCGCCAAGTACTACAGTCTAAATCGCCCACCGACGGACGCCGCATTCGCGTCCGTCAATGACACACACACAACTCGCGGAGCGGAGAATTCTTGGACAATGGATTGGACAATGTACTTCGCATGCATGTGGAGGGGCTGGCTCGCTAAAACGGCAATACGAGTGAGGATCTGGACAGAGCGACGGGGTATTCCCATTTTACTAGGGGACATGCGCAGATAGGGCTGATCGAGGTCGAGTCTGCGGATGTTCAATCAACACAGCGAAGCCGACTGAGCACATCTTCGCCCCTGTGAAATGCGCGCAATCGATGATGGGGAGGAATGAGAGACGTTGGAGGCGCTCCGAATGCCCACCAGTTGGCTTCCCAATGGTATATGCCAACCACGTCGACGTTGCCACTCAACCCCCTTTTCTTTCTTTCTTCCGAGATCTCGTCTCGTATCCTCGTGAACCCAATTGACAGCCCCCCATACCCCCCGCTTTCCCCCAGGACCCCGGTACTGCCACAGCACACACGCGATGCTCAAGAGCGACACATGCCGAGCAGCAGGCCGTGCACGCCCCTGCGGCGCCCGACCTCGACGAAGCGGCGCAGCTCGTCGCGGATCTCGCCGATCAGCTCGCCCTCCTCGGGCTCCTGCGGCACCACCGGCTGCGGCGCCGGCGCGGCCGGCGCCCCGCCCCACCAGCTAGCCCGCGACCCGGCCGTCCCCACGCTGGGCGACGAGATGGGCGTCGCAGGCGTGCTGTCCGTCCGGTTGCCCCGCGCCGTCGTCGCCAGAAGCGCGGCGGCGGCGCGCAGCACGCGCGCGCAGATGGCGAACACGGCCGGCTTCGCCGTCCACCCCAGCGCCCCGTCGTGGCCCTCCGTATCGGCCAGCGTAGTCAGCGTCCGCAGGCCGAACAGCGCCCAAGTCGCGAGGGCGTGCGCCGCCGGGTCCTGGTCGGCGCTGGAGGAGCCGGTCGAGACCTGGATTTTGATCGCCGCCGCCGGCCGCTGCCCGCCATCCTGGTCGTTGGCGGCGCTGGCAGGCGGCGGCAGGGCTCGGAACGCCTCGCACCACCGTCCCACCTCGCGGATCTCGTCCACGTACAGGTTCTGCTCCTCGACGACGAAGAGGGCGTCGTCCAGGCGCATCGCGGGCCGCAGCTGGTCGAACGCCGACGTCCAGTTGTCGAGCGCCCGCTGGGCCAGCAGCTTGTCGCCGTCGTCGCCGTCAGCCTCGAGCTTGGACAGGTCGACGGGGCTGAGCAGCGGCGCCGGGTGCCCGACGATGCGGCTGGCGACGTGCGCCCGGAACTCGGCGCCGCGCCCGTAGGCCTTGACCATCCACCGCAGCAAGCGCGCCGCCGCCTCGATCGGCACCAGCGACTGCCCCAGAATCGGGGAGGCCGCCACGGCGGCAGCGTCGCGGACCTCGTCGTCGTCGTCGTTCAGGGCGTCGTACATGGCCAGCAGCCAGGGCAGGTGGGCCGAATCGACGGCCCCGGGGCTGGGATCGGTAGGCAGCGATACCGCGGAAGAGAACGACCCTATTGCGTTGATGGCGGCAAGGCGAGTGTCGAAAGTCTGCGACTTGTGTCAGTCTGGCCCACAGCACTCGAAAAGGGGCAATGAACAGGGCGGCCATGACTCACGCGTTCTGCCAACCCGGCTTCGCTGCTCATCGAGCCCCAGAGCCGGAGCCAACGCATCAACAGCGCGCCTGGAGCCTTCTCGACACGCGACCCCACCACGGCAATCAGTGGCCCACTGAAGCGTGTGATGGAGTCGGAGAGGCTTGGGTTCAAAGACTTTGTGTTTAGGAACGCCCATATCATATACAGAGCCTCGTTGTCAGGGAGAGCCTCCAAGGAATCCGGACCGCGCTGGAGAAACTTATCCAATAACCTCGTGAGACACTCGAGAGCAAGCCGCCGCGGCTCGGGGGCGTCTGTCTCGAAGCAAATCTCACCGTACGTCTTGAATAGCATCAAGCCCGCCAGGTCATCTTCGGGGGGATCCGACGTCAGCAGGGCTTCAAGTATCGTACATGACACGTTGACGTCCTTCTTGAGTGCAGTCATCAGGTTATCCTTGAGCTCGACAAGCTCGAGATTGGACTGCCGCACCAAATGCTTGGTTGTTACTTGGGCCAGGCTGGAGTTCAAGAGCGCCGACGGCGTGTTGAGATCCGCAGGCAATTCAATGGTGGGCGCATCTTCAGATGTCCCCAAGTGGTTGAAAATGCCAACGACCTCGATGTACACAGCTCGTGCCTCGTTACATGTCTTGAGGCATTCGTTGGAGACGAAGATATCCTCCAGAAGGTCATACAGGGCGTCAGGGTACTGGTCTGCTTGGTATTAGTCTGAAGAACGCAGAGTCTGCGGAGATGAACTTGCCGTAGAGTCGATGGGGCATCACCTCCAAGAGCCGCTCGAGAAGGAACTTCAGAGTCAGGAGCGCGCCGTGGAGCATGTTGGCAGACCTCCCAGCGTCAGAAATCAGCTTTGTGACCCTTTCAATCCAATCGGGCTGCAGCAGGAATGAGCATAGCGTCCGAGCCGCAATCTCTCGGACGTGCCAGATTTGGCTGCCGAGATACCAGACAATGGCTCTGTACAGCCTCTCTCTGTCCGCCTCAGGTGGGCCTGCGCGGCGGATGATGTCCAGCGCAGGAAAAACAGATTCGGCGGTTTGAGTTCCCAGGAGAGCTCCTTGTGACCTTTGCCCACTCTCCAAAAGGTTGACCAGAACGGAAGGCAGAGCTGGAAATTTATGATAAGATATCCTCGTTGTCCGGCCATCCCAGCCCGCTTCCATGGATGTCTTGCTCTCATTGGTTCCAAAGAGACAGTCAATCAGACTCCGCAGCAGCAGAAGGCCGCAGTTGCGTATCGCCCACCTGAGATGTCAGTCTACCTCCGACTGCCTTCAAGCAAAGATGACTTACACTTCGGACTTGAGACTGTCAGCAGCCAGTTGTAGACATTCCGTCAGATATGGCTCGGCTCTCTTGCTGAGGAAGGATGTTCGGAATATGTCTTTCAACGAGTTGAGAGCGTGCACTTGAGGCAGATTAGACCCGTCTGTCTCTGAGCTGAAGGCAGGTATCTCCGCGATAGCACGAAGCTCGTGGATAACGGTCTCGAAGGAAGGCTTCTCTGAATGCGAGGACAGGATCCCGACAATGAGAGCAGGTATTCCTGCCGATCTTCGGGTAGTCGATGCTTGTGTATGAATGCATTTCAAAGCCCCCTTTTGGCAGGTTAGCTGGAACGCAGGCATGTGTGAGCGGGACCCTTACCTGATACCACGTGTCCAGCAGATTGTCCGCTTCGTCGCCTGCGGTCGGAAAGTATTTCACTAGCTGGCAGCAGGCTGCAAATGTCTGGGTCACGGTCGTGAAAGCACCTCGGTGCCGCAGGTTCGACAATTCAGTAAACGTCAATTCTCCAATCTCTTCAAAGTTCTGCCGGGACGGCGCCAAGAGACCCGAGGTGCTGCCATGTCTAGCATTGCTGGCGATGGCTTTCAACAAGTGACTGGCCTGTGTTAGTCCATGCAGTGTCTGACTGCCGTTCTCGACCACGTACCTCGACTCATGAATGGCTCGGAAACTGTAACTGAGCAAGTCCTTCGTATCCAGGCCCTCCACTTCTTCCAGTTCCTCGGGAAGATGACCTTCGGGGGAGTCATCACACAACACGTGCTGTACGCAGTGCCAGATTCTTCTGCAACACGATATGGCACGGTTTTGGAAGTCCTGCAGATCCTCCAGTTCCTCCTCAAGGAGCGGCTTTCCAGAGAGGGAAGACCAGAGAAACCTAGCTTGTCAGTTCTTGTGTGCATGAGACCAGCAAAGCCAAGACTTACCTGAGAGATGCAAAACTGCCATGAACGGGGGCGTCAAGAACCGCGGATGCCAGGTCGCTCTCAGCAGCGAATAGCTTCGCCTCAAGGCCAGTCAGGATCCTCTCGGGTACCTCGAGACGCTCTTCAGGCTCGGTGGACCATCGCCAAAGAAGCTCGTAAGAGCGCGCAACGCCATCGGAATGGTCGGCTCGGGCTGTCTGCCTAGACAGCTTCTCGGCTCTCCTGGTAAAGTACTTCAGCTCTGCTTGCATCGTGGCGTTGGGAATCCCGACGTGCTCGGTCGACTCCATTTCCTCATCGTGCACGGGGAGCTGCATGATCAGAGAAGCAGCAGCTTCCCGAACATCGTCGAACGGATCCATTATGAGGTCCAGGATAGATCGAAGCCAAGACGAATCAATGAAGGAGGCAGAGGAGTCGCCATGACTCATGGCATTCAAATCGTGGGGCAAGCTTGACTTGAGAAGGAAGCTCATAGCCTTCAGTGCCGTGATATGGCGCTGATACGAAGCAGTAGGGACCAGCTCGGCTTTCAGGAAGTTCATGTACCAGCCAACGAAACGCTCATGTTGCTGCAGGGATTTCCGGAGTCCAGAAACAACAGCCTGCGGTGACTTGGCCTTCGCGGAACCGGTACCTGTGGGGGTCTCCTGGTTGATTGGAGTCTTTTGTGACTTCTTCAAAGCTCTGTCATAATCACGACGGAGAGATTCGAGAGCGCCCTGGATTCTTTTGATCATGTTCCTTGAGTGACCTAGGACGTCGTAGCGGAACTTTGCATCCGAGTCAGCGTGGAAGGAAGGCAAGTGGTTTCGCAGGAGGTCCAGGACCTCCGAGGTATACGGCCGCGTGCTGGAGGGCGAGGCAATCATTATGGACACCGCTGAGGCCCTTGCTTCTTGAGACTCGTGGCAGACGACATCTTCCAGAGTCTTCGCGTCCAGTTGGCCTTCGACGTCAGGCTTTGACGCAACTCCTTGGGGTATGTTAGCAACGCCGAGCTCAAGTTGTCTTGTGTTGGTCACTATAACATACCGGTGCCCGGCTCGTCCACGACGCCAACCTTCTTTCCAGCTTCCAGCATAGCCAGCCACAGCATAGAGTTGTGATCCAGCCCCTGCGCGCCCTTCCCCGCCGTCAAAGTCTGGCGGGAGGAAAGATCGCCCAGGTATCGCAGAGCGCCGGCCCTGTCAGCCTTGAATAGGGGGATGAAGACATATAACTTGATTGGTTCAAGTAATTCGGGGTTTGAACGCATGCCCTGGGATATGAACCTGTGCCATGCTTTAGGGCCGAATCGTCCCTGGCCCAATTCGTCCCACGCCTCAGTAAAGACTGTGACTAGGAACTTGCCAGCGATGGGGCAGACCTGATGAAGCTGCATCCACTCAAAGATCTGTGTGACGATGACGTCCCATTCCACAACGTGATCGGAGGGCAGCCGGTGCACCCGCCCGTACGTCAGCAAGATATCGTCCAAGAAGATGAGCTTCTTCTGGAGGAGATAGTCGAGCGCCGTGATGGAAGACTTGACGGAGGGCCGAGAAGACTTTTCCGTGACCATGGAGACCGAGTCGGTGAGAATCTTGGTCCTGACCGAAGCGGCCGTCTCGAACACGGGGTTCTTGGAGATGAAATGCGCGAGGAAATCGAGCACGAGCCTCATGGAACGGTGGGCGTCCTGTTCGTTCCATTCGATGAAGAAGTCGAACATGTACAAGGCGGTGCTCTCTTCAAAGGCGAAGCGCCGCAGGGGCTCGACATTGGACCTGGCACACAGGTCGACATAGCCGCAGAGCTTGACGCAGGCGTTTCCCGAAGACTGCCTGGGCTTGGAGGCGTTATCCAGAAGCACGCGGAAGACATGGCGGGTTTCCCTGGAGGCTATGAGCGATCATGGATGGACGAAGCGGGCCACGCGAGGATGAACGCACGCTAGTTGTTGGTCGGCGGGCTGCTGCTCGAGGGCGGCGACAGCGTGCTTCGGATTGAACGAGGTCTCGCCGATCCCCAGCAAGATATCCTGGCCAGAGTTCTGCTCCGCCATGGCGTCGTGGAATAAGAGGGCCTTTCTTGCTCGTATGCCGCCGACTTGTACGCCGTGAAGCCGTGCGTCCGAGTAGGAGCGGATGAGGATCCGGGCCCGGGAGTGAACCCTGCACGGGAAAAGTCCAGATCGAAGCCCAGAGACTTTTTCTCGGGAATGCAGTCAAGTTGGAAACGCGGAGGCACCGTGTTTGATCAGATATGGCGGCAGGGGCCAGAGAATATCGAAGACCTCGCCGACGAGATATGGGATCGCCGAGTAGGGTCCCTCTCAAAAGCGGCACATGAAGATTCAGAGCCCCGTTTGGGCGAATTCCGACTGATTAGCCCGCCGAGATGCTGTTGGGCCAATGAGGTATCAAGGTACCTGGTATTCATCCTTGTGGCCTCGAAACGGGCACATTGGGTTGGAGGTTCCAGTGTCTGCAGGTGCTTTACGAGTGCTCGTGGAGTGGCTCCACTAGATGTACCCTTCAGGGTCTGAATGCACACACGCAGGGGGGAAGGCGCAAGTTTGGGTACATACAGGAAGGCATCTGGCACCAGCTGAGGGTCCGTACCTATGTACCTCCAGCTACGACTGTATGGGGTGCGTCTAGGCGCAACGCGAACGCACGGATCATCGCCTTCCAGACGGAACTCCAGACGGGCTCGTACTCTGTATATTCTCTGAGAAGGTACGGAGGTACTTACCGCAATCTCAGAGTCCAGTCAGGAATTTTCTTACGGGCAAGCTCCGTAAAGCCGTCCGCGCGCATTTTCTTAGCCGGCCTAGCCACCACTGACGATATCGCGACCCAAGCAAGTCTCACAACCTCACATCCACCCGGCCGCCGACCGCGACAAGACCATCCATCCCATCCAAACCCCTTCCGTGTCGCCCATCGCCGATATCGCGGTTGTATTGCACTTCGCCGCCGCCCCGACCTTTGGTCTGTCATTGAATTTCTGACCTCGTCGCCTCCATTCACATCCGCCACCATGACCATCTGGGACACGCTCACCGGACGCAAGTCGTCTTCCCAGCAGCAGCAGTCCTCCCCCGCACCCTCAGAGCCCACGACGACTTTTGGCGCCCCTCCCACGCCCAGCCCTCTCGGCGGCCCTGAGCCCCAGGGCGTCGAGTCCTTCATCAACCCATCTGCCTTCGCCGACCCCTCGCAGCTGCACCCCCTGGCCGGCCTCAACAAGGACAGCCTCGAGTATTTGACCCTTGACGACACGGTCCTATCCGACGCGCCCGGCCACGCCGCCATCCCCTCGCGTGGCTTCAGCGACGACATTTGCTACGGCACCGGAATCACCTACGTCACAGCCCTGTCTATCGGTGGTGCCCAGGGCTTAATCGAGGGTCTTTCCAAGTCGCAAAACCAGGCCCCCAAGCTCCGCCTCAACTCGACCCTCAACGCCATCACCCGCAGAGGCCCCTACCTGGGCAACTCGGCCGGCGTCATCGCGATCTGCTACAACTGCTTCAACGCCACCCTTGGCTGGGCCCGGGGCAAGCACGACGCCGCCAACACCATCCTCGCTGGCTCCCTGAGCGGCATGGTCTTCCGTAGCACCAAGGGTATCAACTCGATGCTTTATGGCGGTGCTGTCGTCGGCTCCATTGCCGCTGCTTGGGCTGTATGAACTCCCTTCCCCCCTCGGTTTACATGATGAAACGTCTGACGCGTATGCTTTTTTAGGTGACGAAAGAAATTCTGGCGCCCTCGACCGCCAACGAGAAGGAAACCCAACTTTAAACAGGCCGGAAATTAATGTGCCCACGCCATGTAAACCACAATCATCCCCCATATAACGTCATCAGCAAACAACCACGAACCACCTTGCCGCCACCATGATCGCCGCTAAAAACGAGAGGGCGAGCATGAATTACTCGTCGCCGCTACCCGACCCTCATCAGCATGAGGGTTGCAATCTCACAATAATATTCCCTGGGCAGATGCTCAGCCCACCCAGGACGTCGCGACAGCAACAAGCAACCTTGCTTGACCTGGATATGTATGAAAAGGGAAAGGGCAGGGGAGGGGCTCTCGACTTTGGGGAAGTGAGTTGACGCGTCCAAAGTCCCCCCCTTTGCTAAGCGCCCCCTTCCAATCGGACGGACAATGTTGGCGTCCCCGTCCGCCTTGTGTTATACCACTGCTTTTTGTTTTATTGAAAAAATTACCGGGCGGGGTCGCATAGCGATGGATCACTCTCCTCACAATTGATAGACTTGTAATATAGGCGAGGCGAGAGATCAGCATAGAACGCATTTGAATGGCCGGCGGTCAAGCTAGGCGTTCGTTCACACCCAGAAACAGGACCTCCCCGGTCAGATGGAGCAGTCTTCTGGTTAAAAATGCCTTTTTTTATCACCTTCCCTCGTTTGCCAACCCCCCGTGCCGTCTGAGTGAATGACAGATGACTGACCGATGCCTCGGTTGCACCGACTTGACTTCACTCGCTCCCACTCGGGAAACAAGAACCCATGTCAAGCCCCTACCTCCTTTCCAATGCGCTTCATTATCTACTCTTTCGACGAACAAAACAATAAACAAACAAACCCAAAAAAAATCTTCCAGCAGCCTTTCCAACTTACCACCAAAGTGACACATCACCTCACGCCAACCATCATGCCCAACAACGACGGCAGCAGCGACGACGGCACGGGCCGTGACGGCATCGCAGCAGCGGACGGCGATGAAGCGCTCCGCTGGGAGCAGGCGCAGCGCCTCCGAAACGAGCTGGTGGACGGCCGAGTCGACGCGTGGCTTGCGCGTGCTTCCCGGCAGACAGCAACCCGAGCCGTGGAGAGTTTGTTCTTGCTGGGCCCGACGGCGGAGGACATGCGCGGCGCTCCAGAGGAGCGGGGCACGTTCGTCTACGTCCCGGAGGCAGGCGGCCTGTTGGGGGAGGGGGAGAAGGAGGGTCCGCTGCTCCACGTGCCGTCCCACGCCGACGACGTCGACTACGGCCAGGCGTGCGCGCAGTGGTGCCGGACGCTCCGCGAAGCCCACGGCTTGCGCCACTCTGAGGTCGTCATGGACCGGGTGCGCCAGCTGCTTGAGCACGAGATCCGGAGCCTGGGGTTGTGCGGGCTGGAGGACGTGAATCAGAGCACCGTCGGCTTGACGTTTGAAGAAAAGGTGACTAGCTAAGTGATACGCGAAACCCGACTTTCTTCCATCTACCCTCGCGGCGTCTCACCTCTGCAGCTGGTCGAGGTCCCGAGACTCGCTTTGACATCTGAACTAACACGGTGGATTTCGCGCCGCAGGTCCATCTCGTTGCGCAGCACCGCCTCCTCTGCCGGACCATGGCTCCCGCTGGAGTGTCGCCGCCGCCACAGCAACCCCGTCCCGGCAACAACAATATGTACCTGCTCCGCGTGACGGCGAGCGGGGTACTGGCGCTCGAGGCGTTCGCGGCGCCTCGGGGCCGCGTGGGGCGTAACGAGCTTCTGGCACGGCTGGAGGGCGTGGCGGAGCCGTACGCGTGGTGCTCGCGCGAGGGCGTCGAGGTCGTTGAGGCGCAAATGCGGATGGTCAAATCGGGCGAAGCAACGTCGACAAACACAGGCGAGAGCGAGGGACCGGAGGGATCAAGACCGACTGCTAGGACGCAGGGGTTGGACGCAGATGACTTCTTCGACACAGGAGCTCCGCTTCTATCGGACGAGAAGAGCTGGTCGTACTGCCTGCCGGAGGAGCCGCGGAGCGTGGCGGGGTCGGCGGTACTTCACCACGAGTGGGTGGAGTTGCAAACCGAGGAGGACTTTGAGAGGATCAGGGACGCAGCGGACAAGGGCAGGAAGGCTGTGTTCATGAGGGTAAGTTTCACCAGGTGATTCAGGTAGCTTCTTCAAGTCGTTTGAGGGGGGCAAGCGTGTGAGCTGACACGGTTGACAGACGGGCAAGCTTGCAAAGGCTAGACAAATTGCGAAGAAGCAGGATTCCGGCTAAAGGCTCAACTTGCACGATATTTAGTCGACGTGGAGCTTTTGAAAGGCCAGGCTTTCTTTGGGTGGCTGAGGGTGTGTATTCGTTAATTCTGAGGGGACAGACAGGTCGATCTACCGGGTCATGGTCGGCCTGATTCCTGGAAGAGGGTATTGACTTATTAAACACTCAAGACGGAGACGGGACAGGTCGCCTCTGGCTTTGATGGCTGAACAGAGAGAATTATTAATGAGCTGATGGGAGTGGGCCTATTGGGTACTGGTTGCCTGCAGCGAATGGAAGTAGCCGTATTGTCCACTGGATCGGAGGTTGAGGTACTGGTCGGTCATTCAAGGTGGAGAGCGATCTCGTGCTCCTTCTCCAGCCTCCAGGCAGTGTTGCCCGTGCCTTCCTCATCAATACCAATGTCTGGTACCTACCGTCGACATGTACCCACGCCGCAAATACCTTATCTGGGTTCCGCAATGAACATATGGATGTATGCGTGTGTACCCTATTGTCTTCCTCCCTTATGTACATGTAGTTGAGGTACTCACCGGTTCTCGCCACATGCCCTCCAGATCTTGGAGATCGGTCTGGTTGATGTACGTGGGTGTTGCTTTAGTGCATGTTCGTAGAGCCTCATCCAGTCTCAAAACGCCCCAGGCATTGATAGGCACCTTACCATAAACAAGTCACAACGCATCAGGTCTCGAACTCTGCGCCCGACCACCGCTCTTCTCTTTTCTCCCCCATCACTTCGTTTTCTCTCTTTTCACGCTGAGCTCTGATATTCGGCTTCTGCTCGGGACCCCTTCTCGATCCATCAACATGTGCTGCTTTCCATGCTGGCCGGTCAAAGACATCTTCCTCGAGGACAGCCCGCCTCCTGTGTTCCAGTATGTCTGGGACGGCGCGAGATGGGCGCCCGCTGTTGGCAGCCCGGTAAGTGTCGCAGTCTGATTTACGAGGTTCTGTTGCAGACAGCCAGCTTTTGTCCGTTTGCAAGACCCCGTTCCGTTACTGTGGGAACTGAACTCTGGCCTGCCATTCAATGTTCGACCCCGGGGAGGAAGGTCGACCTCGCCCCGTCTGGGATGCCCTGACTTTCCTCTTCCCTTTCTGCCCTTGCCGGCTGCTGTTCTGCGAACATCTATCGCATTCCCTCCCTCAAGTCCGGGCCATTTCTTCCCCTGGCTCGGGTCATCCTTACCATCTCTCCTGAGGTCGTCCTTTTTCTAATTGTGTTTGATTCGAGCCCCTCCGTCACTCGGGAACCCTTTCCAACACATCCCTCCTGCAAACCCCAGCTTCCCAACACTCACCGACCGGCCCCCCTGCCACTCGTCAAGAACCAAGATAGGCACTTTCGCTGCTCATCGTGGGGTCGTCAGACACCCTTCGCATTCTTCGCATTCTTCAAGCCTACCCTAGAGCCCATCTCATTGCCGTCTTCACCTGCTACCTGGCCACCGCAACTTTCACCACCGCTTGTCGAGCCCCGGATACATACCTGCACTTCATACCGCCCAGATCCAGCCCCCGACATGGCCTACCGCAACACGGACGCCGAGTATGCCAATCCGTGGGCCCAAAGCTTTGACCCTCCCCTCAACAGTACTGCCAACGGAGGCTTTGAGCACACTTACCATCCTCGCATCGACGGCCGCGATCCTCCCCTCACGGGAGGCATGCCTTATGCCGCATGCCCACAGGTATGCCAGCGTCCATCAGTTAACTCTGAATGTCGGAGTGTCACAGCGCTTTCATATCGGAGAGAGTGTCCTGCGTACGCTGTTCGCCTGACATTTAGCGGGCGAAGCAATCCTACCTCCCTTCTCTCTCACCTCGCGTTCATCCCAAACAGACCTCGCTTCAGCCTGTGTGTCATTAGTGGCCAACATAGCTGACCGATGCGCTTGATTGCGTAGGCTCCCCAGGGCATGGCTTTCCAGCAGCCAATGCCTTACCACCAGCCGATTATGATGCCCCAGTTTCAGCAGCCTGTCTACGTCCAGCCGGGTCAACCCATGCCCACAGGCCAATACGTCGGACAGCCCGCCCAGGTCTATGGCTATCCAGGTGGGTCCTATCCCGGCCTCGGACAGCAGCCTCTAACACCTGGCAATGTCGCCGTGCCCGGCGGCGGCATGCCTGGCAAGGATTTCCCCTATCCTGATGTCATGGGCATTGGCAAAACCGAATCCGAGGTCCGACAGGAAATGGCCGACGCCTCGACCCAGAACGAAGTCAACCAGCCCGCTGATATTTGTCCCCTCGACCCCAACCCCAGCCGCATGTTCTGGTTCCGCGAACTCGATGGCAACTGGACTCAACGCAATCGTTTCACCATAGATCGCTTCACTGCCGACGGCGATGCGCGGTGGTATGTAAGACCGGACGGTATCTTCTATGCCGTGAAGCTGCCAGAATAGTCCAGGTGGGTGTCTTTGTCCGCATGTTATCTCGTTTCTAATATTCTCCAAGGCTACTCGCCTGGGACAAACGTCTTGAAGACTTGCACACTTCAATCGCCAGACACTTTGTCGGTCAGTTACCCAAACAGATATCTTATATGCTTCAGGGATCTCTCCCTTCTGTATCCGGTCACCAGTCTGACCTTGGAACCCCCATCTCACCCAGACTTTCGCATTTCACAATCGACCAAGTCTATGGGTCAAGGACCGAGCCCACCGCACAAGGCAGCATAAAAGGCCTCTTGGTTGCGCAAAAACACACTCCTGCAAAGGTAAGACGGCAACATTCAACATCCCCATTAATAATAGCGCGGCTTACTGATTGCGTATCCGCGCCAGCGTTTGACGGTGGACCCCTCAAGGATTTGCAGAAGAGGGCGTGCGATGCACCTGGTTCAGTCCATTTCTTGTTTCTAGTTCTCCCGTCCTGTTCGCCTAGAGAACGTTTCCGGAGCGGACAGTCTTGAGCCAGACAGAACGCCAATGTGACTCTAGTGATATGATGATTGTCTCGCAACGGTACGCAACGTGAACGCATTTACGCTACGCACCAACTCAGTCGACCAGCAATACAGTGCATTCATTGCCTTGAAGACCCCGCAGGGCAGCTCGAGTACGCCTATCGCTACTCTACCGCTGTGGCACGGAGGTTCGTCATGTTCTATGCTGGAGCTGAGCAAAGATTGTTCACAAAGCCAGCTAATCCGCTTGCCGCTTGCGGAAGTCCGAAACCAAGCTCTGTAAAGTAACAATAGAAAGCAGGTGGGTTGAATAGATCGGCATAGGGTGGCGGAGCGTTTGCTATATACACAGATTTGCAGACTCGGGCGGCATGCCGCCCATCCGTCCGTCAGCCTGTCTCTAGGATTAGACAATACTACCGGATCACCACGTCTTTGCCGGGACCAGGCTGCTGATTTGCGACTGGCCTTAGGGGCAACCACCACATTCATGACCTCCCGTATCGCTTGCATGAGTTCCTAACGGGAATGGCCCAAGACCCCGCGCGCCATTTCGAGTTTGCTCAAGCAAGAAAAACAAACCAAGGCGCAATAAATACAGCAATCCCATGAGAAAAGAACCAGAAAAATGAACTGCCAGCACCTAGTTGTCCACACGCCGAGCGACTCCCACCCAAGCCCAGTAAGAGGGGGTTGTCAGGATGGAAGGAAATGGGAAGAGAGAAAAAGAGGTATCTTCGTACATCATCGCAATGCCATTTTCCTCTGCTGACTGGGGTAGTAATGCCGCGAGGTAAACCTGGTAATGAACAAAGGGGATCGTTCCTCCCGAAGGGGAGAGAGTCGCGTTCGTCTCTGATCAACAAAGTAGATGTGCAGGTGGTGGGGTATGCAGATGAACTCGCAGTCGTTCACGCCGAGGACCGGGGCTCGGTTGTCGTAAAGGGGCCGAGTCGATGCGCCCATTATGACGCAAGGCCCAATCGCCGGATTGGCATGGCCAATGTAAATTCAAATTCGCCGTCATTACGTTCGTTACGCCTTCTCACGGAGCCTAGCATGGCCCGTTCTAGACGGACCCGCGCAGCCGCTGCTTGCGGGCAAGCCAATCGCCGAGCATATTGTCCAATTGCTAGGGCAAAGTCAGCTTCACTGCAGGCAAACCCAGGCTCCTCCGAAGGGTACTTACAGTTGTTATCTCGGCGAGTTTCGCGTTCGGCCCCATGAAAAGCCGCGGCACTGGGTGATCGGGACCCGCAGGCGGGACGTCCGACTTGTCATACACAACAGACAGCATGTCTCTGATATCCGTCCCGGAGTCGAAGAAAGCTCGGAGGTTGCTGTCGTTCCACGTCGATGTGGTGGTAGCTGAGGTTGACGTCGTCATAGAATCCTGTTTGTGATGGGTCCGGTCATCCACGTCACCCAGCTCTGGGGACGGCGAGGATATGGGAGAGGACCGGTCCTCCTGACTCGATGAGTCAATCATGAGAGCAGGGGGGTGAGAAGCTCCAAGAGGAGACAAGGGAGACACCAGGCTATGGTCGCCAGCGCGCGGAGTGTTCGTTGTTGACGTTTCGCTTCCTTGGGACATGGGCGTCTCAAGATAGCTGTCGGGGAAGGAGCCCGGCAGCGTGGGTCGAAGTAACTTCTCTTCAGATACTTGCTGCTGCCGCTCGGCAGCAGCCATGGCGGGTTCTGAGTGCCCCTTGTCCTCTTCCTCCTCTCCTTGCGACGAATCGAAATCATCAAGTTCAACCCGGGATTTGGCTTTGGTGACCTTGGGAGGCTTGGGCTCCTTATCGCTGTTGGGCGTGAGGATCTTGGTGATGGTGGACTTGAGGTTCTCGTCCTTGGGTGACGATGACGACGTCTCCGTCTCTATCGGCTCTAAGGGTTCTAGAGGCTCTGCCGGCTCCGACTCGACCATTCTCAGCGACGCCGGCGGGACGTTAGCTACGTTGTTGGGCGCCTTGCGAGTGGGGGATGGCTCGCTGCGAGGCTGCTGCTTCTGAAGCTTGCTGGAGTTCTTCTGCGGCGACAGGGCCTTGTCGGACGCAGCATCGGCTTCAGCAGCCAGTTGAGCCGACTGCGTCTCGTCTGGCGCGTCGCCCGTGGTGTCCATCGACCTCTTGCCGATCGAGTCGTCGTCGTCATCCGCGGACTTCTTCTTATCCTTCCGCGAAAAGAAACTTCGAATGCCGCCAGACTTCTTCTCTTTTTCTTTCTCCTTCTTGTCCTTCTTTTTCTTGTCCTCTTTGGTCGGCTTATCGGCGACAAGTTCCTTCTCAAGACTCGGTCGCTGGCGCAGCTCTTTGGTCAGAGATTCGCTCGAACCTCGGGGCTCGTTCTTGTCGTCGCGCAACAGATTTGGCGTCAACGTCATCTTCTTGGTTTCGATCGAGTCGTCCTTGAAGAACGAGTCGGTGTTTCGGACGGTACCGTTCTTGGTGATCCTTTCTTGTCGAGACTCGTCGAACGTGTCTTCGCTGTCTCTGCCATCGGCCTGAGACGCTGATTCCTGCTGCTCTTCCTCTCCGTTCGCGACCTCGGCATCCGACTGTTTTTGGGCCTTGGGCTTCAGCGGCTCCACCTTGGCAGACTCGTCGTCATCCGCAAGTCCCTCAGAATCTGCTTGTTGTGCCTGCTGCTGCATCGCTTCCTGCTGCTCGGCAGGATCGACCTCCGTGTCTTCCTCGTCAGAGGACGAGAAGTCGTTGTCCGAGTAGTCCACATATGTCGGCGCTGCGAAAGCAACCGTCTTCTTCTTTCTCTTCATGGCTGCTTTCAAGGGGTTTCTGGCCGACAATTTGTCCGATTGGTCACCGAGCATGGTTGCGGATAACTATTGATGATTAGCGGTTGCGGCCCGGTGGTATGGGCAGAGGCCGTGACAAGTGGTTACTCACATCTATGTTCCTGTGCTTGTTCAAACGCGCCAATCTTTCTGTCGGTGTTTCGATATGCTCCGCGGGTAGGTATCCTAGTACTGTTAGCAAGCTATGCATGCGTGCCTGCTGAGCAAATCGAACACTCACCGATACTCGTATCCTTGACGACTCTGACTAGCCACCAGTAACTGTTGCTGTCGTCAAGGAGGACCATGGTGTCGCCCTTCGTCGCGTTGGCCTGGCCCTCGACAGTAGCGACGAACGTGTGCAGGGCATAAACGAATTCGAAGTCGATATCCTCTGTTTCTTGTAAGCATTCGCCACCCCAGCCGGAATCAATAAATCGCAAGTCGTCAATAGAGGAAAGGTCATCTTCTTCTTCTTCAGAGGCCTCGTATGGGAAGAGTCGGTTGTGAGGCGAGGCGGTCTCATGGCTGTCACTGTCAGATGAGTCGAATTCGAGGCTCGGATGCCTCTGGAGCGAAAAATCCTCGATTCGGAGTCCGATTCCAGAATCAGGTCGGTGAAATAGTGGTAGAACGCTGACTGCAGCTCCGCGGTCCGTTTCTACCGTTTCTCTGCTGTGGACAGACTCATCTGTCTCTGAAGGGGTCGGACTCGGGGGCAGCGGCGTGGTTGCTGCCACGGTGCATCTGTCGTCGTCCTGGCCTTTACAGCGGTCGCTGTGGCGTTGTTCGTCGAAAACGTCGTCGTCGGTGTGGTCGCAGTGACTGGCGCCAGCATACTCACCAGGAAGAAGATGACAATCGCTGAGAATGACGGGAGCCTTGCTCCTCTGTCCTTGGTTCACTTGTTCTTGTTGTAAGGGTGGATGGTTGGGAAGGTCGAGATACGGGGATGAGGATCTCTCTTCTGTAGCCAGGGCCGACCCGGAGGGACTGTGTGGGGGATCAAAGAAAGGCGCGCGCAAAGAATCGACTCGCTGGGGCCACGAGGGCGGAAGGGTGCACCAACCATCTTCAATTGAAGGGGAACTCGAGACCTTGTCCATCATGTCGTCGTCGTCGTCCAGGTCGTCATCGTCGTCCTCCATGTGGTCGTGGTGGGCGTGCATGCCGCCGTTTTGGGCAATGGCTAGGGCATCTTCGTGTTGCATCATGCCCGCACCGAGGTCGTCGGCGACGCTGGCAACGAGGTCGTCGGCGTAGAAAGACAGACCGTCCGGGTCGCCGCTGGGCCAGGAGGCTCTGGGACTTCGGGTCTCCTCCTCGGCCCTCTCCTCGGCGACTTCGCGCAGCGTCTCGGCCTGGTGCGGTGCAAGGGGCCCGGATTGCACGAGCGGTTGCTGGGTGGGATGTCGGTGTTCCTTGGCAGAGGGCGCGTCGTGATCTTGCAGGTCGATCGTATCTGGAGGGGGGCAGGCGAGATTCGGGTTAATGGGAGGCTGGAAGCGAGCGGCGGATGACAATTATGAAGCTTGGAAGGCAAGGGGGGGTGGCGGGCAGTCGGCGATAATGCAATGCAATGCAAGCGCAGTATGATAATGCAATGGCTCAGGCAGAAGCAACAAGAATGGAAGTGACAACGGTAACGGCGTTAGGGGAGGGATAATGTGGACACGGCGGCATGTAAATTGGAATGGGCAGGCGTAGATCCTTTGAAGAGGATCAGCAGTCGCGGCAGGCGTGGCAGACTTACCGGCGCGAACGATATGGGGTCGGGTCATGATGGCGGTCCAAGCTGTCGGCAGCGGACAGCGATGAGAGGGTATTGGAAGGCCAGTCTGCTGTACCGGCAGAGGCAGAACAAGGCGCGTGAGGTGTTAACAGCACAGGGAGAGGCGCATGAAGCGCGGGCTCTCAGGGCGGGCTGTCTTATCCGGAGATCGTGGGCGAGTCGAGGGCCAAGCTGGTCATATTCTGGGGCCGGTGGAGCGACGGTGGTCGTGTCGTGGACCGGCACAGAGGTTCGCAAGGGCGGCAGGTGGCGATCCGGAGAACTGGACGAGGCGTGGCGAGGTGTTCGAGGAGGTGTGCGCGCGGCGCTTTGGCTGGAGGCTGTGGGAGTCTAGACAGAGAGGTTCGTGGCGCGGTTTTGGTCGAGCGAATGGCACGGAGCGGGCAATGGTGACAGAGATAGATGGGCGAAGGTGGAGGCGGGCAGGACGGAACCGAGGACGGGTCGACTGCAGGGAGCACTATCGGGCGTCCGTCACTGTTGGCGTCGCCGGTGGTGGCTCTTCCTGGCTTGAGAGGTGTTGGTTGGCTACGTCGTCGTCGCAAGTTTTTTTTTTCTCACTTTCGTCCTGGGTTCGTGCTGGTCTTGTCGCTGGCGAAGGCGTCCCGTCTCCTGCCTTGACTTTGCTCTGGCTTCCCTGGCTGACCTCCCTTTTTGCCCCTGGACCTGGCTTGCTGGCTGGCTGGCGACTGACTAACCTATCTGGCTGACTTGGCTTGGTGGCAGCAACGGGAAGACAGGCTGGCACGCGGGCTGGGCCAATGGGAGAGGGGGTGTGCTGCAGGGGGTGTCCTTCAAGATGATGGCGATCCTCTCACTCTTGCTGGCGGTTCCCACTCTCCACGTTCTACGCAGCCGGACACGCCAGGGTATGCGTAAGGTGGGCAATCTTAGTTCAACCGCGATGGGTGCTGGGTCCCGGCGAGGGTGAGGCCCCGTACCGCTACTGCGAGTCGGGAGCTGGCCAAGTATCTGTACGGTTGGCAGACTACCTAAGGATGCTGGACCAGTGTGCCACGACCTGTGCAGTGTGATGCAGTGCAGTGCTGTGCCGAATATCTGGCGCTCGACGAAGGGCGCTGCGACTCGCTATCCTCTGGCCTTGTGTTGTGTCTGTTCCTGGCTCGTATGGCTGCTGCCGCTGTCGGCTCGGGCTGGCCGGGCTTGTCATTCGTGATTGTCGGGGCCAAGGGCGTTGGGTCTCTCCATCCAGCGGGCCTGTGGGTGGGTTGGGCTGATGTGGGAAACCCTCGGAGGTGGCTGGTGGTGTGGGCTGTACGAGTCTGGCTGGCGGCTGGTGGGAATGGAGGCTGGGCGGGGCGGGTGTCTGCTTGGGAGTTTTCGTGCGAGACTGCGCACTCCGTACGAGTACTCCTGTTGTACGAGTAGGCAAGGCGAGGCAAGGGTCGTGGCGAGGCAGCAAGCAGTTATCTTGGAGGAGTATTACGGTGGGGGCGCGAAAGGGTCGTGCGCGAGGTTTTGTACAAGGGCGAGTAGAAGCATCCATGGATCTGTACGTGTTCCGCGGTGGGTGCCCTTTGCCATATCAGATACAACACACCAGAAGTCTCGTCGGGTCTGAGTGAGGACGTGTTCTGCACCGCAGCAGCGCCAATCGATACATAGGACTCACAGTCGATTCATGTATACCTTCAATTACCGCATTCTGCTGACAAGACTTTATGTCTTGGAACACCTCAACCTGCTGTCTTGTAGAGGCCCAAGCTGTAGGCGGCAGGTATGGATTCATGGTATGCCTCATACGAGTACACTGTTCTCATTCGAATACAGCGCCGCGTATTCTTAGAAGAGCAGAAATATTTTCGTTGCCATGGATCTGCCGTATAATGCCTGGCCCGATCAATAGGTGCCTACCCGAGGATCGGAAGAATGAGGGCCATGAATCGGCAGACGGTCCCAGCTGTTTAACAAAACGAGGCCCGGATGTGCATGTCGTGACCACGCGGGCTGACCGCTCCAATGCGCCTGCACGGTCCGCCACGTAGTCGACCCGACTGGCCTATCGCCATGCCCATTATTGCTGTAATATCTCTTCCGGCTGGCACGCTGCAGAGGAGACGAGACATACTCAAGGGGCGAGCTGAGTGGATGAATGAGGGCCACGAATACCCCATACCTCTCTTGATCCGGGCGAGGCACGAGTCCACGACATACCTAGTAGATACACATTCAAGAATAGAAAGAGACTGTCACTCGATCCTTGTTCTGGTCGAGCACCGTGTCCGAGGCTGGGTGGAATGCGAATAGAGAGGCTGGAGGTTGACGATGGCCCCAAACCCAGCCTTCTCGAATGTTGAAAATGGTCAAAGTGGCCCGGCCAGGTAAGGCACTAACACAAGTACCGGTACGGTCACATAAGTCCCCTTCTTGCAATCACCTGCCTCGAATACTTGTACTGGGAGGCGCCTTCCCGCATTCGCGACGGCGGGACGCTGTGAGATCTAGGGAAAAGGAGAGTGGTCGGTAAGGGTGCGCTATCCTGTTGCAGGAATGGCGCAGGTCTGGTGAAACGTCGTGAGCAGGGGCCCGAGGGTAGGGCAGGCACTACCACATGGGTTGGTCTGCCGTGCCTACGCGTACCTTATTTGTAGGTCGGTAGATAGGTACTAGTTTACAGGGGACAACTTGAGGGCACCTGTGGTACTCCAACTACACAGTACATGACACTCATACTTGTAGCCCTGGAGGCGGATCCCTGGGTGGCAGGCACGACGGGGTTCGTCGGCACCCATTTGAAGTGAAGAAGGGCCACGGACCTCGCAATTGGAGCCCGGGCACGGGCCTTGTCGACTCTGGACGAGACTCGTACTATCTTATAGGTAAGGCTATCGCCATTTCATCCCCAGCACTCCCTCCTCCGGCCTCGGAAGACGATCTCACGATAGCCTCGGAGTGGGCTTTGCGCACCCGCGCGCATCGGCAGCAGGCAGATGCACCCGTCGCACAGTCACGACCGGATCCTCTGCAGCTGGTCAATTTCGGCGCGCCCCTCGAAAACACAAAATTTGGGCGTCCCTGTGGCGCGAGTCGAGTACCGAGTACCGAGTATGCCCCTCTCTCGGTTCCTGATCTCGATGGCACAAGGGTAGAAAACCGGGGTGTGGCGCCATCGTCGGCGACGGGAGTCAGACAGACGGACAGACCAGCCTCAGAGGTCTTGCAATCCATCCGCGATCAGCTTGGCTCTGGCTGCGTCCGCAGATACGGCCCTCTCAAGGTTGTCGCCAATCAAGGGCCCCCGCCGCACTGTCCAAAGCTCTACGAATGCTCCGTGATGCTATGGCATGAATGTCCAAACACGCCCAGGGCTCGTAGAGCCCTCAACCCTGTCTCGGCCTACGCCTCACCACTGCCGATTGGCCCACGCGCCCCTCGACTTCGGACCGCTGTCTGCGGTCTGCGACCCTGAAGACACCCGACATGCTTTCACGCACCCGGAGTCCCGGCACATCGCATGACTATTGTCAGGCCCTGCGCGTTTCGCCGCACCGCGTTCATGCGCCGCCCACAAAGCATCCGGCGGTTGATCTTCCACGGGCGGGCGCATTTACATGGCTCGTGTGGGCATCTCCGCGAACCCTGTGTTGCCCAAGCCATCGCATTGCCTCTTTCGCCCAGGCATTGACAGAGTGGGGATGGTTGTGCGCTCTTGTCAGCTCTCTGCGCGTCGACCAATGCCCTCGCCGCACTCGAAGTGAGCACGCTGTCTGAGCTCACCGAACTGTGCATATGGCTCCGCCTTTCGGAATGTCCGCCAACGGAGTCAATATTTCCATTTACACCCTCTGTGCACCTTTCCCAACGCTGACTCGGTCCATCCGAACAGACAAGTGAACGGGATTCCTGTTCGGTTAATGAAGGAATCTCGAACCGTTCCTCCCCGACGACAGCATTAGTCCTTCAACTTCACCTTGGCCGCGAGCTGCGATAGCATCAACGTAAGTGTAGCTACACCAAAGCTTCGCTGATAGGTCGGGAATCTGCAGATTTTCGCGTCATGTTGGAGAAGAGGACTCGCCTGGGCCCGAAAAGCTCTTGCTCCGAGACATGCATGTAGTTGGTGATGGGCTGAATTAGCTCTCCTAGACCGCTGACCTTGGTGGCTCGATGTCCGAACAGCCTTCATAATTGCCCGTGGGTCATTTGCGGTCGTCTGTTATTCACACTGGCAGGGTAGAGGAACTCGTAAGCTTTTTAGTCTGCAGTGCCATTCTGCCATGGCTATTCAGTGCCTGACTCGCGTCCTGCCTATCTCAAATACGCTCGGTTTTTTTGTCCTAGTGGCTATCGACAGTAGTCTCGAACAATATGTCTTGGCCGGCTGAATGGTTGGTGCAGAGTTTGGGTTGCGATCATGGCCCCTACCATGCTTCCCTGGAAAGTGATACGCCGTGTCCATGGTGGGGGTAGCTCAATCTCCTACTGACCAACCCGCTCACAGAGATTCCGGAAGTCTGCGGTTAATTAATTAGAAAGCCGTCGAACGTACCACTTGATATATATGTGGTAGCGGTTATGGTTCTTGCTGACAGTCATCTGCAGTCACCGCGTCTAGAAAGATTCGGGACGGCCCCCTTATACAAGGGAAGGTCATTATGGAATGAAGAAAACTTTACTGGGAGAACAAGACAACCTCACGAGCCCGGGCTGCTCAAGATGCCCGTGAACCGCGAACCGACGTGACAGAGAGCAGTTTCGATTGGAAGAGGTAAAAAATATCCAGAAGCTAAATACGCATAATAGCCAGAAGCCAACGAGCCGGTTTGGCTTCTTATCACGACCGACTGACCCCGAGTCTCCACACGGAATGTGAACGAGAAGACGCCAGCGCCCTCCCGCGCGCCGGCCACGCTTGTGAAGGCCCCAACTCCAGAAAGCAGATATTTTGAAAACGAACGGCCACCCGCCGCGACCGTCAACGTCATCGGGATAACCACCAAGGATCAGTTTGTGGGGTACCAAGCCTAAAATCGCGCAGTTTTCAGTCAGCAAGCAGTCCATTAAAACGGGGGAAGAGAGAGACAAAAAGAGAGAGAAAGAGAGAAAAACTCACCCTGGCGTGCTCGGTGAAGGCTCGTTCCAGCAGGCTGCGCCTGTCCAGGTGATGTTCCTGACAGTATTGTTTGCAGGCGGACTGGCTGTTCATCGTCATGCCGCACTTGAACTCGGAGCAGCCGCCGTCGTCCCTCTTGTTGACGACGTGCGGCTTCGTCTCCTGCTCCTGCCCCGCCGCCGCTGCCGCCGCCTGGCCGTCCTCCTCGGGCTGGACGACGCGGGGCCCGACGAGCATGCTGCCCAGGGCGCGCTCGAGGAGGCTGCGCCGCGACGCCGCGCTCACCGTCGCATCGTTATCGCACCATTCCTTGCAGGAGGTGCCAGAGCCGATGTTTCCGCAGTTCTTCCTGGAGCACCGCTTCTCGAGGGCGCTTCTCTTGTCAACATCGCTGGTGGGGGTGGCGTAGGAGTCGGAGGAGGAGGAGGTGGTGGTGGTGGTGGTGGTGGTGGCAGTGCTGCTGTCGTTGTCGCCGTCGCGGCTCGCGAGGGCGGTGACGCTGTCCAGGGCGCGCTCGATGAGGCTGCGCTTCGACGCCGCGTTCCTCTTTTTATTGTTATCGCACCACTCTTTACAGGAGGTGCCAGAGCCGATGTTTCCGCAGTTCTTCCTGGAGCACCGCTTCTCAAGGGCGCTTCTCTTGTCAAAACCGCTGGTGGGGGTGGCGTAGGAGGAGGAGTCGGCGGCAGTGCTGCTGTCGTTGTCGCCGTCGCGGCTCTCGAGGGCGTTCCTCTTGTCAAGACCGCTGGTGGGGGTGGCGTAGGAGGAGGAGGAGGAGGTGGTGGTGGTGGCAGTGCTGCTGTCGTTGTCGCTGTCGCGACCGGCGAGGGCGGTGACGCTGTCCAGGGCGCGCTCGATGAGGCTGCGCTTCGTCCGCCCTTTGCACCATTCCTTGCAGGTGCCGCCGGAGCTGAGACCTCCGCAGTTGCTGATGGAGCAGTTCCTCTTCTGGTGGCGCTTCTTAATGCTGGTGCCGTCGCCGGCGCCGCCCGAGGAGGAGGAGGAGGAGGAGACGAAGTTGCCCTGCAGGCCGGTGGGGAGGCCCTGGTCCTCGCACCACGAGAGGCAGGCGGGGCTGTCGAGGTGCATGCACATGGAGGCGTAGCAAAACGAGTCGTCGCTGTCGTCGTCGTCGTCGTCGTCGTCGTCGTCGGATCTCTTCTTGGCCTTGTTGTTGGCGGGGATGCCGGCGGGGGCGCGGGGCGGCTCCGGGACGCCGACGGGGAGGCCGCGGTCCTGGCACCAGGTCTGGCACTCGCCGGCGCCGGGGGACAGGTACGGGCACAGGCCGGCGTTGCAGCCCTCAATGTCGCCGTTGTCGTCGTCATCAGCCCTCTTCTTGCTCTCACTGCTGCTGCCGCTGCCGAACGTGACGTCGGGCCTCTGGTGCAGCAGGCACCAGGTCTCGCACTTCCCGCCCCTGTCCGCGTCGGCGGTGCTGCAGCTTTCGGCGGTGCAGGCGGCGGCGGCGGCAGCAGGGGAGCGCTTCTTCTTCATCTTCTTCTTCATGCCCTCGCTGCCAGTGATGCCGGTGTCGATGTTCTGGTACTCGAGGCACCAGTCGGTGCAAGTCCCGCTGCCCTCCTCGCCGGTGCCGCATGATTCGGGCGTGCAGGTGACCTCGCTGTCGCCTCTCTTCTCCTTCCTCGCCAAGTCGGGGATCAGCCACATCACGCACCAGGTCTCGCACTCCCCGCCTTTCCACTTTTCGGTGCTGCTGCAATCGTCGGGCGTGCAGGTGGCGGGGGCGGGAGCAGGGGAGCGCTTCTTCTTCTTCTTCATCATGCTCTCGCCGCCGCTGCTAAACGTGATGCCGGGCCTCTGGTACTCGCGGCACCAGGCGTTGCAAGGCCCGCCGTCCTCGTCGGCGGCGGTGCCGCACGAGTCGGGCGTGCAGGTGGTGACGCCGCCGCCGGAGGCGCGCTTCCTCTCCGCCCCCCTCCGAGATAGCTCCTCGCTGCCGTCCCGGTCCGCCGGCTGGTCGCCCGGCCGGCTGCCGCCGTCGCCGAGGTCGAAGCCCTTCTCCACGCACCACGACTCGCAGCCGCCGGACCCGGGGGCCAGCTCGGCGCACAGCGAGGGCACGCACTGGTAGCCGAGGGCGGCGAGGGGGAGGGACGCCGCCGCCGCCCCGAGGGTCAGCGCGGTGGTGCTCTGGAACCTCATTGCTTTGGGGAAGGCTTTGTGCTTTTTTTTTTTCTTCTTGGTCTCTGTCGGGGGGGGGGGGTTTTGGAAGAAGCTGGGAAAAGCGATAACAAAAGAACGGCCCAGCCGTCTCCTGAGTTGTGTTGATTAAGAGAAGATGAGAAAGCGGAGGTGAAGAATGAAGGGGGGGAAAAGAAGAAGAGACAGAGAAAAGATGGATGCGGATTATAGAGTGGCTTGATGCTGGGACTCGGAACCAACAGCGACTGGGCGAGCGGTATTATATAAGACACAATCTATCGGTCACGGACATGGCAAAGAGACGCACACGAGTGTGCGGGCATGTGTTCGGCTGTAAGCTTCGAACCGTTCTCAACACCGAGAAGCCTGTCTTGGCTTGTCAGATCCTGTAAGCACTCCCCCGGTGCCCGGCTGCTTACCTACTTACATACCCTATGTAGGCAGGCAATCCATGGTCGATGCTGGGGGTTTGCAGAATCACCGACGAACGTCGAAGCCCATGCGTAGCACGTAGAATGCAGCCAGCTTGTTAGCGGGCTCCTTGGGAAGCACTCAGGGGTGGTGAGTACCAGCATGTGAGGGGGCCGTCCGTCCCTTCAGACAGGAACCGGGAAAGATCTCCGTTGCAGCCTGCTGTGATTGTATAACAAGGCCAGGGTATAGGGTCCTCCGCTGTTCGATTGCTCGTAGTGCTCACGGGCCGAGCAGGGGTGCGGAAAGGTCGACTTTGGTGCGTGGGAGCCGAACCCCGGCTCGACGGAACGCTCTTCGTTATACTCGGCCGAGAGCCCTCAAGGCAGCAGCCGTCTAATTTTGGACGGCAATGCCTTCAAGGCAGCAGCCGCCCTGAAGCTGGCGCGCGCCCTGTCGCTATACTCTCCGCCCCGGGAGCCGAGACAAACATGTTCCGGGGGGGGGGGGGGGGGGGGGGGGATTCGTCGCCCACACCAACACACAGTAGTCTCCCACGGATCGCGCAGAGCCGCCATAAGATCGCGACTATCGCCACCAGAGAAACCTGGCCTCTGTTGAGATGACCACCTTTTTGCTGTTCACAAGCACCTGCGAGTACGAGTAGACGGCGTGGCCCCCTGGCTTCAGAGATCCGGGGTAGGACCCGTCTGCTTGCACAAGCCAAGCCAATTTGCCACAAGGCCCCCTTCCTCCCCCTCTCAACCCCCCTTTTTCATCATCATCATCTTTCTCTATCTGGGGGGCGCAGTTTTGTCGTCGAACAAGCGCAAAAAAAAGAAGGATGGGTTTCCTCCTCTTCCTGTCGACCGTTAGCCGGCACAGCGTCGTCCTGCTGCTGTCGCTCTACGCGCACCTGGGGCTGGCCCTGGTGTTCGTGGCCCCCCGGCGCGACGCCCGCCTGCTGGCCCTGGCCGGACTCGTCGCGCACGGCGCCGTCGCCTACGCCGTCGTCGACCGCGATGAGGCCTCCCACTCCTCGCCCTTCTCCTCGGCGCGCTACGTCGCCGACGGCCTGCTGGTCGGCTTCAACATTGTCGTCTACGGCAGCTATCACCTGTGCATCAAGCGGACCCGGCCTCCGCATACCACCACGATCACGACGACGACCACCACCACTACCGCTTCGGACTGCTCTTCCTCGCCCGGAGAAGCGCCGGCCCCGATCTTTGAGAAGCTCAAGTGGGCAGTGCGCGACGTGCTGGCCAGCCCGCGCGAGCAGCGCCACAAGCCGCCCTTCTCGCGGGGCCGGCCGGGCTACACGCCGACGCGCGCGCGGTTCGCGGCGCGCCAGGCGGGCGTGCTGCTGTGGTGCTGGCTGCTGGACGACCTGCTCCTGTTCGCGGGCCGGCGGTTCCGGGACGGGTTCGTGGTGCCCGACGACTACGCGCCGGGCAAGGCCGTCCTGCTGCGCCGGCTCCTCTTCAGGCGGTACAGCGACGAGGCAGGAGGGGGGTTGACGTGGCGCGAGGTGGGCGTGCGGGCCTGGGACCCGCTGGTGGCGTACCTGGCGCCTTATACGAGCCGCAGCAGCGTGTACGCGTGCATGGCGCTCGTCGCCGTCGTCGGCCTCGGCGACGACGTCGACCCCTGGCGCCCGCTGTACGGGAACTTGCAGGACGTCTACTCGCTGCGGCGTCTGTGGGGGTGAGTTTTTGTCGCTCTTCTTCTTCTTCTTCTGTGTCGTGTCTTTTTCTCCCTTGTATCCCCCCCTCCCCCTTGGACCTTCTCCCATTGTCTCTTCCTTCTGACCAACGACTAACTTGCTTACCCTCTCCCAACAGTCTGTGGATGCCCCAGTTCGTCCGGCAGGCGTACGTGGCGCACGCCAAGCAGCTGGCTGCGGTGCTGGGCGTGCGGTCGCGCAGCCCGCTGTACCGCGTCTTCGTGACGCTGGTCGTCTTCGGCATGACGTGCGCGGTGCACGGGCTGATCGACTGGGCGCTCGACGTGCCCGCGTCGTGGGGCGCGTGGGCGTGGGTGCGGCTCGTGGCGGGCATGGCGCTCGAGGACGCCGCCGTGGCCGTCTACCGGTGGTGGCGGGCGTCTCTCTCGTCTTCCTCGCGGGGGTTGGGAGGGAGGAGAGGGAGAGGGAGAAGGAGCAGGAGATGGAGGGGAGAGGAAAGCGGCGGGAGGCGACGGCAACGACTCCGCCGCCGCGGTGGGCCAGGATCGTGGGCTACGTCTGGGTGTTCTGCTTCAGCATATGGTCCCTTCCCAAGTTGTATGCGCCCAGTCGCATCGACTTTTACCTGTCGGACAAGGGGGAAGCGTGAGCGTTGAGGTGAAGCTGGGGGAGGGGGGAAGGGAGAGTACACAATAGATACGATACCATCTTTGAAGTCCAAAGAAACGGATGAAAGACCTGCTGGGCTGATATGTAATATTTAAATTAACAGAAGAAAGAATAAAATAGATCGTTGATATAAGGCTGTCGGAATTTCCAGTGGAGCAGGCAGGTGTTGACTCTGACGATGGCGAGTCAGAGCGTCTGTCGAGTCTCTGAGCTGATCATTGGCCATTGGAGACGTGTTGGTGTGAGAGGACCTGGAATCCCTATTTACTTCTGTAAAGGTCGGGAGGTCATGGATCTGTGCAATTCAAGCGAAGAGCATGCGATGTGTTAGGTGGAAAGAAGGGAGGGTTCCTTGGTCGGCCCCCGATTTGGCCACTTGTGTCTGAATTCCCCTCTTGACGGTCGCACCTTCCCACCAGTACTCGTACCTAGTTCATCATGAGCAATCCGGACAGCTTATGTAAGCTCGATCTGTGAAGCAGAAGAGCAAATCCGCAGATCACGGGGACGAGTCCGGTGCATGGGGACGAACACGAAGGTGGAAGAGCAATCTGAGATTCCATCCATATGCCAAAGACCAATGATGAAAGACGGCCCCCTTGCATTAGCTGCAAGCCACGCGGGTGATCAGAGCCTCATCCGCGCCCGAGTCGAAAGTCACTAGAACCGGAATAAGCTCGAACTACCTTAGATACCTGGAGTACTCGCGCTGCCTGTACCTTAGGCGCTAGTTAATTAGAGCCAAGTCCACGGGTGTTGACATCATGGATTCACAGGCTGAGACACGACCGCCTGGATGAGAGCTGCTTCGAAGGGCAGAGCTGACACATCTCTCCCAAGAGCGTTGGTGATAGCCTCATAACCCTGTGATCCTCCCTCACTTCCCCCGCCCCATCATACCACTCACTCTTCAAAGCTCGGGACAATCTGTTCAACACACTTCTCTCTCCCCCTTCTCTTTTCCACACACCCACACACCCACACACCATGGGCAAGCCCCGCGTCCTGTACTGGTTCCGGACGGACCTGCGGCTGCACGACTCGCCGGCGCTGCAGGCGGCGCTGGACCTGGACCCGGAGGTGCTGTGGCCCGTCTTCACCTGGGACCCGCACTACGTCCGCCGGGCCCGCGGCGAGGGCGTCAACCGGTGGCAGTTCCTGCTCGACTGCCAGGCCGACCTGTCGGCCTCCCTGAGCCGCCTCAACCCCCGCTCCCGCCTGCTGGTCCTGCGCGAGGCGCCCCAGACCCTGCTGCCCCGCCTCTTCGCCGCCTGGGGCGTCACTCACCTGGCCTTCGAGCGGGACTCGGACCCGTCGTACCCCCGCGGCCGCGACGAGGAGGTCGCCGGGGCCGCGCGCGCCGCCGGCGTCGAGGTCGTGTCGCGCGCCGGCCGCACCCTGTGGGACCCGGACGAGGTCGTCGCGCGCAACGGCGGCCTGCCCCCCATGTCCATCGCGCAGCTGCAGGCCGCCGGCGCCAGGGTCGGCGAGATCCCCCGGCCCCTCCCCGCCCCCGCCAGCCTGCCGGACCCGGGCGACACGCCGGTCGACGGCCTGCTGGGCGGCGACGGCGACGGCGACGGCGGCGGGGCGGGCGGCATCGCGGGGCCCGAGGGCGACTTCGCGATCGAGACGCTGGCGGAGCTGGGCCTCGGGCCGGCGACGACGCCGCACCGGGGCGGGGAGACGCGGGCGCTGCAGCGGCTGGCCGAGCTGTTCGACCAAGGCAAGGGCGGCGAGGAGTGGGCGGCGACGTTCCGCAAGCCCCAGACCAGCCCGGCGGCGTTCGACCCGCCGGCCACGACGCTGCTGTCGCCGCACCTGCACTTCGGCGCCCTGTCGGCCCGCGAGCTCTACTGGCGCGCCCAGGACGCCGCGGACCGCCTCGGCAGCCGCGCCTCCAAGCCCCCCGAGAGCCTGACCGGCCAGCTGCTGTTCCGCGACATGTACTTCGCGGCGCACGCGGGCGTCGGCGCGCCCTTCGCGCAGGCGCTCGGCAACGCGCACTGCCGTTTCATCCCGTGGCACCTGCCGTCCAAGGTCGAGGGGGATGGCGACGAAGCGGACGGGGAGGACGGGGCGGGCGGGGCGGGCGAGGCGGAGGAGAAGAGAAAAAAAGGGGCCGGCTCCGGGTCCAAGTCCAAGTCCAAGTCTACGTCGGAATCCGGCACCGGCTCCGGCTCATCTAAACAACCCCCTCCGCTCAACGCGGCCAGCGGGGCGTACACGGTGGACTCGGCCGAGGCGGAGCGGTGGTTCCGGCGGTGGCGGTCCGGGACGACGGGGTTCCCCTTCGTGGACGCGCTGATGCGGCAGCTCCGGGCGGAGGGCTGGATCCACCACCTGGGCCGGCACATGCTGGCCTGCTTCCTGACGCGCGGGGGCTGCTACGTGCACTGGGAGCGCGGGGCCGCCGTCTTCGAGGAGCTGCTGCTGGACCACGAGCCCGCCGCCAACTCGGGTAACTGGCAGTGGCTCAGCTGCGCCGCCTTCTACGCCCAGTACTTCCGCTGCTACAGCCCCGTCGCCTTCGGCCGCAAGTGGGACCCCGAAGGGCGCCTCGTCCGCCGCTACGTCCCCGAGCTCGCCCGCCTCGACGCCCGGTACATCTACGAGCCCTGGAAGGCGCCGCAGGCCGCCCTCGACGACGCCGGCGTGCGCCTCGTCGAGGTGGAAGAAGACGAGGAGGAGCAGGAGCAGGAGCAGGAGCAGGAGGGAACCAAGACAAAGACGAAAAAGGAGGACGAGAATAAAGAGGACGGCGGCGTCAGCACCTACCCGCGGCCCATGTTCGACTTCAACGAGCGCCGCTCCCGCTGCATCGCCGCCATGAAGACGGCCTTCCGCATCGGCCTGCACGGTGACGACGAGGCCGTCCGCGACGGCTCGTGGAGGAGGCTGTTCGAGGAGGCCGGCGAGACGGAGATGGAGGGCGGCGGCGGCGGCCAGGAACAGGCCGGCGAGGACGACGAGGACGACGACGGCGAGCACGCCGACGACGCCGAGCACGAGCACGTGCCCCGCGGCGGCAAGCACGGGCGCAGCAAGAGCGACTCGGCCCGGCAGGGACCCATGGACCGCCACGTCAAGAAGACCAAGACGTGATGATGCTGCTGGGCCCTTTGCATCTGTGGCTGTAACTCCCGCCCGTCCTTTTTCGTGTGAGATGCAGGTATCTCGGGACCAGGTCGCACAAGTTTCAGATGGTGGGAAACAGAGACAACATTCTTCAAATGAAGGATCAGCCGTAGGATGCCGTTTGAGGTGGTATGTTTGAGCATAAGCTGCAAGGCTTCCATCTCAAATCGAAGAGCCTCCTCGAGGTTTTCAACTGGTTTCGTGGTGTAGTTGGTTATCACGTCAGTCTAACACACTGAAGGTCTCCGGTTCAAGTCCGGGCGAAATCATGAACTTTTATCTTTTGCCCGATCGCGCCGTGCGACTGCCCTCTTTTGGGGGGCGCATCGCGGGGGAGTGGCTGTTGAAGTGATTAGCTCGTGCCGGGCCCCACCATCAATCGACGGAGGCGACGTGACCTTTGGAAGAAAGAGATCGCGAAGCTTTGCCACGATGATGGTTCAGCAGTTCCACAGTTCCGCGCATTCTATTGTAGACTCCTTGGGGTTACTTACAGGAAGTCTTTCCCCCCCCGGAGATTCGCAGTCGCATCCCAGACGATTGACTCTCGTCTTCACCCACGCCACCCAAGGCTCTTGTCGAGAAGTTCCACCTGTGGTGCTTATGGCAGAAGGGGTGGATCTTCCTGCTCGCCCGCGTACGTGCAGTTAAGAATCCAAATCCCGGTGTGGTGAAAACGAGGTCAAAGGTGTACTCGTACGTAGCCGTCGCGCTGTTGCCTGGCGGCGGGGGACAACTCGGTGATGCCTGGGTCTTCGCCCCCCTGGAGTGGGAATCTGCTATTCCCATCATCCAGAGGCGCCTCTCAGGACATGACCCCCGGGACCCCTTGTCGAGTCGAGTCTTAAGTACACTGCGAGATCAGCGACATGTTCCAAAGGCCAGGCCGCTGCTCCTCCTAATCGTCACTCTGTGAAAGGCAGGTATCATCCCGCCGTGAAGCTACTCCAGCGAAGCCCTGCGCCGATCGCTCTTCTTTCTTGTCCTGGTAGAGCCTTCTCATCCACGTCACTGCCCCGCCCTACTACTGCTACTACTACTACTCCTACTACTGATAGGCGCGCGTGTGCGAGAGAAAAAAAAAAGAAAAGAAAGAGAAAAGCGAAAAGAGACAAGAACCCTCACGATGCTGTATCTCCAGCTCTTCCTCTGGGTCTCGATCCTAGCCTCCCCCTGGGCAGCCGCCAAGCCGCTCGTCGCCGGGGACCGCCGCCTGGACAGGCGGGCGGTCGACCTCCCGTCGTTCCGCAGCGTGGGGCTCAAGATAGACACGGACGACGCCGACCGCCGCCGGGCTCGGCCGCCGCCATGGCTCGTGGACCTCGGCATCATACCGGGGCTCACGTCGGAGACGGCCATGCGCCCGTACGTCGTGAGCGACGGGGCCGGCGAGGTCTACAAGCTGTCCGTGTCGGAGGAGCTGGGCGTCCTGCTGGGCACGTCCGCGTGGCTCGTCGACGAGGACACGGGAGTGCGGCGGACGGCGGTCAAGCTGCAGAAGCTGCGGCTCATGGCGTGGCGCCACGCCGTGGGGAAGCGCAAGATGGGCCAGCTCCGGTACGTCGTCTCGGAGGCGCTCAGTGAATTCGAGACGGTCCAGTACGTCGACGCGACCCGGCACCAGGCCGTGGCAGGAGACAGGCCGATCCTCCGCAAGGGGAAAACGGCCAACTACTACTCCGGCACGCCGGCCCTGGCCGGGCTGCTCCACGGCGCCCTCGTGCCCCACGGGATCCAGAAGTCGGCCGAGATGCTCGGCAAGCAGGTGGTCCAGTGCACGGCTGTATACTTCCCAAGCATACCCGGGGGCTATGACCTGGTCACTGTCGTGGAGTAGCCGGGCCCGCCTGCCACAGTACAAGGGCAGAAAGTTAAGCAAAGCCGATGGTTCTCGCTCATTATGAGCGACAACACGAACGTCAGGCCACCTATTTACTAGCTACCTTGGCTACCGAGTTATTTATATATATATATATAAGAGTCAACATTCCCTCAACTCCGTTCTGCCTGGCCCGGCCTGGGATCATCGCGAAACGGAAAGGCGGGATCCCTGCTGCCGTCAGCTGCGAGAGGCTCGCCCGTGGCTCGAGTGCTTCGAAATCGTCCACAAGTGCGGTCTTTGACGGGTGAGAGCAGTAGAAGCTTAGAGGTTGGGTGCCACTGAGGTGGGCCGCGAAGATGTGGCTGTAAGCTGTCAGCTGATGAGAGATTGTCCGATGACATGCTTCCTGCGGCTTGCGGCTTGCGGCACGGGCACAGGCAGCTGCTATATATGTCCACCTTACTCCGAGTCGTAAGCATTGGCCGCCATCCGTGGCGAGCCGCTTACTAGCTACCAGCTCCAGATCGGCGTCCGCCACGCCGGGCGTTCCAGTCCATTTTCTTTCTGCTGGATGGAAAGCGGCACAACTCGAAGCCCCGGCACAACTCGAAGCCCGCCGGCTCATCTCCCCGGGAGGCAGGCGGGGCCCAGGCGACGGGTTGCGCCGTGTCGGGTGGATAATCGCACCGGTTCCCGGGGCCCGTCCCCAGTCGGGTTAGGCTCCGGCGCCCCGTTTCCCCCGGCGGCGCCCAACCCGGCACTTGTCGGCCGACTCTGCCCACAACGCGGGACAACGCGTCGGCGCTGGGGCAACCACCATCACGGGCAACCCATCGCCGGGCGAGGCTCGTCTCGCGTACCAAGTTCCTCGCTCGAGGCGACGAGGCAACCACATCCACGCCGCTTCCGCGATCCAAGCCGGAGCGCGGAGAGGCTGTTCGGTGATGCCTCCTCGCGGGCTTCAAGATGGCCACTGATAAAGGCCACTCCCTTCCTCAAGGGCGCTGAAGAAAATAGTAGAGGAACTATAGACCGAGACCAGCAAGGCCGCCGACGCGCCACCGAGACCATCATTTCCCGATCTTTCGCTTAGTTTTCCTCATCTGGGTCCGCCATGGCGTCGTCACAACCGGCCTCCTCACACGCCTCACACGCGCAGACAAAAACGGAGAAGCAGCAGCAGGAGCAGCAGCAACCGCCGGCCGGCGCGGCAGAGTGGCGCAAGATGTTCTGGGCGGCCCGGCACCCGCCCCGCGACCCGCTCCTCGACCTCGACCTCGACCAACCCACCACCGGCACCACCGGCACCACCTCCTCCACACCGCCGCCGCCGCCGCCCTACGCCGGCCGCGTGGTCCTCGTGACGGGCGCCAACACGGGCCTGGGCCTGCAGGCCGCCCTCAAGTACGCCGCCCTGGGCGCCGAGCGCCTGGTCCTCGCCGTCCGCTCGCGCGACAAGGGCCGCGCCGCCGCCGCTCTCATCCGCGCGCGCGTCCCGGGCTACGACGACGACGGAGACGGTGACATGAGCAGCAGTAGCGATGATGATGGTGACAAAGGTGACGGCCGCCTTTGCAGCAGCAGAGAAAACAGAAAAAGTAGTAGAAGAAGAAAAATCGTGATCCGAACCGTCGACATGGCCAGCTTCGCGTCCGTGGCCGCCTTCGTCCGCCGCCTGCGTGCCGAGGAGCCCCGCCTGCACGTCGCCATGCTCAACGCCGGGGTGGCCACGCCGGCCTTCGTCCCGTCTCGCGGCGAGGGGCGCGGCACTGATGATACCGGCGCCGTCGTCGGAGGGGAGGAGGAAGAAGAACGCGAAGGAAAACGCGAAGAAGAAGGAGAAGGAGAAGGGGAGTTCGAGATCGCGCTCAAGGTCAACGTCCTCTCGACGGCGCTGATGGCGCTGGGCCTCCTGCCGAAGCTGTGGGAGACGGCGGAGGCGGAAGCGGCGGAAGCGGGGCGACAAGGGGCTGGCAGCCAGAGGAAGAACCGCCCGGTCAACCTCTGCTTCATGGACAGCAGCGCCCACCTCGAGGTGACGGCCGACTGGCTCCCCGAGGAGGGGAACACCAGAGGAGGGGCAGGGCAGGCTTCTCATCACAGCAGCAGCAGAAGCAGCAGCCTGCTGGGGCGCCTCAACGACCGGTCGCGCTTCGACGCGCGCGCGCAGTACTACCTGGTCAAGCTGGCGACCACGTTCGTGATGCAGAAGACGGCGGAGCTGTGCCGCGTCAGAAACGACAACGGCGACAGCGGCGACAGCATCGTGGTGGTCAACGCCGTCTGCCCCGGCCTGTGCAAGACGGACCTGGGCCGCGACTTCTCGACCGCCGCCAAGATCATGATGGTCCCCTTCCAGGCCCTCTTCGCCCGCACCGCCGAGCAGGGCAGCCGCAGCATGGTCAGCGCCACCGCCCTCGGCCCCGAGAGCTCCGGCAGGATGTGGGTCAACGACGGCTACGCCAGGTGAGTTCGCAGCAGCCTCCCGCGAACCAAGAGGATCGAAAAGGGCACTCCGGGTTATTCTTAAAAATATGCCAGTACAGGGTGGCTGTGATGGACTGCTTCTTCTTCTTTCTTTCTTACCCCATAACGCACAGCCCCACTGACCGCCAACAGTCCCACCGAATTCATGACCAGCCCTCGTGGCAAGGCTATCTGCGACGAGATGTGGCAGGAGACGCTCGACATACTCTCGAAATACGGCGGCTTGTCCGGCGACGTGCTTGGGCGGTAGCGTGGCTGTGCTTCGAACATATCAGTGCCGGGACTTGAGCATATCAGACGCTGGCAGATAGAAAAGAAAAACACAAGGAAATGCCCGGTTTGGGTCAGGTCCCGGGTTGGCTCAGTCTAGCAAGGGGGAATCAGCTACAGAAAATGAAAGGATATATACAAAAACGCTGCTGCTGTCGCTTTATGTGCTGCTCAACAGACATCAAATCACAAAAGAAAATCCGCGTCATTCGGCCACACAGGCGCACGCTTCCTCATGCTTCTTCCCAATCAAGCCTCCGGCTCAGCGGTCGAAGACGAATTGGACTTTTCCTTGCTGCCCTGGTTTTCCTGGCTGTTGTCTTGCCCCTCAGACTTTTCCGTCTTTTTCTTCTCCGACTTTTGCTTCTCCGCCTTCACTTTCGGCGTCTTGTCTTTACCGCCCTTCTGCTTCTGCAGCAAGTAGTCACCACCGCGCCAGGCTTTGTAGACGCCGTACAGGCCCTGGACGGGCCAGACGGTGCGCAATGGGCGCGGGAGACGCGATGCATCGGCGGCACGCTTCTTAGCGTCCTCGTCCACCCGGATCTTGTCGTAGACGCTCGGCAGGTATGAGGCACCGTAGCGGGCGCGGACAGCTTCGTAGGCGTCCCGAGGGTAGACGGCCCAGAATTCATCTTCGGTGTAGTGATTCTGCGCATACAGCGTCTTGTACCCGCCCAGACCGTGCACCTTTGCTTCGATGTCGCGGTTGTGCTGCACAAAGGTCTGATAGTCCTTCCCCTTACCATCTTTACTGTCGCTGCTAGCGGACCCCTTCTTCGGCTTGCCGACTGGCCCCCAAACGCCAAAGTTGAGCATGATTTCCGGCACTTTGTAAGGGTCCGCAAAGTCGGCGTGCAGGCCGTGAGCTGCGTGTGGTCCGTCGCGACGCAGGCGGATAGGACAAAGCCACATGGGGTAGATGTTGAAGGTCTGGTCGAGCCATGTGCCGAACTCGTCGACAGCCTCATACGGCACTCCAATATCCTGGATGATGTACTGGTCCGATAGGCCGCTCTTGTGCAGCGCGTGGTACATGACCTTGGCATGCATGAAGCGGTCGAGCGCGGCTCGGGTGATGCGGTTGAAGGGCGTCAGGAAGTAGCGGAAGGCGTAGCGAGCGACCCAGAACCCTCCACGGTCCCAGCGCAGCAGGTAGTCGACAAGCGAAACATAGTCGGTGATCTGCTGAGTGCCACCGCGTGTCCGCTTCTCGACATCGAGGTAGAACCAGGGGTCGCGGCGCTTCAGATAGGTGCGGGGGCGGACTGGCTTGGCCTTGGCCTTGCTTTTACCCTCGTCCTGGCCCGGCGAAGGCAGCCCGTCGACCAGTCGACCGGAACAGATGATGATGCGCGTGTCGGAAAAGGCAATGCCGTCCACGTAGTCGACCTCGGGCTTTGCGCACTCCTCCTGGGTCTTGGCCGAGGCCTCGGCGAAGCTGGTGACGGGGTAGTGTGTCAGTTCCACAAGGCCGCCGCGGGCGTCACGCAGCTGCAACTCAAGCAACGTCACAATGCCGAGAGTGCCAAAGGCCGAAGCGGCGGCCCAGAACAGGTCATTGCGCTGGCCGCCCGGGTCGCGGTCGGCCGTGGCGACCTGGCCGTCGCCGAGGACAATCTCGATGGAGTTGACGGTGGCATCAAAGGGGCCATGGCGGAAACAGCTGCTCTCGCCGGCCATGCCGCTGAAGCCCCCGCCGACGGTGATGTTGGGGAACTCCATGACGACCAGGGGCACGAGGTTGTGAGCCGTGGTGGCGGCGAGCAGCGGGCCCATGCCGACATTGGGCTCGACGAGAGCGGTGCGGCGGACCGGGTCGACTCGCAGAACGCGGTTCAGGCCGCTGGTGTCGACCGTGTTGTCGCGGCTGCGCGCCGAGGCCCGGGTACTGTTGGTTGAGCCGTGGTAGACCCGGAAGGGCTGCTGGCGCGCGTGGAACTCCAGCACGCGCTCCGAGATGCGCGCCACGTCGGCCTTGTGGGCCTCCATGTCGGCAGAGCGCGCCTCCATGGCGGTGGCGGCAGCCATGAAGTCGGCGCTCTCGCTGTGGCCGTGGCCATTGGCGTGGCCGCTGCCTGGAGCAGCTTCGGCGCTGGACATGGCGCGACGGGGCGCAGTGCAGCCCAAGTTCTGGCAGGACGCGCGTGGGTGGCCGGAGGTCTCGGGAAGGGCGGAGGGCGTGTAGGTCAATCAAGAGGTACTCGTAGTCTTCCTCAAGTCCACTGGTGCTGTCCGAGCTGGCGACGCAGGCAAGGGGCACGGATTGGGAACGGGTGCGTTGGGGGAGGATGGTAGCCGGAGAAGCGTCGGATGTCGCAGGTCGCGATGACGGGATGCCGTCTTTCTCATACTCGTACTCCAGCCAGCCAGCCAGCCAGCCCTGCCGTGTGCCGCGCCTGCCTCGTGTTCCCCAGTCATCAGTTCCGCTCCGCGGGTCGCGACTGCTGCGGGCTGCAAGCGGCATAGCCAGCAGGCGCGCGCCCCACCTTTCTGCCCTGTGCCTTCCCGCCGCATACGAGTACGGAGTACGGATGCGCCAGCGTTGGGAGTGGGAGCCCGAGCCGCACGCGCCGCCCGGCTCCGCCGCCCTCCGCCGCGCCGGTCGCGGGACGGCCCCTCCGTTGCCACCCCCTGCCGCGCCTCCGCGCCCCAGGCACGCCAGGCCAGGCCCGGCCAGGATGCTTCTGTGAGACGTGCGAAGATGATTGCGCGCGGCTCGGCGCGTGGCCTCGCCAGCATGGGCTTGCCGCTCTGCCAACGCTGTCCACGAGTGTGGGCAAGCTCATATCAGCTTCTCATGCCCCGTCACGCCCCGTCACGCCCCGTCAATCAACGCCCGACAGGAGGCCCGGCCAGACGCAAGATGCCGTTTCACAATGCATCGGAACTCGTATCGTATTAGCGAGACGCACACAATCACCACTATGTACGAGAACATGCAGATCCCCCTACGCCCAGGCCAGATGAACGCCTGCCCCTCATGACCGTCATCCTGGCGGTGTTTCTGCTTTCTACAGGCAAGCGAAGACGGCTTGCGCATGACTCCGCTAGATGCCGCTCCATTTCCCAAATTTCTTGTACCCCGCATACAGCTGCCTGAACACGGCGCGGCCGTTGTTGTCAATCGACTCGTTGAGCACGCGCCGCGACCCGTGGGGAGTCACGTCGAGAATGGCCCACAGCCCTGGCTCCAGCGCCCGCCTCACGTCGCCGTCCATGTCCACCGCGGCGTCCGCCCCTTCCAGCTGCAGGCGGATGAACATCTGCAGCAGCGCGAACATGTCGCGCCCTGCTGCCCGTTTGGCCGCATCCGTTGCTGAGTCCAGCCGGTTGGCGCTGGGCCCATGGCGGGCCACGGCAGCCGCGCTCGGCTCGCAAATCAAGGTGACGAGGCGCGAGAAGCGTGCCGCGTGCCGTCCCTGCAGCCGCGATGTGAGCCAAGGCGGCTGCAGAGCCTGCGTGGACGTCTGCGCCGACTTGGCGCTCGCCACGGCAGAAGGGTTAGTGAGAAGGACACGCAACAGCGACTGGAGAGTGCTGATGAGGATGGGGAAGTGACCCTCCAAGCGATGGCGATGGCGCTTAATCACGGTGGCCACCAGTTTGTATATGGCCTCAAACACCTGGCCAGGCGCTTTGGGCTCAGGGAGCCTTGGGCCGTCTGGCGAGCAGACCTCCATCACACTAGTCAGTGTTGATTCAATGTTGAACTGCGTCATGGAGCCGCTGTGCTTCTCGAGCAGTATATTCACAATGTCCGACAGGTACTTGAAGTGTCGGACGGTCGTGGCCCTGGGTAAAATCGACACCAGCTTTTGGTGCAGAGCGGCGAGGTCGATGGTTGTCTTTTCGTCACCACCTTCCGGGTTGTTCGTCTCTGCCAGCACGTTAGCGGGTATCCACATGCATGTTCAAAAGTTGTGCATACCTCGCAACTCGACTACTCTCTTCAGCGCCAGCAGGCTGCCAAGCGAGCCCTGCAAGAGGTCGGCCCCAGCTGTCAGCTCCTCGACAAGCTTTGCTGTCGTGGAAGCAGTCACCCGTGTAACAAAAGCTTCCACGAATGCGGCGATGGGCAGCTCCATATGGCCGGGAACTTCACACTCGAGCAGGGACCGCACGGTCTCGACGCTGTATTTTTGGGGGCAGTTCGTCGCCAGCAACGCCTGCAGTTTCCAGCCCAGGTCAAGTCCCCGAGAGACGTAGGCTTTGCTCAGAGAGTCAAGGTCACTGATCGTTTCGTCAGAGAAGTCGAGCGGTTTCTCATGCAACGCATCCGCAATAGTTTCGGCGGCGCTCAGTGCCACGCGCAGGTCGCGCCTAGTGTCTGCCTTATCTGCATCTCGACCACTGCCGATAGCTGTGAAAGTGTGCTCCAGGATTTTTCGCAGTCGGCGTGAGACTTTCGGTACTTCGATGGCTTCACGTGCCTTTGCGGATGGGGTGTTCTTGATGGCGGAGAGCAAGCCTTGCGCCAACATGAATTGGGGCGAGCCCGATTTGGACGACTTGAGATTCTCGATATGCTGGGCTGCCTGGTTGAGATACTGAAGCGACGAGTCTTCTGAGCTGCCAGCCACATGCCTAGAATTGTTAGCGGAATATCGAAGATAGGGTCGAACCAACATACTCGAGCGTCAGCTGGATAAATCTCTGCACCAACAGCACCTGGGCATCGTCCGTCTGTTTCAGATGCGATGTAAGGTAAACGAGATCATCAAAGTTCATGTCCTAGACAGCGATGAGTCAGTTGGTACCATTTACGAGCAAGGTCGGGTTGCCATACTTCGTAGAATGTCGGCTGCTGCATCACTTTGACCAGCAGCCTCAGCATGGCGAATGCATAGGCAGCATCCTTGCTTGCGCGCTTGGTGGCTTCTGATCGATTCCGCTTCCACGACAACATGATGCGTTTCCGACGTCCGCGCGTGAAAGCCTCCGCCGGAAAGCCAAGCAAGTCGTTTAATATGTTCAGACAATCCGCCCCGGTCCATTCGCTCTTCCCATTTGGTGCGTCTTTTCCAAGCAGTCGATCCAACACCGGCGAGACGAGTGCATCGACCAACTGTTCATTGTTTGCCACATCTGTGTGATCCAACAATGCTTGGTGCGTCTGACGAGCGGCGTCGCCATTCGAAGTGTTGGTAAGGTTTGCTAGTCTCTGGGAGAGGCCTACCAGCATACTTTGAACCTCGGTCGACTGGCTTTTCGCGCTTTCCGCAAGTCGGGGAAGCTCAGCGATGATAAAGTCAAGATACCTCTGCAAAGGCAATATCTGGTCATCTTTGTTGAGAGAAGAAATCAACGAGTTGAAAGAGAAACACGTCAGCTGGGCGAGTTCTGATCGATGCTTGCCACTTGGGTGATTTGCAAGCCACAAGCTGTGGCAACAGTACAGGGCTTCGCGCACGTCTCCGGCTTGGAGATCACCGCCCTTCAGAGTTTTCTTTAACTCTTTTTGAACATTAGTCCAAAGGCGATCCACCTTCTCGGCAGTCTCCCACGATGCCATTCGGCGAGCAATCTGCCATCGCAGCTGTCGAACCCAGGGGGAGCGTTCGGACTTGTATGATTTCCCCTCAAAGGCCATGTCGAATATTCTGTCATCGGCTTCAGCCACGTAGTCCTCATCAACAACCCCTTGGCTGATACCATCAAGCAGCACCAAGAGAGGCCCGCTCTGGAAGGGCTGAGATTGGAGCCAGTCAAGCAGCCGCCCGAGCTGGGCACTCGTCAAAGAGTCTTGCAAGATGTTGCCAAAATGCTTGCTGATTTCTGGGTGGCACAAGGCCGACAACTCCGACTCCGGGTCGAACAATGAAATACTGTCGCACATGCATTCGTACCAGCGCTTTGCGAAACCAGACAGGTCTCGAGATTTGGCAAAGGCTCTGAGCATGGGAACAATGACCTCGCAGACCACTGTGTCAAGCGAATCTGATCCGTACGTGACATTGGCGGTAACAGCTTCGAAGACTTTGTCGGCAACGTGGTCCCCCATGAGGAGAATGTCGGCGTCGCAACTGATGGCTACGGCAAGCATTCGCCAGTCCTTGTGGTCTGTGGAAAAGGCGCAAGCCTTGCAGACCTGCTGGAGAGTGGCGGTGCTCGGAATCGACGCGGTTCGGGAGGCTGTCCTCATGAGTTCTACCAAGATGGTGTTCCGTTCTATTGGATTCTGTTCTCCAAAGTCTTGGAGCGAATCGACCATCTCCCGGAACACCCGTTCAGCCCATTCGTCGTGTTCTGCCTTGGACTTTGGGTCATCTTGATTCCGAGGTACTCTTGTGGCCATGTCCCACAGCAAATAGCAGGTCGCATGAGGTATTTTGGCGATGGTGGTCTGTAGCGCGTGGTGCAAGACCGGCACATCTCCATTGATGGCAAACTGATGGCGCGCCGGTCTGATGAACTGCGAGGCCAGGAAATGTTCGAGATCCCGCAGCCATCGGTCCCGCATGGCCTGATGCTCCGCTAGGGAAGTTGTTTCACTGCATCCTTTCAGAAGGGCGTGTATATGACAGACTGGGTCGTAGAAATGGCTCGCAAAATGGTAGCTGTCGGAGCTGCTGTGAGGTCGCAAGCTCCACACGTGCGCCAGAATGTTGATCCACTGCTCCTGGGCTGGTGCGACAGCGTCTCGAACCACTTCCAGCGAGTGGTGGCACAGACGAAGCAGTTTGGAAGTGATTGCGCTTGTGTCGTCGGCGGCGGAAGAGAAAAGCGACTTGATATGCTCGACGCCGACGAAATGCTCCGGTGTGGCAGTCTTGGCGGGGCGAATGTCTGACAGGAGCAGGGCAGCAAGAGCATTGAAAATCTCGGCCGCGGATTTGATCGAGCCTTCGGGTCGCCGAAGACTCTCGATGTCGCATGGTGTTGTGTCGGCGCGCTTCCTCTTGTTGCTTTTGCTTTTTTTGTTCAAAGTGGTGTCCAGGGCGTCGGCTGCTGGCACCTTGACCGGCGTGGTCTGGCAGAGATCATCGAGAGTCTTGTTCAGAACAGCGGTGAACTTGCGGTCGGCCAGGACTCTCCCGAGAACCTGAGGAGGGATCTTGGAAAAGGTGAGGCGCAGGATTGCCCACGACAAGGGGTGGCGACGGACGTGCTCGGCATCGTCAGTAGAAGGGGTCATCTGCTTGAGGAGCCAGCGCAGTATGGTCTCCTCGACGCTGTGGAGGCGGATATTCTTGGCCGAAGATAAAAGAGCCCATATTCTTTGAATGCGATCGGGGAGCGACAGGCCGTCTTTGTCGTCGAGAGAGCGGACGGCGGCGATCAAGGCAGTCGGCGAGTTGCGCATCTGTGGGGGGTTCACATGCATGAGCCTCAGTCAAGAAGAACGGCAGAGGCGGAAACTCACCTGCGCGCTGTCGCCGTCGATCTCCATGGCAGTGGGAGCCATTGTATACAGAGGCGGGGGCTGTGGCGCCTCTGATTGTGAGAGGCGCTGATGCGATATCAGTGCTCTGCTCGGTCAATCGTCGCAGTCCGTGAATTACTGCGAGAGCAGCAGCCCGCGGCCCGCTAAAAAATTCCCAGATTCTGCCGCTTCTGCGCGGGCGCCGATGATGTCGGCCTGGTGGGCCGTAGGGGACGCGCCCGTCTGCCGAACGGCGTGTGGTTTAGGTCACTTACAGCAGGCGGTGAGAGACTCGCAGCTCTCCAGGCTCGGCCACGAGCTCGGTACGGAGGTACTTCTTCAAGCAGGGCTCCATGGAACCAGGTACCCGTGAACGGTGCCTGCAGCCAAGGTACATCGGTACCTCTGAGCTCCCTATCTGGCGTTCCGTCTCGTGCCGAAGCGTCAACGAGCAACAGGAAGATCCCGACGTCCAGCCAAATTCGCTTCGTTCTTGCACGCCCATTTGCCATTGCGCCCTCCCACCACGCCAGCCCTGTACGTCGTCGCCGGTCCCAGCTGCTCCCGCAAGCTCGCCAGCTAACCTCCAATCCTCTGCCTGCCACAGATACTCTCCGCCATGCCCGAGTCGACTTCTGTCCCCGCGCCCAGCAGCGCCGCCGCCCGGCCTGTCAGCGAGGCACTTTTGAACGAGAAGGTACGCCGCCACCTGCCACGCGGAGAGGCTTCAGATTCGAACCCGAATCTCTCTCATCATGTAGCATGAGCGCGCCCAAAAATACACCTCCCTTTCGCGCCCGTTTGCTTCGAACCTTGGCTGACCTGTTGCCCTCACAGTGGGACCGCTGCCTGTCCAACGCCCTCATCAAGTCCTCTCTCGGCCTCGGCTTCGGTGTTGTCTTCTCGGTGCTGCTCTTCCGCCGCCGCGCGTGGCCTGCCTTCGTCGGTGTTGGCTTCGGTGCCGGCCGTGCCTACGAGGAATGCAACTACAGCCTGAAGCAGGCGTCTCGCGACCTTCGCGCCACCCCTATCAACAAGGCTTAAGCCAGCAGCGACATGGCGCACCCGATCAGATACGAATGTGTTCAGGAAGTGGATAATAGACACAAACCTCGAGCTTGCTGCCCGGCTTCTTTACCTTCAGGATTGGTCGCGTGGTGACAATAAAGTCCTCCGCAGATGGTCACACCTTACCGGAGGCGAGTGCAGCACGGAAATGGGGCCTGCGGTGGCTGGCGTGGAATCAAGGGCTCGGGCTGCTTGCCTTGACATGTGTCGTGTAACTTGGTAGTGGACTATAGACCATAAAATAAGCAACCCTCTTTCACTTTGTTCAGATTTAGAGAATCCCCGGTTCCTACGCCCACCCCTAGAACTCCTCAGGCTTGCGCTGCGGAAAGTGCCTGGTCGAGAGACGCGATTGCAGTCTAGGCTGCCTAATTCAAGTTCCGTCATGCGCGAATCTCGGTTCTTCCAGCTCGCAGTTACAGGATTCGGCCCTGACTGTTATCTCACCACTTGTTCACCTTCACACTACATGGAGCAAGCCATACGCTAGGTATTGCATCTTTCGGCCAGGGCCGAGCCCTTACCTATCATTTCACCGTCACAGTACCACCTTCCTTATGCCAACGCCCCGAACTTCAAAGACCTGTTTCATCCTCGTCGGAGCTACCAGACGGCATGGATGCCTCCTTTCTGCAGTTATCCTGACGTCGTCTCTCAGCTCGACTTCGTTCTCCACGAGCCTGACGCCCCTCGCCGGCGCCGCGTTTATCTGAATTTCTACCTAACGTCTTTCCTTCCTTCCATAGGTATCATTGCGAGAACTTCACGACTCGAAATCATTCCCGGCGACCTGGAACAAGCCTTGGCCTTCTAGTTCAGAACCTGCTTTCCACGACACCTGCGTCTCATTCCGTCGGACGGCTGTGCCATCAGCACGGGCTTCTCGGTGAGTACATGACTTCCTGTCGCCTTGGGCAATGAATTACTGATTAAGAGCTTTCCGCCTCAGAAGCCAGCCGACACGATGAGCTCGGCAAGCTCGGGGAATCCCGACTTTGGCATTTTGCCTATACACGAAGCATGCCTTAACGGCCGCGTGCGCGATGTCCTACATCTCACCTATGCACGAATGAACACAGACACACCGCTTAATATAGCCGCCTGCGACTGCGCACAGGTGCTGAACCGCGAATCTCCGCTGATGCTGGCCACACTCATGGGCCACCTGGAGATCTTTGAGATCTTAATTGCCAAAGGCGCCAATATTCGACAAGAGGATGGCTACGGCATGAGTCTTTCATTTCACGCCTCTGAAAGTCAACTCAGCCAGCGCAAAAGAGCCTTCATATTGGAACATCAGCTTGGGTGCGACAGCCCAGGATCAGAAGCCAATCGCGAAACGATTAGACAAATTCTTTCATCGCCAGTGCGACTGGCTGGTCTCGCAGGCGCCCGTGACGATGGCGTTCAAGGGAACAACATTTTCCTCGGCAAGGCAGGCTCCCGAATGGTCGTTTTCTCGCGCACTTCTGTCATTAACACTGGTATACACATGCCGGCCACCAAATCAATTGGCGCCATCAAAGTGGCGGCGGCTACGGATATTCTACGCGTCGCTATGAGCGGGTGGGCATCCCGCAGCCGCCAACGAGACCCAAGATGCTTAGACGGTGACAAGTGGTCGTCTATCGCGCGAGCAAAGGTCGCCAAAATACTGCGATTTGCATGGGAGGGCGGAGGCCGGAACAACAATGGCAACAGGTCTGCATTACCAGAGCACGCGAATCGAGAGCTGTCAAGCCATGTCGAAATTCAGCTGGCCACGTTCTACGCTCTGCATTTAGGTAGCAGGCTAGAGGCCGCAGAAGCCCAGGGCCAGGAAGATACCCGATCGAAGCCATGGACGGTGCAACAGAAGCTGCGTGCTTTACGCCACGCGCAGCTAGGCCAAGACAGAGAGGCAATCATCATCTTGAATGCTGAGCCATGCAAGAATTGCTTCAAGTATGTCAGCGCTTTGGCAAATTACACCGGGCTTACCATGAAGACTATGGGGACTCACGCTGTTGGACCGCTTCTCCGGAAGCAATTGAAACCCGGAGCCAATGCGCAGGATGTTATCCAAGAGATATTCGAAGATTCAGAGACAGAGACGGACACCGAAGGTGTCACAGAGTTGGAATCCGCTGGTGGCCCTGCGATCCTGGGCACAGCTGCACTGACACCTGAGTCCAGCGACGGGCCCACCGAGTTTATGGCTCTTGAAACCCAGGACCATGGGTTTTCTATATCAACAACGGCGACGCAGCCTGGCGCCAATGATCATGAGAACGGCATCATGTCCTCAGTCGGATTTGATTCAGCCCGGCCCTTCATCCTGGATGGCGAGATTGACATCACACCCGGCAATGGTGCGCATGAGGATCAGGACGAGCCAGCGGGCACGCGTTTGACTGGTTTCGCACCGATTCCAGTAATTGATCTCACGCAAAACTCCCCTGAGAGCAGCGGCGATCCAGTAGACTTTACCACGCCTAGCAGCAATCGCATGGTTCCAAGACAGGGATACCAGTTGCGGCAGTTATCAGACGAGGAGCGGCTGAGGTATCGGGACACAAGACCGCGACCGGTATACAATCTGCCTGAGTTGCTCATATCGCCGAGCCCCGAAATTGGGACATCAGACGTTGAGAAAGAGACGTCCCTCACGATTGATGAAGAGACATCACTCACGATTCGTCTTACTGTGGAGCCTGATGATGTGTCCGGCCTGGAAGGAGGAGAAAGTTGATGGAAATGATCCTTATGTGGTGGATTGTCGGACGTGGAAAGGTTAAAGATGGCCGTCGGTTGCGCTGGAAACGATGCTGTCTCGTGTGGAAGCGGTCGAGACTCCTGTATTACCGCGAAATGCTTCAAGCATGTATACTTTAGCACGACAACCTTGGCCACAAGCTTGCTAGCTCCTACCCGACTCTTGAGGTCAATAACTAATTGCCAAGTTGCGAGCGCATGGAGCCCATCTGATCATAAAGCAGCCAGGTCACGGTGCTTGTGGGCAGAAATTGCCCGACCTTAAGAACGTAGCGGCGGGCTCTACTGAGCAAGCATCGTGACTGGCTACCTTAAGTGCACAAGAAAGAGCAGCATACTCCGTTTAGCCAGCGATCTTAAACTGCATGGGTGTGACATTGGTTTGAGCGCATTTCGATAAATCACGGCATTCGAAGGAAGTCGACATCCGACACAAGGCAGTCGATTACTTCTTCAAACAGATCAAGCAATTTCATGTGGATTTATCCGTACTCGTACTCGTTCGTACTTGCGCATGCATTGGACTTGCTCAAATCACCGGGACCCTGCTTTGGCTGCTCAAGTGGGTCCAGTCCCAAGGCTGGTTCTGCGTGTTCTGTCTAACTGAATATTCCACAAAGAGAAAGGGCTTGCCCTAGCTGCCAAGATTTCCCATGGGGCCTTAGCGACTGGCCCCGCACCAGAAGTAAAAAATTCGTTTTGTGGGAAATCGTCAGGCGGCTGCATCACCCCTACCGAACGCCCGCCTATCACGGAATCCTCCAACCGCCAACAGCGACGCCATCACGACAACTTCACACGCCCAACGACCACCCCTCACCCGTTCCGACCCGTTTCGATCCTCAATACCGCAAAAATGGCTGGTGGTGTCACTGTTCGCGATGTTGATGTAGGTACCCTCCGCCAGGCGACGCAGCCCTGAACTCGAACCCGACCTTTCGACCCCCCCGACCGCTCTGTTGCGACGAGGCCGAGAATTCCTCGCCCAGCACACACATACCATATCTCGGGGGTTTTCTCTACACCGCGCATCCACACGCATTGCACAATCGTGCCCATGGTCCCGTTCGAGGCAGACGCACACATGGCCAGGCGCGCATCCTCACATGCCCCTGCCGTGCCCCTCGAGGCCCGCCGGCGACCTCGGCCGCAATGACGGGGCGCACTGCAATGCTGGCACGCCCGCCGCAGAGCACACCGAGGAAGAACAAAAAGCACAAAGAGATACTGGGAGCAGGCGCGAGGGGGTCGAAAGATCTCTGATGACGGAATAATTGCTGATACGGGTTTTCGATGTCCAGGCGCAAAAGTTCATCAACGCCTACGCTGGCTTCCTGAAGCGTCAGGGCAAGCTGCCCATCCCCGGTAAGAAGAGATGCACCGCCTCCTCCGTTGAGAGCGTCTCGGTACTAACGCTCCCCGTCCAGGTTGGGTCGACACTGTCAAGACCGGCCCCAGCCGTGAGCTGCCCCCCAGAACATCGACTGGTTCTACGTCCGTGCCGCTGCCGTCGCCCGCCACGTCTACATGCGCAAGACCGTCGGTGTCGGCCGCCTCCGCAAGGTCCACGGTACCGCCAAGAACCGCGGTGTCGCTCCCTCCCACCACGTCGACGCCTCCGGCAGCGTCGACCGCAAGATCTTCCAGGCCCTCGAGAAGATCGGTGTCCTCGAGCACGACGAGGAGAAGGGTGGCCGCCGCATCACGCAGTCCGGCCAGCGTGACTTGGACCGTATCGCCCAGACCACCGCCGAGGCTGAGGAGGAGGAGGACGACGAGTAAACCTGACACCATTGACGAATAAAAATTGGGTCGGCTTACAATATTCACGGTTCACGGGAGCATCGGGTACGGCGTCTGAAAAGGGTTTTTTACTTATTGATTGATCCCCAAGATTTGCCCACTCTCGCACTCGGGCCTCCTGTGACATTCTCTTTGACCGTCCGGTGATTAGTCTTGCGTGATTGTAGTTCAGACGTGGCTACCCCGGGTTAGCCTTACCGTTTCTACGTACGAGTGGAGGCTTCATCACCTGCAGGAATTCGGATCTCCAACCTGAAGAGCCCACCCTACCCAGAGTGTTTTGCCACAAGCGTTCTCACCCATGCTCAAGCGATACTGCACCCTTGATCTGCCACCTTGTCTAGCACACGAGTAGATCTGGGACGGAACCCTCAAGTCCATTCCGAGTTTTAATATGTTATGACATGGACGCTCTGATCGTCTTGGGTTGAAACAAAGTGACTTCAACATCCATAGAGCGTATTGACACGGCCCTCCCCCACTCCCCAGTCGGCGAACGAGACAGGATATCAAAACAAGACCCTCGCACCTTGCGCTGCCGATGAGATGTCGAGCCACTCACGAGTTTAGCTCGCGAGCCTGCAGAACCGTTTCACATATTACCTTCCCACACCACCACCTCCCGTCCCTGGAGTGTACTACAAACCCGATACATCGCGATCCCACCTGGCGCCCCTAGAAGGACGCCTTCTCTGGTACAGCCTTCTCGTCGCCTGTCTCGAGATGATTTCTCCCGTAGCGTCGTTGTTCAACCTTGACCTGCTGCAGGCACCAGAACGTCGCCGCAAGCACCCGATTGATCGCCTGACGGGGGCCCTTCAGCAGGCTAATGTGCTCGTCTGTGAAAACTGCACACCGCCCGCCGAGCCGTTTCCTTGATCCCAGCCCCCCCCCCCCCTGGCGTCACGGTTCCAACACGTACGCCTTCTCTTCGAAGCCCGCAGCGTCGAGCACAAGCCGCGAGACGCAGGGGTAAAAAAAAAAAGTCCGAACCCGGTGTGCTTGACGCCTGTATGCGGAGGAGGGTCACTGTACGCGGTGGACTAGGGATACCGACCGCATGGCCCTCGCTGTGCCAGTGCGTCGCCGTCCAGCTCGACCCCGCCACTGACTGCCTCACCTTCTGCATTGCAACCTCATCCTTGGGGGCTTTCCCGAGTCCGAGCTGCTGGGCCCCCTTTCAGGCGCTTCTGGGCATCACTCAGGGAGCAGCAGATCAAGTCGATTTCTTACACTTTGTGTGTTTCTCGACCTTGTTCGTGAGAGACCCCCGCTATGCAGACAGACGAATTGATACAAACAGGCGCGCGTGTGCCTTCCGCGCGCGAGGCGCCCCTGGCGGTGAGGGGCCTGCTGGACACAAGTAGCAATTGGTTACGCGAGAGACCTCTACAACGTCTCCCGATCTATCTATCTACGAGAGCGTACGTAGCTGGTGAGACATGCTGAAGGCGGGGATGAGGGGGCTTCTCGAAATACCTCAGGTCCACCCAGATCGTGGTCATGTCTTCAAGTTACACCCCAACTAGCGCGAAGCGTGTCTGGGCGCGAGTGACCATAAGGACCACCTGCCGCAACTAACGGCGAAGCAAGGGCATGAAGTCACTGCTCGCGCGTCATTACAGAAAGGATTGACAGATGAGAGCTCTTCATGCTTGGGAATAAATGGAGATTTCACTATTTGCAAAGCTGCACAGTCGTGACGCTGTGCGGTTGTCTTGAATGTACAAGAGCAAGATTTTTGGGCGTCACTCTCTTGAGTGCCCCAAAGCGGATGATACCCAAAGCCATGCGATTCCCTAGCCGACGAACATGTATAAAAGATGAAACCCAAATCAATCGACCGTCTAATTCATTCCACGCCCGAAACAAAGTCCGTAAAGAGGGGTATCTTGGTGTCTGCATCAGCACGCCCACGTCTCCCGGTCCATGCTATCCTTCGTCAACCCATTATCTCTCAATCTCTTACATCGCATTCTTGCTCGACTGAAGGTACAGTCACGCCAGGTGGCTCTTTGGGGCTTTAAGCCCACTCCGCCAAGATGGCCATGAGAAGTATGCCCAGGCCGACGAAGGCGAGGGCGGCAAGCTGAACCTTCAGGCCGGCCTTGCGCATGGAGTCGCTGAACATGAATTCGTGCGCCAACAGCTCGACGAGACCGGTGTAAATGAGAATACCGGCACTGATCGAGTCGAAGATACCGTTGATGATCAGAGTGTTGGGCGACTCGGGTGAAAGGCTGCTGCGGACACCCAGCCCGGCGGCGATCGAAACTGGCGTCGCCAGCGAGTAGAGACCACCGAGAAGGTAAGGCATGAACCACCTGGACTCGGGCCATTGGGCAGTAGCCAAACGAGAGCCGAGACCAAGGCCCTCAAAGGTCTGGTGGAATACAAGGACGATATAGAGGACGGTGAACTCTTCTCCAGAGACGGCGAGGGTAAGACCGATGAAGATGCTGTGGAAAATGACGCCGAACTCGAGGATGAAGATGGCAGTCATCTGGGCGGCAAAGTCGACGTAGCTGTCGTTCTCGGTGTGGTCGCGGTGGTGGCCCAGGTGGTCCTCTCCTCCGGGAGGGTAGCTGACGCCATCCGAGTTGGGGAGACCGCTGCCGCGTGCTGTCTCAACATCCCGGCCGTTCGCCTTATCGCCGGCCTTAAGAACGTCGAGGGAAGGGTCGCTGGAAGCCTCGTGGCTGTGACCGAAGATATCGAAGCGGCTGACAATCAACTCCAGAGTGAACATGACGAAGATGGTCATGAGGCAGATACCGGCGGCCCAATCGTAACTAGTGATAGGGCTGTCCTCGGGCAGACACGGCGAGCCCAGGGCTTCGTAGGCAGGGGAAAGCAGGTGCATGAAGGCAGTACCGATGATGACGCCCGAGCCGAAGTACTTGAAGCCGAAGAAAGCCTTGCCGGTCTTCAGCTTGGAGTGCCGGGCCAGCAGCACCGGGACGACGGCGCCAAGGAAACCACCGACGAGAATGACGAAGATAGCGGATATACGGACGCCCATGCGGCCATCGTAGTCGTTGCCGAGGTCACAGTCGGTGGTGACGGTGAAGCCGTTGGAGTCGGCGTCGGCGTCGGCGCCCTCATCTTGACGCTTCAGCAGGGCGCCGGCGACGTTGCCGAGAAAGACAGACATGGCGGCTTTGGGCCGATAATGTGTCGATATACCCGGTTTGGTAAGAGTACTTGGCAATGCTGCTGTGGGGGCGGCTGGATCTTGACAAGGGCAGCGCCACAAGACTTGGTCGAGGCAGTCTGCTTTGATGCTTGCTGACGAGGGAAGACAAGAGATCTACAGCCCAGGCTCAAGTGCAGAGCCAAGGCTTATATACCAAGACTTCCAAGCAAACCAAGAGATGTGGGTTGCAGGGTTCAGGGTCAGTCCGAGGCTTGTTCTCGCAGCGGGGCTAGCTTGGCCCCAGGGGCGTGGCCAGAGAGAAGCTCCGAATTGAATTGAGCCTCACAGCTCGCGCAAGACGGCCGAGCAAGAATCCGATCTGGACGTGTCCAAAAGGGTGCGCCCAGGTGGTTGGTTACCAGGGTCCACGGAGAATTGAGTGGTGAATGTAGAGTAGTATGACAGGTAACCTGTATGGGGGTTCTGGACTGGCTGGCCACCGGGGCAAAGAAAAAAAATCCTTCATGTAAGAGGAGGAGAGAACCTTGATGAGCCGAGCTGAGGAGAGAGAGCCGGCGGCCAAAGACGATCAGCCGAGTTATCGGCACACGCGCACACGCACAGGCAGTCGGGACGGGAACCAAGGCTGGGCGAGAGCGGAGCCGCGAGTATAGGTTTTGACTTGGGACGGGCAGTAGGGCCGGGATCCTGGAGACAGAGCTACCTGGTACTGGTAGATGTACTCGGACCAGATTCCAAGCTGGGTTGGCGTTTGGCTTATTACTCGTCAAGTGTGCCCGAGAACAGGACGAGCAGAGCAGGCGTGTGGTCTAAGGAATGCAAAGATGCGGGTCTGCCCAGATTTAGGGAGCCACTCTGGCGTGTCAACACACGGAGTGCCCGAAGATGCTCTGTGGTCGAGGAGAATGACTCCAGGTCTTCTGGGGGACTTGAGATTTCTGCTTGTGGCTGCTGATGCTTGCGGCAGACTGCGAGATTCGGTTCTTGGACGCGTACGAGTGAGTGTACTCGGACAGGTGTCGCAGGGCTTCGGGGACTCGAGGCAGAGAGACAACGAATGTTGGTGCTAATCGGCGAGGGGGGGTAATCGAAGAGACTCGAGTCGGACGGGCAGACAGACAGACAGTCAACAGTCCACAGACCAGCAAAAGAGAAGCGGGCGCGTCGGTGGCCACAGTGGGCACTGACTAGAGGGGCGTGGAAACGGGGCGCTGGGCATGGCCCGGGATGTGGTCGTAGGAGGAGTGGGATGGCGGCGCTCGTGAGAACCTTGATGGACAGTGGCCGCAGAAAACGCTTCCGAGAGCCGACATTGGAAGAAGAACTGGACCAGGGCTCGAGCACCCCCGTTACGGTACCTGGTAATCTACAAGCACGCCCGCTCACGATTGCACCTGCCACGGCCTGCAACAACTTGAACAGCTTTCCGTGGTGCCTTCCCCGTTTGGAGCCACAAGGCACAATGGCCCGATGGCACTCGTGCCTGCCCTCGGTGTTCTCGTGTGTGAGCCCGGTAGGTACCTAAATATGTACCTGAGCCTGAGCTCCTGAGGTAATCACCTCTCCAGTGAGCCGGGGAAGGCGCGGCGGGGCGCTGCGGCCGGATGGCCCGAGTCCAACGGCGCCGACTCCGTCCACAAGGCCCAGACTGGATCTTGGCCCAGATCTTCATCTGCATCTGCATCGGCATCAGCATCAGCGACGTGCAACACGCCGCCCGGTGACGGACAGTGACGAACGTCGACAACAAGGATCCTTCCCGCTTGTTCCATGCCCGCTGCGCTGCTCTGCGCAGGGTTTGCGGGCGCGAGGCGGACGGGCGCGGGAGCAGCCTTGCCGAACCTGGCCCGCGCCCACTTACGGATACTTGCCAACGACCTACCACCCGACTCAACTCCACGCACGACTTGGGACGATACCAGCACGAGCAGGCACCCGCAGCTGCGGAGTGCGGGTACTCGTGAGCCATTAATGACAAGCACCACTCGTATCAGTGTATACTCGTAGACCAACCAGCGATCTTCGCCAGGCCAGGGCCGCGCTGTCCGCGCCGGCCGTGCATCCATGTCTCGGAGCGACTGTCGCAACCATCTGCCCGCCTGATGCGCACGGCGCCGTAAACAGAGATGCATGCCTACTCGTACGAGTACATGCCCTGGTGCTCGCCAAGAGGATCGTCTGCCCCTCTGCGTTCGTACGAGTACACACGAACATCTGTGCCTGATCATCAGGAGCACAACCAGGCCTTCCTTTTCATTGTGATCAGAAATGAGTGTAGGCGATCCAGAGTGAACGAGCGAGCTGCGACCCCCTCTGTCTCTTCTGTGTTGCAGTCCAGCACTCGCGCTCATGGGCAGACAGACTTCGAGGCTGATCCTTGTTGATTCGATGTTTTCGGTCATCAAGCCTGAAAGCCGGAGTCGTGATTGGCCACACCACCCCTGCACCATCGCCACCCTCTTCGAAAGCCGGGAAGATGCGGAGATGCGCTAAGATGGTAGCTTCTGACGCTTCTGGCCATCAGGGTTCTCAGTTTCCACAATTCCCGCGCTGCGGATGAGATGGAGTGTCCGACGAGCCAGGCACGTACGAGTAGCAAGCAAGCCCGCACAGAGTGGCAGAGGACCTGGTCTGCGAAGAGACGGCAGCAAGGGGGTGGGTGTGTGTGGCCAGCATGCGTGGCCGTCGGGTCGCTGCCCAGGTAGCGATACTGAGAAGAGGGGAGACGGGGATGGGGATGTACGAGTCCCTGTATCATGTCCGATGCGATGATGAGTGATCATGTCACGAGTGCTCTAAACAGGCCAATGTCTGCATCGGATCTACGACCACGCTGGAATGTCCCGGATCATTTGCCGTGGCATTCCACAGATGCTTGCAGCAGCCCCGTTCGTCCCCGCTGCCACCCAGCAGAGCGCAATCAGGATGCTCCCAGTCAGAGAGGGACGCGGTGGGGGTTCCTCAGAGACGTGGTACGAGTAGACTGTGAACCAGTTGAATGAATAATCGCTCAGCAGAGCTGAACGTGTCCCTGGCTCCCCAATGCGTCCACGAGGAGCAGCTTTCGAAAATCGTCGTACGACTGCAACGCCGACGCGAATACTCGTACGCGACCATCCGCGGTCAGGGAAGACCGTATGAGCACCCGCCGGGTCCTTGTGTCGCAGCGCCATGTGTCACGGCCGCGGTAGGGAGGATAGGTGATTGCTGGCGCTGTCGGCCTCGTCGCTTTTTCTCCTGTTAGGGGTGGTAGTCCGTTGTTTATTGATTGTATACACGTGGTACGGACGGGTATGCCCCATCTGGGAACCAAGTTACAAGAAAGTAGTACGAGTACAGAGAGCTCTCTGAGAGCTCCCGTGCGACGTCAGACGATGCGGCAACACGGTGCTGCGAACACCCGCACTGCTGCCCTCGTGCGTCATGCCGCTCCGGCTATTGTGCCAAATGTCCGCGTCACTGCGCAGGGCAGAACCCGGCCACCACGGCCGCGGTATGCCCGGCCACCACGGCCGCAGTATGCCCAGGCACCACGTTTGATGCACCCGTCCAGGTCTCGTGATTGCTGCGCTTGCGGCTGCAGTGAGCGTGGCCAAGCATGGCCAAGGCCTAGCTGCCGGCTCCTCTGGGCGTCGCAATCCGCTCCATTAGAGACCATGGGACGGTTTTCTGCAAGGAAGGGCACCGCGTTCGCCGTGCCCCAGACGCAAGGCTCGGGACCTGCTTTCAAGCTTTCGAGCCAAGGGAGCAAAGAAGAACCACCCACCCGGCTGCGATGCCGATGAGCCATGGCGGCCAGCGGGGCCTCAACAACGTGGGACTCCAGGCCAGTCCTCCAGTCTGCTGCCTCGTCCGGCCTCCCCCATGCATGCTCACCCCGATCGAGTGCCTCGACCGAGCAGTCCAGGCTCGACATGTTCTCGGTAGCGAGATGATCGCCCCGGCGCGTCGGAGGATCTGAGCCGGCACCCTGGGGCGCCTCGAGTGCCAATGGGGGGCCACGAGGCGCGCGTGCGCGAACAGGCGGCCATCAAGGTCCTCCTCAGGTCGAGGCCAAGACTCGGCCGAATCTCTTTCGCGCGCAAACAGGTGCAAAGAAACCCACCTTTTCATCAGCCCTCCCAGCCCACCCGGCCAGGCCTGCCCGGTGGGTGCCAGGCACATTCATCAGGTTCATACGACACGCCCCCCTGGGAGTGACTGGAAAGCCAAGCGAGCTGGCCCGGCGCTTGCGCTACATTGATGTTCGTCGGTCTTATTAGAGGGAGGGGGGCTCCGGACGTTCATGCGAGCGACACGGGGAGATTCTTATTAGGCCGCCGAGGAACGGGCCGTCCGTCCTAAGACGAGAACTGCAGCTCCAGGCCCAGGGTGCGGAAGGGCGAGTCGAGGCGGCGCAGGTCGACGCCGCTGCCGAGGCTGAAGAGGAGCGACTTGACCCTGCCCTCCCAGAGCAGGCCGACGCGCAGATGCTGGTCCAGGCGCGCCTTGAGGACTCCGGAGTACTCGTCCTCGTCGCGTCGTTCGTCGTCGTCCGGCCTCCACTCCATCTTGGCCTGGAAGCTCCGGTCGCGTGCTCTGGGCTCGAGGCTGCCGCCGCCGGCCAGGGACGAGGAGGAGGAGGGCTCGGCCGCCTCCTCGGAGGCGCTGGCCGCCAGCAGCTCCGCGAGGGGCTCGTCCCGCCGCCACTCCATCTTGGCCCGGAAGCTCCTCTCGCGCGGCTCGGGCGTGGGCGCGGCTTCGTCCTCGTCTCCTCCTCCTCCGCCGCCGCCGCTGACGGTCCAGTCGCCCTTCTTCCGCCACAGCTCCATCCCCACGGCCCAGTCGCTCTCGTAGCTGTAGACGTTGAAGCTCATCATGGAGGCCAGCGAGCAGTACTTGCCGGCCATGACCGAGTAGGTCCAGCTCATGTTGCCGACGAGCGGGTTGATGGTCATGGTCGCCGTCAGCGGCGTGCCCGTGTGCGCCGGCAGCGTCGCGAAGCGCATGCCGACGCTCATGCCGCCCGACTTGTTTAGGGTGCCGTAGTACAGCTCCGCGCCGGTGCTGAGCCGGCCGTAGATGCGGTCCCTCTCGACACCGCCACCATTGCTGCTGCTGTTGTTGTTGGGCCGGCTCGCCGTCGCCGTCGCCGCCACGTCCTCGACGTCGCCGCCAAAGTTGTACAGGCCGCGGACGCCCAGGAGGCCGCCGTCCGAGGAGGCGAGCCCCTCGACGCCGTAGCGCCCGACGTCGTACTGCACCATGCCGAGGACGGTGCCGCCGTTCTTGAGGTCGCGGTCCGACACGGCGCTCACCTGCATCTGCAGGGCGGGCGAGACGCGCTTGACGACCAGCGCCTCGAGCATGGACATGGGCAGGTACAGGCGGCCGTAGGCCAGCGTGTCCGTGCCGCCGCGGCCATCCCAGCCGCGGCCCCCGCGGCGGCGGCCGCCGCCCTCTGCTGTCGACGCCGACGTCGCCGCTGCCGCCGCGGGCAGGGCCTTGAGCGGACGGTAGCCGCGCAGCAGGTCGGGCAGCGGGGTCCTGTCGGACTGGGCGACGGCGTTGAGCAGCGGGGCGGTGGAGTAGAGGTAGGAGACGGAGCCGTCGACGACGCCGACGGTGCCGAGCTGGTAGGCGGTGGCGAAGCGCGGGGTGGACAGGGAGGACAGCGAGAGGCGCAGGCCGCGCGGGGTCGGGAAGGCCAGCAGGGCGTCCGAGGTGGCGTTGAGCGTCGAGTACGAGTTGTCGCGGTCCCAGCCCGTGGCCGCGTAGAAGGACGACTGGAGGTAGTCCATGAACTCGCGCATCTTTTGTATCTTGGTCGGCGGCGGCGGTGGCGGGATGCCGTGAAGAAGGTCTTTTCGGACTTGCGGCGAGTGGGCGTCGGGAAGGCGGGAAGGGCCCGGCTGGTGGGCTTGTCGTGCGCGCCGCGCCTACGACGTGGTCATCTCCTCGTTGCCGGGACGTTGGGGCGCGGGTGTGGGAGCGAGCGAGCGGGCGGTTGGTCAGGTTGTAGTAGCTGCGCGCTGGTAAAGTGATGTACTAGGCGAGTGTCGTTGATATGGCTGCAGTGCACCTTGGGCACCTGTCAGGTTGGCGTGGATGTCGGGGGGGCGAGGGTAGTCGTATGCTGTTGTCGCGATAATCACTGTGGCCCCGGGGTGAGGTCATGTCTGATTTGACAGCCTCACACCGAAGCACGTGCAACTGAACACTGCACATTGACAGCTCCCAGTCTGCAGTGCGGCAGCCCAGAGACAAGCTGTTTATATGCATACCCGGTATGTGCATATCCGTCCTGTCAGTCTGGCAGATCACCATCAACTCCCGGTTTGACACATGAATGTACGAGTACAGTGTCCCTGAACTCGCAAAGCCACTTCAACTTCCCATGGAGGTGGCGTTCGCATTACATAAAGATCTTGTCCGCATCGAAGCTTCGGTCAAAGACATCTCCGTAATCTGTACAGACTTATCTACAAATGCTCCAGAAGTGAGTCCGTTTTCAGTGCCCGCGGGGAGACCTGAAATCTCGAAAGGCTAGCCTCAGCATGGTCGCCGACCCTTCGTTGTCAGTGTCCCCGAGGCAAGAGGTCACCGAGTTCCACAAGCCACTTTCGTATCTGGGCCCGCATTGCGTGCCGACGGCTAGGAGGCAACACGAGGGGAGGCCGAGGGGACCTAGTGAAGCTTGCTGCGATCGCCACTCGGGGAAAGGGGCGAACAGGTGAAGAGATGAGCGGCACTGTGACGGTGCTGTAGCGTCCAAGCAAGTATAAATATCGGGACCGCCAGGGTGAGCGACGAGAGCGTGGGCAGTTCTTCGTTCGCGGCTCTCGATACACCACAAAAACTCGAGGCGGACATCATAGTCACTGCGTTTTATTCTCCTGGCACCCTTGCATATCCGTCTTTAGGACCCTATCCCCCAGTCTACACCCCGAGTTGCATCGTGCACACCATGCGCTTCATAACGATTTGCTTCTTGGCCGAGGTGACTGCTGTCCTCGCGGCCGATTATATAATGGCCCAGAATGCCAGAAAGGATGTGCTGTACCCTGTCGTCAACGTTCAGTATGATCGTGACGACAGAGGGAAAATGTACAGCACCGGGCGCAAAGCTGCCATAGAACAGCTTGCCTCCATTGGGGAAGGTCTACGATGCAAGAATAAGGACATATCGTGGCGCCTATTCATATCCAGAGAAGGGACAGATGGCAAGCAGGGCAGCCTCAGGGGGGTTGATGGTGTTTTCGAGATGTATTGGGATTCGAAGACAGGCGAGTGCTGGGGCGCAGAGCAGGTGCGCGATATCTGGAAGCTCAAATGAGGTGCTTGCCTTGCCTTCCCGGTCTCGGTGCGAGATGCGGAACTGCTCTATATCAACTCAACTCTGGGTATGTAGACGATAGGTTAGATAGTCACAGACTGAATACAGGCCCCCCGCTTCGTGCGCACGCATAATCAACAGGCCGCCGTGGAGCCGCCCGCGAGCCTGCAAGTCGACGGTCGACTGACGAAGCCTCGTGACGAGCATGTACTCGTACATCTGGGGAGTGACAGAACAAGTCAATCAAAGGACACGTCAATAAAGCCTGGCAACTATCGCAGCTCTGTCTGGCAGCCCGGGCTCGTCGATGGTGGACAATGACACGTTGGCGGTGGGAGCTTCCGACAAGCAGCGTCGAGATGACGTCCAGGTGGCCCTTCCCTCCGCTCACACATGGGCGAGCACGTCCAATTGCCGGGCTTTGAATACGAGCGCGGACAAAAAGCGTCTCCCAGTCTAACCATCGGCGAGGTCATGCGAAGGCAGGGTGCGCGTCATTGAGGGGGGTTGGAAGACACGGCGCAACGGTCAACAGTGACATGAAGTCAGCGTCGAGTTGTTCGGCTCCATTAATTGTCCCCCTCCTCTGCTCGCGACCCTTCACAATGGAAGTTGGCCAAATGAAGAAAAATACATGGTGGCCGTTCGTCATCGTGCCGCTTGGGCCCAGGTCCTGGGGATTCAGCTCTGACGATAGCCTCGCTTGGCGGCAGCTGGCCACCCAGCCACAGCTGCGACCTGCGGCTAAGGTATTTGTACATGCAGGCTGTCAGAAATTTGTTAATACGCGGATAGCTTGAATACATGCGTACATGGCATCTGTCCAGGAAGCTGAATTCACAAGTCGCTCGGCGCGCGGTGGCTTTTTCCCCACTCGGACGGGCTGCAGATACGTGGTGGGGATACGCGAGGCCTGTGATAGGGCTCCTCGGGCGCCGATCGGCCACCGCTGACGTCGGAGGGGCCCCGACTTGCTGGCTCCGGGGCTGTCATCGTTCCTGGCTGTGCCTGACCGCGCTTGCATGGGCTGCCTTTGGCTCGCCACCTCGCGTGGCTCATCGGGAGGGTGGTGGATTTTGGCAGGGCTGTGCTGCGCTTTGCTGTGCTGTGCCGTGCTGTGCTCTGATCTAATAGGGATTGGGTGGTGATCTTCGTCGCTGAGTCCATGTTTGTTCGTGGCAATGGTTCCTGACTGCTGAGTACCGTACTCGTCCATACAACAATACGAGCATACCGATATATATATACCTAAAATATTTATATATATATATACACATGAGCTCCCGCTGCCCCTCATGATGAGCATGCAGACTCACAGCCGGCTTCACCACAGAGCATCAGATAAGAAGAACAAATAATCGTCCCAACTACCTGAACCCGATATCCCACCTGAGCAAACAATACACCACAACCTCATCATCATCACTCCAACATGCCGCTGGTCGATCGCCTCCTCGCAGAAGCCCAGAAGCTCGCCACCGGGCACTCGTCGAGTCCGTGCCAGCAGCAGCAGCAGCATTATCCATACGACCAAGGGCCGCCGCCGCCGCCGCCTCAACAGTGGTCCGGCTACGGCTACGGATACAGCCAGGGCGGCAGCGCCTCGCCGCAGCCACCGCCCTACGGCTACGGCCACCCCCATCCGCAGTACGCCCAGCAGCAGTACGGCTTCCACGCCCCGCCGGCGGCCCGGGCCCCCGCGGCCCTGCTCTTCAAGGAAGGCGGCGGCAAGCGCACGTGGAGCCTCGTCTCCGCCGAGACGCGCCAGGCGGCCTACACGGTCGAGTACTCGTCCTCCATGTCCACGCACGACTCGCTCAAGATCACGCGAGGAGGAGGAGGAGGAGGGTCGGGGGAGCCGGTGGGCAGCGCCACGTTCCACTCGTTCACGACGTCCAAGGTGGACATGGAGCTCGTGCTGGCCGGCGCGGCGGGGGGCGGCCGGCGCGAGGTGCGCTGGCGCAAGGAGTTCGACAGCGTCGCGGGCCAGGGCCGCCTGGCCTGGAAGGCCGAGGGAGGCGACCTCGTGCTGTATGGCGGAGGCGGAGGCGGCGGCGGGAAGCATCACCACCACCACCACCAGCAACCCCTAGCCACGTTCTACCTCGACAAGGGCCCGCGGACCGCCAAACACCAGTCGGGCAGGTTCGAGTTCCACCACGCGCAGCAGCCGCTGGGCCAGCACCAGGTCGACGAGATCGTGGTCAGCGGCGTCACGGAGCTGGAGAGGCGGAGGGTCGAGGCGCAGACCGCCAAGGGCGTCAGCGGCGGCGGCGAGGGCGCGGGCGAGGCCGTCGCCGCCCTTGTTGGGTAGATGGACTTTGGACAGTACCGTGGGGCTTTCCTTATACTATGTTTCTCATCCTGTTTTTCTTTTTTATTTCAGACAAGAGTTGGGCATCGTTCAGGCGTTATTTTTTTTTTTCCGGGTTTGGCTGAATCAACAAGCGGAGCGAGTATGGGAATGTGAATTGCAATGGCATAACTTTGATACGAAATATGAAGTCAAAGCTGTGTTCTAAGTTAACAAGGACGATTTCTGCTGATCGAGTGATTCGACGTTTGATCTTAGCACGGACCTCCACCGGCGCAGAGCAGAAACGGCAGAAAAGTCGACTGGTCAGATCGGGTCATCGTCACTGTCGTCACTGTCGTCTTCGTACCCCAGCATCCACCTGTCGGACCGGAACATCGCGAGTGGGTCTGTGTCCTTGACAGCGTGTGCGCCCTCGAGGTTAACGAGCCAGGCCTCGCCGTGCTCGTCGATGATGCAGGACCTGGGGATGGCGAAGCCGTGGACCCAGACCATGGAATGGAGCTTCTGGAGCTTTTCGTAGCACTTCTCCTTCTCCGGCCGGCTGTCGGGGTGCTCCCCGTCGATCCAGTCCGACATGAACCCGTTCACCTGGCCGGAGCTGTCCTCGAGCAGGCCGCGGAACTGAGGGGCGATTCGGCGGCCCTCCAGCTGCCGGTACACATCGACTTCGTCCGCAATCTTCTTCGTGTTGCTCATGCTGTACATCCATTCGTCTGTTCCCTTGGCGGCCGTCAGCGGCGGCGACCGTCTGACGTAGAGCAACCGGCCCTCCTTGTCCTTCATCTTCAACTCGTCGCTATGCTCGAGCTGCTCGACCACCGTCAGGTCGCTCTCTTTGACGATGGTGGGATGTTCCGCGGTGGGATACCACCGGGTAAAGCGGGTCGGAACGGCGGGCGTGCGGCTGCGGAGGCCCTGGCCCGAGGCCTCGCCGTCGACGCCTGCTGCTGCTGGGGCACCGTAGGCCTCCGAGGCGGCGCAAGAGACGAGCAGGAAGGGCTGAAGAAGGCGCATGAGGGGCTATCAAGACACGGCCAAGTAACAAAGGGCCAAGACAAGGCGCCAATGTGCTGGTGCGTGACTGACGACCCTGGCTTGCGGTCTCGGGGAGCCCCCGTGGTTTTTAATGCCTTTTGCCCAGTACCCAAGATACTAAAAGTCGTCTCACGGGCTTCGCGCCAGCACCAAGTTTTTTTTTTTTTTTTTTAGTTTTTTCTTTTTCATATAATCAAAAGGGCGTCTATTGCCTTCTTATGTGCCTCCCGCCCCCAGATCTTTCCAGAAGAGTTGATGTTTCCATTTTCGACATTCTGGATTGGGCTGGGGGCCGTCGCCACGTCTGGATTTTGTAGGAGCACGCCGGAACCGCACTCGTCGCGGCGAAGGTGGAAGCGCCGGTCGCCACCAGTTAAACAAATCGGGCGCGACCAAGACCAAGCCGAGTCGCCCAGTGAGGAAAAACGAGAGCCTGGATCCGGATGTAGTAATAACTGGCCGTTTTCCACGTGCCGAACCATTGAATCGTGGGACAAGATGGGTCGGATTACGTAGGAACTATTGGTATAAGCACCTGTAAGCAGTGGTATTAACGCTCCAGAACGGAGAGCTCTCCAGTCCGTCCAGTAGCCCTGTAATTACCTCGTAGACGCCCTCCTACAGCACAGTCGTGCCTTCCTACCATGGTGTCATCCATTTCCAGTGGCGAGAAGCGAAGAGGCCTTGGGACAACCAAATACTTGGGCAAGACCACTTGCTCCCTTAGGTAAAGTAAGTACCTAAAGCAGGTGTGCATAATGTTAGGTTGGAACCCTCAACTTCTTTGTATTGTGCATCCAAACCCACACGCTCGAGTCCACAACTTCATCTCAAGGAGTCTACATGACACAACAATGGCAGTTTGGCCGGCCGAAGACCACGCTCGGGCTGCCTAATGCACGCGCTCTCGGGCGACAAAGAGGCCGGGCGTCATCGTCAAGTCGTCGACGCCCGTGGTCGAAGGCCACCCACCACCCGCTCTGTCATGTTGATTTTACTGGCCGTCTGGGTGAGCGGCTTTTCTTCTTTCTGTTTTCCCTCCCCAAACGACGATCAACCAGCTATCCTTGTGAGTTGGACTCCCCGAAATCGAGGCGCCTCTCCCACTGCGCCCCCTCCCGCCCAGCACGGTCACTCGTATCACTCCTTCTGGACGACCTGTGCGTCCTTGACCGACCCGACCTCGGGGTCGTCCGCGGCGTGCTTCTCGACGTGAGTGGCCTGCACCAGCTCGGGCCTCTCCGCCTTGAGCTGGGCAAACTTCTTCTCGGCGTCCCAGGCCCAGGGCGTCGAGGCGGAGAAGAGCAGATCGATCTCCTCGAGCGTGCGCTGGCTGCTCTCGGGATACAAGGCCCCTGTGTGTTTGTTAGCATTCTGGACCTCCGTGAAGAAAAAGAGGGGGGCCCTCGTATACTAGAAAGGGCCATGTTATAAGAGCACATACTATTCGAGTTTGTTAGCAAGACCTTCCGTATGTGCGCATCGGAGAAACAAGAACAACCAAAACTCACCAGATAATAGGGATGACAAGAAAGTTGCAGGCGCCAAAGATGTACAGGGTGCTCTCGCCGATGGCGCCAAACATGACGGGGCACAGCAGGGTCAGCCAGCCGTTGCCGATGCTCCAGCCGACGACGCCCCAGGCGTTGCCCTTGGCGCGGACCTGGAGGGGGAAGATCTCGGCCGGGTAGACCCAGGGGGTGGCGAGCCAGGAGGCGCCGAAGATGAAGGTGAAGACGAAGACGAAGGAGGCGGCGGCGGCGCCGTACGATTCGGCCAGGGCGACGTCGCCGGCGTCGCGGGCGGCCAGCCCGAGGCGCGAGAAGGCGCCCGCCAGGATCATGCTGACGCCCTGGCCCAGGGCGCCCCAGAAGAGGGTGCGGCGGCGGCCGACGCGGTCGAGGGTGAAGACGCAGATGACGGTGGCCAGCATGTAGAAGACGTTGTTGAGCCCGCTGATCCACTGGCTCTTGATGGCGTCGTAGCCCGCCATGCGGAAGATGGTCGGCGCGTAGATGGTCACCCCCGCGATGCCCACCCACTCCTGGAAGATCTCCAGCCACACCACCAGCTGCACCCGCCGCCCGATGTGCAGGTCCCCTGACCCGATCCCGAAGAGCATGTGCACGTACGAGGTCCCGCCGCTGCCGCCGCCGCCGCCGCCGCCGCCGCCGCCCCCGAGACCCGACGACGATCCCGCCTCCGCCTCGAGCTCCACCGCCTGCCGGATGTCCCTCAGCTCGGCGTCGGCGCGGGCGCGGCCCCGGTCGTCGGAGCCGCGGAGCCGGCGCAGCACGAAGGCGGCCTCGCGGTCGCGGCCGGCCTTGACGAGCCAGCGCGGGCTCTCGGGAAGAACCAGACGGCGGCGAGCAGGACGAGCAGGAAGAGGGCCTGGACGGCGACGGGGAAGCGCCAGCGGACGGCGGAGGCGCCGCCGTCGACGAAGGACAGGCCGAACTCGAGCCAGTAGGCGACGACGACGCCGAAGATGTTGAGGGTGAACTCGATGGCGATGAACTGGCCGCGCGACGTGTGCTCGACGCACTCGGCGGCGTAGACGGGGACGATGGCGTTGAGCATGCCGGTGCCGACGCCGTTGACGACGCGGGCGCAGATCATCCAGGAGGGGCCCATGGCCGAGGCCTGCACCGCCGCGCCCACGATGCCCCACGCCGCGCCCGCCGCCACGGTGCGCACCCGCCCGACGCGGTCGCCCAGCCAGCCGCCGTGCAGGCAGCCGACCAGCGTGCCCAGGTAGTAGACGGACACGATGCCCCCTTGCAGCAGGCTGTCGGTGACGACGGGCTCGCCCGTGGCCTCGTCCACGTGCCCGAAGCCCATCAGGTCGATGTAGTTCTTGGCGTTGTTGACGCCCCCCATCATCCCCTGGTCGTAGCCGAAGAAGAAGATGGACAGGCCCGCCAGGCAGTTGATGGCGATCAGCAGCTGCCGCTTCTCGAGCCGGTTGGCCACGTTGAGCCCCGGGAGCCGCTGCATCTCCATCGTCGTCGTCGTCGTCGTCGTTGTTGTCGTGGCCGTCGTCATTGTCGTGATGGTGGTGTCGGTGGTGATGACTTGCTACCGTGAGGTTGCCGGCCCCGTCATCCGTCTATACCTGGGGATAGTAGTCCACCCGTCGCGTGCCCATCGACTGGAGAAAAAAACGAAATAGAGCGGGGATAAAGGCAAAAAATACGAGAGCCGGAAAAGTAAGGAAAAGAGAAAAAGAAGACGGCGCTCTCGTTATTTTCTCTTTCTCCCAGCGGCACCCAGGTGTCCACCTGTCCGCCCATCCGCCCGCTCGTCAGGACCCGGCCCGGCTCGGCCTCACGTCGACCAAGGTTGCTGCTTTCACGGACCGTTCCCTCCTCCTTATCATTCCCCCGGTCCTCGCCATCGCCATCGCCATCCCCACGAAACACGATAGCGAAGGGGGAGGGGGGGCGGGTGGGGAGGCTTCATTCTCCTTTCGGACCAGAGTGGTCCGAGATGGCGCCGAGTCCCATGTAATAAGGCAAGCTAGGTAGTAAACAGAGCCCCCCCGCGCGCCCCGTGATCGAAATCCATCTTTGTTTCCACCAGGCCCGTACGGTTGTTTGGCTCGTGGTGAACCGGGTAGGTGATCGGACATTCCCCGTGGGGAGAGACCCACCCCCCGGATTTACCCCATGCTCGTGCTCCATACTCCCGTACACCGCGAGTCCTTCCTCGAGACGAGGTCCGCTCGCTCGCACCTATTGAGGAACAAAGGCGGAGAGAATCAAGGACGCGGCGGGCTTGTCAGATAGGTGCCTTGGCCAATGAAAGATGGAGTGTCTCACGGGGCTGACTCGAAGCTACCTCGATCAACCGTGCAAGACGCTCGCTCCTCACACCAACCAGGCAACTCACATACCTTAGGTTGGTGGGTTTTTACCAGTCGTTCGGCTACGTGACTTGCATCGCGTCCCACGTGTTCTGGTCTCTCGTCGGAGCTGAGCTGGCGAGCACCGAAGAAAACAAGAGCTACCCCCACTTACAAGCTGGCTTCGGGCCGCTTCTTCCCCAACCACGCGAGCCAAGCCGCGCCAGGGGTGGATGCGGTGCCGGCGATGGAGGCGCTCGCTTTGTCGTCATCGGAGCAGGGGCTGAACGGGAGGGGCTTGCTCTTCACATGCTTGATTCTGGCTCCTGGGATTCCTTCTACTTTCACGACTCATGATGCCCGGCATGCATCTCGCCGTTGACTCGACAGAGCGAAGGGCCACGATCCAAGTGGCTGCTTCTCGTGATAGGGCATGATCCACTGTTATACTGCTGATGGTACTGACGAGATCGCACTTTTTGATGCGATTTATTCTGCGATCCCCGCCAACTCGGAGTGGACGCGTGTCCATGAAATGGGGGAGCACATTATTCACGCATGATCTTTTTGAGGGTGGTGGGTGGTGATGCGATTCGGAGCTGGCCATGTCGAGATTGTCCGGCGCCGGGCTCGCTTCTCGGCCTTCTCTCCGAGGCCCGTAGGAACAGCCATGGCCATTGAATGTGGGCACACATGATACAGACCACGGGAGAGCCAGACAAAGCACGGACTCGTGTTCCATTCTCCCTCCCTTCAGACCATGGGCATCAGACCCCCCGCTTGATGCTTCCCCCCCCCCCCCCCCCCCCCCCCCCTTTAGCTTCCAAGAATAAAAAAAAATCATCACAGCTCAAGCCGGCGGGCGTAGTTGCTCCGGCCGCCGAGGACGAAGCAGCCGTTGTCCCGGTCGAGCTGGCGGGCCACGTAGCAGATGCCCTGGACGCCCTGGGCGGCCCAGCCCTCCGACTCCCACGTGGCGCCGACGACGGCGAACGTGGGGAACACGACGCCCCGGTGCACGAGCCGCGCCCGCATCAGGAGCACGCCGGCCCCGGCGCCGTCCAGCGGGATCAGGTCGTGGTCGTTGTCGTCCTCGTCCTCCTCGTCTGTGTCGCCGTCCCTGCCGCCGCCGCCGCCGCCCGGGCTGCTCCGGGTCCGGGTCAGCTCGTCCGCCCCCGTCGACGCCTCGGCCAGCCGGCGCGCCGCCTCGGCCCGGTCCGCGGGGGCGACGGCTCCGGAGAGGAGGCTGCTTACCATCTTCGCACCCGCGCCCCCGTCGGTGTCGGCAGTGGTGTCAAAGGCCCACCCGTTGAGCGCCGGATCGGTGGCGTTGCTGGCGGGCGCGGCCGTCTCGCACCGGGCGGTGACGATGGAGGCCCCGCTGACCTGGCGCGAGGCGGCGAGCATGCGCTGGACGAGGCCGCGCGACAGGACGTCGACGCCCGGGTCGACCCAGACCAGGTGCGGCTCGTCCTGCAGGCTGCGCAGCATGAGGTAGTTGCGCAGGCCGGCGATGGTGGCGAGGCGGCGGCGGTGGTTGCTGTCGCTGTCGCTGTCGTCGTTGCCGTGATGACCGTTTTCTCTATCCGTCTCGGTTTTCCTCCCAAATCGAGGCTGAGGACAGTAAAAGACGGTGGTGCGGGCAAACGGCAGGCGCTCCGTCAGCTGCTGGGCGGCGTGGAACTCGGCGCGGCTGGTGGCCATCAGCGCCAGCGACACGCGCGCAAAGTCGAGGCCCGTCAGCACCAGCAGGTCGATCAGGTCGACCACCGACCGCCGCCGCTCGCCGGGCCACAGCCGCTCGTCCTTGAGGAGGAAGAGGAAGAGGACCTCGGGTTTCGGGCTGCCAACATCCCCATCATCACCACCACCACCACCACCACCACCACTGCCCCCTCCTTCAGCAGTCCCGACGAGGAGCTCCCGCCGGAAGTACAGCGCCCCGTCCGCCAGCTTGCCCTCGACCTCCTCGAACCTGCTCTTCATCCCGTGCACGCGCGGCATGCCCTCGTCGCCCTCCCCCGCCAACCCAGCGGCAGGGTGGTACCGCGGCCGCCCGCCGACGCAGTCCCAGAACGTCCGGCACGAGAAGTCGCGGTTGCGCGGCAGCGCCACCACGAACGCGAAGAGCACCAGCGCCGCCGATGCCGACGCCGCCAGCACCGCCAGCCGGAGCACCGAGTTGGGCCCCCAGCCGCCGCCGCCGCCGCCGCCGCCGCCGAGGCGGCCCAGGCGCGCGATTGCCATTGTCGGCCAGAGCTTTGCTGTCGAATCGTATTTGAGAAAAGAAGAAAAAAGGGGTGGGTACTACTCGTTGCCCTTCTCTCTCTCTGTCGCTCTCGGGCGCCTGGTGAGGAGGCGGAATGCTGCGTCGTCGACAAGAGACGCGAGTCGCGGGCGGAACCGCGAAGGCAGGATCAAAGGAGATAGAGACAAGCTGAACCTTGGAGGACTCGCCAAAGTGAAGGACAGTCGAGAGCCGATAGAGATGGGAGATGCGATTAGGGGGGACGAGGGGCAGAGCAGTCATGAGAGGGTTGGCTGTGTCTGTTGAGGTTATGGAACTGACGACTGACGACTGACGACTGGCGACTGACTAAAACGGGCTATCTCGCAGCCAACACACACAGTCTGGAAAGGATCAGCAGAGGGGGGGAGAAGAAAGCAAGCAAGCAGAGCAGAGCAGATCGCCGGGAGGGTTCGACGCGTTCGATCTCTCGCAGCCGCTTCGCCTCGTTGCTCGTGCGAGTGAGTACCTACTCACTCATACGACACGCTGGACACTGCACTGACTGCACAGCCCAGTCAAGCCAACAAGGGGAGGGACCACGGCGTGCAAGGTCATGTTGATGCCCGCTTATCGAGTGATTATTACTGGGGCCCTCCCCATCGACGTCGCCGTCCACACCAGGATTGCCGGACCCCCTGAGTCCAGGGATAATGGACCGCCACTCGCCCTGTCACAAGAGGCCTCACAATGCCGTCTAAGAACCTACTTACCCAGGTAAGGTAGGTAAAGTAACAACTAGTCAGGACGGCTACGAGCAGAGGCGCGTCAGTAGTCGCCGTTGCACTTCTCAGCCCTGCCGTCCATTCGCGACAGGTACCCCGGCCACGATCGTCGATGGGACGTACTCGCAAAGCGGCCTGCTTATTCACTGCTAACAACGTCCGATCTAATAACCTCCGTGCGAGTAGCATCGCGCCCGGCAGTTGGCCCGTCCTAGCCATACCGAGTAAGCGCCGTCGTCATCCCAGTCTCCGCTCCCTTCCCAGCATCAGAGATCCCCGGCGCATGACTGATGAGCTCCAGATTCAAGAAGGCCCATCGCGGCTTTGGGTGACCTACACACGAAGAAGAGCCCTGTCTATAAGCGTTCCCCGCGATGGGCCCTCATTGGACCTATGTACTCCGTACACACATGAAGAGCCCTATCTATAAGTATTCCCGAAGCGATGCTCTCGCCGCCTGTGCGAGCGAGGGCTGATCCCGTCAATAACACGAATGGCCTCGCCAGCGTTTAATCAAGCGCGATAGCCATGCGATCTGTATAATGCGTCAAGCCAACGTGTTTCACCTCCGAACCCAACCCTCACACGTGATCCAAAGCACCCTCCCGCCCAAGCAGACGACTCCGTACTAGTCTAAAAGCCCCTCCTCCCTCGTCGACGAGAAAGAAACCACCCCCCCCTCCCACACGCCATAGGCCACCTCAGAGAGCGCGGTACCAGCCCGCGCCGTCGTCGCCCAGGCACTCCCCGACGGTGACAGGCACGAGCCCGCGCTGCCGGATGGTCTCGAGCACGGCGGGCACGAGCTTGAGGTGCGTCCACGGGTGCGTCTCGTGAAGCAGGACAATGTGGCCTCCCCCTCCCCCTCCCCCTTCCGAGAGGAGGGCCTGCTGCACGGCCGCCGTGGCCGGGGCGATGCCCGCCTCGTCCGCGGCCCGCCAGTCGCCGCTGTCCACGTCCCACCCGACGACGCGGTACCCCATCTCGCCCAGCGCCCGCCGGCACTCGTCCCCGCACGCGCCCTCGGGCGGCCTCATGTACGCGGGGCTCCTCCTCTTCTTCACCACTGCTGCTGCGGCGGCTGCTGCTGCTGCTGCTGCCGGCGGCGGGGACAGGGGTGGCAGAGCGGCGGCGAGGGCCTCGTCGTTCCGGCGCATCTCCCTCTCGAGCTCGGCGCGCGGCAGGCCCTCCAGCACGGCGTGGCTCCACGTGTGCGAGGCCACCTGGTGGCCCGCCGCGTCGATCCTCGCCACCGTAGCCCGCCACGAGGCCTCCTCGATCGTGTGCCCGTGGTTCGCGCCCGTCAGGAAGAACGTCGCCTTTGCTCCCCCTCCCCCTGCTCCCCCTCCTGCTCCTGCTCCTCCCCCCGTGGTAGTGGTGGTGGGACCCGTGTAGCCCGCGAGAACGGCCAGCAGGGGGTCCGTCCACGCCGTCGGCCCGTCGTCAAAGGTCAGCGCCACGTGGTGCGGCGCCGCGCACCGCGTCAGGAGGACCCCGGCCGGCGGGAGGGCGCCGCGGCGGTGGCGAGGGGCAGCAGCAGCAGCCGCTGCTGGGGGAGCAAAGGGGGGCAAAGGGGAGCGGGGGAGCGTGTCTTCTTCTGCCGCCCCCGCGGCCAGGTGCTGCTGCCACGTGCCGTTGCCCGGGGTGGCGTGGTGGAGGGTGGATGCTGCTGCTGCTGCGGTGGCGGCGGCGGCGTCAGCGGCGGCGAAGATGGCGCCGAGGGCGGCGAGGCTGGTGAGGGAGAATCGCATCGTCTTCCTGGTTCTTCCCCTTTTCAAAGGGAGAGGGTTTGGGGAGCGGTGGTGGAGGTGGAGGTAGAGGGCTGGACTCGGGGGATCTTCCGTTTGTAAAAGGCGGCAGGCAGAGCGTATCGTGTTGGCTCGGCTTGTCTGATGATACAATGCGTTGTGTTGATAAGTGTGGGGGTGTAGAAGCTGGTGGCTGGCAATGTTGACGTCCGAAGCAGGACAGGACAGGACAGCGGTCCGAGGAAACAGGTATATGTTGTGGGCTCGACGTCAGGTAAAGGTTCGCTATAGCATACCTAACTTCCCGCCCGGGGGCCACAGCCGTTTCGGGAAGCTTCCGTATTCGGTCTCGATGGTTTCCGCATGGGCCGCGGCAGGTGCGCGTCTCCTCGGCGGACGGCATGGCGACCACTGCGGTACGCCCGGCGGCGGCTACCTCTTTTCTCCATCTCTCTTTGGCCTACCCGTTTAGAAGGATAGAACCCTGACTCTCGGAGAGCTTTGCAAAGGGGTCCTGCCACAGGTGATGATCGCGGACATCTCGGCATCTGAGGCGTGCGTGGCTCTGTCCCCGGGAATCGAGCTGCTCTGCCTCCTTCGCCTGTGGCATCCCGGCCAGCTTCGTAGACCGGCCTGAAGACGGCTTGTTTCTGCTGGCTGTGAGCAACGAGGCGTTGATGCCGTGAAGCTGATGCTCCCGCAACACCCCGTTCACATCACCTAGTGACTAAAGGACAGACCTGATATCAAAGTCATCGTCTCATATATACCCAAGTACGTGTATCTCCGCCCCGCGCTATGTGTAGCTTCGTTTCTCGCTGGGTTTCTCGTGAGTCCCGTCATGCTGCATTACTCCTGCTCGCACCATTCTGGACAATCTAGAGCCAAGTTTTAGATACAGGAATGAAATAAAAAAAAATAACAAAACGGAGGACATCGTCCCCAGAAGCTGTTCCAAGCCACAGCAAGGATCATCGCCTTACACAGTAGATCAGAAAAGAAGAAGAAAGCCCCGCGGCAGAAGTGCAGACGAGAAATGCGTCAGATAAAGGTGGTCCCCCGCCAGGGCTCGCGAGCAGCACCCGCGGCACCTCGGCCACGCGGTCGCTCGAGCTGCTGCCGGCCGAGCCGCCGCCGAAGCCGGGCCCTCCCAGTCCTGCCGGGACGCGGTACGGCATCCGCAGGCTGTCGTGCCCGGCCTGGCTCTCCTCGTCGAAGACGCTGCGCGACAACGACGGCGACGGCGACGGCTGCGGATTCCTCTTCTTCTCGCTCTGGGGCGGGAGCAGCTCGCTGCCGCCGCCGCCGCCGTCGCCTCCCCGGGTAGGCTGCTGCTGCTGCTGCTGTCCAGGTCCGCCCGAGGAGGAGGCCCCCCTCTGGCGGCAGCAGCAGCGTCATCGTCGTCGTCGGCGGCATCCTCGGAGACGACCTGGCGGGTCTTGCCCCAGCCGAAGTTGTCCATGTGGACGACGGCGTAGAGGGTGACGCCGATGTTGATAAAGGGCCCGCAGGTGACGAAGACGGCGAGGCCCAGCAGGTACTGGCAGCGCTCGAGGGCGTTGCGGGGCACCCAGAGGGCGATGCCGACGTAGTAGAGCAGGGGGGCCAGCATGACGGAGGCGAAGGCGAGGATGATGTAGAGGGGTTGGTCTGAATATAGACATGCCAGGGGGATTTGTTAGTAAGACTGAAAGTCTGATAGCCCCTTTCTCTCTTCTTTCTTGCCTCTTCTTCCTTCTCTAGACTTGGGATCAGTGGGCACTCACGCAGAAAGGCATAGACCATGGAGGCGAGCGAGGCTATGACAAAGACGTTGAGGCACCAGGTGACGACGTTGGAGAGGGCGACGAGGCGCTCCCAGAGGTGGAAGCGCAGCGGGGCCGAGGTCAGCAGCATGAGGTCGTTGGCGGTGGCGCCGAGGGTCCAGCGGCGGCGCTGGCTGAGGAAGACGGGCAGGGAGCGGGGCACGTCGGTGTAGGCTCGGGCGCGCAGGGCCTGCCGGGTCCGGGCGCGCAGGCGGTGCATCAGCATGAGGCACACGTGGTTGCGGTCCTCCGAGGCCGTCGCGCGGACCCGGCGGAACATGCCGTCCCCCGGAGCCGGGTGGTACCCGAACAGCCGGATCAGCACCTCGTCGCCGCACGTCTCCTCGCACACGCGCAGCAGCTGGCAGCACCCCGGCAGGCACGAGACCTTGTGCGTGACGAGGCTCTGGTGCAGCCGGCGCAGGGCCTGCGCGATGGTGTACTCGGCCGACTGGTAGATGGCCCAGGGGTTCCAGTTGGCAGCGTCGCTCCACTTACGAGGACCAGGGGAAGACGACGACGACGACGAGGTTGATGATGACGACGACGACGACGACGAGAAATCGACAGCCACGTAGCCGCACACGCCGACGGTGCCCGGCCAGTGCGACTCGTCGAGCAGGTGGCGGACGCAGTCGGGCGCGAAGACGGTGTCGGCGTCCATGCCCACCAGGACGTCGACGCGGTCCATCAGCGCGTCCCCCGTTAGCCAGGAGGCCATCTCGGCGAAGAGGCGCGGGTGGAAGACGACGCGGGGCCGCGACCGCCGCCGGTTGAAGTTGTACACGAACGACCGGCTGACGATCAGGCTGTCCCGCTTGCCCTGGTTCTGCTGCTTGACCAGGCACAGGAAGGGGGTGCCCCGGTAGAAGCCCCGGCTGACCTCGACGTCCATCGACTGCCCGTCCCAGGCCATGTACGCGCCCCGGAGCAGCTTGCGCTCCGCCGTCTGGTCCAGCAGGATGTCCTCGTTGAGGTACTGCGCCGTCGTCTTTTCCACTGCGAGGGGGGGAAGAAAGGGGGAAAAAGGGGGGGAGGTGGTCAGCCGTGGTTTACGAGTTGAAGAGACGGGGATCTCCTTTTTTTCATATTAAAGGGGTTTCCTAAACACTTTTTCTGACAACTGAAAGTCGAAAGAGAAGAGAATAAAAAAGAAAGAGAAAATCGAGAGAGAGAATGAAAGAAAGAGGAGAAAAATAAGAAAGGGAGAGAGAGACAGAAAAAGAAAAGAAAAAAAACTCACTCCCAGGACCCCGCACCTTTCCATCGCAGACAATCAGAATCGCCCTCTTGTGGCCCTCGATGCCCACCTGCTCGACGAGCGAGTCGAGCGACCTGGTGCACTCCTCCCGGGTCTCGTTGTAGCACGGCATGAGCAGCATCATGGTCTCGAGGCGCGCGGGCACGTCCCTCGCGGGCCGGGCGACGAGGTTCTTCAGCTGCCACGCGCCGATGTTGAGGATCATGACGCAGTTGAGCGCCAGGGAAGCGAGATGAAGGGCAGGTAGACGTAGTAGTACTTGGGCCACCACCAGCTGGCGAAGATGAGGGCGAAGCTGTGTCACGTGGTTCATGTCAGTGTCAGCGGGATGTGTCGAGCGAAAGAGAGGAGGGAAACAGATAGATCATGACATGGCATGGCAGAAAGAGAGAGAGAGAGAGAGAGAGAGAGAGAGAGAGAGAAAGAGATAGAGACAAGGAGAAAAAGTCATACTTGGCCGACACTAGAAAGGCGATGATGAGGTACTTGTGAGAGCCAACCTTCCTCCTGCTCTTCTTGAGGAGTTGGGCCTCTGAGGGCTGCTGGGACCCGGCCGGCGCGGGCTTCTCATACTGGCTCAGGGAGGAGAGCGAGTTGGTGACAAAGGGGATCCGCGGCGGGGTTCGGGGAAGTCCATGGTCGGCGGGCCGGGCTTTTGTCGTCAAGTCAACGGGGGTTTTCCAAGTTGGTTTTTCGGGTGTCACGCGCTCCGGCTCGCATGGGCAGTAAAGAGTCGGTGAGAGGGTCGGCAACAACCGGCGGGGTTGTGTCTATATGCAGACGATATATGGCAGCTGCTCAGCTGAGACGGGGTTGAGGAGCGATTAAGACAGAAAAAAGAGAGAAAGAGAGAGAGAGAGAAAACGAGAGTGGGTGGCGGAGACTACACGAGCAATGGTCAAGACAGAGCGTGTGTGAGTAAGTGAGCGGGTGAGAGTGAGAGTGAGAGTGAGAACAAGGGAAGAAGATTCCGAGTGGCGGCCTCGTAACTCGACAAGCGCCCGTTCAGCTCTCTCGGAAATGAGGAGAGAGAGAGAAAAAAAAAAGGGAGGAGGGAGGACCGTCGGGACCAGGCATCCCGTGCGGTTGGTCAGCCATTCCCGTTGCCAGCTTGGCGAGGCGGCGGCCCAGGATTTCCTCCCTATACATCACCACCACCACCACCGCCGCCAGGGAGAGAGATGGCTTGACAACAAACAGAGCTGGACAGACACGGGGCCACGGCCCGGAATCACGCAAGAACTGGACTCCGGTGCGGTGCCATATGCAATTCCATCATGACTGACTGACTGACCGACCGACCGACTCGATCGAAATCTGCATGCCGCAGCGGTGCCTTGTGTAACCACGAAAACGCAGGGTTCCGCCCGCAGGCCCGGCGCGCCGCCTGGTTTGTTCACCCCGGCAGAGGCAGAGGCAGCCAGGCAGACACAGTGCGGCCCGACCCGACCCTACGAGAAGAACGGCCAGAGTCCACGGGAACCCATCAGTAGAGCCCGTCTTGCGCAGCGGCTCCTTCACAAACAGGTGGAATCAAACAGCGCGGGAGAGTGTCTGCAGTGTTCAGTCCAGTTTCAGCAGAAGAAGAGCAGTAGAGCCGGCAACTGTTTTCCTGCCTGCCTGCCCAAACCAGGGCGCCTATATAACCCGCCGTGAACAACCTCGATCCCAGACTCGGTCGATCCAGGAAACGAGTGAAGCAAACAAATCTCCCCGTCTCCTCCTGTCCTGTCCTGTCTTGTCTTGTCTTGTCCCCGAGACTCTAATTCATTCCATCACAGTCGTTATTCTTCTCGAGTCTGGTCCCCCCCTTTTTTTTGCTTGATACCTTACCTACCTACCTCAAGGCAGACACCTAAGACTCTTCGCTACTACCTACCGTCTATAGCTACACTATGCTCGGCAACTGCCCTGTGATCGACGAGAAGCTCTACGAGCTGCTCGAGAACCCGGCATCCGAGAAGCCGAGCCAGCAGACCACGCCCCCCGACACTCCCCTGGCCCTCCCCACGCCGGAGAACGAGGTCGGCGGCAGCGGCCTCCTCGACGATGGCGATGGCGATAGTGCCGCCGCCGCCGCCGCCACCGCGCGCCCCGTCGCCCCGGACGAGGAGCCGCTCGTCGCCGTCGTCGGGTGCGGCTACGTCGGCACGCACCTGATCCGGGCCTTTGCCGGCGCCCGCTGCGCCGTCGTGGGCCTCGAGGTGAGCCCCAAGAGGGTGGAGGAGCTGCGCCGCGAGTTTTCTCCTTCACCTTCACCTTCACCGCCTTCTTCTTCTTCTTCTTCTTCTTCTTCTTCTTCTACTGCCGCTGTCGAAGAAGAAGAAGAAGAAGAAGAAGACGACGACGACGACGACGACGTGGACGTCTCCAAAGCCAGAGCCATAGCCAGCAGCAAGGTCAGCTTCACCGTCGACGCGCGGTGCCTGTCCCGGGCCACGCACATCCTGGTGGCGGTGCCGACGCTGGTGCGGGCGGACCGGACCATCGACACGGCCTACGTCCGCGAGGCGCTGCGCGGCGTGGCCTCGCACGCGCGCCGGGGGGCCACCGTCGTCATCGAGAGCTCCGTGGCCGTCGGCATGACGCGCGAGCTGCTGGGCCCCCTGGCGAGGGCGCGGGGCCTGTTCGCCGGCATGTCTCCCGAGGTGAGAGAGATAGTCCGATTCTTTTTTTTTTTTTTGCTTTTTTCTTTTTTCTTCTCTCGTTATCCTACTATTTTCTTCTCTTTCTCTCTCGAGTTTCGAGAAGTATGGGATAGAACACAGCTGACCGGCGCAGAGAGTCGACCCGGGCCGCAGCGAGCCGCCCTTCACCCGGATCCCCAAGGTGGTGTCGGGGCTCGACGACGTGGCTCCGGGTCGCTGGCGGCGGTGCGGGCGCTGTACGGGCGGGCGTTCGAGACGGTGCACCCCGTGTCGAGCCCCGAGGCCGCCGAGATGACCAAGCTGTACGAGAACTGCCAGCGCATGGTGGCCGTGGCCTACGCCAACGAGATGGCCGACGCCTGCGAGCAGCTGATGATCCAGAGGAACGGGTCAGGATTCAGCAGCAACGGCAGCAGCGGCCTCGACTTGGCCCTCGAGGTCTGCCGGGCCGCCGCCACCAAGCCCTTCGGCTACATGCCCTTCGAGCCGGGCCTCGGCCTCGGCGGCCACTGCATCCCCAACAACAGCTGGTACCTGTGCCACGGCGCCGACTTCCCCCTGCTGCGCGACGCCGCCGCCCGCATGGCCGCCCGCCCCGACCTCATCGCCCAGCGCGCCCTCGACTCTCTCCTCCCGTGGAGGCAGAGTGGCGGAGGAGATGAGAAGAAGAAGAAGCCGGAGACGGAGGAGACTCGAACAAGCAGCAGCAGCAGCAGCAACAGCAGCAGCAACAGCAGCAGCAACAGCAGCAGCAGCGACGACAGACGACCCCGCGTCCTCGTGGCCGGCATCGCCTTCAAGGCCGGCCAGTCCAGCCTGGTCAACTCCCCCGGGCTGCGCGTCGCCGAGCGCCTGTCCGCCTCGGGCCTGGTAGACGTCTGGTTCGCCGACGCTCTCGTCGCCCAGTCCGCCGTGCCCCTCATCCCCCGCCTGCCCATGAGCGACTGGCATCCCGAGCGCCTCCGCGCTCGCCGCTTCGACCTGGTCATCGCCCCCTTCCGCCAGGCCGGCATGGACTACGCCGTCCTCGACGGTCTCGACGCCGGCGTCGTCCAGCGCTGGTTCCGCTGATTGGATCGGGGGGGTTGTGTGTGTGTGTGTGTGTGTCTGTGTTTCCATGCATGCATGCAGGGGCGTGAAAGACGCCGGATGGTACCTTGAGGAGGATCGCAGAAGGAAACCGCCCTCCATGTCCGATGTCGTCCCCAATGGCACCATTCTGTCTGCCCGGGGATCTTGTCTTGGAAATTCCCGTCGGCTGTGGGACTTGGCCGGGTTGGCAAGTGTGCTGGCTACAGTTACAGCCGGGAGGCAGACGCGGGTCTTCGAGTAGGACTGTCCGGGTTCGACATGCTCCCACCACTGGATAGATTTACTGTGAATATCGATGAGTCTGCGCTGTGTCTATTGTCATAGACGGGTCTCGTCGACATGGGATAGCCGAAAAAACCCCATATTACACCCCATCCCGTCTCTGCTGACGTCTCTGCTGATCTGTAGTCTGTCCCGCCACAAACAAGTGAATAGCGGCCGCTCAGCCCAACAACCCCCGTCGTTCGTACCTGCATCATTCAGAGCTGACCATGGCGTAACGCGGCGGTTCCCCCTCTCTGTGCGAGTCTGACGGCACCCCGTATATGTGTGTGTGTGCATTCGCGAGTGTGAAAGTCAGCGCTGAGGTTCCTTGGCAGACATTCTCCGATGCGGGCGTCTTCGTGTTCAGACTTCAGGGGCCCTCAGGGGCTGCAGCGCCTTGACTACTTCACCTACCTACTGTACCTACATCTCTCCCGCACAGTCAGCCCAGCCAGCCATCGGCCTCTGCGGAACAGTACCTAATGCATGGCGTTGGCCGGCGGAAGAAGCCCTTGGCATGTCGGCTGGCCGGGAAGCCTACTCGGAAAGAACCTGCGCAGAATCGTCATCTCGTTGTCGGAAAAATACTGCGGCAGCGCAGTGCGGTCTGACGGCTTGGCCCCGACCGAACGGCGCCCCTTTCCCGAGCAGAGCCAACACGAGCCATGTCTCGGGATAGCCTCATCACCTCAGCGCAGGCTTGGCCTGGCCAGTGAGAACGCAGAGCCAGGGATACTGTGTGGCCACTGAAGCCCAGAGTGAGGTCGGAGACGGACGGGATGGGGGCACAGACGGGCCTCGTCGAGCCCGAGCTCGTCATCCCTATCTCTCTGGTTTCGCTCATCGCCGAGACCTGCCTCCCGTTGACAGCCCACGGTCTACTCGTACACGTTGGTCGTGTTCGGCCATCGACACCGGGCGACGGGGATGGTCCCGTCACGGCCACCTGCCAGCTGTCAGTCCCGGCAGCGATCAAGCCTGACACTTTTAGCGAGCGTTGCACAACGCTGCGTGGTTGTTTGCTCTCAGCTCCTCGTCGGGCCTGGCACTGTGCCGCTCACTCTGCCCCCAGCCTCGGCTCGCAGAAAATCGGTAGGCCTGAGTGGAGGGAAATCCCCCGCCGCCCAGACCTGCACGTGTAGTCTCGAGTCGGCCATCTGAGGCGACCTTTCCTCCGCTCCGGGGTCTGTGCAAGGTCGTCCGGGCCTTGCAGGCCATCCAACAACGCCGCGGGCCTTGACTTTGCCATAGACAGACCATCTTGATGGAACCACCCATACCTTACGCGACCGCCTACGCAGTGTCTGCGAGATCCGCGGATAGCAACCCCAGGTTGCAGCCGATGCCAGTCCGTCCCCTCCTTGGTCTGTTCCTGGGCTTGGCCCCGCGGTCCAGGCTGCGTCCCGGGGTGCCAACAAGATGACCTGTATCTCGGCGGGGTGCAGCTCACGACACCCGGAAGCCGGGCGTCTGCGCGTGCGGAGGACGCTGATGAGTCCTAGTTGGAGCCTGACGCTCCGATTGGACTGGCAACATCGGGTATGATATAGGTACTCAGGCTGCAAATCAGATGAACCGGGACGAACAGACCGGGGGGGGGGATGGCCCTAGACAACCCAGACCGGGCTAATAGTAGCCTGTCTAAACAGCAGTTCCGAGCACCCGGCAAGAAGAGGCTCGGCTGTCTGTCGGTCTGGCCTGAGACTCGGTCGCGGGCGGCGCACTCCGCACCGCCGCGAGGGCGACAGCGATGCGTGCACAGCCTGGTTGTGTGGGTTTCAACACGTAACACAGGGCGTCGGCCTGACAGCTCCCTGACAGCCGCTGGCGTGTCTTTACCTGGGTACACGTACGTAGTGAACTGTAATATACGACTCCCTGCTCACCACCTTAGTCACTACCCATAAACGCACGAGCAAGCATCACAATCAACTCTCACTGATTTGATTAGACTGGCCGAGCTGCAGCTGAAGGGGATGGCGGGGGTGCTGGTCGGAGTTGTCGCAGTGATAGAAAGGGGAAGAACACGATAGCCGTACGAGAGGTAAACATCCAGTAATATGATGTAATATAAAACACTAAAGCAGAAACCAGCAATGCCGAATGCAAAACGGCAGGTGCTGCCCAGCCGGGACCCCGGCGCTCCTGCCTCTGTTACTGTTCCTCTGCCGCCTCTGCTGCGCCTCGCCCGATCGGGACGGATCCGATGCCGGCGCGGCGGTTCCGTTCCGACAAAACCAAAAAAAAAGAGGGAAAAGTAAATGCCCCTAAATTAAATCAAACATACCCGGCCGCGCCGTCGCTCGCGTTCCTGATCTCTTACCAACGCCCTTCCACGACCCCACTAAACACCGTGGGCGGCTGCCGGCCCCTCTCATCCCGGGTCGAGACGACGAACGACCACGCCACAACGACCACACACACACGCCCCGCCCCTCCCCCCGGGCCCATCAATCATGTCGGCCCCCTTCGTCAACGGCGCCTACTACCCCAGCTGGCGCGTCTACCGCGACCTGCCGCCCTCGTCGCTGCCCCTCGACTGCATCAACCAGGTCTACTACGCCTTCGTCCGCCTCAACACGGACGGGTCCCTGCGCTCCCTCGACGAGTACGCGGACCACCAGAAGCCCGTCGACGGCGCAGCCGGCTGCCTCGCCGCGCTCGCCCAGCTCAAGCGCGCCGCCCCGCCCCCCGGGCGGCCAACAACAACCACTGCGCGCCTACGTCTCCGTCGGCGGCGGCACGGGGAGCGCCGAGTTCCCCGCCGTGGCCGCCTCCCCGGAAACCCGGGCCCGCTTCGCGGACGCCTGCCGCGCCTTCGTCGACGCCCACGGCCTCGACGGCGTCGACGTCGACTGGGAGCACCCGCAGGACCCGCGCGACGGCCGCAACTACCTCGCCCTGCTGCGCGACCTGCGCAGCCGCCTGCCCGGCCCGCGCTACCAGCTGACCACCGCCCTGCCCACCGGCGACTACGTCCTGCGCCACATCGACCTCCGCGCCGCCGGTCAGCTGCTCGACCAGCTCAATCTCATGGCCTACGACTTCGCCGGGCCCTGGACTAAGGTCTGCGGCCACCAGGCCCAGCTCCTCGCCCCTTCCGGATGCCCCGCCGACGACGCGGCCGCCCACTCGGCCCACCGCGGCGTCGACTACGTCCTCTCCCGCGGCTTCCCCCCGCGCAAGCTCGTCCTCGGCGTCCCCGTCTACGCCCGCTCCTTCGCCGGCGCCCGCGCTCCCGGCGAGCCCTTCGCGTCCGCCGGCGAGCACGACCTCCGCGACCTGCCCGTCGAGTGGCTCCGCTCCGCCGCCGTGGACCCCCGCCGCGCCACCGCCCACTACGTCGACGACGACTCCCCCTCGCCGGGCGGCGGCGGCGGCAAGGGCTTCGTCAGCTTCGACGTCCCCGAGACCGTCCGCCTCAAGGCCGAGTACGCAAAGTCCATGGGCCTCGGCGGCCTGTTCTACTGGACCGGCGTCGGCGACCACCAAGGGCCCGACAGCCTGCTCCGCGCCGGCCACGAGGCTCTGAACGGCGCCGGCGCCGGCGCCCCCGCCCCCGCCCCGCCTCATCCCGGAGGAGGAGGAGGAGGAGGAGGAGGAGGCCCGGCCCCCCGATCCCCCAGCGGCCCCCCGGCTTCGGCGGCCCCGCTGCTCCCCCCGTGCCCCAGCGTCCCCCGGGATTCGACGGGCGGCGGCGGCCGCCGCCGCAGGGGGCCGCGCAAGGCGAGAGCAAGACCGACAAGGCCTCGGCCTGGGTCAGCAAGCTGCTCAAGAAGTTCTGAGAGCAAGAGACCGAGTCCGTCGTATCACTCCGCCGGAGCTTCTTCGTCTTCTTCTTCTGGCATGGGCCCCGAAGTGTTAACGGGATCAGAATGGACATACATGGAATCACACACAGAGCTTCGTGACCGCGCACACCTAACCGAGGCCAGTAGAAGCTAATGTCCCCCCCCCCCCCCCCCCCCTCCTCCGTGGCATGAAGCGCGCGCGTCGTGTGTGCGACACCGCAGTGTACGCGAGGGAGGACGGTAAAACACGCCGTGCCGTTGGCGGCAGAGTGTGGACCACGCGATCAAATTGCGCCTGTCCGTTCCTCCTCCCGGTGCGCAAGAGGATCCAAAGTCCGCGCAAAGGCCGCTCGCGGTAGCGCTCACTCGCCGCCCGGGGAGAGAGAGGAGGTAGTCCAGGCAGGCTGACCCGCGCGGGGTCGCTGCCGGCTGTCCGTGAGCGAAAAGGACCTCCTATGAGTGGAGAGCTGGGCGGCCGGTCGTGGCCAGAGCCAGATCACTCTGGCACTCCCCTGCTGCCGTGGCTTGGCTCGATGCTGCCTGCCATCCCGGCTTGAGAGGGACGTTGGCTACCATTCGAGTAGCTGGTATCAGGGGGCCCAAATAGGGCAGCTGTTGAAGCGGCCGATACCATACCCGGGGTCACAAACTTGGCAGAGTTATGAAAGGGCAGTTCCAGGGCGGACCTACGGGGTGAATCGCCGCTCCTCGGCACCCATGCCACCCCGGATTCGGCGCTTCGCTGGTACGCGCGGCTCTATGCGCGGCTCTCCTGAGCACCACATCCCGTTTTATTCGGTTCGTAAAGGATAGATCGGGCGCCTGGGCCTGCGAGAAACGGGCCGAGCGTACAGCGGCTACGGCAGCACCTTGGCAAGATATACACATGTCTTTTCAAGAACCTGATCTCGTCTTACTTTCTATGGGCCAGGGTCGATGCGTTCAACTGCCGAGGTGTCGTCAAAATCAACTCGCCCAGGAAGGGAGTGCACGCTGCTGGGTTCTAAAGATGATGCATTCGGCCCATTCCGAGTCATGCGTAATGCCTCGATACCTACAATGCCTGTCAACTCTCGTGTTTCCATTTAATATCACGTGACCATGTCCGTATTAGTGCGCTTTTCTCACGATCTGTCAAACAGTTTAGCCGAGCCGAGGCTGAGGACGCGTTTCAGCTCAGCGCGCCAACCTGCGAACCTTTACCAGAGCCTTCTGACGCGTCACCGTCGACGGGGTGCACGATCCAATTGTCAGTACTCTAGGGCGCAAGCGAACAGCTAAAACATCTCCCCGCCGACCAATCGGAGCAGCAATGGAGCAGGCGGGCGCGGCGCAGGACTCGCCGCTGTCCATCGTCGCCAATGTTGCCGGCATCCTGACCTTTGTAGTGGCCATCGCGGCGGCGGCGTGGGCGCAGATCTCGTACCTGCGCAACAGCGACCAGGAGTACTTCCGCGTCAAGACGTCGCTGTCGTGGTTCAAGACGGAGTCGACGTGGCTCGCGGAGCTGGTCAAGGCGGCCGGGCAGCGCCCCGAGGCCGAGTTCCACACCGAGTACCAGATGTACCGCTTCGTGATGGACGACCTCGTGACTCTGGAGAAGCGGCTCCTGGAGGTGGTGGAGGAGACGGAGGCGGAGGCGGCGAGCGAAAAGGGCCGGCGGTGGGCGCTTGTGCCCAAGAGCTGGGGAGTTACGTGGACGGTGGCCATGGCGTGGTTGCCCGTGCGAGCAAAGGCCCTGGAGCTGGTGCGGCAGAGGGACGCACTGACGGCGCGCGTGTCCTTCACCCAGATGAGCATGGTTTCCTCGTGAGTGCTGGTTTTCGAGTCGGCCGCCGGGCTGCAGATGCTGACCACAAAGCAGAAGAATTCGCGACCTCGAATACCACAGCAAGTGGCGAGAAACCACGGTTGACGCCAGCCTTCGACATCTGGAACACGTGGTGGAGGGCCAAAAGGCCGAAATCCACCGGTTGGAATCTCTCATGCAGCGCATGGTCGTGGGGAATCCCGAGCGCAACGAGGTCGAAGGCATGCCGTCAACAGCGAGTGTAGACACGGGCGTCAGCACGAGCCCGCGTTTCGGAGAGGCTGCAGAGGAGGAGGAGACGAATAGCGGCACACGGCGGTCGAGCCTGACGCTGCCGGCTCTGCGGTCCGAGTCCCGATCCCGATAGAATCCGCATCGGGTTGCGCGCAAGAGCACCCTAGTATGTGAAGATCTTGTAATCGCCTTGGTAGAAATAGCCAAAGGCGACGCCGATGGAGAGGATGGCAGCAGCCAAGTCGAGCTCGATGATGGACCACACCCAGAGGCACCCAAGGGGCGGAGACTGCTTCATGATGGCAAGGTAGCCAAAGTCGTTGGAGATGCGGATCAAGTAGCAGCCGGTGCCAATGCTGGTGACGAAGAAGATAGATTGACGGATGAGGCCTTGGTATTTCAGGGGCAGGCCGGGAACCAGGGTCGGGTATGATTGGTGTTCGTGGAATACAAATATGAGGAGTAAGAAGACTACATAAGAACCACGGTCAGCTGTGTATCCATCGCATCCGGAACGACCTAACGTAGAGCTGAACTCACCGGCGCAGGCCACCAGGGCGCGCACCACGATGGTGTGCCAGGAAAAGTCCATGGCATACTGGCGCTGGACCAGGACGTCGAGCATGAAGTGCAGCATGGCCAAGCTGACGCCCCAAAGCAGCGTGTTGAGGGCCCTGTTGGCGCCTGGGGAGAGAGTCGCGTCATCCTCGTCATCGTCGCTGTCGCTGTCGCTGTCCGCCGCGTCGGCTTGTTTCTCATTGCCAGCCTTTGGTTTCTTGGCCGCGCGCGCCTTCTGCTTGGCGAGTTTCTTCTGGCGGCGCTCGGCTTGAGTGAAGAGGTCCTGATCCTGCGCAAAGTCGACGAGCGTGGCGTCGGTCGGACCGGAGCGGTCCGGCTGTGCGAGGGGGATGTCGCCGGAGGCCTGCTCCTGGGCCTTTCGTTCTTTGCGGGTTTGCACCATTGTCCGGCTGGTGTCGGAGATGTCTGCCTTGGATATCCGGGAAGGGCACGGAAAGTCAGGAAGGCGAAAGGCGAGGGGATTGCAAGGGCGAAGAGATGCGTTGAAGGAGACACAGTCGGGGAACAATCGGGACCGAGACACGGCAGCCTCTACATACCTACATACGGGCACCTCTCACTGAGGTACTCGTACAGCAGAGTGGCCCAGACTGATGTCAGCCTTGCCGCGCATCCACCAGGGATCAGCGGGCGTCGACCCCACTAGAGCTCCGGCCACAGGGGTGCTATCCACTAATCTCTAGCGCGTCTGGGCGCCCTAGGGTGCTACGGTGCCGCGGCCACTCGAGGCGCGTGGAAGGCTTCAAGTCGAGTCACGATTCTTGGACCTCCTCTCGTCGACAGTCTCGCAAGCATCGCCGTCCCGTCCTGGGCCCCCCGACCCCAGCCCACACGTTCCGCTCTGACACATTTCCGCAGATGGCAACGGCCTGATCACGCCCACCATTGCGCGCGCGCGCATAAGCCCGGCTTCGACCAACCCACCAACCCAACCATCCCCGCTGCGATACGCCGTCATGCCCTCGCCGACGACCCTATTCGCGACCCTCGGCGCAGCCCTCGCGGTCGCCATCCTCTTCCTTCCGCAGCTGTACCGCCACGTCATCACCACGCACCCGCACGTCGTTGGCGGCTACGCCTCCAGCCCCAACTCCAGAGGCGCCGCCGCCGCCGCCGCCACCATGGCGCCGCCGACCCTGCGCAACAAGCGCATCGCCCTCGTCATCGCCCACCCGGACGACGAGGCCATGTTCTTCGCGCCCTCGGTCCTGGCCCTGACCCGCCCGGCCGCCGGCAACCACGTGCAGATCCTGTGCCTGAGCGTCGGCGACGCCTACGGCCTCGGCGCCACCCGCCGCGCCGAGCTGCAGGCCAGCGCCCGCCTGCTGGGCCTCCGGTCCGAGGAGGACGTCCACATCATCGACAGCCCGTGAGCCCTGCCTTCCCCCAACACCCCCCTCCCGCTTCCCCTCTCCTCTTCAGAAGAAAAGCCCCCAATTTCTAATAATTAGCGTCACAAATCCAGCGACTTTCCCGACTCCGGCACCGCGCACTGGGACACGACCAAGATCGCCGACCTGCTAGCCTCCCTCTTCGCGCCGCGCCTCTCCGCCCCCGCCGTCGACGTCCTCCTCACCTTCGACGCCCTCGGCGTCTCCCACCACGTCAACCACAAGTCGGTCCACAAGGGCGTCCGCGCCTTCGCCTCCCGCCTGATCGCCCACCACCACCAACAACAACAACAACAGCAACAACGACAACAGCAGCAGCAAGAGCGCAACCCCGGGGACTCCGAGACAGAGACAACCGCGCCGCCGCCGCCATCGAAATCCCCGGTCCACCTCTACGAGCTGACCACCGTGCCCCTCCTGCGCAAGTACAGCGGGTACCTCGACGTGGCCGCGACCGCGTGGCCGTCCAGCGGCGTCGGCGGCGGCGGCGACGGCGACCCGCCGGAGAAGCTGGTCTTCGCCAGCGCGCTGGGCGGCGGCGGCGGAAGCGGAGGCGCCCAGGCGGCCACGTACGCCGCGGCGCGGCGCGCCATGGTCGAGGCGCACCGCTCGCAGATGGCCTGGTTCCGCTGGGGCTGGATCACACTCAGCCGGTACATGTACGTCAACGACCTGCGGCTGGTCGGGCCGGCGGAGCTCGAGGCCGGGTCGTGAGGGCCGCCGGGGTTGTGGGCGGCGATTCTGCAATGCCCCCCGGGCCTGTAAGCATATGTTTATACTTATAGCTTACGTAGTGTGCGAGAATCAGCAAGTATACATTCACATGTGTCTCTGGGAATTGGAAGAGGGCAGGAATGATAACTCTACATGATGTAAAAGATGCACACGGCATCGAAGACATCTATATACGTCAAAAATGTGGATGCTCGCACGCACGCTCGCTCGCTCGCCGCTCGCCGTGTGACTCCGGTAATTGCACCAGGGAGTTTCGTTGGGCCAATGACGCCAACACAAGCAACAATGTGCCAGCACTCTCACGGAACGGGGAAGGACGCATTCGCTACCGCGCGCGAGAATCATCACCATACCCGCCCATCAGATCAAGAGTCAGTGCGGGTATCTCCTCTCGTCTGCTCGTGGCGCCCACGGGTGCCCGCTGCACGGCCACCTCAAAGCGACTTGTCGTGCATGCTCCCCCTGCTCTTCGGGCGGTTCCGAACCTCTCATGCAGTGCGTTTGGGCCCACCGTCCCGAAGGCGGATGTCTCTGCGCGCGTTCTTCTTCCTGGGCAGGCGTTGGTACCCCCGTAGGCTCCCGGGAAGGGGGCGGTCCTCGCTGTTGCTCCCCTTCATCGGCTGGCGACGTCGGCGGCTCCTCCGGTCGAGTAGCTTGCGCACCTCCTCGGCCAAGCTCTCCGGCAGGGTGTCGACGCTGTCCGCCGCGCCCTCGGGGCCGAGCTTAGCAATCACACGGCGCGCGGTCCGCTTTCCCCCATAGTACTGCGGGTAGCTGCCCGCCAGCATGAAGATGATGCTCTTCTCCGAAGTGTCGGGGTAGTGCGCCCTGAGTGAGTGGCTCGAGTTGACCCGTGACATGCCACGCTTCAAACGCACATGTCCCCACCGCATACGGCCGCCAGGCCGCGTCTTAGGGGCCGGGACACTGATGATCCTCGCGCGCGTAGACCTCCGTCGCGGCTTGTCAGCCGAGGGATCGACGAGCTCGATGTAGCCCGTTGGCGTCTGGTACGCGATTGGGTTCGGCATGACCTCGCTAAACTCCCACACCAGATCCGGCACCAGCTGATAAGATCCCGCACCGTCGGCGAAGTCGGACTTCGGCGTCCATCGACCTCGGTGCTTTCGAAGGAGGCTATAGAAGCAATGTTGCAGCGAGTACCACATGTACTCCTTCTGGACCCGGGCTCTCTCCTTCTGGTGCTCGGCTCGCAACAAGTTAACGCCGTCACGGAGGTTTCCGGCCCACGCGAAAACAGTGGCTTCGTACTCCTGACACTGGCGTCGATACATGGCCATCATAACCCGCAGAGCCTCGATGGCCTCGGGTCGGCGTTTGCAGCTGATCTTGTGCTTGGCGAGGATCAAGTAGTCCTGGAAAGTAGGCGTAACGCCCATCTCCGCAGAGGTCATCATGGAGAAAACTCCATCGACCATTCGACTATCAACTGTACGCTCGGGGTGTCCAGCCAGCTTCCAAAGCGTGGAAACGGGCCTCGTGCCGATGATGTATGCCCATTCTAACAATGATCTCCAGACCGTGTCGGGAATGCGCATTTTAAACCGGCGTGAGATCTTCTCGACCACTTCCAAAGCCAATGGAAAATTCGCAGTGGAGCAATAAGTCTCGACGACCGCCTCCATGAGTCTGGTCGAGGGTATCAGCAGCCGGCCTGACGTGTTCCATGTGTCTGCGTAGTGTGGCTTATAGTCCCCAGTCTTCGGCAGGGACATGCTGGGCCGGACGCCGAAGAATTTCTGCAGAATGTGGGTGCCGACGAAACGCAGGTAGCCAGCACGGCCAAACGCCACCATGGCGGCGCAAAGGAGTCGTTCGGTCACCTCGACACCATTGTTCATGCCAAAGTTCACAACTCGCCAAACTCGCATGGCGGGCCCCGCGACTCCGTGCGTCTGCCGAGGGAGTCGTACCCCATTCTTTGATGACCACATCAGCCTTCGCCGAGATACCAGAGCTGCGTTTCTTTCCCGTGCCACCCGACGCATATCATAACGTTTGAACCCATGCGGGTTCAGCTTGAACGGTGATATTGTACCAAGACTGAGAGACACCATGGCGCGGAGTGTTCGGATGCCGATGCGATGGTGAATGGCTCCCTGAGTCAAAGGGGTGCTGACGCGACGAGCCTTATCATAGCCATAGTGTATGGGCAGCGTGAGGAATTGGGCCTCGATGAAGGCAGCATAGAGGGCAGACCCGCGATGCAACCGTATGTGCTGGTCTGGGATATCAGCGTCCATCAATCGCCAAATCCTGTGAACCGCCACTTTGTCGTGTTTTGCCGCTGCGAGGCCAAGGAGGGTGATGATTTCCTCGTCCACAAGTCGCTGCCCCGAAGCCCGGACAGCATTGGCGATTCTCAGGGTGTAATGGAAGAGGCGTCGGTACAGCCAGCGGACGCCGAAGAAGTCGACCAGATGGACCATATCCAGCGCCAGCGACATGCCACTGCTGACGGCGATTCCATCGAGAGGGTCGAGCTGTTTCGCACAAACTTCCGGCCTGAGAGAGATGAATATCTCTGTGATTGTTCCCCGCGGCATGGCTGACATGGCATCTGCAAGCATTTGCTCGGTCATGCCCGTCGTCCTCCTCAGGGCGACCACCAGGGCCCGTGTATCCTGCCTCTTCAGTGCCTCGATCAGCTCGAGTGCTATGGGCGGTAGCCCGGTCCCGCGCGGAACAGGTTTTGCTGCTGAAGGGACAAAAGACAGCAAGTTTCTTGGTTCAGGAGGGCCATGGGGAAAATGCGCAAGCAGGTCGTCGATGAGTTCAGCTGTGGTCGTGGCTGTAATGGCATGATTCTTCCTGGGGCCGGAAGCGGGGGCAGCGCCCGTCGCGTAGGCTTGCGCATGATCCTTCCCGTCGCCCCATGCTCTCTTGTTATGCTCAGCCCGGCGTGCGCGCGGAATCTGCGGTATCGCGCGCAGAGGGTGGGCGACGCGGCGGAGGTGTTGCGATCGCGAGGCGGTCGACAGCGGGCGGCGAGGGAGGAGTTGACGACCGGCCAGTGCGGCGAGCGAGACAGGCGCCGTCATAGTTAGCGGCCGGCGGTCTTGCTAGAGCGGGTCGTAGCGGGGTGAGGGTGGGCACCGTTAGGCACGGGCGCGGGCACGGGCACGTCGACGATGGCGTTGTGGGGATGAGGCTGGCTGTCTCACGTAGCGCGACACTAGATCGCGTCTCGCCTCGCTAGCACAATGCGAGCGCTTCAAGCTCTCTATGTGAATCTACGATATAGCCGCATACACGGCGTATATCCATATGCATGCAGCGGGGCAGCCTCATGTGCTCCAGTGAGTGGACATAAGACCCAGCAATACGATGTATCCTCGTACCACAGGTGGTCATAGCTCGCGCCCGCCAGCCCGCGCCCGCCCAGGCGAAAAGCCCCCAAACAAGCGCCATCATCGGCCAGCCTTGTCCGACCCAAAACGACTGACGACGACAACCCACCCACCACCCTCTCGCCCCTCCACACGGCAAAACTTCAGAGAGAAGAGTGCCGAAGCAGAAGCACGCCGATCTCAGGGTACCAGAGAAAGAAAAAGTCGCCATGGCCGACGTAGAAGAAGGCCCGGCCGGCGGGTCCGTCTCCGAGCCCCTCGACCTTGTCCGCCTCCTGATCGACGAGGTCGTCTTCGTCAAGCTGCGGGGTGATCGCGAGCTGAAGGGCCGCCTGCATGTGCGTGGTCTCGCTTCCCCCTCCCCCACGCCCCGTCTTATCAACTTTCGATCGTCCGCGGCGTATGACTGACCAGGGTGGGCACCCCAGGCGTATGACAGCCACATGAACCTGGTGCTGGGCGACGTGGTGGAGACGGTCTACGTGGTTGACGAGGACGAGGAGGACGGCGATGTCAAGGTATGTGCGGAATCGCACCTGAGCCCCCTCCCCCATGCCGTGGCCCCTTTTTTTGCTGACTCGACCCCTTTCGCCAATAAGACGATCACGAAGAAGTCGGAGATGCTGTTTGTTCGAGGTGAGTCCCCTTTCCCCCCTTCCCCCAACGGGCCAGAGCCCCGGTGCCGCTGGCGAAAGTTCCGCCACTGACTCCTTCCCTCAGGCGATAGCGTTGTCCTGGTGTCACCGCAAGCTCCGTCGTGAGAGGCTGCTGCAGCCGCCTAAAGGCGCGTTTTCGCTCGCTGGATAGTTCATCAAAACCTCCAGATGGCGGCCCGGGAACCCTTGTTCGGGGTTCTAAGCCCCGCGCCCTGGCCAGGAGCTGGTCCCAAATCAAAGACCATCGCAGCTCAGTGCTTCCTGAACTCTGATGCACCTCGCCCGTGAACTGCGATGTTCCTCGAAAAAGTGTCCTGGTGGGGTTTTTTTCTGCGCATCCAATCTGTGTTCGCAGACCACCGGCCGCCGGGTTCTTCAGCATCTTCGTCTCGGCCTGAGACTCCGTCAAGGGAGCCAGATAGCTTAGAGGCTGGCTATCGAATGAGAAATGTTCATGAATGAAGAATCATCGATTGCTTGCCCAGATGACGGGCAACTATCGCCTTTCAGATGAGACAGGTTCCTTTTCTCTCACTCCCGTCTATGGTGAAGTCTGCCCGTGTCGAACTTACCAAGGCATGTGCATTTTGGCGGTCGCGAGACAAGCAATCGACTGTGTTGGACATTAGTGTTGTGACGGTATTGGCATCTGATCACAGCTCTACTGCATATGCAGGCGGGACGAGTCAACCCTGTGGCTCTGAGAGCTTGCAAGATCCTGCGTGTTGCCAGCTGCCTCTCACTTTCGTCCTAGATCAGTTAACCGCTCGGCTTGTCCAGGTAATCAGGACTCTAAATAGGATGGTAGCCTTCGGGAGGCACCCTGCGCGTCTATTCTCTAGCTGCTCGTCCGGTGCTCGGCCTGATCGATCCAAAGCGACCGCCGTGTTTTCATACCATACGGTATACCCGGGTTGACACGTCTATATAAATGGGATAGTCCATGCCCAGGTGGGATCATTGGACCATTCTACGAACGAACGACCACAGGGTCCGAGTTCTCGTATCTTCGTCCATGGCTTCCCACGTCCCCATAACGCTGGCGTCGGCCTCGTCGACGGGCGCAAGACTCAGGATTCTGATCGTCTTTGTCAGGAACAGCCGGTTCCCCGGGGGCGGGAAGGGGTGGAAGTCGTCCTCGTCGCCCTCGTCGCGCAGGCCGAGGGTCGTGTAGGTGTGCATGACGCAGTCGTCGTAGAGCGCCATGAAGCTCACGGGCACCGGCGAGGCTATCTCGTAGGTCGAGGACTTATTCGTCGCGTACGATGGCCGCTCGGCCTCCTCGGGGTCCGCCGGGACGGAGCCGTCGGCGTTGAGGGCGACGATGTAGATGCAGTCGCGGATCTCGAACAGGATCCGGTTGTCGTGGATGCTCAGCCAGCCGCCCATGTCGAAGTTGCGCGGGTCGTCGGCGGGCGCGCACATGATGATTTTGGCGTTCTTCGCAAAGGCCTCCCGCGCCTTCTCGCCGTTGTTGCCCTGGGCGTGGGCCAGGCACTCGTGCCAGTTCGAGACGACGATGATCCTCCCGCCGCGGCTGACGCCGACCATGACCGAGCCCCACAGCATGCCGGCTCCCCAGTCGTCGTCCCGGACCAGCGATTCTGCGTGCCCCTCGTGTTCGAACTCGCCACTGCCCATCATATCTTTCTTCTGGATGGCCAGAGGGGTCAGGCGCTCCTTGTTGGGAGAGCGCAAAGGGAAGATGGAGGTGACGGGCCCGTTCGTGCTGTGTCGCGCCAGCTCCGCGATAGACATAGCCTGCGTCCCGTGGGCACCCCCCTCCTCGCGCACCGGGTGCTCAATGTGGTAGAAGTTGTGGACGGAGCACTTCCACGGTTCGATGGCGCCGAGGAACCTCCCGGTGGCCTTGTCGTGCACATGGTAGCCCTTGTCCCCGAGCGAGACCATCACGTAGTTCTGGTCCTGGTCGAGGTGGCCGACGGCCTCCTCCTCGATCCGGAGACGCGTCGTCCGCTGCGGCGGGCTCTGGGTCATGTCGTACACGAAGGCCTGCCCCTCCGTGGAGACGACGCAGAGCGTGTTGTAGCTGAGCTGGTACCCCCGCGTCTCGCAGTCGTGGTTGAGGACGGCGACGAGCTCGAAGACGCCCCGCTCGCCGCCGTCCTCCTCGGTGGTCCGCCATACCTCGAGGGCGCTGCCCCAGCGGTCCCAGACGGCAACCGCGCGGCCGTTAACCTCGCTGTACTCGAGGTGGGCGCAGGTCCTCACCTCGTCGGGGCCCAGGGTCCACAGGCGGTTGCCCGTGTCCATGCAGGTGACCTTGATGCCGCCCCTCTGCGAGGTGGATATGATGAAGCGGCGCTTGAAGTCGGGGCGGAAGCGCCAGACGGGGTCGCTGCCGACGTGGATGACGCTCTCGGTGGTGACGGGCGTGGCGAGGTCCCAGTTCTTTTGCAGCTTGACCTGGCGCTTGCACAACTCCTTCCACGAGTCGGCGCCATGGTAGTACTTGCTGAAGCTGGTGGCGCTGCGCCCGTAGTCGCCGGGGCTCTGGACGGCGTGCACGTGGTTGGTGAGGCTGGCGTAGATCAGATCCTGGTGCTGGTCGAGGAAGCCCTTCCAGCTCTTGGAGGTTGCACACAGGGCGGCTATAGATGCTATGTTGGCGAACTCGATGACACGGAGCACAATCTCGGGCGGAAGGGCGACCAGAGGATCCGATAATTCCATGGTCGCCTCGCAGCTTTGGCCTGCCCAGACACCGTAAGCGTCGTGGTGGCGGAGGTGGTGGTGGCGATGGTGGTGAGATGAACTAATGCCCGGCGGCGACAATTGGAAGCAACAGCCGGGAGGCGGGGATTGGTGTTGGGGCGCGGGCGGCGAAGGTGAAAATGGAAGCCCGGGCGGAATCAGGTACAGTATAGGGGTGGCCGTCGCAGGCGATCAATTGGCGGTGTTATACGGACTGGCCTCGCAAGCTTCCAAGTTAACTGCCGCACCCTGAGATCATCGCCACGGGTACATTGAATCCAGACGAGCGACGACTGCAGCTCGGCAGCCACTGCCACTGCCACTACCACGCCTCGCCTCTGCTCGCCGCAGTCGGTGGGGCGCATACGAGTCGAGTTTATCAGCAGAGCCATGACGTAGGCTGGCACGTGATCGCCCGTTCGCACGAGTGGATTTTCATTCATCATTGTCGCCACCAGACCGACCTGCCGACCCCTCTGCCACATGGGCTTTGAGTTCTTTTCTGCCTGCAGGTGCTTAGGTGGAAACCCGCTTGTTTGGCAACTAGGAGTGGCGTTTGTTGCTCGTTCGTTTGCGTCCATGGCACACGCCCCCACCGAGCTTCGCACGCCGCCTCCCGACCACCGGAGGACTTCGCGTACTCAGTGGCCTGGAGCCTGGCATGAGGCTACGCCAAAGTTCGATTCGGTCACACGTCAATCACTCAGCTATGGCATTCTGACAACATCCTCTTCAAGGGCCACGCGATCTCATTTCTCCATACCTATACAGCCGCGGTCTGCTATGCGGCGGTGGAACTAGCCGTAGTCTGGTGGTGCGGCAGGTAGCGTTGTCGCTAACACCAGCCTCGCTGGACATGCATTTCGAGCGGTCACCGCCAAGCATCCACGACACCAGGGAGTAGATCCCGACCAGCGCTTCTTTTGACAGGCAATGAATGGGACAAGTACGGCCGAAAAAAAAAAGGAAAGAACAACGACAATGCATCCATCCAGCAGTCTTTGATCCCGACGACTTGAAATCATACCTCAGTCAACCGCTCTCCTACCTTGCTGCGAAGCAAGGGCTGACCAGAATCGGCCATCATTCATGTCGCCTGACTCTATCCATCGTTCTGCTGAGGTCAAATAATGTTTGCCTCCACTGGTGCTTGCTGTGCTTGGTCATTCAAGGGAACAATGAAGGCGGCGGGCGCGACGTCACCACAAACAAATATGTCGCAAAGTATGGTGCTATACAATAGGTTCTGGGTATCTTCACTAAGGGCAGTGTCTCGTCTCATTCCGTCTCAGGTGAGCCCAAACTGTCGCGCAGAGCCCGGGCCCACCACCAATGACGCATCATCGCCAGGGCGATTCCAACCCCTTTGGAAACCCCTCATCGCTCGTTTCTCGAAATGTCGTGGCATGCAGGAGTCGAGAGCGATCTCCCCTTGGGCCACGTCTAGTTAATGGCTGGGCGACTTCAGGGGCTGCGGTTTCCAGGAGCCACCAGAGAAAGTCCGTGGGTCATGGGGAGAATAGGCTGCTGAGTGAGGGGCGCCAGGGTGGAGATATCGGCCGTCATCAGGGCCGCCATACCACCGCGAAGGCTGCTGGCTTCGATGCCTTTGGCGCGCAAGACGCTGGTGGCAACCCGCGCAGTGTCTCCATCGTAGCAAGTCATCAGGACTTGGCGCCCCTGGATCTGCACCAGCCTTTCGGCATTCAAGAGCTCATCAAGCTCCAGCCAGGTCTTCTCGAGCAGAGTTGCGTCGTAGAAGGGGCTTTGCCCATTGACCGAGGCCAACGGAATGCTGATGGCCCCGGGCAGCGAGCCCCGCGCAAAGTCGATGCTGGAGCGGAAATCAATCACCACGGAGTCTTCGTGAGGCCGGAGCTGGTGTGTCTGCTGCTGAGCAGCTTGCGAGCCCGGGGTGAGGGGCTGGTTGGAGAAGAACGACTCAATCGCCACCTTGGGTGCAAGCTCCCAAGCTTCATCATACCGGTACAGGTCGACCTTTGTGAGGTGCTCATTGTGGATTGGGGGGAACGCCTTATCGCCTAGCTTGTCAAAGTATTCGGCGATGTACTGGTAAGGCAGATCGCAGCACAGGAAGACACAGTGCGCCTCGCCATCTGGGTTCTTGAGTTCGGACAGAGTGCCGTCTGCCTTCTTCTGCCTCAGCAGACTGTACAGACCAGTCAGGTTGAAGCCGGATGAGGGCCCACAGACAATGCCGTTCCTGCAAAGGTCAAGGGAGAGTTGGAAGGAGTCTTGCGACCCCACGTGTTCCATGTGGTCCACGGAGGCCTGCCACGGGAACTTGACGGGGCCAAGCAAGGCATAGGAACGGGGCCCGGGGACTCTGTCGCCGGCAGCAGTCACGACACTGGGGGCTGATGTCAGAGAATAATTCCACAAAAAAAGTTGGCGACGAGGTATCGCTTACCCTAGCCTGAATACTGATGGCTTGGCTTCCTTGAAATAGGAGCCCAGACCTGTCATGGTGCCGGAAGTGCCCAGCCCCGCACAAATCAGGGTTATATCGGGCAGCTGCTTCAGGATCTGGGGACCCGTCCATCGAATGTGAGCTTTCCAGTTGTCGTCGTTCTCGTACTGGTTCGGGTTGATGGTATCATCGTTGGTCGCTTCTTTCTCGGCTTGGCGAATGCCTCCTCTGTCATCCACAGGCTCGGGCTGCGACGGCCCACCAAACAGCGTGCTACACAAGAGGCGTCAGTCGGAAAGTTGAGTCAAAGCAAGTGCTGTGGGTGACAAACATATCGAGACCAAAGAATTGCATGAGCCTGAGCTTGGCCTGGCTGGTCTTGTTGCTGAGATACGCGCGGGTGTCGCCAATGCCGTGGAGCGCGCGTGCCACCATGGACATGGAGATCACCGTCGACCCGGAGCTGTACTCGATGATGGTTTTTGTCTTGCCCGGAACAACGGCGTTCTCGAGCAGGTTGAGGGCTTTGCGATAGAATCCGTCAGCAACCGAGCGGGCGGTCAAGCGGGTTAGGGATGGACATACCTGGCATGGACTTGACATTATTTGTTGGATGCATGGTCATCATCTTGGCGTAGATACGAACGCCATCCTCGCGGTAGGGGTTCAGGCACGCCGGAAGCTCAACCAGAGGCAGCGGTGGTGCTTCGTCCGGGTTGAAGTAATTCTTGACCGAGTCTGGCCCGGCAAAGACATTAAGAGGGTTGTCGTGAGGCATTCTGAAGGGCCACAACGACAAAGCACAACGTCAAGGAGGGGTTTTGCGGGCGCAAGAGCTTCCCGACAGCGGCCCTCGGATAGAGACGGCAAGGGGGGGGGGGGGGGGGGGGGAGGGGAGGTTTAGGTGATGTGTGAATCAATCTACCCTTTGAAAACCGGGGAGGGGCCCGAGTTAAATAATAGGCACAGGTATGCTCTATTTTCGACAAGGCCGGACCTTGCAGGGTGGAACAACGAAGGTCACCCGCAAAAGTCCAGCTCTTTGTCGCCGGTGTCCACTTGAGTGGGATGGGATGGGATGGGATGGGATGACCTGACCCGGGCGACAGACAAACAGCCAGACGTCGCCTTGATGGGCCGGCGGGCCGAGGCGGCTTTGGATTGAGCGAGTTTCAAGCCGACCCAGGAGGAGAGGTGGGCAGGAGGAACAGGAGGGACCCGGCGGCCAGCCATCCCCGCAGCCGCCATCACCATCTCGCGGACAGCGGCCAGGCAGGCATAGACATGGGTTCGTGGCACGCGTACCTCGACTCGCATGCACGAGTACCCGGCAATCCCTTGGCTTTGGGCAAGGGCAGACACGGGCTGCTCTGCAGTCGCCAGAAAAGTGGCACATGGCTGCCCGCCAGCTTCTCGAATGGATCGGCATCCGATCTTGCACGGCGCGGCGCCAAGGGCAGAGGAGGGGTGGGGGGGGGGGGCCGTCGACAAAGGCGCCGGTGACGAGAGGTCGGATCAGCTTCCTAGATCATCAAGGGGCGTCTCCCTTGGGAGGCGCATGGCTTCGAGACAGTGGGCCGGGCAGCAGCCGGACGAAGAAGGGCAAACCTTGCTGGCGGCAAGCGAAGTTCGGATAGGCGTGGGCGCAGACCTACCATGCGCCGAGACGTGGAGGTTTGTCAGGGAAACCCGAGGCTGACATGATGGTGTTCCGAGACGGCGCAGCGGATCGACAATGGGTCGGCCATGGTGTAGTGCGAGAGGGCGTACGCGCGGGTGATGAGCGTCCGCCGCGCATTCATCTGTGTGCGCATACGTGGGAGAGGCTGAGGAGGCGAGCCGGGAACGGTGCTGCGATGATGACGAGTGGGACCTGCACATGATAGCACTGGCGCGGACAAAGTCGACATCCATGGATCCATGCCACCCGCAACGGCCGGCGGCGCGGTCGTCCGTTACCTAAAGGTCCACGGGTTGAAGTCTGCCGCTTGGGCAGTTACTTGAGCCCGGGTTTCTTTGAGGCAGTAGCTGCGTGGTGAGGTGCGCGTGGGCAGCCCATCCGCGACCTGGATCCGTTGTAGACAGCCGTGGGTATACTTCAATGGTTGATTTTGGGGGGTTTGCGGGCAGCCCTGACATAAGGCGACGTCGAGGCACTGGAGGCTCCAGCCGTAGGTCGGCTGTCGAAATACGAGTACCGGCAGTGGGGCGGTGGCAGCGGGGTGACAGGGGCGTTAGCGTGCGCCGGCAGGGGATGGCAGCGCTGTGGAGCCCCAGTAGGCCCTGCTCGCCAGCGTGGCCGGGCGCTGATTGGCGCCAAGCGAGGCCTGAGGACCCTTTTGAGCAAGATTGAGAACCTTTGTGAGAAGGTTTAATCCCTGCTGGTGCTGCTGATCTGCCGGCGGTTCCCAAATACCGCCCCCCCTTCCCATCTGGTGTGGCTGTTTAGGTGTAGGTATACTCGCAGGTACTGTATCATTGGATGAGAGGTATTCGGCTTCCATTGGAACTCTCTTGTCGTCTAATTGGGACCTGCTCTCCAACATTCGCACTTATTCCAGGCATGCTCGGCGCCGTTCTCCAGGCGGGCTGCGGCGAGCTCATCACACCTAACCCACCCAGCACGCAAGCAGCCTCCGGCAGCCGGTTTCCCTCCCGGCGCCTTGGGCGAATCCGGCTTCCAGCGCTTTGTCTAGACCCCTGACCACGATTTAGAGTTGGGCAGAGGGTTTCCAGGCGTTTCCCGGCCATGGTAATCGATTTGATGTAACGTGAGCGCCACCTCTGCGGGGCGTACCTGTTCGCAGGTGTGTGGTATCACCAGAGCCTTCCTTGGGATCTGAGGAACCCGGCCAGGCGTGCAGAGTCACCAGACGACGACAACGACGATGGGGGCGCCCAGGCTGCACGACGACTGATTCGACAATGCCATGCCATGCCATGCCCAGCGTCCCTCCAGGAGAGGAGAATGCCCCTCAGGCCCCTCCGGGCTCGAGCCGTGCCCGCAGCCGCGCCCCTCAATGCGACGTGCCAAACGGGTATTCCCAATCTCGGCTTGCGCACCAATTAATAAGGCGAACTACTCCGGGCTATACTCCGTCCGCCGATGCAGGCGACGCGCTCGCCATGCCATGCTTCTCGCCAAGCCGTCCCGCACACCCCACGGCCCTCCTCACGAGAGGTAGGACGTAGTGCTCGTTACGGGAGGTACATGGAGGCATGCATGTTAATCAGGCGGCAGGGAGTATGTAGGTACTCGTACAGTAGATGGATGGATCTACATGGATGCAGAGCAGAGCCCTCAGCAAAAGACCCTTCCCTTGGCTCTACAATGCCTGCCTGCCTACCTCCTGACCTGTACGTAACCTACCTACCTGTAGACAATAAAATCATAAGATTGGATGTATTTTTGTTACCTTACCTACCACATGTAGTACTAACCGCCCAGCAGCAGCAACCCGTGGGGATCCTCGCCGCTCCGGCTTTGCCCAGCCGGCCGGGAAAATTCTCAAACAACCCTCGTGGAATGTCGATCCCTCCGATCCAGGAACAGCGAACAAAGACCTGAGGGCTCCTTGCGCCGCGCCGGCCCCATCGTTGCCCGCTCCTGTCTCTGCCCCAGCCTACCGGCGACTCCATCTCAGATCTCCAGGTCTCACCCGGCCCGCGCTTCCATTCTTCAAGCTTCAAGACAACGCGCCCCGGCTGCTCTTCCTCGCAGGTCTCTCTGCTGCTTCCTCTTCCCAGAGAGCGTCCCTCCCCGACCCTTTGCTGCAGCCGCAAGCCGCCCATCGCCACGCCCAAGCCATGGCCGACCCCGAGAAGCCCAGCCCGGCGGCCGTCGACGTCGGCGTCACCGCGCCCCCCAGCGCCGGTGGCGACTCGGACGGCGGGCCGGCGGTATCCGCCGCCGCGTCCCAGGACAAGGTGCATGTCTTCAACGAGCAGACCAACTATGTGCCCGTGAGCAAGATTGTCACAGTAAGTTGAGCGTGCCGGCCCAGAAACAGCGACGATGATTTTGGAGACAAAAGGGGGGTGGGAGGGAGTCCCCGAGAACACCGAGCCTCGTGCCTCTCGCAGACAAGAGCTGACAGCCGGTCTGCAGATCTTCCTGGCGTGCTCGACCGTCGATCTCGTCGCGCTTATGGACCAGACCACTCTGGCAGCGAGCCTGTACATTGTCGCCGGGGCTCTCAACGCCAGCAGCCAGGCATCGTGGTTCGCCAATGGCTACTTCATGTAAGTCACTGTGCCTAGTTGTTCAGAGTCGCGACCGTGTGCGCGCCCGCGCTGACGATCCCCCCTCCACCACCTCCACCCAGCACATCGACGAGCTTCCAGCTGCTCTACGGCCGCCTGTCGGACATCTGGTCCCGCAAGGTCATCCTGCTGATCGGCCTGGCCATCTTCTTCTTCGGCTCCCTGGCCGCGTCGCTGGCGCGCACCGCCAACCAGCTCATCGTCTTCCGCGCCATCACCGGCGTTGGCGGCGGCGGCCTCATGACGGTCGCCCAGCTCATTGTCAGCGACGTCGTGCCGCTGAGGGAGCGCGGCAAGTACCAGGGCATCTTGGTAAGTCACAAAGTGTAGTGTAGCGGGCGAGAAGCCAATGGCGACCTGGGAGGTTGTGACGATCGATTCGGAGCTGACCTTGCCCTTTCCCCCCCTCCCCGCAGGGCGCCGTCGTCGCTATCGCCAATGGCATCGGCCCCGTCATTGGTGGCGCGCTGTCCTCCGCCTACGAGGACTCTTGGCGCTGGATCTTCCGCCTCAACCTGCCCCTCACGGCGCTGTGCACGGGCGCCGTCGTCTTCACCATGCCCTTGAAGAAAGTCGAGGGCGATTGGCGAATGTGAGTGCTGCTGCTGCTCTCCTGCACCAGCTCGAGAGGAGCGAAACGGCTGACGAAAGGGGGCAAACACAGAAAGCTCAAGGCGGTGGATTTCGTCGGCGCCGTCCTCGCGCTGGCCGGCAGCGCCCTCATCGTCCTCGGGCTGACCTGGGGCGGTGGTGAGTATGCGTGGTCGTCCGCGCACGTCATCGCCACGCTCGTGGTCGGTTTCGCTACCAGCGTCGGCTTTGTCTTGTGGCAGTGGAAAGGGGCGAAACTCCCCTTGGTCTCCCGTAAGTGTCCTGCCTCGGAGAGCTGACCCGCCTGAGAGAAATCTCCCTCTCCGCCATAACGGCTGACCCTCGCGCCGCGCGCGCACACACAGTGCACGTGTTCAAGTCCCGCATCGTCAACGGCGCGTGCTTGACCATGGCCATCAACGGGTGGAACTTCCTCGTGCAGGTCTACTACATCCCGTCGTTCTACCAGCTCGCCTACGGCTACGGGGCCGTCAAGGCCGCCTCGCTTCTGCTGCCCATCACGCTCCTGCAGACGGTCAGCAGCACCGCGTCGGGCCTGGTAGTGCACTGGTGCGGGCGCTACCGCGAGTGCATCTTGTTCGGATGGGCCTGCTGGGCCATTGGCCTCGGCCTGTTCTCGACGCTGGACGAGAACTCGTCTCTGGGCAGGTTGGATACGCCATCCTGACCGGCGTCGGCGTCGGAAACACACTGCAACCGTGAGCTTGCGCCAAGATCTGGGGGGAAGACCTCGAGTGCTAATCAGACACGGGCAGGGCCTTGATCGCCGTCCAAGCCGGCGTGGAGCGACGCGACATGGCCATTGTCACCTCCTTCCGCAAGTAAGTGGCTCTCAGAGAAGGCCTGCCTGGTGCAAAAACCACTAACACGGACAGCTTCGTGCGAAATCTGGGGGCACCATTGGTCTCGCCGTCTCCGGATCCATCATGTCAGTACCGGCCAGCCCTCCAAATTGCACCCCTTTCCCGCGAGTCCCGCCAGCTGACAGACGAGCCACAGCAACAACGTCGTGCTCAGCGCACTGTCGGGCTTCAACCTGGACCCGGAGGTGCAGAGCTCGCTGATCAGCAGCCCGCAGCAGTACATGTCGACGCTCCCGGCGGACGAGCGGGCCCGGATCCAGTCGGTCCTCCTGCCGGCCTACAAGCGGGCCTTCCGGATCATCTTCCTCATCATGGCGTCGCTGGCGGCGCTCGCCTTTGTGCTGGCGTGGTTCCTGATGCCGCAAGTCGGCCTCGACCGCGCGGACGACGCCAAGCTGAAGGAGGAGGCCAAGAAGGCCAGCGAGAGCGAGAGGAAGAAGGGAACGGCAGGGCCGGGCGCGTGAGGTCCTTGGCTGTTACCAAACCTGGCCGAAAATCGACGACGGTTTGTGGCGCGGATGATAGACAAGGGCCGTCTGCACATATCAGCGCCCTTGATAGACCATCGAGTTTCAAGATGAGTGCATAGAAAACAGGTGATAGGCATAGACTTGGACATAGAAGTAGATAAAAGCAGAGCGGTCGGCGAATTTCGCCGGCTTGGGTTGCTCCATCTCGAGGTTGCTCCACAAGCCGGCAGCATGTTGACCTGACTTGGCCACGATGGCCACCTCGGCTTAGGTTGGACAGAGGTGAAATAGGACACGTTTGTACAAGCTCCTCATAGAAGGGTCCCAGTAGCGAATTTATCGATATCTAGGTAGAGGGTTGAAAGATTGTTGCCTACGGGTAGCACTCTCTTGGGGAACGGATGTGAAGGCCCACGAGGCCGTCTATGAGTGGGGCGCTGCCCAAAAGGGGACACCATCACGGTCCTCGTATCTTATACGAGACAGCGCGGCGCTCGGGCCACCCAAAGTCGCAGTCTGAAGTTGCCGGGGGCTTATGCGTGCCAAAAAGTTCGTCGCGCCTTGACGGATCGGCCGTCTCTCCAGCAATTCCCCCAACAACCTCGTCGTCGCCGCATCGACAACCACCCCCACTCCGCGGCACAAGGGGGCCTCTGGCGACAGCAAACACACACGATACCGATACGACGCCGCCCAAGATGCCTCCCCGCATACCAATGCGGCTGGCCGCCCAGTGCTGCCGGGCCAGCGCGGCTCCCAACGCCGCCTCTTCCTTGACCACCCTGTTTGCCGGCCTCTCCATGCGCGGTCAAGCCCAGGTCCGCAACGCCTCCATTCTCGCCAACCTGTCCGACAACCGCGAAGCCTACCAGAAGCGCATAAGAGTCGGTCGCGGTCCCTCGTCTGGCAAGGGCAAGACGTCCGGTCGCGGTCACAAGGGTCAGAAGCAGCACGGCAAGGTCAGGCCATGGTTCCAGGGTGGTCAAACGCCTCTCATCTTCCAGAGGGGACGTTTGGGCTTCGTAAATAAGTATGTCGCTCAGGAGAATGGAATGGCTCTGGAGATGCGGCTGCAGCCTCAGACTCCCAAAAGCCCCCGCAGCACACATCACGAGCGACACCGCGCTGACAGCCCATGCTTGCAGATTCGCTCCCATCATGTCCCATGTCAACCTGGACAAGCTCCAATCGTGGATTGACCAGGGTCGGATTGACCCGACGCAGCCTATCACGCCCAAGGAACTCGTGGTCTCGAACCTCGTGGGCTCCATCAAGGACGGCATCAAGCTTCTCGGACGGGGCGCCGACACGCTGAAGCAGCCCATCACCATCACCGTGTCGCGCGCCTCGGCATCGGCGATTGACGCAATCGAAGGCGCCGGAGGCAAGATTGTCACGCGATACTACACGAAGCAGTCCATCAAGCGGCTGGTAGAGGGCACGAGCCTGCACACGGACGAGCCGCTGCCGCAGGGCGTCGAGCACGTCGAGCCGGTGCTGGAGAAGGTGCGGCAGCAGGGCTTCTTCTACCGGCTGCCGGACCCGACGTCGCGTTGGGATATGGAATACTACCGCGACCCGGCCCACCGCGGCTATCTCAGCCACCGCCTCAAGCCCGGCGAGTCGCCCAGTTTGTTCTTCCGCGTGCCACCCAAGAAGCTCAAGAAGTCGAAGCGCGCCAAGAAGGAGGTCAACCTCGACACCAAGTTGTGGGAGAGACTGTGATAGCATCGTCTCACTCCGCCCGCGAGGGCATGTATTATCACTGTCCAGCCATTATAGATATGAATGCGGAGGTCACCGCGCCAAAAGAAGTGGGCGAGTCCCGAAATACGTGTTTGCGCGCATTCATGTGCGGACAGCTAGACACGCCTGTGTACCATCAACCCACCCAACATACAGACCGGGATCCTGCTCGCAGTATGGCGGCTTGCTTCCCTTAATGTACATCTACCACCATTTACATCGAAACATGAAGTTGAGCGACAGGTTTCATATGCTCCAAGTTCAGTCAGTCGACATCAGTGAAGTCTTCTTTGTCATTGCCCGTAAGCTGGTGATGATCCTGGTGTCTGCTCGTATGCACGGCAAGTATATTGAAAGGCGCCATATGAGGACCTTTCGAGGCGGGTCCTGAGAGGCGTGAAACCAATGGGCAGATGGGCCCCGATTCCAATTTTCGTGTAGAAATGGCGATCTGAAATCACAACCAACCTCGAGACGCATTTCAAGCGAGGCAGATGGTAGAGTGCTGGTGATGCGGAAGCGCTGCATGGAAGCTGGGGGTGGGCAGTGGGTACCTGGCACTGCAGCCTGCAGGTACGCGGACAGTACGTGGAGTCCAGCGCAGCGAGTCCAATGCGCTACATGGTTTCAGCGCCATATATTGCCGTCTGCCATGTACACTTATCTGCTAAAAGGCTGGAGCAAGCACTCCCAGAAGTAGAGGCTCATGTAGCCCGCAGAGCTGCCAAGAATGGGAAGCTGCGAGTGGGAAGCTCCCCTCCTCCATGGCCCTTCAGCCCGCAATCGATGACTGTAGGCGCCTCGTTCCATCCTGTCGCTCCGATCCCGTTGCCTCTCATCCCTCCCTCCCATTGTCACCACCTCGATCTCCTCTGCCGCGCTCCGCCTCTACTCTGCCAGCGCCCCTCTCCCCCCTTCCTCTCCCCCTCTCGGCTGCTTCACTCCCCTTCTTGCGTCTGCCCGTCCCGTCCCCAGCCTGCTAGTATACTTACTCCAACCTATCCCGCTGCGCCCGCATCGTTGTAAGCCTGTCACGTCATACCACCACTATCTGTAGTTGTCTGTATCCCTATCCTGTTTGCGGCCTTGGCCAATTGGCTGTTTGCTTGCTTGTTTGCCATTGCCTTGACGCCTCGATCCGCCATCGCTTGCGCCAAGTGTAAGTGGTCCGCTGGAATCTGTCGCTCGCTTGCGCTCCATAATTGCCTCTTGCCGTGCTGCGCCTGGGTTGGCTAGTCGCAAGTCCTGACGAGCACGTCGATCCCGATCACGAAGACACGGACGGCCGACAAGATCACGAGGGAACCGCCCCAAGACACATTGCCGGCTGGTCTCTTCTTCGCCTTTCCATATCTCGCCCTTTCACCACCAGCGACTTGCGCCACGCGCCCGATCATGTCGCTCTTCGGCACTTCTCCCCCGACGATGCGCCCGCCGGAGGCAGCTCTACGGCCGCGCAACAATCGCGCAACTCACTGTTCGACGGCCCCGACGACCCCATGACTCGTTCTGCCTCCGACACGCTATTCAACGACGACGACGACCTCGGTGGGAGTCGCTCCGGCTCGCCATGGGACCTACCCACACCGCGTAAGCAGCAGTCTCGCGCCGACTTGATCAGCGGCCTACTGGCCGGCGTCACCGTTCCCGACAGTTACATCGACGCTTTCGACTTCGCAATGCAAGATGACGGCACGCAAGGCAAGGTCTCTTCCGCGGGTGTCACCAAGATTCTCGCCTCGGCCAAGCTTGGCGCCGACCACCAGGCCCGCATCATGAGCATCTTGGCCCCTGTCGGCGACAACTCAGCCCTTGGTCGCAATGAGTTCAACGTCTTGCTGGCGTTGATCGGCCTGGCTCAGGAGGACGAGACGGTCAGCCTCGATGGGGTTGACGAGCGCAGGCGCAGTAAGTCCATGGTTCCCATCATGATTGTTTGGCCTTATCCGTTGCGTGATGCGCAATTTCCAGGCCCAGACACGGCGTCGCATAGAACCCATGGCCATCGTGTCATTACACGGCACATGGCGCTCTAACGCGCGCTTGATCTGTGCTTTGTACCGCCTGTCCACCCGCCGTAATGCGGCTAAAGACGTATCGGGCCGGGCATAACACCACTCAAAGCCCGTACCCTGTGGAGAGACAGCTCCCCATTCGCTGACACACAAATCCTGCCGCAGACCTGCCGCAGCCCCAGTTATCTATCACCATCACCAAGCCCAACGACAGCTCTCCCGATCTGCCTGACACGTCCGAACTTGCCGCCAAACCCCCTCAGAAACCGCCTCAAACTCCACCCAAGCCCTCGAGAGAACCCAGCCACCAATCTGCCCAATCCACCCCGAAATCGCGACCCCGAAAACCGTCCATGGAGAACCCCGAACACGACCCTTGGAACACCCCCGACGTCCACCGAGATCACGACCACTTCAACTCGGCGCGCTCCAATGGCCCCGAGAGCTATGCCAACTCTTCTGTCAATGGCTCCGGCTTCTCCGGCCTGCCGGACATGCACGAGCGCACCACTTCGAACTTCACCACCTCGACGGTAGCATCTCTGGAGCAACCCACCCCTCAAGCCGAGGCGGCAGACCCTACACCTACCCCAGGAACCGGTGCCTGGGGCTACTTTGACGGCAGCAACTCTAACATTCATGGTCCCAGGGCCAGCACTAGTGCAGAAGCTTTCCCCGGCCAGGCTGCGCACACGCCGACCAGTCCTTTCGGGGCCGCCGGGATGGGCGGCAGGCTTGCGGACCCCGGCCCCAACTCCAATGCCTCCACGAGCCATTCACGCACCATCAGCGGTGGACTTCGCGTGGGCAGCTCGGGCGAGGAGGTCATCCAGGTGGCCCTAATGCCGGAGAAAGAGGGCATGTTCATGTTCCAGCATCACAACTACGAGGTCTCGAGCTCGCGCCGCGGCAGCAAAGTAATTCGGAGATATAGCGACTTTGTCTGGCTGCTTGACTGCCTGCACAAAAGATATCCTTTCAGGGTTCTGCCTCTCTTGCCGCCCAAGCGCGTGTCCGTCAATGGAAATCATCTCTCCAATGACGGTGCCTTCATTGAGAAGCGGAGGCGTGGTTTGGCGCGGTTCCTGACGGCGCTTATTCGGCATCCCATTCTCAACCAAGAGCAGCTTGTGGTTATGTTCCTCACTGTACCTACGGTTAGTTTCCTGCCCTCTTGAGAGCCACCAACCTGACCTTGTCGTGCGATAGGAGCTGTCGGTATGGCGCAAGCAAGCCGCTATTTCGGTCATCGACGAGTTTGCCGGGCGGCAGCTGCCGCCTGGGCTGGAAGACTCTGTCCCGACGACAATGAACGAGCTTTTTGACCGTACTCGATCTGGGGTGAGGCGATCGGCTGATTTGTATATCAACACGTGCAATCTCATGGACCGTCTGGTGAAGCGGTCTGAGGGCGTGGCGGCAGACCATGCGCGCATGGCACTGTCCCTGAGTGCGCTGACGGAGGCGAGCGCGGACACGTATGCAACGGACACCAACGACGTGCCCTTGCTGAACGACGGTCTCGTGGCCATGAGCAACCATCTGCGTACTACACAGTCACTCATGGAGGACGAGAGCAAGGCCTGGGACGCCGGGGTGCTGGAGGACTTGAAGAGACAGCGCGATGCCTTGGTCAGCCTTCGAGACACATTCGACCGGCGAGAAAAGCTGGATAAAGACAACATTCCCCAGTTGGAGCGCAGGATCCAGTCCAACGAGACCAAGCTCGCCGGGCTGAGGTCCAAGCCTGACGGGGCGACCAAGCCCGGCGAGATTGAGCGGGTGGTCGAGAGCATCATCAAGGTGTGTATCCACGAGGCGGCACGCCCCTTCTTCTTAGCCGTGACGAGTACTAACCTGCTTTTGCAGGACAAAGAGTCGATTGTCAACCAGCACAATCGTTCAATTTTTGTGCGGGAGTGTATTCGGGATGAACTCATTACGTTCCAAAGCACCCAGTACCACGTCAGCCGGCTCAACCAAGACTGGGCACAGGAGCGGGTCAAGTACTCGGAGATGCTTGCAGACAACTGGAGGCGGCTTCTGGACGAGCTAGATGGGATGCCATTGGGAGACTAGAGGTCGAAGCTTGCGGGTCCGGCGAAGAGGGTGCGGTTTCAACAGGCGCTGGCGGTATTGGTGGGGGACAACGAGGAGACGGGATAGTGAGTAATGGAGGACAGGGCCAGGGGCTTGGGAGCCAATCGACGGGGACGGGGGTTGCAAGCTGTATATAGATAGTCTATTTTTGTTTCTGGCAGCGAGTGCGAGTTGGTGATGAGGAAGAAACGGCGGCGCGATACCCTTTCTTGTTCGGTCCTTCTTCGCCTGCAACGTTCTTTTGGTCGTAATAATCAGAATCCAGGCTGCTTGCGATATGCCGTACACGGGACAATTGGGTGCCCATAGTGATCCCTGATGGATGGATGGAAAGTGCCTACGTACCTAACTGGTTCTCTGCCAATCCAAATGGCTCCCAACCTTGCGTAAGGAACATGTACGGTAGGTACTTGTAGCTCCCGTTGATCCAGGGGCTAGAGTGACGCTCGGAACCACCTCAAGCAGGCGCCACGCCAAAAGCTGGACGAGCATAGCGGCACATGGGCACGCGTTCTGTCGTCTATACTACTCGTAGCATCAATTAATAGAACTCGATGAAGATACAGACCTAGAGGATAACCATGGCACATTTTAGGAAATCCATCTTAGACCGGAGTAGAGTCGGGAAGCAGCACACCAAAGGTAGCGGGCATGAGGAAGGCGGAGCGCGCAGGGCGGAAGGCGGAGGGCGGAGCGCGCAGGGCGGAAGGCGGGGTGACGTTTACCCCACCACGGCCGCCGATCCCAACGCATCAAATCGTTTGTCGGGCCTGTCCGCGTGAATTCGACCCATCATCACTCGACCCCAGCCCTCACGCAATCCCTCACCCCCCCACGTCGAAGCAGTCGGGAACCGCATCCGAACCGGCCTCTCTGTGCCATCCGACGCTCTACCGATCTCGCCTGTCCCCTCAGCCGCCACGACGAGGACCACAGGATACCCGTTCTCCGCCGACCGTTCGCAGCGACGCCTTGCCCCGCGAACACTCGAGAGCCAACCTGCCGGCCCCAACTGCCGCTCACCGTTCACTGTTGCCTCTCTGTCTCTCGATCCTATACTTCCAATACCATTCAAGCCAACACCGTTTGAAACTCTTCTGGTCGCACAGCCGCCTGCCTCGTCCGCCCGTCCGCCCGTCCGCCCGTCCGCCCGTCCGCCCGTCCGCCCGTCCGCCCTTGCGCCCATCAACGTCGTGTTTGCGAATTGCGCAAGTGGAAAAGACTTTGCGGGCTCACTCGCGCTTCCGCTCCCAAGACAACAAGGACATCACAGACATCAGAATCGACGCACCTTGGTGGTCCGCCTTTCGCCCAAGCGCCAGCATGCCGCCCTTGACGAGCACCCAGGCCAAGGCCCTGGCCTCCAGCTTCATCACTATCACAGGCTGCTCCGACAGAGCTGCGCAGCGTGTAGGGCACCTCTCCTCTTGTCTTCGGTCTCTGTTCGAGGTGATCCCCTTCACTCTCGAGGTATGCTGACCCAGGTGAATTTTGCAGGCCCTTAGAGAGAGCAACTATGACATGAAGCATGCCCTGGACAAGTAAGCCACCCTGCCGTACCATCGCTGGACCAATGGGCTCACCTCGACCAGATTCTACGAATCAAACCCCGCCGCACTCCGGCCACTGCACTCGCTCTTTGATAAACTTAAGAGTGAGGTTGGACCTAACGGCGACCGCTCTGGTCTCTTTGCTGACGTGCCCATTAGCTACCAGTGAAGACGAAGCGGATCAGCTGGGTGCTGAATCCAGCATGGCCTACCTGACGGACCTTGGAGCCAACCTCGAAGACGCTTCACTTTTCCTGGCCCTGGAGATAGTGAAGGCCCCAAGCATGGGTGTCATCACTCGTCAGGGCTTTGTAGACGGTTGGAAGCAACTTCCGTGAGTCATTCGGTCCACACTCAACTGTACGGAACCTGACATTCGCCAGAGTCGAGACGAACGTTTCCTCCCAGGCGCAATTCTTCTCCGAGATGCTCAAGACCATGCGTCAAGATCGCAGTGCCTTTAGGAGGGTGTACCGTTATGCTTTCATCGTCGGAAAGGAGGCAGACCAGCGCGCCTTGTCCCTCGAGAACGCCCTGGTCTTCTGGGACACTCTTCTTACGAAGACAGGCTGGGAATGGAAGTCGGCCCATGTCAACTGGCTCGAAGAGTGGAAGGCCTTCCTCGGCGAGAAGTGGTCCCACTCAGTCAGCCGCGACATGTGGAACCAGACACTCGAATTCGCCTTCCAAGCTTGTGATGACGAGTCGCTAAGCTTCTGGAACGAGGAAGCTGCTTGGCCGGGCGTGATTGACGACTTTGTCCCATGGTTTCGCAGTAAGACGACAAGTGAGTCTGTCGATCTATCGGCATGGCAAGAAGCTAACTCTTATTCTCAGTGGAGGTTGATGCCTAGCGATGCCACTGAACACGTCCTCCGCGAGTCGCCTCCCCGTGACTACTCCCGACAGACATGTCGGGTTTGGCGATGCTATTCCCCCACAGTAGAGCCGTCTAGGGTCAAGAGCTGAATTCGCACGCTTTGTCATGTCAGCCCTCTTCGGTTGCCACCTGAGCTCTGGCCGTCGCTTTCTGAATATGGTTAGAAAGGTGTTGTTCGCAGCAAACACGCGACAGAATATGGGCCACAAACATGAGGAACCAAACCATAATCTCACGAGCGGCTTCCATCCAATCTACATGGAATTGTCTTCTGAAATCCAGCTTCGTCAAAAGACTTTCCCCCGGACTGTCTCGATTAAGCCATTTGGGAATTCGGACCACCTCTGGCTGCTGGCTGAGGATCAACTTCTTGAGGGGCCATCAATTCGCCATGGAGGTCTTATCCACGGTGACCTGTGCCATAGCGCTGGTCGCCGCCGTCCGCAAGGTTCGGGTGCCCGCTCAGCCCATGTAAACCCGGGTTAACCCTGGGACGTCGGGTCACCACGGGCGCTAACTCAGGCTCTTATCTGGCCCCTCTCTTCGTATGACCTGTCATGCGAGGACGGATGGCATCCCAGTTTGTCTCCCGGACGGGTCTCACAGAGGTTATCGGGGTTGGAGTAGAGGGCATGCGTAGCTAGAAGCTGTCATTGACAAAGACAATAAACTTCGGCGGAATATGCTATCAAAGGCACCCCGCGCATTCCAGATTGAGATATTGACGTTGGACCCGCAGTGGCACTTGAAAGCAACGCATATGCTGGATGTGGCTGCATTTTTGACACACCACTGTATCTGTACGTGTCAAGGTGCCATTCGCAGAGAACCTGATGTTGATCGTGGACCCTGACTCTAGGCCACTGGCGGACAAAGCGGAGAACCGACCTTCCTTGGCCACAGAATACCCATGCCATGAGCAAGATATTCCATCGACCTCTCTGGACACCACTCAGCTCCCAACTCGACGACGGCAGCACTGCGTCACGTGCATGCGCTTCTGGGAGCATCCCCCCGCCGCGCAAGACTCTTGGGAATTGAAATGATGTCATCGACGTGGTCCGCCAACCAAGAACCGCTCTCAAGTCTGCCCCTGTGTAGTAGCTTGAGCAGACCCGAACGGACGGCAAAGCTCTCTTCTGGTCCGAGAGAACCGTAGTATGGGTGCTGATGGCCCCCCCACGTCCCACGACATGGATGACCCGCGCTCGTGGAGCACAGCGCCCGCTTCGAACGACGTGTGCCATTTGTCACTCGACTTGGAGCTCAATAATTTGCGTGGAACGAATCCAGGAGTGTATTAGGGAACGGAGAGGCCAGCGCGCTGCCCCTCGCGTGGGCCGTTCGGGAAAAGAGCCACCCGTCCCCGCCGGCCGCCACTTGCTGGAACTTCCGGCGTCAACCCCGGAACGGCACCTGCTGGATGGTGGCCAGGCTCATGCGCGGGCATCCCCTCGAAGCAGGCCTGCCCCGCTGCCCGAAGGGCTCAAACGCGCGAAGTTCGCTCGGGGGCGGGGGGAGGCGGTGCGAGCTCTAGAGGTAAGCTGCCACTGCTTGGCAGGGAGCACGCTCGCGAGGAGTCGGCATTTCCCGACCCGGGTCCGAGAGCTCGGAGCGAGGACCACTGACTGGCACGGCGGGCGGTGGCGGGGTCCGAGAGGTAATCGCCTTATCGCACCGCATTATGATTTGGAATCCCCCCCCCCCCCCCCCCGAGAAGGAAGCGGATAAGGCTCAGTTGGCCAAGACCGGCGGTAAGACTTCCCCAATTATTGAGTGAGGGTTTGGGCGGGCACTGCTTGAGCTCCCCTCTCCCTCTTTCTCAGCCGCTTACCTGCACCTTGTTGAATCTCAACTAGGACGGCGCCATCCTGTATTTCCGCAAACGTACGGAATGCGCGCCACTCGCCACCACCGTGCATTGGGACGCCGCTCTTTGGGGTGGCGACCGAAAAGTTCCCGCACGCCATCAGCAAGCGGTGCCGTACTCTGAGTGGGGGTTCTTTCCCATCTCTCAGGCACCAGCTAGTTGATTTGTAAAGCGCGAGCTCTTTCGCATCGCGCGGAGGGGCTGAGTGGACGGCGGTGAGGGTACTTGTATGGCTCTAAACTTCTGTCGATAGAAAGCCATATGAAGAAAGGGGAGGGGGTTGACGAGAGCCTCCACAGACATATCCACCCTGACATGTCTGTTTGTAAAGCTACCATCTACCCACTTAACACGCAGCCGCATTTCGCCCCTGGGCCTCGGCCTCCGGGAGCTAGAAGGGCTAGCCAGAGATTTGGAACTCGGAGCAGCTTCTGTGCTTTTTGCGCTAAGGGATGACCCGGCATGGCTGTGGCGATCTTCAAAGCAGCTTTTACTCAAGTGCAGCATACCGAGGAAACAGTCCTAGCTACCTAATATAGGCAAGGTGTCTACCTTGGGTAAGTAGGCAGGTGGATGGACAGCGGGGGCGACGAAGGAAAGGGACCTGGTCGTGGAAGCGCACTTGCAAAGGACCACAGTTGGCCAGAAGCCAATGCCGATCTGCTACAGCCGTGTGCTGCTTTTCTATTTGTATCGGGTTTCTATCTTCTAAGTAACACCGTGTAGGAAATGATGTGTTGTGAGGTATGTATGTAACGAGCGGTAACAGTTTGGCGGCGGCCCGCAGAGGTGATTACCCCTCCCCTTTGAGCTTCAAGCGCCCCTAGCCCAACCGTTGGCTCAAGGCTTTATGTTTCTTCCCTTCTTTATTTGTATCCTTTTTCCTCGGGGGTATTTTTTTTCTTTCGTCAGTCTACCTCGCCTACTCGGCTTCCTTGGCCGCCTCCTCCAAAATGCGCTTGGCCTCCCAGGGTTGATACCAGTTGCGCGACACGGTGCCCTGGATTGCGTTGGGCTCCCAGTTCGGGCCCAGGTCGCCCGACTCGGACAGCTCCTTGGCCAGGCGCTTCATCTTCCCGTCGACCGCCATGGCGTTGCGCGCGTGGTAGTCGTTCTTGTCGTTGTCGCGGCCAAGCTCTTCAGCCCGCTCTACCAACTCGCTGATCCGGCTGCGCGCCGAGGACGTCAGCTTGCGCGGCGCCAAGGCGAAGCCGGCCGGGGCCCGGCGCGCGACCGGGGCAGCAGCCGCCGCTGGTCTGTTGGTGATGGGTCAGCGGTGGAAGGGACAGAGGGTTGGGACTAGGTTTTCCTGTTTCGGCAGCACAAGAGTGTCGTAGAAAAGCAGAAGGGGGAGGGGGTGAGGGGATGCAGAAGAAAGAACGTACGAGTTCTCCATCTGGCTGGTGCCTGAGGACAAGGCAGTGGCAGCAGCCACGAGGGACAGGAGGCAGATCCGGAGCTTCATGGTTTCGGTTTTAAGCGGAACTGAGACTCTGAGAGCGGTGTTCTGACGTGGGGACAAGAGAAACGATGTATTCTGAAGTGCTGAGATGAGTAGAGCATGGAAGGACGGTTGACAGGTGGGAGAGGGATCCTTTATATGCCTCGTCCTGGTCTCGGAGAGCACAAGACAGCCTCCTGAAGAGCCCGCGTGCCCCCCACGCGTTGCCAGAGTGGTGGTCACATCTCTCTTGCTCCTTGACCAAGCTGCCATCCAAGAGAGGACTCCTAGGCTAGAGCTCGCGAACGGGACCTGCCGCCACCACTCAGCGGGCCGTTGTCCGCGCGCCGCCGAGCTCACGCCCCCGGCGACAAGAGGGCGGCGGCAGTGTCATCTACTACCTGGCGAGTCCATGCCTGAAAATATAGTGCCAGGCGGCGAGTTTCCTCATGAGTCTGGCAAGGATCAGCGGGCGGGCTGCATTTGTCAGACTAGGAAGGCTGGGGCTCTCGGGCTGTTTCGCGTTGTCAGCCTTAATGGACCAGTGAACGCTAAAGTCCTCGGGATGGCCCTTGTGGCAAACGGATTGCAGAGAAAGTCGCGAGGGGCGGATGGGCTTTGTCGCTTATTGGGTCTGCATGGGACTCATAGGCGGCAGGGTTAAGTAGATCAGTAAGCGGAGAAGGCGGGCGAAAGGCGTTCCGGCTTACCTCTTCTCTCCCTCTCTCTCTGTGTGTGTGTCCATATACAGCTTCCGCATGCTCCGGTCGTGGATCAAGTTTAGCCTCTGCTGCGCATCGCGGCCTAAGGCAAGATCCAGAAGCCTGCTCGTGACCGGCCATAAGCGAGAGCGGAGAATATGACACTGTGTCCGCCACCTGAGGAACGTGACAGTTATACTATGGGCAGCTAAGCCACTGATCAATGATGATTAAGGCTGTTGTTCATCGCGTGGGGCAAGCTCCTCAAGAGGCGAAGGCGTGGATTGAGCAGCGTTATGAATAGAAGCAACGCAAATAGCAACAATGCCGTCGTTCCGCGACCTGTGTCCGGAGGCAGGATAGCGCTCTTGAATCGGCTCATCTATCGAGACTTGAATCGCCGGCGTAGTTGCCTGTGCTGGTTTCAAGCCTTTCGGTCCCCATTCATGTTGTGATCCAGAAGACGGTGGAGAGACCGCAAAGGGCATAGGCTTTCTTGTCAAGGCGTAACAATTGGGCAGTTATCGTGGCTCCGTTCATTCGTAATTCTCGCCTGGGTTTTCGGACGAATGCGAAAGAAGGTGACTGGGCCTTCCTATGTTGCCCGTTCAGTGGAAAGCGTACGGGATCGCGAAATTTGTGGATGGTATGTTGTATGGGGTGAGTTGGTCAATGGAGGCGGACTACATCTTGCACTTTCGGACTTTCGGACCACCTGCTCTGTCTGGGCGGTAGCAATGAAGACCGATCTGAAGTAGGCCCTCCGAAGAGCTGCTGTGTGTGCTGCTGTGTGTGCTGAATGCAACGATGATCCCATTTTGTAGAGTAGGATATGCGCTGCGGCGTCACCTCATTCGCGGGTGGAGGCTTACTGTGCGAGAATGAAACCCGGCAAAGTACTTGCCTACCTCATCCCAGTGTTGCAAGCTCCGAGAGGTCTGGTACATGAAGTCGACAGGGAGATTCACCGTGCCTTTCATGTAGGTAGCAGTACGTGTGCGGCACCTGCAATGGCACAGCCCTTTGACTGACTGCACGCCCGCAATTCGACTGTGGTGGGATTCAACAAGATTTGGGCGAGTATCATCAATGATGGCTCTCACTTCGATAAACGCCGGCATGTGGTTCTATTCAGGAACGCGAGTGGTGTACCATTCGGAGAATAAGGTATTGGCTTTGCATCAGAGCAATGAAGCAATGGAATGGAACCGCGGCAGGTCGAAGATATATGGGCTTTGGGTCGGCATGCAACCCTACCGTAGGTACCTAGACTATCGTAACTGGCCTAATCTCGGAAGACAACGGACCGCTGCGACGGATCACAGCCGGCAGCAGCTGCATCACGCCGAGCGCGGCCAGCAGCAAGCCTGCGGCTGGCAACTAAAAAAGGTACGTATGCACTTGTACTTGGAAGACCTCCAGCTGGCCAATAGGCAGAGAGCAGGCACGATTGAGCCGGCGGTACGAAGGTACTTGCCCGCCCGCGCAGCCGCCGCGATTGGCCGACAGCAGTGCAAGGCAGAGCAGTGCAAGGCCGGCCAGGCGGCCACCCAACCTGAAGGCTCCGAAGCTCACTGGAGACCCACCGACCCGATGTTTGCAGCGGCCGGCAAATCAGACGATGGGGAAATCCCTCTTCAACCACGCCATCCATCAAATCAACCACCACTCCATCCCATCACCACCGACGACACCGCACACCGCACCCGCCCCCGACACCCCAATTGACCGCCGCCATGTTCTTGCAACGCACCGCCGTGGCTGCCGCCCGCCGCGCCGCCTTCACCCCCGCCGTCCGCCGCAGCTTTGCCTTCTCCGCCGTCCGCCGTAAGCACCACCGCCCGCCCTCAGGCCCGACCGGCGGCATCGTACGATCCGCCCCCGACCTGCCGCCATGCTGACCAGCCCTCCAGGAGACGTCAAGAATGTCGAGCCTCACTCCAGCATCGGCCAGAAGGCCAAGGCTTTCGCCGGTACGCGCCCCAACGCCCTCAATCGCACCCCGCGACCGAGCCCTCGCCAGAGGCCCCCCCCGTCTGTCCTACGCGCCCAGCCGGGCCGCGCATACGCCGGCATGCTTTGCCGCCGCTGCCGCCCTGCGCTTCCAGCACTCGTCTCGGGCTCGAATGGGCGCGTACGGATACGATGGGGGAGGCTCGAGGACACGAAGCGGCTTGCTTTCCACCCCCGATTGGCAGCACACTGACCTGACATGACCTGGACAGAGATCAAGAGCGAGGACGACCTGGTCGGCACTGGTGCCGCCGCCGGTGAGGTCCCCACCGACCTCGACCAGTCCACTGGTCTGGAGCGTCTCGAGATTCTCGGAAAGATGGAGGGCGTAGACATCTTCGACATGCGCCCCCTCGACTCCTCCCGCAAAGGTACGCGTCTCCGCCGTTCCCGTGCTCCATGCCCGCTAGACACATCTGACCATGGCATGCACAGGCACCATTGACAACCCCATCATGGTCAAGTCTGCTGGTGACGAGCAGTACGCCGGCTGCACCGGCTCTCCTGCCGACTCTCACGTCGTTACTTGGCTCGGTGTACGTTGATATTCTGCCTCTTGTTGTTGGCCGCTCGTCGGCTGCTCACCCACCTCCCTGCCGTTCAGATGGACCTTCCCCGGGTCAACCTCCAGACAGGCTCCTCAAGTCTGCAAGGTCTTGCTGCTTCCAATGGCGGCTACTCGATTGGCAGCGTGGAGGGAGTGTGGGTCTGCTAATCGCTCATTGTACCGTGTGACTAACCTTGATCGATCCAGATGTCTCGCGAGCGCCCCATGGAGCGTTGCCCCGAGTGCGGCAGCGTCTACAAGATGGAGTACGTTGGTCCCCAGGACGACGGCCACGGCCACCACGACCACCACGGCTACGAGGAGCCCAAGACCTTTGCCGATTACGTCAAGCCCCAATACTGGTAGATGCGCAGCGGCAAGCATCTACAAGTAAACAACACCGAGGAGGCGGAGGGGTGGTGATCAGGGAAACGGCCCTGGTCGTGCAGCGGCCGATGAGGAGCGAGCGATGATTCTGAGTCAAGGGTAGACTTGTACATTGACGGACGAGTGCTGTATAGAAATTTCATTGGGTTCCCGACAAAAAAGAAAGTCAAAATCAGAAACTCGTTTAATTCCGCCCAGCGCTGCGCCGCACAACCCCAACGGCGCATATGACACATGCGGCACGTTGCCGTCCGCGGCCTGCCTACCCACCGCCTGCCTGCCGTCGAGCCCGTGAACCCTGGCATGGGGGGTTGCAAACGCGGATAGCCGTATCTTCTATAGGCAGATCTGTAAAGGCAGGGAATGGAGAGAAGGGGAGCTTGATCTAGCATGACGCATGAAGGTCAGCAGCTGATGCAGATCCAGGGCATAGCTGGACCTATCAGAGCCGGATCTGCCAATCATTCATGCACACCCGGATTTTAGTATGCGCAAATGTGAGTAGCCGAGCCTCAGACCGCAGCACCCACACAGCGATCGATGATGAGGGGTTGGGTGGCCCATTCCCACCCTACATACATGTATGTGACGACTGCTGGCCCGGAGAGGGAAAGAAAAAAAAGTATCGCCATGTCCTACTTACGAGTAGACAAGACCTTGACACAGACAGCGGCGCGGAGTATACCGCGGTTCCGTCTGACGGCCCATGCATCCAGCCGCTCAGATGTAATGGAAGGGGAGGTCAACTGTGGCGCATGCGCGCGCGCGCTTGCGTCTGCCCTCGCCGGTTCTCTATTCGTGCTGGGGCCTGTTATTTGTATAGCGCCCAACCAACCACGACGGCGCGCCGTGACGCTATGCCCATCGAGACGCGCACGTGTGTCGAGCGCCGAACCAACAAGACCAGCCCAAGTGGCGCGCCGTGGAGTCTCGCGGCCCAGGCCTACGGGTAGGTAAAAGTAACTGTACTCGTACACAGACAGTGAGGATGTTATGTTGAGACCGGATGCACAAGCTGCGGCCCGCGAGCACATGTGCAGAAGTTCCCGATGGTGCGCGCGAGTGACGATACATCATCACTCAGCCAGGTACGGATATACTGTCGTCCGGGACGAATGCGACGGTATACTCGTGGCCCTGGGCGTTGTCTCTGTTCGCCTCGCGCCCCTTTTGTTGTTTTCTCCCTGTGCCCCCCCTCGGCTATTGTTCAAACCCCCTCGAAGAAGAGATGACCCGTCGTCGGGCGCCTGTCCTCCTCTCCCTCGCTCCCTTGCTTGACCTGTCGCACCTCTTATTACGAGTTACCCCCGGGACGGGCAACCAACAAAGGCGCCACAGCCCTGCGCCGCCAGGGAGACGCGGCCGCCGCGACCCCGAGGCGGCGCGACCGACAGGCCCGAGGTGGTACTATACTCGGGTAATATAACAGCCAAGCAATAGATGTGCCGTCAGCCCACACTCCCCTCCCCCCTCGCCCTGCGCCGCCTCGAGGTTTTCATTCTCATCCGATTCTACGTCGCCCTGGACAGACCATAGACCGCGACCAAAAAAAAACAATCCACCCTCTCACATTGCAAACCTGGGCTGGATCCTCTGTCTGGAGTGTTCTGTGTCCCAAAGCCAAGGCAGGCCACACAGCATCTCTATCCGCCCGGGAAGGGGGGGGGTGGGGTGGCGCGCAGATGGGGGGAGGCGCACCCGTGGCACGTGAGCAGTACTTTTTGTAAGAGGGCCCAGGCCGGCCCGTCGCAGAGACACCGATCCAAGGGTGTGTATATGTGTGTGTGTGTGTGTGTGTGTGTGTGTGTGTGTGTGCGCGCATGGGCGTGGGTGATTCGTATATATGATAATATGATATAACACCCGACCCACTACACTGCGCGCGCACGCACATTGACGGTCACACGGATAGCCGAAGCTGGCGACGCGCGAGTTCCAACCGTTTCAATCACAGGCGGAGATGGCATCCCGGCCGCCCGGTAGGCCGCCCGGGACCTTTGTTTTTCTTCTTCTTCTTCTTCTTCTTCGTCTTCTTTTTCTCTCCCAAGTTCCCCCAGTCCGCGCGTCGCATGCGTGTTCCAAGCACTCCGCAGCCAGCAGCGGGTAGACGACCCTGAAGGCCCAGAACGGCTATTCGTAGGGTAGTGTCAGGCCCGGGGTACTCGTGCCGTGCGTATGAGTTAGGTAGAGAGTAGAGAGAAACAAGATCGATCGGGCTACCGCGGGGGGCGGCAGGGGTCTCGAGTGTGTGTGCGTGTGGGCGCCCTCGTCAACTCTTACTGGCTCTTCCCCGTCTCTTTTTCCGTTTTTTCTTCTTCTTTTCTTGGCTCATTCTGCGGCTCATCGCTCGTCGGATGGCATTCGCATACCGGTCCTTCCACTTTCCTCTTCTTCTTCTTCTTCTCCTGCCTGCCTGCCTGCCCTGTGACAATGTGAAGGGCATCAGCCTCAAATTCACGCCCCTTCTCCCTCTCGTCAAGGCACCCAACAGGAATCGCATATCCCGTGAACACTCCATCTTAAAAGGCACAAGTATAGCAACAGCAGTGGCAGATGTGACCAGCACGGTGCCTCGACTGGACAGGGGTCGAACTCTCGTTGGAAGAGCGGCGGTGGGTTATTTCGTGATCCGTGAGCCTCTACTTCCACCGGCTCGCACCGAGAAGATTCCCCGTTGGGCCCTTCAATGCGACGCTGGCTGTGCTACGCTGCCGGGGTTTCCTCTTGCCAATGAATGTTTCATGCTCCTTCTCGCGGAACCCTCCGGGGGGAGAGGGGGGAAGGCCCCGCAACGCATCTGCCAGCACGAAGCGTGTCAGCGTATAGGGATGGTTAGATGCCGCGAGTGACTGTTTGCTCGTACGCGTATGCGTAGAGGTGAGACGGACGGTCTGGTTTGATGATCGGGATTTGCCTGTTGGTTTCGTTTCCCTGCACCTCGGGGACCTCTTCTGGCCTCCCCCCCCCTCTCGCGCCCCGGTGCAGCGCCTCAATTCATTGACGGAGAGGACCGCCGATCAATAATAGAAGCCGGTTCTTTCGCGGTGCATACACACCCATTCGCGCCCCTTTCCCTTCTGGCGTCGGCCTTGTCTTCTCCCCTCTCCTCGGCGATGATGGGGATGAGCCGATCCACACACGTATACCGCAGCTCGCCGACCATGAAGGCCAAAGACCGCTGGGAAAGGTCAGACGAAGGAGGGTTCAGGTCGCAGAGCTAGTTGTTCGGCATGCTGCTGTAATGACCTCCATCGTCAAGTTTTCTTGCTCGAGGCCCTCACCCGGCCGCTCTGTGGGGCAAAGGCGCACAGCTTCCAGCGTGTGTGCTCTCGCGCCTGCGCCTGTGACTGGTGACTGTGACGTCGAACGGCACGATACATACCTACATACCTACATACCTACATACATGGGCGGACAGAGATGTGGACAGGCGGGAAGGGCGCGGCGTTCTCTCGGGGTCTGGCCCAGCACACACGGAGAGACCAATGACGGCGGAAGTACCCCTTGCAAAGAAGGAAACCTGTCGTTACTATTTGCGTGACCTCATGAAACACGTCAGCCAGGAGAGCCGCCTGCCCTACGAGTATAAACCCCCCCGGCAACCCGGAGTATACTCGTAGCATAGCATAGCACAGGGCAACCAACCCGTGCGCGGCGCGACAGGTGATAAGCCCACAACCGGGGAGGTGGCGGGTCGGGCACCACTTGTGTGATTGAAGACCTGTGACGACGGCAATAGCCACCGAATACTACGAAGCGGTTCCACAGGGGCGGGATGGGGAGGGAAGAGAGGGTGGTATACGAGTATCCGTATCGAGCTACTACAAGCTCCACGAGTACATGCGGCGCCAGCTTCGACGACTACTCGTGCCTGTACCATCATGCTATACGGAGAGCTCCCGGGGACTTGGGACGATCAGGTGGGGGGGAGCATTGGACCACTCGGCGAGGTGTTGGTCGGATACCTGCCATCCATCATCCCAGGCTCACCCCTCCCCGGTAGGCCGGGCATCTCGGCGACCATGATAGAGAGAGGAAGAGGGAAAGAGAGAGAGAGAGAGAGAGAGAGAAGGGGAGTGGGAAAGGGCCCACCTCTTTTCCCCGATTCGCCGAGCTCCACGGTCGCGGGCGTCGCCGAGCCGGGGAATGGAAGATGCCGACGACGACAGATCGTTGCAAAACCCGCGCTCGCAAACACCCGGTCCCTGTGCGGAGCAGGTCAGGGCCGCCGACTGCGAGCTCCCCGTGCACATACGTGTTGTTCGGTGATTACAGGGGGGCGGGGGCCGGGCGGACTGCCGAGAGGTGAGGGAAGAGAGATGGCCACATAACAACACAAAGCAGCACCAACAAGCCTCACCTCACCTCACCTCACCTCACCTCCAACGGGCGGTTCGGACGGAGGCTGCCGGCGCGCTCCGTGACACGCCCTTCCCCCCTTCGCCCCGATTGCTGAGAAGAGCGGGCGAGGCGAGAGAGCCCGGCCGAAGGGGCAGGGAGAAGGGGGCTCCCACTCATCTTCCCCGACCCTCCCTTCTCGTATACCAAGTAATTCCGAGTATAGGCCAGAGGGGGGGAAGCACGGATATTCGGCGACGTACGCGTAGGACATCTGCTTACTCGCTAGCCGGACAAAAGGTACCCGCCCACCACCTGGCGGTAATGTGGAATACGACCAGGTAATAAAGGCAACGAGGTATGCACAGTACCTAAGGCACCGGACGGATAGGTCAATTCAGGTGATTGCATTTGCGTGCACTGGTTGCTTGGGCCATGTACCTAAACGTCCGACGAAAATACCAATGCGTCTTCCACGTCGACGAGTGCAATTTGGAGCAGAGGGTCGTCGGGGCGCATGGATGACGCAGTGGACGGCCTCTTCCTGAACGGAGTCGCTACCTAACCTACCTACCTAAGCCCATTTCCAATTGCGCTCCTCTCTACCTCGCTGCCGTCCCTGCTGCTTCGGATTCGTACTCGGCGATCTACACGTACATCTCGGTAGATACCCTATGTGCCTATTAGCACGCTTAGGTACTCCTCGTACGAGTATGTGCGCGCGGCCGGCGCGTGGGTGGGTGCCCACCGGGAACGGACACGAGTTATCATCCCCCCCGTACCGTACGAGTACGCGCATTGGCCAGGGGCGTATACTCGTAAGCCCTGCCATGCCCTGAATGCGTGATTGGGTGGCTGTGAGGTTTGATCGCACTCCTCTTTTTTTTTTAGCCTTTTTCTTTTTCTCTTTACACTTCTTTCTTCTGTTCTTCCTACGAGCAGTCTCTTGCGAGTATTCGCCGCCTTCCTCGTCTCTCCTGGGGGAGGGCATCCGGGAAAGAAGGTTTGGAATCTGCTGCCTCCTGTGCTCGCTTGCCAGAGTCCTCAACTCTGGCTACAATGCACTGGGGTCCTTTTGTGGTCAGTGCCGGTGTGTGATTTTGCGAGCTCCAAGAACCGCCGGCTTGCCTAATATTTCCGCAACGGGAATCTTCTAGAGGGGGGGGGGGCGGGGCGGGTCGTCGGGGCTCGCGAGGGTTTGGAATTTTGCATGGCAGTCGGCCGAGAAGCATTATTACCCTATTTAGGCGAAGGTGCGAATTGATGGAGGAGGCAGGCTTACGAGTAGAGTAGATGCAATCCTCCCGTATAGGGCAAACGGGTCTGCCGATTCCACCGTATGTGAATGCATCATGCGTCTCCAGTGGCCAATCGATCCAGCCATTGGCGACGGAACGGTGCAGCATCGAGACAGACGGTGGCCGTTTCTCATGGTGCCGTATCGTATGGGCACCGCGTCAATTACGGCACTACCCTACCTCGTTTCGGCTGGTCGAGGTGAGTATACTCGTACGGCTGCCTCCGCAATGGGCAAAAGCCGCAACCGGTTTGTATCTGGGGCACGGAGCAGGGAAGGATGGGCGATGAACGATCAAATACTCGGCAGATGGGAGGTACCGACAGAGGAGGGGGTGGCGATACCAGACTTTCCCGGGGGGGGGGGGGGGGGGGGCGTGTGAGTCAGGATTCTCGCTACAGCACCCTGCGTGCGTGGGCCCTTGCTTTGGGAAAAGGTTCCCAAGGGTTTGTCGAGTATTCGCGAGCAGGTAGGTTCGGAACTCTCCCTCGTCGGCCTGGGCTCCGTAATAATTGATTCCGCCCGGACCTTGCCCTCGCCGCCCGGCAGCCCAGCCCATCCAGCTGTCCAGCCCATCCAGCTCTTCAGCCCATCCAGCTCTTCTTCAGCCCAGTGCATACATAGTATACTCGCATGCTCGACTTGGAATTGTCCGAGGTGTGGCGACATTGACCCCTTCCTCTCACTCAAAGTGCACGTACCCATCTCTCGCGCCTGGTCAGCCACCAGAAGCAGGATCCTCACCAATGGAGGCAGCCGCCGCCCCCCCAGGCGAGCGACGCAACGCCGACTACTGGTTGTGCGTACTCGTACGAGTATACTCGTACCGCAGAAATGGAATCTTGACCCGCGTCCGCATTACGGAGCTAGCACGTGCTCCGCTGGTATACGGCACGTCTCCGTCATGATTATACATGCACCAGTCCGACATAGTCCAGGATCGGAAGGTAGGTGCGAGGCCCATACGGAGCTTCCATGGCTACACCCTACATAAGGTATCTTAAGTACCCGTACCCGACTACCACCAGACGGGATGCGTTTAGGTACGTACCTCGAGCTAGATACCCTTCCCTCCACCCATACCGTACCGCACCTCCCACCACTGCAGCCAGCGCGGAACTCGTCCCGTTGGCCCTCCACCATCCAAGATGGCAGTATTCCAGATTTCAGATTCCGTCAGTGGAGACGGCCGAGGGCGCCAACAAAGTCAGATAGCAGACACGGGCTACATTTCCCTCTCCTCGACTGTAGCCCCGTCCACCACTGCCCGTACCTAAAGTGCCTCTTCGCGTGCACGATGATTAGGTGCGAGAACCAACCTATCCTCCTAAGGCACGCGTACGAGTAGCTGCTCATGCACACCGCTGAGCAATCGACGCCAATGCCTACCTATCTAGGTACCTACGGGTGCGATATCACGTTTGTGTGTGCGAGAGGTATCTTGGGTACGGGATCATCCAACGCCCTCCGCCGTCTGCCCGCGGCCGTAAGTCGCTCTCCACCCCTGCAGCCCCCCCCCGGCGGCCCTATTCGGCCCTGTCCCCTGGCCACCCGGGCTTGACAGGGCCGCTCGGTCAAGCTGCAAATACACGTCTTGGCGGATGATGAGTGATGAGGATGATGTGAGAGCGATCAGCATGGATGCGGGCGGCGGACATAAGAGTGGTAGGCAGCCAGAATAATAAAACCATGGTCGCCCGCCAATGGATACTCGTAAGGACCTCACATGCATCGGGGCCGACTCGTCTCGTCTCGTCTCGTCTCGTCTCGCCTCGCCTCGCCTTGCCCTCGCCTTACTCTTGGCCCTCTGACGAGAGCGGCCAGACGGAGTGCGAGTGCGTTGCGTTTCCCGCTCACTCACAGTTGGAGCCTTCCAGCCACAAGACAGAGATGCAAGGGCCGAATTTGGGTAATATACTGATGAAGCAAAGAAAGAAACCTCCCCTCTGACCCCCACTTGCGCGACCGACAAATCATGACGGCCTCGCACGAGCCTCGCACGAGCACACGACGGAACGAGTAATGGTTTCTCCGTAGCGGTATGCTTTCCCAATGCGTCCATCGCCCCCCCAAGAAGCGGGCGCCGGCCGCCGCCGCCGCTCACTCGCTCGGCACATCGCCTGCCTAGCAGTACTGTCGCTCCCCCACCCAGCCTTCCAGTGACGTCTCCGGGCCGCGAGTTCATACCTGATATCATGGGCAGATAAGTAAGTGGTTAGCTGGTAGTACCTTAGATAAGGTCAGTCGCCGCGAGAAGGTATACGATAGACAGGTGCGAAGCTGAGTGGGCATCTCGGGGTTCTCCAGGCGTGTCCGCCCGTGTCTCCTCAAGCCCGAGTCTCTCGAACAGGGTCGTGGTCTTCGCCAAGGGAGGGAGGGAGCTAAGTTAGTGGGGAGGATAGCCTTCTGCGCTCTGCGACCGTCGGCCGGGCTGTCGGCTTCTGCGTCTTTCGCTATATAAGCCGTGACAAATACAAGACGGGAGAGGGAAGCAGGGAGGGTGGCCGATTGACAGATACGACAAATACTCGTGCGTGCGACAGATTGCAAGCCCGCATGGGAGGAGAACACAATACACCGTCCCAAGCAGATACCATATCTATCCGTATCCAAACTCCGTAAACCGTGAGTTTTTTCCTATTGTTTTTTCCCTTTCTTTCGTGTCGGTCGGTACGTGCGTTAGGGAATAGACTTGTTCTTCTATGGGTCTCGCGTTTTACATCCCTGTCGCCAACAGTCAGATGACCCCCTGCTCCGACATAGTCTAAAGAGTCAGAAATAGGACTGGCATGGGGGGGGAGGGAGAGGAGGTGTCCCATATAATCGTTATACCCGTGAGATGTGTGCCCCCCTCCCACGCAGGCAGGCACCCGTGTCACTTTGTACGAGTATAGCCCGGCCACGGTACGAGTACCCTGCTACCGGCCGGGGTCGACTCCAGATCGCATCTGGGCAGCCCATCACAGACAGACGCCAAGGGGGACTGTGCACGCGCGTACCTACACGTACACTCGTAGGTAGCGAGCGACATGCCCAGGCGTGCCGGGCCCCGGGCAGGGGGTTGGTTTACGAGTATACACTCCGATTGAGAAGAGGGTAAGACTCCGCGATGCACACACAATAGTGTTGCCTTGCAGGCGGTCAGGGGTCCTGTCAGGTCTTCCAGCTGGCCCTGGATGCTGTTCGCCCGAGACACGCCCATGTACGAGTACTCGTGGTTAGGTAGGTACGCGCTTCTTCCAGGTACCTAATGGAATACTCGTAGGGATGCTTCCGCGCGTATCCAGAGCACGTGTACATGATAAGGCGTACGAGTACCTGAGGTACATGCTTCACTCTACCTATCGAACAATCTGGTTCCCCCAAGGGTCCTCTTCCTCGAACCCGCCCCCCCCCCCTGGGGACCTGTCAGATGTTGTCGCCTCCTCCTCAGACACCCGGGTGCTATTTTCGATTCTTGGTCTCTGCAAGTGCATAAGGCAACCAGGGCCACTCGCCGATGCATCACAAAAGAGTTCTTGCCTGGAGACGACCAAGGCACCGTCGTCTGCTGAGACCGCGGCCTTCGGGGCCCCAGGTTGGTGGTGGTAGTGGTGGTGGTGGTGGTGGTGGTGTGGGCTTACCTGAGTTGAAAAGGGCAATGAATGTCGAGCTCTTGATGGTAGGTTGGTAACAACAACACCCGAGTGTGTACCAGGTAGCGTCGGCGTGTGATGGGTGTGGTCAAGAGCTTCCTTTGCTGAATGAGTCGGCCGAGGAGTGAGTTGCATTCCACGTAAGGGAGCTGCGCTCGCATTCTCTTCGGCTACTAGGCGATCAGGCTCTTATGTGACTGCTTGGTTCTTTTTTGTTGCCTTTTTTCATCGATTCGCCCCTGCAACAGAGTAAAGACGGGTTCGCCCCGAAAATGCAATATTGCCCACCTGCTGCGTTGGGCATCTGCCGCAGAAACAAAACGAAACCCCGCCCTTGGCTCGGTCACTCTTACAGTTATTTCCGTCCTTCGCGCGCTGATACGTGTACTAAGCTTCGGTTGACCGAAGCGGCGCACACGTCAGACGATACTCGATGATAAGTAAGCAGGCGAAGGCGAAGGCGAAGGGTGGGAGGTGGGGGGGGGGTTTGGTGGGCTTTTGCTCCATGGAGCTGCCTGTTTTCTCCTCCTTCACGGCGTTTTGCGGCTGGGCAAAAGAAAGACCTTCCTCCGCCTGCTGCTGCTGCTGCTGCTGCACGAATATTGCACGTTACATAACCTGCTCTCTGCTCCTATGCCCGCCCGGTCTCTGCCTGTAAGCCCGTAAGTTACCTCTCACACATGTTGGTTATGGTAGGTCTGGCTTGGCAAGGGGCCTGTTCTGCCTGTATGCCCGTTCGCCTTCCTGTCTCGCCAGGGGGGCGGGTCCTCCGTCAGACGTTACGCCCGTAACTCTCTCTCTCTCACACACACACACACACACATACTCGTATTTGAACAAGTCCACACATGATAGACTCGTAGATGCCTATACACCGCAAGCCGGATATAGGAAGCCAAGTACGGCACCTGCATGCACAGCCGTTTTCGTGCTGCCTAGAGGTAATGTGGGCGAGCCAAGGCAAGGCACCAGGCTCGCGAGGGGGAGTGGGGGGTTATCGGGGGAGGGCAACGCCTGAAGAACACCAGGGCTGTACTCATACCGCCGCCCGTGGCACGTTTGGGATCAAACGGGGGAAGGCGACAGCCAGAATGTGCTCCTGGGACAGGCGTCTACGACGAGCGACGACACTCGCCGAGACCATAACACCGTGAGCTAAGGTAGGCAGATAGATGCGCGTGTGTGGTGAAGTATCGAGGTGTTCCGAGTATAAGTGGTACCTTACGGAACAACAGCGACCCCGAATTGCGAGGAAAGCCAACCTCTATTACGTGCTGCTGGGCACTCATACCAGGTCGGTACTTACCCACCTACATAGGTAAGGTGGGTAAGGCACTGGATGCTAGTCATCCCGCCATGTCCAAGCAAAGTACCTGCCTCAACACAAGGGGTAGGTAAGCAATGGATGTGGCAAGAGAGCGTCTGCCGCCCGCACTCATCATACGACTCGACACAGTCGAGACCTACCACCAGATGCAGCGCCCCATGCTTCTCGAATCGAGAGGCATGGCGCGCGCCCGCACATGCACACGCACACGCTGAGGGCAGTCGCATTGGCTCATTGTTGAGTGATCGCCCTATGCGGTCACCTACCTAGGCGCCCAGTTGGATGACTGAGGAGATCGGGGTGGCTGACTGATGGATGGCGCTCCCTCTTATCCTCCGGGGGATACATAGTCCCAGCAGACAACGAGGAGTCGAACACGGCAGTGGAGGGTCCGCAGGCGAACGGGCAGTAACCCAAATCGTGCCTCTCTGGCCCGTCGCCCGCCCTTCGCCGTGAAGAGGTGGCTAGTCGTCGTACCTGAGGCGCTTGGGAGGGTGGCTTACCCAGAACGGCGGCCTGGTCGGCGGCCTGGTTTTTGTCATCCTACTAAAGTGCCGGCTGCTGATTTGTAGTGATGGGGCCAATCCATTAGGAAAACAAAAAAAAAAGGCCCAAAAGACAAAGAATACCTACCCTCATCCTTCGGCCTCTGACGGGCAAGGAAGGTCCTCTCTCCCTCTCTTTTTCTCAAACCACGCATTTTCCCCTCTGCCGGCGACCAATCTGGCGACCAATCTGGCTGGAGGCGACAGCCCGAGATGGAGACTGTGGGTCGCGCCCTTGCTCATGTCCTAGTCCTCTCTTACTCGTACTCTAAATGAAGAGAGGTAGAGAGGAAGGGGGTCGGCGACCTCCTATGGTCGGGGCCAGCCAAAAGCCGTCAGTTAACCTCCTTGCCGAGCCGCTCCGGCTTGCTGTATGGCAGCGTCCTATCTCGCAGTAGTAGCACTCGCAGCAGGGTCAGTGGCGACCGCTGCAGCATGAGCACTACTGATGAATATGGAAAGCCCTGATTCCATGCATCTATACATGGATGCCGCAGCAGGTCGGCGACAGACAGATGGACAGATCCATAATCGCAGGACAGCCTCCCTGCCTGCCCTACGAGTACAGGCACCCGTACGGCCAAGGACCAGGCCATTACCTTGCCTCGGGCACTCACAGCAATCTTGCCGTGTCTCAGGCCGGCCGGCCAGCCACCACCACCACTCGTCGCATACGGAGGGCGAGTGGCCATATTGGCACCAGCCAGGATCGGGCCATGGACGTACCAGGAGAAACGTGCCCACGAGCGCGTCGTACGTACGGGCAGGCCGGTGGTACGAGTATACCGTCGGCCATAACCAGGCACACAGGGCTAGAAGCCAAAGCGGCATGTATACCCTCTGGGTGGCAAGGGGCCCACCCGCGAATGACATAAACAGGGCTTATTCCTCAGCGCGGCCGTCTGGGTGGGTGTCGGTCGTCGTGCGGCGCCGTCGCCTAATAATACCTCGAGTAGGCATATGTGTACGAGTATCCGGAGCCCTAGGGTGGAAAGTACCTACCTGCGCTCCCCGCTGGAGCTATCCAGATCCATATTCATCTTGCGCCCTCTGGGCTGGATGGCGACACGCCCCCCCTGGAACTGGAACTTCGTAGCTGACCCACCAGGCACTCCCCCCCTCTCCACATGGTTGGAAGGAGAAAGCGACACCCCTCCCCTTGTGCGGCGGCGGCGCAGGGCCTAGTAAAGTACCCGTCAAGTTACTCAAAAGGGAGATGCAACTTTATTACTGAGGGAGCAAGGGGGGGGGGGCGCCCGATTAGTGGCCCTCTGGCAAAATAGTGCTGCCTATCCTCTTGGTAATTATATCCGCTGGGACCTATTGGTCTCGCTCTCCGTATCCAGTAGTGTCCTGGCCGTCCGCGCCACATGGAATACGGCATCCGCTGTTGGCTCTGCAGGGGTGGGACTCGACTCATACCAGTAACCTTGGGAAGAGGCCGATGTACTAGGAAGGCGGCTATCGTGCTCTGGCCTGCCTGCTCGTCTGTCAGTCAGTCTCTCGCTCTCCCGCTCTTGTTATTAGAAGCCAATACTCCCCGCTGCTCCTATGCCCCCCCCTTGGCCTACTTGATCCCCTCTCTCCTCTTCTACTCTTCCACATTGATATACCATCCCATCCCACCCATTCACACCCGCCTCGGCCCTTGTTTACTTGAACAACATCACCAACACCAGCAGCAGCAGCAGCAACACACAGCCGTGCCACCTTCTCCACCAACGTGCTACAGAGCGTAATAGACGGACGACTTGTCGAGGCCCGCGCCGGTGCATCCACTCTCACAGGGAGCAGCAAACAGCTATACCTTGTGTGACGTGCTCTCTCCCATTGTTCAACAACCACAATACCACCACCACCACCACCACCACGACGATAGCAAGGCACGACCAACGACGGCAGCCCAGTGACGGAAAGCGAGGGAGACGTGTGTCGAGAGGCCTCGCCTTTGGGCCCCCCCCAAACCACCCAACTCAGCCAGCAGCCAGCAGCAGCAGTAGCCATGAGAATCCCCAGCATCGAGGACCGCCCGCTCAGCCGGCACACATTCATCACAGGTAGGTTTCCGGTCCGTCCTGCATCTTCTGCATCGTGGCTCTTCGTACTGTAATTGTCCGCCCCCACCGTTCCCGGCCGCGCCTGCCCGCCGTCCCCCGTGGCAGGAAGCAAGCAAGCCCGGGCGCGCCTGCCTGCCCAGGGTCACACCTCAGGTCAGGTCCCCAGTCCCGTCAGACGGGTGGTGTCGCGTATATACAAGGAGGTATACATGGCCGGCCGCTGTATAGTGCACCGGGCAGAGCGTACCTCGAGCGTCATCTCCACCCCTCCGTCTCCACCCACCCGGGCGCTCAGGTCCAGTCCGTCCAGTGCTATCCATCATCCATTTTCTCAAAGTAACTCTCAGACCAAAAGCCTTTTTTTGATTTGAATAATTCCATTTCTGTTTCGCCTCGCGCCGCCGGGGCTCGCACTCGCTCTGCCTGGTACTATACCACCTACCTCCTTACCTTCTCGGCCTATAATTCCCTCCCCCTTCAATTTTCTCCCTCCTCCTCCCGATCTACCCAATCTACTCATCTGCCTCACTTGAATCCAGACCTGGTCGTCTTTTTTGCTCTCCACCTCTTCACATCAATCCCCCCCCCCCCCCCCCTCAATCTTACCTTCGCCCAGCTGCCTCCCCTTCAATCCCCAACGCGTGACCCGCCAGCGCCGGGCCTGCAGGCTCCCACTCCTCCCACCCCCCCCTTTGTCTACTATGCCGCTGCCGACGCTGCCCGCCCCCGAGTCCGAGTAATTCCCACACAAAAAAAGTCCCACCCACTAAACGCGCGTCTCTTGCCCCCAATCTAGGCGACCCGCCCCCCAAGAGAACAAAGATCGATATCCTGTCTCTCACCACCAGCAAGCCCGACGCGGACCGCCTCGAGAGGCGCGAGGTCCTCGACCGGCACAACCACCACGACTGGCGGCCCGCGGCGACGACATCGTCCACCGCCACCACCGTCACCATGGACGCCAGCAGCTACTGGCAGAACAACGCCGTCATGCGTGAGCGCGAGGACCAGAAGCTGTGGTCCGACTACAACGCGCGCTCCCAGGCCCTGCGCACCCGCCTCGTCGAGCTGTACGACCGCCGCTCCCAGCTGCAGAACGAGCTGCAGGGCATCGGCATCAGCATCGCCTACCAGGAGAAGGAGCAGGAGCGCATCAACCGCGAGTACCACATGAACCACACCGACCTCATGCGCCGCCGCTCCGAGGAGGACCAGCGCAGCGCCGAATACTACCGCCGCGCCCGCGACGCCGAGCTGTCCAGCCGCGAGAGCAGCGTCCAGCCCCTGCCCTCCATCAAGGCCGAGATGCCCGCCCAGGGCTCCGCCGGCTTCACCAGCATCAACAGCAGCGCCGCCGGGCTCAAGCGCCGCCACCCCGGCGCCGGCCGCGACGACGACGACGAGCCCACCCCATGGACCCGGGCAACCTGCTCAGCAGCGTCTACCACAACCCCGTCGACGAGAACGAGCGTGACGGCGGCGCACACCGCACCAAGCTGGCCCCGATCCACAGCAACAGCAGCGCCACCGCCGACTACGACGAGGAGTACACGACCATCCGCGGCAAGAAGGGCGGCGAGCGCGTACTCAAGCCCAAGCAGCGCCACAGCCTGCCCACCTTCCAGACCGTTGCGCGGTCGCCCGGCCAGTCCGGTAAGCTCTCTTCCCTCCGTTCTATACCGTTTGCCTCCGTTTTGCCACCCTCCGTTTCCCCCTATATTTCAATCGGCCTTTCCGTTTCCGTACCCACCAGTTTAGGGCATAGTCTATGGCACGCACTCCGTTTCCTAGGCACCCTCCTCCCCTTGCCTCTTGATCCCCACTGTCGCCCTCAGCCCCGGGCAGGGTAGTCGACACAGCGATCCATGGCGCCGCATCGTAAATCACCAGAACGCTCAGGCTAACTTCGGGAACCACAGCCACAGAAGTACCCCCCTCTACGGATGGCAAGGCACGGTCTCCTGCGTCTCGCAAGTCGCTGCCCAGCGGCAAGGCTGCCAAGGAGGAAGCGGCCGAGGTCAACGACGGCAAGGAGATCTGCGCGGAGAACCTGTACATCCTGCGCGATGACAAAGGCACCTACACGTCGCCGCCCATGTACGCGGGCGTCCCGTCTGAGCGTATTGACAAGGACCACGAGTACTGGGACCCCGAGTGGCAGCCCCTGGAGGAGGTCATCCAGCCGCAGCTAGACAAGTGGAGAGAGAAGCTGGACCAGCTGCGCCGCACCCCTGATGCCGTTCGCCACACCGTCTTCCTCGCCAACCGCCAGGTCAACCGCGGCCAGGCCGTCATCGACTTCCTCAAGGAGGAGAAGGCCTTCCACCCCTACCAGTTCGTCGGCAAGGAGATGATGTCCAAGTTCTACAAGACCTTCATCAACTACGACACCATGTTCCGCCTCGTCAACGTGCACCAGGAGCTTAAGAAATTCGACCTCGACATCACCCCGCTCGACTGGCTGCGCCAGCGCATGCACGAGATTGCCGTCGCCCAGGGCGACAAGTTCAGCCTGAGCAAGACGACCCACGACCTCTACCACGACGCCAAGCTCAAGGCCCTGCGCGAGAAGCACGGTTTCGGCAACATTGGCCGCCCCTCCGGCTACAAGCTGGGCGAGCGCGACCCCACGAGGGCCAAGAAGGGCAAGAAGGATGGCTCTGCCGCGGGCTCGGCCCGGAAGAGGGGCCGCCGCCCCAGCCAGGCCGACTCGGACAGCATGTCGGTTGTCTCGTCCGCGGAGACGCCGCAGCTGTACCAGCAGCCGTCGCCCGAGGCGTTTGAGCCCCTGGCGACGCCCCGTATGCAGAAGCGCCAGCGCGTCGAGACGCTGGCGGCCCCTCCGGCGCCCGAGGAGGAGGACGACCTCGAGTACGACGGCTACACGTCGACCGACTCGTTCTCGGCGGGCCGGATCATGCACCTGGATTGGCGGGTGCTGCAGGTCAAGACTAAGGATCTGACTACTAGTCCCGAGGTCACTCAGTACTGGACCTGGAAGCAAGACGAAGACACTTTTGAGCACCAGGTGCTCCGCGACGTGCACCCCAAGGTCACCTGGGGCTACTACCAGAAGCCCATCGACTTCAACCTCAAGATCCACGATATTCTGGAGCTGCACTACGCCAGCGACAACACCAAGGTGCACGCCATTGTCAAGGACGAGACGCGCGGCAACGTGCTGGTCCAGTTCAAGCGCGAGCGCACCAAGAGGCGGTTCCTGACCTTTGCCAAGAAGAAGCAGGTGACCCTCGTCAAGGTGACCAGCGCCCAAATCGAGACGGCCTGGAACAACATGAAGTCGGAGACGCTGGCGGATGGCGAGTCGGACCACTAAGACGCCCGTCGCCCCCCCTCTCAAGCCAGCCACACACAGCCCCCGCCCGAGTCGACCCTCTTCTCTTCCTCTTCCATCGCGCCCGCCTTTTCGAGATACCCTATTTACACCAACCCGTTTGATCCTGGCTTCCCCGACTCGGCCCAAACCATACTGAAGCCGTCCTTTTTTCTTTTGCTCGTTGTCCCGGCATCTGTCTATACCCTTTTGTGATGATGGTTTATTTGCTTGCACGGGGATGGCATGCCCATGACGGATCAGGCTTGATCTGTTTCTTCTTTTTTTTTGCTATGGTCATTTTGCCTCTCTCAAGGCGGCGTTTTTGTGTGCAACACTGCATGGCACGGTCGGCGTTTTTGTCAGGAGTCCAATGTCTGTCTTGATCAGGCCCAGCAATCAGTTGATCACTCGTGAGGTGATGGGAATCATAAACTGGAGTTAATACACGTTTTCCGCAAGGAACATTTCCCACCCCCGCAAAACCGTTTCCGCCTTGTCCAATCTGTCTAAGCGTACGAGTACTCGTACGGGTGTCTGTCTGGCGTGCCTGTCTGTGTGTCTGGTCGGTTTCGTGTCTCGGTCTTGAACTGGCCTAGTGTCCCGACAGGAATATGGAACCGAGTTTTTTTTTCCAGGCCCATGCATGCTCTGCTAAACAACAAGCCTCGATACCTGAGCGGCCAGTGGCGTGTATGTGTATGGTATGTGTGTGTGTGTGTGTGTCTGTGTATACCTCGCTCATCCCCCTTGTCGCCTCAGGGACACTCGCACCGGGCTATTGTGCTATTTTTTTCTTCCTTTCCCCACGGCGTATATACTCCTTCCCCGAGAGATGTTTATTTTCGCCCCCCGTTGTTTTGGAACCTTGTCCGTGGAAGAGGGGGGGTTTCGGGCAAGTGCAATGCCCGAGGGTGGGTTTCGGACCAGGAAGAGAAAAGGGAAAAAAACATGACCGGCGAACGCCGCGCGTGGTCCCCGAGCCCGAGTAGGTAGTATATCTCGTATGCGCAGCACGCTCCGAACGAACACTTTCTCGTCAATAGACGCGCCAACGTTCCGTTTCGCGCATTGTGCACTTCAAAAGGATCCGGGGCCCACAACACCGAGAAACGGTGGGCGTGGCACTAGGGAGGGAGTAGTACGAGTACTCGTAAGAAGAGGGGTGGAGAGGGGCGTACATTTTTGTTTTTTCCCCTTTCTTTCTTACTTCTTTCCTCTTCTGCCCCCTCTGGTTTTTGAGGGACAGAGCCCAGACCTGCCCAAACGGGGCAGAGCCACGAGGGGTGGCATACTACTCGTGCAGCATAGTCGTATGCTATTCCGCCAACTCTGTTTTTTTTTTTTTTGCCCTTTTTTTACACCTCTTTCTTCTAGGTACTTGCTTGAAGTAGATACTCACTATTACTCTTTCTGTGGCTTGTACGAGTACGGGTCGGCCGCCCCCCTTCCCATCCTCTAATGACTCCGCCCGTCTGCGTGCGTACTGCCACCGCGAACGCGTGCGGAAGCGGCCGGGGTGCCCGCTGGCTCTTCTTCCGGGCCGGCCTCACTGGTGACCTGGGGGGGTTTATCGCCGTCAGATCCGCTATTACACGCCAAGGCTTTTTGCTCTTGCGGCCGTTGCGTACGGAATACGAGTTCAGAAAGAGGGCCCGGGCAGATACCGCGCTCTCTCTCTCTCTCTCTCGTCAATGACGACGAATCTGCGAAGCGAGTACAGCCGCACCACAGCCGCACCACAGCCGCACCGCGCGGCCCATATAGTGCGAGTATATGCGCCCGGGCGGCGAGGGCGAGGAGTGGGAATGATCTAGGTAGGTGTCTAGCTACTAGACTGGTAACCCTCCCCCTTCCCCCTGAGCAGGAACCGTCCAGGTGGTACGACTATGTAGCTATCGACTTGTTGGTAATTGTTGTTGTTGTTATTGTTACTGCTGGCGGACTTGTGTATTATGAACACCTACTTATCTACTCGCACATCCATGTTTACATCCAATGATCAGGGCCGCTCGGGTGATTCCATCTCGCCCCTCGGCCCCCCTTCCTTCTCCCCCATCCATGCCCGTGGGGCCTTTATACAGTTCCTACGCGCACACACATACTCGCACGAGAGAGTACCAGTCCGTCAGTGTGCTCGCACATCCCGGAGACCTGTCTAACTTGTTCGGCAATGAGCGATGCGGGTCCGTGCGGATTTACTCTGTGTATTTTTTTTTTTTTTTTTTTTTTTTTTTTGCTTTCTTCGCGGAACATTGCTCTTGACTGTCCTTGCCTTGTTTCTTGCGTCTCGCGCATAGCTGAAGGCTGATTGTGAGGCACTGCCACGTACTTCAGGCACCCCAATCGGCTTGCTCCGTATCAGGCGCGAGGTACGAGTACCTAACATACCGTCGATTCATCCTTCTTTCCTATTACTGAGATACATGCAAACCTAATGTGGATCACGTACCTAAGGCATCGCTCTCACATACTCGTAGCACGAAGGGTTCTGGACTAGGCAGATAACTTATGCCTCAGGTACGTGTACCCTAGTTCTCGGGCTTTGTTTTTTTTTTCTTCTCCTGTTCTGTCCCCGCTTCGGAGGGCTTATTTTCTGCGAATGTCGCAAGCGCCTGGAAGGGGGGGGGAGGAATTGTTTACTCCCCGCTCCCTCCGCGCGCATGCCCGCCCATTGACGATGGTGTTGGTGGTGGCCATCGGTGGGGGAGAGTGACGGCCAAAAGGGCGTATACTCGCAAGCACAAAGTTCCTCCCACGACGCTCACAAGGCCGACGCCACGCACGCGGGGGTCCCGCGGTACCCGAAAAGGCTGGCCTGGCTTTTACTATTAGTCTGGCGATCAGCGCACCGCATCACGTCCCGCGGCCTGCCTGTCGCTCGGGGCAGACTTTGTCCGGATGACGGGCACGGGGCTGGCTTGCTACGGGGGCGCGCCGTGTTTTTGCAGATGCTTTTTTTCCCTCTTCTTCTTCGTCGCCGGCGAAAAAAAAGAAGAAGAAAAAAACATCGAGCTTGAGGGACGTGGCTGTTCGTGCCTCCGCCCTTTCTTCGCCTCCGCCGTCCTTTAGTGATGGTTCACTGCCTCATGAGTCTAGGGAGGAAGAAAAAACAAGAAAGTAAAAAAAAAAAAAATCAAAGGATCGCCTCCCAGACTGGCTATCAGGCATGGCGCAGCCGACCTTCGGATGTCAGAGAAACGGCAGCAGAGGCCACTCAGCTTATTAGCCCAGATAGACAGACCGTTCATTCGCCAGCAGTGAGCCGAGTGCCTCACCAGTACGCGTATATACTCCCACGGCGAATAATCGTACCCGGGCTTTCCCCTCCCCCGGGCGGCTGCGCTGCGAGTGCTCCCACGGCTAATAGAGCTTGCGCTTTTCACTTGGGTCCGTCCGGCCGAGACTGATTGCCTGCCTACTCGTTCGTGCACCCGCCTCAAGCTGGAGGGTTCCATTCAACGGGCAACCCTTGCAAAGTACCGCCCTACCCAATCCAGCAGTTGCTCGACTTTTGGCTACTCCATACCGACCGACCTTAGGTCCATACCTGCGAGGAATCGGCCCCAAGTCATTACCTACTACCTAATGGAGGTCCCGTCGGGTCACTACGACTACGAGCGCCTAACTAGTGAGTAGTAGGCTTGCACCCGCCCAAGGCTTGGGAGCGACTCAGCCCATCAACCTACCTAACCCAAGGTGACGAAATCCTGAGCTGAGCTCTGAGCCGGCCGGCTCGGCTGTGGCGGCAGGCGCCCCTCCCAAAAGGGAGAAAACAGAATGAGAAAAAAACAAGAAAAAATCTAGAGAGGCGTGGCGCGTTGTGGGCTATTTGGGGGTAATCCATCCGCGTCTAGTCCCAACCGTCAACGGACCGCACGAGAGAGAGGGAGAGAGAGAGAGAGAGAGAAAAGAATGTAATCCAGACCATCTGCTTTAGGTAATTAATGTCCTCGGAACGTAGGCACATCCATACATGTACGAGTAAAGACAGACGGTAGTCGGAGTCTACTTATTACCAGTCTTGCCCCCCCCCCTCCCTCACTTACCGACTCGGCCGGTATAGTCGGCTACGGGAGGCATTAGGTACTACTCAAGGCACATCCACTGTGGTGTGTATACGTGTCGGTGGTAGTGGCCGGCAAAAGTTCGTTTCTCGGTCTCCTCGCTTATGTAAGTCGCTGGCGCGGATGCCACCTAACCTTACCTTGGAGAAGTTAGCGAATAGCTGCATCCTGCCCGGCTCGTCGGTGTCGCACAACGGTTCCATGCCCCTCCTCTTCTCTTTCTTTCTCCATATCTTTCCGTCTCTCGGCTACGATGCGACGGCGTCGGTATCGAAAGTTGTTTCTCTCTCCAACAAGCCGTCAACCACCATAGGGCCTCCCCCCCCCCTTCCGGCCCCGGCCCTCTTCGCTTTCGCCTTCCTCTCGTGGATTACATAATCCCACTGCCAAAACCCGCCATCCGGTTCGGTTACCTAATCACATCCAACGCCGCCAGAGAGACGAGACAGCCACCAGGCCGATCCTCCGCGGCCGAGTCTCTGCTAGTACTCGTAAGTGTCCACCTGCTGAAGCAGCAGGAGCAGGCAGGCCTTTTAGGAGGGCGAGGGGGGGGGAGGGAGGGCGCACCGCTGCGTTTCGCTTCGCCTGTCCGGCGACTCCGCGAGAAATGTCTGCCTGACCACTCACTGGGCGAGTGCTGACTGTGTGTGTGTGTGTGTGTGTGTGTGTGTGTGTGTGTGCGTATGTGGTTTCGGCACGGGTATACGCCCATCATGATCGCCAGTCCACTCGAGTATCTGCGTGAAGGATCTCCTATAATAAACCCCTGCCGGCCTGGGTGCGTCAGCTCGGGAACTCTTGCCATGAGGCCCCCCTGTCCGGGTTCACCGTCACCCGTCAGCTTTCTTTTCCCCCCTCCCCGGTCCGGCTGCCTTGCAAGCGTGGGCATCCCCGCCTGCTACGAGTGCTCACACGTCTGGGCTCCGGCAGCCCATTGTCTTTCCCTGCTTCCAGCTGCGATCCCTCTCTCTAGAACGCTGATCTGGATCTGGCCACCAAGTACCTGGTAAGTTAAGTGGGTAGGTAGGTATTCTAACGGACGTAACCACCCCTCCTTCACCACCCCCCCCCCCCCCCCCCATCCCCTGCAAATGATGATTCAGCTATTACCCTCGCGCCTCCCTCGCGCGTGCAGGGCCAACTCGCCAAATAGCGTTTCGCATCTCATCCCGGGCCATGCCACATGGTCCAGCACAGCTTGCCACCGCCGCTATCCGCTCGTCTGCCGCTTCAGCTCAACAGCGAGGAAGAAGCGGCGCTGAAACAGCCCTTCATCAAGCCAGGCATCACGTAAACGAGGCAAGTAGCTATCCGGGCAGGCAGACAGACATCCGCTCTGGGCCCTGCGTGCGTTCAGTGCTCGCCAGTCTACGCCGGAGTAATCAAAGCCAGGTACGCAAAAGAAAGTCGAAGCGAAAACTCATACCCGAAAATTTAGAAGGGGATTAACCGGGAGCGGTGACCACCCCTCCCTCCCCCCCCCCACCCCGTAACCACCACCATGACGGCGGGAACAACCGTTTTTAGAGATGAAGATAAACGCAAACACCGTCGCCCCTGTAAGGCCATGCGAGATCGAGGCTATAGTAGGCTTCACGTTCGCCACCAAGCCTGCCCAGCGCCTCGCAGGGCTCTGCCCGCGGAACACGCACGGCCAAGGCCGGCCAGGGGGTATACGCGGGCTGGAAAGGAGCGAGCAGACACCAAATCCCAGTCGAGAGGGGGGCGAGTCTGCGTTGCTCGGACAAGACCTGAAGCAGGGAAGCAAGTAAGCAAAGACCGCCAGAAATAAGACATACCAGGGCTTCCAGCCTCAAGCGGCCAGGTGTGGATCAGGGTGGCGTGTACTCAGAGGAGAGCCCTGCTTTCGCAACGTCCTTCTATCTCTTAACCGGACACTTTGTCGTCAGGGATGTTTGCTGCTCTCTCTCTCCGCGTTTTACCCGATCTTCACATCAAGCTGATAGTGATGGCTGAACTCAGCTCGTGGCTTGATGTCACGTTTTGGCCATCACTTGACACTAGTATCAGAGGTAAAAATAAGAAATTTCACCCTGTCTTATCGCCACTGGCTGTATTACGTCGCCGCTCGCTTTACCGCTACTGGATCCTCGAGAGGGAGAACTTTACTCACGTAGAAGCAAAATACTCCATCTGGCACTGCGACCTCTCACTATACCGAACGCGTTCGTTTCCGAAAAAGGGCGAGGGCTTCGAGTTTGCTTGGTGGCGTCGGGACGACGAGCCCGCCTTCCACGCCATGGTGTGCCGTCGCCCATCGGTGTCTGCGTAGTTGGCCGTTGGCCTCTGCTGGCAGCATCGTTTCCGGCGGCGTTCACTTGAAGAGAGTATCCACCCAGGTTCTGTACCCTTTCTCCCTTTAACCCCCTTCTCCCGTCGTAGCTCGGGCTCGACTCCGCAAAATGAGTGCGACTTGATGGCCTTCATGACTCGCTCTCCGGGGCTGGGAGACGTGCTAACACGGGCCTGGAAGTTGCTGAGCAGCGGAGCTGTCTCGGTGTCGAGTGATGTCAGATGTCCTCACAAGGCGATTATGCCTGCCCTCGCCCAGTGCCGTCGTCAGGGCCGGCCATTTTGGCTACCTACCTGTAGGTAGGTAGGTAGGTGGGTAGGTAGGTAGGTATTTAGCTAGCACGACCATGGCAAAACGGTTGGGGCGGTCGACGCCGTCGAGGATCTTGGTCGGCAAAAGTCCCTGGTGGATCTGACGTGCCGCTGGGCGATGAAAAGAGCAATACTCATAGACCATATTGAAGACTGGCGAGGATCCCTCGGTAGGGCTGCTGTTATTGATAAGGCCGTCCTGCTGGCATAACCCAAGGTTCCCGCTTCCTTCGGGCCCGCTGCCCTCTCTCAGCCCCGGCCTGGGGCTGGCTGGCGTGCACGAGTAATAGGCACGGTGGCACGTTGGGGCGTCTTTCTCTTTACTCAGTGCCCTAGACCCGGCCCTATATTGCCATATCCACTTCCTTCCTCTCATCACGGATGGTTCGCCAAGCTGCCTCGCTCCGTGGGGTTCCTCGGGTTCAGCCCTTCTCGTCAGCCCCGTCCGTGTCCAGCGCAGGGGGCGTTGCAGCTTTGGACGCCCTGACCGCGCTGCTGGGCACCCTGGTAGCTGCCTGTAATTGATGCTTGTTTCTCTTCTTCCTCTTCTTCTTCTTCTTCTTCTTTCTCCTTCTACCCTTCCCTCCCCTTTCTCGAAACACCCCCCGGTATCGTGTGGGGCCTCAGTCCCGATTGCCTTTGTCGGCAGCCGTGCGAGGTGGCAGATACTCGTGCGCTCGATCCTTCGCGGGTGGCGGGGTGGGGCCCTCCGTCGAGGAGAATGCTTGCGCTTGCGGATAATAGGGTGACTAACTTAGGGCCTGCCTCCCGGGGCTCGCATTCTCGTGAGATTGGTGCCCGTTTGGGGAGTCATTCCTCTGCTGCGTGCGAGTGGTCCACGCGCACGCGCACACGCACACCACCCAGTCGCTTCTCGTTGGGCAGGTTGACAGCCAGGTTAGTACTCGTGCTGACTGGGGGGGAAAACGTAAAACCCCCCCCCCGGCTCGATCTGCTCAGCCCTGCCTGCCCGCCCTCCCGCGCGTCTGCGAGTCGTGCTGTTCCGCGCTCTCCAGAGACAAGGCCCACGGCTTCATCCCTCGGAACTCGCTCGGGGTCGACGGGGCCTGTGCGCTTCCAAGGGGTTCCGAACACTCGCTTTCAAGAGGGTATGAGTACTTACTCGCAATCGTACATAGGTGGTGGAAGTGATCGATCAGATGGTTCAGCTTCCATGCAGGGTATATGTTAGCTGTGCAGGTTAAACCCCGCAACAACTGCCGAGGAGACAGGCGACTTCCGCTAGCCAGCTTCTCCCCTCGACGCAATCTTGCAGTGGCATGTAGGCGGGCGGGTGTGCCCTCGCCACTCCGTATTATACGGTCCGTCCTCCCACCTCTCCCCGCGCTACCCTGTTACTCATCGAGGCCACGCCGCGTTGGCGAGCGGCAACTCGCCTCCAGCTGTCGGTGGGTGTAAGTGCGGGTAGCGACTATGGCTTGTTGTTCTTCTTCTTCTTCGTCTTCTCCTTTACTCTTTCCCGCCTTTCCCCACTCCGCTAGTTAGTCGATGCCTTGGCCCTTGCGCTCTAACCGCACCCCCCTTTCAGCTGTCCAGGTTTCCAGCCGTGCTTGGTATCTGCTTTGTACCCTCCCAAGGTCTCTGCACTCTGCGCATTCTCCATGAAGAGGCGGAGTACGCCGCCTAAGCGCGTGACTAAGCCAGACTGAGGGCGTGCTCGTACCGAAGCCCGGCGCAGAAGGCCTCGGCTCACCAACCCACGGAGGCAAGCGCTGAAACACAGTCATCGTGGCCCGGGTGGGCTGGTAGTCGACTCTCTGGATCAGCCGCTCAGCGCAGCATACATGGGTGAGCGGATTTGCGAGGGTTGGTGATGGTGGCTTCGTTTGTGGGTGGGTGCTCGTGGCAGCCCGCCCCTGAACGCTTGGTGTTGAGCTCCGAATCTCGGGGTTGTTCGTGACCGACGCCAGGCCAGGTCAGGCTGGGCGAGGCCGTGACGGTGAGACGAATAGATACCTTATGATGCGGTGCATGTCGAGATGCGGCAAGCGTACGGCCGCCCGCGCGCTTGCGATCCCACCGTGCGGTGGAGAGCAGCTATTTGAAAAAGCGAGAGCGATGGACAGTTTCCCTCTTTAGGCTCGGCCGGCTCTCGCACGAGGCTCGTGTTGGTTCGCTTATATAGCTTGGCTTGATTGCGCAAGTGGATACGGTCTCCGGTGTTGATAACGAGAGTCGAGACTGCACAGGGCCATCTCGTGATGAACTGCTGTACAGCGCCGCAGACCCCCTGGCGGGCTCCTTCCAGTATATGCGAAGGGGTTGAGTGGGCGGCGGTGGTGGCTGGGAGTACCAATCCGAGCCAGAGCCCAGTGGGCGCATGTGGTAATAATTGCAAATTCCGTTGGGCGCAGCAGTGGGAAGGGGGGATTAGGAATTCTTCCCCAGCTGGCCTAATTGACTAAGGCAATAAGCAAGCAGCCATGACGAAGCCCGAGCAGCCGGGGATAATCTGGGATTCTTACCAAATTCGGGTCACCAAAGACCTGCGGTTGAGGAGAGGCGAGGATGCGCCGTGTCCCAAATGAACCGGCTGGACTGAAATGTCACTTACGTTAGACCCAAATGAAGGGCTTGGGTATCGCGGTATTTGGCATCCGCGCGGGGCAGCTCTGGAGGTTGACAACACCGTTGGCCGTATTTGTCATGGCATTAGGAAGAAAACACAGTTCCGTCGATCCGTCGGTGGCGACACCCCACGCAGGCACTGTGGATGCCTCTGCTATCGACCGATTTTTGGCTTCTCTGCTGTGATACTCGTCCATGCGTACTGCGATCCGTTTGCCAGCGGCGCGGGCTGTCGGGTCGACAGAGAGACATTCGCATCGTGGCAGTGTGCCTTGTCGGGGAACAGCAACGGATGCATGTCCGTAGCTTGTCGGCGACTAACAAGCTACTAACAGGACGCCGAGCTGCTGCTAGTGTACGGGCATGGAAACCCACCAGCTTTCGGACGCACACTCCGCAGTAGGTCGTCGTCGCGATGGGGCGTTGGCCAAGGAAAGGGCGCGGTCAGGCTGTCGAGCCAGGTCGGCAGTGCGCACGTCTCTGCCTCGCTCGCTGATTCTTGTAGCCTAGTGAACGGAGCGAGACTGTGTCGAGTATACTCGTCTCGTACATACACCTGGCGGAGTCGTGCTCATGACATGGCGCCGAGAGAAGTTTGCCCCCGCCGACTAATGGCCTCAGAACGATTCCTGTCTCCTCCCGTCTCAGGCTGCCATTATGCCGACTTGTCGCAACCTGAGTCGACTATGAGCAACGGGCTACTCCCCTTTCGTGCTCATCGCGCGCCGGTGTCAATTTCGTGGCGGATCTTGCGGAGGCCGATCTGTCGCCTTCGCGTCTTCTGCCAATCGGCAGGCGAGGAGCACCCGCTCTCGGCCGCTGAGTCCGCCTAGACCACCAATACCCGCAAGGTGGATGGATCGGGGCTTTGCTTGGTTTGAGGATTGGCGCTGCTCATTCGCCCGGAGTATCACTCATGGCGCCAAGCCAACGACGGGGTCTATTGGCGACGCTTACCAACGTACGAGTATCGCAACCTTGCTATAGCCGTACTTCCGCGACTTTGCCCGCGCTTGTCGAGGCGGAGCGCTCCAGGCTTCCAGTATACGAGTAGGCGGCAAACACCGCCCCGGGCCCGCGAGCTCCTGCGCACGTCAGGTACTGCGTGCGCTGGTGATGACCAAGACCCAGTGACCCACGCCACCACTGCGTGTTGCGACTGTTTTCAGTGCTTCCATGCGCTTCAGTTCGCGGGTGGCCATGTCGGTCGGTCCGGGCTGGCGCAGCTTCGCATGCGCCTTGCGCGCCCGTTGTCGGCGACTCCAGAACCCGCAATGCTTGTCGCTGACGGCTTGCTCCGCTGGTCACCGAGCCCCGAGTATGCGATTTCCCGGTGGTCGCCGGGGCGTTTTTCTGGACATCCTGATCCCACGCCCCGCATGGCTTCGAGTATTTCTTTTTGGCCACCGAGTCCGAGCCTCTGATGCGAGGTATACTGCTGCTCCTGATCCGCGTCGTCCTCCAGGGGCCGAGTGGAGTGGGCTGTCAAGGCCGACATACGAGTGGTTCGTCGGGGACTTGCAGCCACCCATAGAGGAAGTTCGGGGTCCTTGGAGCCCGAAGTGGCCTGGCGCCGGACATTTGGAAGTGGTGGCACGCACGCACGCACTCCGTGGGCGATCCGCAAGCCTAGCCCAGAGGGATTTGGGGCGACAGCAGTACTCGTATAGTCAGTCCCTCGGACGCCGATGCTGCCTTCTCTATACTGTGGCGGGCACGCTTCCCGGCCTGACACGCCTGGTGGGAGGCGACGGACTTCGTGTAGGGTGTGTGATCCGGAGCGCGAGGGCTGCAGCCAGCCTTAGTATACGAGTGCTGGCTCGACGCGCCGGCGCAGATAGGTTACGTAGCTTGAAACTCTGCCCACCTCCACAAGGGCTTCGAGGGCTCCATGTACCCGGGAAGCCCGACGGCGAGGACCAAGGGTGGCGGGTGCATGGCTGCTGCGAGGACTGCTAGTTAGGGGCTTCTCCGACGAGCCGATGAGCGCCCGAGGGCCACTATTGTCTGTTTGTGGTCGTCGGTCTTCTGACGGCGGTGTTCTGGGATCGCTGTGGAGAAGCTGGAATTGGAGCATGGCAGGTCGACGGAAGCTACTGTTGACGTTTGGCGAGGAAAAGCTGTGAAAACGGAGCTGCCGTCGCAGCAACGACTGTACCTGGATGTGTTGATGAGAGTAGGTAGTAGGTAGGTAGGTAAAGATGGGATGGCTGTGGACAATGAAGCTTTCAGCCGGCACGGTATGTACCGTGCGCAATGTGACATCCATTGGTCAATCTGTTTGGGAACTACTGCGTCAATATCATAACTTCTTTAGTACAATATGCTGGGCTACAAGCACAAGATTCTGACAGGCGGGAGTCTATGGTCATACCGCTAATATGCAGCCAAAGCAAACGTCTCTTGATCCACATCAGCAATGACCTCGTAAAGCTCGTAGCTTTGTGTCTTATCTTATCACGACGGCTTGCACGCGTCCTTCGTCGCGCGAAGCCCATGAACGAGCTTGTAGCGAAGTACCTGCAAAAAAGTATCATCGCAACTTTGACGACCTCGCCGACGCCTGCGACGACGACGGCGACGACGACGACGACAACAGCGCCCACCCCCGTTGACCGCCACGTATTCTTCCTTGAACAGACTATCCGGAGACGAACGCTCGCGATATCAGTCGCATCAACCGACGCTCAGCCGAGCCCTGCGATCCCCCCACGACACAACACCAGCCCGCTCGGCTTCGATCGCGACAATCAAAGCGCCCCAGAGGCCGAAGCTGCACACACGAAGCAGGGTCCAATCGAGGTCTTCTAAGAAACCTGACCGTTATAATCAATCGGCACCCTTGGAAAGGGAATTAAACTGGGCGTCCGCGACGTCTCACGGCCACCTGGGCTCAATCACCCGCTCCTCCGGATCGAGAAAATAAAGGAGGTGGAAAGATGCTCTACGAACTCGTTGGAATTGCCCGTCCCGGCAACCTTGCCGAGGTGAAAGAGTGCGTTTGCCCCCGAAAGCCCTGGGCGGATCACGGCGTGGCACGGATATCGCCTGGTCCATCTCAAGCCCTCAACGTGATGACATGATAGCCCATTCGAAATCCCAAATCGTCGCCCAATCAACCCCCCCCCCCTCTCCCTCTCCCACCGCCAATCCTGGCCATTCAGCTTGATCCCTCGACCGCTGACCGTTCCATCTCCAACGAAAAACAGAATCGTCCTGGCCGCCGGGCAGATGGTCCTGCAGCAGCGTGGCGTGGTGCGGGGCGTGGCCAACTGGGGCGTCTACGCGCTGCCCAAGCCGACGTCGGTGCACCAGATGCGCCACCACCACGGCCACTACTTCTGCATGCGCTTCGACTCGTCCTCCAAGACCCAGCAGGACGTCCGCAACATGCTCAGCCTCGACCCCCGCATGATCCGCCACAGCAGCGTCCGCCTCGCCGTCTCGGGGACCGCCCGCGGACCCGCCTCCACCAGCCCCCTCGACGAGCTCGCCCGCTACGGCGCCCCGGCCTGGGGCAGGGAGGAGTAAGAGGAGAGAGAGAGGGAGAGAGAGGAGCGCGCGGGTCTTGCGTTCCAGAGCCGGATTGGAAAAGAAAAGGGAGGGAGGACGGCTGAGTTAGCCATGTGGACAAGAGAAGGGAAGAGGGTGCTCTGCGCGGCGCTGTCTTGTCTCGACGCATCCACGAGGATACTGTATATAAGTGGCAAAGAGGCTGGAAGGGGTTGTCAGTGTGAGGATGGATGGAGCGTCCCGGTCTGGCCTCATGTCTTGGGCGGACGCCAGCAGCACACAAACGCAACGCGACCAGTCAGGCCTGTTATGCCTGCTGGCGAGCCCGCGGCGGTGAACCCGGGAAGGGGAGGCGAAGGTCACCACTCTCATTTTCTTGTCTGGCTTCGTCCCTTCTTGTCTCTTTCCGTTCCTGGTCCATCCGCGATCGCGAATGGAGGGGGTCGGTCGTGGCGGCAGTGCAGCCTAGCGGGAGGGGGCTTTGCTTGCCTCGCAGCAGAAGCGCGCGCGTGCTGTGTATCATGTGTAACAATGGATTTCGAGGTAGTAGACTGTACAAATAACAACAAATCCCCATTGAAGACTGAAATACTGTACGACACGGTTTGAGCTTTAGGTCTGTGTGCGTGTGTGTGTTTTTGGGGTCTACAGCTTCACGGCCTGCTGCTTTTCTTGAAATTGGCACACAGGTACCTACCTTGTGTTCTCTGCACCTCATCTTTGGTCCTATGTGTCCTCTCGAATCTGATTGTTCTTCGTCCATGCTATGCGGCCATTGTTATGTCGTTTATGTGAAAATAACTCCGAGTAGCACTCGAGTCAAAACCCAGCTGGCTCCGTCAGCACCGCGGTGCGATACGTTTTGAATCACGGAGAATTGATAGCTACGGCGATGCAATACGAATATGAGAAGCCTAGACGTCGCAGGCTGTTGTTGCTTACACAGGTGTGACGAGGTAAAACGGTGCCGGGTGCGAGTCGCTTCAACGAGAATGTACATGAACGGTGGTGCTCTTCAGTTCAGCGGCCCAGACCGGACTTTGCACAGTGCCTCCTTTCTTTAAGCTGTGGTAAGGAACTACATGTTTCCACGCGGAGATGAGTCAACCTCGCAGGACTTCTTAGTTTCAATGTCTCTCCATTGGAGGCTGTGTGGTCTCGGACACACGGTGCGGACCATTGTGACTCACCTCTTCTCGAATGAGGCGGGCTCGAGTAAGCTTGCAGCAAATTACTCACTGGCAGGGAACTGAGGGCAGAAGCGGTGAAGAAGGACCCTGATAGCCAGCAGGCAGCCAGGACAGTGCCCTGGCCGCCCTTTCTGCAGCTTGGAAGCAACTACCATCCGGCTCGCCGTGGCGCTGGCGGTACTCTCAGACTTCATCCGAGGTAGTAAGCATGGCGTTCTGAGCCCGATCTCTGGCAATACACTGGTATGACCGAAGCAGGCGATCTCGTGCGCTGTTTTCCTTCTCCCGTCAGGGAATCGAGTCGCGCAAGCATGGCATTTGTTTCGATTCGTACTCGGAATTGCGCAGTGCAACCTGGTCGGGCTCAGCACCGAATCGGTGCGTCAACACCAAGGCCGTTGCCTTCGCATCCAGCTACGTTGTGTGGGAAATTTACATGGACAGGATGTCCGAACTTGGACACTGGGACCTGTCACCGGGGAGCGTCCATTGTTCCTTGAGCGAGAGACTCTCGAGAGCAGTCTCAGCAGCCCATGTACGGGGTGCTCGAAGCGCATCTTCATGTCGACTGCACATATAAGAGGCACATCCAATAAGATGAGAGCTAGGCTTCGGGCGGCTTCGAAAGAAACGCGTATCGGAGAGAAAGAAGGCCACGAAGTGGTTGATAGTCGGCATCTCACCAGAGGTGACTCCCGCGTGGTCTTTTGGGCGGAATGCTTCGTACAGAACATAGCAGGACACTGGACGCGTTGTGTTTCCATTATTCGACGTTTGGCATGTCATGATCGGCCTGCTATCGGACGACATTGTATGTAATGAGCGTGCCAGTCGCTTGTGTCCTCAGAAATGCCACGTGGCGTATCATCCACCGCGGTGCGCCGTGCCGGTTCTATCCAACAACTTCATCGCTCACTCCCAGCACCCGTCACGTCGGTGATATTCAGTGTGTCGTCGAAGGACATAGTTCCAGGCAGCAGCGTAGAGTAGACCCGTGAAGCCGCGAGGCTATCTATCGCAACCTCACGTGCGAAGAGACATCGTCTAAGAAGGAGTCAGAGCCGGGAATTCCAAAGATCTCGGCAGAAAGCTCTCGCCCCCTCCCTTTCATATCACTCGCTCGCTCGTGGAGCAACAACAACCCTGCCTGCCGTCCCCCATCTCCGCTCTCTGACCCTGCTTCTCTCCCCCAAAGCCCCCGTCCACCTCCTTTCCCCTTATCCCAGAGCCTCGGCCTCGGCCCCGCCCCCCTCCCGGGCCCGGAAGACCTCGAACGCGTCGAGGACGGTGTCCCGCTGGTTGCGGTTGGTGTACGCGAAGGGGCCGGCGGCGTCCGAGACGCCGGCGCGGGCCTCGGCCTCGTCGACCCACAGGTAGGCCTGGTGCTCGGCCGGGTCGAGGGCGACGCGGGGGAGGGCAAGGCCTCCGTCGTCGTCGTCCGCGTCGTCGTCGTCGCTGCCGCCGCCCTCGCCCTCGGCCGCGCGGACGAGGACGGCGAAGGACAGCTTGGTGCACAGGGCGCCCTTGCGGGTGATGAAGTCCTGCGTCGGGCCTCTGCTGCTGCTGCTGCTGGCGTAGCTTGTGCTCTTCTTCTTTTCGTCTTTGTCGTCGTTGTTGTTGTTGTTGTTGGTGGTGTTGTCGTTGATGTTGTTGTTGTTGTTGAGCAGCCCGACGAAGCGCTCGCACACCAGGCCCGTCTCCTCGCGCAGCTCGCGCGCCGCGGCGTGCAGCAGGGTCGGGTCCTCGCGGTCCGCCGAGCCGCCCGGGATCTCCCACAGCAGCGGCATGCTGTCCGAGGCGGCGCGCTGGACGAGCAGCTGGCGTAGCGGTCCGCGGCGGCGGTGGCGGCCCGTCGTTTCTGTTGTTGTTGTTGTTGTTGTTGCCGCGCCGGCGCCGGCACCGCCGACGGCAACGACGACGGCGGCGCCCACGCAGACGCCGACGTAGGGTCGCGCGTGCTGCGCGAGCCACTCGTCCCGGGACACGGCGTAGGGCGCCAGGCTGCCGTCGGCCGGGACGGCGAAGGGGAGTGGTGGCGTCATTGTTTCGCGGATGGGTTGGCCTGTCCGGTGGGGATGATGTGAGACGCGAGAAAAAATGAGAGAGAGCGAGTGTGTGTGTATGTGTGCGAGAGAGAAAGGAAGAGAATAGAAAGGCGACTGCTGGATGAGGATGAGTGGGTTTGGGCGTGGGCGCCGTGTGTGATGGGGGTGAGGGGCTCGGCTCGAGGTGAGGCTGCGGTGAGAGCCTGTCTTCAAGGCAGCGCGCTTTTCGGTGGTGGTGGTGGTGGTGGTGGTGGTGGTGGGTTTTTACTGCTTGTGAGCGGCGGCAGCCTGGTTGATGGTCTTGGCGAGAGCAGCTGTTGGGCAGGCAGATGGAAGGAAGCTCAATGAAGAGGAGGATGGAGATTGAACAGCGTCGCTTCAATTTTGGCCGTAGTTGTAGCCATTGCTGTGGCCGTTATTGTCGTTATCGCCGTGAGGTCGGCGACCTAACAGCAATACAGTCACCACTCCCAGGCAGTCACCCGTCACCGCTTCCTGACGCGGCTGCCGGAGGTTTCAGGCCTTGACTCATCCACTCTCTAAGCGAGCGATCGGAAAGGCAAAAGCCAGCCCGGCAGACCCCAGCAGCATTCGAGTCTGACAGCCTCCACATCTCGGGTCTTATCTGCAGAGGCTGGGAGGTGTGGTGTTGAAGCGACCTGAAGCTGACCTGAAGCTGCCGTCGAGTCACCGGAGAGGCCGACTGCTGCAAGAAAGCGGGTGTCCGCCGTGCCGGCTCTCATCAGTCCCATTCTGCGAGGTCTTTGAGGACGCAGCCTTCAGCTGTTACGGACTCGAGGATGGACGGAGACGATGCGATGCCACATGTGCCCTGCCATGTCGCATTCCATATTTCATCATTTCAATCTGGTCTATAAGGCAGGGTCGCGATATATGGATATCACTTATTCGAGGTCGCATTGCCCGTTCAGGTCAGTCTGCGATTGCATTGACAGTATATGCGGATAGGAGGTCGGCATCTACATTGATACATGAATTCAGGTTACGATACATATAGCAGCTCGATCTGGTATGATTATGATTATGATCTTTATTTTGGGCATGTAAGCGTAGGTAGGTATGTGTGTTAGGCATGAGGTAGACACTTGGGTGCCGTGGGTGCCCAGTCTCCTGCTGAGGCGGGGTTTCCCCCGTCTCCCACGGGGATTTGTTCTCGTCCTTGTTCCCGGGGCACCTGCACCCGCTCTGCTGTGTTCAATGCGCGCAGCAGTGAGCATGAGTAACTGACTGTCTGACTGCATAGCCCACCAAAGCTGGGCGGTGCGCGCACAGACCAGCGTTCGCCAGTGACCCTTGACGGCGAGGTGGGTGAGAGGCTTGAGGTTGAACGTTGAACCTGGGGGCTGACGATCTTGTCTGCACAGTCCCGTTCTGCCTTCTCACACACGAACGAGCTCTGGATATACTAATTTAGTTCCTGCGGCTCCCGGGGACAAGGCGAGACACTTGCATCTGACAGAACTTGATCCACTACTACGATACTCGTGCGGGTGGGCCGGGCCTGGACAGGGCTGTCGTGGTGGTGGTGGTGGTGGTGGTGGTGGCGGCGCACAGGACAGACAATGCAGAGTTAGGTACCTAACCTTCGAGTATGTACGCGTACTACTCGTGCTTGGCGGCCATGACAGAGAGCAGAGCAGCAGTATCGCATTGAGGGGACACGAGGTCCCAGTCCCCGTACCGCAGGACCATCCGATGTTCATGGGCCGCTGTGCCTTGCGTGGCCCTCGGGAGGGGTCTGACCGTGGTGGTTTGTGTGTTTCACGCCGCACCACCGGCACACCTGGCAGCCACAGCTCCACCGCAGCGCAGCCCTCGGACAGCAACTTTGTTTCCAACGAGACTCGTAGGCACGGGAGTGTCTGCCACAGGCCAACAGGAGGCGCGGGCCCGCTGCCACGGAGCGATGCGATCGCCCATCCATGTCCACCCCAGTTGCGTAGCAGCCGCGGGCGGACAGACAGACAGACAGCCCTGACAGACGGCTCTCTGGCGGGAGCCCTCTCTGTGGTGGCCCCCCGCCCCGCTATACGCGCCGTCCCTCAGCGCTGAGCCGCCCTCTATCGTCCAGTGAGGGCCGCCCTGAGCCAACCGATTCGCGCCGCTGCGGTGCCCCACCCACAGGGGCTACGAGTACCGCTCACCCGCTGAGGTGCCCTACGCCCACCTGCGAACGAAACACTCAGTTAAGCGCACTGGATTCCATGTTTCGAAGACCACCTACCTACATTATGTAAGGTACATAGGTATGTACATGGACAATAGAGAGTGGGCAAGAGAAAAGATAAAGACGGAAAATAGAAAAGAGGGAGAGAGAGAGAGAAAAGAAAGAAAGACAGACAGACAGACAGAAGAGCGATTTCGCTACCGAATTTGCCGCCTGTTTGCCGCGCCGAGCCCCTTGTTCCCCTCCTACTATCCAGCCCCCCCGACCCAATCGGCACGCACCGGCGGCGTGAGGCAGAGAGGCCAATGGCAAACCGCCCCGTCCCCGTCCGTTTCAGCATCACCGCCTCATGCTGCCAGACCGGGTCCATTGTCCATCTGGGGGGCGTCCATGCCCTCTGTGTCTCTGTGTCTCCCCACCCGCCGCCGCCGCCGCCCCCTCCCCCCCCTGGTTTCGTCTCGAACCCGTTGGCCCATGCGCGCCCGTATTCCCAGAAGGGCCCCATAGACAGAGGAGAGGGGGGGCAGATCTCGTCCAGCCGTAGCCGTGCCCGCGCCTGTGCCCCGTTGCCCGTGAGTAGCGTCGATGGGGTTGTGCTTCTTCTTTGTACGAGTAGTACATGTATAAGGTATGAGACAAGCTGTCACTCGGCGGCCCGGCCGTCGCTCGCCGGTCCCTTGATTCTGGTCGCTGCTGTCGCCTTCGCCTTCGCCTGTGCCTTTGCCTTCACATGGTCTTGTCGCCTCTTCGTTGTTAGCGTTCTGTACTTGCACCTTCGCCTTTATTTTTTTTATTTTTTTGTCTTTTACACCTTTTTCTCTGTCTCTACATTCTCGTCGTCGTCATCATCGCCAGAGCCTGGGCGCGTGTCTGCTGATCAACTCCGGCGTCTCTGCCGCGTCCGAGACGGCGCCGTCTGCTGGTGTCTCCGATTTCCGACCGACCTCTCTGCTTACCTACCTATTCTTCTCTCTTTTTTTTCCCCCGGAGGAGCACAGCCATCTCCGAAGCCCCTCTTCGCATCTGGCTCCGACATCTGCCCAAGAAATCGATAGACCAGGGAGGGTTGTGCCAATGTGCAGAGTCGGGAATCCCTAAGCTTGTCTCCTCCACCCCCCTTCTCCTCTCAACAACCGATCAGCCTCGGAAGAGCCCAACGCACACATGGTTGAGTCTGGGAAATCCCGCTTTGACTGGGCGTGAAAGCCACCTCTCCCGCCCGCGTTTCAAAAAGGGAAGAAGGCGGATAAAAGAGAAGAAAAGCATAAAAAGAAATGGCCATTGCCGTCCGCTGCCTGCAGCTGCTGCTCCTTGTTCTGGCAACATGGTGCCCCGCCGGCCGCGCCCTCCCGGGCTCCGGCCCGCGCCCGCGCCCGCGCCCCGGCGGTCGGATGTTGAAGGCCCCCATCGTCCACTCGACGGCGGCGGCGAACCCGGACCCGCGGGGGCTCGGGGCGGCCGAGGCGGCGCCCTGGGCGAGCGCAGCTTCACCTCGACGCCGCTGGCGAACCGCTCCGACGTCGCCTACTATGCCTTGTGTAAGTGTGGCCGCTGACGAGCTTCATCTGTTCCGTGACGGCGAAGAAGATGCTCTGTTTCCAGAAGAGTCAAACAAATGAAGAACCAGAACTGACACGACAAAACGTCTTATAACGCAGTGGAGATGGGGAACCCTCCACAGCCGCAGTACGTGCAGATCGACACGGGGTCCTTCGAGCTGTGGGTGAACGCCGACTGCGCGAGCCTCAACAGCACGGGCGACCGCGAGTTCTGCCAGGGCATCGGCCGCTACGACCCGGCCGCCTCGTCGACCTCGGCCCGGCTCGACGGCGCCAAGACGCTCATGTACGGCATCGGCCGGGCCACCATCGAGTACTACCGCGACGACATTTCGCTCTACGGGACTGGTTAGTCTTGTTTTGCGCCTTAGTTTCTTTTCTCTCCCCTACCATCTCTTGGAAGTCGCTGACAATACAACACACAGACACGAGCCTGAAGGGCATCCAGTTCGGCGCGGCGCGCTCGACGGCCGACGAGTTCTCGGGCATCCTGGGCATCGGGCACGGCAGCGGCAGCAACATCGGGTATGCCAACTTTGTGGACCAGCTACAGGCGCAAAGGGCCACCAACACCAAGGCCTTCGGCCTGGGCCTGGGGTCCAAGCGGGACGGCGAGGGCGCCATCCTCTTCGGGGGGCTGGACGCGGGCAAGTTCGGCCCGGGCCCGCTGACCAGCTTGCCCCTGGCCGACCCGGCGCTCTCCCCGGACAAGGTCCGGCGGTACTGGGTCGGCGTCGGCGGCATCGGGCTCTCTCCCCCCCGGCGTCGGCCCGTGGGCGACGACAGCGACAGCGACAGCGACAGGGGCAGGCGGCCGGCGTACGGCAACTCGAGCATCCTGGCCTTCCTCGACAGCGGGTCCACGCTGACGCTGCTGCCGTCCGCGCTGGCCGACTCGATCGCCCGCGACTTTGGCGTCGAGCGCGCCAACCGCATGGGCCTGTACGAGGTCGACTGCTCCATCGGCGCGCAGCCCGGCTCGCTGGATTTCACCTTTGGCGGCGGCGGCGGCGGCGACAGCAGCGACAGCGACAGCAGCAGCAGCGACAGCAGCAGCAGCATCGTCATTCACGTCCCCTACTCCGAGCTGATCCGCGAGTTCCCCACGGGGCAGGGCACCATGTGCTACCTGGGCTTCAGCCCCAGCGACACCTTTGCCCTGCTGGGCGACACCGTCATGCGGTCCATGTATAGTGAGTATTCTCCCCCCCCCCCCCCCCCCCTCTCTCTCTCTCTCTCTCTCTCTTCCTCCCTCTCTGTGTCTCTCTTCTCTCTTTAGAGACCCGACGGACCCAGAGAAAACCCAGGATCAATGGCTGACTGTGATGCCCCCCTACCCTCCCCTCCGAAACCAACAGCCGTCTTCGACCAGACCAACAACGCCGTGCACGTCGCGCAGTACCAGGACTGCGGCACCCGCGAGATCGAGATCACCGCGGACCTCGACATCGCCTCGGTCGCCGGCGACTGCGGCGATGCGGGCCAGGCCGCCGACGCCCCGCCCCCCGGCAGCGGCGATGATGATGATAATAATGGCGATGGCTACTACCCTTCGGGCGCCGGCGGCGGCCTCGGAGAGTCTTCGCGGGCGCCGGCGGCCCTCTCCGTGCCCGCCTGGGCTCCTGTGCTGCTGGGCTTGGCGGTGGCGTCCGCGTCGCTGGGCGGCGTCGGTTTGTAAGCGATAAGAGAGAGAGAGAGAGAGAGAGAGAGAGAGAGAGCAGGACCGTACGTAGCTGGTCAAACTGCGGAAAAGGGGCGGACGTGAAAAGTGGCTGGCTGTACGGGGGCCAAGGCAGCTGTGTACCTACTGTATCCAGAACAAAACCAACCGTGTAATATTTGGGGGTATGTGTATGAACGTACCGATACAGAATAATGAGCATACTCTTAATCACACACAAAATACGAACGCAAGCATAGCACGGGGGTATACGCCTGGCACTTTCTGCATCCCGCTTTCTACCTAATAAACACCCTCCGCCGAGCGAGCCGAGAGAGGCTCGACGGCATGCCTCGGCCATGAGTTGACGCTGGTGTGGGCAGCTCATCAGGGGAGATGCTCCATGTGTCGGCGTGGTCGGTGACGTGGACAACCCGTCTTGTCGCCTTGAGGCAGACCCTCGACGAGTGGGCAGCCATGATTCTCTCTCTCTCTCTCTCTCTCTCTCTCTGTCTCTCTTTTCCTGAAACGTCAAAGAGGCGTGCCGGCCCTGGGGAGTTCGCCCCGCCACCGCCGGCGCAAGACAGGGCAACCACTCTCCATGTATGGCCTCCCCATCCCCAGGCTGACGGTCGACCTGCGTCGTGGCGCCCACGTTGTGTGCCATCAGCTCGGTACGTGCCACGCAGCCGGGATCGCAGAGGGGGGAGGGAAGAGGGCGGTGGTGGCGAAGAGGCAAGTGTTTTTTTTTTTCTTCTCTTTCTCTCCAATGTGAAACAAGCCTCCACCGTCTTTATGAACCCTCCAGTCGGCGAGCAGGTCGACGACTCGCCACCGACACGCCAAATGAAATGGGCTGGTCCCGCTGGCTTTGCGAAATGCCTCGTCTTCTCCCCATGTGCCCCTCCCCCTCGGCCTCCCTCCCGTGTCGCTGGCCGTGTCGACGGACTCTGCGTCCATCTCTCGAGTTGCCGCGTCCTGGCTCGACAGGTTCCGGGATGAGTTGAGAGCGGGAGAATGCGCAGACGAATGCTGCGAGTGGGATCAATTCCCCTTCACCCCCCCCTCTCTCCCACCATATCCTGTCAGTCCATCCCCAAGGCGAACGAGAACGTGGGGTTTGCTGGGGGGTTCGCTGGGTGGGAGGGGCGAAAGCGGACTCGACCCTGGTCTAGTTAGTGGCCTTGCCTCAGGTAGTAGTTAGCAGCGAGCGGGCGCCGATCAGAGGACAGGACACAGAAAAGCGCCCGCGGAGCCCCCGGCGCCAATGCGCAAGATGGATGGGGAAGGTGAGAAGAGAAAGGCAGCGGGCAGTCTGGAGGGATTGGATTGCAGACGATGCGACTCCAAACCCGCATGTACGAGTACGCACACCTGCGCATAGGTACGGACACTCCATAATAGAGCTACCCTTCCATCGCGGCCAGCAATGGCTCGGTGAGTGCCCGGGCTGCTGCGTTATCAGTGTTTTGGTGGTCATTTGGAGAGAGGCATGGCAGTTGGGGTGACGACATCTGTCATGGATCGTGTACTAGGTAGCATGTCTCCCATCGACCATCGCGTCAGGGACTGTCAGCTCTCTGCCCCCCGAACAGCCCGGAGCTGTTGGGATCTCCCGCGGTTGCATCGGACCGCTATGTGCCTGTCCCCCTGAAGCAGTCTAAGAAGCCGCCATTGGTGGTCAGTGGTCGTGAGTGAGCATGTCTTTCACGACCAGCCTCTCTCTCGCACAATGCAAGGTAACTGGACGTTCGTTCCAGACTGCGCTGCGACCCAGCAGGCCGATCACATCCAAAAAAAAAAAAAAAAAAAAAAAAGGAAAACACCCATGATCATCAGGCCCTCGCACCTGGAGAGGACTAACCAAGAGATAGATGGTCGCCGGCATCGCGTGCTGAACCCGCCCGGTGCGGACGTCTCCACGCGCGGCCCGCTATCAGAGAGAGGGAGAGGTGCGAGTATAGGGGTCTTCTCTCCTTCCCCATCGGGCATGTAAGCCCTTCACCTCTTCTCCATTCCTCTCCCCCCTCCACACCACAGAGAAAGCTGCCTTGCGCGTGCTGGAGAGCCCCCCTCCCCCGCCCTGAAGCTCGCTGCACCCCGGCAGCGTGCCCGCGTCTTATCTCTCTCTTGGCGTGCATCCCCGAGCTTAAGCTTAAGTCGACACGCGGGGTTGGCGGGCCAGCTTTGACGCAACATACGGCCTTCAGGGGGGGGAGGGGGGTACGGGCTGGCTTCCTGGCCGGGTCATCTGCGCTCACCCGGGTCACGCTGGTGCCGTGAGTGTGTGGTGAGCCGGGAGCAGACTCCCTCGGCACTCCGGTTCACAAGACAGTCGAAGGGGGAGAGAGGGATGGAAATCGGCTCATAAGTAAGAGCCCCAATCTCCCACGATTTCCGCTGCTGACTGCTCCCCTTTTTTTCTTCTTGCAATGGTCGAGCTGCGCTCCGTCTGGCGCCGATTTCTCCCACTTTCCCACCCCGCAGGAACCCCTATCGTGCAAGCGAACCACATGGCCCCGACAGTCGTCATCGAGGCGCGGCCGTTCGACTTTGCGGACCGCCTGGCCCCGCTGCCCGCGCCGAGGAAGGATGAGTTCGACCTGGAAGAGAGGGAGTTCGGCACCGGGGACGCCGACGCCGACGCCGACGCCGCCGAGGAGCTGGATCTCTACGTCCCCTTCGAGCGGGACCCGGACGCCGAGCCCGAGAGGAACCCCCTGACCATCCGAGCCGTGGTCGTCGGCATCGTCCTGGGCGGGCTCGTCAGCGCCTCGAATCTCTACCTGGGGCTCAAGACGGGCTTCACCTTTGTGGCGTCGACGTGAGTGCCCTCCTCCCCCGTTCTCATTATTATACCCGAAACATCGGAATCATAAATAATAGCTTGCCGCGCTGACGCACCTATTCCCACCCACGCCAGCTTCGGAGCCATCTTCGGCTACGGGATCGTCAAGACCATGTCCATGGCGTTCGCCAGCAGCACGCCGGTGCTGGGCGGCTCGTTCGGCCCCCAGGAGAACAGCATCGTCCAGGCGGCCGCCATGGGCGCCGCGGGCACCTCGGGCATCTTCGTCGCCGGCGTCCCGGCCATGTACCGACTGAGCACGATGGGCGGCGGCGGCAGCGGCAGCGGCGTAGGCGACGGCGATGGCGACATGCTGCTGCTGCCGCTGCCCCCGCCGCGGGACTCGTTCGGCGCGCTCGTCACCATCTCGGTGGCCTGCTCCTTCTTCGGGCTCTTCTTCGCCGCGCCCCTGCGCCACTTCTTCATCGTCCAGGTCGCGCGCGAGCTGCGCCTGGTCTTCCCCACGCCGACGGCCGTCGCGCTGACCATCCGCTCGATGCACCGTGGCGGCGGCGGGAACAGCAGCAGTAGTAGTAGTAGCGACAAGGGCGCGGCGGAGGGGGCGGCGGCAGCGGCGCGCGCGAGGCCCTGAGCAAGCTGAGGGCGCTGACGCTGGCGCTTGCGGCGGCACTGGCGCAGCGCGTCGCGTCCTTCTACGCCCCGGGCCTGCTGTACGACTGGCACGTCTTCACGTGGGTGCACGTCTGGAGCGGGCACGCGGCCGGCGCGTCGTGGGCCCTGGGCGCCGAGAGCTGGGGCTGGTACTTCGAGTGGACGCCCGCGTTCATCGGGTCCGGCATGCTGGTCGGCCTCAACCCGGCCCTGTCCATGTTCGGCGGCGCCGTGCTCGCCTGGGGCGTCATCGGCCCCCTGCTCGTGGCCTCGGGCGAGTGCGCGGGCGTCCCGCTGTGGGACGACGCCGAGACCCCGAGTGGGCCGGCCTCTACTCGTACGCCTCCCTCGGCGGCGGCCAGCAGCAGCCAGCAGCAGCAGCAGCAGCAGGAGGAGATGGGACGCCAACGCTGCCGTCGCCCCGGTACTGGCTGCTGTGGCCCGGCGTCATGATCATGGTCTGCACGTCCCTCGCCGAGCTCATCGTCCAGTACGAGGTCATCTGGTTCGCCATCAAGACGACCGGCCGCCGCGCCGGCGCCGCGCTGCTGGACCGCTGGCGCGACGGCGCGAAGGCGTCGTCTCGGCGGCCTGCTTGGCCGGCCAGGGTGACCGCGGAGGAGCCCAAGCACGGCGGCGTGGCGAGCGACGACGACGACGACGACGGCGGCGACGACCCGGCGGCGCCCGGGGACCAGGAGGTGCCGGTCTGGGTGTGGTCGTCGGGGATCGCGGCCAGCGTGGCGGCGGCCGTCGCGGTCCTGCACTTCCAGTGGGGCGTGCCTCCCGGCCTGACGGCGCTGGGGTGCGCGCTGGGCTTCCTCCTGTCGCTCCTGGCGATCCAGATCGGGGCCGTGACGGACCAGGCGCCGCTGACGGCCGCGTCCAAGGCCAGCCAGCTGGTGTTTGGCGGCGCCGTGTCGGACCGCGGCTACGCCATCCCGCAGGCGCAGCGCATCAACCTGGTCGCCGGCTGCCTGGCCTCGGGCAGCGCCGACGTCTCCATGAGCCTGACCAGCGACTTCCGCACCGGCTTCCTGCTGGGGACCCCGCCGGCCAAGCAGTTCGCCGCGCAGGCCCTGGGCACCGCCGCCTCGGTCCTGCTGGCCCCCGGCATGTTTGTGCTCTTCACCACGGCGTACCCGTGTATCCTGGACGGCGGCGCAGGAGGAGGAGGAGGAGGAGGAGGAGGAGGAGAAGCAGCGGCACCGGAGCGCTGCCCGTTCGCGGTGCCGTCGGTCGCGGCGTGGGCCGCCGTCGCGCAGGCCGTGACGGACCCGGCCGTGACGATCCGCGCAGCAGCGGCCTGTTCGCCGTCGCCGCGGGCCTGCTGGCCGTCTCGCAGGTCGTCGCGCGCCACCTCCTGCTCACCGGCGGCGGCGGCGGCGGGGGACCCTCCCCCGGGGCCGCGAGCGCTGGCGCGCCTACCTGCCCAACTGGGGCGCCGTCGCGCTGTCCTTCGTCCTGCCGAGCCCCGCCTTCACGACGGCCGCGCTGGCCGGCGCGCTGGCGGCGGCGGCCTGGCGGCGGCGCGCCGGCTGGGCGGCCTCGTTCGACCTGTACGGGTTCGCGGTCGCCGCAGGGCTCATCGCCGGCGAGGGGCTCGGCGGCGTCGTCGGCGCCGCGCTGCAGGTCGCCGGCGTCTCGGGCGACGTGCTCGGCACCACCGTGGGGTGTCCCATGGGGTCGTGTTGAAGAACGAGGTCGGGATATCAGGGATGGGATTTTTGGTGGCGATGGCGTTCCTGGGGCGGCGGCCTCTATTCTATGCTGTAGTGGTCGCAGCCAGGTTTCTCTTTCCCAGTTTATAACACGATATGCCTGCCTCTCTGGCACTGTCACTCAAGCGCCGACGGCGTGTCTCGTCGAAAGCGTGCCTGCTACCAACCCAGCAAGTCTTAGGCTGCCTACTACGATCCATAGGCCACCAGACTTGCTCGCTTATACAGCAGTGGTCATAGTACACATACTCAGAAGACGCATGTCCAGTGGGCAGAAGTCCGTCTGTTCCATGTTAATAGCTGAAATCACATTCGGTAAAGAAATCGGGAGCTGACATTATGGAAAGAGACACTGTTGACTTTGCAACTTATTGATAATAAAGAAGCTGTGAAGTGTTAAAACTATGATTTAAGATTTAAAGACAACAGGCCAGCATTATATGCAGATTGAAGATGAATAAACAAAGTGCTTTTAAGTGGTGTGACAGTGCATTGAGAGGATGGTCAAGTTAGAAGCCTAACCTCTTCATACAGTGCATATACATCACTATTGTCCTTGAATGTCATGCTTCAGGGTCTGAAAATGGGTGCGTTCTGGTGACCATCCTGAATCTACACTGTATGTAGACTGTGCTTAGGTCAGCTGGTTTCGTGGCAGGTGCACCCCACTAGTTTGTTTAAGCTGCACCTGCATTACGCGCAAACGCGTCGCAGCTTCCCCACGCCTGGGTCAATTAAACAACCAATTAAGCCACCACCTGTGGACAGCATCACACCACACAGTCCTTTAAACAACACTGCCATCCCACCCACGTCTCCGATCCGACGACACCACCACCACCACCTCCTCCTCTTCTTAAAGGCCCGCGCCCATCACCCGCCAGAATGCCCACACTCGGGCCGTCTGGATAGACGATGGCCCCGGTCCAGAACAAATTCCACATTGTCCCCGACGCACCCTCCGCCATCAACTCGCGCGATGACGACGCCTCTGCCTCCCGCCCGAGCCGGCGGCCCATGACCTCGAAGCAGGCCAAGAAAGCCCACGCCAAGGCCACAAAGGCCCCCAAGCTGTCCAAGGCTGAGCAGCGGCGGCAAGATCTTTTCGAACAAGATCGCATTCGCCGCGAGTTCGAGAAGGAGCGCAACCAGGCCCGTGCCCGCGCCGCCCGCGACAAGAAGAAGGAGAAGGAGGATCAGGAACGCGCAGAGAAGAGGCGCAAGGGTCTCCCTCTCGTCGACGTCCACCCCTCTCAGGACACCCTCGCTCGCTTCATCCGGAACCCCGCTCCCAAGCCCCAACCTGCTCCCGAGCCTGAGCCTGAGTCCGAGCCGAGCGAGACCGAGCCTGAACCTGAGCCCGAACCCGAGGTCGAAGCTGAGCCCGAACCTGAGCTCGAACCTCAACCCAAGCACAACTCGGATTCAAGGGCCAACGCCACCCCGACCACGACTTGGATCAGTCTCCAGAGCCTGCTCAAGAACCCACAGTAGTTCTCCCCGCTTGCTCAGATTACCATGACCGGGGAACGCCTACCTCTCCCCAAGAGGGAGGCATCGACAACCGAGAAGATAGTCTGCCACCCCCTGCCAAACGACGGAAAACGGCTTCCCGAGAGTCAACGCCTCCGCGGTTGCCAAGGTCGCCAGATGCGCAAGCACATGGGCCTCAACACCATCAAGTTCTCTCGGATGCTGCAATCTCCTCGAGGAACGACGAGCTCAAGGCCCGACAGGAAGTACATGTAATTGCAACGGAAACCGAAAGTTGTGACAACAAATTCGACGACCATTCTGAAGATGCCATGACAGATCATGATATGCTGCAGGCACTATTCAATGTTTCATTTGGTGCCCCCAGCAGTCCCAACCGGCAGCCAGAAAAGGGAAATGAAGCCGATGGCTGCGATCTAGCGACTCGATTAGTGAGGAATAGCCAGCAAGCGGAGGACTTGCCCAAACAATCGCATCAGGCTGTTCATCACTCGAGCCCCAACCATGGCCAACCTCGCTCTGCCGCCCGGAATGCTCATCCTGAACCCCTCAAACCTACGCAGCATATCATCCCAGATTCCAAAGCGAACACGCGCAAGCGGCACTCGATCTCTCCTGTGGAGTCCCGGGATCAGGAGATTGGTATTCACAATGCTGAGAACAGAGACAGCCCGGCCCTAGGGGCTGGAAGATCACCTAGAGGTCCCGCGGCACAAGGGACGGCTCCACCGCCTCACACAACAAGCCTACGTTCACAGGTCAACAAGTCGCCCAACGGCACTCACACCGCTCGAGCACGCAAACTATCTGAAGCCGAAAACACAGTCGGCTCCTGTGTCACGGTGTCCATGTCTGATCATGATTCAGTTTCGAGGGTGTCAAAGGCTGCCAACACCCCGCTCGCAATTGTCCCCCAAAACCCAGCACTGAAAGTCACCACCCAAGGTGCCAGATCGGCCAGCGTGCTAGGAGGGAACCATTCAGAGCCAGTTCGTGCGGCTGAAGTGCCGAAACTACCTGCAGCTCACATGCCAACACGTCGCGACTACGTTGCCTCGAAGCAGAGCCCTTCAACTACCAAAATTCCGGTGGCTGTCAGACGACAAGCAGAGTCTCCCAGGCCACCCCAGCAATTCACAACGTCCACTTCTTTCCGCAGCCCAGGAACGTCCATGGGTCCGCCGCCGGTTCCCAAGTTCAAGTCCCCAGACTATGCAGCTGTTCCTGGCGAGGTTCCTCGGCCCAAGTTCCTCTTCAAAGACAAGAACATCAGTGCTCAAAAACACAATGAGACCGCCCAAAGCACTACCTCGAAGACTACACTTAGCTCTAGCTCGGTGCCTCCTACAAGTACACAGCTGTTCATGATGGGTAACCTGGACGACTTCTTGCCCAGTCCTTCACAGGAGATGCGGGAATTATTCGACGAGCCAAAGACTTCTAAAGTGCCGTCTGCAGTCGGAAGGTGGACCACTACGCCTAGTCCAGCGATCAATCGGCAGAAGGCTCCGAAGACCCCAAGTAAGGTCTCACTACCTGTTCATAAGCAAAACCGCCAGCCCCCGAACCAGTCCCAAAAACTGCCCCCCACAGCGATCAACCATTTTGGCAATCCTGGGAGCATTCTTCAGCCGCCGACGACGACGGGATGTGATGTGCCTTTTTTCTCGACTCAGGACTTTTTCCTCTCGTCGCAAGACTTGACAGAGCTTCAGGACGACACGACCTCGTCGATGCCAGGGACAGCGAAGAGCACGATCTCACGACAACCTACCGAACCTCCACATGCATCACTTGGCTGCCCTGCTGCATCGGCCCAGCAGATTGTCAGCCAGTCAGAGAAGAGGCTCCAAAATCGAGCTCTTGCTGAGATGGAGCTGGATGGGCTCATGGACTGTCTCAATGCTTACGACGAGCCATTGTCTCAGGAACTTGACTTTGTGCACGACCAGCCAGAATCTCGAGCAACCAACTTGAAGGCGAATACTTCTACCAACAATGCCGCTATCTCTTTAGCGCCGCAGAAGCCAGATGTGGCCCCTCAAACAAGACCTGGTGCCGGGCAAGAAGCCGCGACTGGCGCGAAGCTGACCGTGAACTGCATCGCACCACCCATGGAAACGTCATCAAGTAATAATAACCCAGCCGCGAAACACGATTCACCCTCTCACAAGCCAGAGTCGCATGCTCAGGTCCGATCGTCACCCAAGCGTTTCTTCACATCCACCTGCCGCGAGCCTCTCTACAAATACGCCATAGAGCGGAACAAGACAACAGCATGGGAACATGCCGAGGCCAGGCGCAAGACTCGAGAAGAGGTGGATCGCCTCGTCAATAGGCTCGAAGATGAATACCTTGAGCAACTTTTGATGGAATCCATGGCAGCAGAAGCTCAGGACGAAGAGCCGGCGCAAACATCGCCCTCAGGCCACGATCGCAGAGTCGGACTCGGGCCTGTCCCCAAGGCCGATCACATCCACGGCGGAGCAACTCCTGTGGGCAGTGCTCGGCCTTCATCCATCAGAACCGTGAACCAGCTGAGCGGCTCGGTGCGGACCGGGAGCGAGAGGCAGCACGGTGGATACGACATCAATTGCAGCAACAAGGGTGATGGAACCAATGTGAAAAAGTCACAGCCAAAGCCACGCGCCCGAGGTGCTGGGTCATACGAGGAGATGCTTGCCCGGTTGAACCAGTCGGCAACTACTCGCAACGGTACCAAGGAACAGACAACTGGCGACATACCCAAGACGCGGGATAAAGAGAACACGCCGCCACAGGCGCCTATTGGGGCAATGCCGGCGCCCCTCGCTTCGCAGGAGACCGACTATGGGGATGACGATGATGACGAACTATGTGATTTGATTTTTTAGGAGCCTGGGGGGATTGGATGGCGCAGCCCCATGACGAGTTTACGCTGTATCGAGATAACGATTTTGACTTAGGAGAGGCGTCGAGGTTTTGACTGGGATTACTATGATGCCTGTTGCAAGGCACTGAACGAGCCAGGCCGTACCCTCCGGAGAGGATCGGACCGGCCCGAACAGGAGAGACAATCACTGACTGGGCATGCTTTCTGGGAGCGATGGGAATAGATGCTGTCTTCGACAAAGGAGGCCAGAGACGCTCCGAGTACCGAACGAGATATACCCCGCCAAGCAGGCGTTATGGTGCTATTCACACTCTCCATATTTCCTCATGCTCATATTTATCTTGTCGAGCGTGACTGCGTGATGCTCGGTATTCATCCCTGTAACTACAGCTATTGCATTTAAACCTAGTCAAGCGCGCTTCCACATGCAGGCGAGGACACAGGATCGTTGTTCCAACTCGTAAGATATGATTCGGCTTTCGGGTGGCGTGCTGTCCCGCTTTCATACGAAATAGGCATGTCCATAACCCACCCTTATTCCATGTTCAGCTCAGTAAAAGACCGCTCTCTGGTGCTGTGGCTCGCTCGAGCAATCACAGCAGCATGTCTAAGAGCCTGTATGCACTTCTATACAAAGCACTCGCTGAGCACTTCATTATTGGTATCTAACCAGTTATCGCTTGTCCTCATGTCTAGTTAGTCCTGGTCTGTCCCCTGCATGGCGAGCCTGCCGTCTCGGGAGGGCTCTGCTGGTGCCGGGCTCGGGGAGGTGGCGGCGGTGGCAGAGCAGAGCAGAAGCCGTCAGGAGGTGAGAAGAAGCAGCTGGGACAAAACAGGAACAGAGAGGCGTTTCAGGGAAAAGGGGAAGAAGAAAGAAATAGAAAAACCCGCCCGCCCTTTTCGCTCCAAGAATGCAGATGCGATGCCAGTTAACAAGAAGTATCCAAATACACAAAATAGGGGCAGGCGTTCCTCCAGACCCCCCGTCCGATGATTTTCCGAGCCCGCCGGGAGTGTGGGAGAGCCGCAGCCCGGCTTTTGACACAGCGAGGGGGGGCTCCCTCCGCCAGCCCGCAGAGCTCTCTCTAGTTCTTCGACTTCCGGCTCTTCTTTTTAGAGGCCGGCGGCGGCGGCGGCGGCGGCTCGCTGTGGAGGTGGCCTAGCTCCTCCGCCGCCATGTTGTTGGTCCACGCCTGGCAGCGGTAGCTGGCGAGCGGCTCGGGGGAGGCGGCGGCGGCGGCGGCGGGCTGGTTCTTGGCGCGTTTTTTGGAGCGCTTAGACGAGGCACCGGCCGCCTTGCTCTTGTCCTTGCCTTTCTCCTTCTCCTTCTCCTTCTCCTCTTTCTCCTTGGCCGCCGCCTCATCTGCCTCGTCGGCCTCCAAGTACTTCTGGCGAGCCTCCATGCCCTCGGTGATCTTCTCCCTGAAGTTGAGGATCTCCTTGCGCAGCTTGAGCTCGTTGAAGCCGCGGGGGTCGAGCCAGTTGAGCAGCGAGTCAACCTCGGCGGGGCGAGAGTAGTAACCCCACTGCCGAGCGTTGAAGACGCTGGTGCGGCCTTCCTCCATGCGCTTCCGCTGCGGCACCGTCATCTTGAAGCGCGCCTTGTACTCCTCCTGCAGCTTCGGCTCGAGGTCGATGTAGCCCTCTCGCTCCATCTCGTCGGGGCCCTGGACCCAGATGCAGCCGTTGGCATAGCCCGCGTCGGCGGTTGAGCTGTTGGGCAGACCGGCGTACGGCATGCCGTTGCGCTCGAACCAGTAGTACCGGTTCCAGAAGCGGTCTTTGCCCAGAACTCGCGTCCGCGCGCAGTCGGCCTCACGCAGGTCGTTCTCAATGGTGGCGACCTCCTCCTCGCACTTCTTGACCTGCTCCTCCTTCTTGCGAATCTCTTTGGTCAACTTGATGAACTCCTTGGACTGCTTCGGGGCTTTGGCCGCCAGCTCAGCCTCCTTCTTTCGCTCCTGTTCCTCGCGCTTGCGCTGGCGCTCGGCTGCACGATCGCCGGCGCGCCGGCGGCCGCGTCGAGGCTGCCCGTCGTCGTCACTATCGGCGGCTTCGCTTCGCTCGTCCAGGGTCTCGGCCGCGTCGGTCATCTTGACGTCGCCATTCGACTTTTCAGCGTCCTCGGCAGGGGGCGAAACCGGGGGCACGTTTTCGGGGAGCAGGACCCGTCTCTGGTCGTAGAGGGGCTTGAGCTCTTCCAGTCTGTGGTTCATGTTAGCAACCATCCGACAAGCCAATCTGAGTGGAAAATACGTACGCTTGCTTGCGTGTTCTCTGCCACTCAATCTTCTCCTTGCGATAGCCTGTCATAGTCTCGGCGCATTCTTCCATGTAGCCACGCATGGTCGAGGTGCTGGTGATCAGCATGCAGATGGTCTGCAGGGCAAGGACGCGGGAGTTGAGCCCCAGGCCAGCGTAGTTCTGACGGACGCTTTCGGGTGTCGGTTCGACGTCGGGAGGAACCAGAAGGGCCAGCAATTCTTCGCAGACCTCCACATGACGCGGCTCTTGCGCCAGCTGGTGAAAAGGCCAACCGTGATCATCTCCATGCCGCCGTCCTGGAACTCGCGCTTCCGCAGCTTCTCGATCCAGTCAAACTCGGCCAGGACTTCATCCGCTCGGTGCTTGACAGCGGGCTCCGGTGTCTCCTCCTTTTCTGCTGCCTCTGCTTCCGCCGCCTCCGCTGCTATCCTCTCGGCTTCTTGCTTGGCCAGACTGCTTCGTGTGGCGCGTGCTGCTGGCTTGGGTTCCGGCTCGGGCTGCTCGTCTTCCTCGTCTTCCTCCTCATCCTCCTCCTCGTCTTCTTCCTCTTCGTCACTCTCTTCCAGCTCTGGAAGTGTTATTTGAATCTCGCCGCCTTCCTGTTCCGACTTGACGAGCTGCTTCAGGACGGCGCAGTGGATTTCGGAAAACAGCTCGCAGGGCGCCTTGTCGTTGGTGATCTCCAGCGCCTGGACAAAGTCGTCAAAGGTGAAGGAGTCGAGCTTGAAAATTTCACAGTAGACATTCAACGAGTCCCACGTCTCTAGAAGTGGACCGACCGATTTCATGGATATCCCGTCGTGCTGGGCACCGCTGTCCACCACCCCCTCGGGTGGGTCATTGCACAGAAACTTGAGGGCCGGGCGCACGTAGTCATCCCGGGGCTCCAGCTGAAGATCCTCAATGGGATACTTGGGAGGCGGCGGCGGTGGCGGCGGTGGTTGATATTGAGGTTGTGCAACAACGGGCGGAGGCATTTGCTGGAAAGCACCAGGAAATTGAAAGGGGTTGTAGCCCATGGCTGAATCGTCCCCGAGGATACTCGGACCACCCTTGACGCCTGGCCCATGCTTGCTGGGCCTGCCTTGCTGTGGCGGCTGTTGCTGCTGCTGGAGCGGTTGCTTAGGCGCAGGCTTCAACTCTGGCAAACGCACAGGGCCCGTGCCAGCCTGGAACGGAGGTGTCGCAGAGCCGGTCTCTTCGCGGCTCATGGACGGTTGCAGAGAGCCAGACCCCGGAGCAGAAGGCGCGGGATGGCCGTTGGGCTGCAGAGCCTTCTTGCGGGCTTGGCCTTGTTTGCGCTCGAGGAGCTTATTGTCGTAACGCAAATGCGGCGGGACGCGGGTCTCGATGTGGTACTGGCCGGCGACGTCGTGCTTGACCAACCAGGGAGCGCCATTCCAGGCCTCGCGAGTAACGGTCTTCTTGATGAAGGAGCGCAAGACGGACTTGGTGAAGATTTTTCGGTCGCGGGAAATGTGGGTATCGTCAACAACGGCTTCTTTGTCGGGTTGCTCGTCGATGCTGGTGAAATAGCGCGAGTACGCTGCGGTGGTGGTGCCGTCGGGGAGGACTTTGCTGCCGATGCGCAATTTGTCGCGCACGACGCCAGACAGGCGCGCGCCGTCGTTGAGCGAGATGGTGACGCTCTCCCCGGGGTAGTAGTCGGCCTTGAATTCGTCGTATATCATGTCGACCAGGGCGTCTATTCTCGAAATCGTCTGGAACTGCACGCGCCGAAGCACAGGACCCTTGAGCGCCTCCGGAAATGCCTGCTCGACCTCCTGCGCACCAGCGAGCTGGAGAGTGAGTGTTGATTAGCAGAGCAAAACAGGTGGCGGCCGGAGACGAATGGGCTACCTACTTCACTCTTAAGAGCCTCGAAGAAGGTCAAGCCTGAGTGACCGGTAATTTGGCATATGAACCGCGGCTGTAGCTAGTTAGTCTCGGCATAAGAATGCGTGCGCGCACCACGAGGGCACCATGGCGCGAACGGCGAGAGCCTGCGAAACGAACCTGTTTGTAAAACTCCATGCTGGGGACGGGGTATTAGCAACGGGGCGGCGCTCGACGGGGTCTGAATGTGCGTGATGGAGAAACCTACCGATTTAAGAACTCCTCGTAGCTGACAAAAATCTCGCCCGTCTGAGGGATGTGCCACACCTGGAACGGAGGCAGTCAGCGGCTGTGATCTGCCGGATGCCACGGCAGGTCAATGGCTTACCTCTTGAGCGTCATCGTCAACCCGGGGAGCCTGCAGGAACTGCACAGGCTTGCGCTTGAAAAGCACCTGCGGAAATGGTTAGATCGGGCTCAGTCGGCGACGGGTGCTCGTCTTACCATGTCGGCGGCGGCGGCAAGGCCAAAACAGAACGCGCCGTGCGACGGGCCCGCGGCGCGTGTACGGATAGACTGGGCGAGTCTTTTGACTTGGTTCCGTATGTTCTGGTCTGTCGTTCCTCTCGTCCTGGAGTGAGTTTGCGCGTCAGTCTTGAGACGCCAATCACGAGAGTGGCTGGCGTGTAAAAGGATTTGTGCGAGGTGGAATGATCGGGCTCGCGAGAAAAGCCGGTGGAGGGGTGGGCGGCGCGAATGGGGCGTTGATGGGTTGAGGCGAGCAGGCTAGACGGTAGGCGAGATTGAACTTGGGGACTGGGGCCAGGCCTGGGTTTTGGCGGTTGGCGCATGCGTGGTTGCGTGGCAGGGGAGGTGGAAGTGGAAGCCCAGGGGAGACAAGGCGAGGCCGGGCGAGGATGGGTTGTTTGTCTCGTAGCGCCGCGTAGGCTTTGGGGGTTGCGCCGGGGCTGCTTGCGGTGCGTGCGGTGCCGGGACACGGCGAGGCGCGATGGCCAGGGAGGGCCAGGTGCGTGCGAGTCGGGCGTGCGAGCTGCGGAGAGGGCTATGGCGAGCCAGCCGGAGCCGAGTCCGGGGCTGGCGGACAAGGCAGAGTTGTGTGGCGTGGCGGACGGGGCAAAGTGAGGACGCGACGGGGATCCGGGGCGAAAGAGCGGGATGAAGAAGAAGAGGAAGAACAGGCAGAGAGAGGCGGACGACTTACACGTGCAGCAAGCGACTGGACAGCTGCAGAGGGTGGGCGAGAGGAAGACGCGTTTATAGAGGGGGGCGACGCGTCCGGGGGAGGCGAATCGCTCGGACGGACGGGACGGCGGTGGGGATGGGGACGGGGGTGGTGATGTCGCGAGAGGGCGGGCGGTGGTGGTGGTGGTGGTGGTGGTGGTGAGGGCGCGTGTGGTGGTGAGGGCGGATGAGGTGTTGTTGGAAAAGTTTTGGATCGACCGTCGGGGGGGAGGGCCCAGCGAGGGCGGGCGGACGAGGACGAGGACGAGGAGCGGTCCGAAGCGGCGTGGCCAGGCCGGCGTCGAGTAAGGCAAGGCGAGCAGCAGTACTTGGCTATAGGTAGTCCCGCCGCCGGCAGCGCGTGTACTGGTGCTCCGTCCCGGACAGCTCCCGTCCTGCATGTCCATAGGTCCACCCACCCCCAGGTCGCCTTTTCAGGTCACCTTTCTTCCTACTACCCTACTACCTTACCTACCTCCTTACCACCTCCCCCCCTGGAGAGAGCCGGCCGCGTCTGATAGGCCCGCCACTACCACCCTGGCCGCCTCTCCCGTCCCGCTCCTCCTCTTGCTCCTCCTCTTCTTTTTTTCTCTTCTTCTTCTTCCTCTGCCTCTGTCCTCGTCGTCTCCCTCCTTTTCAGTCTCCCTCCTGGTCTCGCCACGGCTTCACGACTTGCATACACGAAAAGGGCACTGCGCACCTCGCGACTGGCCCAGCTTCCTCCTCGGTGGCAGCTAGACATGCCTGGGGGGCCGCACTTATAGATTCCATTTTCATATCAACTGAGAATGGTGATTACAACGTGGGCAGCTGCCGCTTTCTTTTGGTCTTAATGCCCAAGACCAGCTGCTTACTTTGCCTCCCATGTCCCTCTGTATATGGTTGAGCCCTGCCCACCTCCCCTTCTTCAGAATACCCAGACTACCGGATATCCAACATAGGCGGCCCTGACCGAGTCGAATAGCAGCTGTCTATGTCTTGCCAGTCACTGTGCTGCGCCGTCAATTATGAGAGTATCGAAGACGGAATCTTCCAGGTAGGGTGAGTAAGGTATGCAATGCCATGCACCAACCAACCAATCAACTCACCAGCTGCCCTGTTCTGTGGCATCAAAGAGCACGGCCATCCGCCCGCTTGCCCGTCCACGCATCTATCGCGGTAAACATCCTTGGCGCGTGTTGTTTCGTTCGTCTTCCTGTCCGTGTTGTCCAGCTGAACCGGGCTGCCCGTGCATGGTCCCGTACTTCTCGCGCCGCGGGAATCCTGGAGCCCAAGGCGGGCTTGAACTTATTACGGAGTAAAGGGGGGTGGATGCTCGAGTGGGTAATAAGGCGGGCCACATGACGGGAGGGGGGCAGCGCTGGCTTCTGCTCAGTTTTTCTCATTTATTATTTACGACCGGCCTGCTTTTACTTGTACTTGTGCCGCATCGCTGTGATCCTTGGCCGTTTCAGCGCAGACGCGGTACGGCTGGTAGGTATGGACGAAAACTCCAAGTCCCGCGTCTCGGCCCTGTGCTGCTGGATGCCCACATTAGGTAGGTAGGTACTTTTCATGGCATCAATATACTCATGTGGTGATGTGAATTACACGCTCGCGGAGCAGCTCACCATGTCAGCGAACGGGGTCCTGCTTCACGGGCCCTTGAGGCTCCGGACGAAGAATCAGTCTCTCACTCAACGACTCCGCCCCCCCCCCCCCCCCCCCCCGTGTTTACCGCCACCGATCCCCATAGCGCCTCCAAACATGTCGGTTTCTTGGGAAGCATCCTCTTCCGCACCCGCCGTCGCACGCGCCGTGCGGGTGTCAGCCGCCTATGCGGAAGCCCGCACCGCGCGGGATAGATTCCAGACACCACAAATACCAATCATTCGCAACCCCCGGGACCCCCCAATGCACCCCGTCTGTGTATTTATCGTGTCCTACAGCAGATGTTGTTTAGATGTGCTCATCCACTGGATGTAGCTGTGCTTTTCCCCAGCAGCTCCCGTCCAAGGTTGAACGTCACCTCAGCTCTCCACAGACGCAAACTCGTACCGATCGTGTACTCGCCGGGTCTGCGCACGTCTTGAGATACTTACGCATACCCGCCCGACATGAATTTGTCCCCCCCCCCCCCCCCCCTTTCCCCCAAGCCGACAGCAGTGACCGAAGCGCCGGCTGACCAGTCCTGTTCCGTCGGGACGACGCGGCGGCGAAAGGCAGCTTCCAGCTTCCCTCAGCTCGTTGCTTGCGAGGTGTTGGGCACGAGTTGTCGTACCTGAAGTATACGAGGCCGGGTACGAGGGCGACCTTTTACTCCGTGCATCTATCTGCCGACCGGCGCACCCCGGCGCCAGTGCGCTCGCCTTTCCCCCCTCTCGTGCCTTTCCTCCTCCTCCTCCCCGCTCGCCGTCTCCGCCCCCCTCTCACCCCGGCAAAACCCCCTACAATCATACACTCGATTGAACCGCCGTCGCCAGCGGCGTCTTACTCGATGCAACCGGTATCTCGTACGCCAGGCTGGGTAATTAAATAACAGCATCGATATGTATGCAGCCTGGTTCTCTCTTCGGGCTTACGAGAAAGAGCACCAGGTCTCACGGGTGATGCACGGCGTTTTTTCGAGCCGAGGACGCACAAAATTCCCATTTTCCGGGTTTTGACTTCACCGTAAGACATGCGCTGCCTGAGTCCGGTCTCCTCGAGAACTCGCCGTCAGTTGAGAGGGCCGGTTCATTAGGTAAAGAACCAATACAAGTCACCACATCCCAACTCCTAGATATGCAAGAGGGGGTATCATTATTCATGGCTATGCGTCGATGATTTCTTTCTTTCTTCCTTCCTTTCTTTCTTTCCTTCTTCCCGCCTGTCTGGCTGCACGGCGCTCCAGCGCTACGACGAGAAATATACCACCAAGAACCCAAGCCAGCTCCCGACCACGCCAATGGCTGAGTATGAGCTCAGGAACATCAGGGGCAGAAACTCGTAGGCCTTGCCAAAGATGACCTGGTGCAGAAGAGAGCAGTACAGGATCAGCGGGATGCTGACGGCAATGTAGAATATGGTGAAGCGGTCCAGCAGGAAGATGCGCCGGGTGCGGGTCGACGCCGGCGCCAGCCGATCAAACGCCATGAGGAACAATATCAGCCAGAAAATGGTGTAAACCGTCTTGATGGGGAATTCGGCAGGCGTAAAGAGAAGAGGGAACAGCGAGACGTGCCCCGCCACGGCCAAAGGGCGAAACGCGCTGAGGTACCGTCGGTCCTTGAGAGCGACCAGGCTGAACGGCATGATGACGAGCAAGATGGCCTTCTCGTGGACGTGCCACCCAAACAAGAAGGAGGCGTACCCGCAAAGCGTGACGGCGCTGACAAAGGCATCCCAGGTCGGGTAGACGAAGAGCTTCACCAGAGGCAATGCTTGGAAGAGCAGCGTCAACGCAAAGCACACCCTGGGCGTGATTTCCGGCAGTACCGCGAATGCCGTGTCGCCTACGAGGCCACGAGTGACGCTTTGCAGGGCCTCCTCCTTGATAGATAGGCCAATACGGGGCGCAACTGGACAACTCGTTAGCTAGATTTCAAAGATCGCCGGGGGGGTTGCTCTACTGAGTCCTGTGGCGAAGCTACTGACCGTAAATGAGTACTCGGTCCGCAAAAGAGTACATGGCCCAGACGTTGGGGGCCCAGTAGGCGTGGCACAGACCGCGGGAAAAGGGAAACAGCCTGCTGAGGAGCTGGGGGATCTGGCCCTTGAGCGCAAAAGGTCCAAATGCCAACCCAAAGATGGCCGCCAGCCCGGAGCCCAGCTTGACACAGTTAAGGAGCTGAATCCGGAAGATGGACTTGGGCGACAAGCAGTAGGTGCGCAGGAGCCAGACAAAGTAGGCCGGGGCCAGATAGAGGTAGATGTGCTTCATGCAGAGAAGCGCGGCGAAAACCAGGCCACTGGCAAGTAGGCCGGACTTGTGACGGGCCAGCACCAGAGAGAGGATCAGAGCCCCGTACATGGCGCCATTGTACTGGAAGTGGATGTGGTCGATGATGAGGAGGCCGGGAGATAGGAGGAGGGAGACGGCGGCGGCATGGGCGGCGCGCTTGGAGACACCGTGGGCGGACTCGACGAAGAGCTGAAGCGCATAAATGAGCAGCAGCTCGGTGGCGATGACAGAGAAGCGCTGGAAGTAGACGGTTTGCCAGCTATCGTACCGCAAGTTGTAGAGGCGCAACATGGCGGGGTCGGCAAGCTTGGCAACCTGCGCGAGCAGTGCCTCGAAGTAGGAAAAGAAAGGGGGGTAGTCGAGCGTCCATTCCGAGGTGGTATCGTAGTACCAGTCCCATATGGGAAGGCTGTGGGTGATGGCGAGCCAGTTGCGGTGGACTTCGAAATCGGTCGATTTGTAGGCTGGGAAGAGGAGGATCTTGAAGGCCGCTGCGACGACTGCGCATTGCGCAATGGTCGGGTATATCTCAGCCATTGCCTCTGGTTAAGAAGCCTTACGGCATGACCTTGGCGTCGGAGCGTCGAAGCCGTGGGTTGGAACGGGCTGAGGGCCGGTGGTGGACAGGGGGAGAGATGGTGATGGTCGCGTCGTGGTGGTGACGAGGTCAAGCTGCCCTCCCGGTAATTTTTGGCCTTGGAAGCACATGCAGCTATAGGTACTTCCAGTGATTGAACAGGGGCTGGTAGTTGGCAGTTACCTCTTGAGTGTATAACCCAAGTGTATACATCTCACATACGTACCTACCTGTAGAGATCCCAAGTTGTCTGGGGCCCCACAGTCTGAGGCTAATCAGGGCAGGGTACCTGCAGCTGCACTGCAGAGAGGAAGTCTGGAGGGTACCTCGACGACCATGCGGCTGGACCCTGGCGCGTTCGCTTGCTCGGCTGGCGCTGGTGATTGGTGCAATTGCTCCATCGGATCGTACCTGGATTTCAAGCAGTTGAAAGTACGAGTACGAACAGGTCCAAGGTCTTCTAGCGCGTCTCGATTCACAACCGCGGCCAGGCCAAGGTGACAGTGGGACAATGAAAGACCTCATGAATTGACCACCTGACCCAAGGCGCCAGTGCTTGTTTCTCACCTGGAGTACGTGAGGTAGGGGCCCTTGACTCTCTGCCACAGCATGGAGGCCACCATTCGACTCGGGATTTGAAGACCGTTTGAATGCAAAAGACGACTATGCCACGGATAGAAGCCGTCTGTTGAGGCGGGAAACCCACAATGACGGCAGACTGAAGGCACTCTTGTAGCGTTGAGCTGCTGGGGTGCTCTTCTTCCAGTCTAGGGGGATGCCTTTTCAATGTCGACCACCTCCGTCGATTTTCATCCTTCCTGTTTAAGAAGAGACTTGGAAAATGGTCGCGGCATGATAGCCTCCAAACACGCTGACCAAAGCGAATTGGGCAGGGATGAGAACTGGACACGGTGCACGAAGGGCCACGATTGGGTACGTCGAAGTAGCCGTACGCTGCAATGCAACGTTAGGGGAGACTGATGAGGCTCGCCCGGGGGTAACGGGCTTTTACAGTCTGTCGGGTGCAGTCAGTCCGAGTAAACGCAATGATCGACACGCGGATGTCTACGAGTATCCTGTATGCGCAATTGCTACTTCACCCGCTGCGGTGAAGGACACGCAACGCGAGAGAGACAGGACACGGCTATTAATATCACGAATACTCGTAGATGCGAGTATTACTCGCAACCCTGCGTCGCAACCCTGCCCGCGGAGCCAGCAATGGACACGATAGTCCAGGCGCCCATTGCTCGATGCCTTTCTCTGCTGCCTCTGATCCAAAAACGTCACACGCTTTCCTCTATCCGTCTTACTTTGTGGGGGCTGCAGAATCCCGCCTGGGTACTTTGCTTGATCAGATACGCGAAAGGTACGAGATTTCAGACCATAGCTGCACCAATCTGCCGCAAAGCACTAGGTCTTTCTCAAGTATCCCATGTACCCGCCGGAATCCACGTCCCCTGTAGGTTAGGTACTTGTACTCGTAGCTCCAATAGCACAGAGTGTCCTCTTGCCTAAGAGCCGCCGCCACCATCCATCGCCGGTCCCATCCATTCGCAGTCAGACAGAGAGGGCTGCGTGTAAGTCGGCGCATTGATGAGAGCTGTGGTGGCATAGATGGGTTCTGGCCTTCCTTCCTGCCTTTTCCTGTCGTCTCCGGCTTACGGTCTGCTGTCTTGAACAAACAGCCCTTTGTCTTTCTCTTTCCATCATCGCCGCCATACTTGGGGTATCTGCTTGACTTCTAGGTACCTCCATCATATACCTTGACCTAGCGGCGTGCTTCCAACCACCAACCATCCGCTCCCTTCCGTCTTCACCTTCACATGCTGCTCGAGTAGCTGTCGTCGTGGTCGGTCGTTTTTACCCGCCATTGTCGCAGCCCTACTTGCTTGGTCCTTTCTCTTCATTTGAAACGTGTCGAAACCCAAGTCAGCATCTGCTGCTCCGCACTCTTTCTTTCGTCATCCTCCCACCGACCGACCGACCAAGGTCCTCTCCCTCCCTCTCACCCCCACCTCCAAAATGCGCTTCCAACAGCTTCCCTCGGCCGTTGCCGCCTTCGGCCTCGCTGCTCTTGTAGACGCCCAGTCCCAATTCCTCGTCAATGAGATCAGCTTCGGCCACACGGGAAAGTACGTCGCTCTCCGCGCACACCCAATCCAGTCATCACCTTCACCGTGTCTAATCGCATTTCCCTTCACAGATTGGCCGAGCGCGGCGCCGACAAGCTTCCCAACTTTTCTCTGGCTGGCAGCCCCCACCCGCCCGAGCTCCTCACGAATCGTCTAGTCTTGACACCGCAAGCACCCGGCAACTCGAGAGGTTCCATCTGGGCCGAGAAACCCAATCCCCACAGCAGCTTCACCGCCGACCTTGACTTCCGCGCCAATGGCCCTGAGCGTGGTACTGGCAACCTCAATCTGTGGCTGGCCCGCGGAGGCGCCAGTGAGGTTCAGCATGACGCCAGCATCTATACCGTCGGCAAATTCGACGGCATTGCCCTGGTTGTCGACCAGCCCGTAGGCACCAGCGGCATGGTCCGCGGCTTCCTCAACGATGGCTCAATCGACTTCAAGAGCCACCACAGCGTCGACAGCTTGGCGTTTGGCCATTGTCCCTACCCCTACCGCAACCGCGGCACGCCCACTCAGCTCAAGATGCGGCAGACCCAGAATACTTTCCGCGTCGAGGTTGACGGCGCGCTGTGTTTCGAGACGGACAAGGTCGCCCTGCCCGGAGGCTATCACTTTGGCGTTACGGCTGCCACGTCCGAAAACCCCGATTCATTCGAGATCTTCAAGTTTGTCACCATGACCGACAGCGTCGAGGGCACGACCAATGCCCCGCCGCCTCAGCAGCAACACCAGCAGCAGCAGCCCATGGGTGGCCAGGACCAGCAAGCCAAGATGACCTATGGCCGCGCTCCCCCGCCAAACAACGCATACTCAAGCACCGGCAACAACCCTGGCTCAATGCCTGACGCCGACCCCAACTCCATCACCCAGCAGCAACAGCAGTTTGCCGACCTGCACAACCGCGTCCAGTCGTTGACCCACTTGCTGGAGTACTTCATGCACCGCCTAGACGAGCAGGAGGACCAGGAAAAGAAGCGTCACGAGGAGACGCAGGCCATGGCCGCAACCATCAAGACGCTCGATACGCACATTGGCGAGATCCGCATGGCTGTTTCCAAGCTCGAGATCACGTCTCTCAAGGGCGACATGAACGAAATTAAGCGCGAAATCGCCAGTGTGCAGTCGTCCACACAGTCCAACGTCAAGGAGTATGAGCGTGCCATGCGTCGCCTCTCGGAAGAAAACCACGGCACCTTGATTACCCACGTCGCCAAGACTGCCACTGGCCACGGGCGCCTCATCTTCCTCATCCTGGCTATCCAGGTTGGCCTCATCGGAGGTTACGTCTACTACGAGAGAAAGAAGATCATGCCCAAGAAGTACCTATGAGGAGGTACACATTCCATTTCAAAGGGCCAGGGGCTGCTTGCTTACCTCGAGGTTTTTGAAGAGTGAACGATGACGCAGGCTGTTACGAAGTTGTCGACAAGCAACATGATCAACGAGAGAGAAGCTCATCATGATGTGTGCGGATAGCATGTTGCGAAGCGCGGGCGAGCAGGCTTATCGATGGCGATGACCTCAGAGCAGCAGGCCCCGCGTGAGCCCAACTTGATTTAGCACCAAACCAAGTGGACGGTGAAGACAGGTTCCGGTGTCTGCCTGTTCCCTAGCAGGTCTCAGAACTCAGCCACGGGGTCGAGTAGGTGGTCTTTAGTGAAGGGGATGGCTGGGCGAACAAGCCGTGCCCGGGAGCGGCTGTTACCGGGCATTGATGACGTGTAGGAAATCATTGTTTGTATGTATGCGGGATGCGAGCCACGGCGTTATGATGTTTTGTTTATATATCGATACTGGCAAAGGGACCTTCTTCAGTCTCTAGGAGGGGAAGGGTGTTGAAGACGAGCTCATGTAGAGTACATAGGCAAGACGCAAATACCAAAATTCCCCGACTTGAACCCCTCAATTCACCCCACCTATGCCGTGGTCTCTGTGACGATTGGGGCTTTGATACCTTACCGTGGAATGCCTCACACTGGTTTCCATTTTGACTCGACAGCGGGATGTTCCAAAAGATTGGCCGTTTGGAATGTGCGATTTGGCTTCTTGTTGTACGCAGGATTCTAGACGAACATGAGATTGATTACAAATCCACCAAGACGGCTCGATCGCATGGCAGACATGCGCGCAGATTCGCGACAATAGCAAGAAAAGCAACCAGCAGCAGCTCGCTGAAAGCAAATCCTGTGTGTCTCTCCATCTCTCTCTTGGAGCCTCTATACCCTCCCATTGGCCCATTCTTTCTTCCTGCTTCTCGCAACGTAAACCAGCTTTGGTGATGAATAACATCATCAGGGGGTGGACGGGTGAGAGGAGGGCTTGCCGAACTTGGGGGCGGAGGTGAGGTTCTCGCAGCCGGCGCGGGTGACGAGGACGCAGTCCTCGATGCGGACGCCGCCGACGCCCCAGTAGCGGCCGAGCGCCGCGCGGTCGAGGTAGCGGGCGTGGTCGTCGCTGCCGAGGAAGTAGGCCTCGACGTAGGGGCGGCAGAAGTACAGGCCCGGCTCGACCGTCACGACCATGCCGGGCTGGAGCACGTGCGGGTCCAGAGGGGCGGGCGCCGCGGTGGCGGCGGCGGGAGTCTCGCCGGGAGGGGCTGTTGATCCCAGTGATGCTGTTGGTGTCGGTGCTCCTGCAGGCGGTGCTGCTGGTCGTGGTCTGCTGCTGGTGGTCGTGGTGGTGGTCGTAGGGGCGCTGGTGCTTTTCTTGCTACTGCCGGCCCCCGCCTTGGCTCCCTCCGCCTGCCGGATCATGGCCCGCATCGTCTGGGGCCCGATCGGCCGCCGCTTGCCCCACATGCCCTCTCCGACAGGACGGAGCAGCTCCGGGCTGAGGACGCTGTGCCGGCGTGTTAGTACGGTGCAGCAGCGTGAGGTGCGCGACGAGCTCAGGTCAGGTGGGTGGCTCTAATGAGGGTGCGGGGGCAGGAGTCTGACTCACTCGTGCACGTCGAGGCCGACGTGGTGGCCCAGGCCGTGGGGGAAGAAGGCGGCGCCAGTGCCATTGCGGTATATCTCGTCGGCGGAGCCGCCGCGCAGGATGCCGAGGGCCAGGAGGCCCTCGACGGCGACGCGGGTGGCGTGCAGCTGCAGCTCGCGGAAGACGACGCCCGGGCGCAGGCGGGCGATGCACTCGGTCTGCATGCGGTAGACGAGGTCGTAGATGGCCTGGGCCTCGGGGCGGAAGGTGGGCCCGTTGAGGGGCAGGGTGCGGGTGACGTCGCTGGCGTAGCAGTCCCACTCGGCGCCGGCGTCGAGGACGAGGGTCTGCCGGTCGGGGCCGGCCAGCGGCTGGTCGTTGTCCTCGTAGTGCAGGGTGGAGGCGTTGGGCCCCGCGCCGGCGATGACGGGGTAGGCCTGGCGGCGGGCGCGCGGGCGGTGCAGGCGGCGACGAAGGCGGCCTCGACCTCGCACTCGTTGGCGTAGGAGGCGACGCGGTCGAGGACGCGGCGGTGGGCGGCCGAGGAGACGTCGTTGGCGCGGCGGATCATGGCGACCTCGTAGTCGGTCTTGACGACGCGGGCGCGGTCCATGGCCGGCTGCAGGGCGGCCATGTCGACGGCGAGGCCGCGCTTGAGGCCTTCGAAGCGGTCGAAGCGCGGCAGCTGGGACTGGCGCAGCACGTACAGCCGGCGGACGGCCTCGAGGCGGGCCGTGAGGTAGGCCGGCAGGTCCTGGACGTACTTGACGCGGTCCACATCGGAGCGGGCGAGGCAGTCCTCGGCACTCGGCGTGTTGCCGAACCAGAGGATGGTGGCCGGCGGCGTGTACGGGATCCACAGCGACAGCTTGTCGGCGCCAATGTCGTACGTCGCCGCGCAGCCGGGGAAGTCGGCCCCGGTCAGGTAGTAGAAGCTACGCGGGGGGGGTCAGATGCTTGGGGCCTTTTTCTTCCATGATCCCCGCCCCTCGCCGCCTGGTGGGAAGAGAGGAAAAGGGGGCGCGGCGTGGGCTTTGCGAGGTGGGGACGAGTCACTTAGAGTCACATACTATCGCCGCTGGCGAAAGGGGAGCGTCTGGTCCGAGTCCTCCCAGTTCTGCTCAACCTGGCCGGGCAGGTAGATGATGCCCTCCTTGGCGCCGAGCTCTTTGGCCACCTTTCTGGCATGTTGCTTTCCTGTACGCGGCACGGCGTTAGCATGGTGACCGAGCACGCTTCCTTCCTGGGCCTCGTCAAGTGATTGACTTACCGGGAAACTTGGGCTTCGGCGCGTCTGAATCTGAATCGCGAGCTGAATGGCCGGGGAGTTTGACTTCTATGGTTCTGTGATGGCCTATGCGTCAGATGTGTGGGCATACATGGATCAAGACGCGATGCTGCCATGCTATACCAGGTGCACATACAGGGCGTCGAACTCGTCGACGGGCAGGAGGTCATGGTCAATGTCTGTAAACTCCATGGTGTGCCTCGGGGACTCTGCCCAGGCTCCTGCTGGTCAGAGCCGGCGGCAATCGGCGTTCAGGGAGGTGAGATTGGCTATTGTGGCCGCTGCGGGTTGGTTGTTGGCGTCGTCCTTAGCTTGGCCTCGGCCCACCAGATAGCAGCCAAGGAGACTCTGTTCCCGTGGCCGAAAAGAAACGTCTCGGTCGGGCAACAGGTGGAGATGGAAAGAGACCTCTCCGAGTTCTCAGTGAGCCCCCTCGAAAGATACCTTTGCGTCGTCGGCTGCGAATGGAAGAGATGTCGTCGAGGTGGTTGTCGGTGGATGTAGAGGTCACGAGGCCCGGCCGGCGACTGGTCACGGCGCACGTCCGCCCCTCCACTCATGTCATGTTCCGTTTGGGGATGCAGTCTATGCTGCTGCCGAGGCTTATTGTTCAAACGGGATGTGAGGCAAGTAACGGGCATATGCATCTACCAGCTCCGGTCAGTGTTCAACTCCGACAGGGAGAGAGAGGTTGTCGGTCTCCTTCAATCACCACCAGCTCTCGGGTCTCCAGCACTCGAATGTATCGATCCTACATCACCATTGACACTGCCACGGACACGCAGCACTGTCGGGTCCGCTTGGCCTGGGAAGCGACACTGTACGAACACATCAACCTGGCGCATACGAGTACTCGTCCGTAACTCGCAGGATTCGGTCCCGGTCCCGGTGCATCCGCGGTCATGGTGGTCACCCAGCGCTCTAGAACAGACGGGGACGCCGAGCCGCGCGTGTGAGCGAGCGGGCACAGGTCTTGTGAGGTTACTTTGCCCCTCGCGGACCGTGGCTCCCTCCCGCGGTCGCTCGTATTAGCAGCGGCAGTGTTGCCCTCAGCCCAACCAGTGGCGAGCCCTGCCGTGCCGTGCCCTGGCGTTTCATCCCGCTTTGCCCAATCCATCATCTGTCAGCCTGAATAGCCCGAGCCCCCGACGCCCCTCCGGCCTCGAAGTGCAAAGTGGTCCTCGCCTCCGCGTCTCGACCATCTGCGGCCCCCGCGAGTACTCGTACGCGCGGGCGTGCCGGTGGCCAGGGACCAGGCGCCAGCGGCAGAGACCTGTGGCGCCTAGGTATCCAGTCGTGTCTGGACTCGGTCGTGTACACGGCCGCGTCCTTCCTCCGCGGCCATAAGACGCAGAAGAACAGGCAACCGGGCGTCCCCCGGCTGTTGCGGCCATGCCGGCCGGTTTCGCAGGCCGACTGGTCAGTTCTGTAGAACTTTGACGCTACTCCCTCGGCCGAGCACATTGTTGTTGTTACCGCAGCGGGCTGTCAAATCTGACAGGGAGGGGTCGAAGAGCACTAACACAAAACACAAGAACCGGATTCACGATCGCGTGAGCGCTTTGAGTTGGCCTCGGCGATGATTTCGCCACCTCGCAAGCCCAGCCTTAACCGCAGCAGGTGAAGTGCTTCTGGGGGCCATTCTCGCCACCGCGGCGTTCCTAAATTCAGTTTAGGTAACGGGAGCACGTCAAAAACAAACCCTCCGAGGACCCGCCGGTCGAGGTTGTTATGGAACCGACGTGCGGGTGTCTTTACTTAGGTAGCTGGCGGCCGGTTGAGTTGGCTCGGCCGTACTCGCCTGACCAGGCATGGACGCCTTTACTTACCTCGTGAGCCCGGTCTAGTAACAGGACAAATTGGACTTGCGGACCTTGAAAGTAATACCGCCGGTGGATGGAGACGGCTTCGCCATATCGTTGTAGGCACTTTCCTGACATGAGCTATGTGTCTTGGGTCCCAGGAGTCACACTTCACTATCTGCTCCCCGTTATGGTAGAGACTGTGTTCAAAGTTGAGAGCGGTTGCAAGATGTGTAGCTCGATGCCTTGACACTCCCAGGTATTGCCCGTGTCGACGCTCCCCGGTGACCAAGGCAACGTGTAATTGCAGGTCCTACCAAGGGCCAAGCAGGTCCCGGCCCGCAAGGGTGTTCACAGCCACAGAGTAAGTGACCTCGGCCGGCCGAATGAAGCGGATCCGTGGCGAGTGACGGTCTCCATTGGGCAGGATAGCTGTAGCGTTCACCGATTGGATCCTTTTCTGGCCACACCACTAAATCTCGGGCCAGCCCGAGTTGATTGCCAGTCCCCAGGTAGGTACTCATCCCCGGGCACGAGTGAGCCGATCTGCAAAGAGATCCACGGACAGAAAACCTAAGGACACTTTCAAAACAAACCACCATATCTCAGAGTCACATCCGCAGGGTCCTACAGACCCTGCGTGCTCTGTCGTGGTCCCCCATTTCCGCGCGGTGGCAACATCGGTAATCCCGACACGGCACGCGGAGCTCCCACAGCCCGCCCGCTCAGGCCAGCGACCCATGCACTGCGGACCATCCGGCCGCTGTTCCTCGCCCATCTAGCTGTCCAGAGCCGCTCTGCTCCCGGGTGCTTACCGGCTATCCTCTTCTGAGGATCGAGGACTGGTAGCGAGAGAAGAGAGAGTCTGCGGAACGTCTGGAGGGGGGCGGGGGCGGCCCGGGCGTCACTCCAGATCCCTGGCTGGCCGGAGCCCGCGGAAGAGCATCGCCACTTTCCAGAGCGCCCCTGAAGGGTTGCATCTGGCTGTACCCGTCTCGCTAACCAAAGGCTAGGCCCGGGCCAGCTGTCGCCTCCTTCCGAGACGCCACGCCTCCATGCCGTGTCTCCTTAGGGCTGAGCGCGTGTCTGGACGCAACGGTGTTTTGCCATCCGGGACGGCTTCTACAGCTTGGCCGGGGCGAGGGCTTGCCGTCCGGGTCCTGGCCCAAGGAGAATGGATCAACCAAGGTAAAAGCAGATACGATTAGACAGACCATCAGGGCCAGAGAGAGACCAGTGGCGTGAGATGCAGCGGTAGGACCTTCGTTTCCAGAAAGTGCTCGCCGGGTTTAAATACACCGACTCTCTCCCGCCTTTCCCTCGCCGTGTTAAGTGGTCACAGAACGCAGACATCGACCGTCTCACGCACTTACTTGACAAAGACCGGCCGGATCCAGCAGCACTCGCCATGAAATCCTCACTCCTCTCGTTGAGCGTCGCCGCCCTGGGCGGTCTCCCGCTTGGGTGCCTGGGCGCCGCGGTGCCGCTCGAGAAGAAGGCCCCCTCTCTGGTCCCCAGAAAGGGAGACTGGGAGTTTACCCAGGTGCCCGAGTTCTTCACGTGGAGCAGGGAGTTGTTTGGAAACCGCGATATCCCGCAGGTGAGTAGGGACACGCAAGACGGCAGCCGCCGTACTCCCCCCATCCTCTCCCCAGCGGACCCCGACCCTCCTTCTCTACGCCCCTTTTTCCTTGATCTTCTTTTTTGTTCTCACTGTCCTGTCCCGACGAGGGAATCCCCACTTGCGCCATCGCTGACACAGTCTGTCTGTCTGCCCCCCGACACGCACGCAGAAAACCCCGGAGGACTTCTGGATCAACGAGAAGCTCAAGTACGACGAGGCGGGGTTCGAGGAGAGCCGGCGCGGGGAGAGGAGCAAGTGGGCGTCGCTGGGCGAGTACCTCGCGAAGCTCAACGAGCAGGACGAGGACGTGCAGTACAAGCTGCTGTACCTGATGCGCCACGGCAAGTCGTACCACAACGTGCACCACTACCCGTGGGAGGGCTTCCCCGAGGGCAGCCCCGAGTTCGAGCCGTACGTGGACGACCTGCTGATCCAGCAGGGGGTCGACACGGCGCGGGCGACGGGCCGGTCGTTCGAGGAGGCCGTCCGCCGGCTCGACATGCCGGTGCCGCAGGAGTTCGTCAGCAGCCCGCTGCGCCGCGTCGTCCAGACGGCCGCCTACGCCTTCGGCTCGTGGTCCGCCTTCGCCGACGTGACCATCATGGAGCGCCTGCGGCCCCGCACCGACGACCTGCCCTGGGTCTTCCGCAGCACCCGGGCCGCCATCGAGGCCTGCGTCGACACGCTGCGCCGGGAGCTGGGCGAGCGCCTGCCCTTCAAGTTCGAGGCCGGCTTCGCGGAGACGGACCCCGTCGCGGGCAGCAGGGGCCAGGAGGACGACGCCGCGCGCGTCCGGCGCATCGGCCTCTGGCTCTCGCAGATCTTCACCGACGAGGCCCACCGCAGCAAGACCGTCATGGCCGTCGTCACCCACCGCAAGGTCATCCAGGGCATCGACCAGGCCTCGGCCGCCAAGGGCCTGCCCAAGCTGCAGCCCCCAACTCGGCCGTCATCCCCATGGTCATCAAGGCCACGCGCAAGTGAGGTTTCTGGTTCCAAAGTGACTCTTTGAAAAAGGAGAAGAATGGCGAGGACGAGAGCAGAAAATGCGATCGGCCTCGTCCACGCGGACGACACGATATTACACCGGTCTGGGTATATCTCTTAAGGATACTTGAAGGGAAAGGAAGAAACAAAAAGAAAAAAAGAAAAAAAAGGAAAAAGAAGAAAAAAACGACAACGGCTGATATTTCCCATTGTCACGATACCACGTCGGTATACGAACAAAGGCAAGAACAGAAAAACAACAATAGAGAGAGGACACCACCGGAAAGCCCTGGCGGAGCAGCAGAAAACGCAAGAATACACAAACGCACGGACAGGGCACTGCTTTCAATGTGGATTGGGGACACCAAAGGAATAGACTAGACGGCACGGAAGGAAACCTGTCACTTATTCAAGGCGCATCATAGAGCAGGGCGGGACTGATATACGGTAGAATAAACCAGCTAGCTTTTATGTGCTTCCTGTGTTACTTGTGCAGCTCTCCCCAACGTGGCCCTCCGAGGGCAAGTCTGGCTGACCTTTACGTTGTCGGTATGCAAACACATGTCCGGCTCTTTGACACGTTTTCCGGCGAGATAGCGGTTGGGAGCCCTGAGCACAGGTTTTCGTCACGTCATATTCTTTTCCCCCACGAACCGGAACTCTGCCATTGCCAGTCCCAGGGGCAACACACAGTGCAGACAGAAACATCTGACGTGTCCCAAGGGCCACACGCTCAGCCCCCTCCCTCCTCCTCCCAGAACCGATCCAGCACCTCCTGCCGGACCTCCCACGCCCAGTGGTGGCACGTCTGGTGGACGACGGGGCTGACGTTGTTGCCGCTGCCGCCCTCGTCGCCGTCCTCGTCGTCGCCCTCGTCCGCGACGCTCCGGACACCCATCTGCACGTACTTGCGCAGCAGCGCCCGCCGCCAGCGCCCGCGCTCGCCCACGCACCTCTTCCACCGCGCGATCTGCCTCTCGTCCTCCCCGTCCCCGTCCCCGTCCCCGTCCCCGTCGTCGTCGCCGCCACCACCACCGCCGCACCGCCTCCCCATCCAGAACCGGCAGTACCACTGGAACCACCCCCGGACGTCGTGCGCGTGCGAGATCCACCCCGCGGCCTCCCAGGCCTCGATGCTCTGCCCGCACGCCACCCCGAACTTGTTCACCGCGGCGTCGTAGTCGGGCGAGGCCAGGTGCGTCGCGGGGTCGAGCCCCCGCGTCCAGCTCCCCGGCAGCTCCCTCCAGTCCCCCTCCACCACCACCACCGCACCGCCCTTCTTCCCGGGCAGCCGCCGGGGCCGCAGCGGGCGGAAGTACGTGCCCCCGAACGCGCCCTCGCGCAGGATCGCCTCGGGCGACTTGTTGGGCCGGAAGTCCGGGTGCGACGCGAACCGGTAGTGCGCCGCCCCCGCGTCCACCGCCGGGTCGCCGTCCACCAGCTCCGGCGCCGGCGCCGCCGGCGTCCAGGACGTCCAGCCCGCGATCAGGGAGGCGATGGAGGAGGGGGAGGAGGCGTCGTCGGCGGGTTCGGGCTCTTCCTCTTCTTCTTCTTCTTCTTCGTCGTCGTCCCCGGCGACCTTGCCTACTGCGGTTCTCGCGCGCTGCTTTCCCCCCCCGGTGGCCGCCGCCTTCCCCGCCTTCCCCGCCCTTCTGGCTGCAGGAGCAGCAGTGGTGGCGGCCGCGTCCTCGGTGTAGACGGGCCGCGCGGGCGCGCTGCGGATCCGCGCTGACGAGCGCGTGGGCTGCTGCTGGGGCTGGTCCTTGGCCCCCGCGGGGACCTTGCGCTTTTTCCTCGGCGGCGCGGCGGTCTTGTCTTCGGAAGCCGTGATGCGCGCCTCGTCTTCCAGGCCGAGATCCTTGACGAGGGCCTTGTTGCGCTGGATGTTGGCCTGGCGGCGCGCCTCGTAGGTGGCCATTGCGCGCGGCCGCTTCCCGTATATGTGTGTGTGTGTGATAATGGGGCTTGTGGCAGCGCAATTGCTTGCTGATCCCTCGTCAGGCGCGCGCGCACCTGTTTGCTGTGTGTGGGTTGAGTGATGGATATTGCTTGTCTTCACACCATGTGTTCGTGACAGGAGAGAGACACGATGCAAAGCCCAGGTCGGGTGTTGTCGCAGACGGGAGGCGCTTTGTCCGGCCGCTGCCGCTAGTTACGTCATTGTTCTGAGGGTTGCGCGCGGCGCTACTCCCGTCGTACGCCCTTCAATTGTTTTTCAAACGCGCTCCAGATTCAAGCAGACACATGGAATGCATCACGTAGGTGGGCAGATGATGATTTGATGTACAGCTACATAGTAGGTATGGTAGGCGTATTTGATGCTGTCTGTACCGAACAACAAATATCATACAGTTGCAACCCCTTCTCAGAGCGCAGCCTCTCGTCCTTAGTCGATTCCCCTCCCGCCTTAAGGATAATTCGCACTGCGTAAAGCGTGCTTTTTTCTCCATCTTTTCTTAAGAATGCTTGTCGATATAATTATAGTCCTCCCAAGTGCGGCACTTCTTTGTTTCACCGGGATAACCAATACAATATCCGCATTCTGATGGGCATTGGTCCTTTAACCAGCCTGTCGTTGTACAAGCGTCGCTGTTGCATCTGCTGTTTAGCAGGTTTAGAAGACCACCCTGTGGAGCATAATCTGTCAGTTCTTGGGTAGCCTTTTCGAAAATCCTAACCGGGTACTCTGCCGGTTGTTTTATCTTACGGTTATGTCCGAAATTCTCGGCCGAGCCATGACTGAGCTGGACAGGGCAGCAAGGGCAAGAATGGCCTGGACTCCCATCGCGAGTTGAACCATTTTGAAATTTCGGGTTTTTCTTCTTCTAAAAAGAAACAAAAAAAGGAGCTTTGACTCGGGAGAACAGTTTTCAGTAGCTGGCCGGTCGTGTGTCTTTATTGAGGGTGCTGTTATGATGGTGGTGAGCTGCCTGTCTGCTGTGCCTATCTACTCAACTCATTCCCGCGGCGACGGCTTGCCTTTATATGACTCTGCGTCGGCGTCGCTAGCCTCGAGGCCTCGACTGTTCGCCCTCAGCAAATATTTCCCTTCCCTCTGTTTTTTTTTTTTTGGCCTTTTCACCCAGGGCATGTAGCCGAAACTTCATGAACGCTGACGTGATGTGGAGTCTCTGACTTTCTTTCTGTCGGCCAGCGGCGAGAAGCAAGTCGTCCGAGGAAGGGTCTCGCCGTGCTTCATGTGGCTGCCTGGACCTTCCAGCCTCGTCAATCTTCACGGGCCCGCAGCATCCCAAGCAGTGTCCCCATCGCTGCCAAGAGGGGCCGTGACCAGACGCGGAGGGCGGCTCCCTCGACGCTCACGTCAGCAGGCGAGGACCGAAGGCGACGCAAGATCGGGAACGAGCTCGACCGTGCTTCAACCGCCGCAGCTTACTAAGAAGAAAGAAGGGGAGAAAGAAGAAGCCTAACGTAATGATGGCTATTTCCGGAGCCTGGCTCCGGATCGCGACCGCCTCCAGGTGGTCGGCACGGGCAGTGTGGCCAAAGGTCATGCGCACCAAGGCGGCTCTTTCGGATGGCCTGGGATTATATCCGGGATAGATGACACGGTCTGTCCGGCGGCTCAGATCCCCCCTGTCGTGCCGGAGAGAACCGACCGATCGCCGGGGGAGAAGTAATCCTCGTCTTCCACGCGACGACCGACCCGCGCCGCCGGATATTATACCCCGGAAGCCACTCGTGTAGGTCGAGGGTCTTCTACGGCCCGTTTCTCCTCGGTCTCTCATCCGTTTTCTTCTTCTCTTGTCCCGTTCTTGTGCTTCCCTGTCTCCTCCTTCTTCCTCAAGCCGCTGCCCTGGTCCCCGGGTCTTCTCTCGCCACCCCAATAATAGGGCCTAAGCACGGGAAGAGGTGCCGCGCTTGTTCTCCTCCTCCCCCTTCTCCTTCTCCTTCTCCTTCTCCTTCTCCCTCTTCTCCAAACCTAGCTCTCATCATCGTTCAAGCTGGTTGTCTTATTACCTGAATGTCGGGGCAACAGATGTCACAAATGGGTGCAGTGGGAGTAAATAATTATCATGTACTTGAATGCCTAGAATGGGACCAACGCCTAACCCCGAACCAAATTTCACCCTGTAACTTTAAATTGCCGCCGCGATCGCTCCATGGAAAGATGCCGTTCTCGCGAGAGGAGGAGGGTTGACACGCCCGGGCGAAATGATTTAATCGTAAGATGTCGTATCCTCGTCGACTGCCGCTTTCGCAACACACAGGCCACCATTTGTCGTGTCTCGTGTGCGTTAAGAGTAAACCCCCAAGCCCTGGTAAGTCCCATGCCCGACCATCAGCTACCAGTATGTCCTGGGGCTCGTCATTCTCATTTGCTCTACTCCGGTGTCAAGATATTCAAGACATGATCGTGTCGCTAGTCACGGGTTGCCTTCGAGGCTCGTCGCCCCAAGCCTGAGACGGGCCGCTCTTACGTGTGCCCTTGATCTCAAGATCGGCAGCGGCCAAGCTCATGCGCCTGATGCGCTCAAGAGCCTCCTGTCTGTAATCTCTGGCCAGCGCGAGCACTTTGGCCTGCATGTCGGCTCGCTCGTTGCTCGATTCTTGGACGAGGAGCTGCAACTTGGAAGTCAGTACAGTGGTCTGTAGGTGGGATCACTCTTGTCCTTTCGCTTCCGTGGGCTCTCCCCGACCCACGGATCAGAGGATGACGTACCTCGTCATCCGTGTTGATTCTGGCTTTGAGAGCACCGCTGCGAATCATGGAGACGAGTTCCTTTTCGAGGGACTCGCCGGGTCGGGCGAACGCTTGGTTCAGACTCTCGAGGGTGACGACTGAGAAAGGCAGGAAGTACTGAACGATGCACTTGCTGCGAATACGCGAGTAAATGGTATCGATGTGCTTCTGCAGGTGGAGATCGAGCAGATAATCGGGGCGGTACGACTCGAGAATCTCTAGACAGGACGCATAGCGACTGTTGACGAACAGCGTCAACGCCCTGCGGATGTGTGGCTCATACTCGAGGTACGACCGGAAGGAAGAGTTGTCCAGGACGCGGGATTTGAGTTCGGCGCGGTCCATCGTGGCGAGCGCGGTGAGGCCACCGTAGACGGCGACGTCATTGGCGGTAGCGATGTGGTTGTGGGGGCTCAGCAGGGAGGGCTCGTTAGCTTCGGTGAAGGACCTTGCGGCGTCGTAGAGCCTGTCGGAGCCTATGAAGGCGATGCCCGCGACCACTCTATGATAAGGCTGCAGCATCTTGACCTCTTCGTTGTCGGGGAGGCTCGACATGACCTTGGCAACATTGGCCAAGACACTGGCCCAGTCGCCCTTTTGGATAAGAACATCGATGGTCAGCTTGCCAAACTCGGTGATGTGAGACTGTGTGCTGGCATCCGGGCGCATTCTGGCGTACGACTCGGCGGCGGCATTTAGGTCACCGATGGACTCGAGGTGAAGCCCCAATTCACGATGGCCAATCTGAGTTTACATGTCAGCGAGGGCCGAATGGTGGGAGAGTTCTGAGCAGGAAAGGACTGACGCGGATGCTCTCTTTTATCAGGTTATTCTTATAGCCCTTTAGTTCCTTTTCCAGGCGTTGGGTCTCGGCTTTGATGGTGCTTCTGCGCTTGTCCATGTAGGCATCGTCGAACGTGGGGGGGATCTTTTCAGGACAAGCCACGCCAAGAAGCTCCAAGATTTCTTGGAGCCTGGAGAGGTCGTTGCCGGATTCCGCCTCTGAAAGCGCCATCATGAGCGCGTCGACACACAGGACAACGGAGGATTTGGCAATAGCGATGAGGCGATCGTAGCGAGTGCGGCCTCTGTAGTGGGAGATGTAGGTCTCGAGGTCGAGCTTGGGCTGCTGCTGAACTACGGGGATGCCTTGGCTCTCCATGGCGGTGAAGAACTTGAGCAGGTTGGCGTCCTGCTGCTTCTCGTCGGACGCCATGATCGAGAGTAGCGCTCCGGGCGTCCGGGCGAGCTTCGGTAGGTGGGGTTCGGGAAGGATGTGGGTTCGGATGGGTGTCGGCGATGGGTGGAGGGAGCGGGCATCCAAGTGCCAGATCGTGAAGCGGCAGCTGTTGGCGGAGGGGATGCCGATGAGGAGGTAATTGGAGAGTACCGGGTTATGTGAAGTCATTCGCGGCTGGAGCTTCAGCCTTCTCCCGCCGCGTCAAGCTTGTGCTTGTGGGTTGCAGTGGAGGGGGCTGCCGGATAGCGGGGTAGCTCCAGGGGCCTCAGCTCCGGTTCGGGTGCCAGGGCTGCCTCCAGGGCCTCGAGCTTAGTTGTCTCCAGGGGATTGAGTGCACCTTCAGCGCTCCAGCTGCTTCTAGGGCCCACGGGGCTGTTGCTTTCGCAATGGAGAGTCGCTCCGGTACTTATGCTAGGAGTACCTAGTCTGCCCACAAATGCCGTGAGGTACTATATGTGTTCGTTGTCCCAACTCACTGGTACATGTATTCATCCAAGTCAGAACAACAGCTCACCTCCGTCACAGCCACCACCGTCTCCTACAACGCTGTGTGTGGAAGCGGTGCTTGTCAACCTGGCTGTATAGGTATGTTCATCTACGAATCAATAGACATGCAGGCAGTTTTTGACTGCTCCTTTTCGCGCCTCAAAGCCCTTGGTGTTCTATCCTAAGAGAATTTGAGCCACGGATTTTGTCCGCTTCCATATCCCCCCTCCGGTCCCTCAACACCTCGCCGTCACATCCCGTAACCTGTAGCTAGTGAGTGCATTCGCGAGCCACATTCATCTCACTTTCCATCTCAGCTCAGCAACCCCCATTGCATTACCCACGGCGAACTTGAGGTTGTACAAGTATTTGTGGCTGGCCTCCCGTGCTTCTACGACAGGGACAACCGTCTCGTCTGCCCCGTTCATGCCAAGGGGGACAACAATAAGCCCAAAGGATCGGCCCCCACGTCCTCGGACGAAGCTCCCAACGACCGCCCAAACCGCCCGTGCCGATAGCCCGTCAATCCCCAGATCGCGAGCCAGGTGCCCCTAGCTCCCAGGGCGCTTCGGACAGGGCCCAGACCACGGCCATGCCCTCTCCTTTCCACTGTCCGCACTGGCGATGAGATAGGTGGCGTCCGCTGGCCGAGATGCCATCTCCCGGGAACGGCCCACCGCCCCGAGCCCCAAGGTCAAGTCTAGTCTCAGGTAGGCTTCGCGCGTGGAGGAGGGCCTCGGTCGGGGGGTGATGCCGCCATCGCACCAATGACCACCGGGAGCGCAAGCCACGGCTCCGAGTTACTCGGACAAGTAGCTCACTGCCTTTTCCCGGAACTAGGCGCACGGAGTCTCTCGGACGCATCGAGGCCTGTCTCTGCCTCGTCACCGATCAATTCCCTCTCACCATTCTTCGGACTGTGAGACTGTTGCGGGCCCTTTGGGCTTTGCGAGAACCTAGCTGGGTACGCACACCTCTCTTCGCACCGTTCACTCCAGTCTTCTGCCACCAGCTCTGCTGCGACATGCTGGCCATTGTACGAAAGTGGGAAAGGCACGTCGTTCGCGCGTCTTGAGCGTCGAGCCACCTGCGGGTTTGGTTGAAGAAGGTAGCCAGCCCCAGGTCGCCAAGAACCTTGGAGGCTGGGGGCAGAATGGCCACACCGGCGCCCCAGCATGGTGCAGGGAAACGGCTTTACGGGCTGCCACTGGCCCCCCGGCGCTTGCGTGCAGCGGCATAGTCAAGTACACGTGTAAGCTGAATGGGAGGAGTACCGAGCGACCAACGCACGAGCAGAGATCCCGCTCTGCTCCCGGCGACGACGACGTTGTGGTAGAATTCCCCGAAGAGAAGCATCCTCGAAGAGAATCCTCAGCCAATCCCGGCCCTTGGTTCCGATTCGTCATCTGAATCCCGCGCCTCCACAGCCCGTCCCAAGACTTGGATTTCGAATTGCCGGCGCCCCGTCTCGGCGCTGCAGGCTGATGACAGGGGAGCGACTTGTGATTGTGCAAAGCGTGACACGCAGCAGGACTTTGGGCTGTCCTCCCGGTAACCTGCGGGTGATGGAGCGAGGTCTGCTCCGCAGGTGGATCGGGATCGCGCGTGCCGCCAGCCGGTCTTGGTCGCTAGACGTCGAATCGCGTGCCATTATAAGGCACTTCTCCGAACATTGCAAGTTGTTATTCATGATGACTTCTCTGCGGGGCGGGTTCTCGCTTCGCCCGTAATTGAATCCTTACTTTTCCAAGTTCCCGCGCGCCCACTTAATTATTTTTTTTTTCCTTCCCTGAGTCTTGTCCTGCCACTCACCCTATGGAAGCAGCCCCTAAGGGACCACCGCACCAAGAAAAGAACACCGAAAGAAGACCGACAAATTCCCGGTCGCCGGCATACCAGTGACTACGCGTAACGTACGTAGGTACTCCGTAGGTACGAATAATAGGTATCGTTCTGCAGTCCGTGCGTCGTATTCCTTTCTTTGCTCCGTCTCGACTGAGGCGGGCCTGGCTGGTGTTGTATGTGGTTCCCCTCGACGCGGATGAGGTCACTGACGGCGACGGCGGGACGACACGCGGCAGTCGAGGGAGCCATACACCCCGGCCACCAGCGACAACTCACTGTCCCTGAACACGATTCTGAAGGTCGTTGATCCGTGGAGAGCGGGGGCTGGCTTCGAGAGACCTCGAGCTGCCGACGCGCGACCTCGTCATGTCCGATTCCAGGCCGGCTTGCCCTGTGATGCTTCTTCGCCATTTCTATTCTTGGACCGTCCTCTCCTCGATTGCTCGGCGCCTCAAGACGTGCCTATCTTGAGCGGGCACGGGCACGGCGGGCCGCCGTGCTGGGGGCGGGCGGAGTACCCGCGACGTGGCACCGTGATGCAACGTATTCGTGGCAGCAACTCTATTTCAATGTCAAGAGGCTCGTTCGGCTGTGATGCGCTTCTGCAGGCTTTACAAGAGGGGACAAAATCTTACCAAGGTGATATCAAAAGGGATTGAACACACGTACTGCGTCCCCCAGCCAGACACTGGAGTCCCCCAAGTCACATGGCCCAGCGGGGGGACCAGGGCTTACCTTGCGCATTGTCGCTTGGCGCATCGCCAATCTGGCAAATCCCCATTTGCCTGCGAGATTTGCCGTGCAAAAGTAATACACATGCCAAGATGTACGAGCAAGGCAGACTTGGATTAAGCTTGGCTCTGCATCGCCAGTACTCGTACGAGTACATGATAAGGTGCCCGGTTTTGCAGACGTCGGGGGTCCACCCCACCGGGCCACAGGTAGGTAAGCCAAGGTACTACGGGTACCTGGACTTCTCACCAGCCAGCCAGCGCTGATGGACTCGATGATTCTGGCAGACGAACTCCGAACCCCGCCGGCTTGCGCATCTGTACGGAGATGGGGAGATGGTAGTTTCGTCTGGCTTAGGACTTGAGGAAGATGACTCGACATCGTACGGGGACAGTTCGCGATCTTTCCGCACTCGCGTGTTTCTTTCGCCCCCGTGGTCTACAAATAACCTGGTGCATCACTTCCGTGCATCTTCCCACAGCCTTGGGTGCTTGGCCAAGGCGACGCCGAGGAGAAGCAAGCACGTTCCCAATGCCTTAGCTTCCAGCTTGGCTGGGCGAACCCCGAAGCAAAGCCGAGGGGCGATCCTTGACGGATAGGCCAGACATCGAAGCACCGCCTGAGTGGCCTCGGACCGGCCGTGAGAGGTCAACGGGTTCGGGAATTTGTACCAGATCGAGAGCAGCGGGAATCTTGGGCACAGAGAAGGGCAGACAAGTACCGCCGGTGGGCAGAAAGCTTGACAGCCAATTGTCACGGTCACGGGCTGGCTTCCGCCTGCCGCACCTTGCTGATTTGACAGGATCGCTCCGGCAAGTGGCTGCTCGAGTCAAGCGGCTGTCGGGGCGCAGAAACACGCCAGGTTGAACGGGGTGGATATGTCCGGTGGACATCGCTGGCGAATGGAGTCTGCAGCCAGTATGAGTGCGAGTACCCCGCGACCGAGCCACGCGCGCCCACGAGGAAGCATACCTGCTCGTAACTCCGAATGCTCAGGTCGACCGAGCCTCATCGGGCGGAGGAGCTGGTGCTAATAATCTTTATTGGCAAGGTCCACCAAGCCGATGCTGTCTGACTGCTGCTGTCTGCGAGTGGCGGCTATTAGGTTGCTTAAGGATCGCGAAGGCTGGCAACTCGTCCGCGACTATTCGATTCAGCGAGTGGCGTGCCAAAACCCGCAAGCAAGAATTCCAGCGAGGAACTGATCGCATATCTGAAGAAAGTTTACAGGTTCTTTGCTTGATAGGCCAGCAGCAGGCTCAGGCTAGTCGATTGCTTCAGGTCGACGGCTACACTTGAGTGCTTCGGACCGGCGACGAGTGAGGGATGGTCAGAAGCTGGCACAGTGGCAGCCGGCGAGAATACTGTCGATATCGGTTTGAAGTTTTGTTAGTCTCAACTCAACCTTCAAGCACAGCCGGCCGTTCAGTCATCTGGTGAGAATGAGCATTCGAGGCCTGGGACCGCGACAAGGTACGAGTACAGTGCGTGGGTCCGAGAACGATGGCGTGTCGTGGCACGCGTGTCTGGTGCTTGTCGCCACGGTCGCGTAGGACAGGGCGGTGGGCCGGCGGGGACAGGAGGAGCGCTAGCGGGGAGCCCAGGCGACTAGGCCAACATTGGGGCGACCGCGTGGAATCCTCGGCCGGCGAAAGAGCACGGCCACGGACGGCGTGGCTCGCGGTGGGTTGCCGGCGGCGAGAGAGGAGGGGCAACCATCTCAGCCTGGTCCCTCGGGTCTGGCCTGGGCCCGAGGACGAGTCAGTATGGCTCCCAGACCCAGAAGCTCACGCTGGCATCGTAGTGACGGACTGAGAATGAAGAGTGATGGCACCTGAGACTCACGGTAAGCGGTCGCTTATGATTGAATCCTCACGTGCCAGCACTCAGCAGTGGCAGACCCGTGTGGTGCGTCTTGCCGTCCTGAAGAGCGAAGGTTGCCTTTGGGCCATGATGGTGGTGCGAGGAGTCATAGTCGTAAATGTGTCAGTCAGACGTCGCCAGCATCCGGGAAAGCAAAAGTAAGGTGACGTACTGTCGGGGTCTCAAAAACGGTATCTCTACTGGCTGCTGGACACCGGTACCGATACCTTCGGCTGAAACTTGAGCACTTTCGCGATGGCTTCTGCCATTAGGCGAGCGTTGGTGCTCGTACTTCTACCCCCAGCTGCATCGCGGCTAGATGCGAACGGTACCGAGTACTTGCGAGGGATCCCAGGACCTGGTGGATGTACATGACCTTACCTAAGGAGAAACATGGAAACATGTATACAGCACAGCCATGAAGGACATGTCCAGTCCTGCCTATCATCGCCAAACTGGTGAAAGTCCCGAACCTGTTACACCCGGGTTGTCAGGCCCCTAGAAGGCTGGTACCGGTTCCGCATCGCGTTGCCAGCATGTGGCGGGCGTATGGCGGCCAAGTCCTGTGCAAAGGGGCGGAGAGTGCCGGTGATTGACAGCTGCTCCCGAGATGGCATTGGATGCTAGCATGGCCTCCTTTCGCCGCTCTTCCTCGAGCCGTTATTTGACGTCTATCATCATGCCACTAACGCCACTGCAACCCGTCGTCGCGTACTCGTACGAGTATCCGCCCTTGGTTCAGCTGGCTACGCGGGTACCGACATGTGAACATCGTACCTAACCTAAGCGGCCGGACTGGACGGACTGAACATTTAGTCACGGATTCGTCAGTCGACTCGTCGGCTGCAGCCACCCACTGCAGCCCAAGAGTACTCGTACAGTGGTCTGGGTTGTACCTACCGCTCTTCTGACCGGTGACTGTAAGGTCCCTAGGTAGGTAGACCCATGTAACCTCATGGCTGAATACACACTTTACCGCAAAGAACATCACAACCTACAAGAGACTCACGATTGATTGAGCCTGACAGGCAATGCAGAGTTTCGATAAGTACCAGCACTCGTGCCACGTCGTCGATGGGACCTAGACGCGTGCGGATACATGGATAGTACACATCCATGCTGAGAACTCCACATTCGTCTCCCATTACTGATCCTTCGACTCAACCTGCTCTGAAAGGGCTGCATCGCGCGCCTAAAGACTGCTTGACGAGTACCCAGACACGCCAGGCTTGTACTCGTAGACCGAGTATCTGCTCCCACTGGCTGCCTAGAGACGCACTGCCGAACACGGGTCAACGCTTCAGACCCAAGCGTGAAATAATCTATGTACTCCTCGAATATACAACGTCCAAAGTGATGCGGCCAGTGATTGGGGAGACGATAGATGCGCGTAAGCGGATGCAGCTTCAGATACGTCCAATGGTATACTGTCAGATCGACAGCCATGTTCAATGGAAAGATACATATACTTTCACTTGGGGCCCCTGGGGCGTATCCAATTGCTGCCCTACATGTAGCACTCGCGAGAGTGGTGTCGGGTGAGAACTTGCGGGTGTGTCGTATTTCAAGTGCCCAAGCCCCGCTTCCAGTATCTGAATGGCGTGAGAGCAGGTAGGTACATACAGGTACTCGCAGAGTCCGGTGCGGGACGTTGCGGTGCGCACCTCCAGCTGGTACTCATGTCTTACTCACCCGAGCATCTACTAGGTGGTGCTTCGATACACATCCATGAATACTCGTACCTCGAACATGGACACGTGACGTCGGTACCTTCAATGTTCCTCCAGACTCTCCGGAGATCGTATCACGCTTTCGGTCAGGGTACCGTACTTACCATCTATCTCTCTTTTCTTGACTGAAGGATGCACTCGTACACCACCTTGGCCCTGCTGGGAGGCGCCTGTACTGTGCTCAACACGTTCTCTCAAATACGGACCGCTCGAAGCCAGGCCGGCTGGCTTGCCAGTCCCTTCGCTCGCGGTCGCGACATTGCAAGACGATGTTGCTGCGACGACGCAGCGGACGTGACTGGACTCTGCCTTCGCACGTGGATGTCTCTCGGCATCCACGTCGCTGCCATCCTCCGCCCCAGCGCTGCCCGGCACCGCGCGCCTCGACTCGCATCCAACAGTGAAGCCGGGCAGTTGGCTCAGCCCGCTAGCTGGATGCGAGACACTTCGGTCGGTACGGATGTACATTCGTAAATGTGCCCTTTACCTGCGGTTCACGGCCGTTTTGACGGAGCGGAACGAGGCAGTGGCTGTCTTCAATAGTATCGGGTACTCTACCTACTTGGGCTCTTTGAGGTTCAAGATCGGATTTTAGCGTGCTCGGTGTGCCTCTAGCGCTTCTTGCCTGGGCCAGGGCCCTCGAATCCAGGGCCCAGAGGCAGAACTCCAGGGCTAACGCTGGTCCCAGCTCGCTAACATCCACTAAGAGCCTCCTATCCGCGGCGCCTGGGCAGCCCCAGATGTACATGTACCTTTTGGAAGTATCCGCACGGCTAGACGCACCTGCACCTCCTGCAGTCAAAGGGGCTGACAGGCGGATGGCCAGGTCGCTCCTGTTGGTCCCCTCGCACGCCGCCGTCTCGTACTTCTCCTCTCCCTCCTCCACCCTGCCTCCCGCCAGCCAAGGTTCTATCGTGGCCGCACGCCTTGTCCCCTTCGTCCACACCCGCCGCCTCTCTCCCGCCGCTGCGCTGTCTCTCAACACCTGCTGAGCGCCCTCTCGTTCCCTCCCCCTCCCCTTTCGCTCACCCTCACCACCACACCACCACAACCACGCCGCCTCCGCCGCCCACCCAGCAAGCACATTCGTTTTCCACCATCTCCTTCTGTCGCTTCCTCAGTCGCAGTCGCCGCCTGCCGTCGCTTCGCCTCGCCTCGCCATCCTGTTGGGCATGAGTCGCCGCAACCCTTGAGGAACCCACGTGAGACACCACCGCCGTCCACCCCAGCGTTCTCGATATTCGTCTCGACTTGGTCATCATATCATCGCTACCCGCGCGTCACCCCCAACATTCGACACGCCTCTGGACTGCGCCTCAACGCCTAAGAACCGCTGCATCGACACCGCCGCCGCGCACCTCACCTCTCCCGTCCCCGACCGCTTCCCCGACGCCAAGAGCCACCGAACTGCCCCGAATCTATCCGGGTCGCTACCAACAATCTGTTTGCTCTGGTCACGATGCGCCAATTCCACTCCCACTGATCCTTGCAGAAGTGTACATGAGCAACCCTCGCCAGGCGCCACGGTAACCGGTTGTACTCCCTCTCATCCATCTCACCCAAACACGCACAAACCGGGCTGGGACAGGGGTGGCTGCACCATTCCGCGCCAAGCCCATCATGTCGCCGCCGTCCGGCTCTTCCCAGTCTCCGGCGGCTGCGCCAACGTCCGACCCCATGGCTATGAAAAAAGAGCCCACCGCGACTCCTGAACTTGACATGTCCGACGACGAGCTTGAGGACGACTACTCGCAGGCCCTCGATGGCGATGAGACTGGTTCCGGGAAGACTGGTGAAGACGGCGTCAAAATACCCATCCAGAAGCGACGACGAGTCACACGAGCCTGCGACGAGTGCAGACGAAAGAAAATTAAGTGCAACGGCCGCCAACCATGTACCCATTGCCAAGTCTACAGTTATGGTATGCCATATTCCCACTATCAAGGGCAATGCATTTGATGAGCCCTTGCGGCCCGCTTAGCTATCCCTTGTGTAACCCAACTGACCTGGACGTATAGACTGCACATACGATAAACCCTCCAACCGTCGCCGTAACCCTGCACCACAGTATATCGAGGCCCTTGAGAGTAAACTGACCCGAGCCGAGACACTATTGCGTCAGTTCATGCCTGACGTCGACCTGAACGACCCAGGCTTGGATCCCTCAGTTCAGCAGGAGTTTCGTTTGCGCGAGCAGGCCCGCGCATCGTCTCTGAAAAAGCAGCAATCATCGCCGTCTGTTCGCAAGGAAGCGCAATTGCGCTCCATGATTGACTCGGTAGGCCAGTTGGAACTTGACGACAAGGGCGACTATGATTTCCACGGCAATACCTCAGGCTCTGTTTTCTTCCGGCGCATGAAGGATCATTTCCGCTCTCTTCTCGGCAAAGACAACGCCCTGCCCCATCTTCCTCGCTCGCCACGGCCCGCAGGCGCAGCACCCAGCCCGAGCGCGTCTCCCGGCTCCTCATCTGTCATCAGTGTTGGCCCCAGCACCCCAGGTTCTCAGCACAGCCTGCCACATGCGTACGATCTGCCGCCCAAAGAGAAGGCTAAAGCGCTGTGTATCGAATCGCTGCAGAATGCGACGTGTCTATTGCGAATAGTTCACATTCCCACATTCTTCGAGTTGCTGGACAAGACATACTCGAAGCCCATTGAGTCGTTCGACGTGGAAGAGAACCGCGGTCTGGCTCTTGTCTACTCTGTCATGGCACTGGGTTGCATGTATAATGTACCAGATTCGAAATCGAGCAGTGGCCAGCTGCCGTACAAGAATGCCCATGAAGAAGGGTATGTTGTCGCCTGTTTGTTCTTCTCGACGATTTGACTAACAGCTTCGCAGATTCAAGTACTATTCCTGTGCTAGATCTCTGCTGCCAGATGTCACAGAATGCCGCGACCTCATGTCTTTGCAGGCTTTACTGTTCATGATTTTGTTTGTGCAGTCGATATCCAACTTGAGTACTTGTTATGGGTATGTTGGCGTGGCGCTGCGATCAGCATTACGAATGGGGTTGCACCGTGACATCCCGCACTCTCAGATTAACGCCATCGAATCCGAAACGCGCCGCCGAGTCTTCTACGTTTGCCGACAAATGGACACCTATGTTTCAGTTCTACTTGGGTTTCCACTATTGCTCAACGACGATGATATCGACCAGCCACTGCCGACTCAAGTTGACGACGATTACATTACCGCAAGCGGAATTCTCACCCCCCCTCCCAACACTCCCTCTTTCTTCGAGGCGTTCAATGCCCACGTCAAACTTATGCGTATTCTGAGCAAGATCATCAAGCACGTCTATCCGCTCAAGGGCTCTGAACCCAAGACAGGGGGCTCTGGCAAAGACGAGCCGAATGCCAAGTACATGATCAGCCATGCACAAGTTAAAGAATTAGAAGAGGAGCTTTCTGAATGGCAATCCAATCTGCCTTTTGCTTGGAGGCCGAACCCGGAAGGCCCTGCGGAAGTTGTCCGGTAAGTTGTTCCTTTGATTTGTGCCTGATCTCGTCCCAATTCTCGAATCTCGCGTGAATGCACCACGATCGGGTTGCTAATCCAGTCTACAGAGTTCGTAACCTCCTGCGCTTTGCGTATGCCCATGTGCAAATGGTGTTGTACAGGCCATTCCTCCATTATGCCTCTTCAACAATGCCGGGCGAGAAGACAGAGGGCCAGGGCCGCGGTTGGGAGTTTGGCGCGTCCGGAATAACTGTTGCTCGAAACATTGTTCACATCGGTCTGGAAATGAGGAGGCAGGTGTCTCTAGTTGGCCCCTACTGGTTCACCCTCTTCACCGAATATTTCGCCATCATCACTCTACTGTTCTATGTGCTGGAGAATCAGAAGAAGGAGGGCATTGCGGACATACTTGACGATGCAATCGCTGGCAAGAACATGATCAGCTCGCTTGCCAGAACGAGTTTGGCTGCAGACCGCATCACACAAGCTCTTAGTGTAAGTCTACGACAGACCCTCATCCCCGACAACAGACAGTACTGACTTTTCGCAGGGCTTGTTTGACCAGCTGCCGCTCACCCTGAGAAAGGTTAAGGCCCGATCTCTTGCTTCCAAGAAACGTCCCGCCTCTGGGTCGCATGGGAGTCTCGTATCGGCTTCTTCAGCCTCACAGTCTTTCCAGGCCCCACGTTCCTCCAAGAGCTCATCGCGAAGCCATCTCAGTCAACTGGATCAAGTCGGCCCGGCCAGCGTCCGTGCAGGAAGTGTGGCTTCCATGAAGTCGGGCAAATCGAATACTCCGTCCATGCCCCAAAGTTTCTCTTACGACAACAACAGCTTGGCACCTTCTGACTTTAACAGCACCCTCGCCTCAGGCTACTCTTTCTCGCCGTTCGGCTATTCGACCCCGTCTCAAGAGTCGGTCACCACAGCGCAGTTCCAAGATTCAAATTCCATGTTCCAGAACATGACGAGCGGCTCCACTCCTGTCCACCAACTGGACGCTCTGATGTTCCCTACTGGCGACCCATTGGCGTATCCCACGCAGCCTCCGGCCAACTTCGGATCAGATAACCACAGCGTCAACTCGGGTGGCATGCTGCAGCAGGACACTTCACAATTTTTCATGCCCGACCTTTTTGACGGTATTGAAGGACAGCTGATGGGGCCCCTGCCGCCGTACCTGATGCAATCTCAAGCCCAAGCCGGTCTCGACTTTTCAGCGGTCATGCATTCCGATCCCATGATGGGGCTTCAGTCCATTCCCGAGGGCCAGCCCAACGTCCAGCCACAGTACAGACAGCCCCAGAGACGACACGCCCCGCACCAGCAACCGCAGCACCCATCAGTACAGCAGCGACGCCGGCCTCAAGTATCGAGAGATCCCGAGAATCTGCTGGCCAATACGCCATGGCATGGCATGTTCCCTCAGCACGGAATGGATTGATCTCTTCCCCACTACGAATCAGAGCGTCAGGCTTGCTTCATTTTACGTTTTTCATGATCACTTCGAGGGAAGTACAAGGAGTTCAGGGGATCTGGGGTTGGACTTTGCAATGCACACACGGAGATACCCTACCACACTATATATACCGCGGCGCGCGGGTTTGGCTGACGGCTCATGCCAAGCTTACCCAACAATTGTTTGATGATCTAATCATCACTGCACTTTCTCCATTTCTCTCCCGTTTCGGGGGCTAGTAACTTCGGTTGCTGGGCAGTATTTATTTTCTTTCATTTGGTCTGTAGACCCGGAAATTCCCCTGGATTCAAGGCATCGATGCTCTTCCCACGGCGGCAGTGGCGGGGGGCAGTGACAGAGGATGCCAAAGGCGAAATGGCTCTGGCTTGAAATGGAAAACGGGGCTGTTCCGGCAACTTGAACCAGGCGCAAGGGTATATGGCCGCACACATACATGAGCTGGCTGTTCATGAACGAAATGCATATGATCTTGCTGAAAGCAAAATCAGAGTAGATCTCTTCCTAAGTGTCTCGGTTAGTCTGAGTCGAGACATGACTGGCTCTGCCAGACCAACCAACAGGGTTTTCGAGGTGTATAGCCGTACAGAATCGGGGTGGAGGAACAGCGAATTGCAATGTTCATTGTCACATTTTCAGCTGAAAGGGCCGGTGCTGATTTCATCTTTGTGTTACGTAGAATCAGGTCTTGATTCACGATCAAAGGAAAGGCCCTGGTGCAAATCTGTATAAGCACTGTGGTAAAGAACCAACAAATTTGTCGCGACTTGACCGTGGTTCTTGCGAGTGTGATGTCATGTCTTATTGTGGACAACGTAGTATTCGGCTGGAAATTGCAATCGAGTACGTGAATCATGCTGATGCTGCTTTTGAACATTTTCGAAACCATTCCTAGCACCCTCCTTTCTTATAAAATAGATGACTCGCGGGGTATCATTGTGGTATAGTCTGGGCGCGGGTTTTCATCTCCTTGCTCTTCCTCCTCGACCGAGTTTTTTTCCTCTATTCGTCTCTGCCACTGCTGCTAAACAAGAAAAAGAAGCGTTCATCCTCAGTCCTAGAAGATCTTGGCGGCCTTGAGTTTGCGGTCCCTCCTGGCCTTCTTCAACTTCTCCTCGCGCGTCTTGCGCGCGCCCAGGATGTGACGGCGCTGGAAGAAGGTGACGAGCCACTCCCAGATGATGAGGCGCATCATGATGAGGACCGTGGCGAAGCAGACGGGGATGGCGACCTTCCAGCTGCGCGGACATGGGGGTCAGCATGTGGAAATATTGCAGCGCGAGGTGGGAAAGTCAGTTGGACAGAAAAGGGGGGGGGAGGGGGTTTCGGCCTTACAAGTACAGCACATCGCCCTGTATCGCGTCGAAGCCGACAAAGTTCTGGCCAAAGTAACCCGTGATAAAGGTCAGAGGCAGGAAGAATATGGTGGCGGTGGTGAGCTGCTTCATGCTCTCGTTTTGGTACGTCGCAATGGTGTTGAAGATGAGGTCGATCATGTGGTTGGCCGACGCCTTGATCTGGTTCAGATTTTCCGAGATGAGCATACTGCCCGGATGCGTCCTCAGTTAGCTCTGCTGTGCTCGTGTGCTCTTTCTCGGGGGGGGGGGGGAGGAGGGGCGCGGCGTGTCCTGCGCAAACCTACCAGTGGTCGAGCACATCCCCGAGATAGGTGTACGCCATGGGGGATATGATGACGCCGTCCGAGGGGCTCTTGAGGGCCCTGGTAAGGTCCCCGGGGGCCAGCTTGGCCTTGTGGTCGCGCAGCGCGTTGATGATGGTCTGGATGGGCGTCACGAAGCTGAACATCTTGTTGAGCTCCGAGATGATGATGTAGAGACGCTTCGTGTGGTTGATGTTGGGGTGCGTCAGGACGTCCAGCTCGAGATCGCCGATGACGTCGGCGTAGCACGCCGTCACGGGGATGGCCATGTCGATAATGGCGTCGATGATGGCCTGGGCGACCATGGAGGCGTCGCACGACTGCCGGAGGATGGTGGTCGGACTTCGCAGGCGAGCCAGAATGGGCTCCTCGCAGTCGTCGGCGCTCTGCTCGAAGAAGGCGATGACGTCGTTGTCGTCCGAGATGACAATGGACACCTGCTCGGCGGCGACGGCGAGACCCCTGGGCTCCAGGGCGGAGTGGCGCTCCATGAACTCGGTCCTGACCTCGTTGTTGGAGGCGTGGTAGCGCTGCAGCGTGGTCAGGGTGCTGGGGCTGAAGCTGTTGGACATGCTGTTGGGCTGGTGGATGAGGCCCGGTGCGGTCGCCGAGGGCTGGCGGCGGCTCTTGCCCTTCTCGAGGACGCTGGCCGACGAGGGCTGCTGCTTCCAGGTCGCCCACTTCTTCAGCTTTCTGCGGGCGTTCTTGAAGGAGCCGATGCTCATTGTGCTGCGCTTATCGTCGTCGTCGCCGCTGTCGCTGTCGCTGCTGTCACTGCTGTCGTCGTTGACGATGCGGACGAGCTTTTGGCAGGTCAAGATGATGAAGGCGTGGTTGGCGTACCAGTCGACCTTTGTGCGGTTGCGCCGGTTCATTATATCCTCAATGGCGAGCCTGTGCAGGTTCTTGTACTGGCCCAGGGCCTGGATGACGTCCCAGGACAGGCCGTTGACGCTGATCCAGCGGCACTGGACCCAGCTGGGCTTGGGCTGCTTGACAAAGGCGACGAGCTCCTCGTTCCACAGCTCGTGAACCTCGAGGTTCTCCTTGGAGAAGTCGACGACGGTGATCTGGCAGCGGGCATGGAGGTCGGGGACGGAGCCCGGGTGGCCGCCGTCGGGCTGGAGGGGGTCGATGCCGGGCTCGGCGCCGGGGCGCCAGCCGGCGCGCTCGCCATCGTGGAACTCGTCAAACTCGTCGAGGGTCTCGAAGGTGTTGGAGCGGGTGGCGCGGCGGCGCAGCTGGGCGGTGGCGGCGGAGGGAGAGGCGGGGGAGGCGACGCTGGTGCGGCGCCCCGAATGCGCCGATTGGGGGGGCCGGTCGGGATCTGGGGCGTAGCGCACGTGGGAGTCTCTGCGGCGGCCTGACGAGGACGTCGGGGCGAGTGCGGGCGGAGCGCTGGCGGTGGTGGCGACGCCGGGGGAGGGCACGTCGAGAGTCAGGTCGGGGGCATCGGGGAAAGACTCGGTGCGGGTGCTGGTGGAGGAGCGCGGTGAGGGCGCCATGGCGAAAGCAGAGAGCGGCGGCGGCGGCGGCGGCGGCGGCCGTGTTGTACGGGATCGCGGGTCGCGGGTCGCGGGCGTGGTGACCGCGACGACGATGCAGCCAGTCGGGCTCTGGTCAGCCCATAGGCGAAGGGGTTGCTTGATAGGTAGGGAGAAGAGAGAATGGCGAAGGGTTGAGGAAGGGGGGATGGACGCAGTGCCGGGTTGTGTTGTGTCGTGTCGAATCCGGGGGCCTCAGCGGACGTGTGGCTGTCGCATCGTCGATTGGGCGGCGGGTCGCGGTAGTGCACTATCGGCACCAAGTGGAGGAGGGGAGCAGTGGCATCTGAGGGCCACTGCTGGGCGTCGGTCGGGTGACACCAGGATGGTTTTAATAAAAGTATGTATAAGCGAGTAAGCTTGATCAGGCACGCAGTTGGGGCCGGCAGCGACGCACGGTGACCGCGGGGTGGGACAGGCCAAAAATGAGTCCGGATAGATGCTGAGAAGACGCGAGGCGCGAGCCTTGGCTGGTGGTTTGCTGTTGTTGCTCCAGCTCAGCTGAAGTGCAGAGGCAGGGTGGCCTATGGCGTCTGCCAAGCGCTGGGCTGCCGCCTGGGCACGCCGCTAATGAGGCCCCATCCAGGGCTGTGATTAGGGGCTAGAGGGGTCTTCAGGGCTGTGTTGTTAGTGGAGGGGAGGGTCTGGAACAGCCCGCCCTCTCGTACCCGCCCTCGCCGCCCACAGACTAGGAACACAATGCCGGAGACCTTTTTTTTTTTTTCTTTTTTTTCCCTCTGGCTTCCCCCCAATTGCCTACTCGTTAGGTAGTGACACTGGACACGATGCACTCTACAGAAGACGGATGCTCGTGCTTAAGGTCGGGTATGTACATTGTGTTCGCTTGACTGATTCGCGCGAGGGATCGCGCTGGTGCCGATACAAGCATAAGCGCGGATGGTTGGAACACGAGTGAGAGCCCTCTGTATCCCGATATTGGGACAATGACAGGGGAGTAAGCAATTGGCATGGACCACTCACGTGGGAGGCTGACCAAAACGGCGCCAATTCGATTCAGGTTAGACCCGTCCCTGCCGCGAATCATGAGTATCCAGAAGCGCAGACTGATTTAGGTGAGGCCATCTCGTTAAATGGATGTTCAACTATCAGGTCCGCGGGTAGACCCAATGTACAGCACATGCACGGGAGATGCAAATAAGCGGTCGATTCCCTCAGTTGATCAGATGGTCTCGCCAGATCCCAACATCTTCAGTTGCCTTGTCTTGCCTCTTCCAGTCACCCGTCTTCACACCCCGAATGAAGCGAGAAGATCGACCACACCTCTCTCGACGCAAGCGGCGCCAGTAAACCTACGAGTTAGACCTCCCTGGGCCTCTGCAGCCCGGCCCACGTCACCAATATCACGCGATGCAGTCTCGCTTCTCCAACGTCTGGCATCACGACGATGACTGGAGAGGCGTGACGAGCGCCGAAGAGAGAAGGAGGCGACAGAACCGCCTCCACCAACGCACCTACCGTTTAGTCCAACCCCTGCCTTGCCTGCCTTGCCCGCCAAACGGGGCGGCGTGACGACGGCTAACACGACGCTCTAGGGAAGAAGAGGCACCTGAAGGCCCTCGCGCGGCACCCTGCCCCGGCCCGGGACGCTCCTGGCCCGACTCCGAGACACATGCCATCGCTCCCCCGGCCAGTCTCGTCGGCCCCGGCTCTCTCATCGCGCCGCCTCAGGCACGTCCGACGCTTCCGCGTCCGGCCGCTCTCGCAAGTGGCCCTGATCCGCTCTCCATCTTCCTGCGGGTCCTCCATTGCATGGGCACTTCGCAGAGCGTCCAAGCCTTTCTCCAGAGCGCCATGGCCCACTGGTCCCTGCGCACGCCGCGTGTTGGCGATCTGCCCCGCCTCGGCCGTCTCAATGCCTTCCAGGCCCTCATGAGGAACGCCGCCCTGCTGGAGATCCCGGTCGCGAGCCTCGAGGTCGACGATGACACCTCGCCTTTCAGCAGGCCACTGGCCGGCCTATCTAGCCCGCGCGTCTCGGATTTCCCGCCCCACCTTCGCCCGACGGCCCTTCAGAGGGCAGTGGCCCACCACGCATGGCTCGACCTGTTCCCCTTCCCGAGTCTGCGCGATAGGGCGTTGCGGGGGTTCAGCGACGGAGAGATGGACGAGGACGAGCTGAGTGCGTCTCTCTGTTGCGACCTGCTCAACATGGAGACCCATTCGGCCTCCGCTGTGCTCATATGGGGCGACTCGTGGGACGCTGCCGCTTGGGAATTCAGCCCGGCTTTCTTGCGCCGGTGGGCTGGTCTCTTGCAGGACTGCCCCGAGATATGGAGCGCGACCAACCACTGGCGTGAAGCGAGGGGCGCCGCGCGCATCGATAGGCTGCCATGATGCTCGGAGCCAGGTCCTGGAAAACCCGACTTGAAATCGGGGCCACCCGGAACCTGCCAGGATTCTCTCAGGCCGCAAGCCAACAAGCCAGTGTTGCGGCTTTTCGTCCCGTCAGAGTGAGTATACGGATAGCACCGCATCTCCACAGCCATGGAGGCGCCGGATACGGCAACCGGGGCCGACGTGCTTGATCCCCATTAGTCCAGTCACACACGGCGCGCTAGTTGCTTACCCCCCTGCACGGCGACCATCCGGTATGTGACGATGGCGAGAAGGACAACACTGACGATGAGGTCTCGGGCTGTTCACGAGAAGTTAGGTGGGAGCTTTGGAACGCAGACCGACCAAGTGAAATGGCCAGCGCAATCGCATTGCTTAAAAGGGAGGGAGGACCCTACAGCTTTCTTCTGCTGCCTTGGACTATTCACGCATCTCCTTCACATCCCAGTTAGCAGCATTTTCAGTCAGAACCGAGATTTCCTTCATCACGAACAAGCTTGAAGATCCTTTACCTCACCGGATACCATAGCTCCCCAGACACCACACACTACGAACACGGAGACACGAGAAACCATGGTCAGCTTCCGCCCCGAGGACATCCCCGACCTCACCGGCCAAGTCATCATCGTGACGGGCGGCAACTGTGGCCTGGGGTACGAGACGATCCGCCAGCTGAGCCGGCACAACCCGGCCCGCATCTACATGGGGGCCCGCTCGCGGCCCAGGGCGGAGAAGGCCATCGCGGACCTTGCCGCCGCCGCCGCCGATGAGGAAAAGGTCGCCCGCTGCTGCCCCGTCGAGCTGCTCGAGGTGGACCTGGCCTCGTTCGAGAGCGTCAAGGCGGCGGCCAAATGGTTCCTCGCCCGGGAGAGCCGCCTCGACCTGCTCGTCGACAACGCGGGCATCATGATGGTCCCCGAGGGCCTGACCTGCGAGGGCTACGAGCTCCAGTTCGGCACCAATGTCCTGGGCCCCGCGCTGCTGACGCAGCTGCTCCTGCCCGTGATGCGAGCGACCACGGCGGCCAACGCTGCGGCTGCTGCTGCTGCTGCTGCTGCTGCTGCTGCTGCTGCTGCTGCGGTTGGCGGCGGCGGTGGCGGTGGTTGCGGCGGGCAGCCCAAGCCCCAACCCCACGCCGAGGCACGCGTCGTGGTGCTCGGCTCAGCATCGCACCCGTGGGCGCCGGCGGCGGCCTTCGCAGGCGACGTGTCGGACCTGGAGCGGCGCTTCCGGTCGCCCTCGGCCGGCGGGCTGGCCACGACGCAGCGGTACATGGCGTCCAAGCTGGGCTGCCTGCTGTACGCGCGGGCGCTGGCGGCGGCGACGACGGCGGGAGCGGGAGCGGGGACGGGCAAGGGCAAGGGCAAGGGCGAGGGGCCCGGGGCCGCCGACACGGTCAGGGTCGTGGCGGTGCACCCGGGCATGGTGGGGACGAACCTGCACCGGGAGGCCGAGGGCGTGCTGCTGCGGGCGTTCCTGTACGTAGCGATGGGCTTCTTCGCGACGCCGGCGCCGCGGGGCGCGCTGTCGCAGGTGTGGGCGGCCGTCAGCCCGGGGGCCGAGAGCGGGGCGTACTACGGCCCCGTGGGCCGGGCGGAGGAGGGGTCGGCGATGTCGAGGGAGGCCGGGGTGCAGGAGCGGCTGTTCCGGTATGTGCAGAAGCAGCTGGTGGGGCACACGGAGACGGTCTTTTGAGAAAGGGAGGGGACGAGGCAGCGGTGTTTTCCTCCGGGGTTGATATTGGGCGGCGGGGGCTTGTTAGGAGTCTTGCCGGGTGCGTCTGTTTCTTTAGGAGGTGCGCTGTTGGCACTGCAGTAGCAGTTGCAGCGACCAGGACTCTATTCCGCGGTCGCGGGTTTTAATGGCCATCAAAGACATACGGTTTCTTTTCTGTGTTACGATCCCATCTCTCACTTGGCGTCTTGTCTTATACCCTGAGGAGTGGGCGGTTCCACTTCAAGCTTGTGTCGGTGCTCATGTTATCAGCGCGGTATCCCTCCGTCGCAGAGAAGAGGAAGCCTCCAGGTGAGTCTCTGCTGGCGGACGAGGTGGACGGGTAGATTCCCCATCGTTGGGCCTTTGCGACTGACATGAACGACCAGAGTCCAACTGTGCATGCCTCTATCACTCATTTCCCACGATACAGCCCGGGTCACCGCTCTGGGAGACAACGGATCATCGGCTGCGTGCCAGCCCGGCCCGGAGCCCGTCCCCCTCCGCGGCCGAGCTGATTGCCTGGATCGCCCTATTCCCGGTAGTGCAGTCCGACCTGTTAGCGCTGACCTGACCGAGGCCGTTCGGCTTGCCCTGCGTGGCTACTCATGCCTACCCGCCAACTAAGTTAGCTCTCACGCGCAAGGCGATTGTGGCCGTTGGTAGAGAGAGAGAGAGAAAGAGATACCCCTGGTTGACGAGTCAGACTGCCGGCGACTGCGAGATTTGACTCGCAGTGCAGACACGTTGGCTGCACTTTACGTGGGCATTGCTTCGAAGACGGTTGGGCCGCCTGTGGGCAACGAAACAGCGCCGTCGGCATCTACCGTGGAAGTACGGGAGAAAGAGCCCGAGCTCGCTGGCGACTGTTGCGTTGCGTCGCACAACCACCGAACGCTTTCCACACGGCCAAGTCATGTTCACGCCACGGAGCACCGTTAGCTGTACTTGACTTTCCACCCCCGACTCGGACCGCGGCGACCGGCGTGGATGGTGATCCGAGCGGCGCCAGCCAAAAGAAACCCCAATGCTTCCCCCCAATAGCAGAGGGCTACACTGCAGGAAACACGGGCGGTGGGAATCCTTCAGGGGGGGGGGGGGCTGGCTGGCTGACAGGGCTTAGCGGCGACGATCCTGCTTGGTCGCCGGAACCGCGCCCGTGGACCAGCCCACTCTCTGCCGCCTCTGCCGGCCTCACGGGGAAGACAGAGACACGGGGATTCTTCTGGCTTCTTGTCCCCCCCCCCCTCCCCCCCCCCTTCCCCTCCTTTCTGATCGCTAAACCTCTTGCAAACGCAACGTATCTCTCATCTCGTCACTAAACCTTTTGAACTTGGGGCCAGGGGACCCGAGCAAGGGCCACAGCGAAAGCGAAAGCCAAGCCCAGCCACAAAGATGCCCAAGTCCCTTCTGACCGGGCCCTCGCTGGTCGCGGCTCTGGCGGCGGCGGCGTCATGTGTTGCCGTCGCCCAGGCCAGCAGCAGCTACTCGTCGCCATCATCGTCATTATCATCATCGTCGTCGTCGTCATCCCCCTCCCACTTCGACGGCGCCGGTGACGTTGGCGACGGCAGCTTCCGGCCGCGGCTGGACAGTGCCCGGGCCAACGGGCCCCGGGTCTTCAACGCGGTGCACGACGCGATGCGCCAGTTCGGGTCGTCGGTGCACCACAACGGCATGTCGCTGTTCCGCGCCGTCGTGCCCGAGGGCGTCGTCCTGTACCACGGCGACAGGCACCCCGAGGTGCCCGTGGGGCTCGAGTGGCTGGCCTTTGAGATTGAGCACTCGCAGTTCTTCGCCACGGGCGGGGTCAAGACCGTGCCCATCTACCACCCAGCGGCGAGGAAAGCCAATCTAGCGAAGAAGCAAAAAGAGGAGGAGGAAGAGGGTGTCGTCTTTGAGGTCGAGCACCGCACCGGCCGGCGTGTCGGAAGCAGCGGCAGAGACAACAACAACAACAGCAGCAGCAGCAGCAGCAGCAGCAGCAGCAGCAGCAGCAGCAGCCCTGACCCGTCCAGCCACAACGGCGACTCATCGCTGGAGGCGGGCTATCTGCACGTGTACCAGGCGGCGCGGCCGCTGAGCCTGGTCTACATCGACGGCATGGGCGCGGCCAAGACGGACTACGGGACCACCGAGACGCAGGACCTGCTGCTGACGTACCGCCCGGGCCGCTGGGCGTTCGACGAGCTCGCGCGCGCCGAGGAGCTGTGCGCGCTGGCTGGCCCCGCCTGGGGAGTCGACGGCTTCATCCGCATGGAGCCCGGGTTCGAGGTCATCTACTGCGACTTCCGCGATGGCGGGCTGCGCCTCGTCTCGGCCAGCAGGCAGGCGGCGCCCAAGCCGCCTCCGCCCGACGACGGCGGCGCCGGTGAAGATGAGGAGGTGGGGGTAGATGAGGAGGTGGGGGTAGATGAGGCGGTGAAGGGGGAAGAAGGACAGCAAGAGATGGAGCAAGAGGAAGAAGAAGAAGAAGACCGGGACACGATCACGTTCTCGCCGCTGACGAGGTTCGACTGGGCGCGGGCGGCGGCGCAGCGGTACGGCGGCATCGGCGCGGGCCGGGTACGCGTCGACTTCTCGACCATGGCCTCGGCCTTCTTCTGGCCCCTCAACCTGACCAACCCGGACCCGGAGCGCCCGGAGCTGCCCCGCCTGGCCCAGGCCTCCGAGGCACAGCTGGCCGCCGTCCGGGAGCGCTTCGTCCGGTCGACGCTTCGCGGTGGGCGCGGCGGCACGACAGAAGCAGCAGCAGCAGATGGAAGGGCAGCAGGAGGAGATATGATGATGGGCTTCGACTGGCAGGGCGTCACCGACATGGTCGTCGCGCGCTACGGCGACGCGCTGGCCCTGCTTGCCTCGGGCGAAGTCCGCGACCTGCGCGTCCTGCGCCGCGAGCTGTTCGGCCTCGTCAACGTCTTCCTCGACCGCTCCCAGGATGACCCCCTGGCCGAGGCCAAGAGGCGCTGCCCGGGCTACTACCTCCTTCCCGCTGCCGCTGCCGCTTCTTCTTCTTCTTCTTCCAGGGGAGACACGTCGACGACGCTCGAGGACCGCCTGATCTACGCCGCCATCGAGGCCACCACGGCGCGCATCTGCGACGCCCTCTTCGAGACGTACGCCCTGGTCGTGGACGCCACCTCCGCCTCTGGTGTTGCTGCTGCCGCCGATAACGACGACAGCAGCAACAACACCAGCAACAGCAAGGCAGACCAAGAGAAGAAAGTCTTGGAGACGAGCCGGAGCGTGTTTGGCGCGCTGATGGACGCGCTGGACTGGGCCAAGTGGCTCGAGTGCGGGCCGTGCAAGGCCGACGAGGTCTGCTTCATTGCCATGTGTAAGCCTCCGCTCTTTTTTCTTCTATTTCCCCCCTTCTTTTACCGTACACCTGTCTTTTAAAGTCATCTCGGATCTTGTTTGAAAACGTACTCGACAAAACTGACACGGAGTAAACCCAGGGCCCTTCGGAGACATCGAGGACCACTTCCACCCCAGCTGCCAGGACCCCTCGAGCTTCAAGGGCAACAAGAACAGCTACTGGCCGTGGCCGACCCGGAACGCGCCGGAAAGCGCGTGTCACGACCTGGGCCCCTGTCCCAACGGCACCGAAGCCGCTGCTGTCGATCCCGAGGACCCGGGTCTGTCGGAGTTGTGAGGGGGGAGGGTCGAAGGGGTAGAGTCTGATAGGAAAGGGGGGAAAGCACGGGGTCTATACCGGAGAGAGGAATAAACCAAGATCAACATTTGCAATGGCTAGAAAGAGGCAATGTAGGACGGAAGACTTTAGATGAAGATACACTCGCAGTGCACTCCAAGGATACCGCTGCGCTCTTTGCAGATCACTCTGATCTTCCAACTCCCGCCGTCCGTATCCAAGTCCGATTCACCTGCCTGCTACATCCCCTTTCTCGAGTCCCATCTTTCACGACCTCTCAAGTAAGATACAACCACCTCACGCCATCCCCCCTTTTCCCCCTTCAATGCACGCCCATCCCGAACCCGTAAGTGTACCCCCGGGCGACCACAAACGCCGCCAGCGCCGCGGCGTACGCGCCGCCCGCGAACGCGATCAGGGCCGGGTACCCCGCCGACGCGCCGCCGCCGCCGCCGCCGCCGGCACCGGCCTGCAGTATGGCGCCGGCGATGGGGACGCCCGTCAGCGTGCCGAAGCTGGTGACGAAGAAGGCTGTCCCCGTGCGCTTGCCAATGTCCCCCACCCTGCTTCTGCTGCTGCTGCTGCTGCCGCCGCCGCCGCCTCCGTCGCAGACGACCTGCGCGATGCACACGGGCGTCAGGCTGATGGCGGCGCCGGACCAGAAGCCGAACAGCACCGTGAACGCCGTCACCCCGGCAGCAGCGGCCTCCCCATCCACTTCCTGTCCTCCGCGCCCCCCGAGGCTCAGGGGGAGCCACAGGCCCAGGATGAAGACCACACACGCCGCGGCCGTGGCGCACATGGTGTTGAAGACGCCGAAGCGGTCGGCGACGTAGCCGGGCAGGGCGCGCCCTGGGATCGCGCCGACGTTGAGCAGGGCGTTCAGGCGGTAGGCCGTCTGCGGTGGCAGGCCTGCGGCGGTCGCGGCGTAGGAGGAGATGTACGTGTAGGGGATGAAGACGGCGAACTCGACGAGGAAGACGGCCAGGGTCACCAGCGCGAAGGGTCGGTCTGTGACCAGGGCGCCGAGATCGATTGAGGAGGAGGAGGAGGATGAGGAGCAGTGGAGCTTGGATAGGAGACCTCGCCCCTTTTCCGTCTCTCGGCCGCCGTCGCTGTTGGTGTTGCTGCTCTTCTTCTTCTTCTTCTCATCGCCCGACGGCGGGGGAGGAGGCGGCCTCTTGCGCAGAAGGGCGCAGGCGACGGCCAGCGAGGCGGCGCAGGCCAGGGCGACGACGCGCACGGCCCAGCCGAAGCCCAGGGCCGGGCCCGCGTACAGGACGGCCAGGGGGAAGGCGACCCCGCCGACCCCGCCGGCGGTGCAGGCGACGCCGGTGGCGAGGGCGCGGCGGCGGGGGCCGAACCAGTGGGCGACGGCGGCGATGGCCGGGTTGAAGAGAAGGGCGGCGGAGACGCCGCCCAGGAAGCCGAAGGAGAGGAGGAACTGGTAGAACTCTGCGGTGGTGGTGGTGGTGGGGGTTATGTTTAGATGAGGAGACGGATATACGGAGAAACAAAATAGATGGACAGAGACAGACAGACAGGGAGAGGATCGACAGGGAGAGGTTATACAAGACACGGCAGGGAATTGGGGGGCTGTCCAGTTGCGGTTCGGGTTGAGATCTATGAAACGAAGGGGGGAAAGAGAGATGTGTTTGTAAGTACCTTGTGAGAAGCTGACGCAGATCAGCGAGGCCACCATCCCAATGGAGCCTGGGACGATGAGGAACTTGATGTCGTGGGCGTCGAAAATGGGGCCTTCCCATGATACGACACACGAAAGTCAGCCAGGGGAAGGAAGACAGACAGACGGACAGACAAGAGAGGCAGAGAAAAAAATCCACAGAAAGATTGAAAAACAAGGATCAAACTTGGACAAGGAAAGCCTGGTTCTCACCGATCTGGGCACCGCAGAAGTACAGGAAGAAGCCGTAGGTGCTGAGGACCCAGCCGACGGTGGACTCGGGCAGCGAGGCCAGCTGGTGGTCCTGCAGCCAGGCCTGGAGGACGGCCAGCGTGTTGAGGACGCCCATGGCCGCGAACATGGCGCACCACGCCCCCAGCACCACCAGCCACGCCTCCAGGCCGCCGTCGGGGTAATCGTAGGTGTCGTCGTCCTTGAGAGTTCCTGGTTCTACTTGGTGTTTCCGCTCTTGTTCTGGTTGCTGCCCACCTGTTCCTGTCTCGAGCCGGGCCGGCGTGGTTCCTGCTGCTGCTGCTGCCGCTGCTGCTGCTGCTGCTGTTGGCAAATCTGAAGATCCTGGAGTCTCGAACATGGCGTGAGTTTGGGAGCGGGCAGAGGCGGCCGTCATCGTGGCGGAGAGACTGTCTGGGCCTCGACGGCAAGCATGAGTCCTGTTTCCTGCGGGTCTTGGTCGGTCTGAGTTCGAGAGGGGCTCCGCTGGCTTGTGTTTACAGGCTATTTTTGTCTGGTTCGCAGCGGGTAGAGAGCGGTTATAAGCAAGTGGTCTCGAGCTCTGTAGCGGGGATTTTATCATATACTCCGAAGCAGGGGGGAGGGGAGGCCTTCAGCGGGTGCGTGGGAAATATCACCCGTCCAGGCTTGATGACTTGGCTCCTATACTCTCCCTATTGATGGCTGTATAACAAAATGGGTACCTTGTGCTTCTTCCACGCCCATAAAGTCACAGACGAGGAGACGACGCTGGCCGCCTCCGCGCGGGTTGGGGCTGCGGAGCCCGGCGGCTCGTGACAACTATCACCCGCCCCCGTTCACTAAACACCAGTCACGATTATTCAGCTGGCGCGGCGGAGAGAGATCTGCAAGTGCCTGAAGGGTTGGGAATCATCCGCTACTACTATTCTCCTTACGAGAGAGACGATAAAAAAAACAGCCACTGCGGGGGACGGGGAGGCACGAAGCGCGAGACGTGGGCCGACCCGGAAAGCACGTTACCGACCGACCTTCTTCTGCATTCGTCCCGCCAAGCAAAGTACGAGTAGTTCAAATCGAGACGTGAGTAGGCAGATAAGTGGGCCGGGTTGCGGTCAGTCAGCGGTGGTGGTGGTGGTGGTGGACGACGGCTTCGGAGCTCGGAGCTCGGCCATGGATCAACATGACTGATGGATTTTCACGGAACAGCCTATATAGGGAACGGTGAGAATGGCTGCCTTTGGCGCCCGGCAGAGAACCGCCAAAAAATACAGCCCGTGTAGCAAGCAGCTCTCTGGCGTCTCCGGCTGGCGTCGCCGAATTACGCGGATATGTCCCCCCCCCCCCCCCCTTTAAGTACTCATAGAAGAGCTCAGCCGGTCTCGCTTCCGAGACATCAGTCATTCGGCCATTCGGAGCACAGTGTAACCATCGCCGTCCAACGGCAGAGTCGCAACAGCAGCTGCGGGGGCCGGCGCCATGTCTGGCACGGATGACTGGGTGCCTGTGCTGTGCTGTGCTGTGCCGTGCCACCAGACGAAAGGGGGGATGGGGAGGGGGTTATGGAATCCCGAATGGCAGAGATATGGATTCATGGAAAAGATATCCCAATAACTCATTCATCTGTCACTTACCTACAAGTACATACTGATTAATAAATATGCACCCCAGGCCGCGCTCTATACCTCGACGCCCCGAAAGATATTGACATAGCGCAACAACTTCATCACCCTGCCCAACCTGGCTGCCACAAACGCCGCCGGGCTGGCGATGGTGATCGACGTTCCGGCGGCTGGCAGCTCGCCTTGGGCCAGGTAGTCCTGGACGACCTTGACGACCGATTCGGGGATGTTCTGGGCTCCGGGCAGTCCGTGCTGCAGGTATGAAAGAGTCGTCAGCCAAATCTCAATATCAACAGAAACACGACAGCAAAACGGAACCCGCGCGTGTGTGTGTAACTCACCCCTTCACCGTCCAGCCTGACCAGCCGGCTACCCACAAACGTCTCCTCCAGCGCCTCGGCCGCCGACATAGCCATCTTGGGGTCCCGCGTGAAGTGCACAATCAGCGCCGGCGAGCCTCCTCCCCCCGTCGTCTCGATCTTCGCGCCGGAAAAGTCGCCGTCGAAACCATCGTCGCCGCCCATCTTCTCCCCCCCCGGCCCCCCGGAGAACTCGACCGCCTCGGTCTCCCACGCCCCGCATACCAGATTGACCATCATCATACTCTGCCCGCCCATCGCCCGCCCCGCGTCCACCCGCCGCTGCCGCACCTCCCTCGCCTGCGCCAGAGTCTTCGCGGGGGCCCACCGCCCCGCGCCATCATTGCACCGGTACGCCAGGTTGCGCGGCACGCGACTCAGGCTCGTGAGCCCCTCACCCATCGCGGTGGGCGCCCGGGCCATCGCCCCGCAGAGCTCCGCGTACCACCCGTCCCGCGGGCCGAGCGCCACGAGCCGCGCCAGCATCTCGGCCAGCAGCGGGCGCGTCTGCGGGTAGAACAGGCCGATGTTGAGCGCCGCGTCAATGTCACACGCCTGCTGCTGCTGCCGGTGCTTCGTTGGGAGGAGGGTGGTAGTCGACGTCTTGCGCGCCGAGACGATGGCCGCGAGGACCCGGGCCTTGAACGCCCCGAAGCCCTCACCCACGCCCTCGGCTCTCGGGACGGGCTGGACCAGCGGGCACGCGCCGGCGCCGGCGTTCCAGCACTCACGCATCACAGCCCAGAAGGCGGCGTCCTGGGTCTCGAGCGAGGGGACGTTCCTGGTAGTGTTGTCAGTGGTGGTGGTGGCGCGCGGCGGGGGAGGGGGGGGGGGGGGGGAAGAAACTCAGTTGAGTCTGGGGGTGTCTTACCAGGGGGTGCGGTAGTAGTCTGTCACGTCCACAGAGCTGTCCAGGATCATCTTGTCGACCCTTCCTGGGTATACTATTGGTGGTAGTGTGATTAGCATGGCCATGTCCAGGGGGGGAGCAAGTTTCGTGATAGCGGCTCTTCACCAGCGAGTGCCACACTAGCGCCGGCACCACTTCACGAGGCCATAAAAGAAAAAGAGAAGAAAAAGGAGACAGGAAACGGGTGATCACCTACGAGCAGCAATGGTGACGCCCAGCACCCCGCCCCAGGATGTGCCTGCAGTCCTTCCTGTCAGTAAAGAGGAGTGTCAAGAGCGAGAGGGAAAAGAAGAGAGAGACCCCATACCCCAGAACCGGAGCTGGCCGTCTTCCCCAAGCGCGTCCACGACGGCCATCACGTCCGCCGCCACCAGCGGCGTCGACACGTACTCGAGCGGCATCCCCTTGCCCTCCGCCCGACCCCCCCGGCAGCCCGCGGCGATGCTCCGGGCCGCGCGCATCGCGGACAGCAGGCCCAGGTCCAGGCCGCCGTCCGCCTCGCCGCCCGTCGGCTGCGACACCTGCGCCAGGAGCGTGGCCAGCTGCCCCGGGTCGTCGAAGCAGTCCAGCGGCTGCTTAGGGCTCGTCCCGCTGTGTGTATGCGTCCGCCCGCCGTGTTAGCTGAGTACTGCGTAGATATTTGCAGTCACACGATGGCCAGCTTGAACAAGATACAGGCAGTTGGGTGCCCCAGGTCAACGTACCGAGCGTCAAAGGTGACGATGTGGAATTTGGGGCCGATCAGCCTGGTGGAGCAAGATTCCACTCGTGAGTCAGCTTCCACAGTCTAGTCTATCGCAAGCGACCTCCATGTCGTTGTGCAACTTGACAGATATCAGACCGTCAAAGGGGATGAGTATTCCGGTGGTGGACGTACTTTTTGAGCGCCGCGCCGTATTTGACCAGGTTGTCGACCCCAGGCTCCCCGGGCCCTCCCGGGTTGTAGAGGACGCTCCTCGCCGCGTTGTCTTCCCCGGCGTCGGCGTCTTCCCCGCGGATGCGCCCCAGCTGGATGTTGACCTTGTCGCCGTAGGGCTTTCCCGGGTCCATGGGCGCCTCAATCGACGCCGTCTCGATCCGCACGCCCTCGTGCTCCCAGCTCGCCTCCCACTGGATCTGCGTGCTCCGCGCCAGGGCGCCGCCGCTGCCGACGACGACGACGACGGCCAGCGCCCGCCCTATCCGCGTGAACTGCATTCGCGTGCGGCGTTTACGCGTTTGCGTCTCGTGTCGTTTCGTGTCGTGGCCTCGGTGGGGTTCACACGTGCGCGTGTTCGCTTCAAGAAGTCGAGGAGGGAGAAACCGTCCCGAGTAGGTATATTGACGCCAGTAGCGGTTGGTGTGAGGTGACGACAGCAACCCAACCGATATGTCGAATCCCACAGTGGGAGGAAGGGTGTTCTCAGATCAGCCTTGACACCCCGTCAGGTGATTCAGCGTTGAGCAGTCCGGCTGGGCTAAGGCTTTCTATCGGCAGGGCCCGACGTCCCGAGTCTATTTGTTTGTGTGGTTCGGTCGACGCCTCCGCGTATGGGTCCCAACATTGGCGCTGGCCACCGGCTCGGACATCAGCGACGAGCTTAGAAAGGATTGAAAGGCAAAGAAAACCGAAACCCACCAGGCAGGCTGGGCTCTTCGTAATCGAGCTGCAGCAATATGTAATAAGCCCAGGCCGGCACGTCGCAAAGCACGGCGGCCGCGCCGTGGCGTGACTGTTGGACTCGGCCGGGGCGTCCAACTAGGTATTTACCTCTTACTTGCCTTATCTGGCTTACCAGATACACACTCAATCTCAGCCAATCTGGCAAATCCATCTTCTTTCAACTGCCGCATCCCAGATCGGCCACACCGCGGTAAGCACCTCTGTCGCTAGCTCAGGCCAGGCACGTGTCTAGGTAGGTCGGAGTGGTTGGATCTGCCGTGAGACCTCTGGAGCTGAGCGATAATCCGTGCTGAGCCCCTGTCATTCGCCTCCTTCCCGTTCTAAAGCTGGCGTGGCGACGTCGAGGACTGGCCAAGGCTCCAGGGGCGGCGGCAATTTGCATTCTGGCAAACCCCCACAGCAGAGTCCCCGTCATCGGCCGCAGACTGGAATGCGTCCCCCACAAGATAAAAAAAGAAGAAAAGAGTCTCTGAACTCTGCAACCCGTCCGATTGGTAAGGCTGTGCTGTCGCGGGCCATCGTCTTGAGTTTCCCGTTATAAAGGCGCTGATGGGGGACCAGTGGCCCCACAAGGAGTAGGTGAAAAGATTTGATGTACTTGTATAGAGGGTGGAAGCAAATAGCTGTATTGATAGCGAAAAATGAAGTGTAGAAGGGAGGGTTTGCCGGTTAGCCCAGGCAGCCCATTTCCGCCTAACTACCCCTCTTCACGATCGCACCTTCCCACACGTAACTGCTGCTGTTGAGAGACGTTAGACTCATGTCACAATTAGTAAGGTACCTACTCGTACATGGGTATGGAACCTACCTACACCTGCAGACCTTTGCTTCTCTATACCTGCGCTTGTTTTGTCACTGATGGGACAATTGCTCGGCCTATGGACCCTCGAAAGCGCACTACGCAGGTGGGTGGTACTGAAGCCACATTCGAAAGAGCTTGGCTGAGCCGGGCACACTTGGCACCTAGCACCAAAACCCAGAGTCATAATGGCCATGCCGCGTCGTGTACTCAATTCTGGCTGAATCAGGTTCCAGACGCGACGCATTACAGCCGGTTCAGTCCTGTCATGAGCCCATGCCTGTCCCCCCTTTCCGGCCGATTCAGACCAGCGCGAGGGGGCGGCAACTCGCCGCCGCGGTGGCCACAACGCCCCCCCCCCCCCCCCCATTCAAACGAAGCGCAGGACAAAGCAAAGGAATGGCGCCAGGCTCTTACCAACGTACAACACTGCAGCTCGCACCAATATCTCGGACTATTACTCTTCCTGCGCGCCCCGAGGCCCCCTTGGCAATTTTCCGGAGGGGATAAGCCCCCAGCCCCTCCCCCGTGGCCATCGCCGCCTCATGCTAACCACTACATACCTCTGAAAAAAAACCAGATTCCGGGTTCAGGGGCCGGCCTTGAAGCGCGAGTCGCCCAAGACACCGTTGTGGCAGACAAGATAGATCGCTGTGGCGAGCGCTTCTTATCTGGGGCGCTTCGGCATCCGGTATTTGACTCCCCGTCGAAAAAAGGGACGGTGGTGGGTGGATACGCTACAACCCCCAAGAGAAAAGAGAATAGAGAGACACGTGCCTATGTGTGTCTTTACATCTGGTGGCGATCATTCACGTTTTCCACGAGGGCGTGCCGAAGCGACCCGCAAGCCTGAGATGCCACTTCCACGATGCTCGAGTGCAGTAGCCTCCATAAGGACTGAAAGGATCGTCACGTCACCGAGACCATGCTTGCTTCCATGGCCTTCGTCTCGCGCTGCTGTCTTTGCGTGTTCGGCGTCTGACACCGTCCAGCAGCTGCTGTCACCTACATTTCACGAGTTGCGGACTTGCCCGGCCTGACGCGCCACATGGCACTACAGCGACCGTGCTGAGCCGCCGGTCTCGTCCTCTAGTAAAGGGCAGTAGGTCGCCAACTCGAGCGCGGCGGCCGCGATCTCTGTTCGTAGAGCCGCCCTAGAGTCCCTCTGGCCCGCGGCGGCTTCTCATTCTGAGAGCTGCCCCGGAATTCTTCTCGTGTGTCCGCGCGCTCTTATGCGCCCTCACATGCACCAGAGGCCTGAGAACAGAAACACACTCAGCAGGGTGCCCGAGAACGTGGTGTCCAGGTATGTCAAAGCACCGTAAGATCGTGAATCACCCAGGAAGAGTTGCCTATACTCATGGGCACAATCGCGCAGCGTACAGCACACATCACACCAGCCCCGCCAGAGGCCGAGTCCGTCAATTTCAATTTAGCCGTAATTCGTTGTTGTCAGCGGCGGGTGGAATTCCGTTAAGTGTCTCGGGCTCTCCCATTCGGCGCGCACGTTGTCGTAGCTGTCTATGCACTGGCGTCGCTCAGGCCAGAGCGGAGGCGTCGTTCGACTGACGTGGTACGTTGATGTGATTTCAAGTCCGGCTAGAAATGACCGGCTCTTTAAGCATACAGAGCCGACCCCAAAGCCAGAGTGTCGTGCCCTGGAGTTTCTCTTTTGGCGATCGTCAATCTGGGCCCAGCCGGATCCTCACAACGGCTCGGCATGGCACCAGTTTCCATACTTTAAACCGAGCTCATCTCTATAAAGACACAAGACTTGGTCAGTTTCGAGTGGTCCTATGCGTATACGAATAAATAGTCCCTTATTCAACCACTGAAAGCCACGCAGTGTATTGAAATTAAGAGACAGCGAAACACGGGTGAGGCTGGCCGCCAGTGTGGTTGGGACGCGGCTGGGACGCGGCTCTGCCTCGAAACTGGCCGTCAGAGGGCCATGAAGCCGCTTGTGTCCAAATTGAAGTGATGTGCGATGGTTGTGAAGAGTCTAAGACAAGGTCCGGCACTGCCACTGCTGGGAAAGAGGTGATGCTGAGCGCCTGTGTGACCGATGTCTGGGTCTGGCGATGCGCAGGTGGGGAGGTGGTGCGCGGTAGGGGTCTGGCACGGCGACGTCATGTGAAGGGCCCCTTGCGGCAAGTGGGGAGCTGGAGCGCGTCAGCTGCCCTGACCTAGGCCGTGTTCAGGCCGTCTTTCAGCGGTCCTGGCAGCGCCCGGGCGCCTGCTCGTGCCTGCGAGCGGTCACGCTAGTCCCTATCAGGGCTAACCCCACAGCTCCAGGGCTATACGGAGTACGGAGTAGCTGGAGCCCTGCTGGAGGAATGACCAGGGCTCTGTACACAGTACCTGGATCTCACCTGCCAGAGCGACACAACACGCCACAACTTTCTTATCTTCCTGTATCGGTACGGGTATCCCGCAAGCACATGCCGTCCGCCCCAGAACGATTGCGGGCGGGCACGTCAGGCAGCCAGAGGCCGTCACGGTCTCGGCTGTATGTACCTGGATTGGATGATACTCGTACAGGTGCCGCTGCTCCGGCCTGGAGGTCCAACCTCGCCTTTCTTCTTCACGACTCGTGATTCTGCGACCCAGCCAGGCCGCTTGTCCTCTCTTTTCATCCACTGCGTTGTCTTGTCTTGGGGCTCGCTTCTTTCCCCAAGACACATATGCCCTTCAGCACCTAGCGATTTCGCATTTCACAGCCCTCGTCCGCCGCCATGGTGAGTTGCCCCCAATGCAACACCCCCCAAGTCGCCCTTCGATCATCACATACCCTTTGCCCTCGGCTCTCGTCACTTTTGCCACCGTGACCCGGGACGCCCGAATCTACAGTTGATTAACACCCCTGGTCATGGGCAAACAGGCCAGCTCTAGGACGCCTCTCTTGGCCGACGACCGGGAAGACGATGCCGTCGCCGGCTCCAGCTCCCCAACGCCCCGCGCTGGCTCGCGCTCCCGCAGCGCCTGGCTTCTCCCCTTGCGAGAGGCACTGCTCTTCATCTGGGCTCTGCTGGCCACCGCAGCCGTTCTCGTCCTCGCCATCTGGGTTTCGCGTGCCTCCCAGAACAACACAGCCCAGCCCGATGGCAAGCGCAACCTCGTCTTCATGGTGTCCGACGGCATGGGGCCGGCCTCGTTGTCCCTGACCCGCAGCTTCAGGCAATACACCGAGGGCCTTGACTTCTCCGACGTCTTGACCCTCGACAAGCACTTCTGGGGCTCCAGCCGCACCCGCAGCAACTCGTCCCTCGTCACCGACAGTGCCGCCGGCGCCACCGCCTTCAGCTGCGCCAAGAAGAGCTACAACGGCGCCATCAGCATCCTCCCCGACCACTCCCCTTGCGGCACCGTCCTCGAAGCCGCCAAGCGCGCCGGCTACATGACTGGCCTCGTGGTCACCACCGACATCACAGATGCCACACCCCGCCTGCTTCTCTAGCCATGTCGACTACCGGTCTCAGGAGGACGAGATCGCGCTCCAGCAGCTCGGCCAGGGCCCTCTGGACCGAGTTGTCGACCTCATGTTTGGCGGAGGCCGCTGCCATTTCCTGCCCAATACCACCGAAGGCAGTTGCCGAAGCGATGACATCGACGGCGTCAAGATTGCCCAGGAGAAGTACGGATGGAACTACATGGATAGCCGGGCTGCCTTTGACGAGCTGTGGGAGGGTAAGAAGGACGTGCCGTTGCCGATGATGGGCCTTTTCGCCGAGACCGACATTCCCTACGAGCTCGACCGGAGAAACATGAACGACATCTACCCCAGCTTGAATGAAATGGCCACCACAGCTCTGAGGGCGCTCGAAAAAGCCACTGCCGACAGTGATCGCGGCTTTTTCCTTATGATAGAGGGCAGCAGAGTTGACCACGCCGGACACAGCAACGACCCGGCTGCCCAGGTCTGGGAGGTTCTCGAGTACGACAAGACTGTCAAGACGGTGCTCGACTTCCTCGACAATTCCAAGAATGAGGGCGTCATGGTGTCCACGAGCGACCACGAGACCGGGGGTCTTTCCATCGCGAAGCGTGAGTCTCACCACTTCTCCTGCAAAGGAAATTTCTAACCATGTTGCAGAGCTCCATGCCGACTACCCGCAATACCTGTGGTACCCTTCCGTGCTTGCCAATGCCTCTGCTTCAACCTCTTTCCTGGCCCACAAGCTTCACGAACACAACGCGGAACTGGTCTCCCATGGCGGCGAAATCAAGGAGCTCAAGCGGTGGATCAACGAGAACCTTGTCATTGCTGGTCTAGGGATACCAGACGCCAGTGACGATGAATTGAGCGCCCTGGCCTCTCGGCCCGAGGATGCGCAGAAGACCTTCGCGATCATGATCAGTGATCGCGCTCAGATTGGTTGGAGCACCCACGGCCACTCCGCTGTCGACGTCAACATCTACAGCTCGGGTGGTCCGGGTACTGACGCGATCCGCGGCAACGTGGAGAACACCCAAGTGGGCGAGTTTCTGCGCTCTTACTTGGACGTCGACCTCGATGCCGTCACTCGCGAGTTGAATGAGAAGAGCACCAAGGCCAGCAAGGTCGCGGCCATTGATGGCACCCACGTCCAGGAGGCCCAGGACCATTGGGTATCGCACGAAGCCGTCGAGAGGGCAAGAGAGTAAGAACGCGTTTGCTTGCCATAGCTAAAGCTTGATTTCTATACCATCTGCCAACGGACATCTTGGACAGATGCCATCTTGTACTAGGTTGATTTGGCTTATAGTCCACAGGGAACGGGTTGGAGTTGTTGTTTTCAATGCGCGGTAGATCGCCCGGTTCTTGACCGTGATCGGTGTGGAGAGGCGTCTGAAGTCAGAGTAGACGCGGTGAAGAGTTCATATATACCAAGATTTATCAACTCGAGAATCAGCCACAAATTTACCTCTATTGCGAGAATGGGACAACGTGTAGATAGAAGGACATCGCATTCGTTATATTGTCGTGTACATACAGGGCTAGGTTACCTGTGTCTTTCTCAACCATTTTTTGCACAATTGGTATATACATATGGTCTTGATTGCGGAACTCATTTGGTCGTCAGCATACGTTCCTTCGTGGAAAGCAGTCATTTTCGTCTCGTATGTCCCAAAGCCGCGCGTCAACAACGTCTCATCAGCGTGGTGCCCCAGACCGCAATGAGCCCCCCGTGTGGAGGACACTGTGTGCATGTCAGGTCGACCCTTCACTCCGAGTCGGAAAAGTCCGATTCGTGCTCCTCGTCCGGGTCCTGCCAGTGGATGATGTCGAAGCGGCTGCCGAGGTCGCGGGCGTAGAGAGCCTGCAGCTCCGCCCTGGCGTGGTCGTCGATCTTGCTGGTGCCCATCTGGTTCATGATGTCGAACTGGAAGCCCCAGGGGCGCAGGCCGGCGGGGCGGGCGGCCAGGCGGGCGGCGAAGCGGAGCAGGCCGGCGTGGGAGAAGACGGAGAGGGCGTGGATGGCCAGGGAGGTCAGGCGGGGCAGGCCGTCGGCGATGCACTCGAGGACCGAGTCGTCGATGACCTCGCCGCCAAAGGCCAGCTCGCGCAGGTCGGGGAGGGAGGCGGCGATGCGGGCGATCTCGTCGCCCTGGACGTAGACCTGGGTCAGGTTGAGGTAGCGCAGGGCGCGCAGGCGGCACAGGGAGTCGATGAGGGCCGGGTAGAGGGAGACGATGAGGGGCTCCTGGCCCTGGAGGCGGGCGCCGAGGGTGAAGCTCTCGAGGCGGTCCTGGCGGCCGAGGGCGGCCCAGGCCTCGGCGCAGCCGTCGTCGTCGATGCCGCGCAGGAACTGGATGCTGAGCGAGGCGAGGCGGACGCGGGGTGAGGCCAGGGCGTCGCGGAGGATGGCGAACGAGTTCTGGACGCCGCGCAGGCCGAGGTGGCGCAGGCCGGTGCAGCGGCCGATCCAGTCGGCCACGGCGCGGAGCTCGGCGCGGTCGACGTCGACCTGCTCGCCGTACTCGTTGTCGATCTCGAGGACCGCCAGCGACGTGCAGCCGGGCAGCGCGCCCAGCGATTTGACGCCGACGGCCGACAGGGAGCCGAGCTTGAGCGCGCGCAGGGACGCCGCGTGGCGGCGGTTGAGGGCGCCCAGGCTGTGTCGGCCGATGATGTTCTTGCTGAGCACCTGGAAGCTCTGCAGGCTGTCCGGGGCCAGCGCGAGGAAGAAGGCCGCCAGGTCCTCGTCGACCGACGGGCCGTGGCAGTAGTACAGGCTGAGGTGCGCGAACCGGGGGCACGACTCGGCGATTTCGGCGCCCACCTGTTGGCCCAGCACGGAGCCGTCGCGCAGCTGCAGCGTGGTGAGGGTGCCGAGGCACGAGACCCAATGCACCAGCTGGGACGTGGGGACGTGGTAGGCCTCGAGCCTCTCGAGGGCCACGGCCTTCTGCGTGTCGCTGGCCACCGTGCTGATGTAGTCGATCACCGAGTCGCCGCACCGGGTCGTCGTCGCGTCCGTGTCCAGGCGGGGCAGGGGCGCCCTCCTCGTGCTCTGCGGCGGCATCCAGGACTCGTCGGGGTAGTAGAAGGACGCCATGGGCCCGCCGAAGAAGAAGTCGCGGGTGTCTCGGTCGTTGAGCATGTCGGCCATGCACTCCTGGAACGAGCCGCCCAGGGACAGGTCGCGGATGTAGGCGCAGTACGGGTAGGCTGTCTCGCCGATGCTGGAGAGGATGATGGAGCGCCATAGGCGGGCCCAGGTGAGCTTGCCGCTCTCGCCGGAGCTCTGCAAGGAGTGTTCCTGAATGCTAAGGTGGACAGTTAGCCGGAAGAGCATGGGGGATAAGGCCAGAGCTTTGCTTGGAAAACGGCAGGGGGGGGAGGGGCAGCTGATGCGGTGGACGCTGAGCCGGCGGCGTACCCATATAGTTGCTCGAGTGCAAGGGCGGCAAAGCGCCGACTGACGAGAGAAGTCCGAAACAGGGTGTTGAAGTCGTGACGAAAAGCCAGCTCTTCGCACAGCAGCAGGAGAATGTCCTGCGGGAGGGGCGGGACGGCCATCTGGGGCCCGAGGCAGCCGCCAGGGCTGGAGGGGCTGCTGTTGTAAGCGGCAGGTGGCTGGATAAAAGACGAGCTGAGCGGATGGAGCTGTCTGTGGGCGTGGAGAACCAGGGTCAAGCCAGGCGATGAGCGATCGATGAGTCGTTGAGGAGCGGGAGTCGTCACTCAGAGCAAAGAGCAGCAAGAGAGAGTCGAAAGCCACATGAAGGCCCGGTTTGTTGGTCAGAAAGCGGACCGAGGAGTGGAGGGAGATGACGATGATGCCGCGAGGCCGGAGCGCTTGGAGACGATCGCGTCGGGCCGCGCACTAAGTTGGCACTGTATTGCGCCCTGAAATCACGCTGGCCGACTGCTCAGGGTGCTCAATTTGCCCACATGGGGCGAGGAGCAGGGCTCGCTTAGGAGTAGAGTCGTCTATTCACGCACTGTAAGTGCACTGTATGAATCGGCAAGTGGAAGAGCGATACCCCGCGACGCGCTTGATGCGGTGGGGGACGCGCCTAGCGTCCCCTAAACAGTGGCAGCCCGTCGCGAGCGCGGTGTTCCGCCAGCACGAGGGGGCCAGAAAGGGGGTACAAGCGTGGCCCGCGCAACCGCCCGCGGAGAATCAGGTACCATCCATGCTTATTCGGCCGTGTCGAGTGCGCCCGCGTAAAGTGCAGGCAAAAGACCCCACCGTTCCCGTCATTGGGACGGAAGCCGCAGTGCACGTCTGGAGATACTGCAACGGAAGGAGCCTGAACCTCGCGATTCGGAGCCGAGCGCCCCCCGAAACGCTGCCCGGTTGTCATTTGCTCAAGCTGGAAGCCTTGAGTACGACATCACGCCCTCAGCGATGTGGCGGCAGCCGTTCTGCCCACGTGTCGCACCTACGGATTGTCCCCAAGACTGACAGGCGTTGAAAGACCGATCTGTTTGACAAGCGGCCTGTCTTTGCACACCCTTCATCACCTACTCAATATGCCCGTTCTCAGGCTCACCTTAAGCGAAGAAGGCGTCAACGCTCTGCGCGATGTTCTGGCTTGCTTGAGCAAATTCGGGGACGAAGTCTGCCTCGAGGCTAAGAAAGACAGTGTTTGTCTCCAACCTCCCAGGTGTACATGTACACCCAAGCTGACTTTTTCCTCCACAGCTGGTCTTGACTGCCCTGAACCTGTCAAAGTCAGCCTATGCCAGCTTCTCTCTCTCCGTCAACCGATTCTTCTCTAGATACCAGTTCGAGGGAGTGCCGCAGAACCGTGAGAAGTTCTTTTGCAAGCTGTACAACAAGGTAGGTAAAATCGACTGCGAGATTCCCTTCGGCTGTTATTTGACGTGGACTGACCAGCCCAGGCTCTGCTCTCTCTCTTCAGGCCCAGAAGCGGAGACGCTCTGCATGACAGGGAGAAGGACACAATCATAGACCGCTGCGAAGTGGCCATTGTGGACGAGCAGGGAAGAAAGAGTCGCTTTGTTGCTAGGATCATCTTCAGAAATGGTACCACCCGCTAGAAACCGCAAATTACCCGATCGTGTCCTGACTCGCTTAGGTATCACCACGAAATACAGACTTCCCTTCGAAGTCAGCCCGCCGGTGCATGCCAAGTTCGACAAGCAGCAGGCCAACAACCACTGGTCCATTTCGTCTCGTACCTTGAGGTCATTGATGGAGCATTTCGGCCCCGGAATCGAGTACCTCGACATTCACGCCGAAGACGACGAGGTTGTAAACCTGACTTGCTTCACAGAGAAGGTGGTCAACGGCGATCGTGGGTAGTCCCGGCAACCTTCCCAACGTCTGCGCGCTAATTGCCCATAGAGGTCCTCAAGAAGCCCCTGCACACCTCCATCGCCGTGGAGCAGGGCGAATTCGAAAGCTTCGACGTCGCCGAAGATAAACTCCACATTGTCATCAACGTCAAGGACTTCAAGGCCATTGTGCAACATGCCGGTCTCCTTGGAACCGATATCAATGCTAGTTACTCCATGCCTGGCGCGCCTATGCAGCTCACGTATGAGGGGCCTGAGATGAAATGCGAGTTTCTCTTGATGACGGTGGGCGAACGTGGCGCTCCAGGTCAGAAGGCGAAGAAGACGCGCAACAACGCCAAAGCTGCCCCTAACCCGCAGCTCGATGCTTCTGCTGCGGTGAGTCGTGCCAACTCGCGCGCACCCACGGCTGCGCCGACACCTCGGCCCACGGCGGCTCAGGCTGCACCGCAGCACGAAACGATACCGGCTCTGCGACCCTCGGTGACTCGTCCTGAACAGCGTCCCCCGCCGGCCACTCTGCAGTCCGAGTCGCTGTTCGTCCCTCAAGATAACGACTACCAGTGGGAACCAGTGAACCCCGACGAAGAAGAAGAAGAGGACGCGCCCATGGGCTGGGGCGACAGCGGTCAACCGGTAATTCTCTTGCCTTCCCGGCCTCCTAGTTCTTGCAGCTGACACTTCGCAGAACCCTTCCATCAATATGAGATCTATGATTGCGCAGCAGAACTCGCGCGGAGGTGCTCCGAACCAGGATGACAGCCATGCGCAACTTGAGCCCACTCAGCGGCTTTCCGACGTTCGCAAGTTCGGCTTGTTTGGCGATTAGGCGGGTGTATAGAGCGCTCTCTCACGTCCATACATATGAACGTGGAATGAGTCGCCGAGCCGTGAAATTCTGGCGCATTAGTAGAAGATGGCATGAGTTCCAACTACACATGTAGCTTGATCTTTTCAGAGAAAGACGCCCTCAGAGGCTATATTGATCCAGCTCGTGGCACAGCCGGCCCCAAGAGCAGTAATAGAGCACCCCTCGGGGAGATTACTCATTGAGGCAACCGTATTCCAGCGCCCCTTGACGTTTCCAGACTGGGCATCAGTGGACGGACCGCAGTTGCCATGCTCGCCCCAACCCCATGCAATGATATCACCGCTGTCAGTCAAGGCCAGGACATGCTCGCTGCCAGCGACGAGATCCACTAGCTGCGGCACAGCCGGTGGTGGGAGCTGGCCGTGGTCGTCCCGTCCCCATGCCACCACCGTGGCATCGTACTTGAGGACGTATATGCCGCCCCAGCTCGCGTGCACACTCCTCCAGTCGGGTACAGACGCAGGCGCAGTGCTCTGCAACCCCCACTTGTCGGCGCCCAGCACCGCCAGCTGGCCGTCACCCGGGTCCGCGAGGAAGCACGAGGTGTATTGGCAACATACGGCGCGGGCGACGGGGAAGGGCAGGCCTTGAATCTTGCGCGGCGAGAGGACAGTGGAAGAGCCGCCCTCTCCGCCGTCCCCATCGTCGATAGGCCCCAGCTGGCCCTTGCGCGCAGCGCCCCATCCGTAAACCTCGCCATTATCGAGGACCGCCACGACGTGCCGGAATCCAGCCGACAGATCGACGATCTCGGTGCCCGGCGGAGGAAATTCCGGCAGCGGCTTCCACTGGTTTTCTTCCCCTGGTTCTACCGGTGGCACGATGCCGTTCCCCGGGGCCCCGAGGGCGAAGACCTGCGTCAGTCGCCCGCCGTTGTCGCGCGCTACCAGCACCGTCGAGTCCCACGTGCACGCCGCGAGCGCCACGCCGACAATCTCGGCGGAGGAGGCGAGGCACAGTGGCCGGAAGACGGCGGCATCTTCGGCGGCATCTTCTTGACTGTCGCCGGTCCTGTTTCCGCCGCTGGGCGACACCGTGCCGAGGACCCCGCAGGCGCCAGTTGAGGGGTCTCCGCTCCAAAGGGCGCGGCCGGACCTGGTCAGCAGGATGGTGTGGTTCCCGCCGGCGGCAACCTTGACGACATCGTCACCATCTTCGAGCTCGCGGCTGAACTGCACGGGCTTCGGAACGGAGACATCTTCCCTGTGCCCAATGCCCAGCTGGCCGGACCCGTTGGACCCGAAGGCGAAGAGGCCGTCCATGTGGTTGTTTAGCTGTGGCTCTAGCCGGGGGCGTAGTCGGAGGCGAGATCTGCCGAGATGATTTTGAAGTCTGAATGTCCGACGGGCGACCGGAATTTGACGTGGACGGATTCCTACTCGTACTTCATGGTCGTGGTAACAACCCTCTACATACAATGTCGAGATCTGTATCAAAAGGGTCAATTCATTCAATGCCTAATCCTGAATGCATGTGGCTGCGTATGCAACTAGCGGGTGTACAATGTCCGCGCCCTAGCTGCGAGCTCCCCACTTTTCTGCCGTCCTCAAATTCGCCGCGAAAAATTTCCCATCCCACCTTCCTGCCTTCCCTTTCACCATCACCTCTCCCGACGACACAACGCGGCCACCTTCGCCAGCACCTCATCCGAGCTGCGCACGAGACGAGAGGATGTGAAGCTTTGGGTTGTTCTGTATCCAGTGGTGACCTTGTCCGATACATTCGCTTGCGCGCAAGTCCATATCAGCTGCGGAAGCTTAGACGACGAAAACACAGCCCAACATGGCCACCACATCTGCTCCAGGAGTGCCGCCTGGCATGGAGAACTTCGTGGTTGGCATCATCGGTATGGGCGACATGGGCAAGATGTATGCCCGGAGGCTCAGCGACGCTGGTTGGAGGTAAAAGCTGCCCCCAGTTTACAGACCCCGCTGGCGCTATGCCGCGGTGACCGTCTCGCTGAGCCTCGATATTCGACTTGGTAAGTTTGCTTGCTCACTCACCTTCCACCCCTTGCACATGATGACTTGAGTGCATTTGGCTCGAGCATTGTTGGCGGCTGCTGGATCATGCCATTCTGGCACCCGGCTCGGTCGTCAGCTTTCCATGATGTAACTACTCAGCTACCTTTTTCAATTTTGTCTGAAGCAAATCATCTACCACCACGTTCTTGTTGCCTCTTCCTTCTGGCACAGCTGGCTAACAAGCAACCTGCAGGCTTTTGCCCCGACGCCACCGTGGCCCGTGACTATCGTACACTAACCGTAATGCTTGGTAGAATCATGGCCTGCGATAGAGAAGACCAATATGAGAGTCTGCGGGAAGAATTCGGAACCAGGGTACATAAAGGCACCTTGATCTCGATCCTCAGAAGAACCCATGCTGAGAGGTTATCTAGAACAATATACAAATCCTGCGAAACGGCCACTTAGTCTCCCGAGCAAGCGACTATGTCATCTATAGCGTAGAGGCTGCGGCAATCGACCGCGTTGTAGCCGAGTACGGCCCCTGTATGAAGAGAAGACCCTTGCCACCCTTGCCCCTGCAGCGGGCCCTCAGCCCATGCTAGACCTTCGAACCTAACGATACACCTCGTCCGTCTAGCAACGAAACTGCAAGCTATTGTGGGCGGGCAGACATCATGCAAGGACCCCGAGATCAAAGCGTTTGAGGAGCACCTGCCGGCCGACGTCGACATTGTCTCGTGTCACTCGCTTCACGGCCCCAAGGTCGACTCGAAAGACCAGCCTTTGGTACGCATGTCCTCTCAACATCATGCCGTCTGACGTTTCCACCGCCCCCCCCCCATCCCGATTCGGGCGCTCATGCGCCTTCCCACAGGTCATCATCAAGCACAGGGCGTCGGACGCCTCGCTGCGCAAGGTCGAGTCGGTGCTGCGGTGCCTGCAGTCGAAACACGTGTACCTGACGGCGCACGAGCACGACCGGATCACGGCGGACACGCAGGCGGTGACGCACGTGGCGTTCCTGAGCATGGGCAAGGCGTGGCACGCGTCGCAGCAGTTCCCATGGGAGGGGGCGCGGTACGTGGGGGGCATCGAGAACGTCAAGATCAACCTGACGCTGCGCATCTATTGCCAGAAGTGGCACGTCTACGCGGGGCTTGCCATCCTCAACCCCGAGGCGCGCAAGCAGATCGCCCAGTACGCCCGCTCGGTGACGGAGCTGTACAAGCTCATGCTGGGCGGGCACGCGGCGGAGCTGCGGGCGCGCGTGCTGGCGGCGCGCGACAAGGTGTTTGGCTGCGGCGGCGGCGGCGCTGACGGGGACGGGGACGGCGGCGGCGGCGGCGGCGGGGGCGGCGAGCCGCACCAGGCGCGGTGGGGAGACCAGCCGCTGCTGGACGACTCGGTGCTGGACCGGTTCAGCCTGGGGCGCAAGCCGGACTCGCCGCTGCCGAACAACCACCTCAGCCTGCTGGCGATGGTGGACTGCTGGAGCGCGCTGGGGACGTCGCCGTACGAGCACATGATCTGCAGCACGCCGCTGTTCCGGCTGTGGCTGGGGGTGACGGAGCACCTGTTCCGGGACCCGGCGCGGCTGGACGAGGCGCTGCGCATCGCCGTCGAGGACAATACGTTCCGGTCCGAGGACCTCGAGTTCGCCTTCGCGGCCCGCGGCTGGGCCGAGTGCGTCGGGCTGGGCCACTTCGACATGTGGCGCGACCGCTTCGTCCACACGCAGCGCTTCTTCGAGCCGCGCTTCCCCGAGGCCGTCGAGGTCGGCAGCGCCATGGTCAAGGCCGTCCTGGAGAGCACGCACAAGGGGTGAGCGGTCCGGTGGTGATGGGCGGCCTGGGCGGCTATTAGACTAGGTCACTGAATATATAACCTATGGCTAGTATGGCTTGTTCTGTCTTGTACGCGTGCTTTCATGATGCGTAAGTGGCGCTCGGCGTTACGGGGAGAAGAATCTGGCATTTCGCAGTTTGTCGCTCATGGCATGAATGCTAATTACCCATGTAGGATATCCGGGGCTAGAGGAGTAGCGGTAAGACCCTTTGGAATCTTTCTTCCTCGACTCCCCTTGCTGCGCGATTCGTGGGAACCCGGCCAAGGTGTGGCTTGGCTTCTTCTAGTAGGGCCCGACCGTCGAGGCTGAGAGCGAAGGATACTGCCTAGCGAGCTTTGCGGCGCTGTGGGAGTGTTTCCTCTTTGCCAAGCTGGGATAATTTGGCATAGTCATCGGTCTCACGACCCGCAGCGGCCTGCAGGCTGAGCAATGCAGGCTTCGAGACGGGAGTCTAGTTCCCACTGAAAATGGAATACTCGCGTATGGCTGAACCACTCAAATGGCATAGCCTTGCGGTGGTAACAAGGGAAGAGAAGAGGGCGTGAGAAGCGGCCGATCACCAGGCTATAAAGACAAGGCTCGCAATCTCTGAAGAAAAAGCCTGGGTCTGTCCGAAGCCCAGAGGCACAACCGATTTCGTCGATCTCAACTCTTCACCGGCGCTCATAGATCGATAGACCCTTTTCACAGCTATTCGGTTCGACACTTCTCTCCCCCCCCTCTCTCTTTCCCACATTCCCACAATGCCCGAAAAGCCGACCATATTCTTCGTGCACGGCGCGTGGCACCAGTCGGCGCACTACGACTCGATCGCGGCCCGCCTGCGGGCCGACGGGTTCCCGGTCGAGGCCCCCACGCAGCCGACATTCGACCCGCCGCAAGGGGGGCCGAGGCCGGGGGCGCGGGGCGGGGGCGGGGGCGCTGCCCGGCCTGAGCGACGACGCGGCGTTCGTGCGGGCCGAGGTCCGGCGGCTCGCCGTCGGCGAGGGGAGGCGCGTGGTGGTCGTGATGCACAGCTACGGGGGCGTGGTGGGCACCGAGGCCCTGGGTGGCAGCGACGACGACGCCCGGGACCTCTTCTTGTCCTCCTCGGTCGACGGCGACGACGACGACGACGACGACGGCGAGGGCAGCCGCGGCGGAGGCGGTGTGATCCACCTCGTCTACATGGCGGCCTTCATGCCGGCGCCGGGGGCCTCGCTGGGGGACGCGTTCGGGGGCGGGCCCGACGCCTTCCCGCCGTTCATCCGGGTCGACGAGGACGGGCGGTGCAGCCCGCGCGACCCGCTGAACAACTTTTACGGCGTTCTCGCCGCCGCCGCCGCCGCCGCCGAGGAGGAGGAGGAGCGGGCGGAGGAGGGCACGAGTCGGCGGGCAGCGACGGCGGCGGCGGCGGCGGCGGCGGAGCGCGCGGTCGAGCTGATCCGACCGCACGCCGCGCGGGCGCAGCTGCAGCCCGTGTCGCGGGCGGCGTGGCTGGAGGGCGGGTGGGGGGTGTCGTACATCCGGGCGTCGCGGGACGCGGTGCTGCCGCCGGCGGTGCAGGACGCCATCGTGGCGGGGGCGGAGCGGGCGAGGGCTGCGAAGGCGGCGGCGGCGGAGGAGGAGGGGAAAGAAGAAGCACAACAACTGCGGCGGAAGATCTCGGTGCTGGAGCTGGAGAGCGACCACAGCCCGTGGCTGTGCAGGGAGGACGAGGTGGTGGAGTTTCTTGAGTCTCTGGGCTGAGGCGGGAAAAGGGGGGCGATTTTGCCTGTTTATATTGTCCTTTTCTTTCTCTCACTCTTCGTGGTGGCTATTGTTGGCCTGGTTCGGCCCAGGTAGCAACTGAACATCGTTAGCCTCATGAGTGAAGATGGTACCGTGTCTTGAACTGGCATTCTCATGGATGTTTTCTCTTCCACTGCTTGCGTTGTACTCGGAAACTGATGGCCCTGGCTGTGAGGTTGCGACTTGGAAGCAGCTGCGAAGGGCCATGTGAGAGAGCGGCAGTGCACGTGACCGGGTGTTGGAATGGGCAGTTCTTCCGTTCTGGGAGGAACCCCATCCCATGTACGCATCTTTTCAAGCCAGGGGAAGAAGCCGGGATCAGCTTGCAAGGGTTTCGCACATATGTACACCCAGGCACAGCGTAAGGTGTCGGTCGCTGCACCGCGACCTTGTCAGACTGGGGCCAAGTCGGAACGCCAACGCGTCTGATCAGCGCCGAGACTCTCGGGGTCCCAGCTGCTCGGATTCGCACACAAAAGATACCCACATACATCGTGTGCTTGGCGTGGCCGAGTGCGCTTGACCGTGGAACTGCTGCGGGGTGACAGAATCGAGGAAGGACGGCAACGGCACAAGAGCAGTCCGACTGGCACCATCAGCGGATCCTGACTCGTCGGTGGTTGATGGTCGCAGTGTGGAACGGAATGGCCGGTGGGCGGATAACTTCCAGCAAAGGCGGGCAGGATTACCAGGCAAGGGTTGTTACTCGTAGTTAGTACCACATGGTAGGTACCTACATAGGTAAGTAAGGTATGTATCATGTAGACTGTTGTGTGATTAGAGGCAGGTTTAGTCGAGTTGCGTTAGCAGCTGAAGGGCCGCGATCGCCGGGCGACCCGACCTCCGTCGATGCCGAAATGAAATGAGCCGTCGTCTGGCTGTCAATGGGGCTGGGCTGAGCTGAGCTGGGCTGAGCTGGGCCGGGCTGAATCGAGCCGACCTGACCACTCTGTGACCCCGTCGTCGCCTTTGTCATGATTCGAGGCTCTTCACCAGCATTACTTCAGTATCATCCTCGTCATCCCCCCCGCCCTTTATCGCTCCGTCTTCCATTTACACAGATTCTCGCACCTCTTTCGCGAAGCCCCATCGCCTCCTTCTTCAAACCCCCTCTGAGCCCCCCCCCCCAATCAATCAACTTGAACACAAGGCACTCGCCACGCACGCGGGCCCACAATGCGCACCTCCACGCTCCTCTCCCTCGCGGCCGGCGCCCTCCTCGCGCCCCGGCAGGCCTCCTCCTCGCCCTCGCCCGCCGCGCCGCTGGACCAGCAGTACAGCGCGCAGGACGTGGTGAAGCAGCTGGGCCTCGAGGTCAACGTCGAGAAGGGGTGGTACGTGCAGACCTTTGAGGACCCGGACACGGTGGTACAGATCAGCTCCGGCGGCAGCAACAACAACAACAACAACCGCTCGGCCAGCACGCAGATCTACTACCTGCTCGACGGCGCGGCGGGCGACTCGCGCTGGCACCGCGTCGTCGACGCCGCCGAGGTCTGGCACTACTACGCCGGCAGCCCGCTGACGCTGTCCCTCTCGCGCGACGACGGCGCCGCACCCGAGCGCCGCCTGCTGGGCCCGGACGTCTTCCGGGGCCAGAGGCCGCAGGTCGCCATCGGCAAGGGCGTCTGGCAGAGCGCCCGGAGCCACGGGCGGTGGACCCTCGTCGGGTGCACTGGTGAGTTTTTCTATCTCTCTCTCTCTCTCTTCCCTCTTTGGAGCGAGGGGGGGGGGGGGGGGGGGGGGGGGGGCTTGAAATCTTGTGCGATGGTGTCTGACAATGCGATGGCAAAACAGTGGCCCCGGGCTTCACGGCCGCCTCGGAGGAGCTGCCGGGCAACGACTGGAAGCCCAAGGGCGTGCAGTGATTATCCTCTCAACGTCCGGCGGAATCGAGGCTCGAATTCGGAATAGAGAGGGGGGGGGGCCCAGAGTTCCGTCGTCGTGTGGCGTGCGTAGCGTAGCAGCGTTTTCTGCCTTGTTTACTTCTTCTGATGTCTATAATTTACACAAACCACTGGTCTGCACTGTAAACGCCAGATTCGAAAGAATTAAAGGTCGACTTCTCTCAGTTCATTATTACTACTAGCAGTGGATTTCGAGTTGATTTCTTGTATTTTCTCTGCGTGCTCCCTGCCTGCCTACATGCGGTGATGGTGAGCGGGCATCTTCAACACCTGATATTTTCTCTGACCCTCCCCCCCGCCCCCCCCAACTGAACGCACTCTCTACTATGTTCCTCCTAAAAGTTGGCAAACAGGTACTTGATGCCGTCCCACGTCTCGACGCCGCTGGGCCGGATCTGGTCGGCCGGCAGCACGAACCCGTACCGGCCCGTGTCGCGGAGCTCCTGGGCCCAGGCGTACTGGCTGGGAAAAACCGAGGGCGTTGCATAGGGCCTCCAGTTAGTGAAAGGCTCCCCACGGAGAAAGATGAGGGAGGGAGGGGGTAGAAAGGGGGGGGTTCCAGAAGATAACCACCCCCCTTATTAAGAAAATGAAAAAAAAAAAAAAAACTCACGCCTTGCTGACGTCTTGGACGTAGTCGTTGGACCCCCGTTGGCGACGTAGATGGTCTGGCAGGTGGGGCCGTACTCGAACTCGGTGCCGGCCGACGCGGCGATGGCGCCGACGTAGCCCTCGGCCAGGGCCATCTGGGCGGCGAGGTCGGGCAGCTCGGCGTCGCACGAGTAGCCGTAGGGCAGCAGGACCAGCTGGCTGTAGCTATGCCAGTCGACGTACAGCTTGAGGCCCTGACCAGCCTTTCCCTCCCCCTCCTTGCCGCCGCCCCCTAGGCTGTCGGCCAGGTTGCGCAGGGCCAGGTTCTCGGGCGTGTCGCCGGCCTCCTCGCCGCGGAACGTCTCGTCGGACGGGTCGGCGGACGAGCCCTCCCCCTCCCACTGGTACGGCCAGTTGCGGTTGATGTCGGTGCCGACGACGGACGTGCTGGACCGCGTCTGCCGGTTCTTGCGCCACATGCGGTCGTCGGTCTGCGTGTAGACGAAGCCTTTTGGGTGGGGTGTAAGCGAGGGTACTCGTAGACAGAAAAGAGGGGGGGGGGGGGGGGAGTCATGGACATACCATCAGGGTTGACGATGGGGATGATGTAGAACTCGTACTCGTCGAGGATCTTGGTCACGGCCTCGTCCTTGCCGAGGTAGCCCGAGACGAGCTGGTAGGCAATGTACTCGTTGACCTGTCGTGGGCCTCACTGTTAGTTCTTCTATCCGTCTCCCCCTTTCATCCCCATCTGCTGCCCCTTCCCGTCGTTTACACAGAGTCAAGAATCAAAAAAGAGAGAGAAAAAAAAAGAAAGAAAAAAAAAAACGCACCATGGAAGTGATCCACTCGCGGGCGTGGACGTTGCCGTTGAAGTAGACGGCGGGCTTGGCCCCCTTGCCGGCGCCGCCCCAGAGGCGGATGCCGGTCAGCGGGCGGCCCTCGAAGGAGGCGCCGGCCTCGAACGTGGCGGCGTTGTCGGGCAGCGCCGCGGCCAGGTCCTGCAGGAAGCCCAGGTGGTCCTCGTAGGCGTGGTAGGCGTCGAACCAGGCGTCGTCGGGCAGTGCTGCCGCTGCTGTTGTCTTTGTCGTCTTTGTAGACACCCCTATGATATGATTAGAAGAGAGATTCATTCATCTTTGATTCAGCATGTCTGTTCTTCATCAAAGTTGAAAAAAAAAATTTAAAAAAAAAAAAACAAAAGGTGCTTGGAGGCACTGGGGCTCACGGGTATAGCGGACGAGGTCGCCCTCGGACCGGAGGTCGGCGCCGAGGTCGCGGTTGAGGACGGTGGCGTTGAAGCCGAGGGCCTCGAAGCCGGGGACGGCGGCGCCGGGGACGAGCACGTCGACGTGGCGGGCGGTGGTGTAGAGCAGGCGGGAGGCGGAGGCGGAGGCGGGCAGGCGGCGGACCCCGGCGGCGACGGCGCTGCGGTCGGCGGCGGTCGGGGCGGCGACGCGGTAGACGCGGTAGCCGGCGTAGTCGACCTTGGCCGCGGCGGCGACGGCGGCGGCCAGCAGGAGGAGGAGGGACTTGAGCATCTGCATCTTTTTTTTTTCTTTTTAGCCTTTTCTTGTCAAGCGTCTATTTTGTGTGGGTGTGTGTCTCTCTCTTTACTCTCTGGCTCTGTTTCTGCTTGGCGAGTCTGGCGATCAACTGTAGACAAGACAAGACGAGACAGGAAAAGACAAGACACCCAGACGGCACCTCACGAACGAGGGCTGGGAGGACAGCGGCGCAAGAGCCGTTATTTGTAAAGGCGAGGGCAGAGGGCAGAGGGCAGAGGGCAGAGGGCAGACCAGAGACACCGACGTGACCCGGGCATTGGGTGATCTGGTGACACCCAATGGCAGCCCCGCGATGGTGTTGCTCCCCGGGCGGTGCGACCTTGTCGCGACGGCGATCGGCTGTTTGTCTTGGGTTCGGCCCCCTCCCCTCCTCCGCCAAGGCCTCAAGCCCGTGTCTCCCACCTTCCGTAAGAGGGCACTCGGACACACACACACACACCTACACACTACTCACACAATGTGACGCAACTGGCCCTGCACGTGATGTGATGGCTGTAGGGCAGACCCAGGCAAGCAAGCCAAGTACGAGTACGCAAGAAAGAAAGAAGAAGAAGAAGAAGAAGAAAAAAGCAAAGTGCAACTAGGGGCCTGCCGGATAAAGCAAGGCAGATGGTCCCGCTTCCAGGTTCGCGGTGGTGAGATGCGAGGGGTATATCGTGTGGCCCTGCCTGCCTGCCTGCCTGCCTGCCTGCCTGCCTGCCTGCCTATCTGCCTGCCTGCCTGCCTGCCTGCCTGCCTGACTGCCTATACTCGTAGAGCGCGAGGGCGGAGCAGGGCGTGCTTGAGGGGCGGCGACTTGCCTGTTCGGGGCCCAAACGCCGAAGATTGAAGAGAGTGCCCCTATGACTCGGCTGCCTCTCGAACCCACGATATACCAGGGCCTGCCTACTCGTATCCATGGCCGCCCTCCTCCACCACCCAATCACGACCCGGCCGTCCCTTGCAGATCTAACTTTGGGGGAGGGGGGATGCAGCGACGGTGTACGGTGCAATGCCACCATCCCAACACAATCACGATCCTGAAAATCCGGAAGGTCTGGCTGGCGGAAGACTGGACGGGTCTTGGTCGGCTTGCTCGAATTCTGTTCGCCCGGACCGCTGGCCATGGACATGGACATTGCAGGGTTTCGTCGCGGCCGGGGGAACGAGACTCCAAGACGCAGCGTACCTAACCTAAGGTAGGTATTTCGTGGAGGGAGGGATACAGGATTTCTCTACTATGGTATCGCGAGTGCACCACGGCCAGCCAGAACCGGTCGGTCGCCTCTTGCCTCTGCCCGTAAACCGTATAGTATACGTCGGGGCCGTCGGGCTTCTGTCAGCCACACGACGGGCTCCCACGGGTCTGGTCCCCGAAAGCGCCGGTAGTTAGTGGTGGGTGCCTGTTCTCGTGAGGCGCCCTCCCCCGGCAAGTTCCGCTGCAGAGCAGAGCCTGGCTGTACGCGTACCATCTATACTGACAGGGCTGTGACTCCCACGAGGGGCAGAAACGCGGGTACAATGGGGGGGCCACGGAGAGCGAGGCCCCACGATATTGGCAGCATGGCGACATGATTCGCCGCCCCCCGTGTCGCTGTCGGGCATGATCAGCGCGTCCGCCACGCCAACGAGCCCAAAGTTCCCGGCCGGGCGGTTCTCGTCCTCTCCCAGCGCTCCCGACTCCCCCAAAGAAGGGACCACATTAATTCTACTCCGTATCCCGACGCCGGCCCGTCCGTGGACAGGCAGGCAGGCAGACACGCAGACATCAATTTCCAAGACACAATCCTGGCCCGTCGCCGTGCCTCTCTATTTCTTTCTTTCTCCCTCCACCAGACGCTCCGACAGCATCCCCCCGAAATCACCGACAGAGAAGAAGAAGAAAAAGCCGACGAGGGGAAATGCAGGGGGGCAGCCGGAGATTCCACAACAAGTCACGCAATGTACGTCCATCCCCGCCCACAGCGCACCGCCCCCCCTCCGTCCGTCCGTCTGTCTACGAGTATTGACCACTCCCACAGGCGTGCAACCAGTGCCGGAAGCGCCGGGTCAAGGTATGCAACCCAAAGTCTGTCTGCTGGTTCTCGGAGAAGGGGGTCCCAAAAGAGAAGAGGAGAGAGAGAGAGAGAGAGAAAGAGATAGGGAGAGAGGGGGTGACTGGTGACTGGTGGTGGTGTTGATGTTGGAATCATTGATGATGATGATGATGATGATGGTGGTGGTGGTGTCGACGACGACGACGACGAACAATGTTGAAGAGTTCCTGACGGTCGCCCTGCCTTCCCACGCAATCCTGTAGTGCGACTCGCTGGCGCCCGAGTGCAGCGCGTGCCGGCGGCGCAACGAGGCCTGCGTCTACCAGGGCTGGACCGAGCACGACCGCCCGGCCCCCGTCGCCCTGCCCCGCCGCCCCGTCGCCTCTTCTTCTTCTCCTTCTTCCTCGGAAAGAGAAAGGGGAAGAGGAGGGGCAGGGGGGCGCATCGCGACGATATCTCGGGGTGGCGGGGAGATGGTCATGACGATGATGACGACGACGACAACGACGACGGGCACTACTACCATTACTACTACCGGCGGCCGGAGCAGCAACAACAGCAACATCAACTACAAGAAGAGGAACCCGTACCACGCGCGCATCCCCGAGTCGATGACAACGTCCCTGGCGCACCCGGCCGTCGACATCGGGCCCTTCCGCGACATCCTCTCCCGCGTCCTCGACGACAGCTGGAAGTTCCCCCACTGCGACGACCCCAAGGTCGTCATCTTCCGCCGCGCCCTCATCTGCGGCATCGACGACCACCGCTACCTCATCCCCGCCATCTACTCCCTGTACCTCATGCGCGAGCGCTGCTGCAACTGCAGACTGCCCTCTTCGTCGTCGTCGTCGTCGTCGTCGTCGTCGTCGTCCCCGTCGCTCAGGGCCGAGAAGACGTACGTCGCCGCCGTCCGCTACCAGATCCAGGCCTCCGAGGTCTTCAGGGCGGCCGACTTGCAGATCACCGAGGTATGTCAATTTTGTCTCTTATCTATGTACATTGGAGCAACCCCCCCTTGCTCCCGTCTTTTATATACATCCATTCCCTCGTCTCTTCTCTGCCCACGGGCTTACATGCCCCCCAAAGTCAACGTGGCTCCCCGCCGCCATGTTCGGCATCATCGTCGTCATCTTCAACTTCGCCCTGGCCCAGTCCGCCCCGGACGACCAGTTCGACATGCTCGGCACCTTCAGCACCCTGCGCTACACCTCGACCCTGTTGGCCATCGTCAGCGGCCACTTCCGCCAGAGCGACCTCAGGGAGGCCATCGAAAAGGTGGACAGCAACAGCAGCAGCAGCCCCCTGAGCGGGAACGACGACGACGACGACGACGTGAACAGCGTCACCGCCAGGCTCGAGGCCATCCGGGCCGCCGACCTGTGGGCGGGCGAGAGCGACGCCGACCGCGCCGCCTACGACCTCGCGCTCGGCCAGCTGATGGACTGGGTCCTGCTGTGTGGCGGGTTTCCCTGTCTGTGGAGGGACTTTATCAGCTTTCCCGGCGTTGTCACGTGAGTTTTCTTCTTCTCCCTTCTCTGTCGATGTTGTCAGCTTCTCTTTTTCCTTGTCCCCTACATACACATATCAATTTCTCACCCCCCCCCCCCTCCACCCCCCTCCTCCCTTTCCCTTCCTCCACACCATCCGCTGAAAACCCTCGTCATCAAACCCAGCGACGAGTTCGTCAACCTCCTCCGCCAGGGTCGCGCCCCGGCCCTCCTGCTCTTCGCCCACTGGTGCGCCGTCATGCACCGCTGCCCGTACCGCTGGTGGCTGGGCGCGTGGGCCCGCCGCTCCGGCGAGGCCGCCATCGCCAGGCTCCTCCCCTCCCCTCCCCTTCCCCCTTCTCTCTCTCTCCTCCTCCCCTCCCGGCGGCGCCGGTTGGGAGCCCTGGCTGGCCTGGCCCCGTGCCGTCCTGGCCCGGGAGCCCCGGCGCGAAGACGACGGCGGCGGCGGCGGCGGCGACACCGTGCTCCGCAGCGAGCAGCTGTCCTTCCTGCTCGTGCCCGAGCAGAGCATCCGCGTCACCATTGCTTGAGGGGACACATCATGTACGGTACGCACCTCGAGTACTGTGCAGGTGCTGCTTACCTGCATACACCAAGTACGTACATGTACTGGACATCACGGGATGTCAATGTCAAGTACGTTGGGTATGCACATAACCAAGCCATTCAAACCGGTCAAATGGATCGGAGCCCGACAAGGGTACATGTAATTGAAGTGATACGTGCCACGAAGCGAAAGATAAGGACATCATGTGACATGTAATGGTGGCCAGGTGGGTGAGTGCACATGCGGAAAAAGACGGCAAGGTCTAAACCAAACTCATGTATGTATCTTGTGTTTCTACTCTACCAACCTCCTGTCAACAACTGTCCGCTTTACCGTTCTGCCGGTCTGCCAGTCAAAGATACCGAGCTCGACTGGAATCCGGAACGACGTCTCCGCTCCAAGAAACCCGGCCGAGAAGCACACCACGCTGTCAATTTCTTTTTCTCTCTTTTACCTTTTCTTTTTGCCCGCCTTGCCTTGTCTCGTCACTTCGTCGCTGCTGTCTACCGTTTATCCTGGACAGTGATTTACCAAAAACCCCCTCTCCCACTGAAACACCCACCCTCATCCACTCCCATCACCACCACCACCACCACCACTACCACTACCACCAGAGATGACTGACATCCCGCCCGTCTGTCGAAACGTGAAGCCGGGCTCCCGGTACGCCCGGCGGGCGCGCGTCGCAATCTCGAAGCGGCGCGTCTCGAGCAGCCAGTCCTGCAGCGTCATCAGGCCCGGGTGCTCCCTGCGGCGCGCCGCAATGTCGGCCCGGTAGCCCTCGCGCGCGAACCAGCCCAGCATGTCGGCCAGCTCGCCCACAAGGCACGTCAGCAGGGCGCCGCAGGGCCAGGGGGCGCCGCCAATGTCGAACGTCGTCGCGCTGCGGAACAGCGCCTCCAGCTGCCCGACCGTCATCTCGTCCCCCGCCAGCCCCTTGGCCTCCCGGTCCCACCGCCGCGGGTCCATGAACACCTTGGACGCGAAGATGCCCACGTCCCGCACCGCCACCCACTGCAGCGTTTTTCCCCTTCCGCCGCCGCTTCCGCCGCCGTCACTCCCGCCGCCGCCGCCGCCGTCACTCCCGCCGCTGGGCCCGCCCAGCCAGTTCCGCAGCGCCGACACAAACACCTTGGTCTGGAAGCTCGGCTCCAGGTTGTCCATGAACGCCACGGGCCGCAGCACCGTCCAGCTCATGCGGTAACCCGGGGCCAGCGGGTCCTCCGTCCGCGCCCGCAGGTGGCGCTCGACCTCGAGCTTCGGTCGGAAATGGCCCACGGTGGTCGGGTTCGCCCACGACGCCTCGTCCCCGCCCCGCTCCACGCTGCTGTACACCAGGCACCGCACCCCGCGCAGGATGCACTCGTCGATCAGCCCCTTGCCCTGCGCCACCTCCACCTCGGCCGGCATCTCCTGGTTGTTCGAGCCCAGCACCATGAACACGCCCCAGATGTCCGGGCCGCCGTCGGCGCGGTCCTTGTTGTTGCTGTTGTCGTCCTCGGCGCTGCCGCCGCTGCCGCTGCTGGCCTTGCTCCTGATGCTGTTCCGGTCGCTGTTCATGTCTCTGTCCCCGTCCAAGTTGCTGGCGTTCTTGACGTAGCTGTCGTTCTTGGCGGAGCTGTCGTTCTCGACGGAGCCATCGTTCTCGACGGAGCCATCGTTCTCGACGCCGCTGTCGCTCTTAACGCCGCTGTCGCTCTTGACGCCGCCGCTGCCGCCGCCGTCCTCGTCGTTTCCCCTCTTGTCGCCGGCGGTGGTGGCCTCCGCCTCCCGCTCGGCCCGCACCAGAGCCGCCACCCGGTCGAACACGGCCGCCGGGTCCGCCAGGTCCCCCTCGACCAGGCGGACCCGGCCCCGGCTCTCGGCGGCGAGCCCTTGCGCCCGCGCGCCGCCCGCGTCCCGCGTCAGCCCGAACACGGCGTAGTCGTCGCGCTCCAGGGCCAGCAGCGCCCGGACGACCGCCCCGCCCTGCTGGCCCGTGGCGCCCACCACCAGGATCCCCTTGCGCAGGACGCGCGAGCCGCCCATCGTCGGCGAGCAGCGCCAGCCCTTCCTCCGCAGGCGGGCGGGGCGCGGCCGCAGCGGGTCGCTGAGGGCGCTGCTCAGCGCGAAGCTGCTGCCGCTGTCGGCGGCGCTGCTGTTGGTGCTCGCGGTGCTGTGCCGGGGGGAGTACGGGTCCGGGCCGGGGAGGGCCGAGGCCGAGGCCGGGGCCTGGGCCGCGGCTGAGGCCATGACGGGGTGGTCTCGCTCCCGGTAGAGGGTGTGGAAGGTGATGGCACCGTGGAGTCGGTGCCGTCCATTCTGTGTCTGTTTGGGGATTTGTTTGTGTTGATGATCTAGAGCTACAGTTCCGGGGGATAGAGCTGTAGTCAAAGGGAAAACAGGTGGTTAGAAGAGGGAGGAAACCAGCCCAGAGGGGTTCCGATGCGGGTTGCGGCTTAAGTGGACAATCGGGCAAGCGGAGAGTGCCCCCTGGTCCGCCGACCGCAATCATCGACTTGCCTTGCCTGTCCCCTTTCTTGCCCATTTTACACTTTGGCCGTCATGCTCGACAAGCTTGAGCGTGGCTGCATGTCGGGTACCGGAGTGCCCGGGGGCACATGTGAGGCAGGCATCGCTCGCCTTGCTCGTGCGTCGCGGCGCGCGCATTCCAAGCCGGAAAGAGGGGGGAGGGTGTGTGTTTACAAGAAAACAAGTTGCCCGCGATTACCCGTGTATGTTCTGCGCAGATAGGGGAGAGGGGGGTTGTCGGGAGGCACTCTCCGCGCTTCTCCTGCGCCCTCCGACTCTGCAGCGCATGGGATTACGACGCCCGCTGCTTGCTTTCATGCCGGGGAGCAGGAACGCAAGCAGGGAAGGACGCAGGCTCGGCATTGGGATTGCGACTGTTAATAGGAGCTCTACGTCCGCGCTCTCAGCATCACCTGTCTGCTCTCGGGCCCTATTCCTCGCCCTTGATCCCCCTCTCCGCCCCGACGGTTGCCAGACAGACGCGATTCTACCTAGCCACGACCATCCCGGGCAGCATTTTCTCTGAGGAGATCCGAAGCCCCAACAGCCCTCGACTCACAAAACGCGACGAAAGAAAAATCCGCACGCACACACACACACACACACACACACACATATCAGCCCCCCCATCAGAACAATAAAGGAGGGGTAGAAAAACAAAAAAGAACAAGAAAAAGAAACAGATAACAAAAAAAAAACCCCACCCGGCATGGAAGACTGGTACCAGCGCGCCGCGCAGAAGCAGCAGGCCACCGTGGACCGGCTGGTGGCCGGCTGGAGCAGCGGCTCGGCCGAGCGGCTGGCCGAGTCCCTCCGCTGCGGCAGCACCTCTCCCTCCTCCTCCCCCTTCGGCTACAGCCTCCTGCCCTCGAGCGTGAGCTTCAGATCGGCCCGCGAGAAGGCCTCTACCATGACGGCGGCCGAGTTCCTGGCCGCGTGCGAGGACCCGGGCCCGCCGCCCTCCCCGCTGGACCTGGACGCGTTCCGGGCCCGCGCGGCCGCCGTCTTCGCCGTCTTCGCCGAGTTCCGCCTGCGCGTCGCGCGGTCGGTGCGCGACGTGCCCGCGCGCCGGTGGGCGCTGCAGGCCGTCATGGAGGGCGTGTTCGCCGCCACCCCGGGCGGCGCCGGGGATGGTGATGGTGATGGTGATGATGGTAGTGGTGGCTTCTTGGGAGGTCGGCGCTGGACGCACGAGTGCATGCTCATCGTGCAGATGGACGCCGAGAGTAGCGCGGTCGTCGAGATCACCGAGTTCGTGGACAGCTACAAGGCGCAGTGGCTCAAGGGGGCCCTGCGGGAGTGGGCGGATGGCGGCGACGAGGGAGAGGACAAGGGACAGGGCCAGGGAGAGGAGGACCGCTGACGGCCCCCGTGGGCTCTGGGTGAAGAGGCCGCTTCTGCTTCCGGGTTCGTCGTTTGAAGAAGAAGCATCGTTAGGAATGGATAAGTAGGAACAAAAGAGCTTGGGAGTTGGGGACGGCGTCACGGCAACCGGTACGGATGGCACATGCCGCCCGTCAACAGGGCTAGGGTCAGGGGCGTGTTTGTTTGCTGAATCGTTAAAGAATGAGTGTCTGTGTTAGGAGTTAAATAATTATCAACCAAGCAGCCGCGTTTCCAGTCTTGTCCATCTCTTCGTGACTCCCCGCCGCATGCCATTCTTCTATCACGTCTCTCTTTAGAAGCCGTCCATCTCCCCTGGATACAAAAAACCAATCCGAGACTCATAACCCAAAACCCCCCTGCTGGAAACGCCCTCTTCTCGCATCGAATCTCTGCCAACCAACCAAGACGGAAGAATAATGGAAAGAAAAAAAAGAAAAAAGGGGGAAACCCAGAAAAAGTGCAAAACCAAAAAGCCCCAACTCCCTCATCCAAATCATCAAGCGCTCACCGGCCGGCCGGCGAGGACCTGCCACAGCGCGACGCTCCCGGCGACGGCGGGCGTGACCATGCGCACGGCGTTGTAGCGGATCCAGCGGCGGGCGAGCCACTCGGCGCGCTCCGAGTCCGAGTCGGCGGCGGCGCGGGCGCGGGGGCAGCTGCTCTTCTTGGGGTTGTCGTCGCCGGCCAGCGCCGCCAGCCTCTCGTTGAGCGGCTGCAGGTTGGCCGCCGAGTGCGCGACCGTGACCAGGTGGGCCGCCGCGCAGAGGGCGTAGAGCCTCCAGTCTCCGCCGAGTGTTGTTGTTGTTGTCGCAGCGGTAGAAGGGGAAGAGGAGGCGGTATCACTACTGGCGGCGACGGAAGCGGTGGCGGCAGAGGCAGCAGAGTAGGCGGCGTACCCGTAGCCAAAGATGCCCAGCGTGCTGATGGGCCGGAAGAAGACGTTGCCCACGCTCCAGAAGACGGGCCACTGGCGGCCCAGCAGGCGCGCGCGCGCGCGGTGCTCGGGCGTGCCCGGCGCGGGGAAGTCGACCAGCAGGACGGGGACGCCCATGAAGGTCTGGGTGATGGCGTTTCCTGTTTTTTCGGTCGTCAGGTTTATTGTCTTGCCAAGTTACGCTTTCGCGGGCTCATGAGAATCAAGGGTGGGAGGGGAGGGGAGGGGAGAACGGGGCCTTACCGAGTAAGATGAAGGAGAACCCGATGGTGACGCCCACGACAATCTCCGGGAGTGAGAGCATCGTTGCTGATCTGGTGGATTGCTCAAGTCTGCGGGGGCTTTCGGTGTCGTGTTGCTTGTATGTGTATGTATGTATGTGTGTGTGTGTGTTTGTGCTTGTGTTTGTGTGTTTGTGTGTTTGTGTGTTTGTGTGTTTGTGTGTTTGTGTGTGATGTGCGGTGTGCGGTGTATGTGCGTGGTGAGAGTGGCGAGGCCTCCAAGGGGCGGCGTTGCTCAGTCTGTGTATATGTGCGTGTTGGTATTAGGCTTGTCTTCGTTTCTTCGGGGGTCTCCGTTGGTCTCCGGTCTGGTCTGGTCTGTGGTTGTTCTCCTCTCGCGGTCCTGCCTACCTGAACACCAGGTCCCGGCTTTGCAGATGTTGAATATTAATGATTGGAGGCCCCCCGTGCCCTTTCCGAACTCTCCAGTCGCGTCTATGTGGGAACTATGCTATGCTATGCTCGAAGGGCTCCGGATCGGGTGCTGCTGCAGGTTTTGCGCGACTGGCAGGCGCGCATATATAGTGTCCATGGATGGCCCGCGGCTGGTGATGTCTTCTGCGGGCACTGCCTCAACCTTGTGTCGTCAGCATGCATTGCCTACATGTATTTCTTGAAAACCATTTGGAAGAGCCGTCTGCGGTCGACATCACTCTGATGAGGCTCGGAGCGTATAGACTTTGCGTGGCCACTTCGGCTGGTGAAGGGCCGCGATTTGACTTCTGCATAAACTCAAATTCCACGGCTGCTTGCTACTTGACCTAATGTAATGTTCAGTTGCTGTGCCGCATGATGATGTGAACAGCCGGCGCATATGCAGACGCGACTCTTCAAGACATCAATGGACATGAACGCCCTGGCTTGGGCTCCCTCCCCGAGAAAGGAGGCGAGAGAGAAAAGGGGTGTGAGAGTAGGAAAGAGGAGGGACGCCCGGAGGTCAAAGACCAGGAGAAGTCGGGCCCTCTGCTGACAGCCATGGTCGTACGACCGAGTCGACTTTCAACTTCTGCCCGAGAGCCCTGGCTTCCCGCGGATGCCCTACAGATACACTGGCGCTATACCTATCTCCACGAATCTCCAATCTCGGTAGGACGTAAGCAGTAAGCTCTTGGGGGAGAGGGTTGAGAAAACAGCCAAGTCCAAGGCCAAGGCTACAAGTAACAGACACTTCTGCGTTGATGCGTCTCGGTTTTGCACCCGTCTAGAACCGGCCCGGAGAATCTTCAAAGGTGTAATGGTATTCACTCACTTGTGGACCGAGTACTTAAAAAAAAAAGCCCCATCCCGTGAAGCAATATTGAGCATCGTCGCCGGCTTCCTCTATAGTCGCTTCATCTCAGGCACAGCCCACCAACTGCTGGGCAGTAGGCACACGTCGGTAACGCACACCGAGAAGAGCCTACGTTCTAAAGGCTATTACCGTCCTCCGAGCCAAAGGCCTGAATGCGGACGTATACACACGCGCGAGTTGTAATGATAATACAGCGCCCAACAAGGCTCCCCTTCAAGGACGCGCTTCCTCCTCCCTCCGTTCTCCCGCCACCACCGCCGCCGCCGCCGTCGCCGCCGCCGTCGCCGCCTCCCTCTCAGCCCTGTCGGCCCTCTCCAGGAACTCGGCCTTCTCCCGCTCAAACTCCCCGCTCGACCGCTCCCACAGCGCCAGGGCCAGCGCCCTGCGCGCCTCGCTGCGCGGCGCGAAGCTCATCTGGAACGGGTCCGGCTTGATGATGAGCAGCGAGTTGGACTTGTCCAGGGGCACGGGCAGCTCGGCCCCCGTGGCCGGGTCCCGCTTGCGCCCCAGGTCGAAGCACCACGCCAGCGCCCCGCACGCCAGCAGCAGCTCGTCCTGCGTCAGGCTCATCCCCAGGCACTGCCGCTGGCCCCACCCGAATGACGACAGGCCCTTGATCGTCGGGAACTGCGTCAGCGGCTCCTGGTACGTCGGCCACCCCGGCTCGAGCCACCGCTCCGGCCGGAACTGCTCCGGCTCGGGGTACTTGTCCGGGTTTCGGAGGAAGGCCCTGTTTCGTTGACGCCGGGGTGCGTGCGCGTTAGTCTGTACTCACTCCATAGAGACAGCAGAAAAGTGGAAAGGGGGAAGGGGGGAGTGGTTGATGGGGAAGGGCCCCGAGTTCGCACGCACCAGTCCAGAGGCAGTATCCGCGTGCCCTTTTCCAAATGATAGCCGTGGAAGATGTCGTCCGCCTCCATCTCATGCGCCACTCCTGTAGATTCCCCGTATTGTATTAGCGGATGGTCTCCTTTCTGCCTCGTCCTCGATATTTCCTCCTTCTTCGTTTCTCCCAGACGGAACAATCAGGAACTTGGAACGCAAAAGGCGAGAGTACTTGCCTGAGGGAACGTTGGGCTTCCACCGCATCGTCTCCTTGATGCAGGCCCGCAGCACGGGCAGGCGGGGCGCGTCGTCGAGCGCGGGAGGCCTCGAGCCGCACACGCGGTCGATCTCGTCCTGGATCCGCCTCTGCCACTCCGGGTGGTGCACCATGGCGACGTGCCAGTACGACAGCGGGCCCGCGATGGTGAAGATGCCGACCAGCGCCATCATGCCCAGGACGCTCGAGGCCTCGTGGTCGCTGTAGACCCCGCCGCCGCCGCCGCCGTCGCAGCCGCCCCCCTTCTTCTTCCCCTTCTGCTGCTGCTGCTGCTGCTGCTGCTGCGCCTGGGCCTCGAGCAGCTTGCGCGTGAAGCACGGCCTCTGGCGGCCCCGGCGCATGCGCTCGCGCACGCCCTCGAGGCGCTCCAGCCACCAGGCCTGCTGCTCGGCGTGGCGCCGCGTCTCCGCCGTCTTCCACGGGTTGACGGGCCCGGGCAGGTGCCAGAGGGGCGTCAGGACGTTGGTGATGGGCCCCGCGGGCGACATCTGGGTCAGCAGGCCCCAGGCACTACCGGTGCAGTACTCGCTGACCTCGGGCTCGTCCCACGTCAGCCGGCACATGATCTTGGACGCCATGTCCTCCAGGTGCAGGAGGAAGCCGTCCGGGTCGTGGATCAGCCGGGCCAGCCACCGCTTCACCTCGTGGTCCATCACGCCGTGGTACTGGGCGTTGGAGGCCTCGGTCAGGTACGAGTGGGTGAGCCGACGCTGCCGCGACCAATATTCTAACGATGAAAGGAAAACCCTGGCGTTAGCGCGTGGGGGTCGTCGTCGTCGTCGTCGTCGTCGTCAAGATGCCATGAGGGCGAGGAGGGAAGAGAGGGAGACGGGAAGAAAAAAGCAAGAAGAACCAAGAAATGGACTCACGATTCCTCCCCATCAAGGGGAGATACTCGCCGGACCCGTGGGTGCTCTTCGAGTCGAAAAGGGACCGGATGACGGGCCGGTCCGAGTTGTATTTCGCCTTCTTCACCAGCAGCTCCTCGGCGATCGCCTCGTCCGTCACGACGAGGAACTTGGCGCCCAGCATCTCCGTGTAGTAGAAGCCCCGGTCACCGCCGTGCTCCTTGCCCCACTCGTCCAGCTTGAGCCACATGAAGCTGATGGGCAGGTCGTGGATCCGCCCAATGTACGGCAGCAGCAGCGGCCCCGGCACCTTTCTCGGGCCGTTCATCTCGCGGAACCGGCTCCATACCCGGGCGATTAGCACTGTCGCGATGGCCCCGGCTAGCACCACCAGTGTCAGTGTCTGCATTGTCGAGAGAGGAAGTCTTGCTCTTTTTCCTTTTCTTCTCTTTCCTCAGGCCGTGAATGGGAAGGGCGGCATAAAAGAAGAAGAAAAGGGATAAAAGTCCAGGTGGCGATGCTGGAGCAAGGAGAGGGGCCAGCTGTCCCGCGAAGCGATGTGGCGTCTGGGCAGAAACAATGACAATAGACAAATCGGGCCCGGGGGAGTAAGTGCAAGGCCAGCGCTCGCTGTGACGAGAAGCTTGCAATGTTTATGAAGGAGGCGTCTGGTGTGCCGACTGCAGCCAAAGCTCAGTTGCTCGGCCCCCGTATGCAGTATGCAGGATTGGGTAAACCTAACATGGCATGGGTCGACTGGCTCCGTCCGTTCCCAGGATCTGCTCTGAGAGATACATGGACGATTCCGTACCTAAGGCATATCAGCGCCTACCTATGGTCCCAATTTGTATTTCTGCTTCCCCTGTTCACACGGATTTTCCGAAATCAGGGGCAGAAGTGCCGAAACGTAGGCGGCTCGCATGCCCGCGCCTCGCCCTAGGTCGTCTGATGGACGCCGTGTGATGCCCATTTTGATTGCCATGCTTTGCATGAGTCCCGGGGCACGACGATGGCGCAAAGGCAAAGAATAAGATGGCTGTGGCTCGAACTAGATGTTTCATGCGCTTGATGCCTACTAGTACATAGAATCATTATCGTTAATACATACATCTATTAATAGCTCGGTGCATATCCGAGCCCCAGGTCCGCTCACTCAGGGCACCCGGGAGGACCGATACCGAAGGGCCGGTCGACTAGCAGGCCGGCTTCGCACCGCTCAAGTCAAGGCGCAGGGCCCGTCAAGCCGCGGGCTTCGGTCCCGCTGAAATTTACCACCCTGGCGGCTTTCACCACCCCTGAGTTCGTGTTTGCAAGTTCCGAGTTTAACGTGGCCAAGAGAAGGCAAGTCAGAGCCTCTATTCAAATGCTTGGCGTTCAAAGGCCGACCTTCACCCGCTTCCCGTCTGGCGTGTCCTACGTCTTTCTCTTTGCCGCTGCCAGAGGTCGAGGTGCAGTGACGACTGCGAGGGCAACAAATAAGAAAGGCATCGGCAGACATTGGTGGTACCGGCGGCGATAAGCCTGAGGTTCCGTCGACGGGGCTTTCCAGAGTGCGGGACTTGATGGTCGGCACTCGTGGGCCGGTAGTGGGACGGTGGCCAAAGACGCGAAGGGGTCGTCCAGTGTAGAGTTTGCTCATAGTGACGAACACTCCTGCATTGTCCGGCCTCCCCAAGTAAGCCCGACGCGCGCAGCCCATGTGATGCTCAACCTAAAGCCGGCATTGTTCGTGCTGCAAGAGTATCGGCTTCTGTCCTTGGGTGATTCATCAAGGTTATTCCAAGTTGACATGTGCCTGGAAGGCCCGGGAGGGGCGGATGAGCCGCAGCCGCATTGCCCACCAGAGTCTTGACACCTGCCTTCCGTCACAAATTCGAGGACAGCGCGGTTGCTATCGGACGTTGCTGGGACGGCAGCGAGCCCGAGCGGGAGATGGAGCGAAATGGCGACGACGACTGGGGGTAGAACCTTCAGCGCAGGGCTTTCAGGCGTGGATAAACTCTGATGTCCGTAGTCAGCCTGGCCTGCAGAGTCTTCAATTTGCGGCAACATGGATGGAACCATCAACGTAAACAATAACGATTGCAACAACAACTGCAACGACAACAATCACTTCCGGATCCAGCATCACTGCAAAACACCTTTCATCTGCCAAGCAGCCCGTCACGATCAGGATTGCTAACCATGGGATCAACTCAAGATAACGACTGTCGCCCCGTCGGGTCCTACCCGCCCACAGGCATCGATGTGCTCATCGTAGGAACCGGCCTAGCCGGCCTCACGGCGGCTATCGAGTGCACTCGCAAGGGGCACAACGTCCGTGTTTTGGAGCGGAACGACGACATCAACACCGCCGGTAAGTGGGCCTGCCCACTCCTCATTAGCTACTGCGATGATTAACCCACTCACTCGTCGTCAGGAGACATGTATTTTATGGGCCATAGCGCGACCAAGTTCTTCAGACACTGGCCCGACATGGCCAAGGAGTACGAGGAGATATCGATGAAGGGGGCTTGGATCGAGACATTCAAGCACAGCGGCGAAGCCATGATTGAGCCGCAAAAGGTGTCGGACCGGCTCCGAGCAGCGGGCATGGACCCTGATACGCCCCCGGGGACATTCCAGATGCGCCCCCTTGTGTACAAGATGTTTGTTCGCCAAGTTGAGAGACTCGGGATCAGTGTCGAGTTCGGGCAGCGCGTCGTGGACTACTACGAGGATGAAGCCACCCAGAAGGGCGGAGTGGTGACGGAGCGAGGCGAAAAGTACGAGGCGGACGTGGTGATTGCAGCAGACGGCGTCGGATCCAAGAGCCAGAGGTTGGTCGGGGGCACGGTGAGGGCGATGAGCTCGGGCCGGGCCATGTGGCGAGCCGCTTTTCCGCGGCACCACCTGGACCAGAATCCCGAAGTCAAGGAGTTCTTCAAGCTCCTGGGCCAAGATGGCAAGGAGCCCATCATCCGGACTTGGCTGGGGTAGGTAGCCCAACCCTTTACCCTCTTGGCTCCTTTCCGGGCATGCTGGTGGTGTCAGATGGGAGTCGAGTACTAACAGGTGGAACCATGACAGCCCCGGCACGTACGCAATGACGCTCTCGCGGCCCGACACGATGATCTGGATCATGAACCACGACGTAAGCAGGAGACGAGAAGCAGGGTGCCGGCATCGTGGTAGGCTGATCGTGCTGATACTTGCTGCAGGTGACGGGAACGGAGAAGGAGAATTGGAACCACACGGTCGAGGCGGAAGAGGTGCTGGCCAACATGGACAAGGGGGTGGGGAGAAGCCGTGGGCCGCCGTGTTCAAGCAGCTCGTGGAGCTGACGCCGCCGCGGACGATTATCAACTTTGAGCTGTTCTGGCGCAACCCGCAGCCGTCGTGGGCATCAAAGCTGGGGCGGGTGGTGGAGATCGGGGACGCGGCGCACTCTTTCCTGCCGGCGTCGGGCAACGGGGCGACGCAGGCCATCGAGGACGCCGTGTCGCTGGCGACGTGCCTGCAAGTCGAAGGGGGCCGCGAGGGCGTGCCGGCGGCGGTGCGGACCCACGTGCGGTTCCGGTTCGTGCGGTGCGCGTGCGCGCAGAAGCTGGGCTTCTCCAACGCGGAGCGGCTGCAGGACACGGACTGGGGCAAGGTCCGGGTCAACCCCAAGCTGGCGCAACCCAAGCTGCCGCGGTGGATCTGGAAGCACGACCCGGAGGCGTACACGTACGAGCACTACCGGCAGATGGCGGACGAGGTGGCGGCCGGGCTGCCCATCGGCAGCGCCGACAGCGCCGTTCCGCCCAACTACCCGCCGGGGTACCGGTACGAGCCGTGGTCGATCGACGACATCATGGAGGATGTGATGAGCGGGCGCCAGGTGGATCTGGGGTCTGGTGACTGGGACTAGTTGGGGGCTCGTCTGTTTTCATGTCGTGGCCGTTGCTGCGATGATGGTGGTGTTGGCGATGGTGAGGGCAGTGTTGATGATATGAGATTATGGGATGGGGATGGAAAGGGCGCTTCCCAGTTGAAGAGGCCGGGCAAGACGATGACCTCATCATTGATCCGAGTGAGTACGTACTATTCTGTTAGAGTCCGAGAGGGAAATCGCAGGGCCGGGTCGCAGCTCGGCGCCTGCCATGCGAGTATTCGCGTCGACGTCGCAGCACGCGCGCGCCTATTACTAAGATAATGGAAGGTATACGGAGTAGCATCAGCATGCTTCACGCCCCGCGTGTCGGGATGGGGGGCTATTGTCCCGACTCACTAGTTGTAGTAATTCAACATGATCCGAGTTCTATGCTTGCCTGTCCGCCTGCGAATACTCGTGCCCGCCTTTCCTCCCGAGCCTCCACAGCGACTTTCCGATTCGAACCAGCGTCGTCTCCAGCGCAGTGGACCCGCGCCGCGCGCCTCAGGCAGAACCAGGATTGCCAGGCCCAGACCGTCGGGAGCAGGGCAGCTCCGAGGCCGACCAACCTGTGGAGGGGCGCAGATTTGCAATCGCTGACTCAACCGCCCTCGTGGGTCGCTCGGCGCTTTTCGATGGGCGGCTAAGGTTCTCTCCCTCTCTAGCGCCGCGCCCGACAGCCGCACCGCCGCCCCCCGGCGAATCGCAGGCATCGCGCGAAGCAGCGAGGCGTGTCTGGAAACAACCCTCCTTCGCTCCATAAGATCCGACCTCGTCCTCAACTGCCCCTGCAGAATAAGTACCGGATTACAGGTAGCCGGGGAAGCGGCTGGCATTATCGGTCTTCGTCTCATGGTTTGTGCCCTGCGCCGTGTTCCTGGCCTCGCCACCTCTCGTCGCTCGCTCGCCTTCGTGACAACGGCCGCGCCCAGACCCTCCGGCGGCAGCACGCCTTCTCCGTCTTCACAGCCTCACTTTTCCTCGGCCGCAACGCCTCGGATGGCCACCACGCAGTACCCAGCCGGCCAGGGTGCCGCCGCCGCAGGCGGAGACGCGCCCAGCAAGGCGCTGACGGCCCAGGAGTTCGCCGCATACAACCGCATGGCGCACCGCATGGACATGTTCCACAACCACTTCCGCTCGACCTGGGAGAACCTCTGGCGCGTGGCCACGGCGGGCCCGTCCACTATGCCCCCGCGCCTCGTCGTCAGCACCGGCCTGCAGTTCCTCCAGCACCTCGAGATGCACCACGCGATCGAGGAGCAGCACATCTTCCCGGTGCTGGCGGAGCGCATGCCCGAGTTCGCTGCCGGGCCGTCATCGTCATCGGAGGAGGAGGAGGAGGCGGAGGGGAAGGAGGGCGGCGGAGGCCGGGCCGAGCTCCTACGCCAGCACCGCGAGATCCACCGCGGCATGGAGGGCCTCGAGAAGTACCTGCTCGAGTGCCAGGCGGGCAAGCGCCAGCTCGAGCCCGCCGCGCTGAAGGAGCGGATGGAGTCGTGGGGCGGCGTGCTGTGGACGCACCTGGACCAGGAGGTGCGCACGCTCGGCGCCGAGAACATGCGCAAGTACTGGACCAAGCAGGAGATTGCCCGGATGCCCATGTGATGCGAGGCGGGCGCCGGAGAAGGGAGTGTCCCCTGACTGTGTTCCAACTTTGCGCGGAGAAAGAGGGGGAAAGGCAGAAGAACAGGACAAAGAAATCGAGCGCTGATGCTCGCGCACGACAAAGGGCGAGAAGCATAGGAATGCATGCATGTAAATGATTGTTGATTTTTTTTTTTTTTTCCCGAGAGATCCGTGAAGCCTGTTCGAGAAGCGAGACGGCCCAATATTCCCCAGCCCGCACATTCGGTTCACTGCGGGACTACGTGAGACCAATGCCGTAGTACTGGCCGTGGTCCTGAGGGTGCTGCAAAGGGCTCTTCATCAGAGCGTTCGGCACCGAGTAGCGCTCGATGCAGCCCCTGTTGTTGAAGCCGACGCAGCGGTAGGTCGGCAGCTCGACCCATTCGAACCAGGGGTTACTGATGCGCTTCTTGCCGGGCAGCATCCAGACCTCGACGGGCGTGTGCGTGTAGGGGTCGCCGGTCTGCACCCACTTGGGCGGCAGCAGGGGCACGAGGTCGTCGGCGCTGGTGGAGCGCGTCATCTCGGGGAACGTCTCGATCAGGCCCGCGGCGAAGGCCTCGTTGCCCACCATCGGGTTGGCCAGCGGGAACACCTTCATCCCGGCCTTGGCCGCCGCGGCGACCCGGAACCCGGCGTCCGCCCGCAGCCGCGGCGACAGCACGCTCGACACGGCCCCGCCCATCGAGTGCCCCGAGATGAGGATCGTGAACGTCGGGTGCGCCGCGTGCGCCAGCATGAGGTTGTCCCGCGCGCTCGCGTAGATCTCGTCCGCCGCCTCGTCGAACCCCGCGTGCACCCTCGCCTTCTTCGTCTCGCGGATCGCGTACTTCTTGCCCTTCTCCTCGAGCTCCGACAGGTCGCGGTACCTAAAGTTGGCTCTGTACGTGCCACAGTGAACAAGTTAGCAACCAGGCAGGTAAGCGGGTGTTTCTTCGCTGTTGGTTGGTTATGTAGATGCTCGCTGTCGGCACTCACGCGTAGGCCAGGTTCGAGGCCTCCGTCACGCCCTTGAGGTATAGCAAGATGGCCTCGTGCTCCTCCATGATGGTGATGAACCCCCACTGGTTGACCGATGTCCGGGTCAGATCTTTTCCCAGGATCTTCTTGTAGACCGTCCAGCCCTTTTGCAACAGATACCCGCAGTCTTTGCCAGTCTGGCAGATCAGGGGCCCGCCCTCGACCAGCGGGCCTCCTTTCTTCTTCACGTTCTTCACCTCGTCGGTGATGCCCACCACGCCCGTGAAGGACGCCATCAGATAGCCGAACCGGGCGAGCTCCGCGTTGAGTTTTGGCACTACACCGCTGTCAGCCAAGTCTTTCTCTTTCTCTCTCTCATCCTTTCCCTCCCTTCTTCTCTATTGGTAGTAGTCATGAGTGCATCGTACCTCGAAAGCCAGCCACGTCCTGGTAGTTCTTCTCGAAAAAGTCGCGAACAGTGCCCGAGAACTTTTCTTTGGTGTTGAACTCGATCTTGGTGAAATCTCTCGGTAGCGGGTATTCGTCCAGATTGGAGATTTTGAAGTTATCGGCCGTCGCGAGCACAGCGATCCAAGCCAGGGCTGCCCCCAGGCTGAACAACAGCATCGTGAACGGTTCCGTAAAGGAGCTAGCTGGCTTCACACCACAGCCTTCGACGCGGGATGCGCTTAAGGCACCGGGAGCGGCTGCCGGATGGTCTTTGTGGGCAGGTTGACAGCGCTTAGCTGCCGACGAGGGCCGGCGTATATATGCAGGGGACGCACTTATCTGACATGTCTCGGCGTGGTGTGTCGACTGACGAAGGGGCCCCCTTCGCCGCCGGTATGTTCGGGAAGAGCAAAGCTGGTGGCTGTGGTATCGCCACCTGCTTACGCTATGGAACGACATATTTTCAGCACCCCGACGCGCCGTACACCAGGCAGTATTCTCCGATCCGGCGAGGAACTCGCCCCAGGACGGCGGAAACTAGGCTGGAAGGAGCCTTTGCGAAGACAGATAGAAGGTGCATGAAGACTAGTCACTCCTGCTTTCTTTGCCAAGAGAACGAACCTCAGATCCCGCGAGCACCGACACTGACGGGGTGGAAAAAGGCTTTCGAGGGACCGGCCTGCCCATCAGCCAGGCATCAAAATGGGCCACGCAGTCCCTTTGGGCCGCCCCTAGCCACTCCAGCCAGGATCTTGAGTGCGTTGGCCGCCACCTGTGACTATGCCCTGGCCGACTTATAATTCATCTGGAAGGCCTCAGGGACGCTTCGTGGCTTGGCCTCGTTCGCGGGCTCTATTGAAATCCGCACGAGTTGACCATTTCCGCGCTGGCCAACCACTTCCCCCACCTCGGGCTACCAATCCAGGCCGCGGGCTCCGGTTGAAGCACAAGATCGGAGTACTGCGGGCACATTGAGTTCTCTCGTTCTGCTTCCATCGCTTCGCTCCCCACCTTCTCTTCAGTCTCAGTAGTGCATGGGAATGCCGCCGCCACCACCACCGCAGTAGCCCGAGTTCTTCTTAGTCTCGGGCCCCATCTCGAAAAGCCGCAGCCGCGGGCCAGCATAGACTCTCGTGAAAGTCGCAGTCGCGTTGCGTTGCGTACTGGCTGATCAGGCGTCCTCAGCCTTTCTAGGCCTCCCTCCCTATACATTTTCCGACAATGACGAGTAGGCCATACTTGTAGCCCTTTTGAACTCTGAGACTGTCAGCTGCGAATTTGGGCCCATCACTACCCCCGCGTGCCCCTCACTACACACGTAAAGTATATGTACTGAGATGTGGTGATCATGGTGGGCAGGCGACTTTCTTTGCCGACCGACCGTTCCGAGATCGTCGCCCCAGCACTAACAGAGTACTCCCACCCACTGCCGAACCCGCCCCTTCTTGTACTGCCTGTCCTCACTCTGTCAACTAGATGGACACTCGGACACAATATCCAGCCCCTTGTTCCCTCTGGAAGTGCAACCGAGCTGTCGGCGACCTATCGCTACCTGCAGCCCTGCCCTTTTTGTTTTCGCATGACTAGCGCCCACGTGCGCCCATCTGTCACGCCCTCTCGGGCTGGCCGGTAGAAGCTATGCTAGCTTGCCCCGTCTCTCGATTAGTACTCCATGGAACAGTAATGCAGAATGAAAGAAACTCCTGCGGCTGGGATATGTTGCCTCATCTGGAAGCCACACCGCCCGTGCCAGGGGCCCGCCGAGGCAGCAAGGGGGCCAATCTACAAAGGTTCACCTTGTGTCAATTATTCGCCTGTTGCTGATGTTATGACCTGGCTGCTGGGCAGTGACTGCTCACTGCCCGCGTGGATCCGCCTCCAGAGCAGAGCAGGGCGAGGCAGAAGAATGGAAGAAGAACCGTGGCCAAAAATGTGCCTGGCGCATGGGCAGACCTCGATTCGCCCACTCAGAGCCTGGCTTTCGAGATCGTCGGGCTCTGGTCACCCAACGGCAACACGCGCGACCTCGGCGCAATGCCGCTGCTCGCAATCCACGCCACCTGTCACCTACCTACAAACCTCTCAGCAAATATAGAGTCTCGGCGCGGCATGAAGGCCGTCGGATGCATGTACTTTCCACAAGGGCCTCTCAGGGAACAGTTTGAAATGTTTGCTCTTAGGCATCGACTACCAGCTAGTGGTATTCGGCAGACGTGGGCGACGCATTGCTACGTAAATCGTCATCCGGTGTCCATCTTCATGGCTTTTGTGTGGAAAAAGCAAACCCAGCCGTATGCATATTACAAATGAAACAAGTACGCCTCATCATCCCAATCGCGTCCGTCTAACCCCGGACAGCAGCCCCCAGCGCACCGCCTGTGAACTGGGTGCCGCCGGCCTGTCTCGGTCCGCCGGTGCCGCCACCCCGGTGGCCGCCTCCGCGGCCGCGTCCGCCCCCACGGCCACGCTGGTTCTGGCCTCCTCTCCTGTCGAAGGCATTCGCCGTGCCCTGTGTCCGTTGCTCCAGAGTGCGCTCGTTCGTCTCGATGAGCGCGGCGGCCTTGTCGGACAGGGTGAGCGCCAGGCTCTGCAGACGAGACAGCTCGACGCCCTTTCTGAAGATGACAGTGGATGTGACCTGGTCGAGGGCAGCAGCCAGCTCTTCGTGGCTGATCATCTTGCTGACGAGCGCCGCAACCTTACGGTCTTCCATCTCGAACATGGAAGACAGCGTGGTAACGGCCAGCGTGTCGTAGTAGGGGGCGTAGGTGAAGAGGTATGTTCGCAGGCCTTCTTCCTGGATCTGTTTGGAGAGCATCGCCTTGATGTCCTCGGTGTTGGGCATCAGCTCCCAGATCTTGATGGCGTGGACAAAGTCGGTGGCCTTCTTCCACTCGCCAGCGGCCAGGGCCCGGGATGCCTGCATGATGTGGTCGCGGGTGTTCTCGGGGGCCCAGTGAAGATTTGGCGCTCGTGGTACTCGAGCATGCGGCGGTAGGTCTTGCTGATGACGCGCTTCTTAACGTCGGGCGAAGAGCCGGTCTGCGCCAGCAGGGGGATCTCCAGGAGCATGCTGCAAGTCAAGTAGACGCACTCAAGCAACTCCAAGTTGATGTGCATGTGGAAGGGGAGTTGCCTCTGCTTCTCGAGCCTCTCCTGCTCTGGGGACACCTGGCTGAAGCGCTGGATCATGACACCCTGGGCCAGCAGTTCCTTCTGACGGCCGCTGCCGCAAATCTCTTGCAGGGTGTTCTGGGCCTCGTACACCAGGCCCTTGCGGAACGCACAGAGGCCGACCTGTACCAGCGTTCTGTTGTACAGGATCTGGGTTTGGACGTCGAAGCTGTTGATAGACTCTTGCAAGTGAGACATCAGCATCATGTCACGGGCCTTGTAGTACTCGTCGTGGAGGGCGAGGAAGTAGATCTGGCAAAGCATGGCGCGGGCCCGGATAATGCCCTCGCTCTTCTCAAACAGATACTTGCACAGAGCATCCACGAGGCTGCTGGCGTTTGCGCCGTCCGTCCGAGAGGTGACAACCGTCTCCACGCTGGCAGGAACCTCCTTCCAGGCGTTCTCCTCCAGAATCTGGACGACTTGAGCGGGCTTGAAGTAGACGTGCTCCAGGCGGCGCATGACGATCCTGTTCAGACTGTCCTGGGGAACCTCGAGGGCCTCATCCTTGCGGAGAACCTCGTAGTAGGCGAGGCCGCGGAAGATGATGTTGTACAGTGCGCCGTCGTCGGTCAGGCGCTCAATGTATTCCGAGGTGTGGGGGTCGATGCTCTGGAGTCCACGAATGAGCTCGTCGTCGAGGCGCTCGACGTAAGACACGATGCTGCCAGGAACCTTGATGTACTTGTCACCGGCCTGCAACGTGGGGGCCTTGTCGTCATCTTCCCACTCCTCGGCGCCCTCAATGACGATGTGGTCACGGTGCTGGTCGAGGACCTGGAAGAGAGTGGACAGCTCCTTCTCAGCAGCCTTCCACTGCTCGAGCGGCATGGTGGTCGAGGTGCTGTTGGCGCTCAGGTCGAAGCGAGCCGAAACCAGGGTCAAGAGAACCCTGATCTTCTGGTAAGGCGTGTCGGCCACCTTGTAGAGCTTCTCCATGATCTCAATCTGCTCCAGACGGTCGGTGTTCTTCTTGCCGCGAGTCTCCATGATGCCGCGGAGGTGCTTGAGAATGCTCTCGGGAGTGAACTGCAGGGCCTTGCCGCCTTTGCCGACAGTGGCGAAGCCATCCTGGTCATCTTCAGGCTCGGCGGTGAGGGTTTCGGCCTTGGGCTTCTTGGGCTTGGGAGCCTCCTCCTCTTCCTCGTCGTCAGAGAAGAGAAACTCGGCGGGGTCGGCGCGGTACTCCTCGATGGGCTTTTGGTGGTCCTTGATGAGCTTCTTGATCTTCTGCTTGACGGCGTTGAGACCACGCGCGCTCGTGGCGTTCATCTTCTTGGGCGTGACCTTCTGCTTGGAGATGGTCTCGTTCATGGCATCTTCAATCTCGACCAGGGCCTTGATGTAGACCTTGGGAATCGTGCTGCGCTCCGCAATCTTGGTCGCCGCGCGGTTCAGCTTGTCAAACTCTGCATAGCTTGGGTTAGCGGACGATTGCGACAGCCTTCCACGGCCAGCACCCAGGAAGGCGGGGTTGCTTGTGGATGGAGCGACGAACCGGTAGAGATGGCACCCCAGTCGCTGATCTTCTGGCGCTTTTCGATGGTGTCGATTATGCTCTCGAGCTCGGAAAGCTGCTTGTCCTTGGCGCTCTTCAGCGTCTTCGGGGCGTCATCGTCGTCGCTATCTTCACTCTCCGAGGACTCGTCCTTCAGGAAACGAGAGGCACCCGTCTTTTTACGGCCCTCGTCGTCGCTCGAGTCGGAGTCGGAGTCATCCTTTTCATTGTCGCTGCCGCCCTCCTTCTCGGATTCCTCCTCCTGCTCTTCGGATTCCTCCTCCTCGGAGTAGAGGTCCTCCTCCTCGGAGCTGCTCTCGGACGAGCTTTCGCCGCCACGGAAGAAACGAGACATGGTGGATGGTGATGTGCCTGTCTGCTCTTCGGCTTTTGCTGTACTAGGCCGCCGTGGATGGTTGTGCGGGTGGTCTGTCGTGGGTGTTGTCGTGGACGTGCGCTGGCTGGGGCTGGCTGGCAGTCTGCAGGCTGGAGGGGCAAGGGCAAGTTTGGGCTATCAGCAGCGGCGCGCACAAAATTGCCGGTGAATTTTGGCGGTGGTGGGCCACCCGTGCAGGTGGTGGGGGACATGAATGAGGTGGGGTGAAAAGCATTGGGGCTATCGGGGTATGCAAGTATACGGAGATTCAGTGCTATCGGGGCGGTCACTTGATGCAGTGTTAGGCAAATCTTTAGGTGGTCCGAGCGCTCTTCTGGATGCAACATTGAAGGGTCACTCTTGTTGCATCTTGTGTTCGGTCTCGATTCCCCGGCCCATGAGCCATGAGGAAGAAAGTCCAAGTCGTCCTCAAGATGTACCGGCCTCTAGGAATTAATGTCGTCGCGAAGTCGTAGCCTTGTGCATTGCCAGAATAAATGGCGGCCCGATAAACACAGGCTTTTTCTCTTCATTTAATTCACGGGTCACCAATGAGACTACAATTCATCAGACATCGGTAGTATTCAAACAGGCGCGGTTCGCTGTTATGCCATTCATGTGAAAGTCGATACGAGGCATATCGGATTTGCAAGTCGAGCGAGGACGGACTGCAACTACATGTTGGCAACCATCCCATACATCTTGGCTGTCTGAAATCTGCACCTCAGTATGCATGTGAACCTGAAGTAACTTGACAGATACCGTGAGCCGCAAATCGAGGAAGAAGTAAAAGCCCAGCATGAGACGTACCGCCGAGCGCCCCTTTGGTGTTCCGCTGGCTCTTTGAGAGCAACAAATAGACGAAGTAATATAACCAACCCAACCAAGTCTGAAGGTGATTGGTTCAAACCCCCGTAACTGAACGCCGGCGCCATGCTGCAATGATAATGTAACTTGTTTGATAGTGACCCATGGTTGGCATTCCCTGAGCGACAGGACGCGCCAGCGCATCACTGCCCGTCGAGCCGGAGCCAGTCAGGCTCATCTTTGGCCCTCCAAGGCTTGATTCCCGCGGGGTCGGCTTCACGTCGTCTTGCGGCTTCGCTCAAAGCCTTCTGGCTCTCGGGGCTGCTGTAAAGTGCACCAAACTCCTTGATCTCGCTACTGGCTGTCGCCACAGACTTGGAAAACCCGGCTGTAAGCTCCTCAGCTGCGCGAAACAGTGTCAGTTAAACCTCAAGTAGCGGTGATCGTAGTAGGCGTGGGCCGTTATGGGGAATGGGCGTCGTACGGGTCTCTTTCGCGGCGACAGCTTCGAGCATTCGGGGGATAGTGGACCGCAGCCCGCGACACTACGAGGAAAGCAAATGTCAGCGCAAAGTGATCGCGGTAATAGAAGCCGAGGGAAGAGGTTTGGGTAGTGGGTGCAATCCGACCTTGATGTGGAGAAGCTTTAGTTGCTTGAGCTGGTGCTCTATTTGCAGCTCATCGTCAGAGGTGCCGTTGGCGGCGGAGCCGCTGGGGTGGCCATTGGGTGTTGCGCCAGATTGAGTAGCATTTGTTGACATGGTCGTGACGATGCGCAATCAGGGCAGCGCTGGGTCGTGAAGTGCTGGGTCGGGGCGGAGGCTGGGCGCGAGCACTCGTCTGGCTGGGGATGAGGCTGTCCCCAAATCGCGACCTGAACGGGCGAGTGCAGGCCAGTTCCAATTGACTTTAACATGTGGTCTGGTGGGGACTGGATTGACCGCACTGGCTGGAGTGGATTGCATAAAATGCATGAAAGCGCTCGCCATGTATTGTGCAACAGCCACCCTGGTGCGCGATGCCGATCACATGTGCATGAAGCATGGTTATCTTGTAAGAGTACTTCTCAAGCCAGGGCGTTACTTCGCTTATAGCAATTCTTGCCGAAGCCGTTGGGCTGGACGCCCGTACTCTAGAAACCACTACGGAGCACAGATAGGTATCTATCTGTGTATCTGTACCTAATCTGCTCGGGCTAGTTCCATTTTCCATCCGCGACCGTTATCATGTAGTCTAAGCCGCATACGGCTTGGACTACCTATATTTTTTCCCATTACGAGTACTCGTACGGTATTTGGCGTCTCCCTGGGCACGGAGCACATGGTGCGATTCATACGGTACGCGCACCCACGTGCTGTCCTCTACAAAGGGGCTTCAGCTGACTCGGGCTGCCGAACCCAGTGCGACTTTTCGCAGGACCACCCTTCTTCCCTCCTCTCGCGACAATCCCCAACCTTGAAACCCACCACACCCGGGCCTCAAGACCGCGTCTCGGGCTGCCTGCTTATCGACACAGTGGGAGCGCTGCCGTCGCCCATTTCATACGGCTCGAGGCACGCATTGACGCTGCTCCTCCCCACTGTCGCTGTCAATCAGTCGCTGTCAGCCTGCCACCCACCCAGTCCCGTCGGTCCGGCCCCCCTCCCCGGCGGCTCCGCTCCGCGTGCCTGCACGCGTTGTCGCGTCTGCCATCGCCCTGCCCCCATCGCCGGCCGTGCTGTCGCGACGCCCTTCATCCTTCCGGCGCCGTCGTCTTTCATCGTTCGACCGCCGGCTCGCTTCTTGCCGCGCTGTGCCGTTCGTGTGCCCTTGTCGCCGCGTACCCCGGCACACGGTCTCCCTTTCCTCCCCGTCGGTCGTGCACTCCAACTTGGCTCATTGACGGTCGCCGTCGCCGTTCCCCCTCGTCGCCCAACCCTTATTTCTCCCCTCGACCCTATCCAACCGCCACCATTTCGCTCCAAAGCCTTGCGCCGCAAACCCCCCACCACCCCGCCGTCGCGGGTGTACCGAATGGCACCAGTCCTGCCCTCAGTACGCCCCGGCTGGGGTCGGGCGCGGGGGTTGCCACGCCCTCTCCGATGAGCTCCTCCGAGGTCATCAACTCGAGTCTCGGCGCTCCGCCCGAGGGCATCTTCCGCACCTTCGAGGAGCTCCTGACAAATGTCCAGCGGGTCGCCAAGGATCAGGGATATGGTGTCGTCAAGCTCCGCGCCAGCAACTACCGTGACGGCAAGCCAACTCGATACGATCTCGTGTGTGATCGCGGCGGGGTCAAGTACAACAGCACAGCCAAGAAGCGCAATCCCAGCACCCGCAAGGTCGACTGTCCGTGGAGGGCCAAGGCCGTCTGCGAGGTTCAGCTCGGCAACCAGTGGCGGTTCGCTGTTCAGGACAACCGGCATAACCACGGCGCCCGCGTTCCGGCCGCCCCTCCCGGCCAGGAAAACACGCCTATCGCGCAGAGCATCCGCAGCCTGACCAACAAGATGGACCGCATGAGTCACGACCTTACTCAGGGCTTCGGCCGCGTCGAGCAGCGCCTGGACTCCATGGAGAAGCGACTCGAGGCTATGGAAGCGCGCATGAACAACTACGAAGCCCGCATGTCCGGCATGGATACAAGTGGCCGCATGGATTTGCCCATGGACAACAACATGGATATGGGCGAGGGCTCTATGCTGGGACCGGCTGTCATGTGATGAGTGGTGGCCCCAGGTTGATCTCGATGCTGCAGATGACGTCTCAAGATCATGGGCTTTCCAAATGTCAAGCCTTCGACTGGGCTGCTGCGGTCAAGAGAGCGATCAGCTTTGCGGGCACCCGGCTGTATCTCTATGGGGAACGACGTGGGTATTACTCCGATAATCTGGACAATGGCGATCGGTCGGCCGCTCAATGCATATGGGCAGAGTCGCGGCACACTGTCAACCATTGGCGATATGATGTTGGCGGCCACCCCGCCGCCCTAGTCTGGCCATGTTTCTGTTGAGCTCTGTGGTCCTGGTGCTATCGCTCAGCGCCAAAGCCCAGGGCTTAGCTACTCGGCGTTTTTCTCAAACCCGAGAACGGCACCATCTCAGGCTGCTACTTTTGGAAGCCTGTGTGAGCTACGCCTGGTCAACAGTCGGAACGACTTCGAATGAGTCGATTGGCGCGGCATTTGTGGGGAAAATGGAAAAAAATCAAGGCGTATGGGCAATAAGCGACCGCGGCGGACACGACTATTTTTCGAGGCATTGCAGACAGGGATACACGGACATGCGATCAGTTTTCTTTTCTGAGCGGTGCTTTTTGCAATTTTTATAATCATATGTACCACCATTGTCATCCTGGTACCAGTACACACCACGATGAAAATGTTCGAATAAAAGGGAGTCTACTCGGGCCATTGGCACCTTGGGCCATCTGGTGAACTCCACCAATGAGTATTGCAACCTGACGAACATGATCCCGACGAGGACATGGTCAATAGCAGCTCTCCGACATAGATTTCCCCTTCTACATGATGCATCTCGAAATGGAGACTTTGCCGATGCAAGTCAGCACATGTCCTCGACCATGCCGCAGCCTCCCGTGCCGCCCCAACGGTGGCCTACCTTACTCAGAGGCAGCAACTACTCGTACTATGGAATTGGGATGACGGATGCCTGACCGCATCTCCCCGGTACTTTTATTAGACTACGACCCGCCTGACAGCCAGCCAACATCCTGCGCGCTCACTCCACTGCGCCATCGTCCGCCCTTTGAACTCGGTACCCCGAGGGGCTAGGCGGACGGGTGTAGGCGGGCGCCAGGAGCGACATTGGTTGCACCAGGAAGCGGTGTCCTCAAACGTTCCGCCCCGCAGACCGCGGCGGCAAACCTGTTGACCTTGGAAAGGAACAATTGGCACCTTTCGCGGAAGCGCGGTCGGCGCTGTCTTCCGATGTCCTTGCGATAGTTCTCTTCTGTGGGCGGGCGCCTTGCTTGTGCGAGTTTCTCTCTGCTCCCACGCCCCCTTTGTTGATGCGGCTGCAAGTAGGTCATCGCCACCTACACAGCCAACTGGTGCTCCATCTGAGCCTTGCTCCGCGGGGCGGATTTTGCTTCTCATTTCTTCATCTGCCGCCGGTGTTTTCTCTGTTCACGGCTACCCACTAACTAGGGCGCCTGCTCTTCGCGAAGATCGCCGCATGAAGACTAGAAGCCCATGCGCCTAGGGCCCTGATGTCATGTCACGGAAGGGAGACGGGGAGAAAGGGTTCCTCACCCATGGTTGCCCGTCTGAGTAATCGCCACACATATGGGCTTGGAACCATACGATACGTGAAATCATTCGTCCTTGAAGAATATCTTGCTTGGTCGGCAGCCTAGAGCCTCCGAGTCGGGCCTTTGGCCGACCCGAGGCATGGGCAGACGAGTCACTCCGACGGTTGCCTGTTCCAAGCCCTTTGCCCTCAACACCCACAACAGGAACTGACGCCATGTCCAAACACCGTCAGCTATCAAGACGTCTTGCCTGCCGGCGAGCTAGGGGTTTGCCCGTGACACGCCGTTGCCACCGGCGCGCATTTTGGCATCTAGTCTCCCAGACCGAGTCGGAAGTTGGGAGCCTGTCTGGATCCGAACAACAAGGACACACGACAGACAATCAACTCGATGCTGCTAGGGCAGGCAGCCACACTAGGAGTGGCATGCTCCCCGTCTTAGTCGGCCATGTACAACATGCTTGGAGACGGAAATAGCCACGATGAACCACAGCGCCTAATCGCCTAGCTCGAGCCGCGCGCCACGACCCATTGTCTCGGGGGCCTGGGGAAGCGCGGGCGGGCGGGCGGGCGGGCACGGCGGGCTCGCTCATGCCGAGGTGTCAGAATCTTCTTTTTTTGGACACCTATGGGCCTTACTAACTAACTGTAGTGAAGATTGCGCGCATGCGGCGCTCTTTGTCCTATCGGATGGATGCTTGATGTCTGTCGTGACAGCGCCAGTTTTCCAGCCACGGGCGCCTTCGCTGATTACCCGGACAGATGTATCCAAGCCCTTCGGTGCGAGGAGCCTTGCCTCCCCCTCATCTCGAGGCTGATACATCCGCTGACAGCTGCCATCGCCGCCGTCTTCTAAAATACCTTGCCCCGCCTAGCCCCGCCCCAGCTATCGCCATCTCTCTCTCTCTGCAAGTGGTATCTATCTATCTCCGTGTCCGGGGCGTTGTACTTGGGCGCACGCGGTTCGATGGTCTGACCCGCCCGCCGGGCGGAAAAGTTTCTGACAACCCCTTCGGCCAGTTCTCGACGGGGCTCCGAAATAGGTTGCGAAGAAAAAGTCTCGGTGGTGAGCCCCATTCTGATTATTCGCTAACGTAGTCCAAAAACTGGTTCAGTCGGTGGGACCCTGGTGAGGCATGAGGCGACAAATCACGCGCACAGCCGAGTATGTCCTTCTTTTTCTGGGTTTTTTTTTTTTTTTTTTTTTCTTATTCTTCTCGTCCATCTGCTTCGTTCCAAATAACGTCGCTTTTTCCTCAAGTCGTACACCCTTCGATGCTCGAGCTTGGTTCGTAGCCTGACAGTTTACGGATCCCGACGAGCTGGTACGTGGCGCATCCGTCCGCCGGCACGGGCGAGACGTGCTTTGTAATGCCCGCTGCGGATCCTCACGGTAATTTTCCCGTACCGGAGGAGCCCGCCTCTCCTATCCGTAGATGGAGAAAAATGGGAATGCGTGGCGGAGAACGGGTCAGCAAGCCGCTGGGCTCGGCATTGTGTACCTAAGCACAGCCTCCGCCTGGAAGAAGGAAGCGCCATTCCAGAGGCTTTGACAAGCCAAGCCCAGCCCTGCCCACCCATGGCTACGAGACAAGAACAACGAGCAGACGCGCCCAAGCTCGTCTGGCGAGTCCGTCGAAAACCCGATGGGTTGCGAGAAGGGGGCAGAGATTTCGCGGCGGCGCTCTTTGGGTCCTCGTCCTCGTCCTCGTCGGCTAGCCACTCCTCCTCCAGCTTGGTCCCGTTTCGTTTCGAGTATCCTGTCAACACCTCGAGGGGCAGACAAGAGAGAACGCCTTGTTGCCACCTACCCAGCGTAGGTACACAATGTCCAGGCCGAGGACTGCGGGAGGAACTGAAAGGGGCCCGGCAGTGTCAAGTCGGGTGGCCATCGCGGGCGGCCGAGTAAAGCTCAGGAGCGTAAACTAGACGCTTAGTGCTTCGCCGCTAGGGGCTTGTTAGTCAACCAAGACAGCGAGGACGTCGCGAACAGTGAGAACTCCCCACCGGCCGCCAGCCTCAAGCGAGTTGAGGAAGCGAAGGAAGTATCTGATATATATGTCGTGCGGCCGTCTATAAGAAGGATCCCCGATCCCTCCGCCTCTGTTGAAGTCACCCACAAGACATTGCCGGCCAGCCAAGGACTGCTAGGCTTGCCAGACTTGCCAGTGGCTCACATTTATCATCTCGTCTCTTCCCTCTTATACACAAAAGCAAAACAAAGCAAAACTTTCTCTCGAGAGGAAGAGAAAGAAAGAAAGAAAGAAAAGAAAGGGGGAGCAGGAAAAGGAAAGATGCACTACAAGCACCTGTTCCTACTAGCCGGGATCGCCGCCCAGGCGCACGCACAGCAGGAGGGCGCCGGCGCCGGCGCCGGGACGGTCGGGGGCGCCCGCCAGCCCCCGTCGACGGGCGGCCGCCGCCGCGGCTGTCCCCCGGATCCCGCGCAGCGAGTGGTACCGGGGCGACGACCTGCGCGCGGGCTTCAAGGACTGCGCGAAGAAGGAGGGGATCAAGCGGAAGGCGTGCGAGCTGCGCAAGAAGCTGAGGTTCTCGAACGAGGCGAACGGCATGCGCGTGCCGTTCTGGCTGGAGGACTACGACCAGTGCATGGACCGGTACGCGCCGCCCAGGGGGGTGGAGAACAAGGAGCAGACGGCGGAGTGGGCGAAGCGGGACGAGTGCCTCAACAAGCTGCAAGAGTACGACAGCGGCGGGGAGTCGAACTCGAACCTCGAGGACGACCTCGAGGAGGGGAAGATTGGCGACCCGGGGCTGGAGGACCCGATGGACGGCTTCAAGCGGCGATTGTGGGGAGGTCGGAGGACGAAGAGAGCCCCGAGTGGTGGTGCTGGTGGTGGTGATGCCGGTGACAACGACGATGACGACGAGGGGACTCCCACTGTTACCGAGACTGAGAGGCGGGCCAACCTGAAGAGACTCAACAGGGAACGCAGGAGGCGGAGGGCGCAATCTCGGGAGACGGGGGACTCGGACTACGAGTGAACATCTTGATATTTTAGACTGGGGTTTTCTTCTTCTTCTTCCTCTGTTTAGTCCACATACACGTGGGACGGCAGAACCATCCAATGAGAAACATTCTTGCAACGTGCCCCGACGACAGTGACATGCGATATTGTTTCCTTACGAGTTGCGCTGTTGCTGGTATGTTGGACCATGATAGATCTTGATATTTCGAGCCTCAAAGGGGCTGCCTCGCCCCCTTGACATGTTCCGCGTGCTCTCTTGGCTTCTGCCCCTGTCTAGGCTGAGGGAGGCTTGTCCCAGCCACCAAGGCACGGGTCGCCATTCGTACCATTCCAAGCCCCTGAAGGCTTATAGAAGCGCCTTGCCACTTTACACCATGTTGATCGGAACCGGACTCTGTCTTTTTCAGCGGCCGTTCGTGGCTGACGTCGACAGTGTTCCTTCCCAAAAGACATGGTCCGAGCAAAGTTAAAGAATGCCTTTCCGGGACCCCCGGACGAGTTCAGCCTTGCCAGAGGGCGCTGCGCCATCTTGATTTGCCACGGATCACCACAGGGGGGGAACGGGGCGGAGCTTCCAGTCCTTGTGCCCTTTGGATGGATCAATCCCCAGATTCAGCCCCCTCCTGTTACCACCTCGTGACGGGGCCCGACGACGTGCGGCCACTCAGTCGCGTTCGACCGCTTGTGATCCTCTGCGGACTGCAGGAGAATCATGGTCACCTTTGGCAGATTCGGACTCGTTGCCGAGGATCGTCACGCAGTCAGGCTGCCATGGTGAGGTAAGGTAGGTAGGTGTACGAGCAAGTCCGGCGCCGGCTACATCCACGGGTGCAATACCCGGGGCGTGGATGTGCCACGGGCGTCCCGGTGAGGTCAGATGTTCGAAAACGGCAATATCTCGAAGGACAAAAGTCACTAATTGAAGGTATGGAAGTACCGTACCCAAGGTAAATAGTAGGTATATACAGATCTGAAACGGGGCATCCACCACGTCCACGTAGCACAAGTCCCCAGTACATCCAGGGATTGTACATGTGGTATTTCAGCGTGATCCGACGGAGGTCATGGAAGCATCTGGCAACACCCAACTCCTCCTCCTCCTCCTTCACCCCTTCAACACGCCTGGGCCTGCTCGCTCCCGGCCTCGACGCCGTGGACGCGGCAGCGGCTGACGCGGCGGGCGCGGTCTTCGCCCTCGCCCTCCTGGCCGAACCAGTCGAGGGCCTCGGCGACGGCGCGGTCGACGTACTCGGGCGTGTCGTATAGGTCCATGTGCCTGGCTCCCGGCATGGCGACCTCGCGGACGGGGTGCCCAGCCTTCCCCCCGGACCTTGGCGGCGATGGCCTCGGAGCTCCAGGCGCTCTCGGCCTCGGCGCCCCACATGACGAGCAGCGGCTGCGACAGCATCGCGTCGGCCAGGTTCCACGCGTCGAATGTCAGCACCGCGGGCGCCGACGCCACCAGGCACTTGGCCAGCGCCCGCGGGTGCGCCGCCCGCCGCGCGTAGTAGTCCCGCCCCGAGTCCAGGCACACCGACTCGGGCTCGTCCGGCCCCGTCTCGATGTAGTCCACGATGGTGCCTTCTCCCTCACTACTGCCCTCGCTGCCTTCGCTGCCTTCGCCGCCGCCGCCGCGAGCCCGAGCCCGGGCCTCGGCCGTCAGCACCCCGGCCACCTTGTCCAGCGTCTCGCCCGCCTGCCGCGCCGGGTCGCGGTTGTTGAACCACCCCTTGCGCGCGACGTCGCCAATGTTGCACACGCTGACGACGGCCAGCCGGCGGATCCGCCGGTCCCCCATGGCGCAGTTGATCGAGTAGCCCCCCCCGCGCAGATGCCGAAGACGCTGATGCGGTCCGGGTCCACCTCGACGCCGGGGCCGCCTCCGGGGGGAGTGCCAGCGCCTCGGCCGCCGCCGGCGACTGCAGGTAGGAGACGACGGCCGAGATGTCGGAGACGCGGCTGGCCGGGTCCTCGAGGAAGTGCGGCGTCCCGTCCGACTCGCCCTGGTGCAGCGAGTCGTACGCCACCGTCACGTAGCCCCCGCGCTCCGCCAGCAGCCGCGCGTAGTCCGCCGCGCACTGCTCCTTGACGCCGCCCCCCGGGTGCACCACGACGATGGCCGGCAGCGGCGGCGGCGCGGAGGAGAGGGAAGCCGCCGGCGCCGGCGGGTGGAACAGCAGGCCCGCCAGTTCCATGCCGCGCTTCGGGATCCGGATGGCCGTCATGTTTTCTTTCTGTGGGGGGGGGGGTTGAAGATGTATATATATATATCTCCCTCTCTCTGTGTTTGTGTGTGGGTGTGTGTGGCTTTTCTTGACGTCGTTTTGTTCTGGATAGAGGTGGTGAGAACCAGGTGTTCTTCGTGGGGAAGAGGCTGGTCTGTCGAAAAGGGGTGTCGTTTCTCCGTCGTATCCCCCCGCCACGTGGCTATAGAGGAGCTGACTGTGCGTTGGAATGAAGTGTCAGGGTATTTGGCGACGACACGGCTGTTTCTACACCCGCTGTGTTCTCGAAGTGACGAGTGAGCGAGGGATAGAAGCGTCTGAGAGCTCAGCCAGTCCGCAGCTCACAGGGAGGAGCCGATGTTCTTCTATACTCTCTCTACTGGGAAGACGGGGTGGACACCACAGCTCGGGTGCTTACTGCTGGCCCCAAAGGGGGAGGGGCTTGAACAGCGCAACCCGAGCTCCATGCTCGTGGTATCCACGCTGGACGACGGACTGCTTCCCTCGCTGGCGCCCGGCCCGCGCGTCTTCGGGTCAGCACACCCCGCGCTATGTCCGGCCGGTCCGGGCGGGGTTGGCCGCCTCGGAATCCTCCAGCCCGCCAGGGGGACACGATCACCACGCACACCAACTAACTCCCTGGACCACGCATACTCCCGAGCGCAGGTCACTCGCGGCGCGCGGCCACGCGCAGATTGACATTCTGGGCCGCCCGTCTTCCGCGCGGAAAGCTGTGTGTACTGGCGTGCAAGCGACAGACGGAGAGAGAGAGTGTGTGTGTTACTATGTGTGTGTGACTCTTTGATCTGCGCGAGAGGATTCCCAGCCCGTCCCCAAGCCATCTCCAAGTCGTGACTAAGTTAGCGAGAGGGCCTGCTTTGAGTAATGCTCTGCGAGGATAGGGGCTGTCATGTGGGCATGACTCGGTCCCGTTTTGGCAACGCGGACTCGAAGGACTCTCTTCACCACGCTTCTATCCGCCTGGGCACGGTCTGCGCTTGTAGGGTTCTGAAGCCAGGCGGCCGGTGGTGCCTCGGTCTCTACCAAAGCTGTGCTGCCACGGCGCGGCCGCTACGTGTTGCCAATCTCTTCTGGACGAGGCCCCCCGCCCAGCCTCTGAGCTACGAGCCACGGGGACGTTGGGAAGTAGGTGACCCTGTTCTCTCCCGGCCGGTAGCTGCGTCGACGGGTTGGACACGATCCTGGTGTATACCGGAAGGATGGGACCAGGGCTGCCCTGACTGCCGGCGGGGCGCTCATTAGTCGTTCTCGCCCATCCTGCCCCTCGTCCGCCCAGCACCCCTTTCAGGCGTCTCTTCAGCGCGGTCTCTTCTGTTCAGGGAGTCTCTGGCTCATCAATGAAGAAAGCCACGAGAGTAGACGCGACTCACTCTGGAAGCTCACGCAGAACACGGCAAGGCAGGCCCGACAACCAAATGGGCCACGCATGACTTGAGCATGTGCATACCTTGTCCGAACGGTGTGAAATCGCCCCGCAAAGGATCGCGCGCGGGCTGGCGGGGCGGCACTTTGGGGTTACGAGGTTAGGTAGGCCCTCGCTTCCCTCCCCTTCCACACGCGGGATCGATCTGCCTTGGTAGCCTCAGGCACGAGTCAGTAGTACGGGCGGGATGGGCTGCAAAGCGTCGTTGCGATCAGCCTCGCGCTGACGGCGGCCGGTGGGAGAGCGGGGGGGGGAAGCAAGGAGCCGCCAGATAAGGTTGCCAGCATCTTGACGGATAGATTAGGTAGTTACCTGGTACTTGTACGAGTATAGATGTCAGGGGCAGGGGAGCCGTCTACTACGCTCACAAGTCTCTCTTCAGCCGCCCTGAGAAGCGTTCCCCTCGGGTTGGTGTCGTGCTGAACGAGTGAACGGCTGTAGACTCAGCCCAGCAGGACGTGTCGAAAGCTGCTGACACCTCTGCTCCCTCCCGCCTCGATTCCGCGTACGCCCTGCTCAACCAGCCCCTCAGTCGGCGGGGAGCAAGCAATGCTCTCAGGGCTGGAATCTGGTCGGCACACTACCGTACCTACGGCTCCGCGTCCTGTGATGCCAGCCCCGAGACTGCTTCGTGCACGCTGGTCTGCCGTCATGGATGCTGCTGCCCACCCCCGCAGCATCTCTCAGCGGGCGGCGGACTCAGTACGAAGGGAAAACTCCTCACGCTGGTGAAAACCCCCGGGCAGCGCCTCGTGAACTCCAAAGCGCGAAAGGCGACACTTCTTTCTGGGTTGCACTGCGCTGTCAACCTTTCACCTTGATTTCGGTCTCCTTGGCAAGCCTTTCCGGGAGAGCTCCAGGGGGGAACTCATCCAAAGCGACACGTCGTTTCACGAGCAGTAGTCTGTTCAGACTCGGGTGCCATGACCAACATTTCGGGGCGACAGAGTCGCATCTCATCAGAGAACGTGCCCGGTCGGCGCTTTCTTCGCAGTTCACGTGTCGCTGAGTTGGGTTCCATGGAGAAGCATTTGCACTCGGGACGTTATTGCTTAAAGGCTGCCCCTGGTCCTTTCACGCTTCCACAGATCAGCCGGGCCACATTCCATGACCAAGCCTCTCTTCCTCGTCTCCTCGGGGCCGTGCGGAAGCTTACATCACAGACTTGTCAGCTCGCCGCCCATGTCAGATAGGCCTAGACAGAGTCTTCGCTCCGGTGAGCGGCTCGGTATACCCGTAGCCTCTGAGACTTCCGTGTTCCTTCTGTTGGCGGCGGCAGAGACCCAAATGTAGCCCAGCATCTTCGCTTCCGAGGTAGACACGTCGCCCCGTCGTGCTTATGTCTCCCGGGCTAAACCCGAGTCTTGAACCCCAGCTGCAGACTCCGCCACGACTTGAGGAGAACTACAGTCGCCACCTGCAGTAAGCAGCCGGTGCAAGCAGCGGCTCCATCCCCACTCTCGGGGCCCGAAGTCACGGGTGTTGAGTATCAGGCAAGGTAGATGTGGAAGGCTCTATCCAACAAGAGGTCATGTTCATCAACGACAGCGACAACAAAAATAACAGTAGGGCTCCATCGTGCATAGTTACTGTCAGGAATCTTCGTCTGCATTGTTACAAAGAGAAGGAGAGCGGGAGGTGGCATGCCATGTCAGACACCGACAGATGGGAAGACTGACGAATCCCACTTCTGTAACCTGAATCCCAAACGACCCCCCCTATCTCTCGTTACCGCGACAGGCTTACGAGACAAGGCTCAAGCCGTCGCCTCCCCGGCGACCGAGTCCCATTCCCACTTCCTGTCAGAATACTCTCCCGATCGAGAAGCCCCATGTAAGCAGTTGCCACCCCCCTCCTCCCTGGTCATCATCCTTGGTAAACGGCGAGCTCGTCCTCCCGCCAAAAGCCACCGGGCCATTTCAGTCTACCCGTGCGGTCCACGCCGACGTACAGCTCCGTAAAAGGCCTTGGTGCGGTCTACGCTATCCCGCTACGCATACCTAGGTAAGGTAAGGTAGGTAGCCACAAGACAACGGCCCCGACGAGACAACCCACGAGATCAACCGGCTATTCAGACTCTCCCAGAATAAAGCCTGCGTTGAATATTCCACGTGTCGTCCCTGGGTCAATCAGCAAAAGCCGCGCTCATCTCACCGAGAGGGTTCCAAACTACCACCGAAAATCCCCAATCCCTCACTTTTGGAACACAACAACGAACACAGTAGAAAAGAAAAAAAAAAAAGAGGAGAAAAGGGAGTCACAAGGACCCCAGGCGTCTCCGAGCCACACACACCCAAGCCACAGATCTCATCGCGCCGAGTCTATGGGGCAAGTCAGATCGGAAGGGACATCTCGGCTTCTCCCCCATCCCTTCCCTCTGCTCTTCTCCTCCGGACAAGCCGGGCCCAGGTTCACATCTGAAGTTTCCGCCCCCCTCCACCCCACCGCTGCCCACAAAGGAAGGGTCCAGCCGAGTATACAGGCTCATCCTGTATTCGGTCTAGGGGTCATCGGTGCGCAGCAGAAGGAACCTCGGTCCGGCCGGCTCACGAGGGGGCCGGGCAGCAGCAACGCCGCGTGTTAGGCAGGGGTTTGTTCGCTCTATATGTTTGTTTGTCTGTTAATTCATTGCACACTCGCCCTCCCCGCACCAAGAAGCCCCGGCTCACGAAGTTTCCTGTACTCTCACGCAATGTCTGTGCGATCCGTTTACCGACGGAGAATGCCACCCCCGGGTGGGGGGGGGGGAGGGGGTTGCCCCGGACAGGGATCCAACCCTCTCCGCCCTCCCTTTTCCCCGCCCTCAAGAACCTCCATGCTTTCCCACCCGAAACGGGTGGCACCGTTAGTGAGCATCTGCTTACCTGTGGGATCCCCAAGAGCCGGCAACAGGGGAGGTGGCGCCGTCGCGTGCGCGCCGAACCACCGACAGCAGCGATGACGATTGTATCCATCTTCACACCTTTTTGGGGCTAGGATATCACAGACTTCCGCTCTCCCCCCCCCTCCTTCTACCCCTTCTTTGCGGGCGTACTGCGGGGTATAACGAACGAGACGCAGCATGACGTTGCCGTTTCTCGCTTCCAGTGGAGACAAGAGCTGAACAACGGCGAGGGGATCGAGGCGACTGACCCCGACAAGCCTTCCAGCAAGAGGGGCGCGAGGGAGAGGACGTGAAGACGAAAACCAAGTCATCGAGGGGGGCGAAGGGTAACGTCAGACAGACGACCCCGAGGTTACTCAGACTGCTGCCCCAGGCCGTCCCCGCCTCTCCGTCTCTCTCCTGTCGCTTCGCAGGCCCGGCGACTACCGATCGCCAGCCGGGACCGAGCCTCTTTCGGCCACCGCGTTTGGCTCCTACTACCACCGTACCACTTTACCTGCTCACCGCTGACCGACGGTCGCGAAAGGTGAGGGCGCGGGCATGGGCGAAGGCGGAGGTGGTGTTGGCGTGATCTGGCCTGGTGAGAGACAGCTGCCTGCCTAGTTCGGGTTGACTTGGAGTGTGCTGTTTAGACCGTATCCAGTAAGAGATCTCTTGGAAGTGCGGTGAAACTGAGTGACTCGTCGCTCTGAAGCAGTTCTCCGACAGGCCCGATTCGGCTATCTTCGCATGAGATACCAGAAACACGAAGAGCTACACCCCACCAGCGGCTTCGACACCTGACGCTTTGGGCTAACACAAGGGGCTGCCTCTGTTTCCCGCTGGGCTACATACCTGAGTAGGCAGGCGTCCCGGAAGCACATGGACGCGATGTTGCTTCGGACACGACCTACCTGTGTTGCGTACCTGTTTACAATGAGTCGCCGGGCGGAGGCAATAAATGCCCGGAAAAGGGGGCGCCGCTTCTGCGCTGGCGAGAGAAATGCCGGCTGGCCCGCGCCTGGATCGCTACCTGTCAGCTCCACCGAAGCAAGTGAGCTGACACTCTAGAGTTGTCGGTCATGGGAAATGTACTGATGCGGTCGCTTCCTGAGGCTCACTTGGAGGATACTCCTGATAGCCACGCACCGGAGATCCGCCAAGTAGGTAGGTACCGTAAGCATACCTGTCGGGCACTAGGCACCAGGTTCTTGTCGTACCATGTCAGGCCGCAGCAGCAGACAGTCGAGCCAGGCGTGCTGCTACGCGAATAGCTGGACTATGTCACCAAGCCGGACCAGCGCGGCATGGCGGGCGAAGGATCGGGGGCCACCCTGATAAGCGTCATGAAACGAGAGTAACGCGCTTCCGCAGCTCACCGACTCACCGACGAGCAACGGCCGCCGGCTGCACAGGTTTGTTGCCTGGGCACATGGCCTCTTGGCTGCTCGCGTATGATGGCACCGTCGTCTTGGGCCGTTCCTACGAGCCGGTATACGGCACCTCCCGCCCCGAAATCGTGTCCTCCGACTCCACTCTTCGTTTCCCGGTCGCTGCTCGTAACCCGTCCTGCGCAGAGCGTTGGCGGAAGCGCCCACGCCGCTGTTAAATGTTTCTCCGCAAGCAGATTACGATCAAGAGTCTCGAGATGCTAGTCGGACAAATTACGCGAGGGTGTGAGCGGCGTGGTGAGTCGGGCCCGACACGAGTGTCAAGGCATGCGTAGTCCGGTTTGGAAGAGCAAGAAGACACCTCAAAGCATGCATTCAAGGACTGGGTGCGCGCAGATCCTCAAGGTCAAACAGCAAAATGACGCGCTGCCGCTCGGAGACCCCATGAGCACTTCGATCGCCTGTCACGGAAAATTTTCAAGGTCATCACAACCGTATGCAGGGTGTGGTGACTGTCCACGGCCCCGGCCCGAATGCGCAAGCAGCGTTGCAATGCCGGCTGGGTTGGATGGGGGGCATGCAAGGACCTTGACGAGTGCCGAGAGGGGCCACGAGGAGAAATGGACTCGATTGTGAGTTTTCTCGCCACCCGATTCGTTGGCAGAGCATCGTGAAAGTCCGGTCTCGTACGTGCATGGCGTTATTCATAGTCAACGGGCAGATCGGCGTGAGAAATATTTAGAAAGTCGGCCCCGCCAGAGATGCGTGCAATTCCGGCACGACACTGCAACTGTGCGCGAACGAAGAGACGGGGAAGGAGAGAGAGAGGGCAAAAAAAAAAAAAAAAAAAAAAAGAAGCGGCCCTCGGTCGGCCGCAATCATCCAGAAGAGAACACCGGCGGGAGGAGCGCTTAGATTCGGGACATGCTTAGCTTGTCGGAGGGCGCGGGGCGACGGCGGGCTTGCTTCGGTCAGAGTTATCAATCTCAAGCTCGATCAAGCAAGCAAGGGTGGAGCCGGGCGAAACGTGGGAACCCTGGCGTACCTGGGAGGCGGCTGGTCCATGTGCGCGCAGGCCTGGTCGGCAGCCGAAAGGGACTCGCGGAAGGGCACGAGAAGCGCAGGACAGAGCGCGTGTGGGGGGAGGGGGAGGTTGCGGTGGGGACCGACAGCATACCGCGACCGTCAGCCCTCACCGAGGAAATCTGGAGACATATCTAGATATATGTCCGAGGCGGAGGGGTCGCGCCACTGCTGCTATACTCGTACGTACTAGTGATCGTATGCATACTGTACGCGCAGCCATCGGCAGCCGGCCAGTTGGAATCAAACACGGTGCCAATGACGACGGCGGCCATTTCTCGGTCTGTTGACAAAGGCGCAGAGGGCAGAGTTGATGTGACGCCGGCGGCACCATTCGCTAAACGGCGTGGTTATTCAAACCTTGCCGGGACGTTTGCGCTTCGAAGGGCTTGGTAGCAAGCGAGGCCAAGGCGGGAGACCCAGCATTGGACGAGTCAGGAGTCTGGCTGGGCTGTCGACGCTGTCAGTGGTGTCAGTCTGGCTCCTGGAGGAAGCAAGGCATGCCTGGCGCTGATCGGTCTTTTTTTTTTTTTTTCCATGATTACGATGTGTCTTTGCGACCCCCGGTCAGCCAGCCCTGTCGAGGCCACGGTGGTGCAGCAGGGGTATCAGGTACGAGCTTGGGGTCGGGAGGTTGCGGCGTGAGAGGGTGCGGCCACATGGTCGTGTGCATTTGGCTGTAATGGCTACGGTAGTTGGCAGCAAAGTCTCGGCAGTGCCGTTGCTGGCCTGGACGTGGTGTTCCGGGTTCCGTGCAGCCAGGGCGGCCGGGCGGTCGGCGGCATTACGAGGTAACGTTGAAGCCGGAGGGCCGAAGGTCGAGTGGTCGAGGCTCTGGGCTCGACGCGCGGGCAGGTCGAGATTTGACGAGCGGTGGCAGGTGCCGATTGAGGAAAACAGGGCCGGCATCGTGGGCCAGCCTCATGTCCGGGCGCTGGGGGCGGCCTGGGGATTCGGAATTTGGGGGGGTGGACGACAGGGAGAAGCAGGAATAGCGCGGTGGGCGGTGGGCGGTGGGCGGTGGGCTGGAAGCAGAAGCCGATGGCCCAAGCAGGCGGAGGGCGAGGGCGGGCGACGGCGAGGGCGCCACGGGCACGGACCAAAGCAGAATAGGGCGGGCGAGAGGGGAGGACGATCTCCTCACCGAACGGCGAGCGACGACAGCCGCGGAGCAGACGTGCGAGGTTGGCTGGTGGTGGTGGTGAAGATTCCGGGGGCGAATCCAATCCGCGGCTTGTCTGGTGCGTCGCCTGGAAGAAGCAAAGTCAGCCGAAGAGTCTCGGTCTCCCCTCTGGGACTAGAAGCGTCTCGCCGCCGCTGCTCACTTGCGGAAGGCGGATCACACCATACTCTCCAGTCCCAGTCGAGCACAGCAAGTCGTCTGGCGGTTGCCTCTTCCGGCGGTACGAACGAAGAGGGTACCGGAGCGGCGCATTGCCGCCTGGGTGTACCCATGATGACCCAGCTCACCGGTACCTGCACCATCATGCGCAGGTCAGGGTACATGCACATGAATCCAATGGCAGACAATCGCACAGGCAGGCACAACCCCCCAAGCCGCCCTCCAGCTTCGAGTACGTAAGGTCGTACCTTACCTTACTCGTGAAGGCGGAGACGGGAGGGACAGATGGATACGAGTACATCCTCCAGGTACCTGCGCCCTTGGGAGATCCGCACGCAGGCGGCGGGACGGATTCGAGGGCTTCGGTATTGCTTCTGATGTACTCCGTCCTGTACTCCCGCGTCGGGTCACCGGCCGGCTGCCCCGTCGGTCCAGGGCGCAGGCGCAGAGTAGAGCACACCACCTCCTCCAGTCAGGCTGCCTCTGCCGCTGTATCACTCCGCCTGACGGCATCCATGGAATCAGTCCCTTGACCTACCTACTACCTTGCCTACCCTCACAGCCAGTCCCGATGCTGCTCCTACATACATATGTACATGCAGCCGCCCCTGTCCCGCCCTCGCCTTTGCCTCGTCCATCTCGCCTCTCGCCATACATGACCGCAGCCTCACCCCAGAACATGACCGTGTCTACGGCCCTCTCTGACCCGACTGTCCATTGCTATATGAACACGGCCTGATCTGACCTGACCCCGACCCCGACCTCGACCTCGACCTCTCAAGGTCTTGTCAGCCCGGTCACCACAGGTCCAGCTCAGCCACCCGGACTCCGATCTGAGGAGCAGGATTTCCATACCGGCAAACCACGCCCAGAACCTACAACGCCGACGTCGATATGCCCGTCACCGTCAACCCCGCGGCCCACGCGCCCCGACCGTGGATGGGCCGCAAGTTCCGCCACGCCTCGTCCGCCGAGGCCCTGCTCGCCAGCTCCCTGACCGACGACTCCAACGAGCGGGGCCTTGCTGGCAAGCAGCTGCTGCAGAGCTCCTTCTCCGGCCTGCAGCGTGATGACCGCGTCTACGCCACCAAGAACGGCTTCGTGCACGCCGCCATGGAGGCCTACAACGAGCACCACTGCCTCGTCCTGCGCCCCGACGACATCTGGTTCGCGATTCTCACCCAGCTCGGCGCCTACATCAACGCCCACGCCGCCGACCTGCGGGCAGGCTTCATGAACCCGGACGCCGAAGCCGATCTCCACATCGAGGTCAACCTCAAGGGCATCGACCACGGCAAGATGGCTTTCATGATGGGCAAGATGATGCAGGCCAACATCAAGGATGAGGGTCTGCGCGACTGGATCATGCCTGCTTACACAACCAGCACAAAGGTCGACCAGGCCGTTGCCAGCATCATCTTCATGGGCACCATGCAAAAGTACTTTACCTACAGCTGGGGCACCCGCTGCGGCATCCCGCAGGTCACCCTTGAGGGCAACGAGGCCGACTGGGTCCGCATTCGCCAGCGCGCTGAGCGTCTGGTCACCTTTGGCAAGGAGCCCGCGCGCTGGCTCCAGCTGCTGCGGCCTGTCCTCGACGGCTTTGTCCAGACCTTCCGCGAGCCCGCCAGCCCCAGCACCCTGCGTTTCTGGCAAGGCATCTGCGACGAGCACGTCCCCAACGGCAGCGGCAGCACCACCTACTCTGGCTGGATCACCGCCTTCTGCTTCTGGGACGAGCTGGGCCGATGCCTGCACCCCTCGAGCAGCACCTCTCCTGTCCGCTTGACCCGGAGCCAGCTGCCCATCGGCTTCACCAAAGTCCCTGTTACGCTCTACGACGAAGGCCGGCCTATCAACACCGAGATGGTTGCCGGGTCCATGGCTATGAAGACATCGAAATCGCCAGCACTGATGGCAACGAGCGGCCGCGAAAGCCCGGGCCGCGTCGTTCACGACACAATCCAGCCCCAGTCCGGCTGGTTCATGTACAAGATTGGGAGCCCTGTCTGATTGCCGCCAGCCGGCTTGGCTCATCATCAATCATCAATCACATCTCGGCCCCAAAGCCAGACTGCTTGCATGTTGGAGGCAATGTGCCCAACCCCGCACCAGGCCGCTACTGTCACGCGTCGAATCCGACGTCTAGGTCAGGACCGGCCGACTTGGCGCCTCGCTCACCTGAGTTGTCGTGGCGCATCAGCAACGCAGCCGACGCTCAATTCGTTCGAGGCCTGACGGGACCCGACGAGCCATTACCACGCCACAACGACGCCACGCCCTACCCAACCCGTTGAATGATCAGCGCACAGTCGCCTCAACACAGTCTGCGAGATCCCCGACTTTTTTCGCATGGTCGCAATCCTTCCAGACCAGCGGCGATCGGGGCGCCGGCTGGCCACCCCGGCGCGCAGGGTCGAAGCGGGGCCTCCCCTTCCACAACAGGCCGCCTCAGCAGACCCTGACATTTCCCCTGTTGGATTTCATTGCTTAGGAAACTCAGCCCCTTCACGTCGCTGAGGATTCAAAAATGACACCGTTCCGTGCGGCGCTGGGCCGCATTCGCGCTGTCGCTCGGAACATGGTGTCGCTGGCGGGCAGGGCGAGACCCGCCCTTATCGACGCCACAGTCGTCATCTGCCATTGACACATTGGGCCAAGAGCATTACCACACCCCTCCCTCATTGCATTGTATTGTACGACAAGGTGGGCATCTGCCTCGGCTGCACCGATATCACGCCCGCACTCGGGCATTTAATAACCAGGAAAGGGGAGCACGGGGCTTACGATGGAAACGAAAAGTCATTTCACGGCGCACTGGAGCATAGCGATTCGGTTTCGGAAGCACCGCTGGTTGTGCGGTCCTTTTCATGTTTACCTTAGCTTGATACCCCCCATTGGTTCGTTCTACGAGAGACGTCGAATTGAGTATAATCATGATCCATTCGTACCAAAGCCCATACGGCCATTACGTGCACGCGCATGGACATTGTGCACCGTAGCTGTGTCCTGCCGTTGCCCGTCACCGAGAGCAGGGTCTGCATGGGCACTTTGCCACTCAGGCAGCACAGCGCGGCCTCGAGTCCCGCTAAATAGACATGAGCGAGCATGTGCCCGACACCGACATCCGGACGTCATCCCGCATTGGGAGGCCGGCCCCGCAGCGCCGGCGGCGGTAGATGAAAGGGTTGAGGCTATCACGCAATCTCGTTTGTAAGGCAGCTGAACTCGGCGAGCCGAGAGGGGCCTGCCTCCCCCCCTTGCTTCTCCTCCGACTCTGTCGGCCCAAGTCGTCGCCGCCGCCGACCTCGTCCCATGTGCATTCGCCCCTCGCCACCACTTGCCCTGGCCTCTGGGTGTTTCCCATTACTCTACCTTATCATCGCTGGTGCCCGCGCAATACCCCAGCCCTACGCCTCCCCGGGGGCCCAGCTCTGCGCTCGCGCGGCGCGTACGACTGGCCCTTCTCGCTCGGTCTCGTAATTTCCCGCCGGGCCAACATGACACGGTGCTCAGCACCCCTTTCTTTTCTCCCCTCGCGATCGATTTCGTGCAAAAGCAGGAGAAACGACAAAGCCCCGGCACTTGCATGGCAGGGCGGGCTCTCCCTCCTTCTCCCTCGAACTTCCCCGCCGTCCACCGAGCACCCTCCTCCGCAGCCTGCTTTGCAGCCGCCCCACGCATGGATATCGCCTCATGAGGGGCGACAACCAGACGGCTCCGGACAGCAGAGTAGCTTGTTACCTCCAGTAGCCCGCTGGGGAGATCAACCTTATCTGTCGGTCGGCGAAGGGCCGCCTGGGTCCACCGAAGGAAACCCTCCCCCCCGCTCGGTGGGAGCTTTTTTCCGCGGCCGCCCTCCACCTGGGCTTTTTTTTTTCTCCTTCTTCGCCTCCTCGCCCGCCCCAATCCGAGGGGCAGTGTGGATGCCGGGGCGCGACAGGACAGAGGACAAGATGACGGGGCTGGGGCGGAGAAAGCTAGCACATCGCAATGCGCAGGCGGGCGGGCAGACTGGTAACGTCAGGGAGGCAGGTCGGTGGGATTGGGATACCGAGATGGAAAACCCGACAAGAGCAAGCAGACCGAGAGTATTTGCCTCTTCTTTCCCCGCCTTTCCCCCATCTCTTCCTCTCTCTCTCTCTCTCTCTCTCTGTTTGAATCCGCACTGCCTGGAGACTCGCCCATCAGAACGGCATGCGGGTTTGCCATCTTGCAACTTCTCGTCGCCCGTGCAAGCCGGCCTGTCTCCCACCTGGCGGCTTGTCTGCCTGTTCCACACCTCCGGACCCTCTCGCCTCCTCCCCCCCCCCCCCCCACCTTCATGCTTGCTTTCTCTTCGCCGCCGTCGCCACGACTAGTCTTTCCCTTTGCCTTCCCCTCTTCGCTGTCTGTCTGTCTGGGGTCGGTTGGCCCGCGCGCACTGTCCTCTGTTCTGTCTGGCAGCTGACCTGACAGACTGGTGACACCACGAAAAGAAACAAAGGATCAAACTGAGCAAGCCACCCCCACCCCCGTCGATACCACGAGGCTGGCTCGCAGCCGAACCCCCTCCCCCCCCAAAAGGCACAACGCCTGTAGCCCTAGCCTCGCCTCACCTCGCCTCACCTCACCGTCTTTCACAGCCTCGCCACCTGCAGCCGCACCATCCAACGCCGCAACGCGTCGCCTCACCCCCATCCTCGCCCTGCTAATGGCTCACCTAGGCACCGTGTGTACCCGCCGCAACCCATGGCAAAAAAAGAAGCAAGAAAGCCGCGAGGGCAATTTGCTTGAGCGCCGGTCCGCCGATCGCCTTGGTCTCTTTGTTTTGCCCACCACTACCTACCTACCTACCCATGTTCTTTCCGTTCGGTCTACCAGGCCCGGCGCCGTCGGCAACAGGGGCGAACGAACGGACGATCCCCTGGGGCTGGCTGCTCCCACCGCCGAAGATAGCTTCCAAGGGTTGGGTTTCCCAAGGGTCCTCGCGGGCGGAAAATTTCGCCCCCGTCTCCCGAAACGCTCGATGCCTCCGCGCGTCCTGATGGGCCCCCAGCGGTAGGCTTGCTTTTATTTTTTGTTCTTCAACTTCGGCATCTCAACCCTGCTCCCCACGATTCTCTAGCATGCGTCCACGGGAGAGTTTTCAGCTCTCCGGCACCGACAGACGTCACGCTTGAAAAGGCAGCACACACACGCACACGCGCACACCAGCCGCGCGTATAGTCTGGCTGTTCTCTTTGAAGTGTTGAGGGAAAGGGCGAGGAAGAGGTATCGCGAAACCCTTTTTTATCTTTCTTGCCTCCGTCTCGACTCCCCCTTTGACGCGGCGATATTCAGCCCTCCCTCTGCAACACGTCTACCCCGTGCACCTCTACCAGTCTCGCGCAGGGGAATGAGGACGACGTGCTCAATGCATGGAAGCGGGTTCAAAAACCTCTTCTCCTCCATCTATAGACGTGTCTATTGCGCGGCCAGTCTCATCTTGACACGAGCGCGAGCACGGCAGGGGAATGTTTAGATACGTGGGCATTCAAAAACCGCAGTTAATACTTTTCGCGTCCGGGGTATCGATGACACGAGGCCCCGAACACACAGGGTTGTTCCTTGAAGTGCGCAACGCCATCTCTACGGTTCAAACGAGGTCTACTGCCAAGTGGTCATCTGTAGAAACAATGCGAATCCGGAAGTGAGGTATGTACTGATCGATTCTACCGCTATGCTATGTGTGTATGAATGCATGAGCTGGGAGCCGAAAAGATATGCGCCCCAGCGACAAGGCGATCGTCCGCCATCTACACCCGAGCGGTCCTCGAAAATCCGCCCGAGCCTGGTAGAACCTTTACTATATACAAGGCAGATAGGTCCCAAAGCAAACAAAGAGAATATCAACCTTCGAATAAAAAACGCCACTGAAATGCAGATGCAGAGCCAAGCCGAAAGTCGGCTGAAAAGGCGCCAGCGTGGTAAAAATGTGTACCAATCATGCAATGCTACCGTACTAATGCATGCCCTGTTCCTCCTCGAGTTCTCGCATGTACTTGACAAAACGCTTCTTGTGGCACTGTATGAAAAGTCAGTCATCGGAGAAGAGGCGATCAAGGCGGAGGCGAAAGCGGATTTTCGCAGACTTACCATGCCGGCAAAACGACCATCCTTCAAGACGCAAACATAGCGTAGCCCAAGCTTGACGAAACACTCATACACGAGATCCATAGGGGACCTGATATCGAGGGCCATGGGGGCAGGATCGATCACTGAGGTCAAAATGGTCGGGTCGTCTTCGCCATCGTCGTCATCGTCAATACTCGGGACATCGGCCATGAGGCACATGGCGGAACCTTCGTCCTTGAGCTTATCAAGGGCGTATTCCAGATCCGGGGCCGGGATCAGTCCAACGAGAATGCCGTCTCGGACAATCGGGAGTCCGCCGTCGAGCTCGCCGCCAGCGTGGAGCAGATCCAGCTTGGCCCGCAGGCTGACTGCTGGCACCAAGGGCGAGTAGGTAATGTCAATCAGTCGTTCGTGCCGGACGCGAGGCACAATCTCAGCCAGATCTGAGGTGAAGACAGGCTTGTGCTTGTTGTCGAGGAATGGATAGTCGTTCATGTTGGTCAACAGATCGTAGACGCTCAAGGGTTCCAGCGCGTCAGCTGTCCATTTGGCCACCAGAATACCGAGGGAGAAGGGCAGGACATAGTCCAGGCTGCCTGTCAGTTCGAACAGAATGACAGCCAAAGTGAGCGACAGGCGAGTGACGCCACACATGGTAGCACCAGCGGCTATCAGCCCATACACGCCGGGCTGGACGCAAGTTGAGTCCTGCACGAGAGCACATCCGCCCCATATCCACCAGTTGGGCGTCTTGAGCACAATCCACTGGACTGCGTGGCCGACGATGCGACCCATCAGACCCCAACTACCATGGAAGGCACATAGATGCCCGCGGGCAGCTTGATGCCGAATGTGATAATTGTCAGAAATCCTTTGACGAGAAACGCGCTGAAGAGAGTGCGGATTATGGCAGGTATGTCATCAACGGATTCGGGGCACAGACCCAGCCCTTCGTCGCGAGTCTCTTCGTCGCACGGCGCTGCCAGGTTCAGCAGCAGCTTGGCGACAGGAAGCTTCGTGAGAGTATTCCAGTACCCAACTAAGCCCGTCACCAGCGCAACAAGAACAACCTCGAAGACGGGGTGGTTCTTGATGATGCTGGTCCTGCGGAACGTCTTGGCCCAGCCTCTCGAGGCTTTGATGAAAACGGCTCCGGCTGCGCCACCCAAGATGCCAACGAGAATGAAGCCTACCAATTCGAAATAACTCCAGTCAAGCTTGTAGCGAACTTCAAACATGACGATCTTGTTGGTGCCGTATGGGTTGAGGAACTTGAGCGATAGGGCGGCAACGATGCAGCAGAAGAATGTGCGGAACAGCGTCTTGGCTGGGAAGAAATAGGCGACTTCCTCGAGTCCGAAGAGAACGCCGCCCAGGGGCGCACCAAAAGCCACCACAACGCCTGCGGCCGCGGCCGCGGACAGGACCTCACGTCGCTTGCCATCGTTGCGATCGTATTTGGCGAAGAGACGGCAGCAAATATTGCCTATGCACGTCGCGATGTGCACAAAGGGGCCCTCCTTGCCCAGGCTCAAGCCGGAAGCAACACTCAAGATCAGGCCCAGGGACTTGATGATGAGGGTTTTCAGGCCCAGAAATCGATGTAGCACAAAGCCACTGAGGATGACGCGCACCTCTGCAACGCCACTGCCGGCGGCAGAGTAGTATACCATGTCGGCGCCGGCGGTGGGCCTCGCTGGCTGTTGCCTTGGGCTTAAGTCTTCGTCCTCGTGATCCGTCTCGCCGGCGCGATGAGCGCGATCGGCGCCAAGATTCTCGTCCAAGGTAGACATGCGGAATGAAGAAGGAACGACTGTCTTAGTTGTCAAGGTCATGAGGCAGGCAATGACGGCTAGTGTCAGGACAGCAACTAGATAGATGCCAAAGTCGGTCCACAGGTCGTCCAGACCTTGGTCACTGAGGATCTCGGACCAAGAGCGCCAGTCAGTACACGGGCCGTGGGGGCAGCAATGCTGTAATCCCAAAGTTAGTTTCGATTCCTTGACGATGGAGGTTGGAGAAAGCCCCATCACGACATACCTTTTCGCGGATCCACCAGCCCCGCGAACAGTAACCGTCCTTGTAATCGAAAATTGTAGTTTCGGCGACATCGACGCAGTAGGCAACAATGGCCACCAAGACACCGACCAGCGCACTCAGGATCCAGCCCTGCGCACCATCAAACAAGACGTACATCCTGCCCCAGAAGTCCTTGCGGCCACGGAGGGCCTTGACGCGGTGGGCGTCGGCTATGCTGTCGCGAACCCAGTCGGTCGAGGTGAACTGGTCGTACCACATGCGATCGTCGGCAGCGTCGACACCCTTAAGGTCGGAGCCATCCTGGCGGTCGGAAAGGGCGTGGATGAGGCGAGAGCTCCATGACGGGTTGCGGTGGTGATTCCGGTTGTTGCTGTCGGGTATACTCTGGTCTACGGCTGTTGATGAGGGCAGTCAGCTTACAGTGGCCAGTTAAGACTTGCCGTGCACTAGTCAGCTCGTGAAGAACTTACCATGGTAGCTGTGGTTGCGCGAGAGAAAGCCCCGGGGGGTGTCGTGGGGGGTTTGGAGGCGCTTCGAGCGGCTGTTGCGGAGTAGGGCGGTGGTCTCGTCCGGGGGGTCACCGGCGGTCGATGGTCTCCGGCTTCTGCGGGAATGGCGGCGCGCATGGACCGGGGAAGAGGGCACCGAAAGGCGAACCGAGTCTTGGGACTGAGCGAGGTGCTCGTAGGAGCCGTCGGCCATGTTGACCGTGGCCGAGCGGGCCCCTTGTGCGGCGTTGCAGAGGGAGTCGCGGCCGAGAGTCGAGCACGCACCGGAGAGGCGAGGGAGGCTCGGGTGGTGGTGGGGGCAACCACAGGAAAGCCAGGAGGCTGTGGACGAAGAGGAAACAGAGCGAGGAGGTGAAATGAGTGGTGGAGTGGTGAAAGATGGAAACGGGTGGTAGTCGAGGTTGCGGCGGTTGGGAGCGGCGGACGGCGGACGGCAGCTTACGAGAGCGAGAGCGGCGGCAGCGGCGGCGGTGCAGCGACGGCGTACAGGCACCAGGGCGGCAAGCAACAATGACGGAGCGTTGGATAGATGGATGAGCTACCCTTCCCCGCCAGTGGAGCCGATCTGGAGACACGACGAGACGGGACGACTGAAGCGGACTGGCGCGGCTGGCGAAGAGACGGGCCCATCCCTCCAACCCCAGCTCCCCGGCGTGACCCCTGTGTGCGCTGCCAGTGGCCGTCCGTGTGGCCGAACTGCTGACGCCGCGAGCGGGCTGCCAGGACTGGGACCCGCGCTCTCGTGACCGGGCTTGGCTGGGCGGAGGCGGCGTCAGATGGACATGACAAGAGACGGTGTGGTAGGTGTGGTTGAGACAGGTCGCGGGCGCACTCGTACGGCGGACCGCCAGAGCGGACTGCGAGGGAAACCTAGGAGAGGGTGTGAGCCACGTGGGGTGCGTGGACCGTGTCAGGCGCGTGCAAGTACTCGTACGATAGGGTCGAGGTGGATGGATGGATGGATGGATGCCACCGTCTCTTGCGGCGGGGCAGCGGATGATAGTACGAGTAGTCCAAGATTAGCCCTGGAGGCGGGTTGTCGCTGCTCGTGGTCAGCCACGGCGATGTGGTGAGGTTTCACCCGACTTCAACGGGCAGCTGGAGTCCAGTCCAAGGACCCTGGAACAGGGCCCAGCAAAGACCGCCTGTTAGCAGGCGCAGGTACAGCAACCCTCCACTACCAGGTGCAGCGAGTCCAGTGGGCGCCTGGCAGCTGTACTCGTACTCTCGGGCAATGGATGGATCCAATCCATCCTTGGATGTACCCCATACACCAGACGCAACTTGAGTCGACCACTCCCACTGGTACCTCTCGCACTGACGGAGATCAGGGTCAGCCCGGGTTCTGGCTTGGAACAAAGAGGAAGCAGACGGACAAAGGAGATGTGCACAAGCACGCGCTTCTCTCCCTCCATGGCGTGCCGCTTTCGGCTCCAACTGCGGCCAACAGCCCCGGCGATTCAACTGAATAATTGAGCCCGGATCCAGACCATCATTCTCAGAAAGCCTCTCCTAGATGCGGCCATGCTTAATAAGAGGCTTCATCATCGTCGGGCCAGAGCAGACTCTCTGCCAAGGAGATGACACCAACATGCGTGTTGAGCCAGAGGCTCCAGGTACAAGTTCACGTTCTCGTACGACCAGTCTCGAGCCGACAAATGTGCTCTACGAACACTCGCGGGTCATTCCCAAACAACCGTCTCGTTTATACCCGACGGTGCCATGACTTGTCTCACGCAATACACGTCATCTCCACGGGCCCCGTCATGAAACTCGAGAGATCGTCCAACCGTGTCTACGGAGTATGTACTTGCATTTGTAACCGTCCCCAGTAGGTGGATAGTACGGCTAGAAATCACCTACTGCTGGCAAATTGCAACAGTATCACACGATGATACTGACCACAGCGCGCTGCAGCCCGACCCGCATTCGATTGCCGACTGCAGATCGTATCACATGCTTTGGCCGCCATGTCTGTCTGCAGAAATTGTACCTGAGAGGTGAGTGCAACTCAGAGGTAGCAGGCGTCTGGATCCGTGTCTTCAACCGCTATATCGACGGGTAATGCCCCAAAAGGGACTAGTTGGCCCCGGGATGTGATGACTCTAAATCAACGCGCTTGTTGCTATCTACCAGCGAACCGCAAATCGCGGCCCATGACCTCGAGATTGACTTTGAGTGGCTTCGATGCGCTCGCTACACGTGGTCGCCGACTCCCGTCTTCTCCGCTCGCCCAACTTGCCACGCGTGCCGCAACCGACTGCGCGACTCGTCAGCCTCGCAGTCAAGCTATCACAGCCTAGCTCGGGATTCTACTCTTGACTGGCGCTTCACCATACCCTAGCGCGTCGCACTTCCAAGACCGTCACCACCAACATGTCATGCCCCTGAGCTTTGTCGACATGTCATCCAAGCAGGGGAAAAGAGCTTCTGCCCCCAAGTTTCCTTCCTTCAAGGCAAAGAGCGAGCCAGCTCATGCTCAAGCCCAGGCAGACTCGCCTTCTGGAGAAGCAGCTGCCAAGCAGCCCGACCCGTCCAGCGCTGCGGATCGCCAGCGTCCAAGACACAGCTCTCGGCGTGCAAGCCCCACCGCTTCGGACTCTCGCCGGGATGCATCCCGCTCTGCCAACCGCAGGCCCAGCCCGGAGAGGGCTCCTGCTCTCTGGGTGACGGACAGAAAGGGCGATTCCCTCATCCGCCGCTACGGCACCAACAACCGCCACGACGTCCCGGCTTACCTCCGTTTCGGGTCAGGCCGGGTGCTGGGAGTCGACGGCTTCATGCGCGTCGACCGCTCCGGAAATCGGGACGAGTTCTACATGCGCGGGTTTCAGGATAGCAGGTCCCTCCTGAGCAGCGACAAGAAGACCCTGCTGGCCAAGGGCGTGCGTCTGAGGGCCAAACCTATCCGCGTGCGTCAGAGTGTGGCTGAGGCCTCGTCGGCCACCGAAGACTACGTTTCTCTGGGATCTTCCAAGCTCAAGCGAAGGCGCAACAGCGAAGACCATGACTCTGTCCGCTCCGCTGACGAAGACGGGCCATCCTACAGGTCCATCCACGGCAAAAGCAAGCCGCACGCCCACTCGGACAGCGATGAGATCCACGACAGTGATGTGCCCGGGGATGGGTCTGCGGCAGACACCCAGGACCCTCTCACGGCACGCTCGATCGAGTTGTCCAGACGGACCCGTGAGCACCCTGAGGACGTTGATGCCTGGCTGGCACAGGTCGACCACCAAAATAAGCTCCTCGCGGCAACTTCTAGTGATGGGCGTCGGCCAACGGCAGCGGAAGTCAAGAGCTACGCAGACATCAAATTATCTCTGCTCGAAAAGGCCATGGCACAGGTGACGAATGACCAGCAACGCCAGGAGATACATCTACGCGTCATGAAAGAGGGCGCAAAGGTGTGGGATCCCAGCAGCCTCGAAAAGCGTTGGAGCGAACTCATGGGCAAATCCGGCTCGAGCCTGGATGTATGGACAGCTTACATGGACTATCGCCAGACCACGATATCAAGTATGAAGTACGACGCGATCAAGCAGCTCTACACGGATAAGCTCCGCGATCTGACGAGCTGCATCTGGAGCGACTTGCCGACAACGGATGCCTCATTCCTGGTCGACCAGGCGATTTACGTCTTCCTCCGGGCAACCCGTTTCGTTGCCGACGCAGGCTTTGGCGAGGTGGCCACAGCAGCCTGGCAAGCAGCCCTCGAGTGCACATTCTGTCGGCCTCTGCTCCAGCCCTCCGCGGGAGGCTTGGTCCCTGACGAGTTCCAGGACTTCTGGGAAAGCGAGGTGCCCCGCATTGGTGAGCCTCAAGCGAAAGGGTGGGCAGCGTACCATGCCGACCCTGGCGCTCAGGAGGCCCCTGAACCCAAAGCAGCCAGCAATCCACCGCTGCCGGAAACGAGAGACGGTTACAAGGCTTGGTCTGCCGTGGAAAATTCCAGAGCTCGGCAAGCTGCGGTCCCTGCGCGAACGCTGGATGAGGGAACAGACGACGACCCGTTTCGCGTCATCATGTTTGCTGACATCCAGGATCTGATCCTCTATCTGCCGTCGTCCGCCCTCGTGACAGCCCGAGAGCAGTTGATAGACGCTTTCCTCATATTCTGCCGACTGCCACCTGCATTCCAAACTCCAGGCATAGTGGAAAGGATGCTCGGCGATGAATTCGTTATTCGCAGCACCCAACCGCCCCTGGCCCGGGGAGTCGACGGGAGAGAGCAGGCCACCGATGACCTCGAACTCGAGCAGCAACAAAGATTACCAGACCTCTTCTTCGAATTTCAGGCCTTGGCCCAGACTCCCGATGTTCTTTTCCCACTCCCCGATTGGTTCCGATACATACACCCGCTGAAAGATGATACGTCTTCTGAATGGTACAGCTGGGTCTCGAGCTCGTTGAGGCAACTGATTCGGTCGTTCGGGCAGACACGCCTCGGCCCTTACTACTTGGCCTTCGAGGCAAGCAACGAGCCCGGAAGCGAGCGAAAGACTGCCAAAGCCCTCTTGAAAAAGGATGGAACGAATGCTGCGCTGTACCAAGGGTTCGCAATGGCTGAATGGGCAAGGAGAGACGAGTCCTCGGGGAGAAACGTTCTATCTGCAGCAATGGGGCTTTCGGTGATTTCCGACCACGAGAGATCTCGGCTGGGCGTCAGCTGGGCGTGGCTTGAGCTTGCAGCGAAGCACCACCCACAAAGCATCTCTCGCTTATGCAGCCTGGCGGAAGAGAACCCGGCTTCCGTCGTTGCGACGGGTGCGTCAGAGATATCTCCAGCACAGCTTCTCAAGGCTCGGCAATTCTTTCTATCCAGTCGCGACTATCTTCTATCCTCTGGTGACGCCAACAACTCGGTCGTATACGCTGAGGGGCTGGCCCTGCTGGAGTATCTCACACAGAGCAGCAACAAGGAGCCCTGCTCCGGAGGCCAGGGTGATATCTGGGCAGCACTCAATAGCATCTCGACGTTTTCGGAGGACTTGATATCGCGTCGCTTTGGGCACCATGCCGCTCATGAAGGCCTCCTCCAAGCTGGCGCGCGATTGCTCTACTATCACGCTTGCAGCGGGTATGTACCACCCTCTTTCACCATCTTCTCATTGGAGTCAAAACACTGACAGCACAAACAGGCCCTTCCGTCACGGCTTCCTCCGAGAACAACTATCCAAGTACATCAAGCTATTTCCGCACAACGTATTGTTCTTGTCCCTCTTCGCGTGGAAGGAGACGCGGTTGAGCATCGAGGACCGCGTGCGGGCGATCCTGTCCGAGAGCAAGCCCGAGGGCGGCAACGACAGCATAGGCAGGCACATCTTCGCGATCCGGCACGAGTTGCGGGCGGGCAACGCGCACTCGGCACGGGCGGCGTTCGAGCGGGCGCTGGAAGGGGAGGAGGGCGGCGGCGCGGGCTGCTACGCGCACCACCCGGGGCTCTGGGTCGCGTACGTGCGCTTCTGCCACGCGCGCGGCGGAAAGGGGGGCCCGCTGCGCGGGCGGGCCAAGGAGGTCTTCTACCGGGCGGTGCAGCGGTGCCCGTGGAGCAAGGAGGTGCTGATGGAGGCGTTCGGGACGCTGGCGCGCGACCTCGACTCGGCCGAGCTGCGGTCCGTGTACGCGACGCTCAGCGACGACCTGGGCCTGCGGGTGCACGTCGAGATGCCGGCGTTTGTGGAGGGTTGGCGGGGTGAGGCCAGGACGCGGGCGAAGTGAATACGATAGTAGCCCAGGAAGGAGCGGACGGGAGTCGTGACTGCCTTCGATACCACACAGTCGAATTGTGAATGACTTTGGGTCGCTCCTGCCTTTTGATCAAACGAGAGGCAAGCCCACAAACAGGCTTGCAATCCCAAAATCCAAATCAAGTTTGTCCCCATCTCACTCTTCTTCGTTCAGGGACAGCCTGGAGGTGCTCGGGTCACTTGCAACTCGCAGACCGGCGGAGCCGCCATCGCCATTCTACACAGGTCGGGCGTTCATCCACCTCCGTTCCACTTCATCCACATCTCCCACTCTCAACCATCTGTCTCTATCAACCTCTCCAGTCTTTCAGTCTCGTCCCTCTCCTCTAACTGCCATCATCGCCGCCACGCATCCTGCTCAGCTGCAAGCGTGACACTTCATTCCTGCTGGCCCGTGCGGTCCATCTCGAACTGGTCAGCTGGCACCTGCAAGTTGCTGGCATTTGTCCATCCAGGTCACCCAACATTCAACCATCAAGTCCCCGTTCTACCAGATCTACACGCCCCCGGACCGCGCCAATCTCGATATCGCTCTTTGAAAACCCCAAAGACATCTTGCCTGGCCTTGGCAGAGCAAGTGCCCAAGGTCAGTATATGGAACAACGCCGCACGCCTTGCTTTCTCTGACGATTTGAAGCTCCGAACCATGGAATCGACCACATCTGGCGACGATACCAGCCAGGGCTCCGATTACACGTACTCAGAGCAGGAAAGCGAAGACGAATACCCCGACGCCAGAGTGGACACGCGTGAGCTTCTCGACATTATATCGATTGACAAGCACAACAATACCACGACAATCGGCAGGCCGCTGGAAGTCGTCAACTCTAGCAAATGCTTTATTCTGCGCCTCCCTACCGAGATTCTTTACCTCATTTGCGAGCATGTTCAACTTGATTCAAGCAGAGATTCTCTATTGAACGTTCTACCAACACCACACTACTTGCCCTCTCACTTACATGCTATCGCATATCTGCCGTCGCTACCACATATTTCCCTACGATACTTTGCCTGGACTTGGCAGACGGTTACGAACAGTGGTCTCTCAAGCTCTGGGCTCAAGCATTTGCGCTGGTCCCGCGCCTGAAATGTCACTTCAATTCCATTTCAATAGGTGATGTGTGCCGCGACTGTTATCTAGATTCGTATGACGCCGAATCCGACGTTTCAAGAGCGGGTTCAGTCGACCTTGCTCTCAGCACTCAGGAGGAACTTTCACAACTTGATTACTGCTTCAGTGAGATGTGCAGCTACGGCCTGGCTTTTGAGGAACTCAAAGTCTGCCTTTATTGCGAGCATCATTGGGATTACGATCAAGGACGTGAGGTCAACTCAATTGACCCTGTGTTTCCCCTTTTCCGAAGCTTGCGACAATACAAAACAGAGTTCACTCGATTGAAAATATGGATGTTCCTACCGGTCCATCTCCAGCAACTGTGCGGGCTCATCTCCGGTTGTTCTTCTTTACAGACCCTTGAGCTAGACTACATTCATTTCCCTTGGGATGAGGATGATGAGGGCTTGATCAAGGCTCTCAATGTAAGGACATACTCTCGCACAAGTCGGATCGGAAATCTAAATTGACATCGCGTCCAGGAGTGTCGGAGCACGGCCCATTTTGCCAATTTGATACTCACGGAGTTTCAAGGAAACAAGGTCATCGTCACCTCACTGATCCGCTGGAGCCGCCACCTCGAGCATTTCGAGCTCGCAACGGTTGAAGGCCTGGACTGTGCAAGCCCTCATTGGTCGATGAGAACCTTCATAAAGGCCTTGGCTCCTCACAAATCTACGTTGAGAACGTTGTTCCTCAAAAACGTATTTTACTTCCGCTGGTACGAGGAGATGCACACTCATAAGTTCCTCAAGCCTTGCAATCTTCGGCAGTTTTGTGCTCTCGAAGAAATCCGACTCAACACGCAATGCATCGTCGACAAACGCTGGGTTGGCATGCTCCTAACAGCGCCTAATTTAAGCACTTTCGCTGTGCTGCATGGATACTGGTCACGAAGTGACGATTTCCATGGCCTCGGGGCCAGACTCCAAGCGCTGATGGAAACCCATGCACTCCAATCAAGGCAGTCTCTAAAGAAAGTGCACGTTGTTTTCACGCCCGACTGGCCAGAACGGTCTTCAGAGGGCCAGTATGGCTACGACAGGTACAAGAACACTACCTTGAAGTATCCAACATACCCATGGGACTCTTTGGATGCTCTCCAAGACAGACTATTCCGCGACACGGGTGTGACGATGACTTACAGTCCGGCCAACATGAGCAGGGAAGACTATGACCGCTATGTGGCTCCATAGGCCTGAAATTTTGTCAGAAGACGGCTGTCGCTTGTCCAGGTCTGCAGGTCAACCCACTTCGAACCCTTTCCAAGCCCAAAGCAGCCGAACTAGGACGTTCGAAAGGCATTGCAACATGTCACTGAGAAGATGTACATGCTCAACTTGCCTTGCACATCAGCAGCAAGCAGCAAGCTTTCTCACTGTTGGTCAAGGGAATCAGGTGTTCGGTTCTTCCGTCTTGAAATACGATGCGCTCTCCTGCCCAATTACTCTAGACAAGCCTCCTTGTCAATAATCGAAATCGACATCGCTATGGGACATCAATACGCTTTTCTCTCTTACCATCATCTCCTTTCAACCCACCCTGAGCTCTAAAAACCAACCGGGCGACTGCACCCTGCCGGAGGACAGATCGGCACCTTGGTCCGACACTGACAGCTTCCAGTCCAACTTCATAGGCCGTGACTCTGGTTGTTCGGAGGCGAGGGTTTGCATGGATCTCATCGATGTGATACGTATAGAAGCGGCTCGAGAACAATATTTGAAGGGCTGATCTGATGCACGAACACTCGCTGTACTTGGCAGATGATGATTACATGTACGTAATTATTGAGCGCCACCCATCCCACTACATAATGATACGGGTAAGCTAACCTCTCCCGCGCCTTGCAATTGAGCCACGACTACATGACACCACGCGTACATGTAGCCAGGAGATGCCCCAGCTGCGAGCGACTGGAAATCTCGCGCCCTGCCATTCGTGTATATGTCATCTTGGCTGAGCCTGCCGCCAACATCTCGTCAAAGGACCCGCCGCTCCACCAATGTGATCATCTCCGTGATATAGCTTGTGAGTTGATGGGTGCACAGAGTACTTGGTGATATCATCCACCTCATTTCTCGCGTAATCACTCGCACGCGCGGTCGCCAGGCCGCGCTCAAGCTCGGGCGCGTCCGGACGCTATTCCTCCCCGTCCATCGCCTTGCATCGCGCCCAACTCGGGGAGGGAGAGGGCTTGCATCTAGTCGTAGCACTGGGGTACGGGAGTGGTTCAGCTGGGGCGAGGGCGGCGGCGAGGATTGCACAGGCAGCTTCGAGTAGGGGTGCGTTGGCGGGTCGGGGTGCGCAGGGGAAGGAAAGGGGTAAGTCGGCGTAGCGAGGCGAGGCGAGGCGAGGCAGAGTGAAGATTGCTTTGGTTGCTTGGGAGCGGGGACCGTAGATGATGTGGGTTGGGTCCATCTTGAGTCGAAAGGGTAGAGACGTTTCTGATCGTGCGGGAAAATGGCGGGAAACGCGACGTTGGAGAGAGAAACCTTGCCGGCGCTGCCCAGGCGGCCCAAGAGGAAGACCAAGCCTGGATACGACATTTCGATAGAAAGACCCATACTCTGTGTCAGTCTTGCGCCGTGTTTCTCTCTTTCTACTTCTGACCCCTCCCGGTCGAGCGACTGGCTGGAGCACAGGAAAGGGCAACGCTTGGGAAGAACCAGGGGCATGATGAGGCTAATATCGGCCATCGGGATCGTGTATTCCAGGGGCTTTGATCGAGACCGAAGGGCAAGAAGATGATACAGGTGGCCAACAGGAAAAAGACCGGAATCCGGCGGGAGCTCGTGTAGCTCTCGGACACATTTCTAATCACGACAGTCGCATAATCAAGCAAACGAAACACGCCGGCATCAACTCGTTACGGGACTTGGGTCTTTTTCTAAAAAAGGATGGCTCACAAAGACATAACAATAAGCATGTGTCAAAAAGCAGTCAATTACATATCAGCGGGTCGAGCTTCATCATCCGACACTCGTGGCAAAGTGTCAGTAGTCATGCGACCTCCAGTACTCGTAGATGCTGTCCCGTATGGCCCTGTGCCCGACGGAGCGCGGGTGGAACGTCTTGCCGTAGTACGTGGGCACGTACCACATCGAGCTCTGCGGCTGCGGCTGCGGCTGCGGCGGCCGCGGCGGGCCCGCGTCTGCGAGCCGCAGCGACGGGTCGCGGTGCTTGGCCAGGACCATGTAGCACAGCGCCAGCTCGCCCCAGTCCCTCGACGTGCGGACCGTCTCCGCGCACGCGGCCGGGTCGGCGAGACCGGACGCGGGCGGGATGGGCTGCTGGTCCGCGGGGTGCCACTGCGGTAGTGCGTGATGATGGCCAGTCGTCGCGTTCTTGGTCGGCGGCGGCGGCGCGGCGGAGTCGGGCCCGCCAACGAGGAAGAACCAGGTGTCGGCGCGGTCGTAGTCGGGCTCGGTGACGTTGGGCTCGCAGAAGCGGTGCCCGTCGAACTTGGCGTCGATGTCGACGAAGACGGCCTTTTCGGGGGCGGCGGCGTCGGCGGCCCCGACCTCTCCTGCTGCTCCTGCTGCTTCTGCTGCCGGCAGCGGCGGCGGGGGGAACGTGGAGCTGACGGCGCGGACGGTGTTCCTGATCTTGGCGTTGGCGGCGGCGACGAGCGCGTTCATCTTGAGGCGGACGGCCCTCTCGAGCCTGGGGCCGTCCCACCACACGCCGAGGCTCATGTCGTCGCAGGCCGCGGTGGCGTCGTTGAAGAAGCGGGCGTAGCCGGTGACGGTGACGAAGAACCACGGCTTCTCCTCCTCTCCATCGGTCCCCCCGCTTCGAGGATCGCGAAGAGGACGGCGCGCAGGTGGCGCTCAAAGTCGTCGGAGGCGATGCGGGCGCGGGCCTCGTCGAGGGCGTCGTCGCAGGTGCCCGAGTAGAAGCTGTAGAAGCGGAAGATGCAGGCGTTCATGACGTCGAAGAAGCCGAGGTCGTTGCCGCCCAGGGACAGCAGGGCGAAGTCGGCGGGGATGGAGGCGTTGAAGAGGTCGAGCTGGGTGTTGCAGCCGCCGCCGCTGCTGCTGCTGTTGCCCTCGGCAACAACGCTGGCGACGTCGGAGGTGACGGCGCCGGTGCAGGCGAGGTGCTGGAGCGAGGTGGTGCGGTTCCCGCCGCCGCCCCGCCGCCGCCGCCGCCGCCGCCGCCGCCGCCGCCGCCGCCCTGGCTGCGGGCCAGGTCGGCGGCGATGAGGACCGGGTAGGCCCCGAGGCCGCGGCGGCAGTAGTCCTCGTGGCCCGGGTCGCCGGTGCCTATGCCGGCGTTGTACGAGTCGCCGAGGGAGACGAGGCCGGTGCGTCCGGTCGGCGGGTTGGCGGGGCGCGCATCGCTCAGGACGTGCTGGGCCCGGGGCGGCGGGTGGGCTTTCACGGCGTGGGCGTGGCATATGAGGCCCAGGGCCAGCAGGAGCATCTGGGACACGGCCATGGTATCAGGTAAGAGGCTGGGTCTATGAGACGGCCGTTGCCGAAGTGGATCGCGGAGGTCTGGCTACCTATGGACTGACTGGCCAGGCATGATAGATGTACGAGTAGAGGTGCCGAGTTTGTTGGACTACGAGGGGCAGAGCATGGTGGGCAGCTGAGAGCACGCAAGGGCTCCGGGGAGACGGCTGTTGTGTCGTTGCGAGTCACAAGACGACGAGGCGTGAGCACGAAGAGGAGGAGTGGTTGTAAGCAAGCTGAAAGTCCGGGGCTATGTGGCGGGGCCGTCGCATGTCAGCGGCCAACCAGAGCCGGCATGGCGGGCGCTTATCTCCGTCTTGACGGGCGCAGACGGAGCAGAGCAAAGGACTACGAGTATGAGCTGAGCTGTACTCGTCTCTGAGCTGTCTCTGTCTCTCTCTGGAAAGAGGCCATTTCGAAGCAGTGCCTCTGTCTGGGTGTTCATGTCACAAGAGGGATGCCTTTCCGACTGGAAGGTGCGGATTATGACATGTAGTGCTTTGCGGCATTGCTTCGTTTGGTGCATTCCGATGACCATATCCAAGTAGGAGTGACCAAACCGGTCCAATGCATCCATCAAGTTTGAGTGCGAACTTGAAGTGCGTCATGTGCGTTTCGGGCTGAGGTGCAGGCAGGTACAGAGGTACAGCGAGTGGGACGAACGAGCACGCACGGATACGAGTAGGACCGCCGTGGTGACGTCGATGGCCGGTGCTGCTGAAGTCGCCCACCGGGCTACGTCATCCCTCGCGTCACGTCCGCCACCACGGGCTTCATTCTGCTCGCGCGGTCGCACCCAACGCCTTGTTACCCTGTGCGTGCGAATGGGAATCCAGGCGCAATCTCGCCAGTGGTGGACGAAAACCCGTCTCCCGAAGATTCAAGTGTGTTCCTGGGTCTATTTCTGTCTGAGGCCGTCCCTGACTCGTCTCGTCTCGGGAACGTGTCTAAATGTGTACTCTGGATAATTTGTACATAGGGCAGCACGTACAGCGGCGACGCGACCATGGTCGGCATTGAGATCGCGATCACAAGCCGACCGTCCGCACCCTCTGGACCGGGGATCCGATGTGCAAGGCGGGCTCCCTGATCCGGTAACTAACAACTTACTAGGTCCCAGGTGTCAGGGCCGCCGCCTCATAGGACCCACGTTGTAGATGGCCGCCGCCGACCTGATCGGCGCCGGCGGACCCCCCTACCCCGTGCCCCCTTCCTGGCCAGCGCGTCCAGGCCAGACCGCAGCCCAGACCCAATCTTGGTGGTGATAGCGGTACGGGGGAAAGTGGGCTGCTGGTTAGCCAGTCTGGGGAAAAGGGGGGGGACGCGGCGCGCGGCTGGCCGGATCGTCGATCAGCCGCGAGCAGTCACTCGACCGTCATGTCATGGCCTTTGTGCGCAGGACCTAGGAACCAGAACGGAGCGGCGACAAAGTCTGGTTGCTAGCTGATGAAAGACCGTGCAGTACGTAAGGGAGGGGCCTGCGAGCATTGGCCAGCCGTGATTCGCTTCCAGCAAAACAGAGCACAACACATGGATGCAGGGTTGCGCCGGGGCGGGAAGGCGGGCAGGGTGCGGCCTTGATCTGGCGCCAAACAGGACGTCAACGTCAGAGTCGGCAATACCTGCGGCAGTAATGGGAAGAAGCGCAGAATCAGGGCAGGGCTGCTTGTGCGAGTCCTCGTATCCATATGAAGCCGTGCGGCGCTGTCCAAGGCAGCGGCCCGCACGAGCCCGCGGTGGCGGTCATCCCACTTTATGCGTTGGGTACGAGTACCTCCTCCATCCCACTCTGTACGCGTAGATGCATCGTAACCAAACGTAGCACGTACATACCGCAGGCGATAAACGAGGGTACGCACGTGTGGCACCGACACTAATGGAATAACATCACCACCACCCACAGCCCGGTGACAGGTGGTGGCCACCTTGGATCTGCCCTGGATGGATTAGATCATACCTACTACCTGACGACCTGACCTGACCTCCGGCACAGAAAGGTACTTCCTCCCTCTGCCAGCTTCCCCAACTCATGAGTCTTGCCCCGGCTGCCAAAGTACACATATTAGGTAGTCCCTGCAGAATAAAAGCTCCCCATCTTCCCTTGCCCTTTCCCCCACCCCGATCTATCTCTTTTCTTCAGCATTACGACCTTGGATACCCCTCTATCTCGCCTGCTGTCCTCGATACCTCAGGTAAGGCACATACCATACCCAAGTACACTACAGCCTCAGCCTCACCAAGCCGTCGCCATCTCCTGTCGCCCAACCACACCAACTCCATCTCTCCTCAGCCTACACCAGACCAGAAAAAGCCCAAACTATGGAAACCGTCAACAACGTCGCCATCAAGGCCGCAAGGGCCGTCTGGGGCGACCCCGCCACCAAGACCAACGAGACGGGCGGCCGCGAGCCCGTCTCGGGCAAGACGGGCAACCCGGCCGCGGGCGAGCCCTACGACGCCGGCAACATGGGTAAGCTCTCTTCTTCTTCTTGGTCTTCCTCGCTCCGGCCTCTTCCCCGCTAACCGAAACCCCAGAGCCCGTCGTCACCCCGGCCGCCGAGAATGGCGGCGTCATCCCCCACGAGTCGACCGAGTTCGCCAAGAACACGGGCACCGCCGCCGAGGCCGACGCCACCCCGGACAACCCCTCCACCGAGATGAAGAAGCGCGACGCCGACCCCAGCGCGGGCCAGGGCGACGTCCGCTCCCCCGACGACCCCCTGACCAACCCCAAGTCCGCCCCCACCGACATTGACAACGCCCGCAAGACCCCCGCCGGCGCCGACGACGACGCCGCCCAGCTGGCCGACTCCCAGGACAACCTCGGCCCCGGTCCCCGCCCCCTGGGCGAGGTCGCCAAGGAGCACGGCGGCGACGCCGGAAGGACCGACGTCGGGTCCAAGGCGGCCGCCGTCGGGGCGGAGGACGGCAGCGACGCCAAGGCGACTCCGGGCGGCGCGGATGAGAGCAAGGAAGAGGACCTCGGCACCGGGGAGCAGCACGTCAAGACGAGCGGCTTCAAGGCGGACGGCGGCGACTTTGACGCCACCCTGCCCGGTGCCGGCCGCGAGGCTGAGCGTACGTGACTATCTTTTCTTACCATTGTCCTGAAAATAGGGCTTGTTCAGCCACTCGATGTCCCGTCGCTAACCGAATTTGCTATGCATACAGGCCTAAGAGAGGCAAAGGGCGAGGGATCGTCCGCAGCTGGCGCCACCGCCGGCGACGACACGTCCAAGAAATCGACTGACTCGCCCCAGAGCCCGAGCACTAGCTCCAAAGAGAAGAAGAGCCTGAAGGATCGCATCAAGAACAAGCTGCACCGCAATTAGTGTTAGGGTCTTGCTACCTACTCTTCCTGAAGAAAAGAGGCGTTTTTTTTCTTGCCCGGTTGTAGGATGTGGGAAGCGAGATGGTTGCAGCTGCGGTTGCGGTTGTGAGCGATGGGCCTTTTGGTTTTTGCGTTGTTCGCCCCTTTTTGTATCAAGTATTCAGCATTCAGCTTACGAATTACGCCTAATGACATATCGATTCCTCCATTCAAGATTGAGTGGCGAGCGTCACTGCGAGTACGGGACTTGGTCTGTGATGATAGTTAATTTCCGCAGCTGTGTCCTCCCAAAGAACTCAATATTTGTACTAGAAAAAAGTTCATGCAAATATATAAAAAGGGGGGAGGGCGGTACGCCGCCCCTTTTGCTTCTACATTACCACACCATCGCCCTCTCTCTTCCCACAATGACGCCTCCCCTCCCTCTCTTTTCAATCGTCTCCGTCCTCGTCCTCGTCCCCGTCGTCGTCGTAGTACTTGTCGACGTCGGCGCACGGCACGCTCAGGCCGAGGCCGGACCAGCACTCGTTCCACCCCTTGACGATCTCGCGGTAGTCCGGGTCCTCGAGCGACAGGCGGACGACGCGCACCCCGCGCCGGCCGCGCAGGTAGGGCCACTCGTGGTCGTCCCAGAAGGTGAAGCGCGGCCAGCGCCTCCCCTGTTGCTGCTGCTTCTTCTTCTTCTTCTTCTTTTTCTTCTCCTTCCCGGCGATGCTCTTCCCTCCCCCTCCTCTTAGTAGTGGTATCCCTCCTCCTAGTATCCCTCCTGATGACGGCAGGTGGTCGGGCAGGACGACGTAGACCGTCCCGGAGGCGAGCTGGGCGCCCGCGCGAGAGGCCAGCTCCCAGAAGGCGTCGTTCTCGCTCCACTGGGAGGTGGTGAAGTCCAGTGAGGAGGAGGAGGAGGAAGAGGAGGAAGAGGAGGAGGAGGTGGTGGTGGTGGTGAAGGCGGACTCGTCGAGGAGGCGGTAGCCCCGCAGGTAGGGCCTGGCGCGGGCCAGGTGGCGGACGCGCTCGAAAGGGACGCGCGAGTAGAAGATGCTCGTGTCCCGCGGGACGCGCATGTGCGATTTCACCTCGGACAGGGGCAGGGGGAGAAGAGGCCCTTGGCGTCTTGTACGCGGGGCGTCAGCGAGGGGTGGGCATTGTTGTTGTTGTTGTTGTTGTTGTTGTTGTTGTTGTTGTTGGTGGTGGTGGTGATGGTGTCGCCATTTCTGTCTGTGAGCGAATAGGGGGCGGAGGAGGAGGAGGAGCGAGGGAGACTCGCCGAGTCGGCTGCACGGATCGCGAAGAGGAGGAAGAAGAGGAGGAGAAGGAGCAGGGGCAGCGAGGAGAGCGTTCCCGTTTCCCGCGGTCGGCGCTGGCGCATGTCCGGACACCCGGCCGGCCAGCCGGCGGTGGTGGTGGTGGTGGTGTTGGATGGTAGTCGGGTTGTCTCTAAGGGGAAGAGCGTGTGTGTTATAAAAGAGAAGAGAGTTGTTGACAAGGGAGGGGTTTTGAACGCTCGCGTTTCTGTCTCGTTGATCGGCCACGATGCGTCCTGTTGAGCATTCTGCGAAGCGGCGCCGTCACTTTCCCTGCTCTCCCGGATCTGAGATCTGGAAATCGTGGCCCTGTTTGGCTCAAGAGAGGGACCTTTCTTGACGATGGCATCGAAACAGCCGAGATGGCGGGGTGCAGTGGGTTTCGACGAGGGAATCGAGTCTCACTTGGAATGGCTTCTCTTATGTTTTCCCCCCTCCCCTGAGAAGCGCGACCCGTCAGGAGTGCCCGCCGAGCGACGCGGAACATTGCGAGAAGTCAGGGTCAAAGAGAGGCGTGGTTTCAAGGAGAAAGAAGAGCGGTACAGGAAGGAAAGGAACCTCTCTGTAGTCGCCTCACAACTGCCAAAGAATCACCGAGGCTGGAAGCTTTTACCATGACAGGCACATAATCAGTCCACAGCAAGCGAGCCCCCGATCGCCCTTTGCCGGGGACAGAGTGTGAAGAGAAGAGAAGACACACCGAAGCCGGAACTAGGCAGCTTCCGCCGAGAGAAGAGAAGGAGAACCGGAACTAGCCAGATTCCGCTGAGAGACGACTTGGGCCCGTCGGGGCCCGCCGCCACGCTCGCAGAGATGTGCATCCAGGGCGTGCGCGCCCTGTTCCTCAGGTGGCGTGCCGAGCGCCCGCCCTCTGCTCGGGCCGGGGACTCGCGATCCGCGTTGCCGGTGGCCCAGAAGCAGCTCTGCGCATGCTAAGCTACAAGACCAGCACCCGAGAGGGAGAAACGGCGCGGCTCTTGCCGAGTCTTTACCGAGCGAAGACGCTGCCCACTCCCGAGTGGGCGCGACGGCAGAGAGTTACGAGTAGGGGAGGCGAGTGGCCCGGCAGATTCGGGAGGAGGAAGAGGAGTCCGGTGGTCCCCGATGCTCAGTGGCGTCGCCAGGGAAGAAAGGAGACGATCAGACGTGAGCCCGTTTCCGGGGGCATCTTGCCCACAACCCTTGTCGCCCGTGGGGCTACTCATCGGGTGCTGATCCTCTGACGATTATTAAAAACGTCGGACAGTGTACTCCCTCCCTCTCGGGCTTCTATCGAAAGCTCGAGGCATGCAAAGTGGAAGCTGTTACAGCCTTTCAATACCGCGGGGCTTCCCGCGCCTAGAGAGGGACGAGATGACTTGCCCGCACAAGTGACTCCGAGGCCAATGAGCCAGAAACATACATACACCTTAGGAGCCACCCGTCAAGGGCCAATTCTATCCGTTCAACGCAACTCTAGTTCAACATGATCACTGATCAGTGCGAAGCCCCTGATAGGTTCCCATGTTCGTGACAAGAAGAAACAGGCCATACGTTCACACGAATTGGATGCACAGACGCAGACGACTAATAGGTGACCTTCTGCAGACCAGGGCCAGAATCAACATGAGATTGCTTGTTTGCAAGGTAGATGTCCCATTCCCACCTGAAACGACCACATCCCATGCCGGACCTTGCCAGCAATGGCCTCTTTGGCCCACCTGCGAATCAATAGCACCAGATACACGGCCGATCTCTTCAACATAATGTAGCACCGTTCAGAGGCTTGAGATGGATTTCTTGCAACTGACAAGAGTGCATGAGGCATGTGGTATCTATTTAAATCATCAATGTCCTTGCACCTGATCAAAATGCCAGTGCAATGCTGGCCCAGTAACTCCAGAACGTTTCTCATCACATCTGCTCATATGCCTCGACCCAGAGGCTCCAACACAACAAATGGCCTGCCTGATAGCAACCAACTTGTGCAAGTGTATTAGGCCTCACACGGCTCATCATCCAATTTCAAGGTTTTGCAAAACCCGTCGCCCTCTCCTTGGGCTGCCAACAGCTCGGTCACGCCGTAGCAAGCATTTCGCTTGACAGGTGTTCCCTCGCACGTCACCTTGGCAGCGCACATCCAGACCCTCATCCCAAGCGCGTCGCCTCGTGCAGCCAACATGTCCCTGACAGAGATTCCATCCATGTGTGGGATCGGATGTTGCGCTTTCGACTAGTGTGGCCGAAAGTGCGGTTTCCTGAGACAGATAATGGGCATCCTTTCTGATGCCACATCTTGAAGATACCCGACAAATATCCAGTCGGGTACAGTCTCCGAGCCTCGTCTCGTACTTCACCGCAACTCGTCGATGGGGGCGGCGTTGTGGGACTGGCTGCAGGAACCGACGCTGGGCCCGGGCCCGGGCACGATCAGCACCCGTCGCGTGCCATGGCGCCAAACCGATATGATCACACATCCACGACATTGTCGTGTGGCAATCAAAGGAAGCCGGACTCAGCCAAAACCCTGTATCACCAAGAAGGTAAGCGTTGGTCACCGAAATCTAGAACGTGATTGGTATTGTGGATAATCGGCACTCCACCATCGGGCGCCGCTAAGGAGACATCCGTCGAGCAGCTGACGCTAGGATGTCACCGTCTGATTCCTAAAAGTTACGTACCTCACGATTTTTTCGTCTTCGCGTTCTCTCGGCTCGATTTGCAGACTTCTGTCGTACATCTCGTGTACGTCATTGGCCGCCTGCATGTTGCTGATGATGTAGTCTTGCAGTTCTTGTACGGGCTGGAGCGAGTAGGGCGCGCTCTGGTACTGTTGAATGTCGCGAATCACTTCGGCCGTCTTGGCCCGCTTGGCAAAGTTGATCAGGTTGGTCTTCTTGATGATGGACGGAATGCCATCCTCGATGAAGGTGAGATCAGTGAGGTAAACACCTGTGACATGTCAGCTACGGGCTACGACAGACCAGAGGTTCATATCTCCGGCGACTTACCAAAGAAGGGGATGCAAGGGGGGTTTGATGCATGCAGCGTTTCTCGGTATTCGCCAAAGTTCTTCGTGCTGGCCATGAGCTTGCGCATCAGCTCGAGAGTGGTGTTAGTCCTGGCAGGTACCTGGTCCCACGTGCGCTTTAACCGGGCGATGGGTGCAGTGCCAAGCGCGGAGATGATTGATGTCAGGGTCGAGAAGTTATTCAAACCACGACATTTCTGTCACACGTTAGCAACTCGCCCAAGCCAGGTAGCGGGCATCTGGCGGTGGTGGACTTACATCAGCCACGGCTACGAAATGCTTGATCACGACGACACGTTTCCTAACGTCCATCTGGGCCAAGATCATTTCGGCAACCCAGTTGGTCATCTGGTTCGAGTGCAGGATTAGGGCCCTGACGTTGGGCGCCGGCTCGGGCTCCCCGTCCACAATCTTCTTCTGCCACGTCTTGTTGAGACACTCTGTGGCCTTGATCCTGCCGTACAGCTTGGACTCAATGATGGTAAGCTGGCGAGCGAATTCGGTCTGGTCAATGTCGAGGAACTTGAGCTTCTTCATGTTCTTGGGCATGATAGGCGGCGGAACATTGTTGGCAAAAGTCTGGATCATGCGCTTGGAGGAGATTTCCTTGCCCGTCAGTCGCTGATCCAAAACGGCCATCAGCGGGGTCGAGCCAGGAGTTTCCGTCGATTTGATGTGCTCCTTGGCAAATGTGTAGACGTCGCGAATCAGCTGCTTGGACTCCTCATTGGGCTCTTCCATCCAGAAGTTGTCGAACCAATTCTTCAGAATATTGACGACACGGAATCTGATGGGCTTTTGTTTGCGATCTCTCCAGGTCTCAAAGTCGTTGTGGTTGAGGCCCTCGGGCGGTTGGATGTTGAAGCGCTGCACCAGGAGCTCGAAGAGCTCTCGGGCATTCGTGAACGACCGATACGTAAGCAAGAAGGTGTTGTTGAAGTTGGAGTCGAGCTTGTCGTGTCGGGTGAGCTGTTCGGTGAGAGCAAGAAGGGAGCCGCCCTTGACGGCAGGAGGAGACGTCTTGAGATCCCAAGACAGATCTTGCTCGTGCTGGAGCTGCAGGTAGGCCGGAGTTTCCTCGGCCTGGAGGGCGCCTGAAGGCGTCGGGTCGTCTCCCAGAATCTTCCGGACCTTCGACAAGTCGCCCTTACGATATGTCTGGGGCGGGGCGTCGCCCTCGCTGAACGAGTGAGAGTTGATAAGCGGTGGCTTGTTGGGCATGGTTCGCGAGTCGGCGCGCGCATGCGAGGGGGGGTGGGGCATGGATTCACCCCTTCTCGAGGTTTCTCGCGCGTACGACTCCTCGCGCATCATCGCCTCTTGATGCTGCTGGAGGTTGATTTGCACCTGCTCGGATAGCAACTGGAGGCTGAAGCCAATGTGTGAAGAGTTTGTGTCCAAGGCCCTAGCGCATTGCTTGACGTAGTCCAAACGGTTCTCGAGTGATTCTCCGCGCACCTCGGACCACTCATCGCCAAGGGGTCCTGCCACGGCCTGGCAGCCAATGACAAGATCGGAAACAGTATCGTAGACAATCTGCTTCTTGGTGCTGAAGTCCGCAAGCTGGGGTTCCTGGAACGTGTTCCCAAGTGGGGATAGGTCAACAGACTCTATCAGACCAATCCACGGCTTGAAACAGTCGAGGACTCTGCCGCCACCGCTGCAGACAATGTTGCCAACCAGCTCGTGTCGCTGCGGGGTGATGACCTTGTCGCTTAGTCCCAGGCTTCGCTCCAACTCGCGTATGCTTGATACGAGCATGCGCTTGTATTCATCCAACCTTTCCAACAACTTTCCGTCCAAGAGCGCCGTGGGCTCGACGGTGCCTTCTTCGTCCTCAATGAAGTTGGAGGTAATGGGGTCGCGGGGGGTCAACCCGTTGTTCTGCCAGCTGCCACCGGTGTTGCTTCCGTTAACGAAGCCAGGGAACAAGCGGGGGATCTCTTCGCCGCGTTGCTGGCGAGCGACTTCGACAAAACTAAAGACACCAAGAAGGACTCCGTCGGCCTCCTGCATGCACTTTTGGACTGATTCGGCATTGGGCCAGTCGGCAGCGGCGATGTGCGATGAGATGACGAGTTTGGAGAATTTGGACATCATGTCCCGGAAGTGGGGGTACAGTGCCTTGTTGGTAGAGATGATCGAGGGCTGCCCCGAATGGTTGTCCGTTGTACCAGAGCCTGCGGCCAGGAGGAGACGCAGATGGTCGGAAATGTCCTCGGCGCGGCTGACATACTCTGAGCGGCGGCAAGCGGTGACGGCCTCTCGGTAACGGTCAATGGCGCGCTTCATGTTGGCAACTATTGCATTCCACGTCAAGGGCTGGCTTGTGTTATCATCGAAAAGGGAACGAGGAATAGTGGCACCTTGGGGCAGGTTGAAGCCGGTGCCGGTGAACGAGGTCGCCGACGCCAAAACCGGGGTGGGGGCCGTAGCGGAGGACATCGAGACGTGGGTGTTGATATAGGCGCCTTGCGGTGCCCGTGATCGCGGCGCCGGCGATACGCCGTTGTTGATGGAATCCATAGAGGGGGAGGGCGAGACGCCAATCGCATCATTCGTGTAGGTGCGTCGCTGCTTGCGGGGTAGTGAGTGCATCGCGTTCATCATTTGCGAGTCGTTTTCGAGTTCCGACGCCGAGGTAGCCTCCGAGTCGTCCTCCTCGTCCTGTGTCAGGCCGCGGGCCATCAACTCCGGTGGCAGGCGCGTCTTCTCGGGTACATTGGCATGCATGCGGTCGCGCGGACCCGTCTCGTGCAGCGTGGTGGGCGACTCGAAGGGCATCTCGGTGCTGCTCTGACGCGTCATGGTGTTGTAGTAGTAAACCCTGCCGTCGGGCGTGGCCTGGGGAATCCAGTAGTCCGCGCCGGTGTGGCTCATGGCGTCGGTGCCCTCGAGGGGCAGGCCATGCAGGTCGTCCTGATCCGACTCGTCGCCATCCTCGCATTCATTCTCGTAGAGGACCTGGTCCTCGTGGTCGTCGTCGGCGTGGTCCATCAGCAAGTGGCCGTGGCCCAGGTCGTGCAGCTCCTCGGGGTTGTGGATGGGCTGGCAGTAATTGCTGGGAAACCATCCACGGACGCCGTTGATGACACCATCCCACCAGCCACTGTCGAGCTGGGTAATGACCTGGATGATGTCGCCCTCGTGGAAGCTGAGACTGGTGCGGTCGTCGGCCTCATAGTCGTACATGGCGCGCACAAAGGGCGGGCCGTTAGAGATGATGCCGTTCATGGCGAAGGGGTATGAGGCGAGGCGGCCGCGGGCGGAAGAAGATTCGGGGGAGAAGGCAGCGGCGGCAGCGCCAGCGTGATCCGGGCGGGCGGCGGACCGGGAACGGCTGCGGTCGCCGCGTCGTGTGTTGGTGTTCTGAGCGTTGACCAGTGCGGGTACTGGGGACTGCGTCATGAGCATGATGGGAGAAATGGTGGACGCCAGCAGCCCTCTTGTCGTCGGCGGGAACAAGAGCGGGCCGGGCTCCCAGGGACGGCAGGCACTCTGGTGCGTGCAATGTGTGGTGCGGTGGCTGCGGCGGTGGGCGTTGTTCCAGGGGGTGGAGGGGAAGAAGTAGAATGAATGAGAGAGACAGGGAAAGACGTGAGCGAGGGCGCTGTCAGTCAGACCATAGTTTCCGCGCAGACCGACAATGGTAGGCCGTCCGTCTGGGACTGCGTAACGGCAACGAGGACCTGAAGCAGAAGGGGGCGACAAGCTGCGAGTCTCGTCTCTTGCCGGGATGTGAGAAAGGGGGGCGTGGTCGGTCCTGTCCTCAGCGCGCAGAGTCGGAGTACGTACAAGAGGCGGGCGGCGGGCGGCGGGAGGCGGGCGTAGGACGAGGATGAGGACGAGGCGGCGCGGGAGGGATGGATGTACGAGTACAGACAGGTATTGGCAAGGTGGCAGGGTACGGCGGAGCGGTCCAGTGTGCGCAAGCCCAGCACGGGGGGGATTGTACGGGATAGACGGCGACGGCTACGGTAAGGAGGGATGGAGGTACCGGAGGGCAGGCGGGGCTGGTGGTAGTCGCATCCCGCAATGGCGGTGGTGTCTGTCGTTGGGTACATGTAATAAGCCCAACCTTAGGTACATGTAGGGGTAGGTAGGTACTCGTGTCGCTACCTACCTTATGGTAACGCTCCTTATAAGCGGGACGAGTACAATCCACGCACGGCGGCATGAGTACTCGGGACAACCTAGGTCCACGGTCCTCGGCCCACTGTGATCCACGGCCACGAGGAGTATTGGCAGTGGTCGTCGCGCGTACGAGGCCTTGTACGAGAGAGAGGTGACCGTCCGCCCGCACGCAGCGCGGCCCACGTTGGAGGTGGCAGGAGGTCCTGTCCAGGGATGGGAGGAGGATGACTTTCTCCAGATTATGCGCTTTTTACCAGTAGACTGGCTGTCGGTCGGCTTCACTGGGACTTGACTTGATAGTTCGAGTCCAGGCGGGTATGAGCGAACGCGCAGGGGCTGGATCGGTTCGGTCGGGGCGGACACCAACTAAGACAACCGGCGTGGCGGTTGTGGGCAGTGTAAAAGGCAGTTCACCAGAAGCAGAGGTAGAGCACGAGCATGTATCGAGAGGGCTGGATTGGATCACGTGAGCGCCTTAGATGGTGCTTGGGTGCGCTGTAGAGACAAAGCGCAGGCAGCGTGGTGATGTGGTGCTGGATACAAGGGTAATAAGGGGCAGTGGGCAGTGGGTGAGGTCGTTGCCGGCGGCGACGGTGGCAGCGATGGTGGTGTTGGGATCGAATGTGTCAGTTCCATTCACGTATGGGGGACGGGAGCAGTAGTAGATGTACTTTCCCAGCCAGCTCACAACGTGCGGGGGCAAGTCGCGCTACCGCAAGGAGAAACGGGTGCATCAGAGAATTGGGGGTTGCGGAAGGAGGCCATGGTCTAGACCGGATCCGATCAGGCCTTTTCTGCCCACGCATTCACGTACAAGTACTTCCACACCTCTTCTAACTGCACTGCTGGGTATCTCTCAGCAAAAGGCACTGGGACTCTACTTAAGGTATCATACTTATGGGTCACCCCACCCACAATGACTTGTGGTACAGCCAGGGCGACCAAGAACTTGAGAGGATAAGATGGTTACATCCGATATGCCATGGCTTCCATCCATGTCGAGGGCGATTTTCGTGCAAGCCTGAACGTAGCCATTGGATCCGTGGGGAGGCGAAGAACATCAGTTCAGCAAAAAAAACTCATACTCGTAGGCAGTTGAAAAGCTACCACATTTGTCACTTGCGAGTCCAAGGCTCACTGTAGGTAGATAGATACCTGTGTGAGCTCCGAATGTTCATTTCGGCCTGAAGCGAGGTCACGATGGGACGCAGTACTGAAAGCCTGGCAATGGCTTGTCCATGCAACGACATGAGTTGTTTTCGAGCCACCGTGTGAGTGAGGTACGGGCAGGCACATGTATCTCTCAGTCTCGCCCCAGTGCCGTCCCTGAGGCCGTTACGTCAAGTCAATTCAGTGGAGACAGATACTCGTTCACCCGTACAGGCATGGGACCAACGTTCTGACAACGGGTGGCAACAACAAAAAGCAACTTCGCTGGTTGACAGGCACGAAACGGCCGCGGCAGGAGCAAAGCGGCCTACCCGCCGTGGATGTCTGCCCATGGATCCGATTGGGTTGGACGGCTTGGGCGGTACGAGAAAGGTAGGTGACGGCCGGGACCATTCTAGACAGGGCTCGGGTTGAAAAGCTGGCTGTGTCAGCCACCTTGGGAAAAGAAAACGGCCCTGTGCTCCCCGGCAAGGGCTGACGAGAGAGAGACTGGTCAATTCGGACTCATCAAGCCTGTGTCCGGCGCAACGGGCAGCGCCTGAGAGCTGATCTGTCTTCCCCTCTCTGTGACCCAAGGCGCTCAGAGGCCACTGTCTCATGGCAGCGCACGGGTTCCGCACTGAGGGTGGTCGTTGTCCATGTTGACGGGTTGAACGGGGCCGGAATCGCCGCGCCCAGTCCGCACGAAGGCGCGCTGGGCGGTCCGGCAGCCCGGCAGACCAACAGGCGGCAGCCCGGCAGACCAACAAGCGGCAGCCCGGCAGCCCGGAGCGGCGGCAGGAACGGAGCAGGCAGCCGCGATTGCAGAGGTAAGGGCGACGAGGGCCGATGTTTGCGACGGCAGGCGCGATGGTAGGTGGCAACTTCCAATCGTAGAGAATCCCGATGCACTCTGCCCGGCAACACGTCAACCACGAGCACCGTCTGTACCGACGTCGTCCAGGGCCTCCCCTCTATTGATCCTCCACAACTTCTGCCCTGCACACTACTCCCCCTTCAACTCGGCCCAATCTCACCAGCCGGCATTTGAATCCATCCCGACCTTGCCTCCATGCCGTCTCTAACATCGATAACCGAAGACGGCCTCTGTGGTCCTTGTTCCACCACTTCGTCACATGCCGAGTGCTTTCAGGCCTACCGCAGCGCATCGCTAGCAGTCGATGGTATCGTTCTTGGGGGATCTGGCGCCACCCTCATATCCTCCACATGCCCGCATCTATCGACGGCCCGGCTGCCATGTCCCGGCACGCTAGGGCAAAGGCCTGGGCGCGCCTGGTCTAACTCGGAGGTTGACGCTGCGAGCGGGATCATCCAGCTCTTCTTTCTTCAATCGTTCTACTCGGAACTCTTCCCTCACCCCTCTTTGGGTACGATGACGCCGATTCCAGTCGTCATCCCAGACTCCTCCTTCGCGTCCATCCGCCGGTACATTTGCGCAAGACACCCCACGTCACAGACACGAGAGTCTATCAATCCATGCACGTCAGTCTGAATCGCTGCTCGGGTCGCCCATCGAGCAGCCTGTCACCCAGCTCAAGCCCTGTTTGTCGCCAGGGCGCTGATCGTCGACATGCGCCAAGCCCCCGGTAGGATTGTCCGCAATCCTTGGTTTGATGGCTCCCGGTACGCCCGGTTGCCAGCCTGCTCTGCCACGCTGCCTTGCACGAGTTGGGGCATTCTGCCTTGTCTATCGCGCGCTCAGGTGTCGATAATCAAGTCGTGTGCAGCCCTAACGTTTACCTATGGCCCGTCGATTTCGGTTCCCTCCTGGCCTTCGGAACGCCATCTTCCGCCATTTCTCAAGCCCAGACCTGCTTGTGATATCATGGCTTGCAAGGTCTCCACGCCGCGTGCGAGAACTGGCCGTCGCCGTGCTCAGCCCAGCTTCTTGTTACAGATCTGACAACAAGGACGTTGTGCTACAAGCCAAACTGTGGAGTCATGTTGAGAGCTGTGCTGCCCACGCAAGAGCCTCAGCGGGTGCTTTTCCAGTGGCCGACCTGGGCTCAGTCTAACCTTGTCCCACACAATCACGGGCAGCAGCCGCCGCACCTGAGAAGCGTCCTGGGGGCTATTCTTCACAACAGCCAACACTGTCGCTGGCAATAAACCCGACAGCTCCCTCTCGGAACCGCAATCCAGCCCTTTTTCGATTCTCATGGGGGGAGCGTTGACGCTTCCGATGCCTGTCACAAATTCGGCTTGCATTGTTATCCCTGTTTGGGTTGAGCGAGGCCAGCTGCCTTCTTCGCTCTCCTCTTTCTGGCAAAATCGATCGCCCCTGGTCGTCCTGGCTGGTCCTGTCAATGCACACCTGGGGTGTCAAGCGTTGTCGCACACGGCCGCCCACCTGTCCCGCGATGCCTCGAGCATGCTGCTAGGCGCTTCGCCAGGTTTGACGGCCCCTCAAGTTGGGCCGATGAAACTGGATTGGCGAAGCCTAGTTGCTTTGCATGCCTGCCTACCCGCACTTCACCTTCCCCTCCCCCTCCCCCTCTTCAAATAGCCCCAAAGGGTGAGCCTCCTGTCTGTCTACCTACTCGGGAGGTGTCGCAGCGCGGCCCCCGCTGCCACTGCTGAGACGCCTAGACCAATTTGTCGATGGTGTCAATGCGCGGCGGTCCGCTTCGCCATGGACTCTCACCAATCTGGCCAGCTGGGCTTGGACGGCCAGTACGAGTAAGCGTACAAGTACCCCTACTCCGCCAGCATTTACTCGCAAGACCCAGAACCGGAACGAGACAACAGTGGACTTGCAACTTGCTTCGGCCTAGATGTCTTCAGCGTGGACCAGAACAAAATACGGAGCAGGTGTAGTTGGCTGGTAAAGCCACAGAAGGTGTCGGCGGTTGTGCCAGATGAATGACGACGGGCTGCCACGCACCACGTTGCTTGTCTTTCGCAACTGCAGCCGCGCGCCGGACGAGGTCGCGTTTTCCTGCCATTCTAGAAGCCTGTCATCAGTGACTATGGCGATGATGTGCAATGGCTTTGAGCAGCGTGAGGCCATGGCGCCGCTGCAGGACTCGAACCAAAAGCCGCCCCCATCGCCTGGCACGCTTGCAACTTGCCGGTTCATCTACGAGTACTACGATTAAATGACCACCCCTGGAGGCTTCCGTATCCACCCCCAGGCTCGACTCCGGCCCTGCGGCACGCCTGCGAGTACCTACGATACTCGTGCTAGTGGCCCCGGTGGGGACCGGTGACCAGCATCCCACTTGCTGGAGATGCTCTGGGCAGCCGGTCAGCAGGGGTCTGCAGCGAACGGTTCACGATGCGGTGCGGTGCTTGGGGCACGATTGCCAGCTGCTGCCCGCCACGACATCTTGCCCAGGCCGCAAACCCAAACCCAAACCCCCCTCTCCTCTCTTCCCCCCTGTTTCTGCGAGCGGTGTTCAGCAAGACGACAGCCCGCACTTTTTAAAACTTCGCGATGCTGACCCAACCAACCACAGGCCACGATATACTCCGTACCGTCGACTGTGGCCAGCGCACCTCTTCTCTGTACTTGTACCCCGTGAAGCATACCCCATCCAGGGCAAAGACCCAGCAACCACCACGTGGGGTTTCACCCTAGGTAGGCAGCATGACAGACCCTCCTCAGTCTCGTTTGTCTGCCCGCAGGCGTCCACGTCAAGGTAACCACCAGTACGCGTACGAGTACATCGTCTGCTCCTGGACCTGCGAACGCAGATTCAGGCACGCGCCGGCCACCGCATTGCCGCATCTGAACAGAGGCCCGTCGGCCGGGCCTCTGAGCACTCTGGCCCAGCTGGAGTCCCGAGCCAGGCCAACCGAGACCGTGTGCTGGTCAAAGGAGACAGGCAGGTGAGAAAAGCGCGGCTCCATGGCCCCAGCCTGCCAACCCACTTACGAGTAGGAGGGGCGGCTGGTCCCCAAGGGTCCATCGGGTTGGTGGCTGCAAGCGCAGAATGGTACGTGCGTGCGTGCGTGCGTGGGTTCGTGCGCAGGCGGAGGTAAGGCGGTACGGGCGGATGGGCAGCCACTCGCTGGCCTCCCCACGCCTAAGCGCCATCGGCGGAAAAGCGCCATTATTATAACCTACCTACTTGAGCTAATATGGATGGTGCTGAAGGCGAGAATGCGATTTCCCAGGAGACGGCCGGTGCGTGCGCCGCGTTCTCGTTTCTTAGTCCAGCCTGCATACTCGTACGCGTACCGTCGCGATCGCTCGCCGCGGACCCCTTCCCCCGCTGCCGATCTTGACGGACGCCTTTGTGTGTATCTGCACGTGAAGACAGTGTGCGCGTGCCGGGGCCCATCATTCCTGTGTGCTTTTTTTTTCTTCCCCGTTATGCATCTTTGAGGCTTGCTGCGTCTCGACTGTTGTCGGCGACTGGTCAACCTGCGATGGCTGCCCGCAGCAGCGCATGAGCGTGCTCCATACGCGCATACGAGTATGGACGGGTATCACCGAGTACTTGTGCTCGAGGGCGTCCGAGCACGGGCCGGCTGGGTGCCTTTGCGCAATGCGCGTGCGCCCTGACTGGCCTGCTTCTCACAACTGACTTGCGGCTTTCTCGGAGTGTTCTGGATGAACAAAACATTCCTCGTGGTGCGCGGCTGGGTCCTCTCGCCTGTCCGGTGGTGGGTTCGGGGCACGGACCGACACGGGGAAAATATGAGGAGAGGCCCTTGGCGCACGCGCGCGCGCCACATGTTCGCGGCTTTCGGGGTAGGGGTTCCAGGAAGGGGGGAGGGGATGATACAGGGCGATCAATAGCCAGCTTCGGGGGTTCCTTGAAGCACGAGTCGAGACCAAGGCCGGAAGATGGCTCGTGAGCCCGTGACTCGTGCGCCGGGGCATGCAGGCGGCGCGAGGATGCGTCAGCTTGACCCGGGGCTGATGAGTTCGCACGAGAAGGCCCACGGGCTCACGCACGCGGGGGCACGCCAGAGAGGAGGGGCAAGGGAAGAAAGGGGTCTTGCGTTGGTGAATGGATTTCTGGAACAGGTGCGGATGGATATACAGGCCATTGCTCGGCCTCCCGCCGGGGGGGAATGCCCGGCCCCGTAGCCGGCCTCGGCCGCGGCTATGCTTGCTTGACCTCTGGCGGAACCACCGATCGACCCGCCAGTCCCGTTGCTAGGCGGCCGGGAAGCCGTTCGGGGGGCGGTCGGTCGCCGCTGAGGAGAGACGCCTCGGGGTGTTCCGCGGGTTCTGAGGCGGTGATCTCGGCGAGTGCACACAAAGATACTGGTGGGCCGCCGTCTTCTTGTATCGTCGTGGACCGGGTGCTCTTTAGCTTGCCATTTTTTCCCCCCCTCTTACGTTCCCCTTCCTTTTCTCCCTCCGTGATGGGGCTGCCTTTGTACGCACGGCTGTGCGTGCTGCTTTGCTTGCTGCAGCAACGAGAACACACAGTCCTTGCATGCATGCATCGCTGCGCCTGATATTCGCATGATCCTATTCCCTCCTCCCTTATAGCAAACCTGACAGAGTCCATTCTTCTATGCATCTGGGAGCGCCGAGTTGAAGGCTTGGCTAGTGTGCTATCATGGCTGGAGAACCGGCGGATGTCGATGACGGCAGACCTCGCCTGCCTGCCCGAGTCGCCGAGATACCCCTTCCCAACACAACAAAAGAAACAAGCACGCGGTCCCCCCGCGCGGTGATGCCGTTTGTAGACATTTTCCTGCGCCTTTTTACCTTCTGCTAGGAAGCTGCGTTCTTCCACTTCCCAGACTCCATCTCCAACAGTAGCCATGCAGAGACGCACGCGGAATATATAGACAGTCGGCGTGATCCGGTACCCTAGAGAGACATGGAGTCCTCGTTCGCAGTCGTGGGTAGACAGCGCGCCGCAGGGTCTCGCTTGTGTGTGTGTGTGTGTGCTTTGCCAAGATGGCTTCTTTGTGAGCTGCTGGGAGAGACCAGACATCCCGGATTCGTTTCTGGCATTGACGTTCCGAGTCGAGGAGCGACCTGTCCTCTAAGCGTGAGGATGATGAACGGGTGAAAGAGCCGTACAGATACTCCAGATACACATGTCGATGCTACCCCGGAGGTTTGTTTGCCATTGACGTGTCCTGCGGCGGGCTCGGTGAGCGCGTTGAGTTCCAGTGCTTATGGCTCCGTCCTCAGATGGTGCGAGGCTGCGAGCTCACGGCATCAGAATGGAAAATAATCACACGGCAAGAAATCCCCTCAGCCAGACGTCGTTAGGGTTGTGAGCAGCATGCCCATTCCCGGTGTCAAGAGCCTCGTTATCAGAGCAGCCATATATGAGGCAACAAGCGCCTTGCTTGCGGTACGGAGTCATTGCTCATGTGCCTTGAAGTCTTGTGTGCCGAGGTTAGTTTTGCAACATGGTCGAGTTTATAATGTAAATTCAGAAAGGGGTTGCAATTCTCGGCCGGGTAAGAAAACCAACAACTGGCCACTAGATCAAGGCAATTCTCTTCGGGAGGCTACTCTCCTCGCGTTTCCACGCTCCGATGTATCAATGCTTTTGCCTTCATACACGGAGAAGGAGAATCACATGGGAACAGGCCTCGTTCAAGTACACATACAACCATAGCACCACATGGAACGCGCCGCGGTCTCTCAGTCACGTCGAGCAATGCAGGGAATGACGCTTGATCTGGCTGTCTTCTGGAGTGTAGTCGCCACAGTCGACTGGTCTCATTGCAAGACACAAGTCAGGCCTCGCTGGCAAAGAGTGGTTCGAAGAGGGCCGGCGAAAGCTGCCGCTCGGCTGCCACGTAGCGCGCGTGGACGGGACAGCTCCCTTTCCTCCTCTGGCCTCCACCACGCGCAGATCACGGGTGGCCAGGCGTGTGCCAGGTGGGCTTCTTCCCGCTGACATTGCTTCGCAAAGACAAGCCCAGCCCGCCAATCTCTTGAGCCTCCAAGTCCCACCTGGGGACTTGCCGGATCTGTCTACGACGGGAAAGACACCGAGGGCACCGCACAGGCAGCTCGTCCAACCTCCTCCCTTTCTCATGGGTCCCCCTTTCTCACATGGCAATATTCTCGAGAGGAACTCTTCTTCGCATGTTTACAGATTCCACAGATATGTCGGATACGGCCCACCCTACCATACGGGGGGCAGGGGGGGGGGGCTCAGCGGCCTTGGTTCCCCCACGACACGACACGAGATCCCGCATGGACATGCCACTGATGAAATGAAGGCGACCAAAACACATGACGTGACCTAGGCCAACAGCAGCCTAAAGAGATCGAAACCCGAGAAGGGGGGGTGTTGCGGCGGTGCCTGCCGCTTGCAAGGGTTTCGCTCCCAAGGCCTGGAAGACCAAGCGTTTGCCCCCCCCCCCCCCCTCCCTTCTATTTCCTGTCATGGTTGAGAGGAGAGGGGAAGGGGGCGCACTACACATTCTCTCTCATCTCGGTTAACCAACTTCCCAATTCGAGGTAATCAAAAGCAGACAGGAGGGATACGAGTGGTGAAGAGAGAGACAGAGCGCGCAAAACAGCCAAGCCACTCACTCGCCCCTTGCCCCTCCTTGTTACGAGTACTTCCCAATCCTGGGAAATTCTCGAATTGAACTATTAGAGATAACACGGGAGCGGAAATGGAGGAGGGGGGGGGGGGGGGGATCACCTCACCCGCCTTCTAGAAACAACGTTCAAAACAACCGGGATATTCTGCCGCAGTTGCAGTTGATCACACACCCTCCCTCCTTCCCCTCCCCCTCGCCTTCTCTCTCACACTTTCCGTCGCCACGCGTCCCGTCGCGTCGGGCCGCTTCGCCCCTCCTCCATCCTTTTTTTAAAAAACTTTTGCCCCCCTTTCCCGAAACCCAGCAGAATAGACACCGCGCCTGCGCCTGTGACAGGATTTTCTTGCCTTCCCCCTGGCCCTTCATTCACATGCGAAGAACGCCGCTTTGGGACTTGGGACAACAGAAACAACAACAAAGAAGTAAGAAAAGAAAAAAAAAAGAACAGCATGGCACATTGCGAAATATTCCCTGTGCCCGGCGTCAGGGGGCTTCTTCTTCCGCCCCTCGGTCTACAGAGCACGACAAAAATATAAGAAAAATCGCAGAGCGGAAGAGCAACACCGATGGTCGCCCTGGCCCATTCACGCGCGCGTCAATGCGAGCATTTGTGTGCGCCTCTCTCCCACAAAAAGAAAAAAGTCATCGGAACCTCTGGCTTACGTGTGGTTTTCTTCCCCATTCTTGTTCAAACCCCCGGTGCGTCTGTCTGACACGCCCGCAATGGTACGAGTACTCCTGTGTTTGTGTGTCCGCCACACGCTTTCTCTATCGGGGGCAACGGCTTGGGGATGTCTTTGTGTAAACGCCCCCCGGTTGCGGTTTATAAATACCACACACACACACACACACACACACGCACACACGCACACATATATATAAACATCGCCTCAGCGGCCCCCGTTAATGTATGCAAACTCGCCCCCTCCCCCCCCTTTCGAAGAGCGCCTCTTCTACAACAAGCAGCCTGGCCCAGCGCGAACCCGCCACGTTCAGCAGACCAGACGAGACGAGACAAGGCCGGGCGCGGCCACGTTCGTTCGTGAGGTAATGGACACCGACGCCGGGGGTGCTTGCGCCGAGGGGGCCGATGGTTCATCGTACTCGTAGTCGGCGGGGCAATCGCAGAGCGGGCGCGATCACGAGCAGTTGGTGAGAGAGAGAGGCACAGAGACTCGCGGATCCCTGGAGAGGGGTGCAAGACGAAACCTAGAGGGGCGGCGGGACACCCGGTGCACCGAGAAGCCGGCTTATCCTCGTTAAGAAAAGCTTTCTTCCTTTTGCGACGGGCGCACTAGGAGCGAGAGAGAGAGAATAAGCAATTCAAAAGCCAGCTAGAAGATCGAGAACTTCTACTTCCACGAGCACGCGCACCATACTACTACGGCTTACCATACCGGTGCCCGTTCCCGCACGCACCCGCACGCGTACGAGTGATCCGATCCGTAGACCGGATGCCATCCTACGAGTTACCCTATCGCAAAAAGACCGGACCGCGCTGGGTTGCAGGGCCTTCCAACTCCTCGCGAGTACTCGTACTGGTCGAGCCGAAACGGAATGGTCGCGAGAGGAAAAGACGGATGGAAGGAAATCAATCTGGAAAAAGCAGGAAAAAGAAAAACGGGACTAACCGACCGCTTCCTCGCGGAAGACCCATCCGGACGGGGCCGGGCCGGAGTCAGAAGCAAATACAGAAAGGCAGAAGAGCAGAAGACAGAGGCCAAGAGAGAGAGAGAGAGAGAGACGTACGAGAAGAGAGAGAGGAAATAAAAAGCAATCAAACAGAAGCAAAAGCAGAATAGCCGAAAGCGGCTCTTTGCCTACGAGTACCACCTACCATCCCTCTTTCCCCAGGGGAGGCTCCCTCTCGCGCCCTCTCCCTTTCACTCGGAAACCGCTGTCATGTATCCGCATCATATCTGCAAGCACTGTCCAACCGGAGTGCCGCCCGGCGCGGGCCGGGCCTCTGCCTCCCTGTTCTGCCCTACGGAGCGCGGTACGAGTACGTGTGTCAAGTCCCATGGCATTGCCAATGCCGGCGGGCGAGGTTGCAACCCGCTCGTCAACGGGCCTCGAACGCCCGACCCCTGGTGCACGAATAATGGTGATCGCGCGGGCCGCCACGGTGACAAGCAGCATGAAACCTCGAGTGCCCCTCCCTCAGCCCCTCCACGGCTGGAAGAGGCGCAGCGTGTAACTGGTGCGATGATGGTGGGTTGAGCCCCGGTGCTGTAAAAGAAAAAGAAAAAATGGGGGCAAAAGCCATGTCTCTCTGTCTCTGTCACTTTTGGCGGCTTTCAGTTCTGGTGTGTCTGGGATCTCGAGCCATGACTGCCAGTTGGGGGTGTCAAAGATGCATGTGCCGGCATGTATGTGCGATCGGCATGTCTGGGGCGCCCGTCTCAGCCAGCCAGCTCGCCTGCAAGAGGCCACTCCGGGTGTCCGGGCATCACTGTTCGAACAGCCTGGAGGGGGGGAGGGGTATTTTCGTTCGTTCGGGACCTGAATATCACCATCACACCACGCGCAGCCAGGTCCGACCAAAGAGCCATTCTCTACTCTTACAGGTCAGGCCAACCCACCCGTCTTGCCCCGGTGGCCACTCGGCTTTAGTGGGAGGGTGGCGAAGGGGGCCAGCCCGGAAGACGCGTCTGCACCATGTGAGTGACAAAACCAGAATATCTGCGCGCGCGGCTGTCGCAAATGGCGGGCGGACTTGGCCAACGAGGGGCCCGGGGCCAGGGAGGGGTTTGCTGATCATCCGAAAGGGCATATTTCGTCGAGGAGAGAGGGGGAGGGGAGGGCAGACACCACAACCAAGCCACCCACTGCGCACCATCTGAGGCGCGGGGTCCCAGCGGCTCAGCCGCTGCGCAGGGGCGGCGGGCTCGTAGCCCACGGTTGCGAACACCGCCGATCCGGGCGGGCTCGGATCGGATCGAGTCGGAGTACACGCGCGCGGGCGCACGGGTTGCTCGTACGAGTACGGCTGGCAAGGATGGGCTGCAGGGCTCGTCTGCGACTCGACTGCGCCGAGAGGCCGGGCTCGTGTGGCATCAGACGACGCAAAAGCGACCGAGCGCAGTCCCGCACGAAAGGTCGGGGCGCCCACCGAGCTCCGTGGCCCAGCTCCGCGCAAGCAGCTGGTGGAATCTGATGTGCGGCAGAGGCTTTCCGCGAGGGACCAAGCAGAAGGACGGGCAGGTGTGTCTTTGCCAGATGGCGACAGGGGAGAGAACCCACTCAAAACACCCACCGCCTTTCGAGCAGAGAGGCAGCGAGCCAGGTTACCGTGAGCGGCAGAGGGCCCGGGTGCCGATGCATGTCGTGGCATCCGCCGAGTGTGGGATCGTGGATGGCCTCGTGCCGTGTTTGCCTCCCGAAAAAAAGGTGCCTCCCGCATCTGTGTCCGCCCACGCGCAGGAGCGTAGGCACAACATACGTATCCGATCGCTCGTCAGTGTCCCCTCGGAAGACGGGATGCACCAGCCCGGGCAGCATCCGGCAACTCAACGGTTGGGAGACGATGCCGCTGCAGCACGATGGCGGCTTGGGCTGGCTGCTTGCTTGCCTGCCTTGCATGTATGCATGCATGCATGCACGAGAGGAGCTCGCCCATGCAGCCTAAGAACGACAGCTCCGGTCGGGTGTCGACATTCCGCCCCAGGCGGTCTGTATATAAGTGCGTCGCTCTGCCTTGCTGCCCACCCGGGCATCGTGAACCTGGTCGTGAACGGGGCCTCGCGCAGATGCGTGCCTTAACCCGGGTCACGGAACCACATGGCTCCTTTCGGCTGCCAAGCACCGGAGGGGTCGGGGTGGCGGTCGCGAAGCCTTGTCGTCACCATCGCCAGCCAGATCGCCAACCTGTTAGCCCCATGGCGACCAACAGCCACACCGCCAGCCGCCGACAGCCAGGCAGGCCGAGGCCGAGGCTGGTCTGCCAGCACAGAACCATGCGCTCGGTCTGCAGTGGTGGTGGTGGCGACTGGGGGCGACGTTAATAGGGGGTGGCGTGGGGTGTGGCCTCCCCCCCTCCCGCCAGGGTGCCAGGCAAATCCTCCCGCCAAACAGACGGCCGAGGCGTGCGATCCCGTACCAGAGGCGAAATGTCCCAAGGGAAATGGCGAAGGCTGGATGGGCCGAAAAAAGAAAGCACCGGTAGACGAGTTTGATCGAAAGGGAAACACGACAAGCCGCCTCGATGCTCGCCTCAGAGCAAGATAACAAACGTGTCACGCCGCTACGGGGCGCGCGCTACGGCTTTCATCTGGAAGATTATTTGGAAAAAATGACAGAGCGGCTTTCCTGGGCCCGGCGCCGAACAAAGCAATTCCTTGCGGCCAGCGACACCCAGTCGTGAGGGGCCGCAGCGTGTTAGTCTGACACGGCGACTCCTTCAGGGCGGGATCCCTGAGACTGTCAGGCCGACCAGAGAGGAGCTAAAGACGGGCACCAGGCGGTCCGCGGCGTCCCGCACGCATGCACCACACCTTGAGCTGTCCCCAGCGAGTCCGCCACACCTGGTAGGATCACGCATGCAGTAGGGGCGTAGAGGCGTACTCGTAAGAGGGGGGGATGGGGCTGAAGGGGCTCCCTCGCCAGGCGGTGGCTGTTATCGGCCAACCAAGGCATGATGGACGCTATGGGGACAGACGTACGCAACCGATGCATGCTTAGGTGCCCTTTAGTGAGCAGGGACTGATTATGCGAGTAGGACGGTGAGTCTGTTGCTGGCGGTAGGATGTGAGTCGGTGAGGTAGGCTGACAAGTCGCTATCCATAGAAAGTCGTAAAGCACCAACACGGGCAGAGCACCAGGCGTACGAGTATGGACATCGCGATAACACAGAACCCGTCGTGTCGGGCCAGGGCGGCGACACCACGAAGCGAACCCACGCACTCCCTTCCTGGTTCCTGCACACACATCCTTGCGAGGGAGATACGAGTACTCCGTAGGGGGCACAAAATCGGCTCGTGCGCGGCGTGACATGGTGCGCTTGGGCGCCGAGAGCTTGCAGGCTTGCCATGTCGTTGGCCCGAGGCGCGAGGATTAATTCGTCATGATAAGGGTCCAAATGGGCCGGTGATGATGCTCTGGCCGGGCGGCGGTGAACATTTTCAATGGGGCGACGGGCGAGGGTCCTTGGGCCGCACGGCTGGGTTCATTTTGCTACTCGTATGTTATTGCAGCGGGTGGGCGATATACAGCGGGCATCTGGCCAGGGGCTCGGTCCTTGTGGGTTCTTTGGATAGAAGGGATTTTTCGGGAAGACCCTGAGATGGGAGATGGGGAGATGAGCCGGAGATGGAAAGATTCTCGGCAGTCTCCCACGTAGACCCTGATGTCAACACCGGCGAGAGTGGCACCAGGCGGCGGGACGCGGAGGGCCAAAGACTCGACAGGGACAGGCACCGGGTGCTGAGGCCGGACCGCAGTGGCGGGCGCGGCCGCGCATCGAAATGGCAGGTTGGCTTGGCGAGAATGGCGATCGTCAGGGGAGCGACGGCAAGGTGGGCAATCGCAGCCGCCGTGACGGGTTCGTGCCCGACGACGGATGGAGGCGATGATGGCATCAGTCTCCAGCGGTTCGTGTCTCGGGTCCGGGATGGCAACGAGGGACGATCGAGTCGAGTGGACGAACAACCCTTTGAGCCTTTCATTCCTTCACCCTTAGGAGTACTCGTATCCCCGACTTGGACAGCACGTTGAGCAGGCAGGGCAAGTTTTTGCCATCAGCTGGAGGCTGTTGAATCCGCGTCGTCGTCTTGCAGGACACTGGTGGTTTTCGACGAGGCCGAGAGCGCGAGACTGGGCTTTGTTGCTGGGTACGGTACCTGGACAGCCATGGTTCGTAGGACCTCAGTCGGTGGTGACATCCGCCGGCACGGGGCCAAAGGTCCGCTGCGATGGATGGGTGGGAGACAATACGCGTACCTACGATGCTCGTATCTTCTCCCCGCTGCGAGTAGGTACCTGCGTTGGATGCTTGCAGTGCAGATTTGGATGACGACTGTGAGTACTGGGACACGGTTGGCCTTGCGAAGTGGCAAGACCAGGTAGCGCTGGCGACCGCTGGCCCGGTTCGCTCCTGCCTGAGCATCGATAGCAGCCGTGTTATTGAGTGCATGCGGGGCGTGGACATACGAGTACCTCTTGAGGCGCGAGGAAAGCGCCCACTTTCATGTTCCATCGTAGATACCTCATGTACTCGTAGCTGCGAATACCTACCGACCAGCGGGCAGGATGTGTCTATAATTACGACCGGTGGGCGATTCCCGTCCGTGCCATCCGTACAATAGTTGAACATCTAAACCCGTCGGGCGGGGAGAGGCCGCGGGAGCCCGGGGGTACCTGAAAATCCCCCCCGTGCAGAAGCGCCAGTCCCAGCCTCCTGAATTTCCATGCCCATCAGGAGCAGGCAATATCGGGCGGAATTACGTAGGCTCCGGCTGCTAGGCACCTTACCAATGTGTGGGTGGGCTCGGAGCACGGACCGCACAGAGACTGAAAGTGCCTGTACATGAGGTACTTGAATACCTACCTGGCTCATGGGCCGGGCCTGGAGCTGCTGGAGTGACTGGAGCTGGAGCTGGAGCTGGAGCTGGAGCTGGGGAGTTTTTCTGGAAGTCGATCTAAAGCACGTGGAAGAGCATCCGGGACCGCCCCGACCCTGTGCACTGATAGACTGCCCGTGCACTGATAGACGCCGCACCTATCAAATCGACGGCTTGCACTGGGTCCAATGCACGCGCACCAGCGCAAGCACCAGCAGAAGCACATGCATCCGCGCGACCCAGCCCTCGCAAGGCAAGTGAAGATATCTACAGTGAACGCTGAGAAGGGATGAAGAGGTGCCTCAGACAGATACATACATTAGGTAGTTACGAGTAGTTATTGGAGGGATTCCTACGTCTAGTCGGAGGGGGGCATGCGATGGAGGGGTGCACAGGGCCATCCTCGGCTGCTGACGAGGGCCAGCTGAGGCGGCGCGCCGTGGCGTTCGTTCAGGAACGCCAGTCCCCCGGATCGAGATGACGATACATGTACGCTGGCTTCATGGGTGAGTGCGCCATGAGTCTGCTCCGGACCCGAGCAGCCAGCAAGCCAGCGTCATGTCCCGCGGGCATCTGAATAGATGAAGGCTGCCCCTTCAGCGGTGGGAATGGGAGGCATTTCCATGACTGCTGTTGGGGTCTGGTGGTGGGCGGGGAGGTGGGAGTACGCGTATCCAAGGCCAACGACCACCTCGCGTTCGGAATGTCCCCCGTACCTGGCTGGCAGCGGCGTTCACCTCCCAAGGGCAGGTCACCTTCACCTTGACGGGGATCCGCAATTTCAAGAAGGTTCATGCACTCCAGAGCCCACCAGCTTGGAAGCCGTCGATCTTGCTGGCGGGGTAGAGCTGCCTGGCCGATCAGGAACAAGCTCCAGCTTTACGAGTGCTGGTACGAGTGCTCCAAAGTCCCCATTCGGAAGTACAGCCACAAAGCTGCTTGCGCCAGTACCCCTCTCTCCTATCTGTGCCCAATGACCGCCGTGAAGCTCCAGCGGCAGATACCGGCACGGAGCTCACGGCAGATGTACTCGCACTGGCTTCCCCACCAGCTCGACGCAGCAAAGGGTGCACTGCTGGAAGACAGACACCTACCCACCGTACCACCTCAGCCACCCCACCTCCCATGCCGCACCAGCTGGGTTGGGTGCCTCTCGCGGTACGAGTACTTGTCCAGAACCTGGGGCATCTGGTCGTACCTGACCACCTGACCTTCCGGGCTGCAATGGATGATGTCTACATCCACTTGTAGGCATTGGATGTCGCGGCCTCCCACTGGCTCTCCGGAGCCTCGTATGAGCACAGGAGCACATTACGCACCCAAGTGAGGCATCCACGACCTCCCTGCGTGTGGCATGTGGAATCCTCTTGCCTTATCCAATGTTGCCAGCCCAGGACGCGCACCGCGCCCCGACGGGGACGTCCTTCTTTTTGGTTGCGCGACAGGGGCCTGCGCTTGCGACTTTCTTCTTCCGCCCACCTTTTGATTGACCCCCCCTCGCGAGCGCGCCCGTCCCGGCCCGACAACCCATCATTCATCATCTTGCGCCCACCCACCCACCACCGTACCACCGTACGAGATGGCGACGACTGCTAAAAGCTAACGCGGCGCGCGCTCTCCAGCGGGCCACCGGGTCTCCTTCGCCGTGCTCGCTCACTCGCACCATCTTGCTACCGCCTGTTCGCAGCCCCCACCAGCAGCCGTCTCGGGCTCGCGTGCATTAGCAGACTGTTGCTGGGGCCTCACCGCACAACGGTCACGATATCCTCACCGTCCCCCGTCTTGCTTGCACTGGTGGGGTCCTTGTGCTTCCTCGGGCGAGGGGCTGCCCGGAAACGAGACGGTGACGGACAAGACCCAGCCACGCCAGCACCGCCGCCGGCCGCAAGGTCGAGTGCTGCGGAGCTCGAAGAAGCAAGCTCTTAAAAGACACCCACCGGGCGGGCCTTGGTGCATGGCAGCTCTGATGGAGAGCTGGTGAGGGGCTACGGGGCCATCACTCTCGCACCAGAAAGGGGGTTCGCCGCCCTGACCAGCCCACTTGCCAGACCTCGACTAGGGACGCCGGATTTCCCCTCCCGCCCACTAGTCGGGTGGAACGGCTGCCCGTTCGAGAGATGGCCGCGGCCTTGTGGGTAGCGTACGTGTAGGTACTCTTTCCTGCGAGTACTCGTGCCTCCGTGCCTCCGTTGGCACGGTCGGCACGGTTGGCCTGGTAATCTTACCGTACGGTCATCTCCATGCAGACACTGTGTTGTCGACCGACCCGACTTTCCGCCGCCAGCGACATCCAATTCGAGTTTTGCTCATTAGCTGACCCTGCTATTAATTACGCACGCCCTGTACCGGGACCACCCACGGACCACTGCCCGCCCTGTTTGAGGCGAGTGAAAGGAGGCGAGGCGAGGCGAGACGAAGGCCACCCAAGGCAACCCTGCAGGCAAGGCCAACCAAGGCCCGGTCGAGGCAAGACGAGACAGGTCAATCTTGCTAAGAAAAGATCACTGAACGCGCGAGAGGCAAGAAAGACCCCGTTCCTCTCATTATTATTAGCTATCCAGCTGCCTGCCTCAACAATGCTCCCCGTATGAGAGACCCCGCCTGGACCACAAGGCGGGCGACAACAGACAACTCGACACCTTGTTTGACGAGGGGTCTCTGGGATGGTGTACTCGTATCAGCACCACTCGTGAATAACAGGCAGGTGGCATTGATCGTTCCTCATTAGGTACCTGAGGGGAGGGGGGGGGGTCCCGAGGGGCAGCGCGAGGCTTGCGGAGCACGGCGATAGCAGACCCCTCCCACAAAGGTCTCGTGGCTCGCTCGACCCGCTCGGTCGCGCGACGCATCGGGAGGGGTGAGTTTGCGACTACTCAAAGAGTACGAGTACACGATGCGAGTGCGCAGTGCACCTTACGCCGAGCCGGGCCTTTCTCAAGCCTGGCCCTCTTCCCCGCAACGCAGGAGCCGGGCGCTGGCGCTGGTGGCCGCGCCATGTCCTCGGAGACGACGGGAAGGATGAGGGGTAGCCCTTATGATGTCGCCGCGAACAGACTGGTCATGATGGCTCGACTGCGCGGGGGGATCAGTTCAGCTGTTCAACCGGCTCACCAACACATCCGGCCCATTCTGAGGACCGAGTGTACTCGTACTCGTGCGCGTACAAGGGCACGGGCACCAGGGAAGGGGAAAACCCAGACGCAGGAATGGCAAGGGTTCATTGAGGCCACAATCAATTACATTACAATGGGTCGACCGACCGGCCTTACGGAGAGCGGCAGGCATGACGATAATTAAGGGTCCGCGGCCGGGGGCCGCCCATGGATGAATTCTCAACCACCTCGTCCACCAGCCGCGGCTCGGCAGTACGGGCAGAAGCAGCAGCAGCAGCAGCAAGGCTCCGTGGCATTGGTACGGCGGCATCGGTTCGTTTTCATCATCTCGCGTACCGTGGCTCCGTACGGACGGAGGGCCTCGCCCGGGACCACCCCCACCTCTCCCGCTCAGGCTGGGGCCACAGCCTGGCCGTTATTATGATTCATCTGCCCGCACTATAGACTGGCATGCTCTGCGACAGGGCAAGGCCCGGCCTGACCTGCCTGCCGCGCACACGCCCATCACACTCGCAAGACCCGAAGGCCGAAGGGGACAGGCAGCCCATGATGATGATGTGCGCGCCGCGCTCCAGTGTCTCTGACCTGGGAAATGGCACGAATGCCCGCGGAGGGCCGGGCAGGTACCTACTTTCTGCTTGCTTTGCCGTGGCCCTGTGCTTTGCTTTGCTTTGTGTTGCATCTGGCCCCCTCCCGCTCCCTCCCTTGACTGGCGAGAAGGAAGACGCGTCGACGGCCGTCATCACATGCCCCTCCACACCATCCTCGGACGGAAAAACCCCCCCAAGACGGACGCAGACACGGCCGGCCGGAGGGCCCCTCCCCTCCCCCTCCCCCTCCCTCCCTCTCCTCCCTTCCCTCTCCGTCTGCCCTTGCCAACAGGACGCCCCTCCATCCACCCCCGGCTCTGCCCATTGCTAGTCTCCGAACTCTAGTCAGTCGCGGCCGATTAGGTTTTTCTTTCGGCATCCCGTGGCGCGCAGGACCCCTCACTACTACGACCCCTCACTCTGTCTCTTTCAATCTCACTGTTTGTACGCAGCATACTTACCTAGGTACCTAATGTGGGTGGGCAGCCTCGGAGGATCAGCGAGTGAAGGGCGATGTAGAACGCCAAGGTATAGTGAGATAGAGTATTTCTATCTGAGCAAGGGCCGGGGGGTCATAAGCGGTTTGCGCAAGGTATGGGGGGCGGAGGGGGGGATCCGTTCCCACGCATGCGCATATGTACGGAGGAGCTCGTAGGCATCGTACATGAGCGGGCGTAGTAAAACACGACAAAAAAAAAAACCTGGGGTTGCGTTGCAGGTGGCTCGGTCATGTAGTGGGGGCGAACAGCCGCCGCCGTGTGCTCCCCCCCCCCCCCCCCCCCCTTCCATCCACTCCCTTCTGAGCGCGTCAAAGGGAAGGACAACCGCAACCGCCCCCCCCACCCTTCCCCGCCGACTGTTGATCACTCTCTGGAAGTAATCAAACAGCTGACGGGCGTTGGCTTTTGTGTGTGCCCGGATCACCTAGCCGCCTCGACCCCTCATGTGATGACACGATACTCCCAAGTCGACCCCAGAGCCACGGCGAGGCATGACTCTCTTCCACCGAGTACGAGGACCCGGCGCGCGCTCAGAGCGTGGGGCAGGGCTGCGCAGCGGTTTGGTCTCCCTGCCTGGCCCGGCCGATGTCAGGTTGCGATGGTTCCTGAAAGGAGGGGGTGAGCCCAGCACGCTGGAGAAGAACCAGGCCCGGCTATACCCAGATGTTCCGGCGAACTGTTCGTCACCTAACTCGCTACCTGGCTATATCAGATGCCTAATAAGTTATGACGAGAGCCCCTCTGACGTAACGACTGCCCGCCGCGCAAGGGCCGGCACAGGGCACGAGTCGGGCTGGGATGGGCTAGGCGCGCCTGTATGGGAAGACGAGCGGGGGGGCTGCCACTATCGAATCGACGGCGCTGTGGCACCTAGCCGCTGCGCGGACGAGCATCAGCAGCCCCGCGTCCAGAAGAAGACACGCGCCGAAGAAGTCGACGAGGCCACGCGCAGGGGCGCTGGAGAGCACGAGGGAGACGGGCGAGGTAGGGGAGGGCACGCGACCCAGGGCGGGCACGAATCGCGATGCAAGCAAGGCGCAAAGCCACCCTGCATCATCCAACGCGACCTCGACGACCAAATCGCCACCGCGGATGACCGATACGTGGTGTCAATCAGCGCGCGCAACATCAAACGTCGAGATCCAGTGCCACACGGCTGCAGACCCAACCCCGGATTCCAGTGGCAGTTGGGGTGCGGCGAGATGCAAGATGCCCCGTCCGGTCGCATAAGGAGTCGGCGAATTGCGGTTGACTGACCCTTAGGCGGCGGCGGCGGTGGGCCTCGGAGGTGGGCGAGTCTTCTCAGACTCGTCAGGCGGGCGTCCAGCTATTTCGGGCGCCCAACCCCGACCATCGACCGATGGGTGGCTGTGGTGAGGCCATCTATTTCGGCTGTGCCACTGGCTGGATGAGGTGATGATGCTGACAAGCACGGTACGCGCACGGATACAGCGCTGCACCGCGCTGCACCGTGCCGCGCCGCGCCGCGCCGCACAGCCAGTGTGGTGTCTGGCTGACGTGTAGGCACGAGTACTCGTAGCTGGAGAGGTGCTCGCTCCGCAGCATCCAAGCCAAGGCCTGCCCCATCGCCATCGCACGCGCGCTTTTGCGCCTGGAGGCGACTTGGCCGACCCGTCGCGTGTCGGCCCCAGCGGGTGTGGGCGGGCCTCCAGACACCCGGCTGGTTCAGACCGAACAGCCAAGCATTCGTCGCACATGGCACTTGGCCCTGCCTATTGATCCGGCAGGATGCGCCTCTGCTGCGGCCTGCACAAACTCCCGATCCGGCGCAGTCCAGTCAAGCAGCAAAGGTACGAGCACAGATGCCTGGCCTGCAGGTGAGACTTGCATGCTCCGTTCGGGTCGCCGGCCAGGGTGGGAGGTAATGGAACTGCTGCAGCCAATCGACAGGACGCCGGCGCATGGCCATGGGAGCATGAGAAGGAACTCGCCGACCTGGTATTGCCCGGATGGGTTGAACGGAGAAAGAACGCAGAGACGGGAATTATACCTCATAGTTGGCTGCTGTTAATGAGCGAGGGGCACCACCTCTTTTGCGCGGGAAGTGGAAATCAGGCGGCTTGCAAAGAAGAAGGAAAATGGGCGTCAGAACGGCGGGTCCAGCGGCGACCAAGCTGGGCAATGGAAGTACCTAGTCGTAACTGACCAAAGTGTCGTGGGACCGACTGACTGTGGCCATCCGACCTTTGAGCACTCCGCACCCATCAGCCCAGCCAGGTGGGTAGGTGGGCCTTGGTCTTGTTCTTGGAAGGATCGTGAGGAGGGGCAGATAGCAATCTGATCCCGGCCGGCCGGTGAGGGTTGTCGGGCTAAGCAGGGGCTGGCCGTCACCAAGACACGATCACACTCCGTAGATAGTGGTGCTGGCCGGTGGGTTGGTCCGGGTACCTCTGAGCGGCCCTCGTCTCGTACTGTACTCGTAGAGTGGGAGCGAGCGGCTTGTATGGAGGGGGGGGGGAGGGGGGCGCACTGTGTGAGATTGGATGTGGGAGCGCGTGGTGGTGGTGTCGCGGGCGTGTGGGATGGCGGGAGGGGGGAAGCTGTGGTGTGATGCCAGCTGGTGGTGCGATCCAGGGCGATGCTCTGCTCGGTGCTGCGCTGCAAGAATTGACCAACATCAATGAACGCGGAAGCCCCGAGAGGTGCCCGCCCGCAAGTAGGTAACTGGTACAGCTGGGCTACTGCCGTCGCCCTGCAGGTCCTCAGGCTGGCCAATGCATGCGCAGCGGGCCGCGTCGTGAGCGGGCTTTGGGCGATCGGGAGGCCTGGCGCGCGAGGGGTACTCATGCGAGCATGGGGGCGACCGCAACGACACCCACTACGGGGCGACGCGGGCAGTCATTTTTGCGTCTTCTGTAGGTTCTCTGGAAGTATCGCTACTCTCACTCGGAGTGGCTCGGAGGGCGAGGGCAGGTGCCGGTCGTTCTCGTGCCAGTGGGGGACAACGCCTTCCTGCTCCATGTCCCAGAGGGGACACTGGCGGCCGGCGGGCCAGCAGCCCAGCTAAATCGAGTTAGACAGGAAAGTCTACGTACTTCCGACCAGTCTCTCTGGAGACTCATCAGTGTTATCTGCCCTAGCTCGAGGTACAGATACCTCCACGCGAACGGGTAGGTCCCGCGGCCTCTCCAGCGGGCTTTTCCCCAATGGGCGCTTGGGATTGATGTCTTCGATCTGAGCCAACCTCCACTGTCTCGAGCAACCAGCAAAGTTGATGACAGACACCCACTGAGCACTACACAACACGCAGCAACAACTGCGCCATCCTCGTGGCCAGCATCCTTCGGGCTTCATGCTGGGCTGGGGCCGTCGCTTGACCGGTGCCACCGACGAAAAAGAAGACGACGATGACGGCGAGCACTACGAGCGCTGCAAGCACCACAATACCACCAGAGCCGGGGACATGCGCAAAGAGACAAAAGCACCTACAGACACGAGAGCGACCACCAGCAATAGATGCGATGGGGCCGGTCGATGTTGGCGATATTAAACGCATAATTCCATGACCGCCGCGCCGTTCAGCCCGTCTCGGTCACGGCGGGCCACATCGTACCCTCGGCAGGTCGTGTGCTGGCGCGACTAGCCTCAGCCAAACCAGTCCCATCTGCCCGAGTCCTCGCCAAAGCCCTCCCGCCGTGCCAGGCGCATCGCATCGCATCGCATCGTTTGAACCCGCCCAATGTCCCACCTTGGCTGCTGGCCACTCACCAGCCAAAGACACAAAGGGGGGCCCAGGGATGTCGCCTGTGCGCGACGCACGCACCCGACCCCCCCCCCCCCCACTGTGGCTCGCTCGCCCCAGTCCGGACCAGTCGCTGTCGCTCGGCACGCTCAAGGGCGGGCGGCCTACTTGCTGAGCCTTGGGTCGAGTCACCGCGTGTGGCTGCGTTCGCCTGGCTTGGTTCGCCTTTCGCCTTAGGCCCCGTAGGCCCCTCGCCCTCCCTCCCTCATTTCGCCCTCGTCCGATGCTCACTCGGCCTCTCGGACTGCTCCGTACGTGAAGTTACATTGTCATTCCCGGTGCGTGCGTGCCCTGCCCCGCCGTGGGACCCGACCCCCTCCTTTGTCTGGCCATTTCTTGGGCGGCGGCGTGGCATGCTGCCCGGGATGCGTCCGAGTACTCGTACACGCTCTTGTGGCTACGGCGCCCGCTGCGGCCCGTCCAACCCGAGAATGGTTTGCTCAGGTATTTGCTCAGCGGGCCTCCCACTTCCCACCTCCCACTAGAACGCAAGTCGGCTGTACTTGGCTCGCTAGCTAATCTGCCCCTCCACAGGGAGGCATTCAGAGCTGACCACTCGCTGGGAGGCTCCATTGCAACCACCCTAAAACAGCTCGTCTCTTGAATTGCACTCCGCAGTGTAGATACTTCGGGACCTGGCGCGATGGCACCCGCCTGCTAGAGTAACGCGACGCGCCTTACAGAGGGGGTGAGCACTCGCACCTCGTCGCGATGACGGCTACTTGGAGAGGACTCTCTCGAGCATGGCAATTAACATGATCATACGGCAGGAACCAGGAGCACCCCTGAGTGCGCCCGTCAGCGAGTGTTGACCACCCAAACTTGCCCTGACCTGAACAGTTTGCTTGACCGCCATCAAATTGCCCATCTTCTAGAATCGAGGATTCAATCGAGGTTGCTGGGTGGCTTGCACGGGTCAACAGCACCCTTTACACCTACCGACTGGTGGCTCCCAGGTTAGACCTGGATTGAACCCGCCGTCGCCCGCCGATTGGCTTTGACGACCCGCGGTCGTGCCAGCAGCGCTCTCTTCTGGAACGGGCGCGTGGGGCCACACTGACCGACGGGAGACAGCGGGTGATAGCAGGCCAAGCCCTGCGAGTGTAAGTGTTTCCGTGCATCGTATTTTGGGGCGGGCGGGAGCTGGAGGGGAACTCCCAGCAAGGGGTGTTGGTGAGGGGCTTGGGAGTACGCCCGCAAGTCGACGACGCGGATGGGAGGGCTTGATTGAGGGCGCGAAGTGTACAGTACGAGATGGACGGGCTTACCAAGGGGTGTAATGGGTGTTGGCGTCTTCAGGTCTCCTGTACGGCAGCTGGATAGCAAGCTGTAGTGTTCAAAACAGGTACCTAAAACCCGTGGGCCTAGGAAGAGGGCGACACGCCCCCCCCCCCCCCTCTTCCCAAGAGACCCGGCCAGCACGCGGCGGCCATGGATACCACCCCCCCCCCTTCCCCACCCCTAGGTCAGCCCCTAGCCCTGGAGCATTGCTCGTAGTACCCCCGGGTCTGCTGGCTGGGCGGGAGCCAGGTTCCAATCATGGGGTTAATGGAAGTACCGTGCTTTCACCCCGTCGGAGGTCAGGGATGAGGGTACCGAAGAAAGCAGGTCTCGAGTACTCCGCTTCTGACTCATCTACCAGCCTAGCGCTGGTCTCGTCGACCTTCGCGGCGTACCGTGGCAGCACAGCGCAGCCTCGAGGTACGCGACGCGGTACGCCTGGCTCGGCCGCGCCCGCTGGACCAACGGGTTGCCGTCTGTCGTTCCCCTCCTCACGGGCGGGCTCACTGACTCCCGGCATCCCCCCCAAGTCGAATCCCCCGCCTTCTCTTCTTTTTTTCCAGCCGGCCGCCAGCGCACCTGTCCTGCCGCGTAGCACCAGTCAACTCAGCGCAAAGCAGCCCGCACCCGCACCCGTACCTCCCGCTCCAGCAGCTCCTCCCGTCCTGTCTGCCCGCCAGAATACATACATACATAGATCCGCCGCCCACCTTCCAGCTCCCTACCCACCTACCTGCTTCACTTCTTGTTATTTCCCAGACCACCTCACCACCCACCACACACCGCCCACCACGCCGTCCGTCTAGTCCGCCCTGCGCGACGCATCGACGACGACCTCCCTCTCAGATACCTGCAGCGTATTGAGAGTCGGCTTCCCCCGCCCGGCCTTGGCCTCCCAAACACACCACACAGCATCCCATGAGTACGCGAATAATACCAATGATCCACTACGTCCAGTCCAGTCATCAAGACACACTTTAAAGCCCACGGGAGCGCGGCGCGAGAGCGTGTGAGAGCGAGAGAAGCGAGGACCGACCTACCCCGACCAGATCGCCACACAAGCCCAGACCCGACCCGACGATTTCAACCATCCGTCCCGTCCGTCTGCCTTGATCATCACAAGAGGACCTTCCAGTTTTTGCGAGACCAGGCTGCGACAACAACAACAACCTTCGTCCAGCACAGTCTCTTGTGTGTCTGCCTGCCTGCTTGCCCCGTCTACGTCGCAAGCCGCAGCAGTACAGTAGCCCGTCAACCGGAGCTTTCAAAGAGACAAGAAACACCTACGCCAAAACCAACTTCCACACATCTCCAAAATGCCCGCCGCAAGTGTGGCTGCTTTGCCAGCCGCAGACGTCCCTGGAAAGGGCGCAGTTGCACCGGAAAGGAAATACAAATGCCAATTCTGCTCGCGCGCCTTCAGCAGGAGTGAGCACCGGAGCCGTCACGAAAGATCACGTATGTCTATACCTGCTACATCCCCTCTTCTCCCCTCCTTGCGAGCCCCTCTGCCACCCCCCATCCCGCGAACTCTATCTTGGAGACGCGCCGATAAACCTTTTTCAGCCCCTCTTCGTCCCCGGCCGCCTGCGGGCCACTAACACCACCACAGACACCAAGGAGCGCCCGTTCAAATGTATGAAGTGCAGGAGTACCTTTGTTCGCCGCGACCTTCTCCTCCGCCATGACCGCACCGTTCACGCCAAAGATGGCGGCGTCCCTCTGCACAGTGATGGCAAGCGTCGCGCCGGCCCCAAGGCTCGCAACGTCAGCGGTACCGCCAAGTCTGGGCTTCCCCTCGACACGTCAACCCTGAGCGAGCAGATCGAGAACAGCGGAGACGGGGTCTTCGACATTGAGCACGCCGCCATGGTCGTCGCAGACTTCCACCACAAGGCTACCGCCGCGATGCGCGACGGCGACAGCCCTTTCGAGACCCCCAGCCCGTCCATGCCCTTCTCCTCCAGCGCCACGTCTCTAGACGCTGCCGGCTCATATCCTTCGCCTGGTCTGCCTGCTCATTCCGCCAGTGGCCGCGTCGGAACCTGGAACACATTGTTGCAACAGCCATCGCCTGCTGAGCCCAAGTCCTTCCCCTCTTTCTCATCTGTAAGTACTGCTCTAAGCTCCCATGATCCCGGCTTCCTCCGCCCAACGCTTTCGGACGGCCTCGGCGCGGCCTGCAAAGGCTTGACTTTGCTTCAGTTCGCGCCGCCACCTGCGTGCGAGTTCGATCCACTGCCTCGCCGTTCTTCGGACACGCATCGAGCCGCCATTCCCCAGCCTTCTCCGCCCTTGCGCATCCAACTGACCTATCCACACCAGGCTGGTTTCAAGGCCCCTCAGGTTCTAAACGACGACGAACGCAACAGGATACTGGACAACATTCGCGCGCATGACACGGAGCGAGCTATCCCGGAAGGGTTCCGCGTTCCCAATCTCGACATGTTGAACCGTTACCTGAACACGTACTTCGGACTTTTCCACCACCACCTGCCCTTCCTCCACCCATCATCGTTCAACACGACGGAGGTGTCCCCGGCCTTGCTGCTGGCTGTGCTGTCCATCGGCGCGCTCTACGCCTTCGAGCAGGACCAAGCGTACATGCTCCACATTGGATCCAAGGTCCTGGTGAACATGTTCCTCCAAAACAAGGAGAACTTCAGCTCTCGCAAGTGTCCTCTGTGGACCATGCAGAGTTCGCTCCTCAACATGGTTTTCGCCAGCTGGAGTGGTGACCCCAAGGGCCTCGAATGGGCTTGCTCTATCAAGAGTCTTCTTGCCAACATGGTAGCCGGCAACCGTTACGAGCTGAAACTGCGCCAGGACGGTCGCGACGGCGTGGCCCCGACTCGCTCCGAGTGGGTAGAGGATGAGGGCTGCCGCCGCACGTACTACGCGGTCTACATCTTCTTCGGAACCCTGACCCTGTCTTACAACCACACTCCCGCCATCAGCTTCAATGAGTTTGAGGACCTGCAACTCCCGTCCTCGGAGAGCCTTTGGAACTCGAAGGCCACTGACGAGGCTGCCTGGCAAGAGACTCTCAAGGCTGCTCCTCGGGAAGTCACCTTCCTGGAAGCCCACGAGAACCTGTTTCAGGGTAACACCCTGAAATATAGCGCCTTCGCCACCCGTGTCATGATCAATGCCTTGTTCCTCGAAGTTTGGTACCACAAGCGCAGCCCCGAAGCTTTGCAGGACGTTGTCACCGAGCATAAGCTCAGACTGGCGCTGGAGACCTGGGAGAAGTCGGTCGCTCTTTGTGAGCCTGAGGCGGATGCCGTGCCTCTGGCCGCCCCGCACGATGGACACCACCCTCTCATTTTCAACGCCAAGGCCATGGCTCGCAATGCCCACGCCCGCCTTGAGGTCGATCTCAAGGCCGTCCAGGAGGCTCTCCGATACCACGACCCGTACGAGGTTGCCGCGGCCATGTCGAACGCCCGCGACCGAGTTAAGCGCTCGAGCGAGATGGTCAAGGTGATCCAGGAATGCTTTGGATGCCTGGAGACGGCTGTTCGCCAGGGTGTCCGCTGGGTTGCCCGGACGTCGCCCACCAACTGGAGCATTGAGCACCCCCTGTGTGGCATGGACCAGATGATCATTCTTACGCTGTGGCTGTACCGTCTGGAACATGACGAGGAAACCGCATCTGAGGAAGAGATCGCCATGTACAACAAGGTCCGCCAACTGTTCGACTCAGAGGAGCTCGACCAGCGCCAGCTTAGCTCGCACGTTGCCGAGCTGTGGGGCTCCATGCTGGACGAGGTCGTTGTATGGGGGTAAGTCATGACAATTCCCCACTGTCTTTTGGAGAATATCCTGCTAACTCTGTGGAACAGCATCACCCGGCTCATGGGCGAGGCTTTCCGCCTTCACTCTCAGGCCCTCATGGGCTACGTAGATGACGTCGAGGCGTCATCCAACGTATCGACTCCCTCGATGATTTCGCAGGGTGTCGACGAAGAGAGCGTGTACTAATAAATATAACGAGATGACGGTCCTTTCCTTTGTCAAACTCTCCTTGTCTGGTGGCTATCGATTTCCTTGCATATACCTCATCGGTTTGCGATTGATTTGTCGTTGATTCCCCTCGGGTCGGTGCGGCTTGGCGTGAGGGTGACTTTCGGAGTTTTTTTCCCAATCTCTTCTTTCACACCGCGGCAGCGCTTTGCGCCGCAGGTCTGCATCGGGAGGCTCACCGGTAATCAGGAAAGGGGAGCGGCGTGAGAAGGCATTTTCTCTTGCACAGCAAACGCGAGAGGAGCGGGGATACCCAGCGCGAGCAAGGCGCAACCTAATGTTTGATGCAGTTGGTTGGCTGGTCCATTTCCGATCTTCTCTTCCGCTCTGTCCTTTTAGCTACGGCGATTCTATTCCTTTTTAATACCTTCGTCGTTTCCTAACCCTTCTCCCCTTCGTCATCTTCCTACTCTCCCTACTACCTATCTACTCTTCTCCTTCCCCCCCCCCTTCCGGTTGGACTTGTCATTGGGTACGACGGGCTCGACGGTGGTCCGCCGGATTTTATTGTTTTTCCTTGGCATATACGGATACCTTGTCTCGCCGCGACTCTCCTTGATGGAATGATTTCTCTCTCACCCCTCGAAATTTGCGCATTTTCTTGCGAGTTTGATAATTGGCAGCAGCGGCCCCGCCGAGGGCTGCATCAGAGCAAGAGGCGTCTTGTGCGCCGAAAACAGATTGAACCGTGCGATTCAGCTAGCGGGTTGTTTGCTTTGGATTTGGCCTTGTCGATTTTCCTTGCGTTATAGCATCTCCTACAGTGTGTATAGATCTCCTTGCGCTAGCGGCATGAAATGCAACCCATTCTCCTCACCAAGACGTTGGTCTGCCTACTGTGAATGTCGCGGCGTATCCATTGTGAATGAGGTGGCGAAGGGGGTTGAGCCAATCGTGAGCGAACCCGTAGAGACGGCCAGGGACTCGCACGTGTACATTAGGTACACATGTAGCTAACGAGCTGGTGTGTGATGGAGTTGTCTTTATTACTGGGAGGGGCCGGGAGGCTGGCGACGTGGGCAAGGCAGCGAGCGCGCGCGGCGAAGGGCCGAGGGACGCGGGATGCAAGGGATCGGTGAGGGAGGGACCAGGGAATGGGTGCTGCGCTGCGCCTCTGGGATTCTCGCTCGCTCGCCAGTCTACCACGCGCAGGCCAAGGGTCCACATTGGCACTTTGGGGGCCTTATGCTCTCCCCCCCCCCCCCCCCCCCCCAACCCTTTTGGCTGACGGTATGTCAAGGTTGTTGCTTGGTACTGCTTACTCCCGATGGGAGAAGGGTTCCGGTCCGAGACGTGATGGGCGCCAGATCTGGGGGTTATTTTGAGGGGCGCGTTGGTTACTGTTGCTGTGATGGGATGAGATGAGATGAGATGAGATGTGAGCGCCCAAGCGCGTGATGGTACACACCGTGTTGCGTGTTGGCTGCTGGTGTTGGTGTTGGTGTTGGTGTTGGTGTTGGGCTGTGTGCTGTTGGTCTGCCGGCTTTCGTTACCTGACCCGGTAACTAACTCATTACTCGTATTCTATTACACACTTATTACTGTTATCGCGGATAGAAGGTGAGGCAAGGCAAGGCGCTCGTATTCTGCATCGCACGGGCGGCAGCAACAAATGGCTTACGTGCCCTTACGGAGCAGACGGCATCTGCATCTTCACCATCTTCACGAGGCAGGCAGACCAAGAGGGAGGGGGGGGGGGGGGTCCAAGCCCGAGAGAAATTCGAGTTGGACCTCGTGTTATGTTGGTCTTTTTGTTGTAAGTGGAAATCCAGGCATGTGGGGCGCAGACAGAATACGAATAGAGAGCAGAGCAGAGAGAGAGAGAGAGAGAGAGAGCCGAGAGGGGAAAGAAGATGGGAAACGGGCGCGGGCGCTTGGAAGGATTGGGGATGGCTCGCTGGCTGAATGGGGACAGGCGGGGGCTATAATTATCCCCCGAAAGGTGTTTGCCTTACTCCCGCCGGCGGACGAGACGTACGAGTACTCGTAGGTGGTGGAAGCCTACTAAGTACACCCACTCCACTCGAACGAGACGCGGAGCTCTCATGCTGAGTGGTGGGTGAGAGAAGAGCAAGCCTAGAGGTAGGTAGGGAAACATGTGCGCAACCGCGTGTCAATGATTCCAGGTGGAAAACGTCGCGCTTAGCTGCACATGGGCATACGAGAGGAGAGGGGAGAACCGGCAAGATGGAAATGTCCAAAGAGGAAATGAGAGAGAAGAGAAGGCGAGGTATAGCCGTTCCAGCCGTTGACGTGGGCCCGGATCCTCTCGTATCGTCGCTCAGGGTTGTTGTGGCCTAGGCCGGTCCGGGGGCGCGTCCGTCTCGGCAGTCAAGGCCCGGTGGGAGCCATGCCAGTATTTCTGGCTTGTTCGGCATGGATGGGATGTTCTCGTAAAAGTCAGCAGCAGCAGCAGCAGCAGCAGCAGCAACAGTACCGGACAGGGGTGGTGGTGGTGGTGGTGGTGGTTGTAAGGCATTCTTACTGTTCCATCTTATTCTCGGCTCTTTTCTTTCCTTACCACTCTCTATACTTACTTTCGGGTTGAGGGACAGACGAAGAAGAAGAAGAGACGACAGACCGACAGACTGGACACGGAGAGAAGCATTGTTGTTACTCGGTGTCACTGGGAAGAAGGAAGCCGGGGAGTATAACAGCCGTGGTTGGCCCACCTCTGTCCTCTCTCTCTCTCTCTCTTGCCCGTCCTCGCCTCGCCTCGACTGTCAAACCCCACGATCACCATTCCCCATTCCCCCTCTAGGCAGGTGGGAGCACGCGCACCTTTTGAGTCGTCTCGTACGAGCCCAACCCACCCCCACCCACCTGGCCACATACAGTCTGTGCTGTGCTGGCTGGCTGGCTGGTTGGTGCTCGCGTTGACCCTTCTCGGCACGCAGATCGACGTTTGATTGTTCGACATTATCACGCGCGAGCAGCGGTCCTGATTCGCCGCCGCCGCCCGCAGACCTGTGTATCTGCAGCAAGGGGCCGGCAAGCAAGCAGGCAAGCAGGCAGAAAAGCAGGCAAGGGTGGGATCCCCTGCCTGCCGCCCCCTCGGCCGCCTCGGTTCCCAGCCTTGGCCGCCGTCGTGCATCGCGCCGAGTGCGAGACAATCTCCCATCAAGCTAAGGTGAGAGTCCCTTGGTTTTCCTACCTATTCTTGCTTGGAGCACGTCGACTGCACGTTACATCGCCCACTCAAGTTGCTGCTTCAAGTTGCTGCTTCAAGTTGCTGCCGCTGTTGCTGCTGCCGCTGTTGCTGCTGCTGCTGTTGCTGCTGCTGCTGTTGCGGCTGCTGCTGTTGCTGCTGCTGTTCTTGGCTGCGGCTGCGGCTGCCTCGTTTGGGTTCTTGTCACCGAGTCCTCCCTCGTGCCTGCCTTCCTTCCTGACCAGACCTCCAGACGAGTACACGCGCATTGGATGTATCTACATACCTACATCGTGTACTCGTACCTCTCTCTGCCACCACCGGTCCACCTCATTTTGAGGTTGTACCTTTCCCATTCATCCGCGCATGCCACCACTACCAACCACTACCTACTAACATCCAATGGAACATCACATTGGCTAATGTAGCGGTGGATGGTGGCTGCCGCATTCTCCATTCATCAACGTCGCATTCGATTCTCCTTTCTCTTTCCCCCTTCCCACACGCGTCGCGATCGTCACGTTCTGCCTCTTGCCAACCCCCCTGGCTCTTGCTGTTTTCTTCGTTGCTGTTGTCGTTGTCGTTTTCGTCGTCGTCGTCGTCGTCGCATCGGGACCAAATCGTCTAACAACAAAAACAAGCACTTCGTCATTGTCGCTCGCTCCGTCCCCCGCCGCCGTCGCTGCCGCCCCACGCCTGCGGACAGACCCTCAGCTCGAAACCACCGCCTCGCCTTGCTCCGTTTCGGTAGAGCCTCTCCCGCCCGTGCGCGCACAAGAAACACTCGCTTTGCGACGTCGGCTTCCGCAGCCCTATAGCCCCGCCGTCGCCAATCCGCGATTGCTGCGTCCCCCGTCTTACTCGTCCCGCTTACGCCACTGCCGCCACGTCTTACCCGCCCGGCTTACTCGCATCACCGCCTCTGTACGCTACCCGGTAAGGCTGACGGCCGCGCCAGAGCCGCTTCATCACGGCAAACCCCGAGTCCTGGGGAGTGGTCCGAAAGGGAGGAAAAAGAAAGAAAACATAGTACATCCATCATGCTCTCGCACACATCCAACTCGCGCCGCTGGCTGCTGGCCGCCGCGCCCCTGCTCTTGTCGGCCGCCGTCCGCGCCGACTGCGAGTGCGGCTACTCCATCGGCGGCTCCGGCGACGACCGCCACGTCTTCACTGACCTGCTCGAGAGCGACTTTGTCCACCTCGACTTGAAGAAGGAGGGAATCGACTACGGTCAGTATGGCTGGGCCGCCCAGCAATTCGACATGGCCAAAGACACGGCCCGCGGCCCCTTTGGCGAGTCCTTCGCCACGGACAACGTCGTGTCCAACTTCATCGACGACACGGCCCGCTACGATGGTGACGGCAGCCAGGGCGCGGACCCGGGCGTGCGCCTGACCGTCAAGTCGCAAAAGACGGCCGACTACATGGTCCCCAGCGCCGAGATCAGCACCGTCGACCTCGACTACTACTACGGCACCTTCCGCGCCGGCATCAAGGTCACCGGGGTTGCCGGCACATGCAGCGCGTTTTTCTGGGTGAGTCCATTGTTCTCTCGCCTCCTACTCCGGCTCCACAGCTGACCGGACCACCACCCCCCAGTACTTCAATGACACGCAGGAGATCGACATGGAGTTCCTGTCGTCGCAGTTCCGCCATGAAAACTCTAGCTACCCCGTCAACCTTGTCCTGCAGTCGGCCCAGTCACAGGACGCCGGCTACGACGCCCGCGGCACCCGTACCTTCCAGACGGTCAACCTGCCCTTCGACCCCACCGCCGCTTTCCACGAGTATCGCTTCGACTACCTCCCCGGCTCCGTCGCATTCTACGCCGACGGCAAGAAGCTGGCCAGCATGAACAACAGCGACAACCGCGCCATTCCCACCAGCCCGGGCCACTTGCTGCTGTCCCACTGGAGCAACGGAAACGACGGCTGGTCCCAGGGCCCCCCTACCGAGGACGCCATCACCACGGTCAGCTACGTCAAGTCCTACTACAACTCGTCTTCGACCGAGCGCCAGTCCGACTACCGCTCGCGGTGCGCCGATCCAACAGCCCAGGGCGCCATCTGCGAGGTGCGCGACAACGACCCGACGTACTTCTTCACCAACGAGGACGGCATGGCGCCCAACCAGACCAACACGTCCAACGGTGGCGAGGGAGCCGAAGGGAGCGGGGCTTCGGCGCTGGGGGCTGGGATGGCTAGGTTCGCTGCCCTTGTTGTGAGTGCGGCCGTGGGGTTGGTTGTTGTATAGGAGTGGAAGGGGTAAGGTACGGGTCAGGGCGGAGAGAAAGGAGAGAAGTCAGATAAGAGAGGGATGCTGAGAAGCCGCACCACGGGGCGACGAGGCAGGAGTCTCGGCAGTGAAGGAGACGTTGGTTAATACGACTCGGGAAAAGCGAGCAAGAGACGGCGCCGCATGTGTGCGCAGCATACAATACGGCCCGGCGGGGAGCATGAGCCGGAAGCCTGGGCTTGAAGAGGAGGGGAGCGGACAGGACGCTGGCCTGGCTTGCGAATGTGTCTTGTTGGGTTTCGAGTGTCGAATTTGATCGGATCACAACCGACACGGTTCACGAGGCAGGGTCGAGAATGGATGCAGCGTTGCAACCGGGCGAGAGAGCTCAGGCGCGCGTATGTGAGCGGAAGAGTTCAGCATGGCTTACGACTGCGGCGGGAGAAGAAGCCGAAAACGGGTGATGCGAGGAGCGAGGGCTTTGCCTGCTTTGTCGCGTTCGCTGGTTGGACCAAGATACCCCCCCCCCAAGTTTTCCATATATTTCACTACACCTTTTCTTATTTATACTTTCCGGCTTCTTTACTTTGCGTATATTGTTGCGAATTGAGAGTGTATATAGATAGATACAGGACGACTGTTGTTTACTACTGGTGCACAGTATGAAGCTCATTTCTGTGCAAGGTGTCGCGTGTCGCATTGTTTCTCAGCTGACCGGATCTTGAAGGGGTTTACCATGACGTGTACCTGCAGTGCGACGGACAAGATGAAGGGGAATCCTGAACGCGCCATCGAGTCAGGAGCCGTGATGGCCCTGCGAGATAGCAGGCAGACACGCATGGGCAGGCAGCGGAGCAGCCACGCGAGGCGAAGAAGCGATCTGGTGGACAAAGAATGACCCAGCCCAGAAAGACAGACAGACAGACAGACGGACGGACAGAAAGACAAGAGCTCCCCACATTCCTAAAGGGGCAGGCGACTTGCGCCGCCTTCTGGTTTCGCAGCGCGCGTCATGCTGCCCCCCTCTCCCTTCCCCTTCCCCAGGGCGTAAAGAGTGGGCGTATGGGGTTGCTTTGCTCGCGTGCCCTTTGGGTTCATGCAACGAGTTGTCTCTTGTCCATATGTTGTTTGTGGGACGGGTCTTGCGCCGGCCTCTGCTACCTCTCCCTCTCCCGAGCGAGCATTAAGCCATCTTTACCTTGGGTTTGATCTGAGGCATGGGGCCGGGTCCTCGATCTCACTGCAAGAATCTCCATTTTTTTCCTCTTCTTCTTCTTCTTCTTCTTCTTCTTCTTCTTCCTCCTTCTTTCTTTCTTTCGCGCCTCCCTGCGAGCGACTGCCGAGAGGCAGAGGAACCCGCCCCCCCCAACCCCCCCTTCCCCCACCTCCACATTCCCAACGGCACTGCCATGCAGTGCCGGAGATAGGCCCCATACTCGTACATGACGGGGGTGGGGCGAGAGAGGCGAGGGGGGGGGAAGGAGGTACTCACTCGTACACGATGTGCGGGGGAAAATTGTGGTGTGTTGTGTGTGTGGGTGGGTTGCGGTTAGTTCGTGAGGGGGGTGAGTGGCGCTTTGTCGATCATGCCCCCCCCCCTTCCAAGTGCCATCCCTCCCCCCCCCCCCCCCCCCATATTTCCAGGGAGGGCGTGGATGGAGGGGTGGTGTGGGGAAAAGAACGGCTGATGGGGAGAGGAGGAGAGGGGGTGACTATGACTGGCTCAACGGCTTTCTCTGGCTTCTTATTACTGGGGAAAGGGATTGACGGGGCTTCCGAGGGCCGCAGCGAGGACGGACGTGTGGAGTGTAGGTGACTGAATATAAGCAATGCGCATCTCAAGAGGACGGGCCACGGGGCTCCTCCCCCTCCAGTCTTATCCTGTCGTTCCAGAGCCGCGGTGGTGGTGGTGCACGCGCTCGACCGGGGATCGGTTTCCTGGATTGCCTTGGCATCTTGTCGAGGTGCTGTCTGTCGAAGCAGAGTAATCAGCCCTGTCAGGTCTGTGCTGGTCGGCGGCCGGTCGAGGTCAGACGTCGTCGGGAGTATAGTCGGTCCAGTATCCCCAGCTTGCCCTACCCGCGGAGACGACGAGTCTCTCTCTACATAGTCGATATCCCGCCAGCAACCAAGACTGTCACAGTCCAAGCCGGATCTACCCCATCTCTCTCTGTGACGTCTCCGAAGTCTCCCTACTTGGAGATGCGGTGCGTGCTCTCGTGTCCGAGGTTCTGCGCCACCAAGCCCGGCCTATAGACGCACGCAGAACAATGACTGGCAACGGGGACCCTCTTCACCCGGGGCTCTCCTACTGCCCCGCCGACCATAATCACACCATCACGGGCCCTGCATTGCTTTATCGCCCGCTGAGTCCCCCTTCGTATGTGTGGGTGTGTGAGTGGGTGTGGGTGTGGGCTGCCGGACGTTGCACCGGCGTAGTCTCCTGCCCCGTCTGGCCCCTCCCTGCTCATCTGACGGCGCCTCCGCACTCACCCGAACCGCATGGCAGCCGCCGTTTCGTGGTCTCCGAATGGAATGTCCCTGGGCTCAGCAGACACAGTGCTGCCCCAGAGCCAGACTTTGATGTGGTGTGTATAGGTCATCCTTCCCACTCTCGGCCCTTTCTGTCTCTGGGGTTCTATACTCGACCGACCAGCTAAGACTGCCGCGTGACTCTATGGCAACTGCCTGCGGTTGGAGTCTTCACACACAAACACACACACACACACACACGCGCGCGCGCGCGCGTGCGAGCGAGTCGGCTCCCAGCCCCAGCAGTTGTCGGCACCGCATATGCCACGGCAAGTCATGGCGTGCTCTGCCATTCTTCGTGCGGAGCTGGCAGCCGGGAGAGGACTGAGGGCATAGAGACCAGAGACCGATCCACGCAGCTCCAACCGCAGACCAGCTTCTCAGTCACTACTTACTTTACCTACGTGTAATGTATGGTGGTGTTGGCCCCATGGCACCGCCACTTGACGCCTCCCCCGAGTCGAATCCCGGCCTCGTCACGGCCAAGGTGCCACTGCTGGCCTCTCGTTCCAGCCCTTACGTACTTCCCATCCCTTCACGTGTGCGCCGGGGCGTCTTGAAGCCTAGCCGATCGTCGGGGGCCCGGGTCACGGGCGACCTTCACCTGTCAACTTACACCACCCACACGGCCATGACCTCTTCGCGTGGGCTTCAAGGCCCGGCTTTGGAGGCACGCACGGCGAACTTGATGGCGGGAGCTGGAGTGAAGAGGGGAGCCTGCGTGAGTGGTGCTCGATACTATAAAGACATGGGGCATCTCTATCGACCGACAAGAAACCCGACCACCTCACAAACCCGACAGCAACACTGTGATTCAGCCGGCCGAGCCGACTCTTTTTTTTTTTTTTCTCCTTGAAATACCAATCCTATTTCTTTCCCATAGCCTTACTCCGCCATGACGCCGCCGACGACCAGCTTCGCGCTGGTGAACAACACGGGCTCGTCCAACGCCTGGGCGTACATCAACGGGCTGGACCTGAACAACAACAACACGCCCATCTTCGTGCAGTCGGACGGCAAGACCGTCTACAGCCCCCAGAGCCCCTCGGCCGAGCAATCCCGCTGGCCGCCGACGTGGCCATCTCCCTCGGGAGCCCCGGCGCCACGACCTCCGTCACCGTGCCACGGATCGCCGGGGGGCGAATCTGGTTCGCCGTCGACGCCAAGCTGACCTTCCTGCTCAACCCGGGCCCGGCCGTCGTCGAGCCCGCCGTCACCAACAAGGCGGATCCCAACTATAATGTCAACTGGGGTTTTGCTGAGTGAGTCTTTTTTCCTGTCTTTTTTTTTTCTTTTTTTTTGGGTCCCTCTTCTATATATCTATACATTTCTCTTTCTTCCTCTCTATGTATACATGTTTCGTTGTGTAGTTCTGCCCCTTTTTTCCCCTGTTCCCAAACCATAAATGGACGCAGTCCGGCCAAGACCTAAGAAAGAAAGAAAACTTCAACCCACTAACCGCAAGACGAACACACACACACAAACAACAGGTTTACCTTCAACGCGGAGCAGCTCTTCGTCAACATCAGCTACGTCGACTTCGTCGCACTGCCCATCGCCATCAAGCTGCGCAACGCCTCGGGCCAGGAGCAGAGCGTGCAGGGCCTGCCGGACGGGGGCGTGGACAAGGTGGCCTCGGCGCTGGCGGCGCAGGCGGCCTCGGACGGCGCGGGATGGGACCGGCTGGTCGTGAAAGCGGGAGACGGTGGCAATGGCGCCAACCTGCGCGTCCTGTCCCCCAACGCGGGCCGCGTCGCCGACCCCTCGCTCTTCGAGGGCTACTACGCCGCGCACGTCGACGCCGTCTGGGCCAAGTACGCCGCCGAGGACCTGACGATCAACACGCAGGCGAGCTGGGGCGACGTGGTCGGGCGCGTCAAGGACGGCGATTTGCTGACCTTCCCGCAGGGCAGCTTCGCCAAGCCCTCGGCCGCCGACGTCTTCTCGTGCTCCACGGGGCCCTTCGGGAACTACCCCGAGGGCGCCGACCACGACGCCATGGGCGCCATCGGGGCCCGCCTGGCCGCCGCGCTCAACCGCTCGACGCTCCTGCGCAACGCCCGCCAGCCCGACGGCGAGGTCGTCGAGACCTACTACGCCGAGCCCGTCACCAACCACTACGCGCGCGCCGTGCACGCCGCCAGCGCCGACGGGAGGGGCTACGCTTTCCCCTACGACGACGTCGTCCCCAGCGGCTCCGACCAGCCCGACCCCGCCGGCACCGCGTTCGACCCCAACCCGGAGCTGTTGACCGTCACCGTGGGCAAGTTGCGGGCTGCTTCTTCCGCCTCCGGAGATGGGGGAGAGAAAAAGGAGGAGGAGGGGGGGGGGGGGAGGGGGAGAGTAGCGGCGGGGGCGGCGTCGGGGGCGCGCTCAAGGGTGCCTGGAACGGGGTCAAGGGCGCTTTTGCCAAGATGTCCTGCTTCGGCGGCGGCGGCGTGGCTTCTGACAAGTGATTTCTCTTCCTTCAGACTTTGGGTTGTCCCCTTTTTCTTCTTCAAGATACCACGCGCGCCTACACACACACACACACACACACACACACACACACACACACACACACACACACACACACACACGCCCACACACACACACACGCCCACACACGTACATATGTTTTGCCTTGCCTGTCAATGTACATACCACATTTTCTCTCACTGTCTCATTTCTCGCGGATGCTGCGATACGAGCCGTTGTCTTGGAAGCGCTCGCTCTTTAGCCGGCAAACGCGCGCGAGCTTGGCCTGTCTCCGTGTGCTGTCTCGTCAATGTCTAATGAGCGAAAACAGAAACGCCGCATGTCAGGTGCAGGCAGTCCATGCGAAAGACATTGTTCACTGTGCAACACATACACGGAATAGTACATTTCTCTCGTGCTGGCGTCCTTCTTGGCCGCATCGCCCCTCTTATTAATACACGAATACAAATATCTCGACGTCTTTCGAGCGAATAACAATCGGGCTCGCTCTGCGACTCGCCGGACGGCTTCTCGGCCGGCTCAGGCATCCAACCGAGTAGTGCAGCACACCTCTTCCTCCTGTGCAAAGGACCTGGTGTGGTCCGCTCTATCGTAATATGAGAGAGCCAGCTGGGCTGGCTTGTCCGGTTCATGCCTCGGGGGGTGGGGCGGGCAGCTCTCGAATTCCTTAATCCGAAACCCAGGTGTGCACTGGTGGTGTTTAACATGGTAAAAAAAAAGGGGGGGGTATTAATTAAGAGATAACTTTTTTTCTTCCATCCGCGACCTCGTGAACCGCAGCCGGTAATGTGGGACCTGCTGTCATCTTCACGACCGCTACAACCGACTGTGCTGGCCAGCCCCAGTCCAGCCAGCCAGCCCATGGCCGGCGGCCGGGTCATGGCCCAGCGCCCTCGGGCGGCTGGAACCGGGACCTGGTGTAAGGGGATGCGCCGCCCCCTCGTAGCGACACGTCAGGCGGGCCAAACTATGGTGCCTCCTGGTCGTCCATCACGGGCCCCCCCGGGTGATGCTGCTGCTGCTGCTGCTGCTGCTGCTGGGGCGGCGGCGGCGGCTGCTGGTCGGGGACGGTGGTGTGGGCCGAGGAGTGGTGCTGCTGCTCGTCCTGGACGACGTCCTCGTACTGCGTGATCTGGAAGGCGAGCTGGCGGGCGGCGGCCTCGACCATGAGCATGTGGCGCGTCTTGCGGTCGGCCCCGCGGACCTCGGCCATGGCCCGCTCGACGGTGAAGCGGACGACGGGGTCGGCCGAGGCGGGCACCGACGCGAAGTTGAAGGGCGCCATGGCCTGCGCCGGCACCGCCGGCATCTGGAAGCCCCCGAGGCCGTCGTTGGACAGCACCTGGCCCGCGTGGGCCTGCGGGTTCCGCGTCTCGTGGAACGAGCACCGGGCCCCCGACGCGTTGAACCAGCAGTTGGCGCAGCTCCCGCACATCTGCCCGTCGACCACCACGCAGCTGTTCCACGGCCCGTGGCCCTTGTGGCAGTTCTTGCACGGCACCGGCGCCAGCTCCCCCGCAATGTGCGCGAACAGCGCCTCCACGTTGCTGCGCCGCCCCAGGTTCAGGCTCTGCTCCGGCCGCCGCTGCTGCGCCAGCCGCATGCCCGGCTCGCGCGCCAGCCGCTTCGCCAGCGCGCTCTCCACGACCACGTTGTCGTACCCGCTCTGGTTCGCCAGCATCTCCGTCGAGCTGTCCCCGCCGACGCTCTCCTCCACCCCGGTGGGTCCCCCGAGATCCGGGTGCTCGTGGGGGTTCTGGACGCTGCGCAGGATGTTGGCGACGTCCAGCTGCTGTTGTGCGGCGGCGGCGGCCGCCGCCGCGGCGTTGAAGTCGGGCGCTGTCGCGTGCATGCCGTTGGGGTCGTGGTCGTGCTGGTGGGGGTCCTGGTGGTCGAGCTGTTGGCTGGGGTCGTGCTGCTGCTGCTGTTGCTGGTGGTGGGGGTCGTGAGGATCATGAGGGTCGTGGGGGTTGTGAGGGTCATGGGGATCGTGGTGGTGCACGTCGACTGACGGGTCGTGGTCTTTGTAGTCTTGGTGGTCCTCGTGGTGATGCAGCTCGTGGTGCTGGTGTTGCGTAGGGTCGTGAGGGTCGTGCTGGTGCTGGTGCTGATGCTGATGCTGATCAGGGTCGTGGTGCTGCAACTGATCCGGGTCCTGCTCCTGCAGCTGGTCTTGCAGCTGGTCCTGATCAGGGACGTGGACGTCGACCTGCTGGTCGTGCGTGGGGTCGTGGACCTGGTCGTGGTCGGCCATTTGGTGCTCCTCCACATGGCCGGGGTCTTGGTCGGGGTCGTCGGGAACCCCGACGTCCGCGGGGTCGGGGGCCTCGCCGGGGTCGACAGTCATGTCGACGTCTTGGGTTGGGTCGTCGGCTATGGGGTCATCGTCCGTGTGCAGGTGGGTGTGGGGGTCGAGGTCGGCATCCTGGCCGGCAAGAAGGTCGGCGGTGTTGGGGCGGCGGGAGCTCCGGGGGCGGGGGACGGCGCCGGTGGAGGGCTTAGTGACCTTGGAGGGGCGGCCGCCGGGGGGCTTTTGTATGCCGGTCTTCATGGTGGGGAGGGCGAGGGGGAGGGGTGGGGGAGGACCGGAAAACCGGGGGCGTCCGGTGGAGGTGCGCCGGCCGGGACGGTCGGGCCCGGGCTAATGCGGGCCAGGCCGGGGCCGGGGCCGGGACCGGGGCAGGCAGGGCAGGTGCAGGTGCAGGTGCGGCGGGAGAGGCTGCGACAGGCAGGTGCCAGTCGGGATGGGCTGGCGCGACTGCAGTGGCAGCGCCGGGCAGCGCCGGGCAGCGCCGGGCAGGGGCGGCGTGGGGGATGGGCTGCGGCTGCCGCTCGCGCGCGCGAGGGCGGAGGCAGGTGCAGGTGCAGGTGGCGACGGCGGGCAGGCACGCCTGGGTGTTACCAGCTGGGAGGGCGAGGCCGAGGCGATGGATTCTCGACTCTCTCGATGGGGGAGCTGGGCCGCCTGCTGGCTGGCACTTGGTGGTGAGCAGTCGGGATGGGCGATGCCGGACTGGTCGCGACGGTGATGCACCGCAGCTGTCGTCAGCTGTGTTTGGTCGGGAAGCGCGTGCCTGTTTGGGGGAAGGGAAAAGTGAAGGAGGAAGAGTTGACAGTGGCCAGGCGGACGAGGAGTGTCGACCAGGTGCAGACTTTTCTCTTAGGGCTTGGCGGGTACGTATCTCCGTATCTGGGCTAGTCGGGCATCAGCTAACTCTGTTGGGATACTGCACGTTATATCAGCGACAAGTGAATTGAATTGTTTTAGTCTCTGTTGTGGGTTTAGACTCGTCTCAGTAACGGTCGTTGAAATCATGATTCGACTGGCCTGAGCCCGCACAGTACGGTCTTTCAAAGAGTGGCCGGCGGGGGGGGGGGGGGGCTGGGCAGGACCAGACTCATCCGACCGTGCAATTAAGGGGAACAGTTATCATCACCTTGCATTCGGCTACGGACCAATTACCATGATTGACACTTCCACGGGCAAATGCCCTCAATTGTTTATTCATCATTTAGAGACGCCAATTTATTATCTGATCGAACGATCGGCAGTCTCTGTCCACTCCCATCGACATCGCGTGAGCTTCTGTTTCGATGCTCTCACGATCGTGTGCAGTTGGGAAAAGGACCTGCCGTACCGCATCCGCCCCAAGCGTGGACTGCAGCACTCGGGCACGGCAACTAAACTGATGTGACAGCATACGATACTCCAGAAACGCGGCTCAAAACTCATGCACTAGCCCTCTCTGTATCGGCTCGGGATATTTAAGAGGAGCCATGCGGCCGAGTCTTGTGCTCGAGGGTCGCCACCGAGTTAGTTGCGTGGGATAGCTGCTGATGGCTCGGCGGACAACCTCTGCGTTATCAACGTCCGTCTTCCACCAACGCAGTGAGGCTCAACAAGTCAATGGGTTCTTCTCACACTCGCACAGCTCTCGCAGTCCGAGCCCCCCCCCCCCTTCGTCAACCCTATCCCTGGACCCCAAGAGTAAAGAAAAGACATCGACGTTGACGTAGACTTGTTTGGCGGCCATGGGCCCCTCTTCGCCCCTCAGTCACACTGTCAGCTCCGATATAGCCCGGCCGACCTTGACCTGGAAGTTATCTACTCGGTCTGATCGCCCAGACGCCAGTAGTGACCACCTTGAGCCAGTAAAACGGTCGCCACAGCGTACTACTAAGTGGTTGGTCTACAGTATCACGAGCGATGAGAGGCGATGCCCGTAGCCGAAGAGTCCAAACAAGGCCGATGCTTCCGGGTGCATCTCATTAGTGGCTGGTAAGGTATTAAAAGACATCCCGGAGAATCGCTCACCGTCTTGCTCCCAGAACAGACGCAAGACCCAAAAAAAGGGACTGGGGCCCAAGATCGTTTCTCCATCCCCCGGCCCCTCCCCCGGTGCCTCATTTCCATATCGCCGTTACCGCAATTTCTCAGCCCTGCGTGTACAGTTCGCTCCATCAGGCATGAGATTCGCCCGTGTATCTGCAGTCACTTGTTGCTCATGCCCGAGAGAGAGAGAAAAAAAAATAAAAAAATAAAGAGGGCACAAGGCCTCAAGAAGAAGAAAGACACGAATGAGTAGAGAGGAGTTCAACCAGGCGAATCACTCCGTGCAACCTCAAGTTCTCACTCCCGCCCAGAGTCCGAACCCCAACACACCTTGACCGCCCCCTTTCTCTCTCCACCCACGAGTGTGTCCCTCCCCCAAGATCAAAGTTCTCAGTCCTTCTTCTCCTCGAGGTCGGCGATGATGGCCTCGAAGCGGGCCTCGAGCGCGCCGGGGTCGGCGGCGGCGTCGCGCGCCTCGTTGAACTGGTCCATCCCGTCCTCGAAGAAGTCGCGCCGCTCCCCCTTGGCCCCCGGGAGCGCCCGCCGCCACGCGTCGAACCGCTTGCGCCACTTCTCGTTGACCTCCCTCCACCGCGGGTCCGTGCCCCGGTCGTGATCCTCACTGCCAACGCCGCCGCCGACACCGGACCCGGACCCGGAGCCGAAGGAGGAGGAGCCGCCCCCCTCCGAGCCCCGGCGGTACGTGTCGTGCGTCCTCTTGGCTCCGCTGCCGCCACTGCTGCTGCTGCCGCCTCCGCGGATGGATAGTGGCGGCGATACTCCTGGCATTTTCTTTCTCTCGAGAGAGAGAGAAAGAGAGAGAGGGAGGGAGAGATGTGATTCTTGTTCCTTCCTCTTTCTTCCTTCGGGGCCGCTTGTCTTCCCCCCTTTCCCCCTCTTCTTTTTCCGACCTGTGGTTTTCCCCTCCTCTCGTTTAAAAGTACAGTTCCGTGATAAGGGCGTGGCGCGGCCCTTGGACGGGCGTCTAGGAGGCAGGCAGCTGGCTGGCTAGCTGGCTGGCTTGTAATTCTGCTACCAGCTCTGAATGGCGGCGGGCTGTGGTGTGCTTGTGGGTGTGTATGCGCGCCGCAAGAATTAAGAAAAGGGGGTGGAAGGAGATCAGAGCCAGCGGGCGGCAGAGAGCTGACGAAAAAAAAAAAAGGGGAGCAGGTGTGTGTGAGGTGCCCTGCTGCGGCTCCAGACGCGGGCCGGGCAATAGAGCGGGCTTTAAGCGACGTGAAACAGGCGTGCGGTTGCGCCGTGCTGCCGGGAGAGGGCGGCTGAAAAGCAAATCAGAATCTGGGGTTCAGAGTCTGGCGCGTGTCAGAGAGAGAGAGAGGGAGAGAGAGAGAGAGAAATAAGAAGCAGCCTCGGCAGCCCGAGCCTACTCCAACTTTATATAGCCGTGGGCGGCCCTGTTGTATTGGGCAAGATGACAGCTCAAGTTTGGGGACTTGCTGAGGACGGGAAGCGAGAGGACAGTAGGTGCTGCGCCCAGACGACGACATGCAGAGGACAGTATCCGAGCGACAAGCCAGGAGAAGGCAGGAGAGGTACGGGTCGGTAGAGAGAGGAAGATGGATGGTGAGAGAGACGGGGCGATAAAGGGGGGGGTGTTGGAGAGAAAGGGCAGCTCGACGCCGTGACGGACAGCGAGAGACGTGGACGGCTGGCTGGCCGGCCACGACGTCGCCACTCTCGCCGTCTCTCTGCCTGCCGGTCTGCCTGTCTGCCTGTCTGCCGGTCTGCCTGTCTGCCTGTCTGCCTGTCTGCCTGTCTGCCTGTCTGTCTGTCTGTCTGTCTGTCTGTCTGTCTGTCTGTCTGTCTGTCTGTCTGTCTGTCTGTCTGTCTGTCTGTCTGTCTGTCTGTCTGTCTGTCTGTCTGTCTGTCTGTCTGTCTGTCTGTATGTCGCCTCGCCACCTCATGTAGAATTACGGAGTCGGCATGCAGGGATGTTCATGCGGTCGGCCAGTCTACGGAGACGGAGCACGCGGCCATCGCCAACCTCGTGCGCTAGCCCGCCGTCTTCTGGCCTGATCTGGGCCTCTGCGTCGTCGACTCTGCGGTTCGGGAGATCCGGTCTGCGTCCGAGAGAGCAGGGGTTGGGGTGGACGTGGACGAGAAACATGAACAGAAACACAGAGAGAGAGAGGGAAGCTCCCAGCGGTCCGCCTCCTCTCACGACTTGGCGACCCAGTGACGTGACTTGTCCTCCGCTGTCACTCTTCCTCCTCTTCCTCCCACTGCTGCCCTCTCTGCAGTTGCGGCTTCTACTTGCTCCCCACTGCCGCTGCCCGTACGTTGATTTCGTGTAACTGACTTTATTCGCGTACCTTATTACAGGCGAGGGTTGGGTTCGCGTGTGGTGCTTGCTCACATCCAATATTGCCCACATAACATAACAAAAAGAAGAAAAAGAAGATGGAAGGAAAAGAAAAAGCCGTTCCCGACCTCGCAGAACCGCTACGGCACCGATCCAAATACAGGACGCCCCGGGACGACGCGGGAACCCTCCCCCGTGCCTCCCCCCCCCTGTCCGGGACCCAGCGGCGCCAACGTCCGATCCTTTGGGCCCCAGAAACGGGCTGGGGGGTGGTGGTGGTGCCCACTAACTCGTACGCGCATCCGTATCGTATGTGCGCGCGACAAACCACTACGAGCGCGGCGTACGGGATAGACGCAGCATGCAGATGCAGACAAGGATCCTTGGGATGGGGCGGCCCCTCTCCCAATAACGGTTTTTTCTCTCTTCTATGTTTTTTTTTTTTTCTTACTTGCTTCCTCTTTTTTTGCTTGGTTGCACGGCTTTTTCACTGCTGGCTCTCCACCGCGCCGCGTCGCGCAGGATAAGGAGCACTCGTATACTGCTGCTCTGGCCCCGGGGTTCTCTGCGAGTCCACGGCACGAGGCTCCCGGGGCCTCGTGTCCATGGCTCTCTTGCTGTCTCTCTCTCACACACACACACCCTCTCTCTCTCTCTCTCTCGCGCGCTATCCCCGTCCGTGTCTGCTCGTCGGACCGATGGGGCATCGCTGGGAGGGCTGGGCTGGGGAGAGCCTCGCTCGCTGGCGCGAGGTGTCGGCGGCGGAGAGGGGTCCGGATCGCCGGGGTCTCAAGGGATCGTCTGGGTTCTCAGAGAAGAAGAGAAGGAGGGGCGGGGCGGCAAATGGGCATCCATGGATCAACCCACCCCCTGGTATATTTTCCTCGTACGGTGCAAGCCGTGCCGCCTGTGGGTGCGGTGAGCCTGGCACTCGCCCGCGCCGCAGACCCTCGCTGTCGTCTCTACTTCTCCGGCAAGAAGCTGCTCTGCTCGGCAAGAAGCTGTTCTGCTCGTTAGGAAGGGGCCAAGCCGCGATGCCGCATTGCCTCATCGCTGCAGAAGGTCGTGAGGGTTTTGGGCCGTGTGGGTATGGGATCTGTGCTGTCCAGCCGGAAGCAGTATAAACCGGGACGGGACGCGGCTGTGTGGTGCCCGAAAGAGGCTGCCCTGAGCTCTGCATATAGGTCTAGATGATAATTACTGCGTCCGAGTAGTGGTAACTAAGTGGTTAGTAGGGCCCTTTTCCCACGGGAGAGCGAGCCGTGCCGCTCTCGAACCCCCCTCCCTTACCTTACCTGACCTTGCATACCTTACATACCTTGCATACCTTATCTTCCCGCATCTGTGCCCGGCTCTTCGAGGTGCCCCTTCTTTCTCTGCACCTCTTCAACCGCATCCATGCCCGGGTGGCCAGGCCGCAGTCAGGGTCGACGGCTATGTATGTGACTGACAGTGCGGTAGTGCCAGTGAAAGAAAGATAATATCGGCCGTCAACCGAGTACCCGGAACCCGTGCCCGCCCCTCAGCCCCTCCCCTCCCCTCCCCTCCCCTCCTCCTTGTCATGCTGCCCGTGGCGTGACATGACACGGCATGCAACCATTCTTTTTTTCCTTCTCTTGGCAGGCCCGCGCTTGGTCGCAGATCTCCGCTCACGTACCGGAGCCAGGCACCTGACCTGGCAAAGGGACGCCAGAAGACAAAGGGCAGAGAGAGTGTGATCAAAGTCCGGGCAGACAGACGCCTTCCCTTCCCTCCACCCCGCTCCCGCTTCCCCTGGGCTTCCAGCGATCTTGGTTGATCCCCCAGCCCGGTAAGCAGCCTCCATGACGACGACGTGGCCCCCGGGGGCCATGCGTGCGGAAAGAAGAGGCGGCGCTCACGGGTATCTGCAAGTCTGTCTGCCCGTACCGGCGTGCTGCGACATCACCCGCAGGGGCGTGCGGCCTGTACGAATACATCGGGCTATGTGACAGCGGGCGACAGCCGGTGAGCGAGGCTCCGGGACGAGCTGCCTGCCGTTTACAGAGACAGACAGACAGAGAGAGAGAGAGAGAGAGAGAGAGAGAGATAGGAGCTACGTGGCTGGCTGGCTTCCTTTGCTGCTCGACTGCTTACGGGTTGCATCCAGCTTGGCTTCGGCTATATGGTTTTTCTTCCATGGCATGCCCACTGTTACCTACATCTCATACTGCCCTTCCACCCCCTTCTCTCCCCCACGCACCCCGTCGCCATGGGTTGGATTGGTCCGTCGGGCTGCGTGTTGGTTCCGGCGGCGAGCCGCTTCCCCGTGTTAGCAACGCTTCAGGACTGCGGAATATTCCATGGGACGTCTCATCCCTTGCCCCCCCCCCCCCCCCCCCTCTCCTCCCGCACAGCCGCTATACCGACCCTCATCACCTCCCATCACACTCTTCGAGGCCCGCGCGGCATCTGCCCCTCCCGTTCGCGAAGCCGACCCTGGCGAGTGAGCCCCGGACCGAACAAACGCTGTGGGAATCATCATCATATCCCCTCCCCGCCTCTGCTGTCCCTTCCTCCCTCCCTCTCTCTCTCCACCTGCCGAGCCCTGATGTGCGAAGCCGCGATGAACGAAATAAACAAACCATCCCCCACCTCCACGCAGAGCGAGCCAGCGCCGCCACCGTTCCAAAACCTGCCCCGCGGCGGCCCTCGCACAACGGGCGGGGTTGCGCGCCGGAAATTGTGTCCAATGACGCGGCCCGTCATCTGCATGCTGCATATCACCTCGGCTGTGTGGGGGCAGGGTTAGGGGAGGTCAAGGACCGGCAACATAAACGAAATAAATGAGAAGAAGAAGAAGAAGAAAAAGAAGAAGAAAAAAGGGGGAACACCCGGCAACGGCACCCGCAAAAATCCAGCCGGCGGGTGGCCTACCCACCAGCCGGTAGGCGCAAAATGCGTGCGTTAGGCGTACGTACGTCAGTCTGCAATGATATTCGGACATTGATGATTATGTGAGAACACGCCTTGTACATATGCATGATGTAAGATAGGTAGGTAGTGTGCAGCATATTGTCCACAGTTCAAATGCTGGTCGCTCTTTTTTGTTTCCCCTGTTGCCCACCTTACCTACGGTGCTTCTTCTACCTGCCAACACAAGCGAGCGCAGAGCACAACGCCAACCTATCAGCCTCTGGCTCTTCTTCTCCACTGGTCCTGGCCGGTTTCGACAGAACAGACGCGCGCTTCTTCACCGTGGGAAAGTGACTGTAGGCTCCCCCCCTCCCTCTGTGCAGCTCGGTGTGCCATTCTACGTCAGGCCACAGGTGAAAGGGAGAAGAGCAAGGAAAAAAGGACGAGACGGACAAGCCCGGAGAAGGAGGGAATTGAGCGAGCGAGAAAGCGAGCGACCAACCGAGCGGGATTGGGTCATTCTGGCTTGCCTGGTTTGCTCGCTCGTTTCGTTCCGCTTGCGAAGTCGAGGACAAGGCCGTCATCTTTCTACAAGGCAGGCATCACGCTGGATTCTCTCCGGCGGTGATAGATCAGCAGCTGGGCCTTTCGTTGCTCTCCGCCCAGCTGGTGCTCCCTCCTCCCCTCCACTCCCTTCCGCGCAGGTAGGCACGTAGATTAGGTAGCCAGGCCCCTCTCCCCGGTTTTCCCGAACCAACAGGATGGTTCCGGCCTCTTGGACGGAGAGGATTGATCGGGTCCGACATCTGGGGAACACCAGCGCGGTCCATCCCAGCTTAGCCGCGTGCGGGGCCCTGTCGTTTGGATATTATGACTTCATTATCGAGCCAGACATACATACGGCATACATTATACAGGAAGAGGGCTAGGCCAGCGAGGCTTGCTTGTCATGTGTGTGTGTGTGTGTGTGTGTGTGTGTGTGTGTGCGTGTAGACCCTTTTGAAAAAAAAAAAAAAAAAAGCCAAGCTGAGGGCCGGCTCCGGTCGCAGTGGGAACCATCCCAGCAGTGAGTAAGCTATGTGACAGAACCGCGCGCCGGGAACACGCACTTCTTTCAGCCCCCCGCAGGCAGTCAATGCAGGGCTGCGAGCATGTAAAAGTAGACAGAAGAGAGATAGAGAAGCAGAGACACAAAGAAGACGCCGCCACGACAAGCCACCAACCACGACGTCGGTCGCAAGACATGACGACGGCAGGCCGGCGGGGGGGTGACGGAGAGGAGGGGCCTAGAACGCAGAGCGCACGGCGGCCGGTGCAACCAACCGACCAACCAACCAACCATTGGAAAAAGTCCTGCCTGCTTACCTACTACACATCACCTGCCCGGGTTGACATCACACCAAGGGGGCTTCGGGGCTCGGACTCTGACAGGCGAGCCAGGCAAAGCACCGTTGGCGACCGTTGGCGACCGTTGGCGACCGTTGGGTGGTGACACAGAGAACAAGGGCGTACGAGTACCACCCCACCGCCCAACAAACGTGTTGAAAATATCCGTGCGTGCCCTGCCTGCCCTGTCCGATTTCCCCGCTGTGGCGCGTCTGTCTCTCTGTCTCTGTCTCTATCTCTTCTCCCTGTGATATACGCGCGCATGCAGCTGGGAAGCATGAGTGAACCTGCGGGCTGACAATGGAGCAGGGGCTGGCCCTTTTTTTTTTTTTTTTTTGGCTCCTCCTCTTCTTCCTTTTCTCCGGTCACCTGCTCGGTACTGACCAGCATCTCGTGTCTCACAGCAACCATGGGGACGAGCGGCAGATTGCGGGCTTCTGGTACGGTTATATCGTCGGGCCCTCTTCTCTTTTGCTCCGGGTGATTGGGGAGCTCGGTGGGCGGGCCTCCCTCTCTACTGCTAACACTCCGTGAAGGAGTGTCGGTTCTCCAAAAGTCCGGCCAGGTGGGGAGAGAGGGGAGGGCGAGGGCATGTGGCAGTGCGCTCGGACCCCCCACCCCTTTTGCGGGTTGCGGGCACTCGTACAATCGCCGAGAAGTGACTGACGTTTCCACACAATCATAAAATCGCAGCCAGCGATATCGATGCGTGATCGTACGGTCTTTCTAGTTGGGGACATGGGCGCGAACGTCGCACGGAGCTCCGGCTCGGAGGCAACTGACTGATGTATTGTCCATCAAGTCCTCATACTCGTCTGAGCCATATTCCCGTTGGTAAGTGAGCAGCAAGAAGCCGTTGCCCTCCCCTGAGCCTCCACTGCTCCCAGCACCGTGGCGCGACCCTATCCATTGGTGCCGACGCTCCCGATCAGTAAATATACAGGAACTCGTCGTTGCCGGCGTCGGTCGGGTCGTCGTCGTCGTCGTCGTCGTTCACCTCCTTGCCGTCGCCAGTGCTTTCGCCTGCTCCCAGCCGGCGGAGGACGGCGGCGGCCCGACTCTCTGGCCCCGGTTTCGACCCCGACGCCGAGGCCGACGAGGGGCCAGCGCCGTGGTCACGGTCCTCGACCTGCTCCACGCCCGCCTTGTGGTCGCCCGCGGTCCCGGCCCTGCTCTCGCTCCTCCTCCTCCTCCTCCTCCTCCTCCTCCCGCCCTCGTCGCCGATCCCGCCCTCGCCTTCGACCCCAACGCCGACGCCAACGCCAACGCCAACGCCGACCCCGCCGCGGCGCGCCATGGACGCGTCGCCGAGGCGCGCGGGCTTGCCGGCGGCGACGCGGCGGCGGCGGTTGCGGCGGTTGAGGGCCCACAGGCCGGCGGCCTGGGCGGCGACGACGGCCAGCAGGGCGGCGAAGACGCCCAGGACGGCCCTCAGGCCGGGGAGGTAGGCGGGGGCGTCGGCGCTGCTGAACAGCAGGGGGCCGACGATGTTGCCCGCGGCCGAGGCGGCGTTGTACAGGGCCAGGACGACGGACTTCTTGGTGGCGCCGGCCGTGTTGGCGACGATCCACGAGACGACGAGCGGGTTGGCGCCGTACAGGAAGGCCAGGAGGTAGTAGGCGGCCAGGAGGGCGGGGCGGTTGGCCGGGTCCTCGCGGTCGAGGGCGTAGAGCATGGCCAGCCCCGCCAGGACGGGGACGACGAGGAGCTCCAGGACGGGGGACTTGAGGCGGGCGCGCTGGGCCAGCCAGGAGGACAGCAGGATGACGGCGAGCTGCAGGGCGCCGAAGGGCATGTTGAGCAGGGACGTCGCGTACTTGTCGTAGCCGCCCAAGCCCCCGACGATGAGCGGGCCGAACGTCACCGTCACCGACGCCCCCACGTTGACCAGCAGCGACATGGCCACCCACAGGTACGTCCGCGGCTCCCGCGCCGCCTCGGCCACGTGCCGCCACCGGAACCGCCGCGCGGCGGCGGCGGCGGCGCCGGTGCCGCGGCCCAGGCCGCCGGTGCCCGTCTTGTTGGCCGCCAGCCGCGCCAGCGCCAGCCCGCGCTCGCGCGGCGTGAGGAAGCGCGCGCTGGCCACGTCGTTGTCGAGCTTCCAGTAGACAAAGGGGACGCTGACGATGGTCAGGAGGCCCACGAAGAGGAAGATGCTGTTTGTGTGTGGGTGTGGGTGAGTGGCTTCCGTGTCAGAGTTCGTATGATAGGGCAGAACGGGCGGGGGCCTCTCTCTGGGACAGACAGGGACGGGGGGGGGGGGGGGGCGACTCACATCTGCCACGGCCGCAGCAGGTCGGACTGGATGCTGCCGAGGCCATAGGACAGGGCGGCGGCGACGACGGTGGCGAGTCCGTTGGTGCCGTACCAGGCGGCGACGCGCAGGGGCTGCTCGGCGCGGCGGTACCAGTGGCCGGTGATGACGGAGAAGAGGGGCAGGCAGCCGCCCTCGAACAGGCCCAGGAAGAAGCGGGCGGCCAGGAGGCCGCGGTAGCTGTGGCAGGCGGCCATGGCGGTCTGGGCGACGCCCCAGCCGAGGCACAGGGCGGGCATGAGGACGCGGGGCGGCACCTTGACGATGAGCAGCGACGAGGCGGGCTGCCAGGCCAGCATGGCGATGGGGGCGATGGAGCCGACCATCGAGTACTGGTTGCCCGTCAGGCCCGTGTCCTCCTGCAAGCCGAACACGGCGCCGTTGCCCAGCACCGTCTTGTCCAGGATCTGCAGGAAGTACACCCACACCAGGATCACCAGGATCACCTTGTCCGTCTTGCGGCAGATGAGTTTATTCTGCTTGCCCTGTTAGATTTTTTCTTTTCTTTTTTTTTTTTTTGGCTCGCGGAGGGGGAATGGGAAATGGGAGTGGGAGTCGGATTGGGTTGACTTGAAGACTCACCTCTTCTTCTGTTACTGTCAACGGGAGGTCATTATCGACATCACCAGTGCCGCCGCCGCCGCCGCCGCCGCCGCCATCGTCGTCATTGTCGACGACGGGGTGCTTCGATGAGTCGGCCCGGGCGTCCATTGCGTGGTCGAGAGGGCGGCGTGCGTCTCCTGGCTTGCCTGAACCGCCATCGGCTGAGGACATGCTGGCCGCGTGGCCCACAGTCTCTGGGGGAGGAACTGAGCGAAGTAGGGCAAGAAGAGGACGCTCTAGTCGCAGATCAAGTGTAAAGGGCAGGATGGTGCGCGGTGGCTCAATTCGGTAGAATTCGATAGGGCGCCTTCTGCCCGGGAAGCTGGCGAAGGCGTCTCGCTGTCCCCTCGACGCAGACTGAAGCGGCGCGGAGCGGGCTGTCGTAGAGCTATCTATCTGGCGGTGGGCACAGCAGCAGGATGGTCAAACTCAATGGACAGGGCTGGCTGGCCTGCGTCGTGACGTTGGGGTTGGCGCGGGGAGAGACGAGGCGGCCGACGGCTTGCTGGTGGACAGACAGACAGACAGACAGACAGACGGACGGACATAACCACTGTCATCCTGCGAATCAAGGGGTGAATCGACACCACCACGGCAGTTCAGCAGCAGACGGACCGGTCACCACGTCATGGGCTGCAAGAGAGAGGGCCCGTGTCTCAGTGGACCCGTCACCCCAAACGTGCCCGGCACTTGGGCTTTGCTTTGCGGAGGTGGATTCGGATCGCCCTCGGTTCCGTGGGGTGGGATCGGCAGGGCACATGAGCTGACGGCGTCTCCGTCTAACTGAGATGATCTAAACTCCAGTCCTTTAGTAGCAGCCATCCCCAAAGAAAGCTTGTCGTCGCCGGATGACATCCAGCTTACCTACACAAGCGTGACAAGGTGCATGTACCCCGATTGTAGGTACACTTGCACGTAGGAGGAAGTAGGCATCTACAGAGTACGAGTACAGCGTCGGGTAGAAACATATCGATGTACATCCAACATTCAATAAATGCACTATCTGAGGGTCAGGCAGCCTCCATTTGAGACGTCAAGTGTGTATCAGTACATGCCCGTCATCAAGCAAGCTGACCAATGGATCTATAAACATTGGACCGGCCAGGCTATGCTTATCAGCAGACCCATTCACGGCTCTTCTCCAGTTCTTCCCACTCTCTGACTCGGTCCGGTCTGATCAGGCCAGATTCTGTGGCGGCTGAGCCGTGTCGTGCCGGTCAATACAGACAATCTGACTCATATCCCTCTTCCTCAGGTTCCTGCCAGAGAGCCGTTTACCTTATGAATTATCTAATGTGCTCTATGGGCTTGCTGCTAAGTAGCACAGGATGAGTACCTCCTATGTCCCCGAATACGCACCGCCAGCACGGCCGAGCAGCGCAGGTCAAGCTCCGGTGAAGCCGACCTGATGTATGAGACTGCACCCAATCTGCAGCAGGCTCCGGACAACGACAAAGATGGCAGTAGCCTTGTGGAAAAGAAAGGAGGGGAGAAGAACAGCGGCCCCCGCTCCCCCGCCACCTCCGATATAATTGTTGACATGGACATCCATCACTTGCCGACCACCGGCACCGCAGACGGCTTGACCTCGAACCCGCCGCCCTCGCCGCCGCCCAGCGCGTCGACGGTCCGCCCAATCTCCTCGATCACCTCGACCACCTCCGCCGGCAGCGGGCCCCTCGCGATCGCCGCCGCGTTGGCCCGCAGCTGCTCCGGCCGCGACGCCCCCAGCACCACCCCGTCGCCCATCTCCCCGCTGAGAGCGGAGTGCCACACGGCCCACCGCAGCGCCGCCTCTGCCGGCTGCATCCCCTCTCCCTCCCCGCCGCCGCTCTCGCCCCCTTCTTCTTCTTGTTGGTGGTGGTGGTGGGGGCTCGCCTCCGCCGCGGCGGCGGCCAGCCGGCGCACGGCAGCGTGGAACTCGGGCCGGTCGTACCAGGCCCGGAAGTGCGCCGCGTGGGGCTGCTCCAGCCGCGTCTTCCCCCGGCCCTGGCCACTCCCCCTCCCCCCCCTCGTCGTCGTCAGGCTGCCCGTCAGGAACCCGCCCCCCAGCGGCGAGTACCCCAGGAACGACATGCCGTGCTCCCGCAGCAGGGGCAGCAGCTCGCGCTCCACCGCCGCCCGGCAGATCAGGTTGTACTGGCCCTGGTACACGGCGGGCTTGGGGTGCCCGCCGGCCTCGCACGCCGCCAGGAGGTCGCGCAGCATGGGCACGGGGAAGTTGGACACGCCCCACTGTGTTTATCACAGGCATGTCAGCATCGCGAGAGAGATAGAGAGAGAGAGAGAGACAGAGAGGAAATAGGGGCGAAGAGGGGCGATCTTCTCGTGTGTGAGTGGTAGGCAATGAATGGGTGGGGAGAGGAAGGGCATGTGTGTGATGCCGGCCCACCTTCTCGCAGAACCCGCTCGCGACCTGCTCGCCAAACGCCTCGGCCTGCTCCGCCAGCGGCGTGGCGGCGTCGTACACGTGCGCGTACAGGATCCCGACGACCGGGCCGCCGTCCCCAGCCCCAGCCCCAGCCCCAGCCCCAGCGCCGCCGTCCGGGCAGAGCCGGGCCCGACTCTCCGCGACGCTGCGCCGCACGGCCTCCCGCGACAGCGTGCCGTCGCTGCTCGTCCCCGCGAACATGACCTTGGTGTTGACCGTGAACCCGAACCCCCCCTCCTCCTCCCCGGCCCCGGCCCTGGCCCTGGCTCTTCTCGCCGCCCCGATCATCCGCTCCGACGCCCCGTGTCGGTCCGGCGGGTACCGCGCCGCCGTGTCCAGCTGCGCGATCGCCACCCCGCCGCCGCCCTCGCCGCCCTCGCCGCGTGCGACGTCGAGGAGGGCCGCCACGCTCGCCGGGTCCGCGAGGGCCGCCGGCGGGAGGGCGGAGCCGAACGTCGCGGCGCCGAGGTACAGGGTCGGTGGTTCGCGGGGCATTTTTTATGTTTTTGTCTTATCGAGGGAGGTGAGAGAGAAGGCCAAGTCTGTAAGTATTGGAATATAGGGTCTGCAGGGCTTCTTGCTGTGCCGGTCGGTAAGGGTGGGTAAACTGAAAGTGGCTGCTCTCTCTGAGGCACGAAGAGTCACTCTTGTCTGGCCAAGCTTGCCGTTTTATATCCCAGGCCACGTCCGCACGACCAGGTCGCTGCTGGGCTCCCGCCCTCTGCGGAATCATCGCGGAGCGCGGAGCCTGGTGTTTAGCGGATCTGAGAGGGGCCGAGGCGTTGTGCCTCCGTACCCGCAAGTCCGGGTGCGGGCTTCGGGCCCCTCAATACGGCTTTCAGTGGCAGCAAGCCGTTTCGGCAGGAAAGCCGCGATTCCTCCAGCGTGGCTCGGGGCCTCTGGAAGCGAATGCGAGGGCAATGAGTGAGACGAACTAAAGCGTATTCAGGGATAAAACCACCTATGTGGTGCGCTGACACCTGGAGTGCGTACCAGCGACGACAGACCCTGCGCTTGGCCTTAGACCGGTACTCGGAATACATGCCACTTGCAGCCGCTGGCAAATCTGTCAGTCGAGAGAATCAGAAGATCAATAGCTTTAGCTGCTGCGGCCGACTATGACTGTGATCCCACAACCGGGTGCCTGGGCAGACGTGACGAGACTGAATTGAACGCTGGGGGAGACCACAGTGGCCCAAAGCGATAAGCCCTTGAAACCATGAAAAGCGCTCAAAGGCCTACACGGAAAGCATGTCCAGCGGCACGTCCGATATCAGCCTGCGATCGTGGTAGCCACCCGAGCGCCTGGCTTCGTCCGCCTTCGGAGACTTACACGGCGATGGGCGTGTCGTACCCGGAACTCCGTGCTCAGCAGCCGGCGGTTAAGCTTTAGCGCTCCTAGCAGCCCAGAGACGCAGTTTTGTCGGCGAACAAAAACGGCAATACTTCTGTTTTCGACTGAGCTGGACTTTGCAATCATTATATGCGATGGTGGTGGAATTCTCGGAGCATGGGCGCGGGCAGGTATTTGGCCGAGTCTCGAAAGAGTAGCGTGTACAGACTGGCCTCCGTCCGTCGGCGCGGGCGTGGTTTGCCCTCACGGAATGTGTTACTTCAATCCTTGGAAATAAATCAATTGGGATGCTCACGATGGTGCTGCGCATGTCACAGATTACGTGCCAACAAAATGCAAGAATGATTTCATTGAATTGAATTCGGATTTTGCGATAAAGGCTGGAGCCCTCAGCTCGCCTGCTGAGCCTCCTTGCTGCGGAAAGTCGACGGGTGGCCGTGCTGGACCCCGTACTTCTTGATCTTGCCGTTCATGTCCGCCGTGGCGAAGAGCATGACCACCGAGACGATCCACGACATGACGGTGTCGACCAGCCAGTTGTTGCGGGGGGAAGGGCCCATGGCGGCCCAGCGCATGGCGTGGCCGAGGAAGGCGACGGTGACGAAGTACTGGCCGCGCTCGAGGCCGGACAGGGCGCTGGAGGCGACCTCGTCGGGGGTCTGGACGGGGTCGCCGTCCTCGAGAATGCGGGTGATCTCGGGCTTGGTGCGGTTCTCGCGCTCCATGCCCGGGCTGGAGATGGAGCCGGGGAAGACGACGTGGACGCGGACGTCCTGCGGGTAGAGGCGCAGCTCCTGGACCAGGGTGTCGGCGAGGGCCCGCAGGGCGCCCTTGGCGGGGTTGTAGGGCCCGTAGCCGAGGATGGGGACGAAGGCGAGGACGGACGAGGTGAAGACGAGATGCTTGGGCTCGGGCACGACGGGGACGTCGGGGCGCGTCCAGAGGCGCAGGATGGCGTGGGCCATCTCGGCGGTGCCCCAGAAGTTGACGTCCATCTGGCGGCGGGTCAGGGACAGCGGGGCCTCGACCCAGAGGTCCGGCGTGGACATGCCGGCGACACACCAGACAATGTCGATGGGCTGGCCGCGGTTCCAGGCGACGGCGTCGCGCAGCAGGGGCTCGGCGTAGTCGGGCTGGGAGACGTCGGCGGTGAGGTAGTGGAAGCGCTGCGAGTCGGGGCGCACGGCGGCGGCGCGGACCTCGGCGAGGGCCTCCTCGAGGCGGGCGGCGTTGCGGGAGACGATGATGACGTTGGCGCCCTTGGCGGCGAGCTGGCGGGCGGCGGCGCGGCCCATGCCCTCGGAGGCGCCGGTCAGCAGGACCGTCTTGCCGTCGACGGGCATCTGGTTCTTGCTGGGGAAGACACCCATGGCGAAGACGGCGACGACGAGGACAAGCAAGCCGGCAGCGACGGGCCAGGTAAAGATGGCGGAGCGGTCCATTGAAATTGACCGAGCAGCGGGTGGCTAAGAAACAGTGGTCAGGTCTGTGGCTACAGGCGGGAGCTGTGTTGAGGTAGTGTGGAAGATGGAAGCCCAGGAGGGGAGATGCTGGCGGCACCTGGATCCAACATCAAATTCCAAAGGACCCCTATCGAGCCGCGCTTTCCGGCGCGTCGCAGCGCAGCCCAGCTTCAGCTTCAGCTTCAGCTAAGGTTCAGCTGAATTGGCTTTATTATTAGCGGGGACGCCAGAAAGCAGCCCTCGTACTTCGTATGTATCTAAGGTACGTACCTGGTGTTCCAATGCATGGAGCGGGAGACTTTGGTACATCGGCGATAAGGGACTGATAACAGAAAATTTCGGGAAGGCCCTCCAACGGACTGCCTGGCCGGGCATGCGCCTACTCGCACGACGCCCGGCCTGCACCTGCCCTCTTGTCGAGGCGCAACCGGTTCCCTTTCTTCGGCCTTTTTCCCGCGCGCGCCATTCCCTTCGAATTCTTCTCGATAGCACATCCCACGATACTCACCATGGGCAAGAAAAGAAAGGCCGTCGCCGGCGCCTCTGCCCCAAGGGCGCCCGCGAATATGACCCGCCGACGCCAGGCTCGGCCCCGTCACCAGCTACAAGGACCTCGCCGACTCGGAGGAGGAGTACTTTGAGAACCAGGATCAGATCATGTTCGGCAATGATGAGCCCCGCTCCAAGAAGCAGCGTCGCCAGGACGCGGACGACGACTTTCTCGAGAACTCGGACGAGGAAGTCTTCAACTACGGAGATGACGCTTCCGACGATGACGACGACGACGAGGACGCCCAGTACGAGAAGCCGAAAGCTGGCAAAAAGGCTTCTCGCCAGCCAGACTCGGACGACGACCAGCCCCAGGGCGACGCCGAGGGCGAGGGCGACTCGGGCTGGTGGGGCTCGTCTCGCAAGGAATACTACGACAACGACGAGGTCGAGAACGAGAACGACGCCCTCGAGGAGGAGCAGGAGGCCCGCCGCCTCCAGAAGAAGAAGCTGGCCAAGATGACCGACGACGACTTCATCTTCGACGAGAACGAGTGGCTCGGCGCCGAGGCCGACGAGGCCGCTGACCAGGACGACGTCGTCACCGAGGTGCTGAAGGATGTCGAAATCCCCGCCGACATGAGCCCTGCAGACCGCTACCGCCTGCTTCAGACCCGCTACCCGGAGCTGGACCACCTCGCCGACGAGCTGCTGCAGCTGCAGCCCCTCCTCGTCTCCCTCCAGAAGGAAGCGGAGAACCAAGAGCCGCGTTCACTTCCTGTCGTCAAGTACCGCGTGCTGGGTAGCTACGTGGCCACCCTGGCGCTCTACTTTGCTACATTGACATCGCCCGCGCGGGACGGCGGCAGCGCCGAAGCCAAGGCTCTGAATCCCGCAGAGCTGCGGGAGCACGAGGTGATGACCACTCTCCTCGAGTGCAGAGAAGCGTGGAAGAGCGTCGAGCAGCTCGAGGCGCCTCAGCAGAAGAAGGACACCCCCGGCCTCCTGTCTCCGCCCGAGGAGGGCTCGGACGCTGCTGTGGACGAAGACGAAGCCGCACCCGTCCAAAGCACCAAGAAGCCGGCCAAGGACAAGGAAAGCAAGAAGGCCAGGGCCAAGGCCAAGGCGATCGAGGAGTCGCTCAAGGACCTCGACAGCCTGCTGGCGGCGCCAAGAACGAAAAAGGCCAAGAAGCAGGCGGCCGAGGCGGCAGCGGCAGCAGACGAGGACAACTCGGACTTTGGCGAGGAGGAGACGCTGGACTCGCGGGCGGCAGCCGAGAAGGCGGCGCGCAAGAAGAGCCTGCGGTTCTACACGTCGCAGATTGCGCAGAAGGCGAACCGGCGGGCCGAGGCGGGGCGGGACGCGGGCGGCGACAACGACATACCGTACCGGGAGCGGCTCAAGGACCGGCAGGCGCGGCTCAACGCGGAGGCGGAGAAGCGGGGCAAGAAGGGGGCCTCGTCGCTCGGGGCGGACCTGGGCTCGGACAGCGGGGACGAGGACCGGCAGCAGGCGAGCGCGATGCGGGACGACGAGGACGAGTACTACGACATGGTGTCGTCGAAGAAGAAGCAGAGCAAGGCGGCGCGGGAGGCGGCGATCGAGGCGGAGAAGCAGGACGGGCGGGTGGTGGAGACGGAGGAGGTCGGGGAGGACGGCAAGCGCAAGATCACGTACCAGATCGAGAAGAACAAGGGGCTGGCGCCGCGGCGCAAGAAGGACGTGCGCAACCCGCGCGTGAAGAAGAGGAAGAAGTACGACGAGAAGCAGAAGAAGCTCAGGAGCATGAAGGCCGTGTACAAGGGCGGCGAGGGCAAGGGCGGCTACGGCGGAGAGCTGACGGGCATCAAGCCGGGCTTGATCAAGAGTGTCAAGCTGTAGCGGGCGCGACGCGCAATAGATGTACTCGTATCCATGATTCCGACCCAGCCCATGCGAGCCGTAGATGGAATGGAGTCTGCCGCACGACAGACGTGCGTATAATCACCGTTCCCCGAGGCCATGCCTGTGCGAGTCTGCCTTGCGACTCTTCAACTCTGATGGGTTCGGGGACCACGAGAGTCCGAGTGGGGAGCGCACTACCCGTGATGCGGGATAGCGGTGGCCAAGTGACTCACGGCCTCGTTTATATTCAGGCAACAGCGGCGGCTGATTGGATCCCCTGTCCGGGTGTCCAACGTCCCCCGCGGGCTGCGTCACGGCTTTAAGAGGTTTGCGAGTGCTGACTGCAGTCATCTCGCATGTAATCCCGTAATGGCAGTGGTACAATATGTCAGGTACTCGCTTTAATACAATAAAAGCCGGCCTGCTCCCGCCATTGCGCCCTTACAGCAGTTAGGCTTCCCTGTCGTCACTCGATTCTCAAGGCATCATCACCCAACAACTCTCGACTGCTCTCTCGATTGCAGGCTGCATTGCTTTCTGCTTCCGATCGCCTGGTCTCGCTGTCGCGCAGCCTTTGTCCATCAGCGTACTCTCCACGCTCGTCAACTTTGATATATTCGCCCGTATTCATTATATCATCGCCGCCAACCTCATCTCCGCCATACCCGTCACCACCCTCATCCGTCATTGTTCCCGGGGCTCGGTTGACCACCGCACAACAACAACACATCCCCACACTCAACGAAACGCCCCATCGCCCTCCTCTCGTCGCCCAAAATGCCCTTCACCGGGAACCCCAGCACCACCACCACCACAGCCCCCAACACCACCACCGTGACCGCGGCCGGCGACCTGACCCTGCCGCCCGACGCCGGCGACACGGTCAAGGCGGTGCGCTGGTCGCCCGTCGCGGAGCACCTCGCCGTCGGCGGCTGGGACGGCTGCGTGCGCGTCTACGACGTCGTCGAGGGGGCGGCCCAGGCTCACGCCCGCCTCTCCGCCCGCGGCATCGCCAAGATGGACGCCCAGGGGCCCGTCTTCGACTGCGACTGGGCCAAGGTGAGTTCGACGTGTGTGCGTGTGTGCGTGTGTGTGTAGAGATTGATTCTGTCTGATGTTTTTTTTTTTTTTTTTTACTCCTTCATGATTGTTTCATGATCATGTTACCCTGTCAAAGTGTCGTCGTGTATTCCTCATCATGTTAGCCCACGGCAGTCTTCCTCTGACGCCTGGCGCGGGGATTTTTTTTTCACGCGCACACGATGCGTCTGTCGTGTGTTCAATTGTTACCCGTCGCATGGCTGCCATCTTGGCGTTCCGTGTCGATGCTGTATATCAAGTCTTGTATCTCAAGTTCTGTATCTCGACGTTGTATGTATAATCCTGGGACCAACGCGACATTTCTCGACAGGTGAGTAGTACTAACCCTCCTCTCCTTCTCTTGTCGAGCACAAATAACCAACGCCTCCTTCCCCCCCTACCCCCTTTTTTTCACAAACAGGACGGAAAAACGCTCCTCGCCGTCGGAGCAGACTGCAAGGTCCGCCTGCAGGACCTGGAGACGGGCCAGCAGGCGGTGGTGGGCGAGCACGCGGCGCCCGTGTGCGCGGCGCGCTTCGTCGACACGGCCGCCACGTCCTCCTCCTCCTGCCCGCTGATCGCCACGGCGTCGTGGGACGGGACCGTGCGGTACTGGGACCCGCGGCAGGCGCCCGGGCAGGGCGCGGCCGGGCAGCTGGCGTGCGGCGAGCGCGTGTGGACCATGGACGCCGTCGTCGCCGCCGCCGCCCCCGCCCACGACAGCAACAGCCATATCCTCAACAGCAACAACAACAACAACAACGCCAACGGCAGAAAGGGCCTGCTGGCCGCCGTCACGGCCGACCACCGCCTGCACCTCGTCGACCTGGCGCGCGACCCGTTCTCCTTCGCCTACCAGGGGCCCGTGCCGACGCTGGGCCGCCAGGTCACAAAGGTCACCGTCATGCCCGACGCGGCGGGCTTTGGGCTCGCCAGCATCGAGGGGCGGTGCGGGATCTACCACGTCGACGGGAGGAAGAAGGCCATGGGGGTTCCGAGGTGGGTTTCTTTTTTCGTTTTTTTTCTCTCTCTTTTCCTCCTCCCCCTTTTTTATCTTGACGTTGGATCCCCGAGTCTCACCCTGAGCGAAATACTCCCACACTTACCCGCCCATTATCATCCATCATGTTAAACCAGAAACCCCATACTGACAATGGACCCCTCGTCAAGCCCCGCAGACTTCACCTTCCGCTGCCACCGCGTGGCCCCGGAACCCCCCGCCCGGGGCGTCACGGCCACAGCAAGCAAGGCGTCGGCGGCCAAGACCCCGGCGTCTGCGACGGAAGTCTACACGGTGCACGACGTGCAGTTTCAGCCAGCGACCGGCACCACCTGCGGCTTGGCCGCCGCCGTCCGCGGTAGTAGCGGCAGCAGCAGCAGCAGCAGCACGGTTTTCGTCACGGGGGGCGGCGACTCGACGCTGGTCTTCTGGGACCGCAAGCTGCGCTGCAAGCTGCGCGCCTACGACACCTACGTGGACGACGGTCCCACTGGCAGCAGCAGCAGCAGCAGCAGCAGCATCAACTACGCCGTTCCAACCTCGGGCCAGCAGCAGCCACAGCCACCGCAATCCGCCGCGCCCCCGCGCGCCGCGACCGCGGTCACCGCCACGGCCTTCAGCCGCCGCGGCGACCTGCTGGCGTACGCCACGGGCTACGACTGGAGCATGGGCTGCGCGGCCAACTCGCCCGCCTTGCAGACCCGGGGCCGCGTCGGGGTGCACCGCGTCGGGGGCGGGACGTCGACCGCCAGGGTCGCTGAGTCGATCTGTGCCTCGCGCGGTGGGCGGGAGGGGCGGAGAGGCGGTGAAGGTTGGATGTAGGGAGACGGTTTTGGGGGGGACCCCGTTGCCCCCTTCACTAGGGAATTCAAGAGGGCGGAAAGAAGAAAGAGGAGAGGGTTGAAGATGGAAGAGAGCAAGTTTGAAAAGAAAAAAAGAGAAAGGAGGTCGAGAGACGGAAAGAATGGGGGGAAGGCAACATGAAGTGAGACTACTCGTGATCCTGCGAGGAAGACGACCTGCCGTCAAATGTGGATAGACCAAAGACAGACAGACCCAGACAGGAAGATGGTAATGGAGCATCGAGCTTCTCATCAAGAGACCTCGAGAGCGGTCCGCCTCGCCCCTGAAGTACGTCAAAGACAAAAAAGAATGTCCAGTCACCGGGAAAACGCACGTCCGTGACCCCGGTTTTAGTGAAGATGGCGCCACACCTGTGTGGAACTCTCTTCTAGAGATAGCTCGAGCAGTCAAGTTGAACTGAATCAAAACAAAGTCAAAGATACGAAAGACGTCCGAGGGTCAAAACATGTAGATATGGTAGGTAGATAGGTAGGTAGGTATTCAAGATGGTATCCAGATATTGAAATTCAAATCCAACATTTTGTGCATGCCGGGTCCCCTCCACCATGATCCCCTTTTCCACATTCGGCCACCAAGCCAACCAACAGCGCCGCCCACTGCTGCCGCTCAACGCGGCCTCCCAATACACCAGCCGAGGTTCGACACAAGCCGTCCCAGCACACCAGCCGGACACGCGCTCTGAGTATGCAGCGGAACGCCCGAATCCTGGCCACCCCCCAACAGCCAGAGTAGAAATCCTTTTCGCCAGACCTGTCGACTCACATGACGACACAGCACTCGCCCAGCTTGCGCGACAGCTTCCGGATGACCTTCTCGACGAGTTCGTCCTGTTGGTTTTGCTGGCCGCCGGGGTGCTGCTGTCCTCCGTGCTGCTGCTGTCCTCCGTGATGCTGCTGTCCTCCGTGGTGCTGCTGTCCTCCATGATGCTGCTGCCCGCCGTGGTGCGGTTGCTGGTGGTGCTGCCCGCCGCCGCCGCCGCCGTAGTGCGGCCCGGGCGGGGGCACGGCCTCGCCGCCCGTCAGGTTGACGTAGATGCGGCCGGCGTTCTCCTCGGTGTGGTACTGCAGGCCGAGCTCGCGGCAGACCTGCTCGACGCGGGGCTTGATCTTCTGGACGTGGTTGACGCTGTGGTTGCCCTTTCCGACGATGCTGTTTTTTTGTTTGGTCCGCGAGGCGTTTGTGTCAGTCTCGTATGTTCAACAAACCAGCCCACCCAAGATGTTGGCCATCGCGGAACCACTTATTACGAAAGGAAAAAGGGGGGGGGGGGGGGGGGGGGGGGGGGGGGTGGAGAACGCACACGTGCAGGTGCGTCTGGCCCTGGCGCTGGGCGGCGCGGATGCGGTCCTCGAGGATGTCCTCGGCCTCCTCGACGAACTGGCCGTGCAAGTCGATCGTGTCGCTGTCGACGCGGCCGTCGGCGTTGTTCTCGCGGAAGATGTACTCGCTGGCCCGCTTGTTGAGCTCGTCCATCTTGGCCGCGTGACTCTTGCCCTGGTTGCTCAGCTCCTTGGCTCCCGCGCCGTCGCCCGACTCGTACGCGTGCTTGGACTAGAAATCTTTCCCCATCTCCGCGGTCAGCTTTGTTTCTCCCTCTTTTCTTTTCTTTTCTCTCTCTTTTTTTTTGTTTCTCTCTCTCTCTCTCTCGCCTTCTTCTCGAGTCTCGAATCTTTTCTGCGGTCGGTTTGTCTGCGTTCTTCGAGGTCGGGAGACCGGAGGGAGGGGGAGGGGGAGGGGGAGGACGTACGCGCTCAAAGCAGTCGTTGCGCTTGCGAGCCTCCTGGCGCGCCGCGTCGCGCAGGCGGTCGTACTCGGCCTCGGCATCGCCGTGCGGGCTGTGGTTGAAGGCTGTTTATCCGGTGGGGCGCAACGCGTCAAGTCAGTCAGTTGCGTCTCGAATGGGTTCTTCTTCTTCTTCTTCTTCTTCTTCTTCTTCTTGTCCCTTTCGGTATCGAGCAAAGGGCTCAACTGGGCGGGACGAGCGAGGCATGGGGCGAATGGGAAGGGGAGAGCAAGGACTGGTTGAGCTGCCCCTCCCTCACCCTGCCTCCCCTCTGCCCCCCCCCCCCCCGGCCACGGGCGCATTTGCCCCCCCTGCGCGCAGAGCGTGGTAGAGGTAGAGAAGAGCGAGCGCTCAACAGACAACTTGGTCGAAGACCGGACCAGCTGTTGGCGTCGTCGCGTCGCGTCGCGGGGCGCGGTTGGGAGGGTCGGTGGAGGGGGAGAAGCGGAGGGCCGCCGATGTCGCGGTGACTGTCGCAGACAAATGGTAGGGACGGGGCAAGAGGGGGCCAGCGATGAGAAATGGAGGACATACCGCCGCCGCCCAGGCGCGTCAGAGGTATCGCCATTGCGGGAATTGGGGTGGCTGTATTGTTTTGATTTTCTTGTTCTTGGGGCCTGGGAGGGGAATGGGAGTTGATGATTGAGCTGGAGCTCCGGCCTTCAGAGGATGCGGTTCGATTGCGGCTGGCTGGCTGGCTGGCTGGCTGGCTGAGTCGTCGGCCTGCGGTCGGTGTGGTCTGGTTCAATTGGCCCTTGCCCGTGCTAAGAAGCAATATTAAGGTCGCCTGTTTTGCCTTGGCTTATTACGGGCCGGCGCGTCCAGTGGAAAGCTAGGTACTTGACTTAATGTACCTCTCAATCGGTCGTTTGGTCGTCGTCGACAATGACGCCCCATTGCCGGAGCGAGCTTCGGGCTCGAACAGCCAGCATGAGCAGGCAGTGGCGTCATCCGCGAGAGTGCAGCAGGGCCTTGTGTTTCTCGGGCGACTTTCCAGCCAACCTGCTTTTGCTGGCTCGCGGTGGCAACAAAGTTGGCAGCGGCCGCAGACATGGGAAGCAGACAGACGCGGACATGGGACATGGATTAGGCACGATAAGGTAGGTAGCTTGTACTGCGGAGCACGAGCCCGGACAAACCCGCCCAACAACCCCAGACCAATGCGCGCAAGGGGCCGTCCGTCAGTAGATGGACCGTCCCTCACCCACCGTCCCTCACTGTTCCTGACGGCATCTGTGAAAGATCCGGATACAAGTCCCGGAGAGTACTGCCATCGCAGCCTCTGCTAGTTCACACCCCAGAGTCCCTCGCCCGCGGCTTCGTGTGGCTGGCGGCCTACTTGAAGCCCCCTGGCCACGGAGTTGCGGCTAACACAGATACTCACTTATAACACGAGCACTCGTAAGTGCCAACATCGATCGCCATGTCTCGCCGCCGCTCCAGCTCGGTGGGTTAGGGGACCCCGGCCGGCTGGCCCGGTGTTGGTAAGGTCACCGCGGGCTGGGATGGCTCTGTTTTGGCCTGTCCTCCCTTCCTCCTTCTTCTTCTCTCGCCGCAGTGACAGGCCTGGGTGAGACAACCACCCCCCCCCCCAACGTCTCACTTCGGGGACAAGCCTTCCAAGGAGGGGGGCAGTTTGCGGAATAGGTAGTACCTCTACGGGTGCACAAACTCCCATATTCATCGCAGATCCGGTGCATGGGTTCGCAACCTCAGGGAGGGCTTGCGCGGACGGGTACGAGCACTCGACACACCAGATTCAGGTAATACGGTGACTGGGTACCTGTTCAGGGGGGTCGACGCCGATACTGGACGCATCTCGGCAGTGGCTGCTGAGGAAAAGACCTTCTGGAAGGTTTCGACTGATTCATGCAGCCGGGCGCAAGCCGGCCCCCCCTTTTCTCCCGGTCCGATCCCAACGGGGCGTGGGGACCAGTCATGAACCTGCATGCCTGCGAGTGGTGGTGCCCGGCCTTGCTACTACGAGTACTCCAGGGGCCATCTTCGTCAATCAATCCCAAACGAGGCACGCGAGAGATCATGAGGGCAAGCAGCACTATACTCGTACGCCTCATGCTCTGACTTGATATGCCGGCGGCTGCGTCGTCTCGTGTCGCCTTGTATCATCTCATTGCAGGGGTACAAAGGGGGTCTGGGTCGCTGGCGATTATTTGGGTCCATTATAGGGACAAGGACCTTGACCTTCTCTGCCGGGATGGCAGGCATCGTTTGCCCACACTGTCGTCTCGAAAAGGCCCACGCGTGGATTGGCGACAAGGTTCAACAACCACATACTCCAGCATCTGCTTACTCCTACTGCCAATGCAGCACGGAGCCGTATTGCGTGTCTGCCCCTAGCGGCGCCGGGCATAAGACGGGTGACGCGACTACGGGTGCTCGCGGGCCACTGTACGGAGTACGAGTTGCAGTCTCGTCTCCGACCCCCCCCCCCCCCCCCCTCCCCCCCTCCACACTGCGCCCCTGACCAGTGGACCGGGGCCAGGCAAGGATATCTCCAGGTGAGTGAGAGTACCCACTCACACATTCTCGTACCACGATGAACATTAACGGAGTATGCGCATCCGCGAGAACGCCCCTCGCTCGAGCAGGCGTAGAGAAACTGGGGGAAATAGACACGGGCAACGAATAGGGGTCTTGTTCCCCCTAAGCCCGAAATCTGTCGTCGTGTCCGGCCGATCTCGAGGGAGTGGGAGAGACAGAAAAGAGGGGGGAAAGGCCGGAGGCCGGGATTTGCCACTCGGACGTCTGCACGCGCAACGGCGTCAATCCAGGCCACGTTCCCAGAGCCTCTGCGGTGGCATTTCGAGTGGAACACTCCAATGCCTCTTCCATGGCCAAGGGAGTAGATGACTATTCATGTTGCTTGTGGCGATGGGGGAGGAGCAGACCAGGCTCGAAATGCCCTCAAGGCAAGGCCCACGCTGTCCCGGCGCCATAATCGTCTGCGCGTGCCTGGCTCGGCCCATCACTCTCGGAGGCATCCATGGCTGGTGCCAGACGGCCTCACCGCGGCCGGCCCACCACGTGGGAAAGACGGACGCCGAAGGGGTACCCGTAATGGGCTGCCCGCCGGACTACCAAGGTCGAGATTATCGTTCCAGCGCAAGCGAGATTCCCCCCATCCAAGAGAGCCACAGGTCCTCGGACCCCCTCTTGCGCGGCGGCGCACGCGGCGTAGTATGGGTGTGCGGAGACGGGCTGGGAGCGAATTGAGTAGGTGTGGGTAGGTAGTTGGGATGGCTGCTCACTCGTTCAAGCTGGCGGCCCGTGCAGCTGCAGCGCAGCCTGTACGAGACTGTTGTGCGTCCGTGCGCGCGTCAAGGCGCCTGTCCGCCAAGAGTCATCGCTCAAGGGCATATCCATCCAGAACACCTCAGGCCACTTAATAGAGCCGGAGGGAAAGGTTGGAGTGTCCCCGGGCTGGTTGGACTGATGCTGGAGCTTCCGGAGGATCAATAGAAGGCCGAGGTGCGAACAATGCAGCGCCGCACATCCGGGGTAATCGTCAGGAGACTGCAAGGACTCTGTTCCTTACGGTGGTAAGTGTGTGCAAGTGGCCCCGGCGCCGTTAGTGTGTCCTAGAGAACCATCAATCAAACCAGTGGGCGATCTCCAGCAAGGGCGCGGTGCGAGTGCTGGCCGTTGCGCGGCGTTTCTAGCGCAAGCCTAAGGGCGCCACCGAAGCCTTCGAGAACCTGCAAACCGCCGCCCCTTACAGCCCCGACCCGTCTGCCGTGGAGGCATGATTCGCGGATGCAGGCCCTCGCCGTGGCTGGCCAGCCGGAGGGACGGATGGACAGGGGCTTGCGAACCATACTCGTAGCAGACGATCCGGCCGCCACGAGAATCGGACACATGCACGGGGACGAGACGCGCATACCCGGGCGCGTGGCCGTCGAGGCCCATTTGCGCCCGCGATGCAGGACAGGCCGGCCGATCTGGCGGCCGACACCGTTCACCATTCGTAGGCCGAAAGGAACTTGCGGGGCGCACGTCGTTGCAGGCATCGTAAAGGCGCTGCCAGGAAGCAAGGGTCAGGCTGAAGATACCCAGTCAGGATACTTGTACGCAGACAGCCCACCCCCTTCACGGGAGCACCTCCCGATCGGCTGGCTACTAAGGCTCGGGTGGGCTTGAGGCTGCGTTAGTCGTCCTGCAGCGCGCCGGAGCTGGATGAGTGATGAGACAAGGATTGGGGGAGGTCGTCTGCACAGAAGCGCTGGCGCATCTTGACTGAGGGAGCACGGACGACAAGGGCTGAAGGACAGAGGCGCAAAAGGGGGAGGGAAAACAGGCGGTCGGCCGGCAAATCAGGACCAGGGGAAAAGTGAGCACGCGAGTCTGATGCGCATCTCAAACCAGCGGCCGCTGACGATCTCCTCATACGAGACAGCCACTGCAAAAATAGGAGGTGTGGCGATCCTGGGAGGCGAACAGTTGAGACGAGAGATCCTTTGGGGCGTCGAGAAGCCGTATTGCTGGGACGAGAAGGTTGGAAGGTTCCACGAAGAGGCGGGAGGAACGTTGACAGCGCAGCGGTGCTATTTCGGGAGGGCAGCCAGGCGACGAAGCGGCGATGGGTGGCGAGGAGGAAGGTGAGCACGGCAGCTGTTTGAGGCTGGTGTCGACAGTTGACGGATTTGACAGAGAAGGACCATCATGGCCAGCATTGGTGCCTCGGGTGTTCGCAAGTAGGCCCAGCTGGAGCGGAGCATCGGCTACCACTGCGCAAAGTATGGTAGGCGCGTATGAGAGCGGTGCAGAAGCTCTCGTTGTTGATCGAGTCTGGTTGTTTGGCTGGCTACGCTACTTGTGTTCCCGTGGAGTTGTTGTCTCTGTTGGCGCTGCTGCTGAAGTCGCTGTTTCAAATGCCGGGGTGTGATTCCCAACCAGCCGAGCGGTGGCACCGATGGACCGCGTGGGTGGCAACTTCTCTATTCGACACTTGCTCCAGACGGTTTTGCGAGACACTGGAAGCGGTACGTGGAGGAGGTACCTTGATCTACCATGACTAACAGCAGAGGAATATTACGGTTCCATCTCTGACGGAGTACGATTACTCGTACCTTAGCTGCTATTGCAGACAGCACCTGCGTGTGAGCGTCTGCCTACGGGTGCTTCAGTAATGGAGGCAAACCTTGAATTTTTTGCTTCTGGCGATGATTTGCACCGAGGACTCGATTGCGACGCATCTGGTCGTTCTTCTTTTCCACAGGCCCATTGGGTAGGCACCAGTGCGTGAGGGAAAGAGCAGAGTGTGAGCAGGTTGTCTGCCAGGCAACGGCGCTGAGCTAGACGCTGGTGCTCGCCCGCGCGCATCTTGAAGTGCTTTGATGATTGTCCACAGCAATCCATTTATTTTTGCTGGATGTTGGCGGCAACAAAGTCGCGGCATGTCGAACAAGATCGACAGGAACAGAAGCCGCCTACCCTGAGGTAGGAATATCTGTATACCGAGCAGGACCCTCGAGCGGGAGACGTGAGGATTCACGCGCACGTCAAATAGATCGCTGCTAGGGCTCCGATCTATCGTTCAAGACCAACGGCTTCGGGGACGGACGGGTTCGATTGGAACCGCTGATGAGCCGCGTCGATGGGGTCCACTGCTGTGTTGATGTTGAGTGCTCGCATTGCCGCGGAGTTGTATACAAAGCGAGTCTCCGAGTGGATGCTCGGTGCTCCGTAAAAGACGTTATTGCATGTCGTCTGCTGCACGGAGCGGAATATCGTACGAGTAAGGTAGCTGCCAGCATTGCAAAGTTGTTGCTGGCTGCCTTCGGTTTGCCCTTTGAGGTTCAGGGACAATCATCCCCCTTTCCACCTGCGAGTAACGGGTACATGTACTCCGTACGGAGCAGTCGTACCTCGCAGAGGAACGTCCTCGCAGCTGGGGCACGTCTTGGGCAGGCTGGTGGGCGGCCCGATTGGGGTACGAGTACGGCGGCTGCCATTGTAAGCTAGTCTCATTACGGGCTGGCCCGAGGGCCAATCCGTCCGTTTCTCACTTGGACCCGGAAGCGCTAACCCCTTCTGGCGGGGAAGCGGGTTCCACCCCATTTCCCCTTGCGCACTATCGAATCCCCTTGAACACCGAGATTCGATCCTCCGCTGCAGTATGTACGAGACTCTCCCGATCTTACCACTGTCACTCCAGCAAAACCTGCCTGGGTGAAGGTGGTACTCGTAATGCTGTGGGAGGTAGCAGAGTCGACTCGTCGCATCGACTGACTGCCGGCGTACCAGGGGTATCGATACTCCGACCCCAGACCATCGTGATTACCGAGTATAACCACACTGGCGATGTGCCCCAGACGCAAGGACCCTCATCAGGGATTCACAGTGTCCTGAACGAGCAGCTGGGCCGTGAGCCAGGTGCCAGTATCCGATTGATGATTGTTGGCGACCTTCTCCAGCAGAACCGACCAGCGACTGGGTACCGAGCACGGAGTACGAGGGCTTGTCCAGCGTGGGTCGTCCCCATCACCCAGCACTAGCACCCACAGCGCACTGCGTCCGTGATGATGCAGAGAATAGTCTGCAGCTAGCGATGTGATCGAGCGGCCCTTGTCGTCGGTAGCCTGCGGAGTCGCCCAAACCCACACAGGCACAAGGCTACTCGTACCAGCTTTCGCGCTTGCACGCTCCGAGCAGCTCACCATCATGGAGTATGAGCATGAGTACTCGTACGAGTACTCGCACGCAACGGATAGCCAAGGACAGCCACGGGACAAGGCCTGCTGCGAACGTCGGCCGCCCCCAAGCCTGCCTTGAGTCAGTTGTTACCCGCTTGACATGGCACAAGAGTGACTACTCACAGCGTGCAAGCACATACGAGTATCATCCGTGTGAGCGCTCGGTAGGCCGACCGGCCGGCCGGAAACAACCCCTGACGGATGCCGATAGCGAGGGTGGGCGACCCCGGACGACTGCCACGACTGCCACGCCTTGGTGCTGACCCTCGCGTTGACGATTGGACTGGCGAGCACGCACTCGTCCGGAGTACTCGGGTATATTGAAGGGTGGACGGTTTCCGTGCCCCCTCGGGCCTCGTGTCCAACGCCCAGCCGGTCGCACAAGTAGCTGCCTGTCCTCGCACAGCAGTACGTCGTTGGGCAGTGCGGCTTGAGGTGGTATTCGCAGGTGATAGTGGCGTGGCGGCTGGGCAGCGGAGTCCAGATCCAGGTCTCTATCCATCCATCCACCCATCCATTGCGGGGATGGCTTGGGAGCCCAGAGATGTCATGTACCCAATGCCCGTATATTGAAGGGCACTCCGTGCGGACAACGAGTGCGAGTACCCGCAGTCAGCATTTGGGAAACGGTAGGTAGACCACAGGCAACAACCCGATCCGTGCCTGTAGGTATCAGGGTGGTGGATTTAAGGGTGCATGTCGATGCGACCAGGAACGTGAAGCGAAGCCTCCGTGACAGGACGAGTTTCCATTGGCCGCCGTGTCTGTCTGGAGAGCATGTAGCGGAGCACTCTCATGGCCATGGGGATCATCTACCGGCATCCCTACCACAGCAGGTAGGCGTGCGAGACCTCGGGGCTTGATGCCGGCCTCGATCACGTCTCGTGCCTCCAGGCGAATTGGGCGTGTCTCTGCCCGCCATCCCATTTGTCAGCTCCACACCACCGGCGTGTGGTAAGGTACGAGTAGGTACGCGAAGGTAAATGGGGCACGGAGCAGAACCGTTTGTTCGTGCCGTTCACTCTTTTCGACCCCACAAGCTGAGTGAGGCACGTACTTGCACCGTCAATCAAGCTCTGGTGTGGCCCCCCGACAAGGCCACCAAGTCGTTGCCGTTTAACCCTATTTCTTTCTTTTTCTTCGCGTTGCCTTGCCTCGCCTTGTGAGGTAATCATACACTCTTTACGAGTACACGCGACTATTGGTCCCGTCCCGTCCTTGACGCTGGCCGCCTACTCGTACCTTCTCGCCGGGCTGACTGATCTCATCGGTTCCGGTGTTGCTTCGTGGGCGTCCGGCGGGTGTCGTCACCTGACCCGCGCCTCCTCGGTAGATGGCGTTCAATGGGCAATCTCGCGTATTCACCAAGGCGTGATGGGATTTGAGGCAAAATCCAAGCAGTCGTGCCGCTCGCCATCTGCCTGCCATCTGAAGTCTCTCGGCGCATTGGCATCAACCCAGGAAAGCTCGGCGCGGCAAGCGATGTTGCGTGTACTTCTGTGCCTACCTTACGAGTCCTCGCTCACCCGAACTGAACCGCTCTGTTCCTGATTCCGTTTGACCGCGGGTTGCTCAAAGTACCGCCTCCCCGCTCCGTTAGTTACGGCTGTGGGCTCAAGCTGGACCGGCTCCCATAGGTACTCGTACGCAGCGCGGACACTAGCGCGGTCAGACCCCACCCATAATTGCAGGCGGCTGTCCTCACTGAGAGGAACCTGGAGACTTGGACTGCACGCTGCAAGTAGCAGGCCGGCTCCTCCCAGCCAACAATCTCCCGTTCTCCCAACTCCACCGCCCACCCCTGCATCCCTCCGCCTCTCAATCTCCCGTCCACCCACTACCCGCCGCCCGCTGCTCTTTTCCCCTGGGCAACCCAGCCTGCCCCCAACCCGACTCCGTCTGCCGCGTCCCTGCGCCACGACTCGCCCGTCCGTCCGCCTGCCCGTCGTGTGAAAGCTTTCTTCACCAACACCACCACCATCACGACACCACGACACCACACGACCTCACGACCTTCACCCACCCTCCGCCAGCGCGCTGACCGCTCATCCAGCCCGCGCTGCCGAGACCGACACCCGATCTGCCCCATCGCTGTCCCCGTCGTCCACCACGTCGCTGTCGCCGCCGTTCACCACACCAAGCCGTCAAGATGGGTTGCGGAATGAGTACGGAGGAGAAGGAGGGCAAGGCCCGCAACGAGGAGATTGAGAACCAGCTCAAGAGGGACAAGATGATGCAGCGCAACGAGATCAAGATGCTCCTGCTCGGTAAGTCTTCCTCTGTCACGGCCCGCGACGCCTGCTGTCGTTGCTGATTAGCTTCCAGGTGCTGGTGAATCCGGAAAGTCCACCATCCTCAAGCAGATGAAGCTCATCCACGAGGGCGGCTACTCTCGCGACGAGCGGGAGTCCTTCAAGGAAATCATCTTCAGCAACACTGTCCAGTCAATGCGCGTCATTCTCGAGGCCATGGAGTCGCTTGAGCTGCCGCTCGAGGACCAGCGCATGGAGTACCACGTCCAGACCATCTTCATGCAACCCGCGCAGATTGAAGGCGACGTCCTGCCCCGGAGGTCGGCAACGCCATCGAGGCTCTGTGGAAAGACCACGGCGTCCAGCAGTGCTTCAAGCGCTCGAGGGAGTACCAGCTGAACGACTCGGCGAGATAGTGAGTTGCCCCCATTCCGTCGCCTTGCTTGCAGTCCATCCACACCAGCCGCAGGCATGCCAGACCTTGACTGACCATCGCCACAGCTACTTCGATAACATCGCCCGTATTGCTGCGCCTGACTACATGCCCAACGACCAGGACGTCCTGCGGTCACGTGTTAAGACGACGGGTATTACCGAGACGACATTCATCATCGGCGACCTCACGTACCGCATGTTCGATGTCGGTGGCCAGCGTTCGGAGCGTAAGAAGTGGATTCACTGCTTTGAGAACGTTACCACCATTCTCTTCCTCGTCGCCATCTCCGAGTACGACCAGCTGCTGTTTGAAGACGAGACTGTCAACCGTATGCAGGAGGCCCTGACTCTGTTCGACTCAATTTGCAACTCAAGGTGGTTCATCAAGACATCCATCATTCTTTTCCTCAACAAGATCGACAGGTTTAAGGAGAAGCTGCCCGTCAGCCCCATGAAGAACTACTTCCCCGACTACGAGGGAGGAGACGACTACGCCGCCGCCTGCGACTACATCCTGAACCGCTTCGTCAGCCTGAACCAGCACGAGACAAAGCAGATCTACACACATTTCACTTGTGCCACTGACACGACACAAATCCGCTTCGTCATGGCTGCGGTCAATGGTGAGTCCCCATTAGCCCTGTTCTTCCTGCCACCAAAGCTGCTCAGCTCGCTAACCCCCCTCCAGATATTATCATCCAGGAGAACCTGCGTCTCTGTGGTCTGATCTGATTTTATGCGAGTCTACGACAAACCTACCAACCGAATACCCAACCTCCCCAACACACCTGACGGCTGCCAGTAATGCTATAGATCTGGCTAATGAAACCGCCCTGTAACTTTTTTCACCACGGAATGACAAACGGATTTTCTTCGATGTGTCGGCTTGCAGGATAGCGCACCGCGCTCGCAACACTGTGGATTGGCCTGTTTCCACCCATTGCGCCTGGGCCCGCGTGGGCTCGAAGCGTCACCGCTGGACAATCGCCCTGCAGGCTGGCGTTTTGGCGTCATGCAAGGATACCATGGCGCTGCAGCAGCACGCTCACACATCTTGTTTAATTATGAACTGCGGTGTCAATGGGTCATCTCTTCTTTGTTGTTTGTTCTGATCTGGGCACCTCGGGGCATATAGACCTGCCGCGGAGGCATGTCTCGGGGCCCGGAGCAGATTGGACCAGGCCTTTGCGCGGAAGAAGAGGCAGTCGAGGCCCTTGTTGGAGAGAGCAACGTCTTTTTTTACTTTTTTACTCTTTGCGCGCCATGAATTATACCACAGCACACCCCCGCAACCGCTCTTCCGGCGGCCCGCGGGCGGGGAGAGTCTCCCAAGATGCTGAAAAGATGGAAACTGGAATCTTTTTGTCTATTGGGGGGACTTGAATCAGCCGCTGCCCAGGCAGCAGTAGCGACCTCTTTCTACATACAAACAAACCTATGATAATACCTGTTGAAAGCAATGCTTCGCGTATGCTGTGTGACTGAGTGGAGTTCCCTTTCTTGCCCCAGCTGGGAGTGTGTCAGGGAAAGGGAATAAATCACCACTTTGCCCCACCACTTTGCCTTTCGCCTTTTGCCGCGCGTGGCAGGGAAGAGGGTGGGGGGTTCATGGCCAAGCAGCGCCGCCACCGCCGCCGCCGCCGCCGCCAAGTTTGGCCCGCCATCCTTCATCCCCTCATCCGTGTTGTCCGGACTGGGGTGGACGGGTCCGAACCGGGGCCTGCTCTCGGGACTGGTCATGGGGGAGGGGGCGGGGGGGCTCAGGTAAAGGTACGGGTTTGCAGAGTGATCGGCTTTCGTTTTCCTCTCGCTCTCGCCGGGGTAATGTCAAGGGGGCGGTCTACCTTACTGTGGCTCTGGCCGGGCTCGAGTTGGATTGTCTGTCATCCGAGATACGCTGTTTTCCAAAGCTCACTTACTTCCTGGCAGCAATGTGTGTGTATGTGTGTGTGTGTGTGGGTTCATACAGCACCACCTTGGATGTTCGTTGAAAAGAGATTCATTACACCAAGACCACACCCAGCGCTCACCTGTTGTGTACACGTGCACTGTTCTTTCTACTTTGCAGCATTCCTCTTAAGAAGAGATAAAAAGAATGGTTCGTTCGGCCTATCTAAGCCTTTTTCAACTTTCGCAGATCACACGTCGACAGCGTGTGCGCGCCGGTGTATGCTTCCCCATCTCGTAACAAGCTCTCCCGCAACGGGGGCTTGGTCCGTCTTGTCTCCGATGGAGTAGTAGCTTGTTGGGCAAGCCTCTGCTCGGGCGCGTGCGTGTATAGATTGTGATTATAATAAAACTATAGATTTCAACGACTTGCTCTCACCTGTACCTCCGTCGTCGAGGGGCTCTCAACTGTAACCTGTGGTCGTCCGTGTAGTCCGTTGCTTACCCCCGTCTCTCTGGTCAGTCAGTCTGCGGGGAGAAGGCTGCCCATAAACACCCCCCCCCCCCCCCCCCCCCGCGGCGAAAGTCGGCAATCTCGGCGTCGCGCCGGCGGGTGCCACACGGACGCCCGGCCGCGGGCTCGGAGCTTCCGTGTAAGCTTCCCTACCATTTTCTTTTCTTTGCCCCGTTCCCCGGCGTGATCTTTGCCTGAACAACTCGCCATGGGTTATTGCCCCCCCCCCCCCCCTGCCCCAGCAGCAGCAGTTAGTGCCTCGGGCGTTTTCCGCGGAAGCTGGCTTTTTTTTTGTCTTTGTCACCGAGCCCCAGGGTGACAAAGCTTGCTAGCCGCCTTGTGGCACAGGTCGTTTCCGGCGGGGGCCCGTGTGCGGCGTTGGGTGCGGCGGCCGCGACTAGCAGGAGGAGGGGGGGGGGGGGGGCGTTTGCAAACAGAGCAGTGGTTCCGATATGCTGTTAACTCGTTACATGGGTCTTCGTCAATTCTTCTCTCCGGAGCCTCCGATCGAGAGTTCAGCGGCAGAGGGCCCACGGGTTGTCATTCTGTTTCTGGCTCTTCACACATCGCGTGACAACCCCCTTGAGAGCGAAAACGAGGTGCCCCGTAGCTTTTGTCGCGAGGCCCTGCAGCGGCCAGCTGCAGTTCGTTTTCCGGATCAGCTTTGCTCGAGCGACTGATGCGTCCTGGCCTGATACATACCTATACAAGACGACGACGGAGCTCCGGAGAAGAAAATCGGATGGCGTCGACAACTCTTCCTCGCTCTTTTCAGCTTGGCGGGAGCGAGCGGACCGGAGGTTGCGTCGGGACCGCGATGCTCTGCCGGGCCGGTTTGCCGCCGATGGTTGTACTCGAGGTCCATTGCTGCCGGGGGAGAGCCAAGCGAGACAACAGCTTCGTCGTCTTGAACAACACTTCTGACTGGGCAGTTGTATGGTGTGCTGCCGACGGTCCTTGCTTGCGGGAGCTGGGCTACACGCTCAGAGAAGGCTTTGGGAATTAAGCCGGGCAATTAGGTAAAGTAAAGGAGATGTCTGCGTTCTTGCCAGCGCAGCAGGAACCAGGACAGAAAACTGGTGATGCAACAGCAGCTCGCAAGGGATACTTGCCGTCGGTCCTGAACAATAACCGAGGGTGTACAAAGAGCTAAGAACAGGAATAAGTGATGAAGCAGGCCCGGCGAGGCCCGTGGTAGCGCAGCTAATCACGATTACCAAAACACGGCCGGGATTGGTGATGGCGATTGGGGGAGAAAGAGAGGCCAGGATGGATTAATCGATGCGAGCGCCCCCTTGATATACGTCTGACAGCCTCCAGGGCGCCTTTCGTGGCCAAGCACTGCAATCATCGCTCCCAGACGAGTTCCGCTCACTGCCCGTGGTCCTCTGCGTGCCTCCCTGAAGGTTTGATAACTAGAACTGTCGCCCCATGTCTGCCTCCCTTCCATTAGTACAGCACAAGGATGCGGGGTGTGAGATCTGCCAACCTCTATCCTCGCACCAAATAAAGCTTGGGTTCCGCGGCTGCCTGTAGTCCTCGTGCCAGTGACGATACCAAGAAGAAGCTTGCAGCGGTCTGCCAATGAATTGAGGTCGTTCTTCTGGCCTTATTTGGTTTCGCGTTTCTGTAACGTATCTGCCAACATCACAATGGTTCGAGTATCACCACCATCTGCTGTGTCAGTCACGTCGATGTTGTTGACCTGGATATCACGGACAGCCAGGGCGATATGCCAATCGGAACTGGCAGCAGACGCAAGGAGCCCCAGGCTGACGATTTCCAGAATTAGGGATGTTATTAATCTTCGAATATAAAGGAGTCATAGGGCCGCCCAGATCCGATGCATTGTGTTGCCGCTTGCTTCCCCAAAACGCCAAAAAATGCTTTCCATCACCTCGATTCCTTTCGGCTCGAATCGTCCAACCTTCGAAGCTCAAGGTGCACTTGTTCTTGATACCATTGACACCATCATGACTGGTTCCCTCCCCGCTGACTCCTTACAGCATCGTGTCTTGGTATCTTCATTGTGTTGAAAAGCCCCAGAATCGCCCTCAAACGCCAACCCAATGCATTATACTAAGGAAATTCAATGTGTGTAAGTCGAGTGGCTCTCCCGTACGGCCCTTTCCATCGCGGAAAAGATAACTATGAACGTAGTCATTTCAGCACACCGTCTCAGTCTCAAGTTACGCCCTTCGCTCAACCAGCGCACCGGCCATGGTCAAAGCTGTGGGCACCGGTGGCCTTTCGATCTCGAAGCTGCGGCTCGGCACTGAGCGGCCTCCTGGTGTCCGTGGGTGAGGGACATTGACCCGGCCGCTTCTCTCCATCAGGCGGCCCGGGGTAGCAACGTCGTCGTCGCTGTCTGATGATCCGTCATCATATTCGGCCAGTCGAGAGAAATAGTCGGCAAGCCCATCAACGCTCGGAGTTCCAACAATAGTATCGTACTGAGGCGGAGGAGTGGGCATGGGCGGCGGAGGCTCCTCGGCGTCAAATGCTGGCGGATTGAAACTCGGGTAACGCATCAGGTGCATGGGCCTCGGCGGCGACTGAGGGCCCGTCGCCCGTTGCACAGATTGCACGTGAGCTGCTGGGTGAGACTGCACGTGCGCGGCCGGGGGCGCAGTGATCCCAGGTGAGTCACTTCTCGGGGGCACACCCTCAGCGGGCGGAATGGTCCCGGTGCTAGAGGCTGGGCTGGGGTTTGTCGCCACTATCTCGGCATCGGGGCATCCACATCGAGTCTGTTGGCGATACATAGGCTGATCGGCACCTGAATATTCTGGCAAGGCCGTGTTGGCTTGCGTGGCCCGGCAGTCAAGAACCGTAAAAGGAGAGTCAATGCTGATTTCGAAGTGGCGTCGTCGCTTGCCGGCCGGGTCCTCGGGGTCGAGTCTCGATATCCGCATGACGATCTGGTAGCACAAGTCAGCGAGATCATGTGGGCGACTCACGAGAATTGAAAGGTGTTGTTGGAATGGGATGGCTGGGTTGTCGAGACATACCTTGATCCAGTGGAAGACATTGACATTCTTCCAGCTGCAGTCTGGGTGGAGGCGCAGTGTCTTGTCCTTGGCCATTTGCTCACACGTCGGGATCTGGACGTTCATTTCGAGCTCGGTTGAACCCCAGTAAGATTCCAGGCCCAGGTCGAGATCTCCCAGCAGGTTGTCGGCAGGTTCAGGCAGAGTTGCGTCCTGGCCTCTCTGTCTCTGGGCAGCGACCCGTGCCTCGGCTCTTTGACGCGGCGAGAGCTCACCTCCGTTGATCGTTCTGATGTCCGAGTTTCCGAAGTGCTTGTCGAGAGGCTTTCCAGCAGCCTTTTCGAGGAGGAGAATCTTGCGGCCGGGGTCTTTACGCGTCACACGGCGGTCGTTGGTCCAGTATTCGACGGACTCAGTGACGAAGACCTTGAGCTTGTGCACCTGAACCTTGGCGAGGGGTGTGAGCTTGAACGCAATGGGGATCTTGGTGCCGATGGGAAAAGATTTCCCCGAGATCATGATGTCGTAGTGAAGCTGGTCCTCCCATTGTCTGCTGATGGAAATGGGTTCTGTCATCTCCAGGGACAGTTGATCGGGCACGCGCACAATGCGGACCTCCTTGGACCCGTGCAGGTTAGGCTTGAAAGCTCCGGCCCGCTCAACGACGGTCTCAAGCTCCCACTTGACGGAACCGAATTGCAGCTTGGTCGTCTCCAGCTGGTGGTGGTCAATGGGCAGCTCGAAATTGTACTCGTAAGTTCCCGGATAGAAGACCTTGTAACCCTTGGGAGGCTGCGCGGCACCGCCCTCGGTGATGGCCACATCGCCTTTGCCAAAGCTGCGGGATTGGACCGATGACAGTGACAGGCGCTTGTATTCTCTCGAGGTCATGGTGCTGCCGGCTCGGGTCCTAGGGGGCGCCAAGGAAGCCGAGGACGAGACGGGCGAAGGTCCCCGCCTCCTGACGGTAGTAGGCGGCGCAATGTTCTCGTTTGAGTCTCGCAGGGTATACGTGCATTGGTTTCCGTATTCCGTCTCCCAAGTTTCGTGGAGGGCGTTGAAGAAGGTCAAGACCTGCGTGCGCAGAGACTCTTCCTGGTGCTGGTCGACCTTCATCGGAGGGATGCCCTCGGGCCACTCGGTGCGCGCTCTCCCCGCCAATTTGAGGGTGACCGACTTGAGTTTGACATTTTTGGATACGTTCAGCTGGAGCTTGCCCCTGAGCAGAGCTGATGAATTGGCCGCCTCTTGGCGAACATGGTGGTCGTGCTCAAAGCCAGTGAGAAACACATTAGGTTCAGCGAGGACGATCGAGCAGGAGACTCCGCTCCCTGAGGCGACGGGCTTGGGGATTTCGGACACGGATGAGCTCATGATGTTTTTCGCTGAGCGGGTCGACATGACGCTGTATCGATGAGAGTTAGACAGGGCGGCAGCCAGCATAGGGGGTCGGCTCGAGTCCATTGCGGGCGGGTTGTTGCCGGCGCCTGGCAAATTGTTGCCACCGCCTAAGGGAGGTATCGTCGCCATGACAAGCCCGGGAGACGCAGGCGGCGCGTCCTGGAGATCCTCGCTTTTCCTTCTCGGGGGCGATAATTGGAGAGGCTTCGACGTGCCGTTGGCGGCGGCGTAGGCAGACAGGTGAGACCTGACAGTTTCGACTAATTTTTCGAATGTGCGTTTGGTCGGGTTGCAGGGGCCGGCGCCGTTGTTCAAATCGACGGGTCTCAACTGCTTTTGAGCCTTCTTCGACTGTTTCTGCCTCAATCTCTTGGAGCCGGGCGTGCGACGCGGCAGAAGATCAGAGGGGATATAGCCGGGTGGGTAGGAGGAGATGTGAATGTGTTGCGGGCGGCGGGCCCGAGGGCGGATGTGCGGACTGGGAAAGCCGCTAGGTTGGCGCCGGCGATCGGTGGCGCGGGGCCTGTAGAAGATATTTCCGGAGAGAGGATAAACGTGGTCTTCCGTTCGATCCGGGCCGCGTGGTTCTGGCATGATGGCAGCGTGTTAGAGGGAATGGCAGCGTCAATGTGGGTTTGCGAGTCGCATCGGCCACAACGGCGGGCATTGAAGAAGCAGACACTCTCAGGAGAGGGAACAAGACAGCAGCCGAATTGGCGCGGAGCCGCAGACGGCACCCATGTAGGTATTTATTTGCCGAAGAACCAGCCAGGCAGGACACCGGCTACTGAGAGCGCGGGGCAGACGAATCTCGGGTACGAGACACGAGAGGCTTCTGGGTGGGGAGGCGAGGGAGAAGGGCGGGAGAAGGGGAGATGGAATAATGAAAGAAGGAATATGCGTCCTGGGGCAAACCAAGGCGGACAGGACGGAAGCGGAGGCAGAGCAAGGTACACAGGTATGAATTCTCGTATGCATGTATGGCGCATGGAAGAACAAGTATGAGCGAGTGGATGTCTCAGCGGGTCATTTGCGCCGTGACACGGAAAGCCTGCTTGGGAGCGGACAAGCAAGGGTAGGGCAGGGCAGCAATGGGCGTCGGCGACGGCAACGGGCAGCAGACGCGACGACGGGACGGGAATGTGCTTTGTGTAATGCCCGGCAAGGGAGATGGCTGGTAAGGGAGAGGCAGCGCGGACTGGTAGGGGGGCCAGTCTAGAGTGAGGCAAGACAAGGCAGGCAAGCTACGATAGGGTAGGCAAAAGGTAGGTGTGTAGAAGGACGCGGCGAGAGGGCCAAGACAGCTGTGGCAGAGACGGCGGACGGTGGTCAAGGCGAAAGGACAAGGCAAGGCCTTGAAGCGTCAGGGTGGAGGGGACGAGGTTCGCAGCACGGGATGCAGGGTGCAACCAGCGCGAGAACGAGCAAGGGACGTGGCCGTGAACGGACCCGGCAAGACCAGGATGCAGAGACAAAGCAAGGCGAGGCGGCGGACGAGGGCATGAAGACACGACCGACACGACCCAGCTGGTCTTGCAGCTTGGACGGGATGCCGTCTTGTTGGGATGGACGGAGCGGGGGGACGGGGGCCGGGGGCCGAAGAGTCGGGCGGCGGTGGAGGTTGCGACAGTGACGGGAGGGAGAAGGTGGAAGGGCGAGGAGGAGTGTAAACAAACGGCAACGGGAAACGGGGGTTACCCACGGCAAGAGGCAGGAGCCGGGTTGTCAGGTACGAGTCCTCCGAGAGTGCGCGGCGGCGGAGGTAGGAGCAAGGACGAGGCCGTGAGTGAGACAATGGACGGGGAGGGGAGAGCAATAGCAGAAGAAGAAAACCCAGCTTCGTGGCGGCAGGGGCAGGCAGGCAGGCACGGTGACTGCCCAGTGGAGGCACAACAGGCACGGCACAGGCGGCGGCTCACGGATGGATAGAGGTGAACGGGTGGTATCCAATACCGTACGTAATGCGGCCAGGTCAAGGCAGGTGGGAGGTATTCAACGTACATGTGAGGTGCAATTGGTGGGTGAGGTGGGTAGGGGCTTGAGGTATACTCGTACCCAAGCTGGAGACGGGAGTAATGGCAGGGAAGTCAAGTCAAGCACAGTCACGGCAGGAGCGACAACGCCGGCAATGACGAGAACAGCCAAGTCATCACACTCATGCACCGGCGCCAGTGCAAGCGCAAGTGTGCAAGTTGCAGGGCAGGTGCAGGTGGGCGCGGGTGAGGATGATGGAAGTGGGCGGGTCCAACGATCAGGGCAGGTACCACCACCACCTCATCGGGCCAGGCGGGTCAAACTTGAAGTACCGTCCATGGGAGGGGCTGTTTGGTCTGGTTTGACGTGTGTTGGTGGTGCGGAAAGAGCTGGGGAGGCTCGTGTGACGGCAGGAACGAGCGGCGCAGAGCGCGATGAGGAAACATCAAATTCAATCCACGGGATTGGACCGCAGTGGACCGTGGGCGGTGGCTGCCTATCAAGCGTCAAGCTCGGGACGATGCCCAATAGCCGGGTGCTCCGGCTGCTTCTTCTGAGCAGTCGGCGGGGTGGCCTCTCTGCGCCGTCTCGGCTCGCGCGCTGCCCGCCTCATACAGTAGGGAACGAGCCTACTCGTGCTCGCCCACTCTACCTACCTTACCCTGGCGTCACTGGACTGGATCGCATCAGACGCAGATGGCGATCCTGATCGGGCTCCCGATCTATAAGGTACCCAAACTCGGGGTATGGCACTGGGATGGGCAGGGCAACATCCATAAGGCAGGTGATAAAGGCCAGTAGGGTAAGGATGGGCACCTTGCGCCGCCGGATGTACGTACCCCGCGCCGCGGGCGTTCAAGCCGACACAGCACACGAGCCGAATCGCCTACTTGGGCTGGCCCGAGGATGAGGTCAAGACGCGTGGATACTCGTCCACGCGCCTGGAAAACAGGTACTCCTTCCCCACTCCTGATACAAGTCCTGGTCGCCGTACGGACGGAAATAGATGGATGATAACGAAAAGCAGGCCGGAACTCACCGAAATTCGAGGGACGCCGTGCGGGCTCCAAGAAGACCAAGGGGAAGAAGAAAGAAAAAAGGACGGGCCGTTTTCGCTCCCGGTCGCTGCCTGTGGCCGGCCGTGTCGGTCGCGGTCGGTCGCGGGGGGGTCCTGTCTGGGATGGAATCCCACGCAAGGTCCCAAGCCGGGGCTGCCGGATGGCGCGTGCGCCTGGTGCGTGTTGGACTGAGAGCCACTGGCCGACACCTGCGCGAGGCGGGCGTGGCGCCTGCTGTCTCGAGAGCTGGACGAAGTTGGCTGGTGTGCGATTGGGGCCGGCGCGCACAGCAGCTTGGGAGCCCTAAGCACGAGCACGAGACGAAACGGCCCTGCCCTCGTCGCACGTGTGACGAAGAGTCGCCTTTGCGCCTGGTTGGCTGGCGGGCTGGCTTGTGCACGATACACTGCGATGCGATAACGATGCGAAGCGCGGCGGCGACAGCCCGACGGATTGGTGTCCGGGGCGTGAGACGGGCAAGCCAGCGAGCGAGGGGCGGGGGGAGGAGAGCGACGGCGGGGTAGGCGGATGGTCGAACGAGGCAGCGATTGAGTGAGCGAAAGTGCGCAGGTGTGAGTGTGTGAGTATGTGAAAAAAGGCCGTGGGACCGTCGCGGGGCAGCGGGTTGCGTCGAAATGGCTCAGTCGGGTGGAGCAGGATCAGCACGATGCTTTTGGGTGGGCGACCTGGCTAACCGTGGCAGGATAAGTCGAGGCAGGCTACGGCAGTAGACGTGTGTCAGCCTGACCCTCTCTCTGCTTGCCTCTCACTCACGTCTACCCGAACGCACGCTACGATACGCATACTCGTAGTCGTCTACTCGTACGGGCGGGGTCAGCCATGGCGGCGGCATCGCCGTTGACAGGAAGCAGTTCTAGTCAAGTCCACCTTACCTTACCTTATGCACAGAACATTGGCCGTGCAAGGCTGCCGCTCTTCAGGCCTGCAGAACCCTTCACCCGCCAGCCCGCCATCTCGTCCACCGATCAACCGATCGAGCGGCGACGGCTCGCAGGAATCTGCCTACTTATTATTATTACTACTATTATTATTATTATTATTCTGCAGCACGCACCCTGGTCTGGCGGCGGGAGCCGAACTCGGCTTGCCGCAGCGGCGGCCTGTGACGACATCCGGCGGTTCGGCGATGGTGCGGACCGCGGTGCCGGCTGGCTCGCTCTTGGTCGCCAGCCGTGGCGGCGCATGGCCCACCGCGACGAGCGAGCCACCGAGCCCAGGGGATTAAGTTATCAGTCTCCATGGCTGGGGCCGTCGACTGGGAATTGGAGGCCATCATTGGCCACGTCCGCCTGGAATTGGAAAGAAGAGCAGGCTACCTAGCACTAGCAGAGTCGAGCAACTCCAGCAAAGTCCCCATTGGGGGGCAGCGAACCCTGGACTGAGAGGTGCTAGCATGCTAGGCTTGCTGACTAGGTGAGGTAGGTATGGTGCACTCATGGCCTGCCCTCTGTAAGGTACTCGTAGTTGGACGCAGGCTTGTCACGAGTACCCCTGGTTATCGAGAGACATAGGATGCGGGTGCCCTGGGACGGCTTGTCGTAGCCAGCAGGACTAGCGGTGATTGGGGTTATGCGATAGAGTGCAAGCATGGGGGATGCATGCTGTGAGCTGGCGTGTCGTTGCTGTGCTGGCAGGCAGGCGAGAGGATGGACGAGTTGGTGGGGAGGGGCGGGGGGCGGCCTAAAGACGACGACGACGACGACGACGACGACGAAAACAGCATCTCGTGCGAAAGGGCATTTATTCATTGGAGGGCCTGGCAGCTAGAGAATTATTTTGGCTTTCCTATCTGTGCCTGCCCAACCGCGCCAACGTTGAAAAGTGGCTTGCACGAGTACGGATATGGCGAGCAGAGGAGTGAGTGTGAGCCGTGAGAGGCCCGAATGCAGGCGGTGGGGTGGTCGTGGTCCTGGTCGTGGTCGTGTGCGGTGTGGTGTGGTGTGGTGGGCTGAAGGCGGGGGGCCCCTTGCATTGCGTTACATCCCCCAAGCAAAAGCGGGCTGGGCGTGTGGGGATTTCCCTGCCTTGGTTGATCCGGCCTCGACAACCAGCAGCAGCAGGGCGACGGAGGAGATTTGGGGCGAGTAAACAATGGTTGCCAGTGAAAGGGTCTACCGTACTATACCCACCCAGGGTTAATTACAGACTACAGGTGAAGGTCTACAGCCGGCACGATTCAGCCGTTACGTGCGAGAATTATCAGAGCCTGTCCTTTGGCGAACTGGAAGATGCCATTCCCATGGAGTGGGTAAGCAATCTTCTGCCTTCATCCTGACAAGCCAGTAACAGGCAGGCCAACAAGAGGATTTGGAGCTATCGTGGGCCGCAGCAGTCCGGCGCGCCCTGGAGGTGAAGCGGTCGCAATAAGCAAAGTCTGCTAGCCTCGACTAATAAAGACCTTATCTGAGTGAGTGCTTCTCTCCTCGTCTCCTCGACGCACGAGTACTCGAACGGGGCAATAAAAGCCAGGTCCAGACCGCCCGCAGCGCTGCGAACCCGGTAGAGCAAGCAGCCCTGTAGATCTCTCCATGATGTCAGCCCGCGAGGGTGGGCGCGGGGGGAGACTCTGCCGGCGCCGGCTCCAGCGGGCCCGGGGCGCCAGAGGAAGAGCCTGGACTTGCAGGTACTCTTCATCTGGGCTTCAGATACCGACTTGAGCGCGTACTGCTTGAGTACCTGCCTATCTGGGCCGGGGCCCACCGGCTGCATGATGACGAGGCCCCCGGCTGTGCCGACTCGATCTGATCAGATGGGCAACGACTACGAGTACTCGTACGGGATTGGGCCCGGTGCGAATAGCCGAGAATGAGGTGGGGAGTTGAAACCGCCCAGCGCCTACATTCTACGGGTATAAGATAAAAGTGTTAAGCAATCAGTGGTCCTGTACATACAGCCTCAATCCTGCTGGCCACGGACCGCCGCCAAAAACCTGGCCGAGAACCGGGAACTCCGTAAGCTGGCTGACAGGCCCGGGCCTCGTCGCCTGGGTCGCGGTCGGTCGACGCCGGCCAACAGACGGGCCACGGCCAATGGGATGTGATGTGGATTGGCCTGGCTCTCAGGCCGGGACCCAAGCAAACCTGGAAGTGCAGCTTATTCCGTGGAGACGGGCGCGGCGGCCCACCGCTTTTGCTGGCGGACAACCAACACATAGTCAGGAATATGGCGGCTGCATTAGCGCGCTCATGCAGCCGACCTGAGTGAACGCCCCTCATCAGGCTGGGTTGGGTACCCCCGTCGGACGAGTAACCGGTCGCCCGCTGATGATTCTGGGCGGTGATGTGGTGCTGCCCCGTCTGTCTGCCGCGCATCCATCGCACCACGACAATCCCACACCACCCTGCTCCGTACCCGCGGGTTCAGTAATGAATAAGATATCGATCTAATGGCTCCCCCCCCCATGCGTATAATGATTGTCCCCCCCTCCGTCGGTGCCATCGTCATTGTTGCTGTCTCCCGCCCCTTCCAGCACCACTATAGGATAGGATAGCCGCGTCTCCACGCACACCTCACGCCTCGTCATCGCGATGAACCTTTCCCATGTGCCCTTGCCCTTTTTTGTGTTTTCCTTCTTCCTCTCTGCTTTCCTGGCATAATAGCGGGCGTTCGATATCGACTCTTTTGCTCGTATATGCTTGCTCCGCGCTCGCCGCGCAGAGAAGATGCGACTTTCAATGCCAGACCCCGGTCCACATCCCCGCTGACCAGCAGGGATTGCTACAGCCGACTGGGGCTCTTTTACCGCTGCAGTTCTTCACTCTGCGAGTGGATAGCTGGCACACCCAGGAATCTGAAGGTCGCCCAGACCTACTCTGTTTTACTATTCCAAAAAAAAAAAAAAAAAGAGTGAAGAAGCAAAAATCGATGGCGCCTGGCTTGCTGCAGAACCCGCAGCTACGAGTACTACCCCGTAAGTAAGCCCGCCGCTTGCCATCCAATCGTCCTGTTGAAGGCCCGCGGTGAGCGGTGAGCGGGCGAGCGAGGGCTGGCCTGCTATGAGAGTACTCGTAGTGGCTTCAGCTCGTAGCCAACCTGCGACCAGGAGTTAAGATACAGACCCGCAAGCACGCAAGTAAAGTGTTCAGGAAAAGAGCCCCCGCGCGTCAGGCATCGTGGCTAGCTCGGTCCCGTTCTCCTGGCTGGAGAGCTAGGCCACTTCCTGCCCTGGCTTTCTGCCTGAAGAAGCGCATTTGTAGGTCACGCACTTTGGGCCAGCTGCGCTTTAACACTGGCTTTCCAATATCGACGGCATACTCGTAAGAAAGAAAAAGAGATCTCCCGCATAACTTCTTCACCAGCTGTGGAATAGCTCAGATGATCCATCCAGTGAGAAGAGAGCTACTGGCAGCGTTCATCGAGTGTTCTCTTCCCATCCTTCTCATTCATGTCTGTCGTTCCGATCTCAGCCTTTTCCGGTTCGCATTGAAGAAAAGGAGCGCGCGGCTTCCATAATCAGATCCCACGGCGCGCGAGTTTGGGGGGGTGGAGGTGGTGATAGCGACGCTGCATAGCTGAGGGCGGGTTTGGGCAATTTGCCCAAACAACACGAATAAGCAAGCTTTGGGCAATGGCAAGGGCAAGAGCAAGGTAAACGGTGCGCCGGCCTTTGGGAAGAGTGCGGTGCCACGAGGTGCAAAGCTGGAACTGCCCGTTCGCGGTCGGGCCAGGGCTTGCAGGCCCGCGCACCCTCTTCCCCTTTCGCTTCCGGCTCGGACATCCTGGTTCGGGCTTGCCGATGGTGGGCCGGGTCTGAGCTTTTTTTTTCTTTTTTTCTTCTTCTTCGCTTTTTGAGCTCACTGTTGAAAACATGGACGCGCATCTGGGTCTTGAGGCTTGACGGGTTGGTTGACAAGTGACTTTGCTCAATGCAGGGTTGTACAGCCAAGTTATACTCGTACACTCAAGAGGACCCGGTGGTTGCTGTTTCCGGAACATTATTGACATGGATGACGGGTCGGATTGGCTTCGCCCGATCAGCGCTTCAATGATGCTGCGAGGTGCAGTAGCCACCGTAAGCGGTCAGTTGCGAGAAGGGAGAAGAGTGCAACGCCGGATTCTATGCAGGTCACCGTTGTGTTATGTCTTTTGGGCCTGCTGTGTCTTCTGCGTGTGTTGCCAGGCTCGTCAGTACCCAGTGCAGAGACCACAGCTGTTGCAGCCAATGGAGCGCCTGTGATCCGCTCTCATAGAGATGAGGTAGGCTGGACAAACAGAACCAGGAGGCAGTCGGTATTGAACAACGGCATACTGTAGAAAGCCACTCCCTGATGTCCTCCTCTCAGTTCAAAGTCTGGGTAGAATAGCAGAGCAGCCCTCACCGTTATCCCGTGGAGCCATGTTCCCGTCCTCTCCAGGCATGCGAGATTCACTCTCCTCTTTGTATCCAGACAGGATCTCCGACACCCTGTCGTGGTGCTTGCATTTTTTTTTTTTCGAAACCCCGCGGACGCGCCAAGCCGTCCCCCTTCTTCAGGTTCTGATAGACCTTCTTGGCGGGTTGGTGAGCCACCTGAGGTACTCTTTGGCCTCCCCACCGCCGCCGGCCTGCTTCTGGACGGCGTGCTGCTCCCACTCGGCGGCCTGGTCGCACCTAGAAGAATTCTCGAGTCCCTGAGGCGTCTGCTGCCGATTAATACCGGCAGTCAAGTCGCCCGGAGAGCGCGTCGCCGCCGCCGACGCCAGTGATGTGGCTTGGAGCATGGCCCGTTCTTCGGAAGCTACCGGGCGTTGGGCTTTTGGACGTGTCCTCTGCCTGAGTGACAGCAGCCTGTCCGGGACCAACCAAACCGGGCCCGTCCCGGATGACAGCGAGCAGGAGTCGAGCCAGCGACGCTGAAGGAACCGAGGCTCTTCAGGTGCCATCAGGGAAGCCGTTGGCGACAACGGTGGAAAGGTCACAGTGCTGCTGATGTCTATCTGTCCTGCTGTCGTGGGCATGTGGCATTTTCAGGGAAACAAATCCGAGTCGCAACACCTTTCTAGCCGCTGAACTCCTCGAAAAGGCGTCAAGGTGGACTTTTTCTCCTTCTCTGCCTCCTTTCCCCTGCTCTTTTCTTGTTCCTTTATTTTTTTTTGGGTCTAGGTAGCAGCCGTCCGAGAACAGTCGGAGCCGACCTCGGTGGACTCGGGCTCCGGGCCTCGAGTGGAGGCTTGAGACGGGGAATGAGAGAGGCAAGGAGGGTGTTGCAGGCAACTGGCTGCATCTCAACAAGCCGAGCGGGCCCGCAACGTACACTGCTCTCGAGGGGGCTAGCCAGGGCAAGTCTCACTCACTTCCAATGGATCATGTGATGGGGCGTGCTCCGGTGCAGAGAGCTCTGAGTTGCGGTGCTCAGGGGGGTGGAATCGGATGGGATGGCCTTGTGGCGCGTGGTCGCCCTTGATCGGCAGATAGTATAGCCGCTGATACACGTATTATGGATCGTATTGAAAAAGCAGACAGGTACGGACAGATGCATGTATAGCATGGGATCTGGGGCTGAGGAAAGTATAGCCGATCGAACAAGCGCACTGCAAGTTCATAGTCATCTGTACTCGTGAGAAAGCCAAACCAGCATCAGCAACACTTGAGGTCTTTGGGTGTCGGTCGTGGTGGCGTGGCCGGTGGCGACAGCCAGGCGTCGCTGTCGGAAATCGTGAAGCCGCGAGAAGCGAGGCCGATGACAAATATACTACCGACCAACACTAAAGACATGCCCCACTGCCATCGTGGCCTTACTACCTACTACCTACATACATTGTTCACCAGACTCACTCGTCAGTGAGTAAGGCACATGCGGTGACACCAGAATAGGTGGAAGTCCCGTCCTGTCCACGGCTGGCCCAGTGCCGACTCTCCTTCCCCTCTGCCGCCCTCCTATCCGCCCACTCTCTCGCACCTCGGCCTTTCTATCAACACCGGGGCTTCATTCTAGTCCGCAATGTATCGTGTTCAGCTTCACGGCCAGCACGCAGTGCAGTGCGCGAGTATTGACTTTGCAGGGTGGCAGAGCCATCGGCCATGAGCACATGATATAAAGTAGATCCCAGACACGCTCTCTCCTCGACCCGAGCTGCGACCCTATCTTGTCTCAACAGCACGACTCTGCCCGCTTTGGCACGAATAGATACAACATCAACGAGAGCAACGACTGGAACTCTCTGCCTCGGCTTCTACGTATCAACGTCTCCCACGAAAACCTCGCAAGATGGCCTCCAACCCCCCTGGTCAATGCTGCGTCGAGGGCGTCAAGCATGAGTGAGTCGGGAGACCTCGCGCACTCATGGAGACGGCGCAAGCGGGGCCCCATATCTTGTTGCACTACACAATACCCCTCTCCCGAAGCCCCCATACTATTTAGTACTCTCACGTCCCATCACGGGTGCGAGCGTCTGATGCTGACCCTTTCTCCTCCCTGCAGAGGGCAGGCACTCGGTACCAAGGTGGACATTGCCGGCAACGAGGGCTACCTGGCCACTCCCGACCCTGCTAAAGCCAAGGCCGGCAAGGCGATCTGTAAGTTGTGTATTCCATATGCTCGTCTTCCCCCTTCTCTCTCTGTGTGTTTCGACAGCACGCAGAAACCCGTCTCGGCAGTGAGCCGACCAGCAGCAGCAGCAGCAGCAGCAGGTTGACACATCCGTGCTTACCTGTCTGCTATTCACTTCCATCGTGGCCCTGTCCGCTGGCTTAAAGGGGGGTCAAGGCTAATGACTCGATGCTTCCCTCTTTCCAGTGTTCGCCACCGACGTCCACGGCATCTGGATCAACTGCCAGCTCGTCGCCGACCAGTTCGCGGCCAACGGCTACCTGACCCTGGTCATCGACCAGTTCCACGGCGACCTGATCACCAAGAAGCCCGAGGACATGGCGGTCACGGACTGGGTCGCCCGCGGCAGCGACGGCGAAACCCCCCACACGCCCGCCGACGTCGACCCCATCTTCGAGGCCGCCATCGGCTGGCTCGGGGCCGAGAAGGGCGCCGCCCGCATCGGCGGCGCGGGCTACTGCTTCGGTGCCAAGGTAACGTTTGCCCCCCCCCCCCCCCCCCCCCCCCCTTTACCGGCGGTTTTTGCCCGTATTCCACGTATGCAGTTTCTCAAGATAAGGCCCCCTAACTCGTCCCTTCTCCTCCCCTGAATCATCATCGCAGTACGTCGCCCGCCACTTCCGGAGCGGCATCGCGGTCGGGTACCTCGCGCACCCCTCGTTCGTGGACGAGGGCGAGCTGCGCGGCTTCCGGGGCCCGCTGGCCATCGCGGCCGCGCAGGCCGACCAGATCTTCCCGGCCGACAAGCGGCGCCGCACCGAGGAGATCCTGGCCGAGAGGGGGACCGACGGAAGTCGCGGAGACGGGACGGGGACGGGGACGGGGACTGGGACGGAGACGGAGACGGCGGCGCCCCGTGGCAGATCAGCCTGTACGGGCACACGAGCCACGGCTTCGCGGTCCGCGGCGACCCGGCCGACGCGCGTGTGCGCCACGCCAAGGAGCAGGCGTTCCTCCAGGCCGTCGCCTGGTTCGACAGGTACCTGTGATGCGCGCGGTGGTTGTCGTTGCTGTTGTTGAAGTTGTTGTTGCGGGCCCGGCGGGTGATGAGCAGCAAGGGGAGTCGAGGGGTGGTCATCTTGATGTCTTTCTGGCCCTGACGGCTCGGTCTGGTTGGGTTGGAAGAAGTCCCAGGGGGGGGGGGGGGGGCGGTACTATATTCGATAAGCACAACCGTGCAAGATCTGTCGTGGGGATCTACGCTTATAAGAACAAGTCACATGGCACAGCGCCTCTCTTTGAATCCCTCTGAAACCAATTCATGTCCTGTTGGTGCCGCCGCTTAAGTTTCACAATCCATGCGGAGCTAACAGTTGTCAGCAGTGCTTGGGTGGTATATGGTCCTCTCAAGCAGATCAATCATCGGGGGTCTTTTGGGTCAGGAGAAACCTGAGATGGGCTCTGGACAGCATCACTAACCCGCGACTACGTCTGATGGAAGAGTGGGCGAGCTGAAATACTCTTCTATTGCCGCTTCGGCTGCTACCCTGACAGCGGTTTCTCCAGATGATGTCAGGGCGGAAGTTTCCGGCTGACAAGGTCATACCAGTCCTAATCAGCAAAAGGGGGCTTCATGCGTGGAGGGTTTATACTTGTTTCTTCCATTGCCGCCGTCATCGTCGTCATCGTCGTCGTCGAGATTGGCCACATCCATCCATCCATCCGTACGACTGGCCGGCCACCCAGACCCCCTTATACGCCGCTCGGTCCGCTCACAGCCTCGATGGAGCGAACGGCAGTAGAAGAGGAACCACCCTTGTCGGCCAACCAGCGAATCCCATCCATCTCTGGGAACCACGGCCACGCGAATAGCGAGCGCATGCGTGCCCACATCCATCGGCAGTGGGCGGCGCCCCTGAGTCCCCAGTCAGTTACCCAGTCAGCAACAGGCTACCCGTTGCCGAGTTGAACCTAGTTAGTCCGGGCCTCCCTCCTCCTCCTGCTGAGCCGCATCGCTCGCCCGTGGCTCCAGTCTCGCACTCGCACCTCGCTAGCGTTGCCGCCAGACTACTCGGTGCCCCACGATCTCGAGACTCTCACGAGTATCAGACTATCCCTCTCCCTCGTAGCCCTCCCTACCCGACAGCAGCAGTACCACCACCTGCCAGCCTTCTTCTTCTTCTTCTTCTTCTTCTTCACCTCCTCTCTCCTCGGGGCTTCGGCATCTGCTGGGATGAAGGGGCGGGGCGGGCGGGGCCCCCTTTCGTCGTCTGCCGTCATAGGGCTGTGCTCGTGTGGTGGCAACGCTACAAGTTGGACGGCAGAGCAGAGCAGAGCAGGGCATCGACTGCGAGTATGGCCCGTGGCTGAGTCGAGTCGAGGGGACACACCCAGAATAGGCAATATGGCCCGCTGCCGATCACAGATCAGACCAGATCCCCATCTGCCGGAACTTGCCTTGCCTTGCCTTTGCCTTGCCTCACCCCACTGGCTCGTCGTGCCGCCCATGGTAGCGTGAAAATAGTCAGTTGTCAGTTGTCAGTCAAACTCGGGGGTTCGGCATCCCCGTCTCTGCTGTGCACACACTCCACGCCTGGCCTGGCCTTGCGCTCCGCCATCGAGAAACGGGCTTCGTGAGATCCCCCAATTCCGCCGTGGAAACCCTTTTTTTTCTCGCCGCGGACAATGGGGGGGGGGGGGGGGGGGGGGGAGGAGAGACGGGACGACACCGCCGCCGCCGCTGCCGCCGGGGTTCCCTCTCGCTTCCATGGCCTCTCGCGGGGCGCCCCCGTCATGGACGGAATGGCGACGTCACAAAGAGCCCACATGGAAGACAAGGCCAAAGCCCCCTCCCTGCTTCTAGAGAGAGAGCCGACGGGGCCAAAAGAAGGGCCCCTACTGTAGCTATATAAGGTATTTATATCCTTGGCAAAGCCCGCCGCTGTCACTCGCCGGTAGATAATCCGGGGGAGGGGCCGTTGCCAAGAGAAAACCTGCGATACCGTCCATACCCGCTCGTCTGCGCACCTGATTCTCCGACCACACTCGATGGGAGCAAGCCGGGCACCGCACCACGGCGGCACCACCCCTCTCGGCCTAACCGGGCCAAGTCGGCACACCCCAGAGCTCGACAGCAGCAGCTCCACAGCCATGGCAGCAAGCGCCGACAACGCAAACCTCCTCCCCCGGGAGACGTCGCCGTGCAGGCTGGACAACCTGTCGCTGTCAGGGGCCGAGGCGCCATCTCTGCAGGCGGGCAGCACGGCCACCACCACCACCACCACCCATGGACAAGACTGCGGCGGCGGCGGCGGGGAAGAAGCAGAAGAGCCGGAGGAGACCGAGATGATGATAGTGCAAACCCCCATGGACGGGCAGCGAGCCATGGCGATCCTAGCCCTGATGCTCTGCTACATCGGTATATGCCTTCCACCCCGCCCTTATTCACCTCCTTCCCCCCTCTCCCTTTTGCTGACGCCAGTCCCCAAAAACCCCAGGCTCCCAAGTGACGAGCTTCCTCGGCGGGCCGGGCATCAACTACATCGCGGCGGACCTGGGCATCGGCGCCGGCCGCGCCTGGATCACCAACAGCTCCAGCCTGGCGTCCGCCTGCGTCGTCCCCGTGTCCGGCTACGTCCAGGACCTCATCGGCCGCCGCGGTACCCTGGCCGCCGGCCTGGCCCTGCTCGTCGTCGGCGTCGTCGCCACCGCCACCGCCACGTCCCTGGCCGGCCTCGTCGCCGGCGGCGTCCTGACCGGCATCGGCAGCGCCGTCGAGGAGCTCACTGCTCTGTCGGCGTGAGTCCTCTCTCGTTCGCTCTCGTTCTCTCTCTCTCTCTCTACCCCGGCAACCCCCTTTCTCTCTCTTTTTTTCCTTCCACCTGTACGTTGCCGCACAAGACACTCTCGTGTGTCAAAAGGAAAACGAGGGAACCGGAAAATGCTGACTCTTGAGGTTTTTTCCATCCAACCCCCCACCCTCCCAGCATCGCCGAGCTGGTGCCCATGGCCAAGCGCGGCATGTACTTCAGCATTGTGACCAGCCTGACCGTCATCTTCGGCCCGTCCATGATCTACGCGTCCGAGCTGTCCATCCACGCCTCCTGGCGGTGGATATACTGGATCGCACTGTAAGCCGGGGGCTCTCCACCTGTTCATTCACTCCCCCCCCCCCCCCCCCCCCCCCCTCCCTCGAAAGAAGACAACGAAAAGAAAGAACGGTCGGTGTGTGTGTGTGTGTGTGTGTGTGTGTGTGTGTGTGTGTGTGTGTGTGTGCTGACCTGGGGTTTTTTCATCAAAAAGCATCTGGAACGGCGTCGCCATCGCCCTTACCGCGGTGACGTACTTCCCTATGAAGCTCGTGCGCCGCAACTCCAGGGACACGTCCGATATCGTGCGCCGGTTCGACTACGTCGGTGCCGTGCTGCTGGTGGCCGGCCTGACTGAGCTGTGAGTGTTCCCATGCTTCCCTTTTCCCCCTTCCACCCCACCCCTCCTCCTTCTCTCGCCCGCTGACAACAGACGGGGTAAAAAAAAAAAAAGGCTCATAGCACTGCAGTCAGGCGGCTTCGCGCACTCGTGGAGCAGCGCCTGGATCCTGTCGCAGCTCCTCGTCGGCCTGGCCCTGCTGGCCCTGCTGGCGTGGTGGGAGCGCCGTGTGTCGCGGTGCGCCGCGCGCTCCTGCTCGCCTTACCCTGCCATGTTTCGATGCTCCGCCAGAATCACCACCACCACCACCACCACCACCGCCGCCACAACTCCGACGATAGCAGCAGCAGAAGCGGCGGCAGCCGTGGTGGAGCCCCTGGTGCCGACGCGCCTGTTCGCCGGCCAGCGCGCCGTGGCCCTGACCTTCGCCGTCTGCTTCCTCTCGGCATGGTCTACTCGACGACCATCTCCCTCGGCCCCACCATCATCGAGGAGGTCTTCCCGGGGCTCCCGACCCTGCGGGCCGGCCTCGTCAGCGTCGGCGGCGCCTGGGGCCTGACCGCCGGCGCCGCCGCCGTCAACGCCCTGCTGACCGCGCTCCGCGGGCGCGCCCGCGAGCTGCTGCTCGCCTCGGCCGCCGTCATGAGTGAGTGGCCGACCCGGGCGAGCCTGCTAGCTCAGCCTCTCTCTCCTCTTTGCTTGTTTCTGGCTCTTTCTGAGCATCCCTTTCACCCTGCCTGTTTTTTTTTTTTCTTTTTTTTTTTTTTTTCTATCTCCCTCGATTGAAATACGCGTGACGTAACTGACGCGCAGACCAACCCCCTGAAAACAGCCGCCTTCACCGGAGCGCAGTCCTGCATCGCCGCCGACGACCCCGTCACCTTCGCCGTGACGACGTCCTTCTCCGGCCTGGGGGTCGGCGGCGTCCTGGTGCCCCTCACGACGATTGTGAGCATTGCCTGGTAAGTTCGTTCCTCTCTCTCCCCTCCCATTCATTTTTCCTTCTTTCTCTCCTCTCCCTTCTTCCACCCCACCCCCCACCTAGCCTCTTCGCACTAACTGACACCCACTCCCCTCCCTCCCCCCCAAAAAATATAGCCCCCAGGACCTAATCGGCGTAGCGATGGGCCTGACCATCTGCCTGCGCACCGTCGGCGGCTCCGTCGGCTACGCGATCCTGTACAACGTCTACACTCGGCAGGTCGGCGAGATCGCGCTCCTCGTGTCGTCGTCGTCGTCGTCGTCGTCGTCCCCCTCCGCGGAGGACCTGCGTCACCTGTCCGACGCCGCGGTCCCCGCCGCCCGCGTCGTGTACTACGCGTCCGCGGGCATCGGGCTCGCCGTCTTCGGGTGCGCCGCCTTCCTGCCCAACCTGCGGAGCGGCAGTCACAGTCACAGTCGCAGCCATGGCCACCGCCACCAAGAGAAAGGGGAAGGGGGAGGGGAAGGGCGAGACGCCTGCGGAGTGCGGGTGGGGGGGGTGAAGAAAACGTGAAAAGGGTCGTGGGACTGCCTCACTACATGTGTATATGAGGTCAGAAGTGGCTGGTGGGATTCTAGGCGAGGCGACGGAAACGTTCCACTGGAGCGAAGAGAGGAGAAGAGGTTAGGGGGGTGTTTGGAACGACCAAGGCCGCAGCAAAGGGATTGGCTGGAGGTGTTGCAGGTAGGCAAGGGATCGGAGCGCACCGCCCCTTTTGCCCTCTGCGCTTTGCCCGGTGCCTCCCGACTCAGCCGGGAGAAGCCGCAGTTGTAGGGACCACGGGTGCTCCTCAAACGAGTTTTTTTTTACTTTTTTTTTTTTTTTAATATGTAGCATAGAGCGATAGAGCATGAAAACGTTAGAAGATTTTCCGTGCATTCTCGAGTGATATTTGTGTACTCGTACCCTCGACTGCAACAAAGCCTGAAGGCCTGGTGTTGGTACTTGTGTGGCTGTAGCGACCTCAGTCGCCCCTGGAGCCTCCTAGTCGAAGGCTACTCACACACCACCCGTTGATGGTGCCATGCACGTTGCTGGTTTGCGGACAAAAGCAATGCCTGGCTCCAGTCTGCATCGAACCTGGCGGCGCCATGTGTTGCTGGATAGGGACAAGGTAATGGGCAGGCAACCTGACCGATTGCACACCATCAGTACGAATCACGCAGACGGAAATCCTTCGGGAGTGGGCTTGCTCTCAAGTGGGTATAAGTGATTATGCAATGCTATGCTAAGTAACCTGAAGAAGAATCGCGAAAACGCCACGAGATCCCACCTAAGCCGGCTGGGGACCGCAAGTCTAAAATATCATGAGATGGCGAACTGCTCGCCTGCAGTGGAAGATCAGGCTAGTTATAGCCACAGCTGCTAATTGGCTTGCTCGGCGAGCCGCCAGATACCGCAAGTGGGTAAGCTATATTGTCGAGGCGACTTGGTCAAGACTCGAAAGGGAATTCGCTTGTGTAAGTTTCCGCATCGTCTTGTCTTTGAAACCGGTCGAAGAAATCCATAATGACTTGGTTCGCCGAGATGGGCCCGCCCCCCAACTGCTTGCCGATCACGCCGGTGAGCGTGGTGCCCTTGGACGGCCACCTGTGGACTGAAGAGAGAGGCTCTGTCAGTTGGGTCCAAGACCGGGCACGACCAGCAGGTTTTGACCGGCGGAACTTACCCAGGTAGTCGAGTTGCCAGAGCTGCAAGGCGTCCTTCTGGCCTTGACATTCATAAGAGGTATGGTGGATCTGCTTCAAGTCGACATCGTGGCTGTTTTCGATTGCTTTCTTCACGTCCTCGTCATCGGAGCTCTCCTTGCCTTCGTCGCATTTGTCGCGTTCCGCCCACTGCTTGAGAACATCGGGGATCGGAGGCATCTTGCCCCATTGCGCGCCTTTGCCTGACATGGCGCCGTCGAAGGGAACATTGGCGTCTTTTGTCCCGTGGATGAAGAGCAGAGGCATCAGCTTTCGACCCGGCCGACACACAAATTTCCCACTTTTGAGATCGTGTGGATCCTTGTACCCCTCAACCTGGTCAAAGTACGAGCCGGCCACAGGGGCTATGGCAGCAAAGTTCTTGCCAATCGGGGAGCAGGCTATGGTCTCTACGAAGCCGCCGCCCCCAGAAAGTCTTTGCGCTCGCGCGTCAGTGTTGGGGTCCCGGCTGCGTGTGGATCTGCGCACCTACCCGGTTGCGTATATGCGAGCGTTGTCGACACAGTATTCGTTGCGAAGCTCCTTGAGCAGATCGGCGACGAACCGGAGATCTTCCTTGACCGAGACCTTGGAGAAGCTGGCGCCCGCCCACGAAGGGAGGCCAAAGAACGAGCTGTAGCCAGTGGGGTATACCATGATTTTCTGATTATGCGGCAGACAAGAGACGTGAGATGCGAACTAGGCATTGGGGGCTCCGGGAAATTGGACTCACACCATGGCTGTACTTGTCCCTGGACATGCCAGTGTCCTTTTCGAAGAAGAAACCGTTGGTTTCGGAGCCAGCGAAGCCCATGACTACCGGGTAGGGCTTGTCATTGTCGTAGTCATCAGGCAACGATACCCTGTAGGCGCGCCGTTTGTCGCTGCTCTGGATGTGATGTGTCTTCAATATGCCGGCGAAGAGATGGCTCTTTCCGCAGCCGGGGGCCTTGTCGTGCAGGCCGTCATGATCGTCGTCGCCGAGCAGACCACGAGGGGCCGAGGCGTCGCCGTCCTCGCGCACTGTGACGACGGTCTGGGGGCCGAGGGACTTGATGACGGCCGAGTAGACGGTCGAGGCAAAGGTCACGGCAGTCAGGTCGAAGAGGAGGCTGGGGCGCATGGCGTAGTACGAGTCGTCAACGTCAGCGTCGTTGGCTACGGCGGCGGGACATGGCTTGTGTGGTACCGAGACGGCGATGGCGTGGGGTTGGACGTAGAAGCTGAGGTGGGCCAACAAGACGAGGAGACAAAGGGCAGACGGGGGGACATGGTGGGCAACAGAGAGGCTGGTGCCAAGAGCGAGCATGTCACTTCTTGTACGTGCCGGTCCCAGGATACGGGGGAGAAACAGTGCGGGCTGGGTCCGGCAAGACAGAGTCACAAGGAACGGATGGCAGCAGAATGAAGAGTCCTGATCGGGCTGGTCGGATCGACAAGGATGGAGACGACCTCAAAGTGACCTCTTGAGCGGAGGATCGTAGTGCCGTATGTCCGGACAGAGAACCGGCAGGGTGGGTGAAGAGATTCCTGACTGAAGTCCGACTAGAAGATGGAGCGCGTAGGACGGGTATGCTCGTATGGTGGTTAAGTTATTAGTCGTAGTGTGAGTGTCGTTCCTCCCGGCTTCTGCACGTACGACGAGAGATGGATGGATTGGCGGGGACCGTCTCCATTTAATTTATCCATCACCCCGGGCAGTGAGCTGTGGTGACCAAAGCAAGGACGGCAGGCACGGCAGCACGGTACCTAAGGTACCTAAGGTCGCCGGAATGGTGCGCTAACCTACGGAACTTGGTGCGCCCCCGCTCGAATCCCTATGTACAGAACGGCAATAATACCATTCACAAGGCTGGAACACAATGGATCTCGGGCGTTGAGGCATCAGCCACGAGTCCCACCAAGCGGCCTTAAAAACAGGGTCGTCCGGTCTGAGGGTGGCCAAAGACTGCAAATAGCCTACACGTCCCTAGAGAAATACCTTAGGTACCGTACCGGAGGCAAGGTACATACAGGTATGTAGGTACTCGTGACCCGGGCCCGGCCCGATAGAGTGTCCGTACTCGAGTCACCGGGTTCTCGTGCGTACAGAGCAGTCCCGAGAGTCGTCTGGGGACTGCCATATTCCACGATAGGTAACCAGCTACTCATGTACCTTCAATTTTCGGGTGTTCTCAGCGGAACGCCTACACAGTGAAGAGGTGAACGCCAGAGTGAGACGTTGAGTTGAGCCAGGAGGCATTTTTAGGCAGTAGGAGCCAGCCGTACCAGTGTGGTGCCGAGGCTCATGTACTAGGGCAATGTCGGCAGATGCGTATAGATAGGTATTCCTGGCCGTGGTGGCGGAGGGATCGGCTGCACTGCCTGCGTTCGCCAACTACACCCCAATTCATTCCTCCCACGGCCTGACCTTTGCAGTGGCAACAAACCAAAGCCTGCCTCAAGTACTTGAGCGGCACGCCAGGTTGTAGAGGCTGCTCGACTGGCAAAGCAGGAGGGCTATCCCGAGTAGTTCTAGTCACCAGGTGGCGGACCTTAGCCGGAGCTGCGTGCATGGTCGTCGAAGCACGGGTTCACTCTAGGGCCTTGTGATGACCCTTCGCTTTCCTGGCACATCCGGCGGGCTCATCAGCGTATGTCTGGCGGCGTGTAGCTGACAAGTCCGCTCTTCTTGGAAACCAGACAGAACGGATCCACTGGCTCGTTCGCGCGCCAGGGCAGCTTCAGGGCCTCTTAAATATACACTTGGTTTATTAAAAGTGGTGGTCCCAAACGTGGTGGAACACGGCGCTGTGCTACGAGGTTTGCTCTTTCGAGTTAACGACAGGGAAGTCGTCGCCGAATGTGTGGCGCTCGTCAAAGGTGGCCAGAGAAGGACGAGGTAACCAACCAGCCAGACCAAAAACAGCCCAAGTACAACAATCACGACCCAAAGTCGTCTATCCGGGAGTACGGTAAAAGGTGGAGAGCCGTATGGAGCCCGGATTCGAGTGGTTTGGGAACTAAGTAGGCGGGCATCTCTCAGAGGCGTTCATACGAGCATCGACGCGTACGTATGCATGTAAGAGTCTTCGAGGCATAGAATGAAGCTTCCACATTGGTGTCTTCAGCGACGCGCAGGGCTGGAGCTGGAGATCGGACACGGTGGGTCCGTCCCCGGGTCGCCCAGCTTCAATTATTACCGTTGCCGCTGGGGCTATACTTGTACGACTACGGTGTAGGTACCTACATGTAGCCGCGGGGGATTGCAAGTACGGCAGGTGCTTACCTTAATGTCTGGCGGGAGGTACTCGGATACTCAAGGTGCCCGGGCATCCATCATCAGCCCGCGTTGAAGTGACGTGCTGGTCTGCTGATGTCCACATGTTGGACGTCGTCGACCTCATCACCCGCCCGTCCACTTTATCTACTCGGACTGGGATGGTACGCTTGTCATGATCGCCTGCCGGCACACCTCACCTCACTTATCAGCCATTGAAGTACTCCGTAAACGAGAGGTCCGTGCACGAGACCCTGCTTCGACCCCGACCGCGAACCCCGGCCAGCCGCTGACTAACAGCTCCGCACCCCGACCCGCCCCCATCATCATTGCCCCGCTCGACTCGCCCGCCCACTTGACCCTCCACCGCCTGTCTTATCTCCATCGTCCAATACCCGACTCATCCAACCCTCGCCCAGCTGATACGCGCCGTCCAAGCAGCCTTATCTTGCCTTCTACTCCATCTTGCTCAATCAACTCGGTTCACTCTGCTTGGCTCCGCACCGCGCTTCTCTCCTTGCCTGTTCTCGAATCCCCACGCTCCTACCAGCTCGCGCCTCTCCACGCCCGGCCTCGCGCTCCCTCGTCGTACAACATAGACCACCCCAAGCTTCCGTCTCACAGTCGCTGCTGTCCCTGATATCTCGACCCATGACACAGCTGCAGCCTCTTTGACCCAATAATGCGACCGCTTCCCGGCGATGCCGGGTGGGCTGCCGGCCGCCGCCATCCCGATCACGACTCCGGCGGCTCCGCCCCCGCCACGCAGCCCCAGATGTCCTTCGTCTTCGCCGACGAGGCCTCGATCGATTCGTACCATCATCTACCCGACTCGAGCCATCGTTATAGAGATCTGCGCAAAATTGCACACCAGCCTTCGCCGCACCTCAGTTTTGTCAACGCCTCGAGCGCCGATTCAAAGCATCAGCCGGACCCCGCTCTCCCAGAGGATCATACGCCTTTCCAGCCGGACACCCTAGAAGACAGCTATATGCCTGGTTCTCCTTTGTCCAGAGCGTCCGGTCCGACACACAGCCCCGCGTCCATGATTTCGCACAACCCCTCGTATCTCTCGCGCCCCATCACGCCTATGATGCTCGGCACCTCTTGCGCTGGTTCGGTCTTGAGCAGCCCTTCTTCACGGAGAAACTCTCTTTCCGACTCCGTCTCCGAGAATGCGCTACGTCTCGACCCAGAACACGACGAGGCCCGTGATCCCGAGGCATCCACGTCCACTATGCTGAATAGCGGGTCTGCTCCCCAGCTTGTGATGCCCAGCATCCAGATGCCCAGTCGACGCCCCTTTACGTCAGAAGGCAAGGCCATGGGCCGTCTCAAGGTTCTCTTGGCCGGCGACTCAGGTACGTTGTCCACTTGTATCTTTCCAGCCCCTTAAGCGGCTCTAGCCATCCCTCAGCTAACCGCAGACTCATCACAGGCGTTGGCAAGACTTCTCTTATCAAATCGATGGTGCAAATGTGCGAGCATATTGTGCACACCGATCCCGTTTCCCCACAGACGCCAGCTGCCCGGAGGGAGTCGAAGACCACCCGCAGGCAGACATTAGGAAACACGAGTGAGATAATCGAGGTGTTTGCCAGTACCAAGCCCTTCCCGGACTGGCGGAGTGAGCTGGAAGAGGTCCGTCTATCACAGCGGAGGAAGAGTTTGGGCGACCAGGTTCTCGAGCGCAATATCTGCTTTGTGGACACCCCGGGATACAGTGCGGGGTCATCTGTGAGTTTTGTCTGCTCGTCTGCTTGCCTGCTCGCCTGTACTGGCGCCGCGGTTGCGTCTGGAACAAGACAACTAACTCTGACTACCTAGGCGATGGAAACCATTGTTCCTTGTGTTGACTATGTTGAATCGCACCTCAGCAGGGTATCGGCCGACATGTTGAGTGAGTCGGATATGCTGAACATGCTTGGAGGGGACGGTGGCTTTCAAGTAGACGTGGTGCTGTACCTTGTCTCCAAGAGTAAGTCTCTTCTTGCACGATTCATTTGACATGAGACTGCTGACACCGCCAAACAGGACTCAAACCGGCCGACACTGAGTACATGCGCCGACTCGCGCCGTTGACGAACGTGGTACCTGTACTTACGCGTGTGGACACCCTCTCGGCGAATGAACTCGATTTGTTGAAGGCAGGGATAGCCGCCCAACTTGACGAGGCTGGCATTCAAGCCTTCTCCTTCTCAGGCTCGAACTTGGAAGAAAGGAAGGGCCAGCCATCGGTTCCTTACGCAGTCTCTAACGCCAACGCCCCTGACCACGATGAGATGGATGCGTCACTCCTCATGAGCCCCGACTACGTCCAGCCCCTGGTGGACTCGGACCTGGGTTATCTGGTTGGCAAGCTCTTGAGCTTGGACGGGTCAGCCTGGGTGCGCCATGCCGCTGCTAAGAAATACATGCAATGGCGCGAAACAGCGCCGTCGAAACCGCGACATCTCTACAGTACCCTGGAGGCACCTGGCTTGACGGGAATAACGGGAGCTCTGGTCGGCCCACCAACGTCAAGAGCACTGGCTACTTTGGAAAGGCACCAGCCCGCGCCGCACACGCCCCAGTTCAAAGTGGTGGATTGGGCAGCTGATCTTCAGCGCAGCCTTCTCTCGGGAGGGGATCAGTTCGAAGTCCGAACGCACGGGGAACGGGCCATTTGGCTACCACATGGAGCTGTTGCGGGAGCACGAGAAGGCATGCTCGTGCCTGTGAAAGGCACCCGAGATGGCGTGCCCGGCCGGACGAGGACTAATGGCGGCAGGCGGTCGCGGAGGACAGAGCCGCATCAAGATCCTCTGGGACTGCTACAGGTGATGGTGGACCTGAAGACCAAAGGCTGGATGGCGCTGGAGCTAGTGGGCGGGCTTGGATTGATAGGGGCCTCGCCATCGTACTGGCGCGGCAGCACTGGCACCTGGAGCCGGTGCAATTTGCCGACGAATGGGCCCGAATGTGGGGGATGGATGTTTGAAGCAGCACGCAGGCCGATGCGGATCTTGTCGAATTGTTTGCAGGGAGATTACGCAGATGTCGAGAGTATTCTCAGATACCCTTTTTCTATTTTCTATGTGGCATAGCGGCTGTTACTCCTCATCTTGTGTTAGGGCAGCAAGGTCCCTGGGGTTTATTGTTGAACACGAGAGTGAAGCCCGAGCTTTCAATGGGTACCAGGTATTGACGAATGAAGCCCGGAGAAGTACAAAGACCTAATTTTTGCTCGTATCACAACGACAGAGAGTGAAACGCCCGCTTGCAGGATACATACCTCAAATCTGGAACTAGGTATTCACCTATCATGGATGTGACGTAAGGCCCGCTAGAAACCGTCAGCCGGAATTTGTGACCGTAAATTACCCCAGACCCCATAAGCACAAACGGTGCCCAGTCGGCCGGCACGGCGGCATGGCTATGGTGGTGGAGCTACCTCCGGCAGGGCATCAGTCGGTACCCGCGACAGGCAGCAAGCGGACAGCTTACCCGAAGTACCTGCGTGGAGGTACCATGCCGCGTCCTGTGGCAGGCACGCGTCGGCGAGGCAGGCGCAACGCCGGCCGCCTGACTGAGGGAAAGGGCCAGCTCCAGCTGTCTCGGACGCCGGCCGGGAACGCCGCGGCGCAGGGCTGTCTTCATTCACCCGTCATCCACCACACGCCACCCGGCCGGCACCCATCACCATCCCTAACTTCGCCATCACCATCGCCATCAGCATTGTCACGCAGACGTTGTCGCCAGCGCGCCCTTTCTTCCTCCCCGCCCACCTCCACCCAACACCCGCTTCCGATTCGACGGTCTCCCCCGGCCACAATTACGTTTATCGCCGCCCAGCCTCGTCCTGGCCGCCCATCGCCCTATCATCTTGACCCTTCACCGAACCCCCTGTCTCCGGCTGCGAAATTCCACGCCTCCCATCACACCTGTGCACTCGCACACTCCACAGGGAGCGCCCAGGTGTACGCTTAGGCCACTGGTCACATTGACCTCGCCAGTCTCATCCGGCTCATCGGGGTGGATCTTCACCTGAAGCTCGGGTTCGCAAGTTCATCTGTATGCGACAAGGTGCCTGATTGCCCTCAGCGGCGTCGACCCCATCGCTCACGATCCGTCCACGCTAAGGTTCGTCTCGCGCGTGCCGTCCTCAACCTTCAGCCATGGACCCCCCAGCGAACAGCAACAATGGGGTATCACGCCGCCCATCTCGACGAATCTGCCTACGCCTGCCGAGCAGCAACAGAGCAACACCATGTTCGAAGAGCTCAAGCGCCAGGACCAGTTTGAAAGCCCCGCCGAATCCGAGAAGAGGAAAAAGGTGCTCAAGCACCTCGAGCAGGTCGCCGACGAGTTCGTCAGGCGTGTCGCCCGAGCCAAAGAGCCCAACAACGAGGTTCTCATCCGTGATGCCCGCGGCGAGATCTTCACCTATGGAAGTTATTGTCTCGGCGTCTACGGCCCCGGCTCCGATATCGACACCCTCGTTACCGCTCCAAGATACGTCACCCGCGAAGACTATTTCAACATATTCCCTTCTCTCCTCGAGGAGATGGCCCCCGCTGGCTCTATCACCGATCTGACTCCCGTCGAGGACGCGTTCGTTCCCATCATCAAGTTCGAGTACTGGGGCATCAGCATTGATCTCATCTTCTCCCGGATCGCCACCCTGAAGCAATTCCCTCCTCACGGCCAGCTCAAGCTTACCAACAATGAGTACCTCCGAGGTCTCGATGATCGTGAGCTCCGCTCCCTCAACGGTAACCGCGTCACGCAAGAGATTCTCAACTTGGTCCCCGAGAAGAGCACGTTCCGCCTGGCCCTGCGCGCCATCAAGCTGTGGGCCCAGAGGCGCGCTATCTACGCCAATATCATTGGCTTCCCCGGCGGCGTTGTCTGGGCCATGATGGTGGCCCGAGTCTGTCAGCTCTACCCAAAAGCTGCCGCCAGTGTGATCGTTGCCAAATTCTTCCAGATTATGAAGATATGGCGGTGGCCAACTCCCGTTCAGCTCAAGCACCCAGAAGACGGGCCTCTCAACGTGCGGGTGTGGAACCCAAAGGTAGGATCCTGCTTGGTCACGCTCCACAGAACGAGTCATGCTGACCATTGAACAGGTCTACAAAGGCGATAGCTACCATCTTATGCCAGTCATCACCCCAGCGTATCCTCAGATGTGCGCCACCTTCAACGTGGTCAAGTCAACAAAAGCCATCATCCAGAGAGAACTGGAGCGCGGCGGCTCGATCGCCGACCAGATTCAGAGCCACAAGCTCCCGTGGAGCCAACTCTTCGTCAAGCATTCGTTCTTCACTAAGGATCACAAGTACTACTTGGCCATCAACGCGACAAGTCTGACAAAGGAGGCGCACAAGCTCTGGGCAGGGTTTGTGGAGTCAAAGGTCCGCATTCTAGTTGGCGATGTCGAACGTCATGTATCCATATCCATCGCGCGCCCCTTCAACAAGGGCTACGACCGGATACATCGGGTGAAGACTGATGAAGAGAACGACGCGGTTCAGAACGGCAGCCTGGCATATCTTGCCAAGGAGGGCGATGTGACTGACGAGGAAGAAGAGGCGGCGCAGCCAAATGGCAACGGTGAAACAACCGCAACCAGTGCTGACTCGGCCCAGCCCGAACAAGCCGCTACCGGAGAAAACGGCGAAAAAGCCGCCCTCTTGAACGGGAGCTCCTCGAAAAATGGAAGAAGGATATACACCACAACCTACTACGTGGGCTTGGAACTGGCCGAAGGTAGGTTCCCTTACTAGCGTCATGATTGGGCAGAAGCCCTGTCAAGTCCTCAACACATCTCGCCACCATTTGGACGCTCACAGCATTGTTACACAGGCGCAAAATCCCTGGATCTGTCCTTCCAGGTGAACACATTCAAAACGTTATGCAGCGAGTGGGAGAAGGTCAAGAAGGACCTCAACTTTCTCAGTATACAGCACGTCAAGAAGTGAGTCCTACAGAGACACGACTTGAATCACCACTAAGCCCGGACAGCACGAATTTGCCCGACGACGTCTTTGAACCCGGCGAAACCAAGCCAGCGCGGCCGCTTAAGAAGCCTGCCGCAAACGGCGCAGCAGGCAAGGTTCCTAGAAAGCGCACCGCCTCTGCAGAAGTATGTAGGATTGTCGGGTGGTGGATTTCGACAAGGCAGTCCGCGATCAAACCAGCTGAGGCCCCCCTCTTTCCATTATGTGTGATGCTGACTGTGATGCAGGGCGAGCCGCCAGCGGCAAAACGGCAGGCGTCGCAAGCTATTGGCACTGCGGCCAGTTAGGTGCCGCGCCGCAGCTCGCCAACTCATCGCGCACCATACAAGCGTGCCCCTTCTCGGCTGGGGCGATGACATGTTCTATTTCACCCATACACCGTACACTTGACCACATTCTCAGTGTACATCTAATTACTGACTTGACAGTGCGCGTTGTGGGAGCGATGGCCGCTTCAGGCCCAATAACTAACGAGCGACGAGTATGACGGCAAAATTACCTGGAGAAATCGTCGTGACCAGTCATCATTTCAGAACACGAGTATATCTGAAATTCCCCTTTTGATTTGTGGAGTTCTAAATGCCCACCGGCTGGCGGCTTTCGCGCCTTTGCAGTCGCTCGTCATGAATCTCCGAGACGATTGCCTAAAGATCTTGATCCCGCGCGTCTCTTGCATATTCATGAACGAGACCGTCGCCCAGAAAAAATAAAGTAAAAAATGGTTGGCTGATAACGAATAACAAGTGAGGAAAACGAAGCCCCAGGGAATCTCTGACTTTGGTGGGGGCACAGTCTAGTTGGAAAGCATCATCTAACAGCGATCCCTTACCCACCTGGAAAGCGGCCAGCACTGCGGGACCTGAGAGGTGCGTGTTTTGATTTCGTCAATTTATTTCTCGCCATCGGACATGAATCGGCGGGTATCAACTTCGACTCGGTCGGCATTGTGTACTCTAGCAATAGACGAAATGAAAACAGGGACTGGCAGCTTGTTCGGAGCTGCCGGGGGGCACACGCGCCTCTTTACCCGTAATTAACACCTATCAGCGCGTCGGTTCTGCTTCGAGCGAGATGAATCGCTCTTGTTGAGCCCCTTTAGATGCTTAGCAGAGTGAGGAGAGGTGAACCCACCACTCTTGGCCTTTCCGTCTTGGTGGCGTTCCAGAGTGGCGATTCAACGCTGACCTGACGTCGTGTGCGGAAGGAGGCTTCCAGATAAGTTTACCCAGGCCGTTTACCTACCTAAGTGAGGTCGTGTGACGAGGAAACCGGGCTCTGCTCGTAATGCGGAAACGGTTCAATTCACCGCTCGAACCGTGTTAGGTACCTACCGTACCTACCCAATTAGTTGGAACCGTTGCGCGATCGAGACGGCGGGACTACCTTGCGAATCGAGTTACGCGTGCATCCGTCTAAAGCGAGCAAACCGGGACTGCTTGAACCTGGTTGACGAAGCCGAAACCATTGACGAATGGCGTCGTCGTCGCCGTCTACCCACTCATTATATTGACCCGGTACTTCCTGTACCCCCTCAACTTTTCCGCTCAATACACACTGCCAATTCCAGACCCGCGAAAGAACCGCCTTTCTCCCCCCCCCCCGGCTTTCCCAAGGTTTCAGCGCGCGGCGGAACGTGGGTGCGTAAACGGGACCCAGCGGGCGGGCCCCGATGGCTCGGGGCCGGCGGAACGGCGCGGCGCCGGCCAACGTGTCGCGGACCAGGGCGGCGCAGACCGGCGGCGGCGGCGGAGGTAAGAAGACTGTCGGGAAGAGCAGGGGACATTTAGGCGGTGGGGTCTTCCGCTTCTTCGACCTGCCGGCCGAGCTGCGCGTCGAGATCCTCGGCCTCGCCCTGCTGCGAGAGGGGGGAGGGATAGGGGGCGCGGGCAAGGGGAAGGTGGGGAGGCACGGCGCCGGAAGCACCGCGCTCCGCCTCTTCCTGGTCGGCCCGGCCATGTACGCCGAGGCCGCGGCTATATACTACAGTCGCGTGAGGCTTGACTTGACGACGACGGCGGCGGCGGCGGCGGCTACCACGGGGTCGGAGATCGGCTCCGGCGCTGCCGAGGCTTTTCTCCGAGGCCGCTGCGGCGCTGCTGCTGCTGCTGCTGCTGCTGCTGCTGCTGCTGCGCCCTCCTCCTCCTCCGGCGGCCGCGTCTGCGCTGTCGGTGCTGCTGGTGCTGGGGATAGGAACAGGACTACTCTGAGAAGGGGCGGGGACACGACGACGAAAAGCAGCCTCGGTCACGACGACGACGGCGACGACGACGACGACGACAGCAGCGACAGCGAGCGCCGGCAGGTCTTCTGCTGCCGGGGGGCAGCGCGAGCAACTGTGCATCGCCGCCGCCGTTGTTCCCGTCCCTGCCGCCGCCGCCGCGCATGCACGTGCGCGCCCTCTCGCTGCGCTTGCTCCTGGCGCCCCCCGCCGCCGCCGCCGCCGCCGCACCGGGGCGGCGACAACAGCACCTCGCGGTGCTGCGCGACGCGGCGGCGCCTGCGCTGCGCGGGATGGCGCGGCGCGGGCAGCTGGAGGAGCTCCGGCTCGAGGTCGGGGCCGAGTTCCCCTCGCGCGAGTTCTGGGCCGGGGGCCGAGGGAGCGGCGGTGGCGGGGAGGGGAGGAAGAGGGCGGAGGAGAGGAGGAAGAAGATGATGGCGACGAGGAGGAGGAGATCTGGGCTTGGAGCGAGCAGACGCAGAAGCAGAAGCAGGAGGGGCCGCCGGGGAGGCGGGCGGCGCGGCGGGGGGCGCGGCGGTGGCGCGTGCCGGCGCTCGTGACGCGGTCGCCGTTCCAGGCGCTTCTTGGGCTGATGCGGGAGCTCGGGTCGGAGGGGGTGACTGTCCCTGACGAGGTGGTGGCAGCTGGAGGCGGCGGTGCTGAGGCGGGAGAGAAGGGCAGCAGGAAGAGAGGGGTTAGTAAGGATGGGAGGAAGAAGAAGGAGAAGAAGAAGAAGAAGAAGATCAAGATCACGCTGCTGGTGGACAGTCGCGACCACCACCGGTTCTGGTGCGCCTTCCACCGCCAGCCGCGCGGCGGCGGCGGCGGCGGCGGCGGCGGCGGTGCTGCAGAGGAGGCCGGCGGGTGCGGCGGCGCGTGGACCGGCAAGGCGGACATGCTCAAGATCAGATGGCGGGAGCTGGTCGAGGAGCTGTCTGGGCTGTCTGCGTGCGTCTGACGCGGGGCGGGCGGACTCTGGTGGACAGAATTTCACGTCCCAGCAACACAGCTCGTCGCGGCCGAGGAGCTACACGATGGTGGAGGTGACGCTCCGGCCACCCCGTCCGGAGGTCTTCGAGTGTGTCCGGCCGCGATCATTCATGAGACGTCCCGTCACACAACACATACTGAGACGTCCCGTCTCAGTCCGCATTGGCCTCCCTCTCATTCCCATTCTGCCGAGGGCGAAGTAAGAGTGTGCTCGCTGCTGAACCATCTCGCTCACCGAGACTGCTTTGCCATTACTATCTACATCTCATGCTGGACATCGGACGCGAGCCAGTCATTGATCGACGAAGCCTCATCAGCACGAAGAAGTCACCCATTCTGACAGACATTGTTTCCGGCACCTTTTCTCCGGAAACACGGACAAGACCAGGGGATTTACTCATACAGAAACAGGAGCAGCAGCAGAGACATTGAGCGTAGTGTGACACATCTATAGTTTCCATGAGTCTATAGTTTCCCTGAGTTTACAGTTCGAGAGAATGGTCAGGCAAGTTCTGGCACGGGAAGACTCCTTCTCAGCCTCTGTTGATGCTGTTCTTGTCCGCCCTATAGCCCGCCTCGCGATGCAATCAATATTCCTGTGTGTTCATGCCCAACCCTCCCCTCCAAAGTCAGAAAAAGTACCTGAGAAAAGAGAGGGTGAGGATGGAGGCTCGAGAACGATCTACTCGCGTGTCGTCCAGCGTGAGCTGAGAAACAATACCTTCCCCCCCTTTTCAAGCCACGGCTCCACTGCCACGGAACCCCCGGGGTCTTTGCAGAGTCTAGATGCTCCCTCCACCGCCTAACCTAACCCACACACACACACAAACCTGGAACAGAAAGCCGACCGAATCCAGCACCGCATGACAAGCATCTTCTCTCTCTCTTTCTTTCTTTCTGTCTTCCCCTCTCTCTTTGTGTATGTACGTCTTGCATGCACGAAAAAGATCATCTCTTGCCCGACTGGTACGGGCTTGCATACCTGCGGAGTATATATGTGCATGCACAGATCGGCTCGAAAGCCGGGACGAACGATACGACACGGACGATGACGACGATGACGACGATAGGTGCCGTTCTATGCTGTGTGGCGTTTCTTTCTTTCCTTTCCTTTTCTTCCCCCCCCCCGCGCGCCGACGAGCGAAAACACACGGCACCCTGTGCTGAACCCCCTCCTCTCTCGGCCGGCGCTAGTTGGCACCATCGCCCCCCCTCGGGAGAGGGATTTTGTGCTTTGACGTGTGGGAGCAAACACCAAAAGGGGGAAAGGGAATACGCGTAGCCATAAGCGATTAATAAGGGAACACTCTTCATCCAGCGGGCTGGACCGCGCGCTATCTGGAATGCAGTGTCTGCTTGCCGCATCGCACCAGGCTAAGTTCGAGACATGGTTTCCCAACTGCACCGGGAGAGACTGAATGGAAGAAGGAGCATCGATCGTGGCTCTCTCTCTCTCTCTCTCTCGCCTGTGGACGATGACATACATTATGGTCAAGGGCCCCCTGAGACGGCGGTTGTCTGCTTGCCGGCGCCGCTGCTCTTCCTGTCCCGTGGATGGGTGGGTGTCAAGTCAAAGCATGGCGGCTGCGCGGGAGGGAACGGCACCGGCCGGCAGAGGACAAGAGGAAGCCATTGGGCGCCGCCGCCGGACCCTGTTGTTTCGGCCGGGGCATGCAGGGAAGGGTGTCGATCCCGCCTCGCACGGCCTCTCTCCTCCTCCTCTCCTCTGATGATGCATGTACTCGTACCTGTCTAGGTGTGTTCGTGCGAGTACGCGGAGAGAGAGAGAAGGGGGGGGGGGGAGGCTTCACGGGGCGCAAGGCCCTGGGAGTGCTCGTCAAGGCTAGTCGCCATGGGATGGGATGGCCCTGACACTTCTGATCAGTGCCCATGCCTTGTCCCTTCGAGACATGAGCAAGGCATGCCCAAAAGACACCGACCAGGGAGGGTTCTACGTTATGTACTCCGTACCGTGCTGTCCGCCGCGCCGGGGACGGGGACGGGGACGGGAAGCCGGCCCAGGGATCGTCCCCCCCTACTCGTACACCCCGGAATGTCAGTGGCTTTCGTAGACCAGGGCTGGCCGCACAGCGCAGCATCCGCCTCGTTGTGAATGTGCAGGAGGGCAAGTACGGCCCCGGCCTTGGCCTTTTTGGCAGGATCATGCTCGTCTTCTCCGTCATGTGCAGGTGGTGCTCGTAGGTATCGTGCCTTACATGACGCAGTCGGGCTGAACACTGGCAATGCGGCCAGTCCGCCGCCTGGGAAGACTTGCTCGGATGACGTACCGGGGGGTCCGGGAGCGCGTGGGAGTGCGGTGCGTACTCGTAATATGGTGATAATGAGTGCCTGATGGGCGCGAGAGTGTCATCTCGCTTCTCATCGTCTTCCCTCGTTCCCGGCAGCACTGGACCGCACTCTTTAGTACTGGGTCATGAGCACGAGTACTTATTACCTGCCTTTTCAGTTGCAGGTGGGAACGAGGGGGAGGGAGATGTGGAGAGAGGGAGGGGCCCACGGGGCCCTGGCCCTGATGAGTGATGAGTGCGCTCACGGTCCTCGTCGTGCCTGTTATCTGGTGGACACGTCTGTCTGTGGAGCCCGAGTCTGGCATCCCGCCAAGGACTACGGGGACGAGTACTTAAGAGTACGCGTAAGAGTATGGGGGAGGAGGGGACAGGCACAGGCAGAGGCACAGGCACTACAGGGTCACAGGGTCTGCTGGCAACCCCCAGACCCAGAGCACGGTGCGAGCATCGTCTGGTATCTGATCTGACGAATATTCGCACGAGTATTGCGCAGTGGGAGCGGCCCGAACGAGGCGGGTGGGTGAAGAGGGCTTCTGCATGATGGCAGGCAGCCTCAAGGTCCGTAAAGGAGAGAGAGCCTGCGAGATCGTGGGGGTGATGTATCACTTGGCGGTAGGAACATTGAACGAGTACTCGTAGGTAGGTACCTAGGTAGGTGTGTTACGAGTACATATCTTACGCAGTTGGCATACATACATGTACCTCCCAGCACCGATCTCTCCAGGGTTGGTGCAGATGCAGCAGGTTTCCGTATGACAGGCAGGGCTGCTTCCAGACGGCGCCGGGCACGCAAACTCGATGAACCAACAGGTCCATGCATTTGTCCGCACGAGTACCTACCGTAGGTACTCACTCATACGCGTATCTCCTGGGCACCTAGTACTCGTAGGCGTACTAGGCTCGACGAATCCCTCGCCGGAAGCACTGGGAATGAATGGGATCGAATCTGCCAGATGCGCGCCAGTCTGTGCTCATGCGCGTTCCCTGCGACGTGCGTGCGTGCGTGCGTGCGTGCATACGAGTTGTATTTGTGATCGCTCGGTGGCAGATTGTTCGGATCGGGCGAGGCGGAGGCGGCGCCAAAAAGCCGGGTTCGATCATCGAACGAGCAACGTGAGCACGCGTGCGAGTACTAACTAGGTCGTAGTACCTTCATAAACAAGATACGCGTACATAACAAGAGGGGAGGGCGCCTCGCCAATGGACTCCAGCTTGCTTGCTACGCGTACGGGTGGTACCTGTGCTAGCCCGCCTGGCCGGGTTCCGGGTTATCGCCACCCTCGCCGCCATCGACGCGATCCAGGTGGGTGACGACTCGTGGGGGCAGAGCGCACAGCAACAAGAGACGCCGGCACCAGGTGAGCGTGAGAAACCGCAACCCGCGCGCCTCTCTTTCACTGCTCACTCACCACCCTTTTCGTGGCTCTGCGACCCGTCCTTCGCTGTCGAGTCGATACGGCTGTCAATGAGCAATGCCAACCCCACCCGGCTACGTTACGAGTACCCGTACACATCGCGATATTCACCTGGGACCTGCCTGGGCGGACATGTGCCACTGCAGCCTGCACGCCATGTAGCGTGCGTCCGGTGAAGAGGCCAGAACGAACCGGAGCCGGGAACCTATGTCGCCTTCCACCGGGGAACAGCAAGTACTCGTCTCCGCTCGTCTTTACTCGTGTCGACGAGCACGAGCACTCGTCCCAGAGTGAGTGCTCGGCGATCCACCCCGCCGCCAGCAGCCCACGCGCAGGCAGGCTCGGCTTTTGTGTGGCCAGGCGGCGCGCGCGCGCGTACAAACCGACTGACTGGCTAGGTAGTCTCTCACGATCCTGCTCTCGGACCCCTTGGGGCTAAATTCACAAGAGGCAAAAGGCGCTCGTTTTCTCTTTCGAACCCTCACTAATTGTCTTTGTAGTTAGCACGGGCTTACGGCCGAGAAGGGGGGGGAGAGGGGGCAAAGCTGCTCTGGGGCAAGTCAGAACCTGAACCGGCAGGCAGGTTCTCCTGCTCTCATGGGAAAAGAATCAGAAGAAAGACGGTTCCGAAGAGGGATTCCTAGCAAAGTGGTGGTCGTGAGTCTTTTGACGTCTTGACAAGGGAGGGTCCCCAGGCCTGATAACCCTATCGACCTGACCCAAGTACTTGTACCAGAGCGCACTTTTCGTGCTAGCTGAGGTACCCGTACCCGATATCCGGATTGCCCCCGCGGCCCCCGCGGCCCTCGTTCCCTGCCCGGGACATTGTGAGGTCCTGTCCTCAAGGCGGGGAAGCCTCGCGCTGCCAATGGGCGGGGCTCCCCTCTGTACATACTCGTATCTCACAATGGGGAAAACTCGTGGACACAAATAAGTTGACCCATCTATGGCTGGCTGGCTGGCTGGCTGGCTCTGGCTGGCACGAGAGATTCGCCGTCGGTTGGTGCTGAAGGCGCCTGAGTAAAATTTACGTCCATCCATTGGCAGTCCTGCCAGGTGTAGGTACTCTTAGTTGTGTGCACATTGGATGCGATGAATGGCAGTGCGGGCTGTCGATACTTTGACGGTACCCGTACGGAGAAGGGACAACGCCTCAGGCCCAGGCGGCTCACGAGTATCTATTGGCTGCCAAGTCGACGATCTACGTCTCCGTAGACCCGCAAATCTCGTGCCCGTAGGCTGGAGGCGCTCATCAGGGGCACGGGGTCCGGGACCTTTCCACTGCGCAACCCCCGTGCCCCCGAAAGCCGCTGCGACTCGTACGGGCACCTACATACGAGCATGCACTTGCAAACTCCTCGGGCTCACCTTGACGGCGAGACCTCCATGGAAGCAGTGGAGGGCCGCCAGTTCGTTCGTGCGGCCGCGGCCACGGCCAGTTTGAACCTCATTATCGGGGCTGGCTCGCCCACTGCAAATCGTATTACCCCGTGCAGATTGGATCGAGCACTCGTACCCCCGGAACTGTAGATCCGTACCTCCTTGCACAGGAAGCCTCACCCACATACCACATACTCGTACCTACTTCAACTGTATATACCTAGGTACGTGTATTCGCGCATGGAAGGGCTTTCACTCGTTGGCTGATGGGGGCAGCCGGCGTTCGAGTACTCGTACTCGTACGAAAGCAACCTGCACTGGACGGTGCCGTCACAGGGCAGCCATTTGGAACCCACGCATACATGCAGGTACCAAGGTCGAGGTACAAGAGCTTTGGAGGTACCTGTGGACAGACAGCACTGGAGTGTAGGTCAATGTGTGCCGCGCCCCGGAGAGACCCGCACAGAACATCCAGGAGGGCCTCTATGGATGTACTCCGTACTCCGTACTCTGCAGACCCGCCCCGTTCATGTACGCCATTGATGATTGTGGCAGTCGCAGCAGTGCGCAAGCAGCAAGGTAGGCCCTCGTCCATTATTAACGCGCGAGGGCCGCGCAGGCGCAGGGGCCGGCGTCTCTCCCTCTCCCACGTTATCACCTGTCTCTGACAACCCCGACCCCGACCCCAGATCAGACTGTCGGCCAGCCAGACAGAAAGACAGAGAGAGGAAACGACGGTCAACACAAACATATGACGAGACGAACATCCAGACGATTAGAGACTCGCACCCACACACCCGGTCAGCGCGTCAGCAAGCCACACACGCAGAAGAGGACGACGCCCATAGTCATACGCCGCCTCGCCTCACCTAGACTCACCTCGACGCTCACCTCGACTTGCCCGCCAATCCAAAACTGCCTCGGCTAGACGGCCATACCCTGCGCCCCCAAGTCTCCTAAGCCTCGGGCGCGCACTGCTGCAGGACAACTCGGCATCTGGACCTCCGCGGCTGTCTGGGGAATCCCACTGGCCAACCAAGCCGTCCGCATCTCACCTGACCTGACCTGACCCGACCTGGCCGACCTGGTGAGGAACAGGGAGCCAGCATTGCGCTGTGTGCGTGGCGGGGAACACGAAAGACGCCAGGATCTCCGACCCTGTCTCGCCTTCTCACTCATCTGGGCATTCCCCCCTTGCTGCTTGTCATTTCTCTTCTCATAAACCCCCAGCTCGTTGCTGCTTTGTTCATTTCGGATTTTGGCAGCGCGGTCCCTGGTCGCAGACGCACTGAATTGACTGGCGGATCGCATCGGTTCTCGCGTCCGCCCCCTGACTTGACACCCGGCCGCCTGGGACGAGAGCCTTGTCCCTCCTGCCCCCCTGTTTGGACGGAACCCAGCCCCAGACAAGCCGCTCATATTGCATCTTATCACCAGCCAGAGGAGATATAGTGGAGCGGAGACACACAGAGAGCAACCAGACACGACAAGGAACCGGGGGCCCCCCAAACTGGCAACTAGGCTTGGCTCTGCACGGCGCCATCATCCACTCGATCCGCCCTCTTCGTTCCCGCGCATAATGCCGACGGCTCTTTTCTTTTGTCGATGCCCTCGCACGAGTTGATTGCCTCTTTCGCTTTACACGACACGAACCCAAATTTCGCTTCCCTCGACACGCCGCCACGACCCACGACGACTCGCCTTCCTGTCCTGACCTGCCCTGACGTGATCTGATTGAATTTGCCCCCCCACACCGCGAGCGAGCGAGCGAGCTTCCCTCCTTTGGTTGGTCGGCCACCGACGCCGTCCACCTCATTGACCATGGTCTACTGCGGGAAGGCTTCCCAGGGCTGCAAGAATTGCAGGACACGTCGTATAAAGGTTCGTCCGCCCGTCCGCCGCCCTGGCCTTGTGCTTGTCTCTCTACCCCTCTGCCCCGCCGCGCCCCATTTTCTGTCCCGCACGGCCTGCGACATGTCTCTTCAGCGAGCAGATGATCGAGGCACGTCCGCCGCGGCTGCGGCTGTAGCCCTGCAGCTGTGGGCAGGGGCGCAGCCACCGTGGCCGACCTGCGGGCCCGAATAACAAACCTAGAAGCTGACTGTGTTTGGGTTCGCCAGTGCGACAAGGTCCGTCCAGAATGCTCGCAGTGCATACGCGTAGGCAAGCAGTGCCCGGGGTACAGGGATCAGCTGTCCCTCATGTTCCGCGACGAGAGCGACAAGGTCATCCAAAAGGCGCACACGCAATGGGGCGGCCCTGCGACTTCGCCCGTGGAGCCGACACAGTCGTCGCCCACGTCGGCCGTATCAACATCAGCTGAGACACCGCTGTCGGCATTGCCAGGCGGGAGCGGAAGCGGGAGAAGAAGCTCAGGAGGTACCGGTAGGAATACGCAAATCGAGGAAAACGACGAGAATAGGAGAGACAAGCAGACGAATAGTGGAAAGGAGAACAATAACGGCAATGACACCAGCACCGCGCTCGTCGTTACGACAAACACAACCACAACGAGTCCCATCCGGACAACGAATCATCATCCACGGCCAGGCTCTGCGTCGTCCCCAGCATCAATACATAGCCCTGTCAGCCTGAATCTCGAGCAACGCGGCCTCGACTTCTACATCAACAAGTACCTGGTCAATCACCCGGACGGGCCCCGCAACTCGCAGGAGCTGGCGACGTATTGCTCGGGCACCGAGGCGGTGCACAATACGGTCGTCGCCGTCGGGCTGGCGGGCTTATCGAATCTGAGGGGTAATGAGGGCTACCGCGAATTCGCGCGGCAGCGGTATGCCCTAGCGCTCAACCAGACGGCGCAACTCATTGGGCGCAGTCAGGGCGACATGCTGGCTTTCAGCAACGCGCTCCGCTCCATCGTGATGCTGGCTCTGTACGAGGTCGTTCAGAGGCAGAAGTCGACCATCGCAAGGGGCACAGCCAATACACACGTAAGCGGCGCCATCGCCCTATTCCGCGCAGTGCTCCCGCTCCCCAGCCACCCGGACGGCGGCGCCCGTGTCGCCCTCCAGCTGCTCTTTTCCCTCTTCGTACCCACCCAGGAAAGCGGCTCCGTCTTCCCTGACACCTTCTTCGAGGTCCTGAAAGTCTGCAAAGATCTGCTCTCGGGGCAGGCCGAGGAACGCGCCGCGGATCTAGCCCTGGCCATCGCGCGCCTCATCGAGGTGTCTTCGCAGCTCGACTCCACGGCCTTCACCGACGACCGCCCGTCGACGGACAACTTTGTCAAGCAGGTTGCCGTCCTCGACACGACCTACTCACACCTTGAGGACCGCCTGCATGAGGCCTTTCCTTTCGAAGAGAATCGCGGCAGCTGCTTTCCCCCGGCGGCCCTCTACAAGGGCCGGTGGCACACATATTCAACCATCTGGTGCGCGCGCATCTGGAACCACTTCCGCTGGGCGCGCGTGCTGCTGAACCGCGTCATCCTCAAGTGCTTTGATCTGTTCCCCGCCTCCAGCCAGAAGCATTTCCCCACCCAGCTGCGCACTCGCTGCCTCGTCAGCAACAAGACCATGGCTGAGGCCGTTGCTGTCAGCGTCCCCTCGCACTGGCACCACCCTGAGCTGGGCCGGGAGACGGCGCGCAAGCTGGAGGCCAGCGGCCAAGGGGGCTCGGGGGCTGCGGGCGTGCCCACCATGCTGTCGCATATCAAGCTGACGGCCACGGCTCCCGGAGTGCCCAGGGAGATTCTGGACTGGACCTACGACGTCGTCCAGGTCGTCTGGCGGAGCATGGGCATGAAGCACGCCCTAGTCGTCTCGGAGCAGCTCGAGCAGCACAAGAACCACTTATCACGCCAGAGCGTCAGCGATCTCTACACCCTCGACACGCCCAATCTCGCCATCCCCTCCGAGCTCATCGCTTCCGACTTTCCCGTGTCGGATTTCGTGGCTTCAAATGAGTTGATCAGTGTGTGACGAAGGGGTGAGAGAGGGGGCGAATCAAGCTCCTTTCGACAAGAGAGGGAAAAAAGGGATATCTTATGACGTATTGCAACATCTTGGCCATGTCCTTCTATTCGACGACGGCTGTGAATTGTCGTTGGAGACCGGTGATTTATTTATTTGTCTGGCTGGCGTCTGAACCCGGTGGGCGTTTGTTTGATTTCCAAGGGACCAGGATGAAGCGACGGGGTTTGAGCGAGCAGGCTGCTCAATTTTTTTCAATATGCATTTCCAAGAGACGAGACCCCCCCCCCCCCCCCTTTCGTGATTCGCTACTTCTTCCCTCCTGCGCCCGTCATACTGAGAAGTCGGTCACGTCGTCACGATCTTGGATCAATCTGTATATAAGAATAATAACGAGAGAAATGAATGCGAGGCGTGAACGAAGGAAGGATCGCGACCAAGGCAGATACAGCATCACATTCCCGCTCCCCTTTTCCCACTCTCTATTTACCACCTCGCGGCACCATCATCGCCATCATCCATGGTCGATGCGCCCGCCCCCTTTTCTTTCAGACGGGCATGGGCTTGGGCACGCCGCGCTTTGACGCCCTGCCCGCTCGCCGAGGTCCGGAGATGAGCCGGGGGCGCGATGGGTTGAAGGAAGATTCTTTTTCTTGTCGTGTTTAGCGCGGAGAAGAAGGGGCCGTGTGGTTGGGGGAGTTGATTACCTTTCGGGATGATGGAGCGGTGTATCCAGGGGGGGAGGGGGATTAGGAGGGGGGGTTTTGAAGATGTCTGGGAAGATAATTCAAAACTCACTGGATCCCCGGCGTCTGGTCTACGGTCTCGCGGAGCCGCTTCGAGTCGGCTTCGTGGCTGTGAAGCGACGTCATGATGTTGACGACGGCGGCGGCGGCGGTGGCGGCGGCAGCGGCGGCGTTGTTGCTTGATAGGAGCTTCACTTTTTCACACGGCGTTTTCTTTAGTTCGTTATCCTGCCGCCCCAACTCGACAGTCCTGTCATTTTTTCTGGAAGAAAATCGTCACTTCTACTGAAGGCGCAAGGACGCTGCTGTCCTAATAATGAACTCGAGGAGCAACGGTATGTCATTTAGAATTGAAAGACGATCCACCCCCCCGCCCCTCCCCTCCTCTTCGTCCCTCCATTAGTCGCTCGTTTGGGGTTCGCAGCAGAGCGCAGAACGCCCCGAGGATGGCCGAGCAAAGTCTTGGACACCACGGATTAGACCGGCGCGTGCACGTTGACACGTTTTCCCGTGGGCCTGGGCCGCGAGTACCTTCGGCATAACGTATATGGACGAGTTCTGATCTAGACAGTGGACGACAGCAAATGACCACAAGGTCCGGCTCTCTTGCAAGGGCTTTTGTGGCCGGCACGGCACTGTATGTGGCTTGCTTGCATCCACACCCATGACAGAACTTCACGAGCCGCCGCTGGCGAACATGTACCTGCAGCCGGCCGAAGCACACGAGTCCAGAGCACATTCCAGGTGCTCTACTTCCACGAGTCTTCAGTGAGTTGGAAGATGGGGGGAAAAGCAACAAAGGCCTCGACCTGAAAACGTGACGATGCCAGTCACCACCTGCGAGGGCAGGCTGCGCTGAAAACAAAACATCTCTTAGTTGGGCGGACTGCGGAAAGATGTGCTGTCTGTCTTTCACAACCCCTCAAGATCACACTGCGCGAACGCTGTGTGCGAGCCGAGAGAAAGGTCCAATCTTGTCCACTCTCTCCCGCTCCGTACGGAAACGGAGTTTCGGCAGCCACACGCGGGTGGTGCCCCGGCAAACTCGCACGCGCCAGAAACAAACCTCCCCCAACCCCTTTTATCCATGCCGACTCTTCCCGTCCCAGAGCTCGCTTGCTCTTGCTTCTCACCTCGGCAGCGGGTAGAGCCCCGTCATGTGCCCATGTGCCCGTCGGAGAGGCGGGGGGGAGCCGAGCCTGAGAGGGGAGAGGGGGGGAACACTTCGGCGTTGTTATTGAGCATCTTTTTCGACATGTGGCCGCCAGCCCAGTCCGAGCCGGACCATGCATGTATGCCTCGGCCCCTTGCCCCCTTCCCCCGGGCGTTTTATACAGCGTCGCAGATGGGAGCCCCGACCCCCGAGAAGAGGATGGTGACACCAACCAATCAACTTGGACGCGGGGCCCCGCGTGACCGGCCCCCCCCCCCCCCCCCCCCCGGGGGCTCGTCCCGAGACCTGGGATGCCCTTTTCCCGAATGGCAGTCAGACTGAGACGGACGTTTTAGGGTCGGGGCCGGTAAAAGGTGTCGTGGGTAGAGGGAGGCACTGTCCCCGCGAATGACAAGTTAGAAAAGCAGGGGGTTCGAAGCAGATAGACAGATTAACCTACATGCTATATCCATGTACGCACGGAAGGGCTGCGAGAGACGCCACCCGCGCCTGTCGTACCCGCTACTCTCGGCTGCCGACATCAGATGAAGCGCAGGCTGGGACCTCCCAGGCGAGGCTGGTGATGATGATGCCGCCCTTGGCTGGCGTGTGTTGAGCCCGGCCCCCTATTCCGATAGCCCTTGCCATTGCCTCGCCACCTACGTGTTTCAATGCGACAGTCAAGTATCTACACGAAAAGTCGTATTAAGAAGTGCGCGGGTGACATTCTCCGGCATCCTCTCTTTCCTTTCCGCTTCTTTCCTTGCCGGTCGCCTCCCTTATATACCAGCGTCGCTTAATAAGCCGCCCTCCCTCACTGCCCTCCTTTTCCCTCGCCAACGCGATGGCCCACGACAAACACCGCAAGAGCAACGGTAAGAGAGGGCTGGCTGTGTGTGGGAGCCGGAGGCCCCCTTTCAACAGCAGTATCGCCGGAACCCCTCCCAAACACATTCGCGATGGCCCTGCCGCACATGAGGGAGACTCCCTTCGGCCTCAAGCTCGTCGCCGACTCACCAGCACCCGCCTTGCCCGGACCCCCAGTAGCAGAGAGGCAGGCAGCACAGGCCGACCAAGCCTAAGAGCGCGCGGACATGTGTCAACGTAACGATCGGATCTGGAGGTTTTGTACAGCTCCAGATATGGCGCAACCTCAAGACGAGCCATGTCGAACCCAGACGCTCGGAGCCAACTTTTCCTCGCTCATCTCATCAGTGCCTGTTCAACACATGTTGATGGTTCATCCCTGGAATGCAACGATAGTGTAGTGATGGTGGCGCGGTCCGCGTCCTATCCCCAGCCTCCAAGCAGTGCTTCGACTCACGGAAAGAATCTGGCGCTTGGAATAGCAACATACTGACACCGCCAGGACAGTTCGACAACACGGCCGTCCGACAAGAACGGCCTTACGCAGGCTCACTTGATCTCATCACGCTGTCACGCATCTCGCCAGTGAGTAGCGAGGACAATAACATGCTTTTGCTACCCTGTCCCGTGCCAAGCACCGGCTGCTCTTGGATTGCGCATTGCATCATGCAACCGCTCGTCCATAACTCCATCCGTCCTGCTGCTGCCCCGCGGGGTATCGTACAAAACCCGATTATGTACAGGGGAGAAAGCTCATCCCCAATCAAGCCAGCCAAACGTCCGTGTCGTCCCTGAAGCCCTTTCACCAATATCGCTGCTCCTATACCCATGCAGATCTGATGATAAGACAGTTTATCCACTTTTGAACGCTCTTTTCCTGTTCCGCCCGGAACGATTCCTGCCATGCAATAATTACGTCTTCCCCATCAACAAGCGCCGGCCACAAACCTTGGAGTGACCTCCAGCCTGGCTTGTACAGTGCTGGGCTCGTGACCAAATCCATTCGGGGGTAAACCCGTAGTATGATACTCTCCTTCGCAGCATCCGGCAACAGAAACCGTGGCCGACATCGCGCACTCCAATTCCTCATTAGTTCCCCGCAGACGAATTTCATCGTCTGGCTCAAATCTTTTCCCAGGCGTCCCGATGGTTCGACCAAGTTGATCGCGGACAAGGAGAGCTGCGCATCCGATCAAGCACTTAGGCGTTGGCGGCCTGGGCACCTCCACGGCCACGAGCGGCGCCTCCTCCACGACCACGGTTCTGGCCCAAGCTGCCACGGCCTCCGCCCTGGCTTCCGGAGCGGTTGCCCTCGAAGCGCTGACCACCACGGTTGGCGGGAGCACCTCGCGGGGTGGCGTAGTTGGGACCGCCGTACGCTCCGGCCTTGGGGCGGCGGGGCTCGACGGTGATCTTCTCGCCGTTCACGGTAATGGGGCTGGCGGCCGCAGCAGCCTGGTAGCCAGCGGGGCTGGCAAACTCGACGAAAGCGCAGTTCTTCTGGCGGTTGATGTCGAAGTAAACCAGTTCACCATGCTGGGCCAAGGCACTCTTAAGCTCCTCGTTCTTCACGTTCTCGGTGACGTACTTGACGTAGCCCAGGGTGCCTTCCTTCTCGGGGGTGGCGCCAGAGATGGACTGCGGGCGGTTCTGGCGCTTCGAGTCACCTCCAGCAGTCTGCCATTCGGTGGAAGACTCCTTGGCGGGGGCGGCAGCAGCAGCGGGCTCGCTGCTCTGGGCAGCGGCCGGGGCAGCAGCCGGTGCAGGGGCGGCAGGCGCGGGGGCACGAGCCTGAGTCGCAGGAGGGGTGGCGGTCTTGGGCAGGGCGACAGCAGGGCGAGGTCCAGCAGCAGCAGCCGCACGGCTAGCCCAGGTCATAGGCTTAGGGGGGCCTGTCGGAGCGGGAGCGGGAGCAGGAGCAGGGGCAGCGGCGGGAGCAGCAGACTTGGCAGCGGTGTTCGGGGTGGGGCTGGGGTCGGCGGGCCGCTCAGGCTGCTTGGTGTCCTCTTCGGCCAACTCCTTGGCGGTCGCCTCCGGGTCAGGAGCGGATCCGGACTCGGGGGCTTGTGACGAGGCAGCCGGAGTCTCGCTGGGCACAACCGTGGGCGCCTCGACCTTGGCAGATGTCTCTTCCTGCGCAACGTTCTCGAGTTTCTCGTCGACAGCGCCAGCATCGATGGAGGTAGTGGCCGGCTCCTCAGCAGGGGCGGACTCGGCAGGCTTGGATTCCTCGGCCGGAGCGGAGTCGGTGGCCAGCTCAGCGGCCGAAGGCTCGGCAGCTTGGGCAGTCTCCGTGGGCTCGTCCTCGCCGTCCTCGTTGATATAGCGGAGGATGTCGTTGAGGACAAAGTAACCAGAGGGCTGCTGGGCGAGGACAAAGGTCTGGACGAACTTCTTGGGGTCGGCAGCCTTGTTGGAGGTTTCACCAATGACCTGAATCACAATGCTCTCAAAGGTAGCTTGCGAGTCGACGTTGGAAACGCGGACCTTGCAGTCCTGGAGGTCGAGTGCCTTGATGCGCTCTTGGATGGTCTGCGGAAGGTTAGGCTGGAGTAAGACGTGCCGAGCCTGGGCTCGCATGAGGGGTACCGTTTACGTACCTGTCTGCCGACGGAAACATTGGCAACCTCAGCTTCGCGTCCATAAACGAACTGGGAGCGCTTTCCGTAGAAGAGCTGCAGCGATGGCGAGTTAGTAAGGCAGAGGCGAAAACGGGAGAGCTATTGGTCGGCAACTCACGTGAAGCTTTTCGGGGTTCTTGCTCAGGGTGGTGTAGTACTGCTCGACGAAGAACCAGGCCACCTCATCTTTGCTCAGGTCGCGGTTGGCGGCGGAAGCAGAGTCGGCGGCGGCGTTGGAGGAAGCGGAGGTCGTGGAAAACTGGTCCGAGTGGCTGGCAATACCGTTGGTCGCCATGGTTGCGTTGAGGTGGTGGAAGAGAGGGGGTAGCGAATAAGTGGGTAACTAAGGGCAGCGCGGGCAGGGTTAGCGTGGGAATCGAGTAATGGAGGCGTTGAAATTGAGACGAGCAGAGGCGAGCGCCGGGAGGGTCGATGGTGATGGGAGGGGAAGGTTGGGCTGCCTAGAGTGGGCAGCTCCATGATAATTGCGGACGTACCTTTTTCACACAGGCGACGAGACCGTTGCTGTTGACAGACGTCGCAAGGTGAAAACCTGGTCGCACAGCAGCTCCCGGCGAGCTAGAAAGAGGGCGGCGCCGAGGAGGAAGTAAAGAGCCTCAAAGGAGGGACGATGCAGAGGGGCACCGAGGTAATGTTGGGAGGCGACAGGTGGGTGGATGGGTGGAAAGACGATGCGCCGGTTGACGGGCGTGCTGTTGCCAGAGGGATGGGCGGGTGATGGGGCGGGCGAGATGACGCGACGAGCGGGAGAGGGAGAAGAGTCGGGGTTGAGAAGCTGAGCTGAAAAGGGGCAGACTCAGGCAAGGGAAGGCGAGGGGATGCAGTGCGGCAAGTGGCGGGCGGGGCAGGCGATGGCAGTGATGGAAGTGGTGGTGGTGGCGATGGGTGGAGGAGGTGATGAAGTTGACGATATTTGCGGGTTGTGGAAGTGGGCGGATTGTAATTGTGAATTGTGGTGGTTTCGACGGAGCGGGTGTTGGTACCTGGGCCTGACCTGCCCGGACTGTCGCTGCGGCACTACGGCTGCAAGTGGGCGCGACGAGTACATGCGACAGCAGTACCGATACCCGACGGCCCCATCTTATCGTGTGCGCCACCACCCAGGCTGGGCATATCGGCCCAGCCAATTCAAAGTGCTCAGGTACTGGCGTACATTTGCCCTAGAAGACCAAGTAGCTGGGGGTTGCCCAGACCAAACCGCAGCTGGAGCTAACCCAAAGCAGCCCACGACCGGGTCGATGTACTTGCAGCGCCTGCAATTTGCACATCAAGTACCTAACCTGCGTTTGCCGTGTTCGAAATGGTGGAACTGGCGACTTGAACATGTATTCCAGTCGACGAGAGCCCGTAACGGTATGCGGGCCCGAAGCCAGGGCTTGCGTTCACGCGAAGACACGCCCGCACATTCCCGCGATCGGACAGTCCCCGCGATGCACCAACCGGCGCAGGCTTAGGGAGGGTCTACTCGTACCTACTTGCTCGATTGCAGGGTCCGATGATGTTGTCATGGCTCAACGGCCGTGCCAAGACCCCCAAAAATCGGATGGCCTTCAGATTCAAATGGGAGCTTTCGTCCCGCGCACGCCTCCAGCTACGAGTACTGTACAGTCCCCCCCCAGGCCATTTGTGCGGCGCCCATGGATGACCTCTGCGTCCCGGATGGCCAGGCTGCTCTGGAGCCTCGGCCCTGCACGGGCGCGTGCTCACCTGAGCACATCTGGGCATCTTGCACATGTTTACATTCGCCTCGTTCGACGCGATCGAGTCAGGAAGCGCCCGGCTAGGTACCGGGGTAAGGTATACGGTGCATGCAACGTCCACTGCATCAACCAACATTGAACCACATCCAAATTGACGTACGAGTATACTTTTGGTGTCGTCTTGGTTTGGTCCGACCCCATTCCAGCTTCCAGTATTCCAACCAAGTCCATCAGAGCCCGCGTCGCTTGATCATGAGCAATAAGCCTGTACCACACGGAACCCGCCGTTGAAATTTTGCCGACAACCTGTGTGAGGGAAGGGCAACTGGTCAGCCTCAGACACGACGCGTCGCCGTCTAGATGCCCAGGCTTTCATGTAAAGCAAGCAAGTGGGGGCTTTGACTCCTGGATACTTCTGCGCAGACCAGGCTGTCACTGCCTGTCTAGATTGTTCTGTTAAGGCTCTGTGCCTACAAGCCTTGCTCGAGTCGGCAGCTCGACCCAGACGTCGAAGAGCCGTCGCTCTGCAAATTCGTTGACGGGCGGCCCGAGCCACCTGACGCGCCAGAGACGCCATCCGCCCCTTGGCGTAGAGTACGCGCGTGTGATAGACAGGCTGCCTGCTGATGAAAGCAGTGACCTACCATTGTGCCCCATGCGAAATCTACTTACACCGACGTGGAGCGGTGGGCTGGGAAGACCGCAAGCTACGTCTGTTGTAGTTCCAGAACGATGGCGCTGATGGTTTAAAAACAGTGACTCGGGGTGTTTGCGAACGTGGGAATCCGCACGACAGGAGACGCAGCAGCGCCGGGGCTGAGTCGACGGTACCACTACCTGGTCAAAGCCCACGCCCTGTCCAGCAAGATATCGTGCTGTGAGATGAGCGCTCTCGGCACGTCCTGTGCGAGCGTTATGATTCAACACTTGACTGGGCGCAAAGGTCAGAACCCCGACCAGAAGCAGCAAGACCAGGGGCGGCATTTCTACCATGGGTTGAAAGCTGCTTCTCTGGGAGTATCTCGCGGGCGGGGAAAGGTCCGGTTGAGGCCCTGTATCCTCGAAGCTCAACTAGTATGTCGTACAGGCTTTCGTCTGCACAGAGTGCCGTCGTTCGGAACGCAGCTGCATGTCAACGGCGGAGTGAGATATGGAAACCCACGGCTCGAGTATAGGCTCGCCCCGAAGACGATGCGAGGTCTCTTCAGAAATAATGACACATACTCGATTGGCACGCCCTTTCGATCTACAAAAATGTAGGGCCTCATGGCAACCAAACGAAGCCGAATCCAGATTGCTCACCTTGTCAACATACGCAAAGGCCGGCAATCTTGATCAATCAATAGCATTATAGAAAGAGCAAGCCATGGCACATGGGACAGTAGATGGCTCTGATGACGGACAGTAGATGGCTCTGATGACACCAAGCGATCTGTCTCGGCGCAATGGCCATCGGGTGGCATCAAAAGTCAGGCCCCGTCGGAATGCCGCGGGGAAGGCCACCAATCTTGCGATCCTCACCGAAATGGGAAAACAGCCTCGAAGAAGGACCAGGTCTATATATGCGATTTATTCCAATCCTAGGGTATATATACGTGTAGATATGCAGACAGGGATGTAGCAGACTTGATGGCCCAGCCATGATCGTGGTCCGCCCACCCCATCCTCTCCTTCTTCATGGCTCTCCTCCTTTTTCCTCCGCGTACGGGCTCGCCTCAGACCGCCACGCACCAGCCCTTGGCGTCCTCGGCCTTCCCGACCTGGATCTCGGCCAGCCTGTCGGCGAGGGCGATGAGCTTCCAGCCGGAGGGGTCGGTGCCGAAGGTGTACTTCTCGCCCGTCGACAGCCTCTCGAGGCTGCCGACCGGCGAGGCCACGGCCGCCGTGCCGCAGGAGATGACCTCGTCAAAGTCCTTGAGGGAGGAGAAGGAGATCTAGCGAGAGGGCGTCAGCACATTTGTGGGATCTTGGGGGGAAGGGGGCTAGGGGGCGTATATAGATATCTAACAAGGTAGTTGAAAGAGGAAGGGGAATGGACGGCATGGGAGACAGGGCAGCAGTTCGACTCACCTCCTCCTTGCGGATGACCCAGCCCTCGTCCTCGGCCAGCTTGACCAGGCTGTCGGCGGTGACGCTGTCGATGATGTTGCTGGACTGCGGCACCATGAGGACGTCGCGGCCCCCCTCGGTCTTGTGCGCCAGGAACCCGCTGGTGGTGAACTCCTCGACGATCTCGTTGGTGCGGCTGTCGAGGTGCAGGGCGATGCCGTAGCCCATGTGCATCAACTTGCCCACGTGCCTCCAGATCTGGAGTTGGCAAATAAGCGAGGATGCCAGCAGAAGGGGGGGGGGGGGGGTTTATCTCCCAGTACAGCTACCCAAGCAGGAATGGAGAAAGACAAAGTACGAAAGGGAGGGAAGAGACGCTTACGGGGGCGTAGTTGCCGCCAATCTTGAAGCTGCCCATGCCCTTGGGGCGGCGCGGTCGAGGTCCTCGCACACGGCGCCGGGGACAGCGGCGCGGCCCAGGGGCGGCAGGGCGGGCTGGACGTAGACGGCGAGGGTGGCCTCGTCGCTGAGGCCCCAGAGGCCGAGGCCGGAGCCGAACAGGACGGGGCGGATGTAGAGCAGGGCGCCCGAGCCCGAGGGGGCACGAGCTCCTCGTTGGCGCGGACGGCGCGGCGGACGGCGTCCATGAAGCCGTCGCCGGGCGGCATGGGCAGGCAGACCGAGGCCGCGGACCGCGCCATGCGGGCCGCGTGCATGTCGGCGCGGAAGATGGTGATGCTGCCGTCGGCCGCCGACCGGAAGGCCTTCATGCCCTCGAGGCACTGCTGCCCGTAGTTGAGCCCCGGGCTGAGGCCCGACACGCTCACGCTGTCGCTCTCCACGAGCTCCGCGGGCGACCAGGTGCCCGTCGCCGCGCTGAACCGCGTCTCCACGTGCCCATTGGTGGGGATGTACTTCTTCTGGGAGAGGCTGGCCCAGTCTACCGGTTGCCGCGCGCGGAAGCGGGGGCTTCGTCAGCAAGTCTGGTCTCTCTCTGTTCCGTCTACAACCCCTTTTGCTGGAGCGCAAGGTAGGGCGTAAGGAGGGAACGGGGGGCACACACCAATGTCGCTTCGTGGGGCTGCGGGTGCCATATTCTCGGACAGAGCAGATTAAATGTATATAGAGGAATAAAGAATCACGGGCGAGTGGATAAGAGAGGAGGACCGCAAGACGCAGCCGAGAAGAAGACGGGACGATGAAAGGGGCGAAAAGCTGTCAGCGGGAACCGGGGCACGGCAAAAGGCGGCGGAAGGAAGAGGAGCGAAGAGAAGAGAGTATAGAGAAGAAAGAAGACGAGGACTGCCCTTGCTTCCCGGAAACGAGGAGGGTGGCCGGGTCTCCCACAGATGTTATACTCGGGGTCAGGGCCGCCCCAGCGCCAAAGGAAGCTGGCCATGGATCCTCCACGACGACACGGCGCCGTGTTAGTGCTATTTCGACGGTGGAAGTGGGAGCGCGCCCCTCCCGCTACTGGGGCACACAGACCGAAGCCGCTCTCCCCGCGGCCCAGCGCCCGCCGGCATGATTACCTACAGGTAAGGTAGGTACGGACGAATGCCAGCCCCGGAAGGGGTTTAATCCCACCGGTCGACGCTGCGCCACGCGGCGCCAGGAGCCAGGCGCGGCATGTGCGGCTGGCGAGGAGGTCAGGTTAGGACTGAAGTGCGATCGCGGGTGCTATAATTAGGAGGCCCCAGAGAGGCCCAGCGCAGCTCACTGGCCGCACAGCCAGCGACTGCCCCCGTCAGGATCCTACACCCACCCGACATCAGCAGCAGCAGCAGCAGCACCACCTGGGCAGGCAGTATCTAGGGGACTTTCGAGCCCTGATCCACCCGCTGGCGCTGTTCACAAAGTGCCCCCGACAACGCGCTGGCGCATCTCTCGACCGCTGCAACCCCACCAATGAATGGATCTCCAGCAAAAGAGGACCGGGCTGCACCCCGTCGTGGACGTTAACGACCTCCAGAAACACGCAGTTCTGGTGCTGCCCATCGCCGCCCTGCACCCAAGCTACTTTCCAGTTCTGCCTTCCGAAGCACACTGGTAGTACACGCACCCCGGGCAACAAGGCGGAACGAATTGCCGATGCCTCCATCGTTCAGCGGGCAGAGCAACCAGCGAGCCACAATTCGGCGGGGTGCAAGCAGACCGACTCCAAGAGCGGCGCATCTAGAGTAGTGCCTAAAGGGACCCCGGATGCACGCGGGCTGTGCGTGCGTGCAGTACGGGTAGTATAAGTAAGAAAGCTGGCGGAGATCGGCCGTCCGATCGAGGGCCGGGTCTCACCCTTGTTTTTTGGTTCTTCTCCCTCTCGTCTTCCCTCTCTCACTCACTATCCGCACTCCCACGGCTCCGCTACTGTGGTTGACGGGGCTAAGAAGAAGGCCAATTGTTCCCGCTCGGAAGCTGCCGGGAGGGCGGGGGACCACTTTTGGGAGCTTGCCTGAGTTCGTGGTGATCAGCCGCCTGCCCTTCCTTCCCACTTCGATCCGTTTATGACCATCACCGACTATAGTGTATCAAGGTTCCGACAAAGCAGACCGAGGTTTGAATCTCAAATCATGGACTGGACTTTTGCCGCAGCTCTGAACGGAACCATGGATGTCACAATGGGCTCGGCCTCACAGACCGCCCCATCATCCGCCCCGAACATGAACCGGCATCAGAACAGGCGAATTGACGATAGTGGTGACGCCCATGATGAATCTTGAATTCCAAACAACATCGCTGCTAGAGGTATCAATTACATAACCGCCCGAATCGCTTTGACAGGAGGAGAAATAAAATTACATGCGTGAAATGGCAACTGTCTCCAGGAGTCGCCGTCATTACCCAAAACCCGTGCCCGACCGGTCTTTAAGAGCCCGCCTTTGAAAACCCCATACCCCTAAAACCCCTCAAGATGATATACATATTGGAAAGATGCCGTTTGAAGCCATGAATAAATAAATAAGAAAAAAGGCAATGCAAGGCTGAGGAGAAGAGTGCCCTGGGGCGCGCGCCACGCTCACTCCACGGACCGCCTGGTGAACTGCAAGTAAGGGCCGTTCTTCTGCCCGGCAATGTAGTCCCAGGTCTGGAACTCGCGGTTGCACTGCCGGCCGGGGACGGCGCCCTGGTGCCCGCGGCCGATGTTGCCCAGGTCGCCCTTGGCGAACTTGAAGTCGCCCAGGTACAGCAGGGTGGCCAGGGTCAGGGTGGTCTTGGTGTAGGCCAGGCCCTTGCCCAGGCAGCTGCGGATGCCGGCGGAGAAGGGGGCGAAGCAGGCGCGGGCCTGCTTGACGCTGTCGGCGCCGACCTCGGACTCGAGCCACCGCTCGGGGCGGAAGACAAAGGGGTCGGGGAAGACGTCCTTGTTGTGGTGCAGGGCGTAGGAGCCGACGCCCGTGTCGTAGCCGACGGGGATGACCTCGCCGTCGACGACGGTGCCGGGCTCGCGGACCTCGCGGGCCAGCGCGGTGCCGACGGGCGGGGACATGCGCAGGGCCTCGTCGATGCAGGCGCGCAGGTAGACGCAGGGGGCGAGGGTGATGCCGCTGATGGCGTCGCGGCTGGCGCAGTGGGCGCGGACCTCGGCGGCGACGCGCTCGTAGGCGCGGGGGTTGTCGGCGAGGTAGAAGAGCAGGGAGGACATGGTGCAGGAGGTGGTGTCGGAGCCGGCGATGATGAGGGTGATGGTCTCGGAGGCGATCTCGTCGAGGTTGAACTCGCGGCCGGTCTCGGGGTCCTTGGCGTTCTCGAGCTTGCTGCAGATGTCCTGGGGGCGGACGCCGTCGGCGTGGGTCTTTTCGTAGATGCCGCAGACGCGGCCGGCGCTGAGCTGGCGGCGGTCGTGGTCAGGCGCATGACGAACTTGAGGAAGCGGTTGCGGGCGTAGATGGCGTGGCGGAAGAGGTAGCGGTCGAGCTTGGCAAAGGCCAGGCCGGGCATCTGGACGAGGGTGGCGATGCGGACGTTGGACAGCTCGGCCATCTCGATGACGTAGCGGAAGCGCTCCTCGCCCAGCAGGTTGTACTTGGCGCCGAAGACAATGTCGGCCATCATGTCGAACGACAGGTAGCTGGTCCACTCGGCCATGTTGAAGGCGCGGCCGAAGCCGTGGTGGCCCTCCTCCTGCTCGGGCATGATGATGTCGCACAGCTTGTCGATGTGGGCCTTGATCCGGGGCTCGTAGTCGCGCTGGGCCTGGGTGGACATGCCCTGGGCGAGGATGCGGCGGCGGCGCAGGTGCTCCTGGCCGCCGCGGTGGGTGAAGGTGCTGGGGGTGTTGTGGGTGAGGACATTGTAGTGGTCGCTCTTGAGGAAGCGGGTGGAGGCCTTGGAGCCGTAGATGTCGCGGAAGCCGCTGGGCGTGTTGAAGAAGACCTGGCTGGGGCCGTAGCGCAGGGCCGGGCCGTACTTTTCGTGGCAGCGCCAGATGTCGATATGGCTGTCGCCCTTCCAGGCGTAGTAGGCCGAGTAGGCGTGGGTGAACTTGGCGAGGAAGGGGCCCGGGTATTTGGCCAGAGGGTGGAAGTAGAGGACGTAGATGACCTTGGCGATGATCTGGAGATGGAGGTTAGCTGTTGTCGCTGCTTCAGAAGTGCCGATGGTGCCTGGAATGGTGGGGGGTGGTGGTGGTGGTGGTGGTGGCGTGGTGGCGATCAAGCCGTCTGTAACACGGGCCCTTCAGTGCTCTGCCGGTACGTGGATGTACCTGCAGTAGCGCCGACTGGGGCTAGCTTTTAGGGGGGAGGGGTTGATGTTTTCGGTGGCGGGTATTGCAAGCAGCAGGTGTGTTGTAGACTTACAAGGAGAACTGCAGCGGCCGCCAGGGCCTGAACCAGATTCTGCTGCATCTTGGCGAAGAGAAACGGAGACGATCCCGAGTGAACTTGAAAGAGAGAAAGTAGAGAGAAAAAGAGAGGGAAAAGAGAGAGAGAGAGAGAGAGAGAGAGAGACCGAGATAGAGAGACAGACTATAGGAAAATAGACCGCTAGGAAATAGAGGAGGGAAAGGAAACAAGGAAAAAAACAAACAAATGAAAGCTGTCACCCTTTCTTTGCCTCTGGCTTCACATCAACATGCTCTGGAATGGGAAGAGGAGGAGGAGGCAACTATCGAGAGAGGCGGCGGCGTGTATTTATTCTTCTTCGCGCGTGGCCCTGGCCCCTCGGCGGTGGCGAGGGCGTGTCTGGCTGAAGCTATCGAGGCGTGTACGGTGCAGCGTGGCAAACCCGCGCCTCCCTCCCGGGCCCATCCAGTACGGAAATGATAGATCCAAGAGAAGCTTGCACCACGCATCCTGCTTGCTCCCTCCGACAAAGATAGCAAAGTGCTGCTGGCAGTGAGGATTGCCGTCTCCCACCCCCCGGGGGCCGCTTTGCGTTTAGCGCCACGGCCGAAATAGCCGGGGATAGCGTCGCTCGCACCTGTAGGCTATAGTTGGCGCTCGTACGAGCAGACGTGCGCAACATCTGCGGTGACCTATTCTTAGGTTGGTAGGTGGTAGGTAGAGGCCCTTTTGCCCTCCACCAGCCCCCGGCACCAACAGTCCAACAAGCAGCCCTGACAGCCTCAGGCGTGGTCCTCCTGCGTTCCTGCTGAAATGGAATCGCTCTGGAACGCCAGAGTAGGGCTGAGCCCATCGTGAGACTCGGGCGCAGCCGGTTTCGCGTCTGCTAGTATGCCGGTCTCATCCCCTCCATCGTCCGCCCTCGAACACAAGGCAAGGCACGTACTGGAGTAAGCCAGGCAGTCCTCCTATGGGCTCACAAGCCACCCACCTCGACGAAGCATTTGCGGTGGTCTAGACTGCTGCGGACCAACGCGAGCGTACCTGTAGACTGTAGTCTGACAGCCGTATCGGCTTCAGGACAGCCTCGTTTTGCTGCTGCCTGGGGGCTTGTCTTTGTCGGGAAATGTCATCTTTTGTTAGCTGCCGCAGGCATGGCATGCATTTGCACCAAGTTGCTCCCGCAGACACATCGGCGATTACCAATGACTTGGAAGCTTCATCATGGATCCGTGTCTCGTCCGCCGTTCCATCCCACCAAGGAGACCTCTCCTCGCGTCGCTACAAGGGCCCGGGCCTGTAAGTGCACTAGATGACTTGAGGTGAATACATGCCATACCTGAAACCCACGAGCAACCACGAGAAGTTGCGAGTAAACTCGTCGGGTGCATGTAGGCACAAGTGACAGCTGAACACGGACTCGTGCGATGTGAGTGTGTGAGTTGACAAGTTGACTTGGGGCACCCAGCCAAGTTCTTCTATCTTTCTCTACTGCCATCGGCTGCCACATCTCGTTCTTGTGGCCAGATGGATACCGTATCCCGCGAGCCTCGACAACTACAGCAACACCTTTACCCGCGACTGGCCCAAGAGTCGGCCGAGTCATCCCCGTGGATCAATTCGCACCCCCTGTTACCCCGAACTGGCAGTATTGCCGTTCGCCGGCCTGGTTCGCGTCGGGGATTCAATGTTGCTCGCTACCCCCCCCCCCCCCCCCCCGGCGCAACACTCGCATGCCCGCTCTCAATCCCGAAGGTAGACACTTTCTATGCCACATCCTTCCCACACCGCCAGCCGACCTCACTGAGATGGAACTTGCCTACAGGACAAAGACTCCTGTACCGCTTTTCCTTCTTCCTACGACTTGCCATGAGCATGGTGGTTCTGGATTTGTTCCGTGACGCCGGCGTCAGCATCACAGCGTACCATCATTCATTGATGCTGAGTGATGCCGTGCCAGGATCATCATCCACTTCCACTGTCAATATGCCCGAGCACAAGGGAAGATCCGTATACGGTCTCGGGGGGGGGGGATTCACGATTTTCTTGGAGCCCGATTATTTTTATCCCACGTCGTCGACTATTCCGTTCCCAAGCGTGGAGTGGAGGCACCTGCCTTCTTTCTTCCTACGACTTGCCATGAGCATGGTGGTTCCGGATTTGTTCCGTATTTTCCGTGTAAGTACATATTCTACGCCCACGCCCCATGCCCCTAGCCACCAGCCGACAACCCTTCTTGAAACAAGCCCGCCGGCGGGCTGTGCCTCGTACGGCGGGCTTTTGCCCCAGCATCGCGCCCCTGGAGGACAGGTCGGGTTGAGTGTATGCATAACGTTGGTACGTTAACCCCCTTCCTACCCAAAAAAAAGTGTGGGTGTGTGGAAGCGAGGCCGGCACGCAGACTGGAGCGGGTTGCAAGCTCTGCCTGCCTTCCCCCCGCCACATCCTATTGGACGCCAGACCGCAGCCGGGGTCGTTCTGCCGTGCCTGGCAAGGATGGATGCGATGTGTGGCGCTAGGAAGGAAGCCCCGGCATGAACGCGTGATAGCCGTCGAATCGCAAAGAGAGGCTATCAGTGAAGAGACTAACACGATTGCCGGAGACCCGCCCATTTCGTATATAGAAGTTTCGAAACAATGCTGAATTAAAAAAAGTCCCCTTTTCCCCTCAAGCTACTAACTGGTAGGCACACGGTCTGTACGCCAACCCAAACTGAGACGTCGGGTACGTGGATACAAACTACCCCACCCCCCCTCCTTTTCCCCGGGAGGCAAAGTTCCTCAGCTAGAGCAGATTATGCTTATGGGTATGGGTATCGTATTTTGGTGCTCCTACTAGTCGCACGCCCTCTCCCCGCTCTGATGGCCTGGTTTGCTGGCGCAGATGCATGCTTACCACCTCATTACGAATAGGGCGCATACCTACCCACCCCCTCGCGATACTCCAAACGTGCTCGTAGTGCACGCTGTACTCGGAACGGGCAGCCGTGTGCGCTGTCGCGCTAGTGGGAAAGGGAGACACTATTCGTAGGTAGGTATTCGTCCTGAAGTGGTGCCGCCTTTCCGCCATGGGCCGACTAGATAGTCGTGAGACGGCGCTCCGACGGACGGGGTTATTTCATCAGGCTCTCTTCTCGAGGTCGGAATCTTGGTCTGGCCGCTGACCACCGTCAACGTTGCTCCCCCCTCCCTCTTTGTCCTCCCCTTCAGAATACGATGGTGGAATCCCTCCACGGGGGAGAGGGGGCCGGAGAGAGGATTGACTAACAAAAGGGCCCTTCCTAACCTTGGCTTACCTATACGTTCTCGCAAACGCAGGCGGTGGCGAGCCCCCGAAGCGCAAAGACTCAGAAGTAGAGCTTCCTCTCTTCTGGTCTCCCACACGCCCGGGCTGCTCGGGATAAGTAAGATAGTAGGCATGTGGAGGATTGGTAAAGGGCACGCTTTGCGAGGGAGGTTGGCCTGCCAGCCAGGGGGGCCCCGGGCCTCACGCCTGTTCCCCCCCCCCCCCCTGTCGCGGCCCGCCTCCCATTCGCTGCCCGGTCAGACGGCCCAGGTAAGGTAGCCAGACGCGGGACAACTGTGCCTGCCAAGCAAGCCTTGCGACCCAGGGGCCGCCTGAAGGCTGAGAGGGGCGGGGCGGAAAGAAACGTCAGAAATGCGGCAGGGGATGTGGCAGGCAGGGGAGCCATGCCGCACGCGCGCGGGCGGGCTCGCTGCTGTATCGGGGATCCGCTGCAAGGGGGGGGGGGGGCGGCAGGGATGGCAGCCAGGTTTGTCCTCCTTCACCCCGGTCAATTTTCTACCTGGCGCAGCTGTGTCTGGCACGGACGGAAGGCTATTATTTCGAGTGGCCTGGACGTGCTGGAGCGCATCGAGACAGCCACAGGGTTATCAGTATGTCTTGTCGGTACAAGGCCTCACACCAAGATCTGCAGTACAATCATGTACTGCGCAAGATATATTGATAACCCCGTGAGCCACGACAGCCTGCGTGTGAGACGGGACCGCCGCACGAGTATTCCCGATGCAGATCCAGACTCACTGCCGACTACTCGTATGTAGTTGACCGTCTACCCACACCCACCCCCGTCCACCCGTCCCGGTGCGCCGTTCCAGGATGTGCGCAGTGTGGACTCCAGGAGCCATGGTCGACCACGGAGGAGGGCAGGCAGCAGGCTCATTGTCAGCAATGACTGATGGTTGCTCCGAGGCGACGTAAATATACCTACATGAGGTAGGTACCTTTAGCCCCGGGTCCCGGCCGGGTGTCTGGCAACCCTGAACGAAGCAGCCGCCAGGCAGCATCGGCACGAAGCCAGAGCTGCTTCGGTCCTAGGTCATCATCTGACGCGCGAGGCAGTCCAGCACAGTTGGCCCTGAGTGGTCTCGGGCGAGGCCTCGGGCGAGGCCCCGGCCGACAGCGGTTAGCTTAGGTAGGTAGGTAGGTAGGTAGGTAGGTAGGTACGAGTAGCCTTGTAAATGGCATGGAACGTCTGACTGCGAGCCAGGGTCGTGGGATCGTCGGTGTGCGAGTGCCGCAAAGCCGTGGCGCAGACGCGGGGTTGGCGAGCCTGAGGGCCGATGATGAGGGCGCAGAAGCTGACGACGGAGCCTACCGCCTAAGCGACTTGAGGCATAGCGCTGGCTCTGCCTGGGCTTGCGGCTTGATTCGAGTGGCTGGGCTATCAGTACTAATTCTCTAGGATGTATCGCCCGAATCTTGCCGATCACACCCACGCAGAGGAGCCGGACAAAAGTCCCTTTGCCACTCGTACACGGTCTTTTGGATGCCACACCCCCCCCCCCCACACCCCACGTGCGATTTCCCCTCGGCACGCTAGGCACGGGATACGCCACCAGCGATGCGAATAGGTACGAGTACGCGTATGAGTATAGTATCACGCAGTATGTGGTCAGGTTGGAATTCCCTCAGCCCTGATGCCAAGCCCCAATCGATCTAGCGACTGCCCTAGTCAGTACTTACGCTACCAGGTATGTAGGGTCAAGTGGACAGGTACCTTAGCTATTCGTCCGTGTAAGTGAACCTTCCAAGTTTCCGATGCCACCGCATCCGGCCCGAGTGCGGGACCCATTGCATTGTGGCCAAATCCTTCTTCACCACACTCGCGGATGCACACCATACAGCGGCGGGCGGTCCTGAATTAATTGGGCAACCAAGGCAGACCAGCTGACCGGCGCTGTAGGTCCGAACATGTTAGTTACCTGGTAGTACCTACAGTATCTGGGCGCGGACCGGCGGCGCGGCAGTGGCCATTGCCAACCCGAGCAGCAGCTCGGGCACCGAAATGCCCGTTCCGGGCTTCAACAGACCCCGCCCATTAATGGGTGTACTCATTCTCGTTTGTCGGGGACCACATGAGGCGCGCGGCCAGGCGCAAGTTTGCAACAGAGTCCGCCCCGACAAAGGGTTTACCCGGGATCACTTTCGCTGCCGCCGTTGTCGGCGTCTCGGTACGTCGGTCTGAGGCTCGGTTGTTCGGCGAGAAAAAGTGCACGCGCAGATTGCACCATCTCCCACGCTACCACTGCCATGCTTTATAGATTTCCAGACAAGGGGGGCCCCTCGACTCGGGAGGTGCTGCGACTGGGACTTGGGTGGACGCGCCAGGCGGGAGTTCTCCCAGGGGGGGGGGTTGTTTCCTGACCAATGCGTCACGGCCGCCCAGGGGTCTGGGGCCTTGATTGATGCCGAGAGTCACCGCGCCTGCGTATTTGAGCGCCGTTCATGGTCTGCCGGGCTGCGCTTCCGCCGCGGCTTCTGGGTTCCGGACTTGGGTATCCTCCGTCAGGGCATCTTCACCAACGTTACCAACAGAGTGTGCCCATCCGGATCCCACGCTGGATCTGGGCCGAATTTGGCTTGGATACAATCGAGGGCAATACGAGTAGGCCAGTGACTGTACAAATACCTCAGTACTCTCTTATAAATGGAGGAAGACGTTCCCCGAGGACACCGGCGATTCTGCAAGTCTGCGGTCTGCCAGCCAGCGACTTGATTCGCAGCCAGCTTGGTGAGTGGGCATTGGAGTGTAGCCTTAGATAGTAGGTAGGTAAGCTTTATGGGAGTTGGTAAGCAGCCGAGCGAGCCAATCCGAGCCCTAACGTGGTCGCTGGTGGGACTCCACTCCCCCCACTGGACGGAATTTGGTGCACACAGCCTGGGAGGGGGCTCTCATGGATGTTCTGTTCTACGAGCTCCTGCCAGCGCATAGGTACGAAGGTAGGTACATGTATGTAGGTAAGGGCCGTAGGGCTTATTACTCCTCCGTACACTGCCACCGCGGATCCTTCATGCCTCGCCTCGAGCCTTGACATCCGCAAATGCCACACCCGCCGTGGTTGGCACTTATTCTGAGTGGCGCGGGAGTGCAGGCCGGAGACCCGACAGAGGGCTGTGCAGGTGTGCCTCGAAAACGACTGTTCAAGCCGTGTGCCACCTCCCACAGAGCTACGGAGCGGCTACATTGATTTTTTTTGGTTCTTCTAGACAGACACCCCCGTCATCCAGGGGCGTGATGATCAATCATGTTGTATTTGCCACAACACGCTTACTTGCATATGCCAACGACCGGCAAACGAGCATTGAAGTACCTCTATCAAGCCCAGGCTGACGAAATGTTCCACCCCCTCCCACCCCCCCCCCCCCCCCAACTCATCCTCCGCAAAGAGCCCAAGCGCCAATACACCAGAGCCTTGGAAACCTATTATAGAAATTGCATCTGAGGCTTTCCGTGAATAGCTCCCCTTCCCAGCCCCGGCCGGCGCGGGGAGGGATTTCCCCGCCACGCCGCACCTGCCCGACTCTGCTGTACGCTGCTTTGACCAGTTCCTCTAGGCTCTTCCTTGCGAGGTAACGATTCCGTGTGTAGTGTAGGGCTCATGTTCTTCGACCACGGGCTCCGCAGCTCCCGTAAGGCCTGGGACATACCCTTTTGTGTTTGGATGGCGGGAAAGGACCAACGAGAGGGGATGTGGCTCTCGGGGGGGGGGGGGGGGGGGGCCTCCCTGAGGGAGTGTCCAAGTTCGAAAGCGATGGAGCAGCTGCTTCCATGGGCAGTAGATGCCAGACCAGAACATGCCCCCATCTCCGCGCTCGAGTCTCTGGATATTCGTCCGTCGTGGATCGAGGAAGAAGGCCGTCGTCGTCATCCCGCGGGCTCCCCGGACTCGAGTCTGGACCGCCTCTCGAAGGGTTTGAAGTACGTGGTCTCAGATACATGGCGTACGGTGCTCTTGCGGAGCTACGCGGTAGAGTTTCTGGAAAATCTGGGCGGGGACGTGCCGTCTGCACCACGCCGGGATTGCATCCTGACAGCGAGACGGACAGGGGAGTACCGCGGTGTCCTCTGACGTGTGTGTCGCCGCTAGTCAGGGCAGGGGAGGGCAACCGCCAACAGGGACGGCGTTGCTCACGCGGGAAAGGAGAAGAGTGAGGAACAATAACAGAGCCACTGCTGGCAGCTCCTCGCCGCTGTCGCCCTTGCATGGTGGCTTGATTTCACCCCTCATCCTGGCGGGAGATGGGGGTTGAGAGAAGAGAAGGGGGGGTGGACTTTACACGTCTCCGGCCTGTCCTGTCGTCGTCGTCGTCGTCGTCGCCGCCGCCGCCACTAGTCAGGTACGTCGTCGAGTGCCACCAGAGCACCCCCAGGGGCGGCGGCGACGAGGCGGTGTACATGGCAGGGCGAGCTAGAGAAAGAGGGGGGGGGGGGGGGGGGGGGGGTGTTGAGATGGCGGTGGGCGACAGCGTGGTGTTCACTGTTGAGTACCTAACCCAGGCAAACCCGAAGTACACGCATCTCCAGGGCGAGAGTGGCGGCGCTCTGAGAGGAACCTTTTTTTTTTTTTTTCACGCGTACTGTTTCGCAGGGCATTTTCGCGATGACCTCGCCAGCGGCGCCCGCCACCGCTACCCAGGTGGCGCGTTCTGAGCGTGTAAGGGAGGGGGGGGTGCATCACGTCCGGCGGCCTGGGTGGACTACCGGCACACGTGCCTTGTATAAATAACGGCGCCCGCCCCGACGTTTTACAGGGTTCGAAAGAGATTCGTTTCCGGCTCTTGGTGCTTCGCCCGGGATATACTGCACGTGAAGGCGGTTGTCGTGAGAGGTGCTTCCAGGTGCTAGCCATGCGATTGCGGCTGTTGACAAATGATTACCTACCTACCTATACTTCAATGTGCAGATCGATCGGTTAGTGAGGTGCCTAAAAGCTGGCTCGGCAGCCCGCGATTGCCAAGACGAGGTGGACACGAGCTAGAAGTTTGGACCCGGATCAGCAGTATTCGCACGAGCAGTAGCGGCCAAGTGCGGTCTGGTTTTTTTTTTTCAAGGGGGGTGGAAATGGGCTCTCTCTTTTGATTCTCGACAGCCGGTGTCCGGCAGTCAAAATGCTAACGCCTATCGTGGTAATTATACGCGAACACCGGCCATGCATCTACCATGTAACTTGCTCTCCCATGTTCCCGGACCCGAAGTTCATACCGCCATTACCCAGCCAACCAGGGCATGCTGACCTGCGATGCATGCGAACCACCATGGATACGCCGTACTCATACATGAAGAAACCGCCAAACACCCCAAGCCCCAGCTCAAGGAGCAGACCAGCTACTGCCGACCGGAGCAGCCACGAAGATAACAAAAGGAAAAGCAAGGAGAAGGGTCATTACGAAGAAAGGGGACATGCCGAGGCGCAGGACGGCGCTCAGAAGACGGACCCCGCGTCAGAGTTCATGTCCCCTTCGAGGTTTTTTTCCTGGTGCTGCGCCTCGCGGACAGCGAGCTCGGCGGCGGAGGGGAGCAGCCAGGCAGGGTCCATGGGGATGAAGGCGTACAGGGCGACGACCATGAGGACGCCGTCGAGGCCGATGAAGTAGCCCTCGTGCAGCATCAGGTAGCCGCTCCAGCCCTCGCTGAGCTCGATGGTGCGGAAGACGCTGCGGATGTAGATGAAGAGGAAGCAGATGTAGAGGGCCACGAGGGTCAGGACGTAGTTGCGGCGGAGGCCCATCTTGGCGACGCGGCGGGTGAAGTCGACGACGAAGAGGAAGAAGGCGGTCATGCAGATGAGCTGGAAGATGACGCCGCCGATCATGATGTCGGTGCCGGTCTTGGGGTCCTCGCGGTTGCTCGAGGAGATGGAGGCCATGGCGCCGCCGACGGCCTGGATGACAAGGGAGACAATGTCGGCCGTCAGGAAGATCCACGTGTACCACTTGGCGGGCAGGATGCTCGACTTGGGGCCAAAGTCCTTGATCAGGAGGCCCAGGAGCACGTAGAGGGCGGCGGTGCCGAAGACGGGGGCGATGATGAGGGTGACGATCTGGAGCAGGTAGCCGTTGCCGTTGTACGGGCAGACGTACAGCCAGGTGCGGCCAGACCAGCCGAGCAGCTCGGTGAAGGCGCACATGAGGAGCAGGCCGGCCGTCCAGCGCTTCTTGCGGATGGTCTGGAACAGGTTGACGAGGACGGCGATGCCGAACAGGGTGCAGAAGGCGACGCCGGCGGCCAGACTGGGCCGGTAGCCGAGTTGGTAGGACCAGCCGCCGAGGGACTCGGGGGTGCCCGCATAGCAGTTGTTGTCGTCCCGCACAGGGGCGGGGATCCAAGACAGGTCGTCAGAAGACATTGTGTGTGTGTGTGATAGAGAGAGGGGAGAGGGAGAGAGAGAGAAAGTGTGTGTGTGTGTGTGGGAGTTCCTTCAAAGAGAAAAAGAGATAGGGGTAGCGAAGGGCTGAGCAGCAGAATCGACCAGCGAGGGAGGGGTGGCTTTGGGGTCCAGGAAAAGTGAAAAGAGGCGAAAAGAGGCTTTGAAAAGGGAGGTGTGGGTGATGAAGAGGCCGCGGTGGCGGAGAGGGGTTTGGTTGATGATGGTGACGAGTGGTTAGAGGCGCCACAGGGAGCAAAGTCAGAGTCTTATAACCACCACAACCATATGTTGGATCTCCCTGTCAAGCAAGTCAAAGGACCTCAAACCGTGACCGACACCAGTCTGAGTGCGGTATGCTGCTGAGGACGGGGGAAGCTGGGGAGGGATGAGATAGGATGGATCATGGCAGGGTGGGAACTGAAGTCGCAGCCAAGCCGGACTGGACCATCTGGAAGGGATGACAAGGCTGCTGCGTCAGAACTGCACCATCTTGAAGGGGTTACGAAGCTGCCGCGTCAGGAACAACAGGCCAGGACCCCGCCATCCAGGAACCAAGACCATGGGTGGCGATGGGGATGAGTGATGGGGCCTTGAGCGGGTGCGTGGGCAGTGGCGGTGATGCTGCGCGTCGCGTCGCGTCTCTATGTCTGACATGAGGAGCCGGGAGGCCGGCGATCCAGGCAGGAAGTCGTCCATCGGAGGGCTGTCTGTGCATTCACGCAGCCAAGGGCCGGGCGGAGAGGCTCGACTCTGCATCCTGAGCCGCTCGGAATAGCTACAGGGTGGTGTTGAGGGATGGACGTGCGACGTCCTAATCGGCCCTGGACACCCGGAATAGTGAGTGACTATAGTAGCGCCCAGGAAAACTGATGAGACGGCCTCGTGTAAGTGCGGCGAGGGCATCTGAGAGGGGTGCAAAGCCGTGGGCGCGATGGATGGCAGTGGCAAACCATCGGATGGATTTTGCAAACCTCGATGTCCCCCATCTGCCCGGGGGGGGGTCTGCCAGGCGTGAAGCCAGGCTCGATGGAGGTAAACGTGAGGCCTTTTGGGGGAGGGTCACCCACGCAGGCCTCGGGACAGAGGGAGTTCCAAAGTTCGGAGGATGGGGTGTGCTGTAGTGGAAGCTCTCGGCGGGGCACTGCAGTTGAAGCTCAGGGGGGTGTGCTGTAGGCCGTGGCCCGAGGGGTACATGTACGCATATGGCCCTGGAGCCCAGTTGGGTTTGGGATTTGAAGTGTGGGTACGACCCTGTTTTTCTGGGCTGTTGCCATTTTCGAGCGGGGGGGTGCGCACGAAATCTGGACGGCACAGGCCGAGCCCGCACGCTTGGGTCAAGGTACCTATGTGATGTACACATATGCATCTACCAGGAACACGCCCCCGCCCCACAGTGATGGATGCAACCTTCGAGGCTCTTCCCAGGTACCGATGCGCACACCCCACCACCCCCCACCGTCCCTCACGACATCGACTCCATCATGATAATAATGGGTGTGTCGAGTGAATGCCGCATCGCCGGAGCCTTGCCAACCTGATGCCGGCCATGGGAAGATGTGGCACCCTCAGAATGGAACGGAAAACAACGGACAACCATCCCTCGGGATGCTCCTCGGCCCTCGCCGCGATGCCTCACCCCTTCCACGACGGATGACTTTGCCTCCTCGGGATCTCGACCATGCCGTCCGCTACCGTCACTCATCGTCGTCGCCCGTCTGGGCCGGCTATACTTGGAACAGAGAGATGAGCTTGCGCCTCGCCTCGGCAAGCGTCGTCCGGTCTCGTCGTTGTCGTCGTCGCGCCATCATGGATCCCGCCCGCTCCTGGCCACCCATCCCATCCTCTTCATGCCGATGCTGCTTCCGACACCACCGTGGCTGCCTGCCGTGTATCTTGGAAGCGAGCACAGAAGCCCTCGCCGCCGAGGGCGCGTCTTTGCCACCAACGTCTCACCATGTCCGAACTACACGGCCTCTGATATATGGTACACCCTATCACCCCCCCAGCCCGAAACCATCACCATGTGGCAAACCGTACCTTTCCTTCCCTTTTCTCCTTTTCCTTTCTTTCCCGTTTCGGGCATCTTGTTGCCGTCGACGCCGTCGTCCATGTCGTCGCCGTCGTCGTCGTCGTCGTCAACATGATGTTTTCTGGTTCTCACATGTGCCCCGTCGGTCAGAGCGCCGGCTTCGGCCCAGCTTCAGACTGCCCCGGCGTCTTTGACTTTTCTTTGTTCTTCGAGGAGTCCATCCTGACCATCATCCCCGCCTCTCTATCTATCCCGCTGGCGGCTTTCTACTGTTACACCTTGTTCAATGCTCGCATCAAAGTATCATGGGCGTGGCAGCTCTATGCCAAAGTCGTACGTGCCCCTTTTCGTCTCTTAACCACGGTGTATGACTACGATCGGTACTGACTCAACATGCCCAAGGCCCTTTGGTCAGTCCTGGTACTGACCAACATGGTCCATCTCGGCGTGACGGCGAGACCCCTTTCCCCTATCACGTCGGCTTCGATCGCAGCCTGTGTCTTGGTCATATTCGAGCATGTGGCCTTTGGCATCCTGTCACACCTGACTCACCTTCGCTCTGTGACCCCGTCCACCCCCATTGTCCTGATGACTGCCTTGACCCTGGTCTTTGACGTTGCTCGGTGCCGCACCTTATGGCTTGTCGAGGGGGCCGAGCAGCTCGCCGGCGCCATGACTGCGTCTGTGGTTGTCAAGGCGATGCTTCTCGTCCTCGAGTCTCTGGAGAAGCGGTCCATCCTGCTGCCAGAGTACCGTGACCTCGCTCCCGAGTCCACAGCCGGCATCCTGAGCCAGCTGTTTGCCTGGTGGCTCAACCCCCTGCTGCTCCACGGGTTCAGCAAGGTCCACACCCTGGACACTCTGATGGACATTGACCCAAGCCTTTTCGCCGACGAGGACGGTACTGGCAGCATGTACCAAGCCTGGGCTGCTTGTAAGTCGCAATCCTTCTTGCCCTTTAGTAGCACCCTGGGGAGCTGACAGTCAATCTGTAGGGAGATGGAAGGAAACCTCCAACACGCTGCTGCTCGTCACCTTGAAGCACCACAAGGCTGAGCTGGGCATGGCTGTCCTCCCCCGCCTTCTCCAGACCGGCTTCACGTTTGCTCAACCCTTCCTCGTCGAACGAATCACGCAGTTCATCCAGCTTCCCCACGACCCCAATAACAACTCCTCGGTGGGTGCAGGTCTGGTCTTTGGCTATATGATTGTGTACGCCGGCATTGCCGTTACGACGTCGCTGCAGCAGCACTGGACGGTCAGGTTCATGGCTCGCGTCAGGGCACAGCTTCTCGACATGATCTACCGCCGCACGCTCGAGATTCGCTGCACAGACGTGGACGCAGCTGATGCCGTCACGCTGATGAGCACCGATGTAGAGAGAGTGGTGGTGGGGTTCAAGAACATCCGTGAGTTGATCCTACCATGTCGAACATGTCCTTGCGGCCTGAACACATTGAACATGCCGACTGACAACGCGCTCAGACGACCTTTGGGCTTCCCTGCTGGAGATCTCGCTGGGCTTCTGGCTCTTGTCCGGCTCCCTGGAGTTGGCCTCACTAGCGCCCGGCATTGTCATCATTGTCTGCACAGGTGCGGCCATCAAAGTCGCCGCTGGGGCCCCGGGTCTGCAAAAGGCGTGGATCGACAAGATCCAGGAACGCATCGCGACGACCACTGGCGCGCTCGCCAACATGATACCGGTCCGGATGACAGGTATGGGCAAGAGCCAGAAAGAGAAGATCACCAAGCTCCGCGAGGTAGAGGTGCAATGCTCGTCGGGATTTCGGGCCATGCTCGTCAAGATCGTGGTGCTCACGTTTTCCACCGGCGCCCTGACACCGGTTGCCTCCTTCGGCTTCTACATCTTGCTGCAGCAATACCAGGGCTTCCCGACCTTCAACGTCACCCAAGCCTTGACGTCGCTGACCCTGATCCAGCTGACGCTGGGCCCTCTCAGCATCCTGCTCGACACTCTCGAGAAAATCATGAGCACCGTCGGCTGCCTCGACCGCATCCGGGGTTACCTGGTGGCCAATGCTCGTGTTGACGGCCGGCTACACGGTGGCTTGAGCGACCTGCGCAAGACCTGGGTCAACTACAGCAAGAAAACCAGGCCCGAGTCCCTTTTCCCCAGCGACAAGGAGAAGGAGGCCTTCCCGGACGCGATCCACAACAACTCTATATACTCCATGTACTACCGCGAGAGCACCGCCAGCGCCCTTCCCGCCCCGTTGAACGTGGCCTTGCGCGGCGACGCCACCAGCTCCACAGCCGCCCACGTCCAGAACGCCTCCGCAGTCTGGAAAGACTCGGCCAACCCGGTCCTCAAAGATGTCAGCTGCGAGATTCCGCACGGAAAGCTGACTATGATCATTGGCCACGTCGGCAGCGGCAAGTCCACCCTGCTGCATACGCTCTTGGGCGAGACACAGAGCCTGGACGGCAGCATCCAGGTGGACTTTGATGATGTGGCCTACTGCTCTCAGCGCCCATGGCTCTGCAACACCACCATCCAGAAGAACATCCTCGGCAAGTTTGGTCTTGACGCAGCCTGGTACTCGGCCGTAGTCAACTTGTGCGGCCTGGCCCAGGACATCAAGAACTTCCCCGACGGTGACCAGACTTTGGTCGGTGGTTCTGGCTCGACTCTGAGCGGTGGTCAGCAGATGCGCCTGACGTTAGCCCGAGCTCTGTACTCGGGCAAGAGGACGATGCTCCTGGACGATGTGATGGCGGGTCTCGACCCCAAAACCGAGGAGGCTGTCTTCGCCTCCCTGCTCTCCTCCAAGCAGGGGATTCTTCGCCAGAACGAGGTGACGGTGGTCTTTGCCACCAACAGCGTCGGTCACCTCGCTGAAGCCGACCATATCATTGTCCTCGGCAAAGATGGCACGGTCATCCAGCAGGGCTCCTACAACGACCTGTACCTTGTGCCCGGATACGTCGCCGACCTCAACGTGGCCAACCGCGACGGCAGCATCACCACCGAAGACGCAAGCCCCGAAGCAGACTTTGACGGCGGCGATGCCCTGGGCCAGACAATCCCGGGCATGGAACAGGCCAACGACTCGGCTGGTGACTTGACCATCTACAAGTACTACATTGAGAGCTTTGGGTGGAAGAAGTTTGCCGTCTTCATGGCCCTGTGCTCCGTCCACGGCTTCGGCGTGGTGTTCCCCGAGCTCTGGGTGCAATGGTGGGCGACGTACAACCAAGAGCACCCTGGCGAGAAAGCCGGCTACTACTTTGGTATTCTCGTCATGATTGCCGTCATCACTATCTCATCTCTCGGCTGTGCGTGTGCATACTTTGTCTTTGCCATCGTGCCCTACGTCGCCCGTGAAATGCACGCCCGCATCCTCAAGGCGGTCTTCAACTCTCCCTCTTCTTTCTTCTCGGAGACTGATATCGGGTCCCTGACCAACCGTTTCAGCCAGGACATGGAGCTCATCGACATGGAGCTGCCCGTGTCCTTTATCTACACCATCCTGACGGCCCTGATTCTCGTCGCGCAAACCTGCGTGATCGCCGCGACTGGGCGCTACGTGGCTGCCGCCCTGCCGTTCTGCGTTCTGGCGACCTGGTTCATCCAGAAGTACTACCTCAAGACCTCTCGGACGCTGCGTTTGCTGGACATCGAAGCCAAGTCCGCCCTCTTCTCCCACTTTATCGAGACTCTGAATGGTCTAGTCACCATTCGTGCTTTCAACTGGACCGAGGAGTACACCAGCTCTTTTCTGCAGCTTGCCAACAGGTCGCAGCGCCCCCAGTACCTGCTCTTTTCCGTCCAGCGCTGGCTGGGTCTCGTCCTGGACCTCCTGATCTGCGGTGTTGCCGTCATCCTGGCGATCGTGGCCGTCACGTCCCAGGGCAAGATTGACGCCGGTTTGATGGGAATCGCCCTGATCAACATCGTGGGCTTCAGCGCGACGATGAAGCAGATGCTCACCAACTGGACCCAGCTGGAAACCTCGGCGGGTGCTGTCAGCCGCATCAGGTCTTTCACTGCCGAGGCCGTCAGCGAGCACGACAACGATGGCGATGAACATCCCCCTGCTGCATGGCCCGCGCATGGCCATGTCAGGTTCGAGAACGTCGTCGCCTCCTACGGCGAGGCTTGCGACCCAGTTCTCAAGGGCGTGACGCTCGATATCGAGGCAGGCCAAAAGATTGGCATTTGCGGCCGCAGCGGCAGTGGCAAGAGCTCGCTCGTCTCGACCCTCCTGCGCATGCTGGAGCAGAGCAGTGGTTCCGTCACTATCGATGGCCTGGAGCTGTCCCGCATGCCCCGCGAGATTGTCCGGGAGCGGCTCAATGCCCTTCCGCAACACCCTTTCCTCCTGCCTGGGTCAGTCCGCCACAACGTAGACCCGCTCGACGAGAGCGACGACGAGGCCATTATGGAGGCTTTGGACGACGTCGGCTTGTGGGAACTCTTCAAGGACCTCGAGGGGGGTATTGAGGCACCGCTCCCAGCGGACATGCTCTCTCTCGGGCAGAAGCAGCTCTTGTGCCTAGCCCGCGCCATGGTGCGCAAGTCCAAGATTCTCATCCTCGACGAGGCCACGGCGTCGGTCGACGTTAACACGGAGGCGATGATGCAGCGCCTGATCCAGAAGAACTTTGAGGGCAAGACGATTCTTGCGGTTGCCCACAAGCTCGACACGATCCTCGACTTTGACAAGGTCGCCATCATGGACGCGGGCCGCATTGTCGAGTACGGAGAGCCGCGCCAGCTGCTGACACGCCCCAGCGAGTTCCGCCAGCTCTACAACGCCATGAAGGGCTTCAGCGAGGAGGACGAGGAGCAGGACGATGTCGTCGACGGGGAGCTGGCCGACCACAAGAAGCGGAAGTCCAAGTACCGCAGCGCCCGTGTCAGCAGACACCGTCATTCGTCTCGCCACTTCAGCCTGGGGCCCGAATTCCCGGACAGGGAGATGAGCACCTTCTTGCGCCCGCTGAGCATGAAGCTTTGGCTGTAGACACACCTCTTTTGCTTTCCTATCCCCTTCTCCCATTATCTTTCCTTTCTGCTTTCTTTTTCTTTTCCCTTCAACCATATTCTTTTCTTATGTCTTTGCACCAGGACAGCGGATTGCATGATCCGACGCAGACCTGGAGTCTAGCGAGACCGGAGGACTGGCGTTTCGGGGTAAAACTGATCGCGGCACGGCATAGCACTTGATAGCATTTACAGGGCACCGGCGCTTTGCTCTAGATACGATACCCACATACTCGAATCTTTTTAATTTAATAATGACGAGAAGCGGCCAACCACGCAAAGTGGTGACAGCTGCAGCATTCGAAGAATACCTCGAACCACCACACTGCCGGTTCGCGGGTTTGACACCTGGTGATGTGCATCTGCGCCGGCTGTGGACTGATTGGACCGAGTCCTAACTTGTGGCGGTAACGTTGCTACCGGTGCGCGTCTATGTTGGCGGGGGTCTGCCTACTAAGCCTACCTAAGGTATTGGTCATCCTGTCTGCTCGAAAGTGTTCCGAAAGCCCCCTGTCTTAGTCCCATGGCGCGACCGACTTCTGCAAGACGAGCTACAAATTACCCGCACCTTGTGCCGTGCACACGTATCTAGGTAGATAAATGGCAGTGACCAATGTCAGGCCGGACGGTCCCACCCGTCGGCGCCAGTACATAGATTGTCGAGCTGACAGTGACGATGAACCTTTTATTCTTAGCCCATGGCCTCGGAAATAGGACCTCGCGCCGGGCGATATATCGAGCGAGCCTGGTGGACAGCCGGCGCAACCGCCAGGCACGCAAAGTGTGCTCTAGCCCGGGCCGGTCAGGCGCGATGCTGACAACATACCGACTATACTGATCGGTTCACGGCCCAGAGCTATGTTGGGTTAGGTACATGTATGGTAAGGCACTTTGGTCAGTCAGCTGCCGATATACCCAGGCAGGATCCGAGCCTATTACTGTCCGGAAGCACGATTTGCGGGTTTCTGCTCTCGCCCGAGACTGAGATGCCAGGCCGATGAGTGGTAGCGAAATCCTGCGGATCCTACCTACGGGGCACAGAGCGACCCCTATCTTGACGGCTAGTGGGACACCCTCGCCCCCCGCCACGTACGAGTGCGCGCCCGTGCTTCTCACGCCCCTCCGGACGATGCCGCACACGCCTCCAAGTTTAAATCTGGGGCTATTACTGATGGAGGGGACATAGCGTTGCCGAGCCCCTGCTTACGGCGCGACCTGCAACGTAGTGTCTGTCATACCGCCCTCAACGCTGCATCGTGCTCGTATACGGCTTTGTCGTTGAGGCCCGTGGTCTATCCTCCCAGGGGCATAGGTGTTTGTTCTGGTACACCATCAACCGGGGTTCGCGTTGGCCACGGACGCGTCAGACGACACGAGGGTGAGGCCGAGCTCCTACTCACCAACTTCCGGTTGGTATTCGAGACAAGTGGTCAAGCCGGCGGGCAGTGCAGGGGAGGTGTAACAGACGGCCAACGCGAGGGCCCAACTTCTGGCCACTGCTGATCTACGCGTGTGCCTGTAGGGCTGAAGTCGAGTCCGGAACTCCCAGAGAGGAAAGTCATCCTCCGTGGGAGAACCCTCGATCCTGGTCCCGGGCCAAGTCAACGCATTGTGCCACCAGGCGGCTGGCGACACGCCTCACCCCTCCTTTCCACCCTCGGCATCCGGTCCCTCGCGCACACGCCACGGCGCGGAGTAACTCCGGGCAGAGGAAGGGGTGTGGGCCAGGAAAAGCAAGCGGCGTTCACTATACGCGTGCATGCCTAATAAGCAGCTAAGGTAGTGGATGCTCTCACTAGGTACCCAAGTTAGCTCTGTTTTATCGGTGCCCTGGCGTGCGTGCCTGGCCTCGTTCCGCGTCCCACCCCACCAGCACCGTTTCGACAGCTCGTATATGTATGACAAGGTCCAAGAGTCCGGGTCGTCTCGGGGCCCGGTTGAGCCGACCCGGCGGCGGAGGGGCCACGGCGCCACGTTAGGTAGTAGGTATTCTGCTACCCCGCGTCCCAGTCTCGTCACTGGCTTGCTCGGAAGGGCGGGCGAGGCTGGGACGCCATGGATTCCGCCCCGGCGCCCCCCCCCCCCCCCCTCCCCACCAAATCGCGCCATGATCCTGATGCGCTGCCTGCCGTGGCGGTGTAGTACCAGCTGGCAGCAGCGAGGCTTCATGCTGACGAAGTTAGGCGCAGAGACAGCGCGGGACGGCGGACTGCCTACCTGCCTACCTAGGTACCGTACTAGGCAACGTATCAAGTGCCTGGCTGAGCCACACGGGTCGCCGCACGGGCAGGCCTTGCGCCGCTGTGGTGAGACGCGCATACACGCGAGGCTCTGTACTCGGATCCTTCCACGCCGCTGCCTTTCCCCAGAGCGGTTGCCTCCATTCGCGAGAAGGAGAGTGAAGGGGCAGGATCGGGAAAGTTTAACAAAGGGGGGGGGGGGGGAGCCACGGGAGCCAGCTAGCAGTAAGTAGCACGTCGCCAGGCTGCGTGTCTGGGGTCTGGAACGGGGACAGGCTTTAGTGCAGACCTTCTTCCCTGCCTGCCTGCCTGCCTGCCTGCCTGGTCAGCGGCTTGGTCAGCGGCTTAGGAACAACACGCGCTCGAGGGTAACCATGTGAATCTCAACCAGGGGGCCAGACCCGAGAGGCACGCCCGAGGCCGCTTGACGCGTGATCCGGCGTATTTGAAGAGTGCCTGCCAACTTCCCAAAGACCCCAAGACTAAGACTCGAATAGACCCCGAGATGGGCTCAGGGGAGGGGGGTGGCTGATCCCCCAAATTGCCAGCAGGTAGTCTGCGAGCCAAAGCCCATCGCCCTCTGTTCCGAGATGAGGCCTGTGATGATATGCCATCCTGAGGGCTGGAGATCAGGCGCTGGGCCTCACCGGACGCTCCTTGGGGGGGCTCTGGGCTGGGCTGGGCTGAAGTGGTCCGCCCAGCTTCGCAAGTGGCCCTCGCCGTCAGCTGATGCGCTGCCACCCTGCGGAGGAAAGGAGAGAGAGAGAGTAGGCTCGGGGTGTGTGAAATGAGTTGGAAATTCCAAACCAGCACTCGTTGTCATGGATGGATGTCTCTATAAAGCCATCCAGAGACTCAAAGCGATAGCATCACAGCCACCACACAACGTCCTCCATTCCAGCTGCCCTTTATACGCGCGATCCAAGCCTGTCAGCCACTTGATGCTCTTCCAACCCATAGTCTACCATTTACTTAGGGGGCCCAACGCGCCTAACTGATATAAATCCACCCCTCTCAATCACTCATTTCATCACCACAACCCCCTACGCGACCATGTCCGCCGAAGACAAGGCCGCCGCCATCGAGACCGTGAGGCGGTACCTGGCCTCGGTCTCCCACACCCGGGCGCCGTTCCCCCGGGACCTCCTCGTGCCCGGGGGCGGCTTCGTGTACGCGCACCCGGAGCTGGGGCTGATCGAGCGGCGGCTCGACGACCTCGACGGCTTTTGGCTCGACGACGCCGAGTACGCCCTCGCCGAGTCCCCCGAGGCCTGGGTCACGACCACCGGAGAGGGCAGTGGGGGTGGTAGCAGCAGCAGTAGCGCGCTTGCCGCCGTGTCGGCGGGCTTCCGGACCCGGGTCGACGCGGAAGGCGGGGAGGTCGGCGGGGCCGGCTTCTTCGGGCTGGTCAGGACGACGCCCTCTTCCTCCTCCTCCTCATCCGGGGACGGTGGGGGTGGCGGTGCGGGGGAGTGGAAGATTGCCAGTATCGCCGCGACGCAGCACGCGTCCCCCGACGGGAGCGGCGGCAGCGGTATCGCCTCGGTGCCGCCGCCCGGGTTCGCGGCCCCCGTCGAGGCGCTGACGGCCTACTGCGCCAACGGCAGCGCGGAAGAAGAGGCACAAGCGTCGTCGTCGTCGTCGGACGGCTGCGGCTGGGGCCAGGGTGGGCCGCTGGCGGCGCACTTCCTCCCCGGCGCCGTCAACGTCGAGGTGGCGCCGCTGGACGGCGGCGGCGGCGGCGGGGCTACGTGCCAGACGGCCGAGGAGGCGGTCGCGGAGCTGCGGGCGGGCGCGGCGGCCGTCGCCGCTGCGGACGGAGGGTCTTCTTCGGGGGCCCAGCTCACGAGCGAGGTGCGGGACGCGGAGACGCGCTCCGTGGTGGTCCCGCAGACCGGCGGCGGCGTGGGGATGATGTGGGCGCCGTACACGGACCGTGTCGGGGGCCGGGCCGTGTACGGCGGCGTGAGGCTGTTCACGCTTGTGCGGAAGGAGGGGAGGTGGGTTATCGCGGGGTCTGCCAACTTTGGGGTTCGCGCTTGAGGGGGGAGAGTGAGAGAGTGGGAGTTGGAGTTGGAGTGGGAGTGCTCTGTGTCTGCTCATGCGATCGTGTCTTGTGTATATACGCACCTACGTGAATGTTTATTCGACAACATATTGCAATTGAATACTTCCCGCCTCGGCGAGAGACTTAATCACCGATCTCTCAATGCGAGGCTCGCCAGCTCGTGTCGTGGCCCGCTTAAGACTGTCACCATGGAAAGGCCGCGCACTATCCACACAAGTCTTGTTAAATCAATGCAATAAAGGCTTGCAGGGGGTCAAGACTGCCGCCCATGAAGCCGCGGCTCACTGGGACCACAGTGAAAGAGCACAAAGATATTGTCCAGTGTCAGGGCGTCTCTCGCCCTACCCTGCAATCCTTTCCGAGTCGGCCAGAGTGGAATCCCACGCTCGGCGAGTCCCGTGCCAAGGTCTCCCCTCGGCAAGGCACCCCGCGTTCTGGCCCTATTGTCCTGGGTGATCCTACCTGTCAAGCCTCGACTACCGAATGCCCAGCGATTGCGCATCCTGCCTTCCATGCTGTTAAGTCTGGGTATCATGGAGCAAAAGGATGGCCTCCTGGGACCACAGCTGCGTTGCTGAACAGAAATCCGCAAGCGTCAGATAGAGCGACCGCGTCAACGCGTCTTGATTATTCGTATATACAGCCTGCTTATGATGAACAGGAGAGTACCCCGATGCCGTACCTTTGTGCCTAGAATTGCCTGCTGGAAGGAAGGACAAGTAATACAGGAATATGGGGGTATGGCATGATGTTGGTCCCACATGGTCCGATTCGCTCCGCTCCACAAACGCCGACCCGATGATCCAGAAAGAATCAAGTTAGAAGAAAGAAAGAAAGAAGAAAAAAATAACATGATTGAGGAACCCCATCACAAACCCCCCCCCCCTAAGACCAGAGAACCAGCTCGTCGGGCCTCTCGCCGTCGCCCGGCACGAAGCCGACGAAGCTGCTGATGCTGAAGCGCAGGTCGGCGACGGGCTTGTCGGCCCACGTGTCGCAGGCCATGACCTCGTGGAAGTTGCGGGGGCAGAACATGGTCAGGTCGCCCTGGACGGGCTCCATGACCTTGAACGAGCGCCCTTGCAGCATCCGCTTGTGGTACGTGTCCGAGGGCTGCGTCTTGCGGTAGGCCAGGTCGTCGTCGGGGGCGCGCCATTGGCGGTCGTAGATGAGCGTCTCGCCCCCCGGCACGCTGTTGAGCAGGATGTTCCAGCTCAGCTGGCCCTGCACGGCGCCGACGGACCAGTGGGATGTTTCCTGGGGGGGAAGGGAAAAGGATGGTTAGCTGGAGAGGACGTGGACGCACCGGCAGGAGGGCAAGAGGAGGAGAAGGAAAGGAGGAGATCAGAAAAGAGTAAAGAAAAGAAAAAGGGAAAAACACACATAGGGAGCCCAGTCGGCGTGGACGGCCATGCCCTTGTCGGACGCGCGCACGAGGCCCGCAAAGTACTCGCGGTCGCCCTCACGCGCCACCCGCGTCCGGATCCCGCTGACGCGCTCCAGCCGCTCCGCGATGCGCCCGACAATGTCGACGCCCGCCTCGGCCTTCCACATGTTCTGCAGGTCGCGCGCCGCCTCGACCTGCGAGAGGTACCGGTCCTGGTCTAATCGTCCTGTCAGCGGATGCCCCCCGGGGAGAGCAGAGAGAAATATGAAGAGAAGGAGGGAGGGAGGGAGGGAGGGAGGGAGGGGGGCGGACCGTTGATGTAGTCGAAATGCGTGATCCCAATGGCCCTCAGTCGGGGCCAGGTGTTCTCCAGATCGTAGTCCCACTGCGCGCAAGGTCAGTTTACGAGCCCTCGTTTGCAAGCTGGCTTCATCATCATCATCATCATCATCATCATGTATGTTGCAAGCAACGCACCATCTGCTGCGTCTTGACGCACTCGAGCATCTTCTGGGCCTCGCCCCGGGTGAGGAAGCCCTCCTCGCGGATCAGCGGGATCTCGTTCATGAAGAGCTTGCGCAGGGTCTCGCTCGTCATAGCCTGGTCCTCAAAGGTGGACCAGTTGGTCTGCAGGCTGTACCTGGGCGGCGCCGGGGGGGCGTCCCGGCCGGCGGGGGCGCTGGCCCCTGCCGACGACGTCTCCGGGACGGCGGCGGCGGCGGCGGCGGCCTTGCTCGCGGGGACCTCCCGGGGCAGGTTGTAGAAGGCCTGGGCGGCAGACATGGTTGCTCTAGGGTAGAGTAGAAATTATAGCGGGGAATATCAAGAATAAGGATAGGCACAGAAGGAAAAAAACAAGGGATAAGAAGAAAGCAAAGAAAGGCTTTGTCGAAGTCAGGGAATCTGGTCAACCGGAGGATACTGTCCAGCCCAGGAAATCGCCTGTGGTTATATATGTCTCGTGCATGCCACCATCCGACGCGACCCCATCACCCGTGTCGTTCTGGCCCGCGGCAGAGATTCCTTCCCCCCTCCAGACTCTTCCCTCCAGATTCTTCCCTCCAGATCAGTCAGACGCTCTGCTTTCGAGCCTACGACCCGGCGCACGCGCGCGATCCGGGATTCCCAGGCGAGGGGAGGGCGGTGCGCAGGATGGGCTACTGGATGCGGGAAGGACGCAGGCCACGTCGAGCTATAGCCCCCTCCCGATATGGGAAGTTCCCAAGTGGGCGGCCGGGAGAGGGGGAATGGAGGGTGGTGGCTGAGAGCCAGGCTGACGACGATCTTCTGTGACCCCTGAGCTGGCCGAAAGGTACCTACGTACCTCCAGTGGGACTAGGTGGGGAGATACGTACTCTTCGCCCTGAGGTCGCCTGCCAATTCAGACGTCCAATCAGCAAGCCGGAAAGCCTAGCGCAGCTACTCTATACGGCAAGGCGTTCAACTAGCGGACAGGACGCTGGAGGGGGCGTGTCGATAAGGCCACCCAGGGAGACGTCGACCGTGATTTTAAGGATACCAGCAACCGGACGAAAAAGGGACGGCCCTTTTGGGGTGGGCCCGACCCGGGTGGGCGAGGAGAGCCTTATGACTGGCATTCGTACGAACGACCGCAGCCTTTCTCACTGACTGGCTGGCTCGGCAACTCGCAGCCGGTCCGAGATGGAGTCGAAACAGAGACCAACAATGGATGTACGTACGAGTACCTACACAGGTTCCCAACCCTACCTTAGGTACACAACCGGAATGCAGAGCTTGCTTCAGCCCCGGTCTCCTTGTTCCATACACCCATGTTCTATTTACAGACTCCTCCGCGGTGTCGCCTTGATCGCCTCACACGCTGGCGCCTGGACCTCTTCAGCCGGGGCGCCAGGTTCCCGGAAATCAGTCTCCTGCGGATGGCTAGAGAAGAGACTCGTATTTGCGAGTACAAGATCCAAAGGAACCGGGCCATTGATAAGAAATGCCTTCGCCGTTCCTCGCTGTCGCCGGAGAAGAACACAAGCCGCCCGACTTGTGCCCGTCGAGTCGACATGAACCCCCGAGCCGGATCACAGACCGAGCAGCAGCTACAACAGAGCCCAACGTCCGCTCCAGAGCCGAGAAACGAGGGCGGCATTGGATCAATCAGTCATCAAATCTCCCACCTCCCAGAACCAGCAGATGCTGACAGCACCAGCAGATGCTGACAGCACCAGCAGATGCTGACAGTACCAGCAGATGCTGACAGTACCAGCAGATGGTGCCAGGCTGGAACATGGACATTGTCTGTCGGGACAGCCCTCAAAGCACAACAAAGGCCACCCCCTGCCACAACCCCAAGTTCCGAGCTCACTTCCGAGACCTATACTCGCCGGCTGGTCGATTGGAGGCAACTCGGGTCTTGTGAGTCGTTACTTGTCTCCTTCGGGACTGATCTAGCCTTAGCCTTAGCCTTGGCCATGAGTTGCCTGCATACCTATCTATCTGCCTGATGGAAGGCCTCAGCCAGCTCGGAGTCAGCCGCCGTGCTGTTGCAGATGGATGGAGCGTCCGTCGGGGTCGACCGAGACGCTCTACTGCCGCCAGGAGGCCCAGTTTTGCGCCCGGGCGAATCCTTCTCCAACCTGGCGGGCTACCGGGCCTGAGGCGCTGTGGGTCCGTCATCAGTCAAGCTCCGAGTATCGCGGCCGGCTAGTGCACTTAACTTAGTAAAATTGGAGACGAATCCTCCGGCCCGTCTCCCAGCCTATTCGTGCGCCCTCGTGCGCCCTCGTGCCCCTGCAGGGCGGCAGGGCAGCACCGGGTGCCAAAGTGGGTGCCGTCCGTCTGGTCTGGTACTCTCCCGCGTTGTGGCCATCCCGGTCGCCATGCGGAAGTCCCCGCGTAGGCCCTGATGAGCCGCAGGATCGCCTTGCTTCGCCCTGGTCCCCAGCAAGCAGTAGCAGCAGCGCTAACTCGGTCGCTCCCCCACGAACGATACTCGTGCATGATTCTGTGCAGCCCGCCCTGTCCTCGTACGCGTACGCATAGTCGGCCGGAGTCTGGCCTCTCCCCTGGAGGACAGCGCCGGCCTGCCTGACCTGCCTTGCCTACGGGCGAGTCTGACGGCTGACCTAGCATGCTTGCGGTCAAGCGACCATCTCCCGTCTCCCAGCAGCGCCGACCGAGGACGCCCCCGAAGGCCCCGGCAGAGGCCGGCAGGGCAGTCGACTAAAAATAGGCCCCCGCGTGTGCCTGAATCGCTCTCGCGTCTTCTGAGGACGGGTTGGGCCATCGCGCGGAGACGGAAGGGAGGGAGAGGGGGGGCCACTGTCTCGAGGGATCCCATTAAACCGCCAACGTCCGATTCGCGTTTCCAAATTTACCTCCCTACCACCTAACCTTCTGTCCGTCCGTCTGATGCTGTGTTGTCGTCGTTCTGTCTGCCCACTGATTTCCTCGCCTCCTCTCCCGGTTCCTCGCCTCCTCTCCCGGTTCCTCCCTTCCCTTCCGTGTTAGTCCCTTTGGCCCCTCCCCTTCATTGACCCTCGGGCGTATACACCATTCCACCATGGACTCCACTGTGCCCCAGACGGCACCCATCATCAGCATGAACAGCAGCAGCAGCAGCAGCAGCAGCAGCATTACCAGCACATGGCCCCTGGACCGCCTGGAAGCGTTCTGCCGCACCCGGCGGGCGGGCCTCCCCGACGTCGTCAACGCGGCCTGGGCCATCCTGATCTGGCAGTACCAGGGCCAGGAGGACGTCGCCCTCCGCTGCCACCGGTACGGGACCCCCCGCGACGGCGGGGGCCCGACCCGGTGGCTGGGCTCGGCCGTCGTCGGCCCGGGCGTGACCGCCGCCGAGATTCTGCGGCGGATGAGCGCGTCGGCCGAGCAGCAGGTGAGTGATGACTCCCCTCCGCTAACAACACTTCCACTTCCTCCCCCCCCTCCTCGTCGGCGAAGAATGGGCTCTTCTCCGACGTGACCGTCTTCCATGCCGCCGGGGCGGACTCGGCCTCGTCGGCGGCGGACGGAGACGACGCGGTGGACGCTCACTTGACCAGGCTCGAGTGCAGGACCACCGCCTCCGCTCTCGAGTGCGCCGTGCGGCCCCCAACCACTACTACTACTACTTCTTCTTCTTCTTCTTCTTCTACTTCGCCCCAAGCGGCCCGCCAGCTCGACGCGGAGGGCGCGGCCGCCGCGTTCGCCCACGTCCTGGAACTGGTTCTCTCGCGTACCGACAGCCCGTTGGGTTCTCTTACTCTGATCAGCGACTTCGACATTAATAAGGTGAGTTCTTTTTTTCAGGGAAAAGACACATTGATTGCCCACTTTGCCCCCCCCCCCCCCCCCCTACCCTACCTTGTGAGCTCCCGAGGCTGACGAAAGGAAAAAAAAAAGATCTTCTCCTTCAACCACTCTCAGGCCCCCGCCACCGTCAGGGAGTGCGTGCACGCGCGCTTCCAGGCCCGCGCGGCGCTGCAGCCGGGGGCGGCCGCGGTGGACGCGTGGGACGGCGGGTTCACGTACGCGGAGCTGGACGCGGCGTCGACGCGGATCGCGCGGCACCTGGTGCTGTCCCTTGAGGCCGGGGTCGGGCCGGACACGATGGTGCCCCTGTGCTTCGACAAGTCGCGGTGGGCGATCGCGGCGCTCGTGGGCGTGGTCAAGGCGGGCGCGGCCATGGTCTTCGTGGACCCGGCGAACCCGGCGGCGCGCCGGCGCGAGATCGCGGCGCAGGTCGGGTCGCCGTTCGTGCTGACGGACGCCGCGCACGCGGGCGAGTGGCGGGACGAGGTCGGGCTGGAGGCCGTCGTCGTCGACCAGGGCTTCCTCGACGGGCTGCCCCCTGTACTCGCCCAAGAAGAGGTGCCCGAGTCCGGGGTGACGCCCGAGAGCCTGCTGTACGTCATCTTCACGTCGGGCAGCACGGGCAAGCCCAAGGGCTGCCTGATCCCGCACCAGGCCTTCCTGTCGGGCGCGCTGCAGCACGCCGAGGGTTCGAACCTGCGCGCGGGCAGCCGGGTCATGCAGCTGGCGTCGTACAGCTTCGACGTCAGCGTGCTCGAGATCCTGACGTCCCTCGTCTCGGGCGCCTGCGTGTGCACCCCGAGCGCCGCCGAGATGATGAAGGGCCCTGCGCACCTGATCAACGAGTACCGGATCACCTGGGCGTTCCTGACGCCGTCCCTGGTCAAGCTCATGAGGCCCGAGTGGGTGCCGGGCTTACAGACGCTGATCCTCGGAGGCGAGCCGCTGCACAAGATCGACATTGAGACCTGGGCGGGGCATTTGCAGCTGATTAATGGTGCGTTAATAGGACCCTACTCACTTTTACGTTTCTTGCCACTTCCCTGTCCGAAGATGGTCCGGTATACTGTCTGACTGACTGACTGACTGACTGACTTGCCGTGTGATCTAGGCTACGGCCCGACCGAGTGCTCCATCGCGGCGGCGGCGGACCCTCACCTGACGCCCGGCAGCGACCCGGCCAACGTGGGCAAGGCGGTGGGCGGGCTGGGCTGGGTGGTCGAGGCCGACGACCACGACCGGCTGGCGTCGGTGGGCGCCGTCGGCGAGCTGCTCATCTCCGGGCCCATCCTGGCGCGCGGGTACCTGAACAACCCGGAGCAGACGGCGGCGGCGTTCATCGGGCCCCCGGCGTGGTGCCGAGGCGACGACAACACCAACAACAAGTACGGCCGGGAGGAGGAGTACTGCCGGCGGTTCTACAAGACGGGCGACCTGGCCCGGTTCAACCCAGACATGACTATCAGTATCATCGGGAGGAAGGACACGCAGGTATGTTGTGCAATGAACCATCAACCCCCCCCCCCCCCCCCCCCCTCCCCACACGAATTCCCCAATCTGTTCCACTCGCGTCAACGGCTCATGGGTTTCTCGGTCCCCAGGTCAAACTGCGAGGCCTGCGCATCGAGCTGGGCGAGATCGAGCACGCCATCATCCAGAGCGAGCTGGTCAAGCACGCGGCGGTCCTGCTGCCCAGGGAAGGGCCGCTGAAGGACAAGCTGGTCGCCGTGGTGTCCCTGAAGGACTTTGCGGAGGAGGAGGCGGCGGCGGAGCCCGGGCAAGGGGCAGCAGCAGCAGCCCCCACCGTCGTGCGGGACCCGGCCGCGGGCCCGCAGGTGGCGGAGATCCGCGCGCACGTGGCCGGGCGCGTGCCGGGCTACATGGTGCCGACGGTGTGGGCGGCGGTCGTGGCGTGGCCGCTGCTGGCGTCGGCCAAGCTGGACCGCAAGTCGGTGCTGCGGTGGCTGGCGGGGATGAGCGAGGAGGCGTACCACGCGCTGCTCGCGGGGCCATCGCCCACCACCGCTACCACTGCCGAGGAGGAGGAGGAGGTTTCGGAGGGCGGCGGCTTAACCGAGGCCGAGAAGACGATCCGCGGCGTGTTCGCGGCGGTGCTCAACGCGTCGTCGGCGGAGCGGGTCGCCCTCGACAAGCCGTTCCTGGGCCTGGGCGGCGACAGCATCTCGGCGATGCAGGTCATGAGCCAGTGCCGGGCCGCGGGCCTGGCCGTCTCGGTGCGCGACGTGCTGCGCTGCCGGAGCATCGGCGAGCTGGCCGCGTGCGCGAAGCCGCTCCTCGCCGGCGAGACCAAGAAGAGGCTCGCGGCGGGTGCTGCTGTCGAAGAGGAGGAGGTGCCCGACCAGGCCTTCCAGCTGTCGCCGGTCCAGCGGCTGTACGCCGGCAAGTTCGGCCTGCTCGGGCGGCAGCACAACCCGGACGACGCGGAGGAGGCGCACTTCAACCAGAGCATGTTTGTGCGCCTGTCGCGGGCGTTCGCGGTGGAGGAGGTCCGCGCCGGCCTGGACGCCGTCGTGGCGCGGCACTCGATGCTGAGGGCGCGGTGGACGCCGCCGGAAGAAGCCGAGGCCGGAGCCGAAGCCGGAGCCGAAGCCGGAGCCGAAGCCGGAGCCGGAGCCGGAGCCGGAGCCGCCAGGCAGTGGACCCAAACGGTGCTGTCGCAGGTGGAGGGCTCCTACCGCTTCGAGTCGCACGCCCTCGCGACGATAGATGAGGCGGGACCGGCGGCCCGGGCGGCGCAGAGGGCGCTGAAGCTGGCCGGGCCCGTCTTCTCGGCGGACCTGCTGTCGGTGGACGACGGACCACAGCAGCAGCAGCAGCAGCAGCAGCAGCAGCAGCAGTTCCTGCTCCTGGTGGGCCACCACGCCATCATCGACTGGGTGTCGTGGCGCATCGTCCTGCGCGACCTCGAGACGTACTTGGCGGGCGGCGCCGGCGCGCTGTCGGCCGTCGACCGCCCCTTTCCCTTCCGCCACTGGGTCGACCTGCAGGCCGAGCACGCCGCCGGGTTCGCCGACCTCGACCGCGCGCTGCCCTTTGCCGTGCCGCCGCCGGACTTTGCGTTCTGGGGCATGGCCGGCGGCGACGCCCTCCGCGGAAACGTCATCAGCGAGACCCGCGAGAGCGTCTTCACCCTGGGCCAGGAGGCCACGGCGCTGCTGCTGGGCGGCCGCGCGCACGAGCCGCTGCGGACCGAGGCCCTCGACTTCCTGCTGGCCGGCCTGCTGCACGCGTTCCGCGCCACATTCGGCGACCTGCGCCGCCGGCTGCCGGCCATCTTCCGCGAGGGCCACGGCCGGGAGCCCTGGGAGGAAGACGACGACGGGAACGGCGGCGCGCCGGACGTCTCGGAGACGGTGGGCTGGTTCACGACCATGTACCCGCTGGCCATCGCCGATGACGACGAGGAGGGTAAGGACGACGACATTGTCCAGATGGTCAAGAAGGTCAAGGACAACCGGCTGCGGACGCTGGACAACGGGCGGCCGTACTTTGCGTCGCGCTTCCACAACGAGGCGGCGGCGGCGCGGTTCCGGGACCACGACCAGATCGAGGTCTCGTTCGACTACCTGGGCCAGTTCCAGAGCCTCGACCGGCCGGGCGCCGTGCTGCAGCAGGCCGGGCGCCCGGCCTGCGTGGCCCAGGCCGACGACGTGGGCCCCAACCTGCCGCGGTTCTCGCTGGTCGAGATCACCGCCGAGGTCGTCGCGGGGGCGCGGATGCAGCTCGCCTTCGTCTACAGCCGCCGCATGCGCCACCAGGACCGCCTGGCGGCCTGGGCCGAGGCCACGCGGCGCGACCTGGCGGCGCTGGTCGACCGCATGGCCGCCGCGGGGCCTTCCTTCACCCTCGCCGACTTTCCGCTGATGCAGCAGCAGCAGCAGCAGCAGCAGCAGCAGCAGCTCCCGGATCATCAGGGGCCGGCGGCGGCGATGACGTACGCGGGCCTCGAGGCGCTCGAGGCCGAGACCCTGCCGGCCCTGGGCATCCGCGACGCGGCGCTGGTCGAGGACCTGTACCCGTGCTCGCCGATGCAGCAGGGCCTGATCCTCAGCCAGAGCCTGTCGTCGTCGTCAGGGGCAGGAGGGGGTGTCAACGACGACAGAGGAGACGACGCCCTGTACGACTACGGGCACGTGATGGCGATCACCCCGACCGAGCCCGGGGCCACCGTCGACGCCGAGGCGCTGGCGCGGGCGTGGAGGCAGGTCGTCCAGCGCCACCCGGCCCTGCGCACCGTCTTTGTCGAGAGCACGGCCGGCGACGGCGTCTTCGACCAGCTCGTCCTCAAGACGGTCGCCGAGCCCCGCGTTACGGTCGTCGAGTGCGACGGAGACGGAGACGGAGACGGAGACACCCGTACCCGTTTGAGTCCCGCCTCCGTTTTCGCGGCCCTCCGCAAGACGCCCGTCACGTTCCGGGACGCCGCGCCGCCGCACCGCATGACCATCTGCCGCGTCGCCCCCGACCGCCTCGTCTGCCAGCTCGAAATCAACCACGCCATAATCGACGGCGGCTCCATCGCCAACATTGTCCGCGACCTGGGCCGCGCCTACGCCGGCGACCTCGCGGCTGCCGGCCCCGGCTTCCCCTTCCGCGACTACATGGCCCACGTCCTCCGGGCGGTCCCGGCCGACGAGAGCCTGGCCTACTGGAGGCGCTACCTGGCGGGCCTGTCGCCGTGCCTGGTCCCCCAGACCGCGCCCATGGACGGCGGCGGCGGCAGCCCACGACAGAAGCGGGCGACGCAGCAGGCGCTGGTCGTGGGCCTCGACGTGCCGGGCGAGGAGCTGCTGCGCTTCTGCCGGCAGCGCGGCGTCGCGCCGTCCAACGTCTTCCAGCTGGCCTGGGCGCTCGTCCTGGGCGTCTTCGCCGAGACGGCCGACGTCTGCTTCGGCCAGCTGTCCTCGGGCCGCGACGTCCCCGTCCCGGGCATCGAGGACGGCGTCGGCGCGTTCCTCACCATGCTGGTCTGCCGCGTGGCCCTCGACGGCGGCGGCGACCGGGGCAGCAGCGGCGACGACGACGACGACGACGACAGCGCCACCACCACCACGACCCTGTCCGACGCCCTGGGCGCCGTCGCCGAGGACCTGCTCGACGGCCTCGCCCACCAGCACGTCGGCCTGGGCCCCATCCTGCACGCCGTCGGCGCGGGGACAAGCCCCTGTTCAACTCGGTCTTCTCCTTCCACAACGACACCACCCGCGACGAGAAGGACCCGGGCCTCCCTCTCGCCATCGAGACCCTGTCGGTGCGCGACCCCACCGAGTACGCCCTCAGCATGGACGTCGCCCTCGCCGGCACCCGCGTCACCGCCCTGCTCGAGTACTGGGACGACCACATGACGGCCGACCAGGCCCGCAGCATGGGCAGCGCCTTCTCCGAGGCCGTGTCCCGCATCGTCCGCCGGCCCGACACCCGCCTCGCCGACACGGAGCTCGTCAGCCGCCTGCACATGGACCGCCTCGTCGCCTTTAACAACAACGCCAACGCCAACGCCCACGCCCAAGGCGGCAGCGGCAGCAGCGGACCGCCCCCGGCATCGGAGCGCCTCATCTTCGACATCCTCGACCGCCGCGCCGCCGCCTCCCCCAGCGCCGACGACGAGGCCGTCTGCGCCTGGGACGGCTCCATGACCTACCGCCAGCTCAGCGAGGCCACCTCGCGGCTGGGCCTTCACCTGCGGGGCCTCGGCGTGGGGCCGGGCTCCGTCGTGTCCCACTGCTTCCGCAAGTCCCTGTGGGCCGTCGTGACCATGATCGCCGTCGCCAAGGCCGGCGGGGCCTTCACCGCGCTGGACCCGGCGCACCCGCGCGCCCGCCTCGAGGGCCTGGTCGGCGAGGTCGGCGCGCGCGTCGTCTGCGCCGGTCCGGGAGGTGACACCAGCCCGCTCCCGCTCGTCCGCGGCATCGAGGGCGTCGAGCACCTGGTCGAGGTCGGGCCCGAGCTCCTCTCCAGCCTGCCCCCGGCCCCCTTAAACGACAGCAGCAGCGGCAGCAGCAGCTGGCACTGCGATGCCGTGCGGCCGCACGACCTGGCCTCGATAGTCTTCACCTCGGGCACCACCGGCAAGCCCAAGCCCATCGCCGTCACGCACGCCAACCTGGCCACTCTGGCGGACCGGGTGGGCCCTTCCATGCGCGTGGGCGAAGGGTCGCGCGTCTTCCAGTTCGCGGCGTACACGTTCGACGTGTCCAACAGCGACATCTTCGTGGCCCTGCAGCGCGGGGGCTGCGTCTGCGTGCCCTCGGACGCCGAGAAGCTGGACGACCCGGCCGCGGCCATCCGGCGGCTGCGCGCCGACTGGGTCGAGATGACCAACACGGTCGCGGGCATCCTGCGGCCCGACGACGTGCCGTCCGTCAGGACCATCATGTGCGGCGGCGAGCCGCTGTCCAGGCAGACCCTGGAGGTGTGGGCGGATAGGGTCAAGTTTCTGAACTGTGAGTTTTTTTTGTTCTTTTTCATTTTTATTCTTTTCTTCTGAAGAGGGTCGGGAAAGAGGTGATGAGGGGGGCGAACGGGGAGGAGAAAAGAGGGGAGGGGAAGTGAAAAAAAGAAGAGGGAAAATAAGGAGACCTGTAAGACGATGATCGACAGAACGCTGACAACCCCAGCCTACGGCCCCGCGGAAACGACCGTCACCATGACGGTCAGCGAGGACATGGCCGCCGACTCGCGGCCCGGCAACATCGGCCGGCACTACGGGTGCAGCGTGTGGATCGTCGACGCCGCGGACCATGACCGGCTGCTGCCCTTCGGCGCGACGGGCGAGCTGCTCATCGAGGGGCCCATGGTCTGCCGCGGCTACTACCGCAGCCCGGAGCAGACGGCCCAGCTCTTCATCGACAACCCGCGCTGGGCCCGCGCCTGGACACCCGGTGCCGACCGCCGCTTCTACAAGTCGGGCGACGTCTGCCGGTTCAACCACGACGGGACTCTGACTATCATGGGTATGTTTTCCTGGTTTTCCACTTTTCTGCCCCCCCCTTTTTTTCATTGTTCACGTGCTTATATGATACTGACATCACCAGGCCGCCTCCACTCCATGGTCAAGATCAACGGCCAGCGCGTCGAGCTCGACGAGATCACGTACCAGGTCAAGGCCGCGCTGGCCGGCAAGGCCGCCGTGGCCGCCGACGCCGTCAAGCTGAAGCAGCACGGCACCGGCAGGGGCCTGACCGTCGTCGCCTTTGTCAGCTACCTGGGCTCCACCACGAGCATCGTCGGCGACGACTCTTCCCTGGTATTGCCGATGACGCCCGACCTGGCCCGCGACCTCGGCGAGCTGCGCGACGGCCTCGCGGACCGCCTGCCCAAGTACATGATCCCGTCCGTGTACGTGCCGGTGGCCGCGATCCCGCGCACGCGCAACGGCAAGCTGGACCGCGCGCGCATGCGGGCCGCCCTGGGCGCGCTGTCGGACGCCGAGCTGGCGCTGTGCGCGCTGCGGGACGGCGGCGGCGGCGGCGGCCAACGTAAAGAGGCCGGAACGGCTTCCGAGAAGGCCCTGCTGGCGCTCTGGAGCGGCGTGCTCGGCGTGCCCGAGACCGAGATCGGCGCCGACGACAACTTCTTCCAGGTCGGCGGCGACTCGGTCGCGGCCATGAAGCTGGTGGCCGCGGCGCGCCGGCGGCACCTCGTGCTCGGCGTGCCGCTCATCTTCGGCTCGCCCCGCCTGTCCGACATGGCCCTCGCCATGAAGGCATCGTCCTCGGGGCAGCAGCGGAGTAGTGGTGGTGTGGTGGCGGAGCAACCGGAAGAGCCCCCCGGGTGTTCGACCTGCTGCCGGCGGGGCTGGAGCCCTCGGCGGTCGAGGCGGCCAAGATCGAGGCCGCGAGCCAGTGCGGCGTGCCGCCCGGCAAGATCCAGGACCTGTACCCCTGCACGCCGCTGCAGGAGGGCTTGATGGCGCTGGCGGCGCGCCACGGCGGCGGCACGTACCGGGCGCAGCAGGTGTTCCGGCTGCAGGACGGGGGCGCCGGCGGCGGCGGCTTCGACGCGGCGGCCTTCAAGCGGGCGTGGCAGAGCGTGGCGTCGGCCGAGGCCATCCTGCGGACGCGCATCGTCAGCACGGTCGAGGGCGGCGGCGGCGTGCTGCAGGCCGTCGTCGACGAGGACCTGCGGTGGGACGAGGCTCGCGGAGGCACGCTCGAGGCCTACCTGGCGGCCGACCTGGCCGCCCCCTCGAGCTACGGCGACCGCCTCGTCCGGCTGTCGTTCGTGCACGTCTCCGAGGAGGAGGTGGAAGACGGCGGCAGCGAGGAGGAGGCCTGCTACTTTGTCTGGTCCGCGCACCACGCCGTGTACGACGGCTGGAGCGCGGCCATGACGTTCGACGCGGTCAACCGAGCGCTGAAGAGTGGCGGCGGTAGCAGCAGTTTCAACCCAGGCACGCCCTTCAAGGAGCTGATCCGGCACCTGGCGGGCGTGGACCAGGAGGCGCAGCGGGCGTTCTGGGACTCGCAGTTCCCGGCCTCCGGGGGCAGCCCGCTGAGCTTCCCGGTGGTGGGCGCCTCCGCCTCCGCCGGGGGCCGGGGCTCCCGGACGCGGGCGACGACCAAGATGGAGATGGCCACCAGGGTGGCGGGGCCCTCCCTCCATAATAAGAGCAGCAGCAACGCCACCGCCTCGACCGTGCTGCGGGCCGCCTGGGCGCTGGTCATGTCGCTGCACAACGGCAGCGGCGACGTCGCCTTCGCGGCCACGCTGTCGGGCCGGTCCGTCAGCCTCCCCGGGGTGGAGACCGTGAACGGACCCGCCATCGCGACCGTCCCCGTGCGCTTCGCCGTCGACCTGCAGAGCGGCGAGACGACGGTGGCCGACCTGCTGGCCCGCGCGCAGGCGCAGGCCACCGCGATGATGCCCTACGAGCACGCAGGCCTGCAGCGCATCCGCGGCCAGAGCGCGGCGGCGGCCGCCGCGGTGGACGGCCTGGCCAACCTGCTCGTCGTCCAGGCGGCGGCGGCGACGGACCTCGCCGATAACGACAGCAACGCCTCTTCCTTCGAGGGCATGCGGGCCGTGGACCGCGAGCTGCGCGAGTTCGACACGTACCCGCTGGTACTGCAGTGCCACCTGCGCGCCGACGGGTCCGTGGGGCTCGAGGCCAAGCACGACGAGGCCGCGCTGCCCCGGGACCAGATGCGGCGCGTCCTGCGCCAGCTCGACTTCCTCGCCGGCCAGCTGCTGCGAGAGGCGATGCAGACGACGCGCCTGCGGGACCTCGTGCTCGCCAGCCCCGAGGACGTGGCGGAGATGGTGGCCTGCAACGGCGACGGCGGGCCGGCGCCTCCGGAGGCGGAGGACGTCTGCATCCACGAGGAGGTGCTGGCGCGGGCGGCCGAGGCCCCCGACGCCCCCGCGGTCTGCGCGTGGGACGGCGGGCTGTCGTACGGGGAGCTGGCGGGATTCAGCGGGGCCCTGGCGGGGCGGCTGGCGGCGCTCGGGGTCGGCGTGGAGGACCGGGTCGGGCTGTGCCTGGACAAGTCGCGGTGGGTGCCGGTGGCCATGACGGCGGTGCTGCGGGCGGGCGGCACGTACGCGCAGCTCAACCCGGGGGCGCCGCGGGCCATGCTGGCGGGCATCCTCGGGGACATTGACGCCGCCGTGGTCCTGTGCTCGCCCCGGCACCGGGCGCTGCTCGACGGGCTGGTGCCGCACCTCGTCTGCCTGGACGACGACCTGATGATGGCCATGATAAGAGAGGAGCAGAGGTCGGAGGAGGAGGAAGAGTTCTCGGCCCCCGTCGTCCGGGCCGCCAACTCGGCCTTCATCATCTTCACGTCCGGCTCGACGGGCAAGCCCAAGGGCGTCCTGGTCGAGCACCGCGGCTTCTCGACGATGCAGAAGCACCAGGGGCGGCAGATGGACACGGGCCCCAGCACGCGCGCGCTGCAGTTCTGCGGGCACTGGTTCGACATGTCCAACGCCGAGGCCTTCTTCCCGCTGATGAGGGGCGGCTGCGTCTGCATCCCGTCCGAGGAGGAGAGGATGAGCGACCTGGCCGGCGCGATCCGGCGGTACGCGGTCAACTGGGCCATGATCGTGCCCACGGCCGCGTCGGTGCTGCGCCCTGAAGACGTCCCGGGGCTCCGGCACCTGATCCTCGGCGGGGAGCCGATGGGCGCCGACATCCACCGCCGGTGGTGCGAGAGGGTCAAGCTGATCAACGTGAGTCTCGTCATCCCTTTTATTCCCGTCACATTCACAGTGCGTGCCCTTATGGGCGTACTTCCACGGGGGTTGTTCTCTATCCGTACTTCCACGGGGGTTGTCTCCATTCGTACTTCCAGAGAGAGGGCTAACGCTATGGACTTGAAACAGCTCTACGGCCCCGCCGAGTGCACCGTATGCACGAGCATGCGCGTGCTGACGCCCGCCACGCCGACGCACAACGTGGGCAAGGGCCTGGCCTGCCGCATCTGGGTGGCCGACAAGGACAACCACGACCGCCTGGTGCCGTTCGGCTGCGTCGGCGAGCTGTGCATAGAAGGGCCTATCGTCAGCAGGGGGTACATCAAGAACCCGGAGCTGACGGCGCAGATCTACATTGACGACCCGGCCTTTGCGAGGACGCTGCCGGATGATCGCAAGGAGGGCGGCGAGGGCAGCAGAAGCAGCAGCAGCAGTAGGCGGAAAATGCGCATCTACAAGAGCGGCGACCTGGTCCGTCTCGACGGCGACGGCAGCATGATCGTCGTCGGCCGCAAGGACAACCAGATCAAGCTCAACGGGCGCCGCATCGAGCTGGGCGATGTCGAGCACAACATTGTCGCCAGCAGCGGCTACGGCGCCGACCGCGTCCTCGTCGAGCGCGTCTACGAGGGCGGCAGCTCCGACCGCGGCGCCCTGGCTGCCTTTATCGCCGTCGGGGCCGAGGATAAGAAGCAGGAGGAGGAGAAGACTGACAAGAAAGGAGAGAGCCCCACCACCACCACCGCCGTGGTCGACGTCTCGCCCGAGGAGAGGCGCCGCCTGCTCCAGCTGCGCAGGGCCCTGGCCGAGACGCTGCAGCCGTACATGGTGCCGACGCTGTTCGTCGCCATCGACCGCATGCCGCGCGCACTGACCGGCAAGAAGGACCGCAACGCCCTGCGCCGGCTCGGCGCCGCGCTGTCCCGCGAGCAGCTCGAGGCGTACCGCATCGTGGACGGTGAGGACGAGGACGCCGACGCCGCTGACGCCGCCGCCGCGGACCACTCGAAGCCCTGCCAGACGGAGGGCGAGCTGCTGCTCCGCGGTTTGTGGGCGGCAGCGCTCGGGGTCCCGGCCGAGTCGATCGGGGCCGGCGACCACTTCCTCAAGAAGGGCGGCGACTCGCTGCGCGCCATCACCCTGACCACCCTGGCGCGCCGGGCCGGCAAGAAGCTGACCGTCAGCGACATCTTCGGCCAGCCGCGCCTGGGCCAGATGGCTCTGTGCCTGCAGCAGCTGGATCGCCCAGGGCCCTCGACAGGAGGGGGCAGCTCTGCCGCCGCGGACCAGCTGCTCGGAGAAGAAGGGGCGGTAGACGACGACGAGATCGCCCCCTTCTCGCTGGTCGTGGGCCGGGGGGGGAACAGCAAGAAACAAAAACAGCGGCCGCCGTCATCGACGAGGCCGCGCGCCAGTGCGGCGTGCCGGCGGCCCGGGTCCAGGACGCGTACCCCTGCTCCCCGCTGCAGGCGGGCATGATGTCCATCACGGCGCGCGCGCCCGGCGCCTACGTGGCGACGCGGGTCTTTGCGATCCCCGAGGGCGTCGACGTCGACGCGCTGCGGGCCGCCTGGGACCGCGCCGCGCGGCTGCTGCCCATCCTGCGGACCCGGATCGTCGTCATGTCGGGGGACGAGGCCGAGTCGATGCTGCAGGTCGTGGTCCGCGACGACGACGGGGGCGGCGTCGTCCCGTGGGTCGAGCTCGACGAGAGCGGCCGCTCCGTGGCGGCGTACGTCGCCGGCAGAGAGGGGCCAGAGGACAGCAACAGCCACAGCAACGACGACGACGAAGATAAGGATAGGCTCAAGATCGGCTTCGGCTCGCCGCTGGCCGCGTGGGCCGTGTCTCGCGCGGAGCGCCGGCTCGTGTGGACCGCGCACCACGCCGTCTACGACGGGCACAGCTCGGCCCGGCTCCTCGAGGCCGTCCGCGCCATCTACCGGGGCGAGGAGGAGGCCTCGCCGGTGCTGTCGCCGTCCGCGCCGGCCCCCAGCGCGCTGGCCAGGCACCTGGGCGCCGTCGACGGCGCGGCGCAGGCCGCGTTCTGGCGCGCCAGCCTGAAGGAGCCGGCGGCGGCCTCCTCGCCCGAAGACGGGGGCGGCCCGCCGGCCAGCTTCCCCCCTCTCCCGTCGGCGTCGTATCAGCCCCGGCCCGACAGCGAGTTTGTGTGTGACTTCACTCTCGAGGGCCACCGGGCGGCCGGGGGCGTGCTGAAGGCTACTGTTTTGAGGGCTGCCTGGGCTATTACGGTATGTGTCCTCTTTGTTTTAAATCCCATTCCCCCCTTTTTTACACCCCACCCCCCCCCCCTCTTTCTTCTCCCCCTGTTTATCCCCTCCCCTTTTTATATCCCTTTATCGTTTTCTCACTTCCCCTGTCTTAACATCGCTAACATGCTTCACCCCCCGCAGACGGCCCGGTACATGGCAAGCGACGACGTCGTCTACGGCGAGGCCCTGTCCGGGCGCAACATCGCCCTGCCCGGCGCCGCCGACATGATGGCCCCGACCATCGCGACGGTCCCCGTGCGTGCAGCGGTGCGCGCGGGGCAGCCCGTCGCCGAGTTCCTGGGCGCCCTGCAGGCCCACTACGCGGCCATGATCCCCTTCCAGCACGTCGGCCTGCAGGGCCTGCGCCGCCTGGGCTTGGGCGACGCCGCCCGCTTCGGCAACCTGTTCGAGGTGCACGACAACAGCAGCAGCGGTAGTGACGACGACGACGACGACGACGACGACGACGACAACTTCTTGCGGGAGATGCACGACGCCCAGCTCGAGAAGGGGTTCGTCGACTCCCTGGCGGTGGTGATGGAGTGCACGCTGGGCGCGGGCGACTCGGTCCGCGCCGAGGCCCGGTTCGACGGCCGGGTCCTGGCGCCGTGGGTGATGGAGCGCGTCTGCCGGCAGTTCCAGCACGTGGCCCGGCAGCTCAGCGCCGCCGCCGCCGCCGCCGCAGCAGCAGCAGCAACGTCTTCGGACACTCCACCCCTGCTGGTGGGCGACGTCGAGATCACCAGCCCCGAGGACCACGCCGTGATCCGCTCCCTGACGCCCGCCGCCCTGTACGACGGGACGGTCGAGTCGACGGTGCCGCGCGTGTTCGCGGCGCAGGTCCGCGAGCGCCCGGACGCCCCCGCGGTCTGCGCCTGGGACGGCGACATGACGTACCGCGAGCTGGACGCGGCGTCGGCGCGGCTGGCGCGCCACCTCATCGTGAGGAGGCGGGGGGGCGTCGTGATGATGAAGCCCGACTCCGTCGTGGCGCTGTGCTTCGACAAGTCCCGGTGGGCCGTGGTCGCGGCCGTGGCGGTGATGAGGGCGGGCGGCGCCGTGGCCCACCTCGGCGCCGCGTACCCCGAGGCCCGCAAGCGCGAGGTCCTCGAGGACGCGGGCGCGTCGCTGGCGCTGGCGTCCAGGTCGCAGGCCGGCGGGCTGTCGCGGCTCGTGGAGACGATTGCGGTCGACGGGGAGCTCCTCGCGAGATTAGAAAAGGAGGAGGAGGAGGAGGAGAAAGAGGGGCGGGGGGAGAAGAAGCAGCCCCTGGACGACCTGCTGGACCGCGCAGAGCCGTCGCACGCGGCGTACGTGCTCTTCACGTCGGGCAGCACGGGACGGTCCAAGGGCATCGTGGTCGAGCACCGCAGCCTGTGCACGAGCTCGGCGGCGCACGGTTCCCGCTTCGGCATCGGCCCGGGCACGCGCGTGCTGCAGTTCGCCGCGTACACGTTCGACATCAGCTGCGCCGACACGTTCACGACGCTGCAGCGCGGCGGGACGGTCTGCGTGCCCTCCGAGGCCGAGCGCGTGGACGGCGGCGGCGGCGGCGACGACGGCGGGCTCGCGGGCGCCGTCAACAAGTACGCCGCCGACTGGCTTTTCCTCACGCCCACCGTGGCCCAGCAGCTGCTTCCCGGCGGGCCCGAGTCGGTGCCGACGCTGCGCACGCTGGTCCTGGGCGGCGAGGCGCCGACGCGCGGCAACGTGGAGGCCTGGGGGGGGCGCGCGTCGTCGCCGTCGTCGTCGTCGTCGTCGTCGTTGGCAGGAGGAGGCGTCAAGCTGATCCTGTGCTGGGGCCCGGCCGAGACGACCGTCTACGCCTCGGCGAACCCGCCCGCGGCGTCCCGGGACGCCCCGACGGACGCGCTCGGCGCGCCCGTGGGCTGCCGCCTGTGGCTGTGCGAGCCGGCGGACCACGACCGGCTGGCGCCGCTGGGGTGCGTGGGCGAGGTCGTCGTCGAGGGCGCCATCGTCGCGCGGGGGTACCTGAACAGCCCGGAGCAGACGGAGGCCGCGTTCGTCCGCGACCCGGCGTGGACGCGGCCCGGGGCGCCCCACCACCGCCGCTCCGAGGAGGAGGGGGCCGCGGGGGCGGAGACGCCGCCGCGCCGCATGTACAAGACGGGCGACCTGGCGCGGTACGGGGCGGACGGCGTGCTGCGGTTCGCGGGCCGCAAGGACAACCAGGTCAAGCTGCACGGGCAGCGCGTCGAGCTCGGCGAGGTCGAGCACCACATCCTGCGGCGGGAATCCGGCGGGGATAAGGGCGGCCGGGATGGAAATAAGGGGGGGGATGTCGTCGTGGTCACGCACGCGGTGGCGCGGATCCCCCGCTCCGGGCCCCTGAAGGACAGGCTGGTGGCCACGCTGAGCTTCAGCGGTCATCGTCAAGGGGACGACGACGACGACGACGACGATGATGGCGACAATGACGATGAGAGAGAGTCGCCCGCCGTGCTCGAGCTGCTCGAGGGCCGCGCCAGAGCGCGCACCGCGGCGGCCGTGGCGCGCACCCGCGACCGGCTCAGCAACGCCCTGCCGTCGTACATGGTGCCGGCGGTGTGGGTGCGGGTCGGGGCGGTGCCGCTCAACGCCAACGGCAAGATCAACAGGCGCCAGGTCGGCGAGTGGCTCGAGGGCCTCGACCAGGCGGCCTACGAGCGGCTCATCTCCGCCGCCGGGGACGAGGAGGAGGGACAAGAGACAGACCTCGGGACGACGACGACGACGACGACACCGGAAGAGTCCCTCGTCCAGAGCCTCGTCGGGCGCGTGCTCAACATCCCCCGGCCCAGCCTGGGGCGCTCGTTCCTCAGCCTCGGCGGCGACTCGATCACGGCGATGCAGCTGCGCAGCCGCGCCCGGGCCGAGGGCGTCGCCGTCTCGGTGCGCGACATCCTCGCGTCCGCCAGCCTGGCCGAGCTCGCCGCCGCCGTCGAGCACACCACCACCACCGCCAATGCCGATGCCGATGCCGCTGTGGAGGAGGAGGAGCCGGTCGACGTCCTCTTCGACCTGTCGCCCATGCAGCAGCTGTACTTTGAGGCGGCGCCACAGGAGGGCCCCCTGCGCTTCAACCTCAGCCTGGCCCTCAACATCCACCGGCCCGTCACGGCCGAGACGCTGGAGCGGGCGCTCGCCGTCGTCGTGGAGCGCAACTCGATGCTGCGCGCGCGCTTCCTCCGGGACGGCCAGGGCCGCTTCCGCCAGCTCATCAAGGGCAGCAGCAGCAGCGACGACGACAACAACAACAACAACAAGACGTTCAGCTTCCGGCGCGACGCGGTCCGGACGCGCGCCGACATCGCCGACGCGCTGCTGCGGCCGCTGCCGGCGCCGGGCACCCCCGTCGACCTCGCCGGCGAGCCGCTGTTCTCCGCCCGCCTGTTCGACGTCGAAGAACAGGCGGGCGGCGGCGCGGACGGCGCGGAGCAGGAGCAGCAGCAGGTCCTCTTCCTGACCGCGCACCACCTCGTCATGGACTTTGTGTCGTGGCGCGTCGTTCTGGGCGAGCTCGAGGAGCTGCTGCTGGCGACCGGCGGTGGTGCCGCGCTGCTGCCGCCCCGCGCGCTGCCCTTCCAGAGCTGGGTCCGCCGGCAGCGCGAGCACACCCTCTCGCTCGACCCGGCCAAGATCGTGCCCTCTCTCCCGGGGACGCCTCCGGGGACACAGCAGCAGCAGCTCGCGCCCGACCTGGCGTACTGGGGCTTGGAGGCGGGCGCCGCCGCCGACAACGTCTACGGCGACATTGTCAACCACACCTTTGAGCTCGACGAGGCCGTCACCGCCAAGCTCTTCTCCCCCGCCGCCAACGCCGCCTTCAACACGGAGCCGACGGACATTATGATCGCGGCCATCGCGGCCTCCTTCCGCGCCGTCTTTGCCGACCGCGCCGGCGGCCCTCCCCCGGTCCACTTCGAGGGCCACGGCCGCGAGCCCTGGGCCGGCGCCCCCGCCGACGTCAGCCCCGAGGCCACCGTGGGCTGGTTCACCGTCCTGTGGCCCGTCCTGTTCGGCGACGACAAGACCCCGCCAGCGGCCGCTTCCTCCGTCCTCGACCTGGTCCGCGCCGTCAAGGACCAGCGCCGAAGGGCCACGCGCCGCGGGCCGAGTACTTCAACGCGCGCCGCTCCGGCCTCCTCCTCCACCACCACCAGGGAGAGGAGTCGTCTTCGTCGTCGTCGGACGACAACAACGACTTCCCCGCGGAGCTAGTCTTCAACTACCTCGGCCGCAACCAGCAGCTCGAGGCCGCGGGCGCCCTCTTCTCCGAGGCCGCGGGCCTGCGCGACGCCCTGGCCGCGCACGACGCGGACCCGGCGCTGCGCCGGTTCGCCCTCGTCGACGTCTCGGCGCTCGTGTCCCCCGCGGGGCGCGCCGAGTTCGCCGTCGCCGTCGGCGGGCGCATGCGCCACCAGGCCCGGCTGCGGGAGTGGGCCGTCGGCGCGCTGAAGCGGACGCTCGAGGGCGCCGTCGCCGCGCTCGAGGCGCTCTCCTTGGAGGGCCGCGGCGGGTGCCGGCCCACGCCGTCCGACTTCCCGCTCGCCGGCCCCGGGCTGGACGAGGCCGGCTTGCGCGCCATCGAGGGCCGGCTGGAGGCTGCGGGGTTCTCCTCTGGCGGCCTGGCGGGCGTCGAGGACGTGTACCCCTGCGCGCCGGTGCAGCAGCACATGCTCGAGGCGCAGCGGGCGCGCCCGGGGCAGGGGCTGTACGAGGTCGAGGTGTACCAGCGCGTCCTCGGCGGCGGCGGCGGCGGCAGCGGTCGAGCAGCAGTGGACGTGGACGTGCCGAGGCTGCGGCGCGCCTGGCAGGCCGTCGTAGACCGCCACCCGATCCTGCGCACGCTGTTCGTGCCCAGCGCCGCCGCCGGGCGCCCCGGCGAGTGGGACCAGGTCGTCCTCGCGGCGTACCGGGCCGACGTGCCCGTGCACCGGGTCGTCGAGAAGGAGGGGGGAGAGGCGGAGCTGGACGCGCGGGTTGCCGAGTTCAAGTCGCTCGACTACGGCGGCGGTGACCTCGGGCTCAGGCCGCACCACCAGTTCACCCTCTTCACCGCCCCTGCGGCGGCGGCGGAGAGCGGTAATGGTAATGATGGCGGGGAGGAGGATGAGGAGAATAGGGGGAGCGGGGGAGACGTCGTCGCGTGCAAGCTCGAGTGGAGCCACACGCTCAACGACGGGGCGTCGACGTCGGTGCTGTTCCGCGACCTGGCGGCGGCGTACGCCCGGCTGGGGGGTGATGAGGGTGATGGTTTGGGATTCTCGTCGTCTGATAAGACGACGATGATGGAGAAGGAGAAGGAGAAGGAGAAGGAGAAGGAGAAGGAGAAGGAGAAGGAGAAGGAGAAGGAGAAGGAGAAGGAGAACAAGAACAAGACGGGCCCCCGCTTCAGCGACTACATCGCCTGGCTCCAGGAGCAGGACACGAGCGCGGCCACCGACTACTGGCTCGACATCATCGACCAGGCGACGGCGGCTGAGACCGGTGGCAGCAACGTCAACGGCCATGTCAACGGAAGCCACATCGTCAACGGCAACGGCAATACCAACGGCAACGGCAACACCAACGGCAACGGCAACACCAACGGCAACCACATCGTCGGCGTCAACGGGGATGGCACCACCAACAAGCCCGAGCAGCGCGTACACAGCGAGCTCGCCATCAACCTCGACCCCTCCACCCTCGCCCACCTGACCCCCTTCTGCCGCCAGCAGGGCGTCACCCCGGCCGTCTTCTTCCAGACCGTCTGGGGCCTCGTCCTGCGCGCCGTCGCTCCCAGCAACAACAGCAACAAGCCGTCGTCCCCGCTCCTCTTCGGCAACATGACCGCCAACCGCGACGCCCCCGTCCGCGCCATCGACGACATGCTCGGCCCCATCGCCGCCGTCGTCCTGTGCCGCACCGACTACGCCACCACCACCACCGTCGGCCAGCTGCTGCGCGCCCGCCAGGCCGACCAGCTCGACGGCCTGGCCCGCCAGTCCGGCCTGCCCGACGCCCTCCGCCGGGCCGAGGCGCGGACCGGCCGCAAGGTCTTCGACTCGGTCACCAGCATCCAGTACGTCGACGCCGGCGCCAGGTTCAACAACAACACCAACAACAACACCACCACCACTGCCACTACCACCGGATCTTCAGAGAAGACGGCGGTCAGCGGCACCACCAACGAGACGAACCACGCCAACAACCGCCGTACCATCTCCTTCAGCCCCATCGGCCAGAAGGACCCCAACGACTACGGCATCAGCCTCGGCGTCCAGATCTCCCCCGCCCCCGCCCCCGCCGGCGGTGGGATACACGTCGACGCGCAGCTGGCCCACTGGTCCGACGCCCTGCCCGCCCCCGCCGCCGCCTCCGCCGTCGCCGTATTCGAGCGCCTCGCCGCCGAGATGGCCCGGCCCGGCGGCGCCGACGCGGACGTGGATGCCCTCGTGGCACGGGTCGTGGCGGGTGTCGCGGCGTGATTTTTCCTCGAGTGTTTTGTTTTGGGGATAATGGCGGCTTTTGCTGCTGTGTACGATTTATGGTGCCTTTATTAGGGTTTCTTTTTTTTTTCTTGTCTTTTCGATTTGTTTTGGTTCATGAGGTACATAGCGGTGTTTGGTACATGATTTTTGAGCTTAATGGCAATATCTGTGTTTCTTTTCATGGGCTCCGTCCCTTCAACCTAGCGCAGCGTAAATCGAGTCCAGATGGGAAAAGGGGGATGCTTTGGAATCGCGAATTCATCCACGATCCATTGCAACCCGCCACTCTGGCCAAAACCCCCTTTCCCAAAAGAAAATGGGAGCTTCTAAATCGAGAAGCCAGCAGTAGACTTGGGAATAGCTTCAAGTAAGAAGCCCCACACATTTGCTGCGTGGGCGACCGGCTCGGAAAGCGTACCTCCAATTAGGGGTGGCTGAGATGGTTCTGGCCCTGGCGAAGCCGCGGGAGCACCGCCAGAGACTGCTGCGAATCTAGGAATCCATCCTGGATTTTGCCGGTTGTCCCAGGCTTCAAAATGCCTTCTTAATATAGCATACATCCCGGAGGCGTGTAGCGACCATGTTACCGCCTCGAGGAACGCCCATTGTGCCCGGGGCAGAATGCTCGCTCCCCCTCCCCTTTCTGTATAAGCTGCGGGAGGGGGGTTCTCAGCCGTTCCAGAATCCTGGGCCGCTCCTCTGCTCGACGAGGCGTGTAAACCAGAAACAAGAGGTGCAGCGCTCTTACTAATAGTCGAGGTCCTGCTGAGCCCGGGCCACTCAACACGAGCACCTCGCAGTAACAAAGCTCCGGAAAGGGGTATAAGCCCTCTATAAAAAGGGGGAGGGAGGGCGTCGTAGGAGCCGGCTAACCGGTACCCGCCAACCGCCAGCGTCTGCTTTTCTTTGGGCCCCGCGACGACCAGCTTGGGCCTGGAGATCCGCCGGGTGCTATTAATACGAATAGCGCGTGGCTTTGTAAAGCATCACGCCTTGCTTGGCTTGCGGCCAGGTAGGTATACTTGCCTCCCCGCGCTATGCTGGCTCTCTAACGTGGGCCCCGGGTCTCGATCGCGGACGGACGTTTCGGCTGCGTGCCTGTCTTACGGGGGGAAGGCTTTAACTCCCGGTCCAGGAAGGGGTAAGGTTATATCCTGTCGTGCTGCTGTCCTTGGTCCCATGTTTTGCACAGCGGGAGGCAGCCAGCGTCCTGAGGGACTGAGGCTCGGCTTGTGTGCGTTCTCGACCTCTCATCAACCCGCACATGGGTGCTGTTCAGTAAAGGCCAATGCTATCACAATTGAGCAGACTCGGGTCACGTAGCTGCCCTTCCCCAAGGGCTGTTCGGGCAGTTCACCGAGCCGTAGACGGGCAGCCCACTCCCATGGGCCGTTGCCGGTGTTGTGTGTGAGCTGGGACGCCCCGCCACGGCTTGTATCGGGCGTTTCGAGCTCTGGAAGCATCCCAGCCGCACGCAATCCTGTCTGTTAAGTCTCGCCCGTCCCGAGGAGGTCAACTTGCTGCTGTCAGCACAGGAGCCATCCAACAGCCCAGGCCTGCGTGGCTCGGGCGAGGGAAGCTTTTTTCGAAGCCTAATCAGACAATGATGCCTTATTGCTAGTCCCAGGCCAGCCAGCCTTCTCTTACTTAGACTACCTAGTGGGGCCCCAAAAATGGAAGAGTCGATAGGGCTCGCTCGCTCGACGCGGATCGATCCCGGGGCAGGAAGGATCCCCGATCCTCGCGTGGCGGGGGAGCTTGCGGCACCAGAGAGTCTGGAGGAAGCCTTCCACCACACTGGCGCAGCACGGAATCTTTCTCGCGGGCAGCGGGACAGTGTGGGTTGCGGGGGGCCTTGCGCGCAACACGCCGTAGAGGCCATCGCCATTGCCCGTGCGCTAGAAGGTTGCTGGGAGTATAAAGAGAGACGAAGCCTCGGCCCTTGAGAAGAGGTTTTGTCCAATTCATCATCATCACAATCATCACCACAACCAGCACACCACAGACGCACACGGATCGCACACACGCTCTCGTTCAACAGGAACCATGAAGTTCACCCTCTCCAACCTCGTGCTCGCGGCACTCGCCGTCACCACGGCCGCGGCCCTCCCCTCGCAGGCTGTAGGTGTTCTTTCTTTTCTCTAACAAACCTCCAATCCCTTACCCCCTCCTCCCCCCCGGCGATCCAGACGACTGACCATGCCTCCGCAGTCGCGCGCCCAGGGCGCGAGCCTGCAGGCCCGCTACGACAACGACGACGGCCACGTGCCCGACGTCGACCCGTCGGACCAGGACGACTATAACGGCGGCCAGGACGACGAGCCCCCGGAGATCGACCCGAAGGACCAGGCCGACTTCGACGGCGGCGAGAACGGCGACCCCCCGGACGTCGACCCCGAGGACAAGGACGACGACTCTGAGTAAGGTTAGATTAGTGGCTGTGGGCGGCTTCTAAGCTTTTTTCATGTTTTTGGTTGGCCTTTTATTTCCGATGGCATACGAGGCGTAATTTGTTGCATGCGGGCGGGGCTATGATTGTTGGTGCATTTTGTGTTGTTCTTCTCGGGGGCTGCTTCTCCTTTGAGTCCTTGCTTGCTGCGGCTTTGCGCTTCGGTACAACGAGTCGACGATGTTGGAGTCAGGGCCGGGGTTTCATGTAATTGTTTGAAATCATGTACGATAGACGGGGTAACCTGCTCCTCTGGTAAAATGTTATGAACACGATGAGAATGTGCGACGCTTGGTCTATTCTCGACGGTGCAAGCCTGTAATGCCGCTCGTGTTTCGTTTGTGTCCGTCTTTTCGTCGTGACTTCTGCGGAGGCCAAGGCGCACTTGCGAGTGGTCGAGAGGACGGATCATCATAAGCATACCATCTGTCCAGACCGTAGTCCGGCTTACTCGCGGCACGGGTCACGATCAGTCAATGGAATCTCACGGCTTGTGAAGTCTGTTAAGACGATGGACGGAAGCTGCTGGCTACCTACTCATCGTATACATGCCTATTAGCTGACCATAACCGAGAGGCCCGCGGTGCCGAACAGCAAATCGAACATGTCCTCGAAAATTTCCTCGAGCCGGGACTGCCTGGCCAGCCCGCGCGGTCCACTCTCAACTCCGTTAGAGGGCGTAACGGCGTAGGGGCTGGAAAGCCGCCGTCTTTCGCTTCGTCTTGTTGGTGGCCGCCCACTCGCAAGACCGCGGGTACGGTAGGACCTATGGACCGAAATATCAAAGAGTAAGTAAAAGTCTCTCAAGCGCTGATTCGATTCACAGGGCGCGGCGGCTCGGTCACGGTGCGTCGCCACGGCCCTGAGCTGTGCACAGCTGAAGGGGGGTTGGCGGCTGCTCGGCCCCCAGGGCTGACATGTAACAAAGATCAGAGGCAACTGACCCCTGCAGTGTGCCACCTCAATCCCATCGGCGAGAATGCTGTGCTCACGCGCTCGCAGCACATTTTGATGATACTCGCGGGTACTTAGATCGAAATCAAAAGACGTCATCATTACTATTTAGTTTGAGCACACAACAGATCGATCGCAGACATGAACACCGGCCGATGCTATGTAGGCGTACAAGAACACACAAATCCAAACAAGCGCTGTGATCATGCCACATAAACGAGTGAAAAGGCCAACGGACCAAGAAGGAAGAAACCCAAAACTCCATACATGCGATGAGAAAGCGCGACCAAAAAAGCGACAATGGAAAGGTTGAAACAAGCCCAGGCGCTCGTAAAAACAGATCATTTTGCCCCACCGCTCATTTCTCGCATCACCTCAGGTCATTAAGCAAGACGACCCCTTCCCAGCGCCAAAGAAACGGCACCGGGACAGACCCTTTAATAGGAAAAAATGGATACAAGGAAACGGAAAGAAAATGGTACAGAACATCGCTCGTGGCTGCTCCACCGGCTTCGCACCGGCGAAGGACGCCAACGCCTGAAATCGTAAGGTCATCACGTTAGAATCATGAGTGTGAGGAAAGAGGCGAAGAGGAAGGGTGGAAAGAAAAAGCGGTGCAAAGGCGGCCTCATTTCACGCCCCGCCGCGTACCGTCGAGCATGTTGACAACGACGCGCAAGTTCTGGGCGGCTTTGCCGCAGCCGGCCGCTCCGGCTGACGGTGTCCGGTACTGCAAGGCAGGGGGCAGCATCGTGGTAGACTGGTCCCAGTCGCCTTCACGACGCTCCGCGAAGCTCTCCCCAGCCTCATAGACGCTTGGTGCAGAGCAGTGTGGCGCGCCACGCGCCGATGCCTCGCTGGCAGCAGCAGGGTAGTGCAGCGCGGGGGGTATCACAGTCGTGTCTGGGGTGGCGGAGGGGCATGCGGCATCGGAGGCGGCGGCGAGGCATCGCGAGCTGTGGGTTTGCTGGCTGCCGTCTCGGCTGTGGGCCTAATGGCATTGCTGACACTCGACGCCCAGTCGGTGATCGATTTCTCAACCCTATCCTTCGTAGACGGGTTGGGGCCGATACCGTCGATGACGTCGCTAGCGGTAGCGCGGGCAGTAGTTCTGCGGCTGCGAAGCTCAGCCAGGATGCCCAAGACCGCCAGGTAGAGACGGAAGAGAAGCTTGTGAACCGCGTCTTTCGCGAGCATGGTGGTGCCGTGGCTGAGGAATCCCTTGAGAAGCTCGGCTCCGACGCCGTCATAAAGCGCGCCGACCCCCTCGCGCCGCACCACCGTGGCCAAAGTGCCGAATATGCTCTTCTTCGCCAGCTTGCGCGCCGCGCGAACCCCTTTCAGCTTGTGCTCCACCTCGCGATCGACCGTCCGCTCAGTGGTTGTCTCGGAGGCGGCAGCGTCCCGCCCCTCGTCCTCTTCCTCGTCCGGGTTGGCGACCCCAGCCTGTAGGCGCGATTTCGCAATCTGGAACGGATAGGTGATCGCGCTCGCGGTGGATTTGCTGACGGCAGCGAGGAGAAATGTCCAATAAGGGCCCGGCTCGGAGTCTGTAGCTAAGAAACGGTGCCGCAGCATGTCTTGGAGGAAGAACGTGATGCTCGGGTTCAGGGTCAGCAGCAGTGTGGCCGAGTAGCCGGACCAGAGACCAGCGACCCCCTTCTCTTTGCGGATGGCGCGAATGATCTGTCCAATGCTCATCTCGTCGACACTGAGGGTCGAAGACCGGTCGTCGTCGTCGTCGTTGTCGTCGCTGACGAGACTGGCAGTCTGCTTGCGTGTCACCACGTTGGCGATGGGCGTCGTCAACAAGCGCGAACACGCGCCGGCCGCGACGCCGACGCCCAGCTCCTCGAGGACGCCGAGGCGGGCGCGGCCACGGCCCGAGGCGTGCTGCCGGCGCAGGGCGCGGAACCACTCATAAAACATAAAAAACAGGAAAGAGTCCAATAACGACTTGGTTGCATCGGAGGCCAGGCCAGAGTAGAGAGCTTTCGGCCCGCCTTCCGAGGCGCAGATCCGCGAAAACGCGTCGAGTATACCGGCGTACTCTGCGGGCGTCGCGGGACTTCTTGGTTCCCCTGCTGCTTCCGGTGAGGGCGGTGCGCTTTGCGGACGAGGCCGAACGGAGGCACTGGCTGCACCCGGTGCTGCAGGAGCTGTTGCCGTATCCGCTACGGCTGGCAGATCCGCTGCCGCCGCGGCTGGCGCTGTGGCTGCGACTCCCACCGTGGCTGCGTTCTCCGCTTCCTGGCCCGCTTCCGGTGGCGCTTCCGCAGCCGCTGCCGCTGCCGCTTCCGGGCCCGTAGCGGAGGCTGGTGCCCCCGGTGCTGAGGGATCGGATGAAGCTTCCAAAGGCTTCTCTCTTGGACTTGGCTCCGTCAGATCCAGCAACAGATCCTCCCCCTCCTCCGTCTCCAGACCGACATGATGGGGCGGGCGATGGGAGCTTGCTGGCGGGCTGCGAGGGCTTCTCGAGGGGCTGTGGCGAGGGTGACCTGGATGCTCCTCGGGTGGCGGACCTGGCTGATCTGGCGGACTTGGGCGACCCTCCGGACTTGACGAGGAACTCGCTGACGGAGGGGCAGCTGGTTCCTCGTGCCGCGCCTTCAGCTGGCGCTGCACCTGCAGGCGGGTGATGACTAGCGAAAGAGGATACAGAGCACATGTCGAGATGAGGGTGCCGATGGACCCGGAGGCGGCGTGGTGGAGGGCGGGCAGGAACTTGAGAAAGGTTGCCGAGGCCTGAGAGGGAGCTGCGTGCGGAGGCATGATGAAAGAAAAGGAGAGGCTTTCGGGTGAAGCTTGGAGAGGGCGTGACAGGTTTATAGTGCGCGAAGCGCTCTGTGCGCCGGCCGCGCTCGCTTGGTTGTGGCTTCCGGCAGTCTCCTACTCCCGGGTCACTCTGGCTATAGCTGTAAGTTGGGACCTAGGCTGGGGAACCGCCCGCCTTGCCTGTTGGGCACAACCCGGACGGCAGGGCAGGGCTCAGGTGACTGGACAGGCGCAGAGGACGGCAGGATAGGGCTCGGATGAGTGGACGAGATGTGACGACGGGCAGACTGGCGACTGGGTGGGATGTGTCGAATGGGGCCGGCGCAGGGTTGGGCAGGCGGGAGGAGGCGGACGGGGCCAACGGGGGAGAGCAGTCGTTTGGCGGGCTGTGGCGCGGAAGGGCAGCCGGGCAGACCAGCGACGTGGTGGCAGCGGGTCGTCCAATAGAAGAATGAGGCGCCGTGTAGCTCGCGGCGAGTCGCAAGACGTGGTTGGGCGCGGTGGTGGGAGTCCACTTGGACGCGCAGGCGGGCACCGAGGCAGATCCACCGCGGAGCCCCAGACGACGGCGGCGGGAGCTTGTGCGTGTCGAGATGCCAATGCAGATGCAGATGCAGACGCAGACGCAGGCAGACAGAGGCAGGCAGGGATCCAGGGTGGCAGCTCCAGGGCGGGTGGGCAAGGCAAAGGCGGAGAAGAGCGCTTGGTGGTCGTGGTCGTGGTCGTGGTCGTGAAATGGCGATTCGAGCCGGCGAGGCGATGCGACGCGATGTGATGTGATTCGATCTCCAGAGGCGGGTCGGGCAATCGGGTCTCACAGGCGGCGCAGTCGGTCTGCCCACGTGTGCTGCGCCGTGGTGGTGCCTGTGGCAGATGGGCAGGATGCAATCGCGAAACTGTCTCGAACGTGCAGCTCGGGGTGGTCAAGTTGACATGGGATTTTCCTATCACTTTCCGGAGTGGCGTCTGGAGTCAAGGTGTGATGTGGTGGTGTTGGAGAGGCAGCCCCGCGGCCGACGGCCGTAGACGGTGATGACCTCATCGACAGTGGGCGAAGGCATCTGGACCTCGGGTATGTACATAGGTATGTACGGTACGGCTCATGTATCACTGGGAGCCACCTCCAACGGTAGTGGACAATGGAAGAGTTAACGGAGTATAGGCACTCGTACAGAGCCTCGGTAGGCCGGCGTCTACAGCGCTTCTAGCGCTCGGGATGCGCCGATTTAATGCCTCCCGTCCTTTACAGTCCTCCACCCAGTGCTGCACGGCTGTACCTTAAGTACCTTAGCTACACAACTCGCAGAGTCGGCGCGAAGCTGGGCCTCCAGTCCCCGACTACGTCATGCGCACAACGGCACCCCGCGATCCATTCAGCGCCTCATCGTCGCGGTTGTGGGGAGCTGGGAAATCACCCACCTCTATGGCTGGGCCCGGCAGAGTGGGACGCGTTAGGGACGCCAGGCTCGCAGGGTCCATCCATGTCCGATTCTCTCTTCAGCTTGGGCCAAAACACCAACAACCTGCATCAACGTCCCGGGCTAATGCCCCGCGCTCACTCTGGGCGCCTGTCGCGTGTTGCATCGCATGTCTGTCTATCACGAGCTAGACAGGGCCGAAAAAGCCTGCCACAGGATGGGTGACGACGTTTTTCGAGAACTATAAAAAGTCAGAAATATCGCGAGATCTTAAGTACCTACCTACTTTCTTACCTTAGGTAATCGATCGAGAAGATCAAGCGCACCGTAGAGAGATTACAGCCGGCATTTGCCAGCCCGCAGACTACATGTTACCCGGCTTACACGCCCTCGGTAACCCACAGCCTTCATTGCGTTGCCGAGCAGTGACAACCGTGCTGAACCGACCATGTGAGAGCCACACACCCAAGCCGCACGTGCGGTATCGTGAGCATGTCCAGCTGCACCCGACCCAACAGCCAAGCAGGGCGCCGAGGGGTAGGGCTTCTAGAAACATTCACAAACAATATCCGTCATTAACAACCCAAATTAATGGAGTGAGTGAAACGAAAGATGGTATCACAAAACCTCCTTATGTATGCACCTCTGCAAAATCCCCCCTAATAAGCAGCCTCGCCCTACCCGTACACCCGCATCTGCCCCAGGACGGGTACCCTTCGCCTGTCTGCACACTCAAGGGGGCAATGGAATCCGGTCGCCCACTGGCAGAGTGAGCAGGTCACACCCTCGCCGCCTCGTCACATGCGGCCTGAGCCCCATCACGCCAGGCGCCCGGAGACGGACCACGTACGAGTACTCACGCGCGACTCCCCCTTTCCCCCCTCAGCCTTCAGTTCTCCATCCACAGCCCAAGCTGGCTCGCCCATCCTTCCTGACGATGATGTTGGGAACCCGAAAAACACAAAGTAAACACGGTAAATAGAACCTCGAAACTGTATTCCTGAACCACGATCCAGAATCAAAATGACTTGAGCGAGGGGAAAAAGGGGGAGCGGGGCAGCCATAAGCCCCCTGTTGGGCACCGACGACGACACCACACAGCACGCCAAAAAAAAAAAAAAGAAAGAGTCAAGCGGACCTTCCGTCCCATGTTGCGCTGGCACCAACCGCGTCGCCTTCCCCCCCCCCGCTACGATAGCTGGTAAAAGTGGCCCGGCGTGACGGGAACGGCTTGCCTTGGCGCCTGCAGCCGAAGCCGCCTACCATCCCGCCCAATCACGCGGCCCGGGGCGTCGACTGCCGGCATGGGCATTGGCACAGGAGCAGGTGTGTGGTGTGTGGTTACCTAATACATGGCGCCGTATGAATAGGTAGGTAGGCAGCACGAGAAGGGGGTGGGAATCGGGGCAGGCTCTAGGCTCATTGAATAAGTGCTCGTATATTTGTGCAGTGTGCCATGCAAAACAGGCGGCCTTCGATGCCACCAGAACTCGCGCGTAGGATTGCTATGAGGGAGACCTGACTCCACGAATTGGACTGGTATATGGAACAACGGGAACAGAACTGGGGTGGATCTGAGGCGACAGAGCAATATACCATTAGAGGGCCACCTCTGAGCAGGACGAGTGTGCGGAAAAGGCCGGCGCCGCAGTTTGACCGATTGCAGGACGATGCCCCTCTCCGCCCAGGTCGTGCGCCTCATGTCGACAAAAAAAGACCGTTTGGCCTGCGCCGTGACGTAGCCAGGGCAAAACTCTCGCGCCGCGAGTAGCCACGCGCCTCTCGACCATTGGGGGGGGGGGGGGGGGACCCGACTTCCGCGCGCGCAGGGCAGCCCGCCCAGCCCTCACTCGACCAATACAAACCGGCTCCCGCCACCCTGCTCTTCAGACCAAGCCCTCCCTCCACAACCACCCCTTCGCTTCGGCGAATTACTAGACAAGCACGGCCCCGGCAGCCGCCGCCTCCGCCGTGGCGGCCAGCATCTCCTCGATCTCGCGCGTCTCGGCCGCCACGTCCTCGGCCGCCGCCGCCCGGGGCCCCTCGGCCAGCAGCCGGCCCGCCTCGGCGACGTCCCCGGCCGCCAGGCCCAGCCGCCGCTCGAGCTCGGCGGCCTCGCGCCTCTGCGCCTCCACGTCCGCCCACAGCCGGGCGTTGCGCCCCTGCGACGTCTGCAGGCGCGCGTTGAGGCGCGACCGCTGCTGCGCCAGGTGCGGGCGCAGGTGCGCCGACAGGACGGCCTCGGCCGGAAGGGTGTGGGGGCTGTCGAGGGGTCAGGTTCTTTTCTTTCTTTTTTTTTTTGGTTCGTTTTCGTGTGGATAGAATGTGGCGGCCGGGGATGGCGATGGTGCATGGGGTGGGAGGACAAGGATGGAAGAAACCCAGCAGCGGAACTGAAAGAACAAAAAGAACACTAATGTTGAGCCGGTGAAAGTCGGCCAGAAAAAGGCCAAAAAACATACAACACCGGGGATTCGCTGGTCGTCACCGACCCAACTACTAATCCGGCCCTATCTGGCTTGTCTATGGGAGAGCGGACGGGATCCCGAATTTTCCAGATGGTATGGTCGTATGTGAAGGACTGAGCCGTCGATGGGGGTTATATGCCAGGCCTTCCTCGAGGCCCCTCCACCGAAAACAAAGTTGAACCCGGAAGCGCGCGCTAGCAGACTCGAGCCCGTGAAAAGTAGAGCAAAAAAAAAAAAAGAGGGGGAGGTAGGCTGCTTGCTCCAGGACGGAAGGGCAGCAACAAAAAAAAAAGGGTACAATGGTGGGATTAAACCACCAACGATGGACTCGCGGGGAATCGAACCCCGGACCACTCCCATGCTAAGGGAGTATTATACCACTAAACCACAAGCCCGTGTGATTGTTGAAGTCAGAGGCGGTTACGGCGCTACATGACAGCGGACCACTTGGCCCCCTCCCCTTCCCCACTGCACACCGAAATCACCGGCAAGCAAGAAGCGGACAGGATGGACTTACGGTATCGGCGGGTCCTGCTGGCCCTGCATGACAGCTTCGTCGCGGCGGCGCTCGGCGTCGCTGATCAGGGCCTCGAGCTCGTTGAGCTTGGCCACCACGTTCCGGCTCGTCAGGACCGAGTCGAATTCTTTCTGCAGGGCGGGAATCAAGTCAGCCAGGATTTTTGTGCCTATGCGCATCGTCGCATGTGCCGAACCAAAGCCGGCCAACGTCGCGACCAAGCAGGGCATCCATGCGCACAGCCCACCAGCAGAAGCGGCAAGCATTGAGCGTGTCGCTGCACCTCGGATCCGCAACGCCACCCCATCAATGCCCGGCCTGGCGCTTGCAGACCATAAAGGAAAAGAAAACCGACGCACCTTGCAAAGCACAGCGAGCCGGTCGACCATCTGCCTCTGGACGGCCTTGAGCGTCCCGGGCGCCCGCGCCGCCACCGTCGGTAGCACGACGCGAAGTTGTCGTAGGCGATCTTGTTGAGCGTGTGCGACAGCGTCGCGTCCAGCACGTCCTGGAATCGCGTCGCGCGCAGGCCCGGCTTGGGCGGCGCCTGCTGTGCTGGCGCGTGCGGCGCGGGGGATTCGGGGGTCGGTGGTGGTGGTCGCGGTCGCGGTCGCGGTCGTGGTCGTGGTGGTTGTGCTCGGAGGGGGGGTAGTAGCCTGGGTCTGTTGCTCGGTTGCTTCCGTCGTCGCTGTTGTCGTCGGATTCGTCTGGGGCTGCGCTCGTGTCGAGCTCTCGGGCTGCTGCTGCTGCTGCTGCTGCTGCTGTGTGGACGATGTGGATGAGGGGTGAGGTTGGGGCTGCTGCTGCGCGGGCGCAGAGGCGGGCGCGGGGCCCGGGCCCGCTGCCGGGTCGGCAGACATTGTGAGGATGACTCGCAGCGGGAGCTAGCGGGCGAGGAGATCAATGAATGAAGAAGGATAGGAGGTCGCAGCGAGTTGCAGCGCGTCGAGGGACAGGAGGGGGGAAGGTGTGGGTGGTGATGGTGGAAATGTGCGACTGGCGATGATGTAAATAGACGGGCGGATGGGGGACGCGTCTAGGAAAGGTGGTAACCATTGCTGGGGTTCAGCAGCCGCGCCGCCACCTCAGATCCACTGGGCCTATGTTAGGTACTGTGGTTACATGTACGAGTATTGATAGGTGACGGACACCTACCGATCTACCGCACATACGTCACACCCGCGCCAAACATGCATGCACTTATTCACGTCTACGAGCACAGCAAAGTGGCAATTCTTAGTGGTTGATGGAAATGTCCATGTTTTCATTCATTCTCGTCATATAAACAGTCATTTCTCGGTAAATACAATACATCGCGGCCGCGGCGACAACCTGCCTATTCGCGGCGCCGAATACAGCCCAAACGACACAGATGCCTCACGGCCAACTCAAAGGGCGAGGAATGGCCTCTCCAAGGCTTGCGACTGGCAAGCCCTGTGCTTCTCTATTCGCGGATGGCATCCTCCCAGGTAAAAGACAAAAATGAACAAAGCTCGTTTCACCTCTGACAGGTTGATTCATTACCCATTTCATAGTCCTTCGTTTCTGAATAGTCGACAAGGGAAATAACCCTCGCCCCAGACCGACCCGCCAGTGCATATTTCGCCATGCCAGGGCAACAGCACCACAGAGGCCAGGGCCGGGCTGGGTAGGGAAGAAGGGAAGAGAAACGCCGAAAACACCAGACCATGATCTTCATTCTCTTCAGATTCGGTACTTTTGACAGGACAGCGGATGATCCACGGACGCAAGGACCGGTTCCGTGGCACATGTGTGTGCATCACAACATCCACCTTACGTGTAGTCGATGCTGCCGGAAGGCCTCGAGCCCTGGCGCTCCATCCGTCTCCTGCGCCGGCGGTCGGCGGCTGACGGCGCCGCAGAGCTGGCTGCCGCAGGTCTCTCCGCCGGTCCGCTGGGCGACGGGCTCATCTGGCTCCACGTCCCGCTCCCCGGGCTGCCCATGCTGCCCATGCTGGACACGGTCTCGCCTGCCTTGGGGTTGTGGCCAGCAGGTCCCGCGGGAGCCTGCCCAGAGTAGTACGCCGAGTCCTTCTGCTTGCGACCGCCGGCGAACGCGGGTGCCGGAGGCGAAAGCGGCGCCAGGGGCTCGTTCGCCTCGTCCGCAGTCCGGCGCGAGCTCGACTCGCGGCGGTAACGTCGCCCTTTGCCGGGCATCTCGCTGCCCGACATGCTGCTGACTGAGGTGTCTCTCCTCCTGCGGCCCTCGCGCTGGCGCGAAGCCGCCCTCGAGGCACGCGCCTCCTCGTCTTGGAGACGGCGCAGGGTGACGGTCCGATCCCGGTCGTCGTGGTATTTGACCTTGACACTGACCGGCTTGCCCGATGGCGGTCTGCTTCCGTCTCTCCGGCTGCGCTCCTCCTCGGCCAGGTCCAAAGCCGAAGCCTGTGCCGCCGCCATGGCCGCCTCGCCTTCTGCGCGCCGACGGGACGAGTGGCGCCTGTGCGGCTGACCTCCTGCCGAGACGTACGACTCGCTGCCGGACTCTTGTCGAAGAGGCGCCAGCAACCCTGCGGGATCCGGAGGCATGTCCGGCATGTCAACTGCCGAGCCGGCGGGGTCGTGTCGGGAACGGGAACGAGATCTGGAGTGACGAGAAGCAGCGGCCCCAGTTCCTGCCGGGGGCGGCATGGGCGGAGGCGGCGGCGGTGGCGGTGGAGGAGGCGCTGGTGGAGGTGCCGCGCCGGTCGCAGGCGGGGGGCCCCGGCTGTTGACGGACGTGACCCGGGGGCGCCTAGCGGTGGCATAGGGGGACCTAGGTGAGAGGCACCGGCAGGGCGAGATTCAACCATGGAGGAGCCCACAGCAGACGAGCCCGACTCTGAGGAGCCCCGAGTAATCGTGGTGGCAATCTGAGCGATGGGCGAGGGGCGCTTGCGAGAGGGCCTGGTAGGGGTTCCGTGGCCGTCTCCGGTGTACCTGGACCCGTAACGGCCATCCCTTCTGTCGTCTTCCAGTCTGGCCTTCTCCTCGTCCGTCGCCTTCTCTTTATTGCCCTTCCGCTTGCCTGCCAGCCAACCCAGACCAAGACCAGCGAGCAAGCCCTTGCCCTTGGTCGCGACCGGACTGACGGTCTGTGGGGTGTGTGGTCGGCGAGACGGGCTCACGTAGGAAGAAATGTCAGTCGATAAGGTGCTGTCATCCATGCGGCCATGCGCCGGCCTGGTCCGAGGGGGCGTCGCTGGCCTGACGGGTCGGGACTCGGCCGCGCTGAGGGCGCCAGCGGCCGCGGTCCGTTCGCTCCGGTTGCCGAAGGCGGCGGCAGACGGCCCGAGGTTGGTCCTGTCGTCACTCCAGTTGCTTTCGGTGTAGACGTCGATGGGTCGCCGGTGTCGCTTCGAGGGGGTTTCGGTAGAGACGGCCGAGTACTCCTCGTCGTGGAGCTTGCGTTTCTCTCTTCGGTCAATAAAGTTCCTAGCAAGCCCACCAGCTCCAAGCAGGGCCGCCACTCCGAGCAACTTGTTGGTAATGCCGCCGCCTTGAGGCTCTGTCCTGTGGGAGTACTTCTCGTCCTCAACATAGCTGGCGGACCCTCTGCGCGAGGGTACCACCTCGGGGATGGACGTGATTCTGCTGCGAGACGCGGAACGGCTGCGGCTGCGGCTCCGGCTTCGGCTGCGCTCGCGGTCGTTCTTCCTCTTCTTCAAGGCCAGTACACCGGCACCGGCAGCGAGGGGACCAAGCCACTTCCACTTGTTGTGCTCGTGGTGCTCTGAGCTGGTGACTTCGGAGCGCCCGCCGTGCATGACCAGCTTCTCGTGGCCTTGCCCATCGCGGAGCCAGCTCAGCACAAAATAGACCATGAAGAGCAAGGCCATCCACACGGCGTAGAGGACAAAGGTGTACAGTGGTGAGCCGTAGAGGCACAGGCCCAAGGGGACCTGCGCAATACCCAGGAGAGCGATGGCGCGGCCCAGCCATCGGTGGAACATGAGCCGCAGGGACCTCCCGGCAATCTTCTTGACGAGACGTCCGCCGATGGCCTGGAAGAGAAACATGGCGTAGATGGCGACGCCGATGCCGTGGTGAGGGTTGGTCAGGCTGCGGTTGGGACCAACGGCAAACCAGCCCAGGACGAAGGCAGCCGTGAGCAGTAGCACGGACAGGACCTGTAGATATGCGTGGTAGCGAGTTGCCGAGCCCGGTGGGCCGCGGTGGAAGCGGGCGTGCATGACAGCGGCCGGGACGAGGAAGAGGAAGACGATGACGGCGAGGATTCCGTGGCCGGTCACCAGGGAGTGGTACTGGGCAACGGTGGAAAAGCGGTTTCCCATGCCTGTGGACGCGCGTGTGTCAGTCTGCCCGTAGTTTGCAGGCGGCGTCGTGAGGGCTGTTCCGGGGTGTGCTTACCATTGTACTGCATTGTCTCGAGGTTCAAGCCCATGAGGTTCGGCAGCAGGAAGTCATTCTTGGTGAAATCCCAGGTGCCGTCGCCGACGACCAAAGTGTCTGAGCTGTAGGAAGCCGTTCCCGGGGCCGACAGGCCGGTATTGTCGCCCATGATGGCGGCTTGGGAGAGAGCACGCCGGGCTGGATGTGGTTCTTGGCCCTCTGGGCTTGCGCTGCTGGCGAAGGGGCTCCTCTCGGAAGAGATGCTCTTAGTGAGGTTTGGCCGGGTGGCGATGTGGAATGCGGGTGTTTAAGAAGCTGTAGAGGGTTCGGAGGTTTTTAAGAGGTGAGACCTGGGGGTCTGGAATGCGGTTACGGATCGGAAGAAGGGTCGTGATATTCGTCGGAGATGAGATCTCGCTATTCGTCGATCTGAGCAGGAACCGTCGTTATTTGCTGGAAATGCTGCACGAGGCCCGCTCAAAACATGATGAATCAGTCGCTGGCCGGGCAGTGGTTCGCAATGTAGGGGTAGGCAGGCGTAAGCATGCGCGTGTAGCTTGCAGAGACGCACATGCAGCAAGATGCAGCGTCGATGGTGAGTCGATGGCGCCCCGAAGCGAAGCCGACTGGAGGAGAGGGAGGATGGGGCCAAGCTGTGTAGGGAAAGGCGAGAGAGGAGACAGGCAGCGAGGTCGGTCCGTCGGACAGCAGAAAGGTGACTGACTGACTGACGGAGTGCTGGGCTACGAGTGCTGGTAGCTGCCAGGCATGCAGGGAAAAGGGCCGTTGGGTCGGGGCGGCGATGGCGCGGGTCGTCGTGTCGTGGGATCTGACGGAACGCGGAGCTGGAGCTGCAAGCAATATCCGTACAGTCACCAGGTCCGGGTACCTGCCTACCTCTCGTACAGCAGGCTGGGGAGCCGACTGGAGCCCACTCCGGGCAGCAAGGCGGCGCGAGAGGGCGGCGGCTGAGAGGCGGTGGTGACATGGCACAGCGCCGACCCGCTGTTGATGCGTTGTTTGGCCCGCCCGTTGCGCGGGGTGACGGGCCCGCTGCTTACCACTGGTCGGTCGGTATACTCGTACTCTTGTCGTGGTAGGTAGTGGCTCCCGCTGCCGGCGGGTCCCTGCCACTTTATTTCTGCAGGGCACCACGCATGTAGCCCCTACCACCTCTTACTGCTAAAACACCGCATAACTGGACGTCGCCGGGTACTTCGAGCTGCAGTCGATCGTATCCGCCTCGCGCCTTCCCTCCGTCGCCCGGTGACCGTCCGGTCTCCCGCTTTCTATTTTCCACGCTTGTCCATCTCCGGCTTAGCCCAGCCATCAGCGACACCTCGTCGGGTCGCCATCGAGTGCTTCCCCGTCACCCCATCCTCGTAGTTCTTCGTATTGCACCTCTTAAGATGGGCCCACCTGCCTTTTCTAGGCCTCAAGCTTTTTTTTTTTTCTCTCCCAGCCCTGCCAACCCCGTCTCTTTCTTCAGTTCCCACAGCAAACTCTTTCTCTTCCCACATGGAAGACTTGGTCGTTCTGCCTTGCTCTGAATGACGCTTGTGCTCTCAGGTGCTCGGGAAGCAGAAGTAATAGAGACGCGGCTGTCCCATCACGACATGGAGAGGACCTTGGGGTTCGGGGTCAGCCGATGGGTAATGCATTCTCTCCCAGAAGGTGGGTCCATCCCCGGGGATCAGTTTAATTGAGCTGCGATTGGAATAGCTCCGAGCCTCGAGATCTTTCTACATCCAATCGGTAATCGTACAAGGACCGGCCCAACTGTTGCGGGCCTCGTTGGCGCGCTTCAGGGGGGGGGGAATGTTTTTGATGATGTCGCTGTCCTCGGTCGGCCACATCTCTCGTCTACAGCAGCAGTATATCAACGTGCACCAGCTACACATTCCCAACGGCCTCTCAACCCTTTTCAAATCGCCGCATGACCTCCGCGTCGGTCATCTCCGAGCCGCACTGCAGGATCCCCTCCGTCTCCGGCGTGACCGCCCGCGCCACGGCCTGCCACGCGTTCCCGAGCAGCGAACGCCGGGTGCCCGCGGCGAACCCGACGAAAACCCCGAACACGACGCAGACGTGCGCGAGCAGGATCTCCACGGCGGCCTGGAACCCGGCGCGGCGCAGGGGTATCTGCCGGCTGACGGTGTAGACAAGCCGACCCGGCTCCGCGCCCCGGCGGGAGACGAAGGCCGGCAGGAGGTCGTGGTACGCGTTGCGCGCGGCCGCGGTCACCAGGGCCTCCCACGCCAGCGCGGGGTCGTGGCCGCTGCCCACCAGCACCTCCTGCGCGAGGCCGGCCAGCGTCGGGTGGAGGAACGTCGCCAGGCGGGTGGTGCTGTTGTCCGCCTCGCTGACCACCTCCGGGTTGATGTCGATGTTGGAGCATCCCGGGCACATGGAGGCGAGAAGGAACATGTTGGTGGAGATCTGGGGGCGCGCCCCGCCGCCGCCGCCGACCCCCCTCTGCCCCAGCTGCCGCCACAGGATCATGTGGACAAAGTCGTAGAACTCGCCCTCGAACAGCTCCCGCGGCAGTTTTCTCCGGTCGTCGAACTCGAGCGCGTCGCCGTGGGGGACCAGCTGCGAGAGCTGGGACGAGAGCTCGTCTGGGCCGAGGCCCGGGATCGAAGTGTTGAAGAACCAGTGCAGGCCCTCGACGTGGGCTGGGGCGCAAAATGTCAGAAAGTCTCCTCCCGAGTGCAAAATGAGGTATGTATACAAGAAGAAGGAACCTACAGCCTGCTTGCGTCTTCATGTCAAAGTACCCCACGAGACCGGGATCCCAGGCGCCGCGCATCTCCTCGACGCGCCGCATGACCTGAGAGGGGACCAGCTGGAAGTTCGCGGGAGTGTTCTTCCTCAGCTGGTCTCTGATCTGCGCCAGGTCCATCCGCGCCGTGGCGCTGTTCCAGGTGATGTTGGGCTCCTGCGCAGGGGCCGCGCGTGTGGCTACAATTGGGAACGTCTCCGGGTGTTTGACGCGATAGTTCTGGTCAGAGCGTGCGTAGCTGCAGATCAAAGTCAGTCCTGTGTTTTGTTGTAAGTGAAGCAGCACATAGTGGAGGGCATAACTTACAGAGCATCGTAGCAAACTGTGGCCCCAAGACTCATCTTCCTGTTTGGGTACTGAACCCAGACGCTGTTCTCCCAGGGTGTGTCATTAGGCAGACTGGAGATGATCATGAAAGCATGGCCTGTCTCGACGGGCCACCCGGCAGAGCGCCCTGGCTTGTGCTCGTCCTAGTGTGCAAGGCGACCGGCTCACTGCAAGGGGAATGGACTCGTTGTTCGTCGGGTCCAGTGCGTTGCGGAGGCCGCCTTCCCACAAGTTCAGCTGGAGGAAGTACGTGTTCTGCTCCTGGAACAGTGACCAGTCGAATTGGAACGTGTTTGTCGTCGTGTCCGAGTCGTCTGGGAGGGACAGGACCTTGAGCAGATCGTCGGGGAGACCCTCGGGTGTCGGTCCATGCCTGACCTTACCCGACGGAGAGCGACTTTTCTCGCTTCCGGGTCCCATGTGATGTTGGGCCGGATGCAGACGACGCGCGTGTCAAATACGTCCGCGTCCCTGCGGTACTCGAGGGTCGACGAGCGTCGCTCCGCCGACGATATCGGGAGGAAAGCCCGCAGGCTCCTGCCCGTGTCTTTGACGTGGGCGGGCAGAGGACCGGGCTCTTCGGACCACTCCGCGAAAGCCGGGAAGCTATTTGGCGCCGAGTTCCAGTAGTTCCGGGACTGCTCGGCCACGATCGCTATGTGCTTCTCGTCCCAGTCTTCGAACAGGAAACCTGTGGGCTCCATGAAATCGGTTGGCGGCCCGGCGATGGTGCCGATGCCGACGTCCGACAAGAGAAAAGTCGAGGTGAATTGGCATGCTATCGACATGATGGTCACAAGGGCAAAGGCCAGCACCAGCGATGGACTGGTTCGAAAAGTAAAAGGGTTCATTTAGAGGTGTCAGTCCCGCACAATTTTGCCTTTGAGCTCGCATACCCATGTGAGGATCAGGGGGATAGGCCCCGAGTTGGAGAAGCGAGCGATGGATACCGACGCCGTGTCCGTGAGGCGCACGCGGTGGTTCTCCATCCTCAACGAGGCCAGCATGGCGATGGCCGTGGTGGTCTGCACTCCCGTGACGAGGCGCACGACCAGGGACGACAAGGTCACGGCGGTGTTGACGCGGTCCTGGATGACCAGGTCCCTCCATACATTGTCCTGTCGTCCGCGCCACTGGTGCCCGCTCAGCCAGATCCAACAGATCACCGCCACCGCTGCTGCCAGGACGAAGAGGCCCAGTACATTGAGCCATATCGTGAGTGCACCGAGCCTTCTTGTGAGGCTGTGACGCTTTGCCGTTGGAGGGCAATCGTCGTCGTGTGCGTTGAAGTGGGTTCTTTCGTCTGCTGAAGATCTTCTGGGGCCTGCTGCGCGAGCTTCGGCCGTGTCGCGGCCGTCTTTGGCCTCACTGGAAGTGTCAGAAGAGTCGCGTGGGTTCAAAGGTTCACTCTCTTGATGACCAACATGATCAGGCACACCTTGACTCTCGCCGGGTTGGGATGTACTGAGACCATGAAGGCGCGAGGGCGTCGTCGTTGCACTTGCCATACTCAATCACCAAGTTTCAGCATGGTTGGGGCTCAATCCCGGAGGCCTAGTCGACCCGAGAATGACGCGGCAGGCAGCGACAGCCGTAGACCGTGCAGTCCTTGGCTTTGGGGGCATATCAGCTGGGCCGCGGCACACATGGACGCCGTGGGTGTACTCGAACGCGTCCGTTCGCCGGCCCGGAGGTGGTGGGCAAGGGGTGGGGGCGAAGCACCTCACTCACTGCCCGCGAGATCACGAAGAAGGCTGCCACTATTATTAGCGAGCGAACACTGTCGGTACTCACCCAGCGGCAGCTCTGTTGTCTCATAGCACTACGAGGTGGTGTGGAGGTGGCCAAATGGAGTAACCTTGTCTCATGGATCTGTCCATCCCTCCCGGACGAAGACCTGATCAGGCTCACTGGGCTGAAAGGCTGTGCCAAGTCTCACTGCATGTCTGAGGGGCTGATGGGCTGCTACTCGCTGCTCGCAGGGCGCCCGAGAACGCAGGTGTCCTCGTGAGAGAGTGCGGCTGTCCCCGCTGTCAGCATCGACTTCATCCCGCCCGATGAGGCTCCCATGATGCTTATGGCCCATGAGCATACCGGGTAGTCGAGTGCCCGAGCAGCCTGGCGAGTCATACCAAGCGACGTGACGGTCTATGCAGGCCAGATATTGGCGATGGAAGCGAGACGATCTCTACTGCACCCTCGAGTCTCGAACCTCGGCGTGCCCTTCTGCAACCTATCGCGCGTGTCTATCCGCTTGGCTCGCTTAGCTGAGGGGTCACCCAGACGGTGGCCCAAGCCTGGCTTGTTACCATTGCGCAAATGGTCTCATCCTGCCTCCAAAGCCAAACACTGAAAGCTGTGCGGTATGACAGTCGCTGATGGGTATCAACTTGTTGCGTGTCAATATGGTGCTATGGTGCCGATTCGGGACATGATATATGTGTGTATTGATTATCGTTCAACATCCTGAGATCAAAGTGTCGAGCCGTGACATGATAAAGCGTGGCTACATTCCGTGGCCAAGTTCCCTTCAAGAGATTTAATGCCACCGCGGCCATCGGTCAAGAGCCTAGTCCAACTTGGCCTTCCCTTCAGAATCCCGACCAAGCTGCACGTTGATGGACTTGGCGAGGTCTTCAAGCTCGGTGCGCGACATGTCGTGCAAGTCCTTTCCTCCACGCGCACGATTCTCCTGTATCTTGTCTTCGGCGACGCAGGCGAAGAGGAGCGCCAGGCTCGACGACTTCCACCCCCGCTTCGTGACCTCGCCGTGCGGCGACTGTAGAACCAGAAGCACGAACCAGACGACGGTCAGAACCACCATCGCCACAGCGTAAGAGAGCCACGCCCAGTCTACCAAGATGCATGTCATGGGCATGATGACCTCGCCTCGGAGGTCGACATCAGTGGAAAAGTTCCCAGGAATGGCAGAATCCTCGTTCCCCTTCTTTCGGATAGCGGCCGTCATGACATTGCTGAGCTGCCCCATGAATAGGTCGACATGTTGTAAGCTGATGTTCCCATCGTTGTGGAGTCGACGCGCAGCAACATCCCCGCTGTACATGTAGTGTTCGCCAAAGGATATGAACGTGCCCATCTGTTGGAACTGTGTTTTCAAGTAAGTCTGCATAGTCGTCCAACTGACGAAACCGAATGCCCAGACGCAGGCGTTCGGAAACCATACCTTTTCTGATGCCTCCTTGTGGTAGCCCGATGTCAGGGGTGTGGCATCGATGTTCTGGATGGGTACGGGGCTGAGACCAGGAACGGGCTGGTCAAACCCGGCACAATGCGCCTTATCTGGCGCGATGATACTGTCGTCCTTCGTCCAGGCGAGGACGTGTCCCATCATTTCCTCTTGAGTTGCCAACTCGAGAAGGTCTAAGGGGATTTGATTCAAGCCCAGGGGCATACGTCCAATCTCCGTTTCTTTCAACTTGGAGTATTCCACGGTCGCGTTCAGAGTGCGCACGCATGGCATCAAATTGCAGGAAATCGCCATGGTGCCATCTACTTCGTCTCGATTGCGGAGTGGAGTGGCCAGGATGTTGACCAGAATCGAGCCATCTGCGCCCTTGCCCGCAGTCGCCGCCAGACGCTGTTCGCTGCCAAGGTTGAGGTCAGCCTGGTCACCAATGCCAGGGAGCGTCATGTTTGGGGATATAAATCCACCGAAACTAGCGTTCCGAGGGGGCTTGTTCCCGATGTCGGTGCTGACGTCTCGACACGCATGGCAAACAGCGAGCGTTGAAAATGGCGGAAAAGTACAGTTGCCTCGAAAGCGGTTAGCATCTCGTTAGCATTGAAGTCGAATGTACACTCACCGGTGGCACAGTCAAATTCTATCAATGTACCCATGTCCGCCGGCGGATTGACTAGACCCAAGCTCATAGCCGTAGCCATCTCTTGGTCAGGATTCCAAATTCCGATTGTAGAGCGGTTGCCCATGGCACCGAACACGTTGGTTCTTGATAGGCTGCTTGAGACGGCGGTGTTGGAACGCTGGCAGTAGTAGCTCCGCACCACCTGCTGTGTGAAGGGACTCATTGCCCAGAGGAGCACCATAATCAAGGCTGAGATCTTCGCGAGCACTTGGAGCAGGTCGCTGCGAAAGGGTGAGCATGGTCGACGCGTTGTAAGTTCCGAGGTGTTACTAACGAGCGTTGCCAGCGGAAAAGAGACCTGAAGAAGGTACGTGGCCACAAGCTCTCCGTCCCTTGACCATTCTGCGGACTTGTTCGAAACAAAAACAAAAGCGACCCCAGGCCACCGCGACTGGCGCTGTCGAATTCCTCAAAATCGACCAACGTCTTGGGCATGGAAAACCACTGCCATTTCAATTGGCTGAGGCCTCCCGACAAGACGAGGGCCGCGCCGGCCTTGAGAAAAGCGCTGAAGATGGCCACCATGGCGTTGATGGTGATGCCGAATCGCCATTTGGGAACCGGCTCATCTTCAAAAACAAGAAGGGTTGCGATGATTGCGCCGAGGGAGACAATCGACAGCAGACACCCAAGGCCTTCGGGCACCCAACCTCGCGTGACCGCATTCGAGACTGCCTTCCACGTGGAAGGGCGCGATGCAGTGTGTCCGGGTGTGGCTGTGGCAGTGTCATGACGGATTTGGGATTCATTGAGAAGAAACGCCGCTTCTTGCTCGGGTTTGTCTGTTTCGCGGGGCTGTTGGACAGTTGGGATCGACTGTTGCGGTTGTGCGGCAAGGGACGCAGTTTCTGCTATCGAGGTCGGCGCCGTATGATCCTCGCCATCATTGGTATTCTGCTGCTGGGTGGACGCGGCCAAGTCTTGGGAAGATGGAGTTTGAGAGTCCGATGACACCGGATACCCGGGCTCCGGACCGCGAGCCAACGTTTCGCTAGAAGAGACCGGGCTGTGCCTACCCGCCTCGTGCCGGCTTGAGTTGTCGTCGTCCTGTGGCATGTTCGACTCTTGATCAGATCGATCGCGACCAGAGGCGTGTAGAAGGATGATGAAGCACAGGCGCGAGAGGGCTCGAAAGCGGGATGAAGAAGGCTTTGTGCATACAGAAAAGAGAGATGGCCCTGGCGTAGTTCAGTTCAGCTGAACCGAATCAATAGGGGCGGACGGAGACAGGGTCACGGACAGGCAGATGACACAGCCCGGGCGTGGCTGCCGGAGGCTGCTTTGTGGAATAGATCTGCCTCGTCTAAGCACCGGCACGTCTATCATGTTTCTTGGACTCACAGCCTGACTTTTAGTGAGCACGGACGGGCTCGCAGTCTCCACTCGCACACATCAACGAGGCTTGGGCCTGTGTTCAGACCGGAGGGGGGGGCAGGGAGCCTGTGTCTCATTTGTGGCTGCATGTGGACAGCCTCGCCGCGGGTCGCCAAGTGAGCAAGCTCTTTGCAACCAGCAACTGGTGCCAAAGCCAGGCTTGGATCTCCGTACCGGTGAGCCCCGAACGGGCTGCACGGATGGCCCGTGGCGCCCTCCCACAGCCGCCTCGGTCTTATCAGGCTCGCGGGCTGCAGTAATGTACAGAATCAGATCCTGCAATCGAAGCCACACCCGGCAAGCCAAGCATGCATGGCTGGGTGATGAGTATCTCGGAGAGGCCAATGACACAGCTGGAATATTCCGCGATCTTCACATCGACCACTCTTGTCGAAGCAGGCTGCGGCGAGGCAGATGCATGAGGCACGGCTGCCAGTCTCCCTGGCTACTTCAAACGAGGCAATTCCACAAGCCCCTGCCGCTGGGCTATTTATGATTAGACAATCTTGAGCAAGAAACTGATGGTCTTCCTTCCATCGATGCGAAATGGGGCCTGAGGCCGAGCTGGACAACCTGCCCTGCGTTCAGTTTCTAGTCTGGCCACCACCGGACCGGCTGCGATCCTTGATGCGGCTTGGTAGTCCGCTCGATGTGCGCCAGGTCTCACAGTAGAGGAGGCTGAGCCGAACACATACTTCCAGGTTGCTGGCCAAGGGGCGAGGCTGATCAACGACCGGGTCGCGAATGCTCCACCACCCCCCGCCCCCCGCGGGCAGTAGGCTTTCAGTGGCTTGCGAACCGTGTCCTAATGCAAGACCATGCGTCGAAGTCGTCACCATGGACCATTTGACCTGGGGAGACTCCGACCACAACACCCGTTCTGGGGTGCTTGCCATGGTGGCGTTGGATGAGTTCGGCCAGGCTGTGTGGACAGACACCGTGCCGTGTGCACCCACGCAGCCTGAATGTGGCCTCCTTAAAGAGCAGGCGGCCTTCCTCGGGCGAATCCAGGTCTGCGACCACGCCCTCTGTCAGTCCATCCCCCACAATCACCTGTTTCTAGGTCTGTCGCCATCCGTTCCTGGAGATTGTGAGACCGCCCTCATCCTGAGACTTTAACTACTGCTATTTCCCAAATAAACACTTTTATCAATCTCTACTCGAACAAGACTCTCTAATCAGCGAGAAGACAACCAACGCGCCCTGGGTGCGCCCTTTTGCTTCCTCGGGCGTATCTACTCGTTAAGCTGCGAAGTTGGTCAGACGATGGCCAGAGCCTGGTTTCCTGGCGTCTAGACAGATAGCCCCGTTGTGGCGTGCGTCAACGGCGTGGCAATCCCTCGATTTGCCAGCATCGATCTTGGACGTTCTCGTTGAAAACCTACACGCATAGCATCGAGTTGCGTGAAAGGATTATGGCGTCATTCAGAAAGCCACTGCCCCCGCGCACTGGGATGCTCGGGGTTTTGGTCGAGATTGAACCGTCCTTCTGCCAATCCCACTGCGTTTCAACGAGCTCCTTTTCCCGATTTCACCAACCAAGATCGTCCCGAGCATACCAACAGCAATCGCCGAGACCGACGGGAACGCACAGTTGCCTTGAGATATCAGCGGTAGGTTCACGATTAATGCAAGACTTTGTGCGTACTGCTGGGTCAATGGAGTCCCGTCAGACTTCATGATGTGTTGATGAGGCGCCGGCCTATGCTGAGGGCTCTCTTGTTGCCGGCTTTGCGCACCCTGGTGGTACGCTGCCTAACAGTGGTGTCCAGGTGACCAGTCCTCAGAAATCGGCTTGATATATCGATATTGATGCGCTGACAAGCATAGCTCCGAATTAGGCGCTTGGGATAGTCGTCCAGGAACTGGCTTGCCTTGAGATTTGTGAAGGGTAATGCTGGCTGCACATATGGAAGCGATGGACTGCAAACAGCCAAGGATCCTAGGCACCCGAAATCGCGTGATCACGCTGATTAAGGACGTTTGCGGGAGGGTCCGAAATCGGGAAGGCTCAGGCTTTATGATCCCCTAGTGGGACACAAGACCAAATAGCTGTGGTTTACTCGGCAGGCTGTTTATATCCGACCTGACGACGGCAGACGAACAAACGGCCATGGATTTATGGGCAGATCACAGCACACGGCCGTAGCTGAAGGTGGCTGGTGTGGGGAGCATCTTGTTCGCTCGAGCATTGACACGCCTATCATGTCTCTTGACCTCAACCTCAAAGCCTGGTTTCTGGGGGGCTCTGGCCAGCTCGTATGCTCCATCCACGGGGAACTGCCGTCTCGGGCGGGTTGGTTCCGCGTTGGACGACCTTGACAAGGATTGCCAAATCTCCAAGACACAGATCCAGCAAGGCGCCGCCATCCAAATTGTTCTTCAACTGCCCTGCGTGACTGTCAGCTCGCGGTGAACTCCAGAAGTGCTCCGTGCTAACCTGGGACCTCTAGAAGCGCATCTGGGTCAGCTCACTGGACATGTGTCCAGGAGGCGGAACCGCTTTACGCACCCAAGCTGGCACCTGCGATCTCGGTCGCAGTATGATCACTCCACTGTGAAGTAACCCAATGGAGAGCCACTCAGAGCTGCATCGGTCCGACAAGGCTCTGTCGCTGCAGCGCAATGCAACCTCGGCGAGATATAGCGCCAACGCACGGCAGGCATCCGATGCATGTGTGCCGGGATCGCAGAGACCACCTATACGGGTGGAAGGCCTCGCAATCTTCCATCAGCCAGCACACTCGGGTGCACGCCACTGCAGAACAGCTGCATAAGACATGGATCCCGGCATCCTTGAGCATCTTCAAAACATTACAAGCACGGTTCGAAATTAGATGATCCAACATGACCAGGTATGGGGTTGGTGATCTTTCCCCAACGAACGGCCGGCATCGACTGTTTGTTCTTCGTCGAGCTCTTGATGTTGCATCTGCTACGATCCACTATGCGTCCCGGGAATTCGACCCCTATCCGAGAGGTCTCATAGAAGAAGAAGAAGAAAAAGGGCAAGGGTGTTGAACGCAACTGATGATTCCAGGCCATCAGCCAAGGCGGGGTCGTGAATGCATCATCACTTTGGAGTTGGGACCCAGCCCACTGCAACGCCAGACATCAAACTCGTCCATCTGGCCCATGTGGCCTGGCAGGGTTCCTTAGATACCGTAGCATCCCTCCTGGACTGATAGCCACTGTGGGGTGGGAAGGCCGCATTCTTATAGAGCACACAGCTCTCTTCGAGTCGAGGCCTTTGAGTGCCCTGACTGGCAGTTCACTTCTTCTTGCTTGGTCGGCCATTTAACAGGGTTTCCTTGTGTCCGCACCCCCGACGAGAGGCTTTGATCATCGTTCGTTGTGAAACAGGCCGTTTATCAATCTCTGTCTGAACAGTGCTTCCAAGGCTACCTACCTCGAACAGGACTCTCACACAATCATGAAGCGCAACACGATCTTCCTCGCCTTGGCAGGCTTTGCTAGCGGGCGCTGGCTCAGGTGGACACATGACAACGAAGATGTCTGGGTCCCGGAGCAGACGAACCCTGCGTCTCCTGCCCATTCGCTTGGGTGGACTCCAGTGCCGACTCCTAAGCCAGACGCCAAATACGAAGCAGATCAAGTACTTGATATCTTGCGGAGAGATGATAGCACCTCTATTCTCAGCAACCAGTGGCTGAACAGTAAAACATGTGGCTACTTTACCGGCATCGAATGTAAGTAGCAAATCGACGCCATCGAACCCACTGGAAGAGTAACCTCTTGCCATGTCGTCACTGACCATGATTATAGCTAAGGCTTGGGCTTGCGCCGGCGGCTCGACTTGCATGACCAGTTCTGGTCGAACTTACATCGTCGGTTGCGCAGCGTCCGCAAGTACCGGCTTCTTCCCTTATTCATGCCTGGACTACGGCGTCTCCGCCGACAGCGACCAAATCACTACTGGCACTGTATTCTGGTGAGTTCACATGCATGCGTACTCTAGTCTGTGCCGTCATGGTGCTTAGCAGTCCAGAGCTGTTGCTGATGTCGCATCCACAGTCCCATAGGCCTACCATACTGCGCCACGTACGAGTGGACAAGAGAGCCGGCCAGGCCAGCAACCAGATATCTCTTTTGCACATCAACGCCAGGCTATTCTGAGCCAGTCTTGACCGTGCCACAATCTGTCGTGGACCATTCTGAGACGCCTTCTCCTACGGCTCAAGACGCGAGTCCCGACGCGGATCCCACTGAAGCCCCCTTGGCCCCTCAGTCCATAAGCGTCGGTGGACTTGCCGGAGGATTTATCGGCGGTCTTGTCGGCGGCGCTCTCATCGCTGGTCCAGCGGTTTTTCTTCTAATGCGCAGGAAGGAAAAGAGGGAGGCAGAGGCTGCCCACCGAGGAGGCGGTAAGCCTGACAGCCACACGCCAACGCTTACGGACGCTTCGCCGCCAGAATTACATGCCCATTCGACGGCACCCTTTGTCTCCCATTCAAGGGCCAACTCGTCCCCTGCGCTACACGAGTTTAGTGGCGACCAGCGCTCGCCTTCGCACGCAGCCTTTGCGACCCACAGAGACAGCCCCAACCCCTCAGAAAGTTGGTTTCGAGAGCGGCAGTCGTATACCAGCAAGGCAGCTTACCAACCCGTCGAAGGGATCGGTCTGGATCTGAGCCCCAAGCACTTCAGCTCGCAGTCCCCAAGCGACTTCAGTGGCTACAACCAGGAGGCGCAGACGCTCGGAGGTAGCAGCCCTGCCACGGCTGCAAAGCCCGGAGTCGGCGAGCTTGGTGAAGGGGTACGGCCTTCTGGCCACATGGAGAACCCTGCTGAGATGGTAGGATCCGGTTTGGGCGCGCGCCCCCAATATGCGGCTTGATAAAGAGACGGGCCCGTCGCAGTTGATGTTGGGAGAGCCCGAGAAAGATTGGGTGGCACATAATCAGCATGTAATAATCCATAAGGGCCATCTCGTTTCTTTCTTTCCTGCATGTGGAGTTGCGAGGTCGTTGACCACATGCAACCTGTGGCAACTTCCCTACTTGTATGTACCTAGTAGAAATCGGACCGGGATAATCGACGAAGGATAGTAACCTTGGAAGGTCCTGAGTTCTTCGATTGCCGATTGTATCAAAAGAACATAGAAGCCTCAAACTCACAGCGCAGCATGATCAACCCGATAATTGTCATCGATAATTAATATCCCATGTGCAGATGCCTGCTGCATGTGGTACATGTACATACCTACTGTGCAAGGTTCATGTTCTCATTTCATGTACTGAATGCATCAAATTGACCCAATCTCGCGCGCGTGGCCTGTACATATGCAATACCGCACTAGATGCATATATCCGCACTTGAAGGACGAAGGGAACTTGAACCGCCAGGCACAGATGCATGCTTGACCCAAGCGCCGAAAACGGGACAGAAGACTGGGGTTCTGTTGAGCGGCGGCACCCTGATCGGCATCGGCTCGGGCCCATCATTTACTGCCGCACCACCGCCATCACCGCCCGCCACCACCACCACCACCACAACAACAACACCAAAGCTGTCGCTCCTTTTTCTCAGACCCCATGTCGCTCTTCTGCTCCAAATAGCACTTCGAACTTCCTTCTTTCCTACTCAAAACCTCCACTGCGATTCTCTCCTTGAAGCAATTTTCACCATGTCGACCGTCCGCCTCACGTTTCTTTATCCTCACCTATTTCGCAGCACCGGTATCTGCGAACCAGCCACTCGCGCTGCTGCCGCCACCGCTCGTTCCTGCAGGCCCTCCACCGGTTCCCGAACCCGGAAGCAGCGAAACCCGCCAGCGCTACGCCCATTTACCACCACCACTCGCTCGAAAGAAGCCGTCTTCGAGAGGCATGGCAAGGCCGTCGAACCTCTACCCGAGCCCCAAGAAACCACCAAGCTACCGCAGCCAAAGCAGACCGCCTCCAACTCTGGCGCGTCCGACAAAACCGCAGCCTCAGCGACCAAAGAAAGCGACCAGCCCAAGAAGCAAAAGAAGAAGAAGAACGGGAACGGGTCTGGCAATGGGAATGGGAATGGTAGCTCGGGACGGAATGCCGAAGCCCAAAAAGACGCCGACGCACCGGAACAACGATCGGACCCGGCTCAGAAAGACGCAGGCGCGCCCACGGGCTCCGCGAGCCAGCAACAGCGCAAGGCGTCCACCGAGGCCATAATCCAGCGCGAAGGACCCATGGAAGCCGTGCTACACATGCCGCCGCCCGAGGGCCAGTCCGCCGCCCCCCCGCACATTTCCACCCCGCCCTACGTCCACCACTTCGACAGCTGGACCCTCGTCAAGCAGCTCGAGGAGGGCGGCTACACCCAGGGCCAGGCCATCACGTCCATGAAGGCCGTCCGCGGCCTGCTCCGCCAGAACCTCGACGTGGCGCAGGAGGGGCTCGTGAGCAAGAGCGACGTCGACAACGAGACGTACCTCTTCAACGCCGCGTGCTCCGAGCTGAGCGCCGAGGTCACCAACAACCATCGCGTCGCCGACGAGCAGACCCGCCAGCAGCGCACCGTCCTGCAGCACGAGGCCGACATGCTGAGCCAGCGCATGAGTCAGGACCTGGCGACGCTGCGCGATGATGTCAAGGCCATGTTCCACGACCGCAAGATGAGCGTGCGCGAGGAGCAGCGGACGATGGACAGTGCGGTAAGTCCTTGATGGCATAAAGCTATAGAAATCCGGTCATGTTCCCCACCCCGCTAACTCTCCCTGCAGATCCAGCAAATCAACCTTAAGATCAGCGTGCTGCTGAACAGCGACGCCAAGTCGGACATCGAAGGCCTGCGGTGGGTGCTCATCCGCCGCTCTGTCCTCGGGATACTCTTCATGGCTGTCCTGACGCTGGGCACGCTGCGGTACGCGACGTACATCAGCCACGAGCGCAAGCGCGAGGCCGAGGAGCAGAAGAGACACGAGGAGCACCTGCGGCTGAACGGCGGCAAGGAGGACCACGCGCCGCCTGTTGACGCGGCCCAGATTCTGGCGGCGAACTAGGCGTCACGCGACGCGATCACATATCGCCGACGAATCGAATAGGGCATGTAGAAGCATGTGCATTCTACATCGAGAACGCAAATCAGACGTTACATCGAATATACCAGTCGTCCGAGATGGGAACTTTAGAATACGAAAGCATATGACTAGAAACCAGGCACATGAAGAGATCGCCATGCTCGTGATGTAATTATGTTATTTGCAAATCGCGTCTGCACCAGTACTTGAACCCAACGCCGAGAACGCCTGCGAAATATGAATGCCAAGGTCACAAGTAGCGGCAGAGATGCAGAGAGAGAGACTCGATGGCTACGCACCCTGAGCCGCCGACTTCACCTTCTCCTGTCTCCACTGCTGCCGCCGCCACCGCCCCTCTCCTCGTCCTCGCCGTCCCTCTCGAGGGCCTTGCGCAGGCGCTCCTCCTGGCGGCGCCAGTGGCTGCCCTCCTCGTAGTCGCGGCTGATCTTGAGGGCGGAGCGCAGGCGCTCGCTCTCGCGGATCTTGGCGTCGGCCAGCTCGTGGACCTGGTGGCGCTTGAGGCCCCTGGCGTCGGCGGCGGCGGCGGGCCTGCCGCCTCCGCGGGCCATTTGGTCGAGCAGCCTGCGGCGGAGGGCGTCGCAGCGCTCGTCGATCTCGTCCTCCGTCAGGGGCCGCTTCTTCTCCTTCTTCTTCTCGTCGGAGGAGGAGGAGGGGGGGAGGAGGTCCTCGGTCTCCTCGCCCTCCTCGGCGCTCTCGCCGCCCTCCTCCTCCAGCCGGTCGCGCAGCTCCATCACCTTCACCTCGACCTCGCGCTTGCGGTCGTGCTCGAGGATGCCGCGGTCGGGCTGGCGCTGGCGGTGCTTGGGCGGGCCGGCGGCGGCGTCCCGGGACGAGTTGTTGTAGGGGCCCGGCCGGTCGCGCGGGCGCATGTGCGCCAGGTTGCGCTGGACGTAGCCCGAGGTGCCGCTGCCGCGGGGCGTCGAGAGGCCCACGTTGTCGGACATTTGGGGCGGGACGGGTGTGTGTTTGGTGGTGTTGGTGGGTGTTGGTATTGGTGTTGGTGCTAGCCAGCGAGGACGCTGGGGTTGATGGGGGGGAAGATGGCGCGCGGCGATGAGCTGATGGAGTCGGTGCTCGGCCGGTGAAGCTTTATGCGGTTGTCGGGCGATGAAGGGGTGCGAAATCGGGCTGAGCGCGAATGACAGAGGCGCGAATGAGGAAGTGAAGTTGGGTAGCGGACCTGCGCGGTCGGAGGACTGCGGAATACTACGTAAGGCACGAGGCGTGAGGTTGGGATGCGATAACCGACCGCTGTAGCCAGAGTGGAGCCTGGCTCAGGGCTGCTTGACGGGAGGTACTTGAGCGCTGGATTATCTCTGGGGCTTTACGCACACTCGTACTGGGCAGAACCAACATCGGCTTCCGCCCGTAGACTGCGTTGCTTTCTTACGATACAGAGCCGCTCCTCAATACGTGACTATATATTCAAGCAGCTATTATTGTCTTCATCGGATTTTGGCTTGGCTTCTCTCTTTCTGCTCGGAGCCTTCGTTTCGACACGGCATAGCTGCTGCTGCCAAAGCCATTTAGCTAGTCTCAGCGCGGTGGCCAGCACGGTCTTGATAAGACAGGAGCCGGACCGGAAGAAGAAGGTCGATATTGGAAGACATGAATCCCTCAATGATACCGGCAGGTTCGGCATCACACTCATCGTGGAAGACCAAAGACAGGTGGTAGGTCGCGGCAATACGCGATAAGCCGATAAGACGGGCCCTGGGATTTCCTTGGTGGGGTTGTTGAGTCACCGGCCGCAACGCGACCTGAAGGGTGCCGTGCCCCGCCATCTCCAGCGTTCCCGTGGCCTGTGATTCACTAACACGGGGCCGTCGGGTTGTGAAGGTTGTTAGCAGTGCTCTGGCTTGCTTTGGAAACCGACCATCAACACCAAGGCATCAGCCAAGAAGGCACCGACTTTCTTCCCGCAACGTCTCCGCTGATCATTTGCATCTCAACCCTCACCTCCACACCAGCCAGCCGTCATGCCGGCTTTCCCAGACACGGAGCCAGCGCAGGGCGCCGCCACCGACAACGCCAGCCCCCTTTCCCCCCCATCACCAGAGATCACATCCTCCACTGCTCATACGACTCGTGGTTCCCCAAGTGCGCCCCGCCTCCATCCCGGGCTCGTGGCTCTCGCTGACCCCCGCCAGATTCCGCGCGTCATGTATCAAGTCGCGCATAATACCTTTGACCCCTGAATTCGTCGAGTACATTCGTGAAGACGGCATCGTCCTGGCCGACGACGACTCCGCCGAGCCCGAGGATGACGAATGGCAGTCGGGCCCCTCGGATTTCCCCTCCTCCCGCGTCAGGCCGGAAGACGAGGAAGACGAGGATGACGACTCCGACAGCGACGAAGACGAGCCCCCGCGGCTCCCGCCCAACCAGAGATTCCCCGAGCTGCATCAGACCATCATGGACAAGATCACAGAACTAGGAGGCGCCGTTGCGCCCAAGCTCAACTGGACGGCGCCGCGCGACGCCATCTGGATATCACCCCACCAGAACACCATCAAGTGCACCTGTCCCAACGACGTCTACCTCCTTCTCAAGAGCTCCAGCTTCATCACCTACGACCTCGAGCACGCCTTTGACGACTGCACCGTGCCCCCCGCCGCCTCTGCGTCGTCCGGCGCGGCCTCGGTCCCCTTCAAGCCTGTTCTAGTCCTGCGCTCCTACTTCAACCCTCACACGGCGATGGAGTTCCGCTGCTTCGTCAAGCACCGCAACCTGGTCGGCATCACCCAGCGCGACCTGCGCCACTACGAGTTCCTCGGCGAGATGAAGGCCGAGATCGTGTCGCGCGTCAACCAGCTCTTCAACCACAAGCTGCGCTACGCCTTCCCCGACGGCAGCTTCGTCTTCGACGTCTACATCCCGGAGGGCGAGGACGAGCCCCTGAGCCGCGCGCGCCTCATCGACATCAACCCCTGGGCCCCGCACACCGACTCGCTGCTGTTCGACTGGCCCGAGCTGCTGGCCATGGACGTGCCGGGGCCGATCCTGGGCGTGGCCGGCGAGGATGACGGCGCAGTCCTCGACGTCGACGCGAGCGGGGACGACTCGGACAACGACGAGGAGGACTTTGTGCCCGAGCTGCGCCTGGTCGAGGAGAACGACCCGGCCGCGGCCAACTTCAGCTCCCACCCCTTCTCGGCCCACAAGCTGCCCAAGGACGTGGTCGACGCCAGCCTCGCGGGCGAGGGCGGCATGCGCGACTTCGCCCGCAAGTGGCGCGAGATGACCGAGTACCGCGCCAACGTGGCCAGCTGGGAGACGGAGGAGAAGAAGTAGCTCTTTGACGGGCGTGTGTAAATTTTTCCAGACCGCGATGAGACATGACATGAAATGAATGGCAGCGAGGCGGCGGGACAGACGGTGATTTAGGCCACGGCATCGCCACTCGCTTTCAATACACTGTGGGAATGTAGCCAAGCATATGATGGTCGATTCACACTGGGTGTTCTTAACTATTGCGACCGAGCAGATCAGTCCACAAACACCCACTCCGTGCCCAGCGCCCAACTCCTACCGTGCAACCCTACCGTACCCAGTGCCAACACCACCTCATTGACCTCAACCGCAAACTCCTGAATATAAACAGATGGGCCATCACCTTGGCTCCCCAAAAAACCTCGATCTACCTACAAGTAGTCGGGCTTGAACAGCTCCTCCTGGGGCTTGAACTTCTTGAGCCTGCATAAAGTTGTCAGAACACGAGCTGGCGCCATCATATGGTTTTCCTCATTGAGGCAGCGGCGGTACAAAACTCACCCGTCCTCGACCAAGCTGGTGCGGACCATGCGGATCTCATCGTTGAACTTGTGCGGCGACGTCCACAGGGTGCAGCCGCAGTTGGCGCAGAAGTACTTGGCCTTGGGGTTGCCGCTGGTGGTGCCTTCGGTGACGGTGAAGAGCTTGACGTGGCCCTTGGGGTCGTGCACCTGGAGTGACGCTGTCGGAAACATGGCCGTCTGTTTCGCCCCCTTCTCGTCAGCAGTAGCACCACATCTGATTCCCCTCTCGCCGGTTTCTCGCGAGGCCACCACTCACCACTTGACACGGCCCGCCGGCGTTCTTCTGGCAATGGCTGCAGTAGCACTGGAAGACAGCGCGTGGGGCGCCCTGCAGCTCGAAGCTGACCTCGCCGCAAAGGCAGGCTCCTCGGTGCGGTCCGTCTGCCATGGCTTGGTGTGTGCGATATTGTCCGACTTGCGACTGTCGGCTGTGGGTGTGGTAAGGGAGAGTAGATTGTCTTTGTACGTCTTGTTCGTTGCCGGTATCTCCAGCGCCAAGTTAGCTTGAATTCCCACGACGGGTCGCAGTGTTAGGTGATACATGACTCACCCGCGATTTCGGGGCAGAACGCAACTATCACATCTCATGTTTAGCCACCACCGCTGTAAACCAAGTCCGGAAATTGAGTTGGGCGGGCCCCTCCTGGCAGCCCCTCCAGGCTCCATGGCTGCTTTCTCCGCAGCACAGCGGCCCGATGCACCCGCATCTCCGCACACAGGTTCTGGCTCGAGATGGCAGACGTCAGCGGTGCGTGGCTGGCCGCTGCGGCGGGGATTGGAGTGCCTATCTCCGCATCTCGAGGGTGTCGCGCATGGGATAAATCTCAAATGGAATCGCCCGACCGCTGGACCTGGAGACCGTGACTCGTGCAGCAGCAGTTTCGCTTTGCTCGCTTCGGCAAGGTCACGAGTCTCGCCATGATCGAATGGGGTCTTTACTGGATCACGGACTAGGCAGGAGCGCAAAGAGGCAGAAGTGGAAAGAGCGACTGCGCGCGCCGCTACTTGAATGGCTGCCAGTGCTCCGCATCCCATCTCCCGCGACACATCTACATCTACATCATCAGTCCCGAGATGCACCAACATCCAGCCACGGCGCCAGCCAGAACCTCTGCCATGTCAAAATTCATTCATGTGTGCCACTCAAACCATAACCATCACCGCCCTAGTCCAAGACGCCAAAGGCGCAGCCCTGAGAACTGCACCGCTGGCCCTTGTCGAGCCAAGAGCCTCACCATAAACGCCACCTACCTCAAATCGGGATTCTCATGCCCATCCGTCCGAGCCTTGTCTGCCGTCCTGCATAGGTTCCACGTGGCTGGGCTCAGCTGCATTCCTGGCAGTGTTCTGGTAGGCCAACTTGCCTGATCTTTACTCCTTTCGAGCTTGCTCCATGAAGCTGCGGCAAGGCAGATTGCAAGCCAAAAAAGATCAGCCAGTCAACAAGAGCTCGATACGTGCGGGGTTGCTTGGTGTGAGACCCATGATGTTTCTTTTTTACCACCATCCCAGTGCCGCACCCTCTATATATGAAGCATGCCTTGGTGCCTTCTGAAGAGATTTTCATAACCTCCGGTTCAGACTTCATCCGACACGCCTCAGCGATGAGTTCGTCCGACCATGTCGGATCCTAATGAATATACAATTGGCTGGATATGCGCGATTCAGCCCGAATTGGTCGCCGCTCGTGTCTTTCTCGACGAGGAATATCCCATGCTCGCCCTCCAGGAGCCCAACGACAACAATTTATACCAACTTGGTCGCATCGGCCAGCACAAAGTCGCCATAGCATGTCTCCCTATGGGCAACTATGGGACCGTTAGCGCCGCTAATGTCGCGAGCGACATGCTCCGAACCTTTAAACACGTGAGATTCGGACTTCTGGTCGGCATTGGCGGCGGGGTCCCTTCTGAGAAGAACGACATTCGCCTTGGGGACGTGGTTGTCAGCGCAGTCAGCCACGAGATGGGCGCCGTGTTTCAATACGACTTTGGAGTGGCAATGCAGAATCAAGCACTCCTTCAAACAACAGCTCATCACGACGCGCCACCGATCTTGCTACAGTCCGCAGTTCAATCGTTACAAGCTGAGCACATCATTAAAGGAAACTGCCTTGAAGAGTCAATCGATTGTGTCCTATCCAAGCACCCACGGTTGAAGAGGGCTTTCTCGTGTCCCGATAGGGACACAGACCGACTCTACCGCAGCGATTTCGTTCATCAAGGGGAGCCAGGCCAAAGCTGTGCGTCAGTCTGCGGTCTTGATGCAGCGAGCCTCGTGACGCGGGATCCAAGAGACGAGTTTGACGATAATCCAAAGGTTCATTATGGTCTCATAGCTTCGGCCAACCAGCTCATGAAGGACGCCAACGTGCGGGACCGCCTGGCAGGCAGGGGAGTGCTGTGCTTTGAGATGGAAGCTGCCGGGTTGACGGAGACCTTCAAGTGCCTGGTAATTCGAGGGATCTGCGACTATGCAGACTCTCACAAGGCCAAAGGGTGGCAGGGATATGCTGCTATGGCCGCCGCGGCGTATGCGAAAGACCTCCTTCGCTTGATTCCTCCAACTCGAATTCAAGCAGAATCGAAGATGGGGGGCCAGGTTTCCATGGGTTAGTTAATAATTATGAGATTCAACTGGTCACATGTGATACATCCTCATTGACTAATACGAACGACCTAATGCATGACGTCGTGCAGCGATTGAAAGACAGACGCCCACTTGGACAGGATCAGGAGATGGCTGTCGCCGCCCGATGCATCAGAAAAGTACAACAAAGCTCGGTACCAGTGGCACAGCGGCACTGGGCAATGGTTCTTGCAGAGCGAGATGTATCGAGACTGGAAATCGACCAGGTCATCTTTCCTCTGGTTGAGAGGCATCCCAGGCTGCGGCAAAACAGTGTTGAGCTCTTCCGTTGTGCACGATCTACAAAGACCCACGTCGAACGTTCTCTATTTTTACTTCACTTTCGATGGTGATAAAACATTCGCGGATGTCTTGCGATCCATTGCCGCTCAGCTATACAACGAATGCGCAGACACTCAAAGCATCTTGGATCGTCTGTGCGATGATTGCACACGAGGGGCAAATCGACCCAGCGTCGATTCACTGCGAGCCACTTTGTTGCAGATGGTCCAGAAGGCTGGAGAAGTATGGGTCGTTCTTGACGACCTTGACGGGATCAATTCTGGATAACAATTGACGAGCACACTGTCGTGGGTAACAGAGCTACGGGATGTCGTGGGTAACAGAGCTACGGGATGATTCTCTTTACACACACGTACTAGTGACCAGCCGGGCTGAGGTGCATATCCATTCATCCCTCTCCACTTCGCTTGACGGAGGACAGATCCTTACCCTCCGCAGTGACCTTTTAAGATCGGACATCGCTTCCTACATTCGGTCTAGAGTCGCAAGGATGACCATCTGCACTCGGAAGCCTAACTTAGGAGCTGAGATCGAGGCCACGTTGACGAGAGAGGCCAGGGGAATGTAGGCAAAATATCTCGTTATGTTTCCTCGGAATGACATACCAAAGGTTGCAGGTTTCAATGGGTAGCTTGTCAGCTGGATGGGCTGGATCACGGTGTCAGTGCCCTCGACATCCATAATTCTCTCCAAAACTTGCCGCCGGTGGGCTTGAACGAGACCTACGATCGCATCATTGACCGGCTTGAGCCCACACTGATGCATCACACGATTCGACTGCTGCAATTCCTTGTCTACTCAGATCGTCCTTTGCGGCTTGACGAGGCTGTCGATGCCCTCACCGTCCAGCCCAAAAGCGAGCCCTCCTTCGACCCAGACAACCGCGTGCTTCAACCAGAGAATATTGTCAAGTATGCCTCGGGATTGGTCGTACTTGTCACCAGCACATCATGTGATAATGGTGGTGTGGAAACCGAGACCCCGACGTGGATACATCTCGCGCTTGCAGCCCGGTACTGGTTCAACTTTGCCAGAACACCAACAGCCCCTTCTAAGTGGATGAATCATGATGCACAAGCTGCGGAATTATTTCTCGTCCCCGAGATTTTACCATTTCACCTAATGCCTGCAAAGCCCAGATGGAAGATCTTCCAATGCGGGCCACCAGCTCTACGGGACATCTCTGATGGGACTGGAGCCCGCTGTACACATGCTTCTTGGCAACGGTGCCCAAGCCAACGCGCGAGGCGGTTTCTACGGCACCGCTCTTCAAGCAGCTTCGTATCGGGGCTATTTGTCAATCGTGCGGATCCTCGTCGGCAATGGTGCAGATGCAAACGTCCAAAGCGGCTTTTTTGGGACTGCACTGGTGGCTGCCTCGGTGCATGGACATCGAGGAGTCGCAGAGGCGTTGATGGAGCGAGGGGCCGACATCAATGCCCCCGCTGGGGAGTTCAGGAACGCACTCGTGGCAGCCATGATACAACGGCACGAGGAGATCGCCGTGAAGATCCTTCTTAAGGGCGCCAACCCTTTTGGAAAATACGGCAAGTTTGGTACGACTCTCCAGGTTGCTTGCTTTAACGGTCTTGAGAGAGTCGTGTCAATACTCTTAGTTAAAGGCCTTGACCCCAACGGGATTTCCGCAAACAACTGGGCCTATCCTGCTAACTTGGCAGCGTCACAAGGGCACGCAGCTACACTTCAGATCCTCATTGAGTATGGAGCTGATATTTATGCCCGCACCCTTCTGTTCGAAACGCCGCTCTACGCCATTGCTCATGGAGGGCATATGAACGTTGGGCAAATTCTCATCGAACGCGGCGCTCATGTACAGCCGAAGAAATTGTCGGGAAGTGCCCTTCATGTGGCTTGCGTGAGAGGGCACCAAGAAGTCGTCTGTTACATTCTCACGCACGGGGCCGACGTCGATGCTACAGCAACGGAAACCGCTGTGACGGGGGCCGAACACTGGCCCGGATGCTTCAGGTTTGAGAGCTTCAGTGCGGCCGCAACCTCAAGGGACTCATGGCAGATGGAGACCAGGGAGTTCGTTGGTGTCTTCCTGGGCACACAGTCTCCCAATCAGGATCTGGTTGACAATCCGCTACTGGCCGCCTCGTGGCATGGGCACGATCAGATAGTTGATGTGCTGCTCGCACATGGCGCGGATGTCAACGTCAAAATCACAGAACGAGGCTCTCCTCTCCAAACGGCTGCGGCTGGAGGCCACCACGCCATCGTCGAAACGCTATTGCATCACGGTGCAAACATCGACGCTGATGACGGCTACCATGGAACTGCCCTAAACGCTGCTTCATCCAGAGGATACGACAAAATCATGAAGCTGCTTCTGAGCCATGGCGCGGAAGTCAATACCACTTCTCTCAATGGCCTTGGCAGGTCTCGAAGTCTCGACAAAAGATGTCAGCTGGAAGCAGCTGGGACAGCTCTCTATGCCGCTGCGAAAGAGGGGCATGAAACCGCGGTGAAGTTGTTGCTGGACTGGGGGGCTCAGGTGAAGCCAGAAAACGAGGAGTATGGCAGTCCCATAGGGGCTGCATCACGATTCGGGCATGGCAACGTCGTGCGACTGCTCCTGCACGAGTGCGCAGATAGGCAAATGCCTCTGAAGCTGCTGCGTTCGGCTGTTGAACACGCTGCCTTTGGTGGGCATGATTCAATCATCGATCTTCTCTGGGACAGCACGGTAATACGACCTAACACCTGGGTCAGAGGCATGCTCAAGCCGGTTCCCATGAGAACAATGCTCGTGCCAGCGTTTTTCTTAGCACTTCTGGGGGGGGGGGGGGGGGGGGGGGATGCCACGATAGCAGAATCTCTACAGAAGGCCGCTAACATGAAGATCAGTGACGACGCGTTTAACAACGTGCTTCAGCAAGCCGCATTTTCTGGACATGAATCCATCGTCGAATTCGTTTTGAGCAAGGTCCGCAACTTCGAGTCTTTGGATGTTCGTCAGGCCCTTGATACAGCTGGTCGCAAGGGGTGGCTGTCGCCTTTCAATGCGAGATACTCATCGATTGTACAAATGCTTCTAGTCAGAAGACACGACTTGAGTATGACGGCTGGCTACTCTAGCGTCAACGGCGACATCAGAAGCCTTTGTGCCAGCGTTTCACAGCTTGGATTGCATATACAAGAGCCTCCCCCGCGAGCACTGTATGATGCCACCTATTCCAGCGTGGCCGATGGCATGGCTCTAGCACAAAGTCTGGCCGCAGAAGCAATATATATCTTGTTGGATTGGCTTGAATCGGACATGAGCCGAGGCCTGTCCCGACAAGACACTGGCCTGCCTTTTTGGGACATACCTGAGGCTGCGCTCCGACACGCACTCTCAACCCAGGATGCTGCTGATAAGAGCTGGATCTCTTTGGTGTTGGATGCCGGCGTGGGCGCGAGGGTTTACAGCCTTGGCAGCCCTCACATACGTCTCACCATAATCGCGTTCGCGATACACACCGGGAAGATTCTCGAATTGTTGATTGACCAAAGACTTGATGGAAGTTGGGACCCGAGAGTATTGCCCTACGGTGATAGAAAAGGGAGAAGAAGGCACAAGAAACCCTCTGGCCTGTGGGCGAGCGAGGGCACCGTCCAGATGTCGATGGGTGGAAGCGCGCTTGATCCTACCGAAGTTCTGGAAGAGAAGTTGGAGAGGGCCCTGACTTATATACCATTCGTTCCCTGTACCGTGTGCTCCCCACGTCAATCTGAGCAATCGGTGATCATCCCTCAACACCATGGCCACTGCAGGGATGATCGTGACGAGAGCAGGGTCGTGGAGCTCGAAGACTGACGGAGCAATAGCTAGACAGCCCGTGTCAATCTTGATTCCAGCTTGCGAACTATTGGTGGGAAAGAAAGCCTGAAGTCCGCGCAGATGTCTCCCAAATACAGCAAAGCTCGGCTCTCATGATCCCGGAGTGTTCATTTGCCGCCTCCCCGAGTCACCACACCCGCCGCATTGGCGACAGAGAATCAGAAATCAGTAAACGAACGGAAGCCGGGATCGAGGGACTAATCACTGGATCCCTTTTCTCAGGACCAGTGCACAGAAGAGAAGTTGTACGAAGCCTTGTGCGGGCAGCGCACCACCCCGAGGCTCACCGAGATGGTTCTGCGCATCCTGTCTTCTGCACCCAATCCCACCTAGCGACGCGGCGACGACGCGGTTGCCCGTCCGGAGGAAGCAAGCAGCAAAGCACGAAGCAGTGGGACCTGATGGCGCTGTGCCTGACTGGGCCTTTGGCGGATCTTCGGTTCATACCGAAGCCCACTCAACTTTCCGACTCCAACGGGCCAGGAAGCCGAACAAAGCCCATTCAACCGGAACCTGCCTGACGTGTTGCGACTCAGCTCGCTCAGCGCTTACAAGCGGAACCCCTAAGATAGGCTGCTAGAATCCCAAGCGCAACGCTTTCCCTTTCCTTTTTCTTCCCCTAACGGGAGAATGATCCTTCGCGCGCCATGCGTCAGCAGATGAACACCTGAGAGGGAAGCCAAGAAAGATTTTCAGGTTTACAAAAGGCATCCCCCGCGCGCCCACGCGACCCCGGGACCCTGAGTCTGCGCGACCGCGTTAATGGGCGGCCAGCGGGGCGGGGAATGGGAGGCAAGGTGCGAATCGAGGATTCACTTGGAAGGATCCGCGTGGCGGTGAGGGGGGGGGGAGGGGCAGGGCAGGGATCCAGCACATGACCCAGTGAGATAAGAAAGGCGCGTGGACTGCCAACCACTGCGCACGAATCGCGCTCTTCAGCTCATTGGGCGGGAAAAGGCCGCCCAGGGTTTCGCAAAGCGAGGGCCGGCCGACGAAAAGAAAAGGGTGGGAACAGGATAGGATAGCTGATGAGTCCGCGCAAGAGGTCCAGGGCAAGAGCGGGTTCCTGCGCTGGTGCGGGGGAGGTGGGAAAGCAGGGCAAAAATAGAGTGGCTCGTGCCTTGCGCCCACGGGAGGATGGGGAGGACGGGTGTTGGTGGGTGGTGGGTGGTGATTGAGGGGTGCGGTTAAAAATGACCTGCCTTGTTTCTTCGCCGTTTTCCTGGTATGGGTCAACTGAGCCTCCCAGTCTGGGCAGCTTAGCTTATCAACAGCCTCTTCGTTAGAGAGACGGAAAGAATGTGAGCGCGGCCTCTCAGAGGCTGGCGACGCGGATGGAGAGGGGGGGGAGGGGAATTCCACCCAGAAACTCTCCGAGGCGCGCCCGCGTCTCCCTGGCATGTTCTCGTCCGTTCGGATGGCCTTTAGTCGCTGGACTAGCAAGTGCAACATCCCTGACTGGCGAGCCGGGTCGAGTGGGCTCGTCCTTGTAGGACAATAGAAAGGGAGGCAGGGAGAAGACGGTGGATCGCAGAATCGTTAAAGGGATGGAGGGCCCCAATACTCCTGCGAGGTGAGTCGAGTCAGCTCACGCGAAATGCTGCGCCTCGTTTGCATGTGGAGCATCGAATTCCAACGCGTCTGCCCCTCAAGGGAGGCAAGGGGGATATGCTATTGACATCATGGACAGGAAAGGCCTGCCGGGGGGCAGGGCGTGGTTGGTGCCAGAGGGCACAGTCGAATTGCCAAGTCGCGTTTGCCTCCCGAAGAGCGAACAGTGACGGTGGACGCGCCATGACTGGGCGCTTTTCACAATCTGCTCACTCGAAGTCGGACACGGCAAGATACATGCGCTCATAGATGCGATGATTTCTGAATATGAGAAAATGGAATTCGTAACACTTCGTGATGATCTCAGTAAGAAAGAAAAATAGAATCAATGTTTCCTTTCGTGCTGGACCAGGCGCCGGGACTCGGGCGAGACAAGATTGCGGCATATACATGATGAGCGCAAAGGGAAAATCGACACCAGATCTCTGCGTGGCGCCTTTGTCCGTCTGTGTCCCTCTCTCCCCATTCCCTCTTCCTCCGAGCAGCAGTGCCTCATCACCCCCGTTCATGTAGATGATGAGGAGTCCTAGAATCAAGGAGCAGCGACTTTTTCGTTCTTAAAAGAAGAAAAGTGACCCCCCCTACCACGCAAAAGCGTCCTCTGTATCAGAGACCAGCCGCGTAGAACTTCACCCCAGACGAATGAAAAACCAAGACCACCCTCCAAAGCCGGCGTCGCTTTCCCTTCACACCTCAGTAGTGTGTAGAATGATGTACAAGAGAAGAGAAAGAAAGCTGTCCTTCCACTAGGTTTCCTCCAGGGATTTGCTTGTAAAGTGGACAAGCAGCCCCAGTTGAAGAGGAAGAGACAATGTAAGAAAACCTAGCGGCGGTGCTGGTGCCGGGCCAGGTGGCCTTGGTCGTGACGGCGACGCTTGGCCGCCGCCGTGGGCGCCGGGTCGTCGATCCACTCGGTCTCAGTTGCCGTGACGGTGACAATATCCCAGACGGTCGACACCTCGACGTAGACGCCATCCTCGTTGCCCTTTTCGGGGTACGACGGCGCGGCTGTGGTCGTAGGTGGTGCCTGGGCGACGTAGGTTCCCGCGCCGTTGTCCGCACCGCCAGCATACTCGGTTGGGGCTTGGGCCGGGGGCGACTCAGTGGTTGTGCTCGGGGCAGGCGTTTCGGTTGGGTACGCGGTGCCGTCGTCGCCACCGCTGGGTTTGCCGTACTCGCCGCCGGTAACTCCGCCGCGGCCCCATCCGGTGATTTTGTTGCCTCCGGGCAGCGCGTCGACGCACTTGCCAACGGCATTGCCCATGAGGGTTCCCGCGGGGGCAGGAGAGGGATCTTGCACTGGACGTTAGGGTCGGTCGTGCCGCCGGGAATGTCAGGGCACGTGTCCATGCCAAGGGTTCCGGCGTTGCAAGTGTTGATGATGGTGCGCAGGGTCTCCTCGCGCCAACCAGCGATGAAGTCGCCGTGGTAACTGTATCCGGTGCAGTCGCCGTTCGACAGGACGAAAGGCTGGTTCTTGCCATCGGGCGTCCAAGCGTCCTTGAAGTCGTGGGTGCGGTAGTAGACCTCAAAGAAGAGGTGGGGCACGTGGATCATACCCTTGGGGCAGTCGAGCTTGCCATCGGATCCGGGTATGGGCCAGGCCATGTTTTCCTTGAAGTTGTCGAGGCCCTTGGACGGGTCGTAGCACGAAGGGAAGTGGATATCGCCACGGAGAGGCGAGTACTGGCCGTCGCAGTCGTAGAGAGGGAAACCCGCGCCGGCGCCCTGGTTGCCAGGGTCTTGAATACCGGCCGTCGAGCCGTCGGAGTTGGCGGGGTAAGAAGGGGGATCGTAGCTTGTGCGTGGGCACGTCCACTGGACTGGCTGGATGGGCCCCTTGGTCGGGTCTACATTGTGAGCACCGCCGCCCTTGGAGGGGAGCGAGTGAAGGTGTCGCCGGAAATCATCTTCAGTCCGGGGGGAAAGGAACCAAGTCATCGTTGGTTGGTTCGAAGCTGTCTGTTGCGTTAGCACTGCGATCGTAGGCATCGTTTGAATTGCGAGGACTTACAAGTAGTACACATTCATGTACATGGTCGGAACCTTGGTGAAGTTGGACGGGTTGTTGGGGTCCTGGAAGAAGAGAGCTGGGACCCAGTAGTTGCTGAGGTCATCCTTGATCTTGGCCGTTGTGCATGTCGAGTCGAGGAGCTGGTTGCCCTTCACGGTTTTGCCGAACTTGTTTCCTCCGTTGATCAAGTGGTAATGAGACGACTCCTTGCCAGGGTCGACAATAGGGTCGACCATGCCCTCAGTCAAATACTCCTGGCCGTTGAAGCGCAAGACGGCGAAAGTCGAATCCTGCTTGGCTCCCAGGGCCAAGGAGGCTAAAGAGCCGACAGCTGCAGCAGCGGCCGTGAACTTCATGGTGAAAGGAAGAGCTGTGCCAGCGATGAAGCCAGACAGATATTATTAAGACCAGGTGAAGAAGGTAGTTGTGAGGAGGCTGGTCTTTCAAGGGCACAAGGCCTAGCTGAGATGATACCAGAGCACCTGAGAATTGTAGTGGCGATGGTTGAACAGGTATCTGTGGGTGAGAGAGAAGGTGGGAAGGAGTGTAAAACGTTGAAAGAAGGTGAGTGGTGGGAGTGAGAGTGAGAGTGGGCGAAAGACTGGACAGACTCGGCTGGTGGCAGTAGTGGTGATGAAAGAGTGAATAGAAGACAAACAACAAGAGGGATCCCAGATCAACAGAACGACACGCGCGAAGGCGAAGGGCAGAGAGGCTCTTGTAGGAACACACGGAGGGAGGGCGACGCGGGGCTTATATGGCGTCTTGTCTACATGCCAGCCAGGCCACCCACACATGTCCGTCCCGTACTGTACTCAGTGTATGGATCGGACCCAGACTCGTAGACACACGCCTAAATATGATCTCGGCACTGGCTATGCAGAGCCCAGGGTGTGGGCCACGGGTGTGAGGACGGAAGCCCGTGCCCATGTCTGTGTGCCTGGTGCCTGAGTACGTGCCGGTGCCTGGGCGGCCAGCAGAGAGCAGAGGGAACAGGGCAGCAGGATTGGGTGTGGACATTCGTTCTACTCGTACAGAGTACTCGCAGTGCGAGTACAAAGAGATGCTGTGTGAGTCGAGGCATGTCGGCGCGCACAGCATTGCCGGCGCGAGGAACGGCCGCCGTGGGAGGACAGAGAAGGCGGGAGGCGGGTAGGGGTGGGAGTAGTAAAGATCGCGCATAGAAGTCTAGCGTCACCCCCCATGAAGCTGAAGGGCCGCGTATGGTGGGTCTGGTGCCGGGGTCGCGATCGAGGAGGTCGATCCCAGGGGCATCCCTCGCGTTCCCTGCCAGGTAAAAAAAGGGCGGCGCTCGTCTGCCTGTGCTTTCCTATGCGCCCCTCTCACTCTGTGCTTTCGGTTCCTGGCCTAAAGTACGAGTAAGAGACTCGTGTGTAAGCGAGGTCGCCGTCCTGGACCGAGCGGCTGCCCGCCTCTGATCCAACCGTCTGCTCGTATGCAGTACCTGCGGATAGGCATCTCCCCACCACGGCGCCATCTCTGCGGTTACACAGCGGATGAGCGCTGGCAGTGGCCGCAGCTGGGTCGAGGTGTTGGTTACCCAGGCAGCCATGCGGCGGGCAGCTGGCCGGGTTCATCATGGTATCGACGGGGTGATCTCGGGGCGCGCAAACGCATTCAATGCCGGGTGGTCCGAGGCTCTATGGCGAATCAGGGGCAATAGGCCGGGTGGCGCGAACGTGGCAGCCGTGGATAGGCACCGAATGGTCTGCAGCAATAGAGCCTGATAGCCCTCTGCTGACCACCTGACCTGAGATTTCCCCTCGGGTCACACTGGTGATGGCAGGGGCAGCTTCATGGCCGTTTTCGAATCTGCCCTTGTCGTGTCTCCCTTTTGAATGTATGCATGATACTGCCGTCATCTGGTGAGGGGTTTAGGGACTGGAAATCTGGTAACGGAGGGGGAGGGGCTATTCCTTCAGTCTCCTGTCAGCAACCTTGTTCATCTGCGTGCTTTTGCCAGTGCCGGCGGAAGATCTCCCTGCCGGCCGGGCGCATCCGCCTCGTCATCCGGCCGGGGGGCTGATGCAAACAATTACGAGTGCTGCCGGCTGAAGATACCGGCACGATGCAAGCAAGCACCCTTGCACGGCAACAGGCTTGCATGCTCCCGCCATGATGGAAGATTGCGACTGGCGAGTGGCTTGTACGTCGGTACCTACCTGTGATTTGTGACGGGATTGCGCATCTGTGCTGGTCCAAGCGGATCTGGACCCTGACCCGACCTTAGCAGGCACGGCAGGCTCTTTTTGCATTCCCTGGAGCGTCCGAGGGCCCGGCTAGCAAGGCTTTGTTTGAAGACATACCTTAGGTACTCGAAGGTGAGGCTGTGTGGGCTGCTACTCTGCTCGTTTCAATTCATTGTGCGCAGTACTCGAACTCGTTTGTAGGTGCACATGTGGTCTTCAGGGCCGTGAATCGGACGGGAATAGCTGCATCCATAGGAGAAAAAGATATATGTCCAAGGGAGAGTCAGCCGGTCGGCCCAGGTCGGCCCATTGTGCCCTCCATAGCCCTCTTCCAGGGTCGCACCTTCCACATCCACGAATTTGATACGTGTGGCCGTGCCTTCTCTATTAACTGTATGGTAAGTACATGTAATGAGGCACAGTAGGTACGTCTAAAAAGGTACAGGAAGGCACGGTAGGGAGGTACCTAGCACATGTACCTTCCCATCGCACTCGCACGAGGGCGGCCAGGGTGAGGCGTTGCTTCCCTGCTTAGCGCCACACTCGCACCTGTCAAGTTGACTGGGCCCGAGGGAGAGAAGGGGCGACCTTGAACGGGCGGCGATGGGACTGATAGGTCAGGCGAGCAACACGAGGCCTTCGGAACGGCGCATTGATGGCCAGATTGGCTCTTGTTTATTGGGCCTCCACAAGACCCAGCCTCACCAAAGGACTCGGCGGTGATGCCGTGCCGACCAGGGGACCTTTGCATGGAGTTCATCCCGTGAGCTGAACACGGTCGGCAGGCCGTAGCGAAGGAGGCCAGGGCCGGGGAGGAACGTCTTCGGTGAGTGATATCGTCTTTTCCTCAGCCGGCCAGATCCAGGACAACAGTCATCAGCCCCTGAGCGGGGGAAAAGGAGGACATATCGTACACACGCACACGCACGCACAAGAAGCCACACGCCTGGGCAAGCGGACTCCAGCCAACCGTCATCGTGCTGCCAATGCTAACGTCCCGCCAGGACGGCGCGGCGCCAATGGCCGACCTCGTATGCGGGGGCCTTTACCAGCATCGTGGCACGTGCTGAGCCGGCCGAGTTGCCCATTCTAGTCTCTGCCGGCCGCATGGAAGTCGGCCGCCGGCAGCCTCCCACGCCCTCCCAGCTCGCGTCCAGCTCGAGCGGTCAGGCAGGGATCAGCCACTCTCCATTGCCCACGTCTTCGAGACCCGAACCCAGCCGGTCGGGCGGGCGCTTAATTGAAAGAAAAAAAAATGGGAGCCTCTCGGCGCTACCAGAATTTGGACCAACAGAAAGAGGCACCGACACCGCCTGGACATCTCGACAGCGCCGACAACAAGCGCTTACATTTTCAAGCTGCCCAGTGCTGGGCGAAAGAAACCACTCCGGCCGAGGCTGCAGGGGAATACCCCAAGCACGACCACAAGCTGAGGGGGCCAGAGCTACCAGTGTGGCCCTTGAGATTAAGGACCAGCTGTCTACGCCATACACCAGTCGTTCCGGCCCCGGGGGGTCGTCTTTCGAGCTTTCCCCCATACGATCTCTGATGGAACGTCAGGGGAGAGAGCAACGCAACGGTCACACTAGCAGATCGCGGCCCAGATCGACGGCCAGACGTCGTTGCCGGCAAGTCGGGGTCCATCAGTTGTTAGCTGGGCCGGCACCCGAATCGAAGCTAGCTCTATCAACCGCTCTGTTGGAACCCAACCTTTCCATTCTCCTGTGGCCGTTGGAATGCCTGACTCAGTGGACAATAAAACGACCAAGAATTCCCCGGAGACATTGGCACCACTACGAGTACCCGCAGGCTCGCCCAGCATCCGCCCCGCCACTACCGACCATTTCACCCCTTTTTTCAGTCAGACGTGGCTGGCTAACGCCTAGTGGGCTGTTTCACATACATGAAGATCCTGGCCAGGGCGCACAGCTTGCGCCCTGCATCCCTGCCTGCTCTGGCCATTGACTGGACCCACGACTCGTGTGCGTGGCTCTTGTCGTATTGTATTGCTCCTACCTGGCTGGCGGTTGGCCGACCAGGTTCGCCGCCTCAAGGCTCAACAAAGACCAGACAGACATGTCGCCTCTTGTGACGACTTGGACGCCGCAGGTGACAGATGGCGAATCACTCGTACTGCAGAAGTGCGGGTAGAATGTCAAGAAGATTCCTACAAGGAAGACTGGTGTCTAATCGACACGGCGACGCGACGACACGAGGTGAAGGCGCGATCCGAGTACGCGCCGGGACTCCGCCGAAGAGCACAATTCAGGTACAAAGAGGCCGTTTCTCGCCTTCTGCATGGGCCACTCTAGAACAGCTCCAGCTCACGCCGATCGCGGGGCGAGCTACCGTTCGCATGCCGCAAGTAGACAGACTTGTGCGGATGTGGGTGTTCTTTCTTTGTCTCCCTCTCTCGCTTCCACCCCCCCCCCCTTTCTGGGTCACTTGCCGGCGGCCCGGACGTCGGGATGGCGAGAGAGACTGACTGACTGACTGACTGATGATGGCAGCGGCCCGCGAACACCCATTTCCGACGCGTTGCCAGCTGTTTGCCGCACCCGAAGAGGGTCACAGGCATGTCTCACCCTCGTTATCGGGTCCTGGCGTAATGAGGTCGGTGTGATCGGTGACAGAACTCGCCAGCAGCAAGCAGCTCGGTCCAGTCCTCCTCAGGCCTGAAGTGTCGGTAATTCTGGTAGGTATCCTGCGATACGCCTCTTCCGTTGAAGGGCCTCCGAGGGCGCGCCGACAGAGCCCGGAGCTGGACTTTGTTGTTCCGCCCACACGCGATTCAGAGGGGAAGGGGGAAGGTCGCCGCCCACGATCGGTCTTTTGTGCTATCACGAGTGCAAGTAAGCGCCGAGGTGACGCCCGAAAGAAGGGGGTGGGAGAAGCGATGGGGGAGGGCGTGCAAAGGCAAGGGAGACCTCGCCGCGTTCGCGCCGCTGGGGCGCCCCTTGGGGGAGCGAGCCGGCCGAGACATCAATACCGCCGTTCCTGTCGACTAGCTACTGCCAATATATTGACATTCCCCATTGTTGAGGGGTGTGACGCGTCGGAATGGTCTAGGTGGCGAGAGCCTGTTGCTTTCTCGTCATCGCCTGCAGACTGGCTTGCTGGTTAGCACCACTGTCGTGCACCAACCTCGACGCGAGGTTCGATCTCGAGCAGCTCATCTTCCCCCCGTGGCCCGATCATGCCACCTGGGTTGTCGGCGCCTGCCGAGAAGCTCGAAGCTCCTGACCTCCTGCGTGATACAATGACCTCTAAGATCTAGCCACAAACCTAGACGTGCGTAGCTACTTGCGACGAAGTGCCAGCCTTTCTTCCCATTTGTGTTCATGGCCGACCCGCAGTCACCACACAGCGTTTGCCTTGGGCTTGAGCAACATAATACCTACACACGTAGTGCGCGTATTACCAACATGCTCCGACCGCGCAGCGCGGAGACTCGTCTTGCGTCGCGGGGACCTACCACCGGCGGGGACGTGGTACGAGGCTCGACCGTTCTGCCGCGGGTGGCTAAGACAACCATTAGACGGATGCCCGTGTATGCCTCAACGTCCGAGGCGCGCGCGACGTACCTCCATACATGCAGTCCATGCACGTAGTATATAGTATATTCCTCTTTCTCTGGGTGTCTGTTCGAGCAGTCCTCTGTGATGATTTCATGGCGAGATAGATTTGGTTCTCACGAGAGCCCCGATGGTGTCACACTGGACTCGGGTGGCATGGTCTAATCTGAGATGTCGGCTAGGAGGAAGCCAGCTACGCGCCTCTGCATAAGCCTACTCGTAAAGTCTGCCGGTTTCGGGAGCACACAGCGAGGCCCCGTCCGCCGGGCCGGCGAGAGCGATGCGGCCCGAGGCCCCCTCCGGGTTGACGTCGCTGATGCGCACGGGGACGTGGCGCATGAGACGCGCCCTCTCCATCCCGTCCAGCGTCGTCCCGCCGCTGACGACCGCATCCCCGTCTCCGTCGCCGTCGCCGCCGCCACGGCAGAAGCGGTTCTCGAGCGCGGCGACCGACAGCGACCCAAGCACGTCCGGCGCCACCAGCCGGCTGCGGATGACCATGCTGGCCAGCGCGGCGCCCAGCAGGCCGAGGCACGACGCCAACAGGACCGCGAGCCACGGCCGGCTGCAGAGAACCACCTCGCGGTCCGCCGCCAGCGCCGCGCCCGCCGTCCGGGTCACCACCTGGCCCCACTCGAAGCGGTCGCCGACGCCGGCCCCGAGCGGGTTCACGCCGCCGCCGCCGCCGCCGTCCCGCCCGACGGGCGACGCGCTGAACATGTACATGGTGTTGAGCAGCTGCGCCATGCGCGTCTCGAAGGCGGCCCGCCCCGGCCGCAGCACGCTCGAGTCGGCCTCGAACAGCGCCTGCGACGTCGCGTTGGCCGGCGACACCAGGTACCCGACGACCGGGTGCAGCTGGTCCGCGAAGCCGTTCTGCCGGGGCCGCGGGATGCTGAACAGCGAGGTCAGCATCGCGACCAGGCCGCGGGCGCGCCCGGGCGCGTCGTCGAAGAAGGTCCGGCGGTCGTCGTCGGCGGCGGCGCTGACCCGGACGCGCCGGGCCTCGCAGGCGCCGCCCCGGTCGTCGCACGCGTACTCGACGTCCACGTGCGACGTCCTCATCTCGCACTCGGCGCGCGCCACGCCCCAGTCCACCGCCGACGCGGCCGACGGCTCCATGTACACGATGGACTCCCAGAGCAGCCTGCGCGGCGGGCGCGCCGCCGGCGGCCCGGGGCAGACGCGCCCGGCCTGCGACGCGCTCGTGGCGCCCTTCTCCTCCTCGCAGATCGATATGCCGATCTGCGCCTGGCCCGGCCCGCCCCCCGCCGCGTTGCCGCCCGAGAAGTTGCCCATCTCCCAGGCCGCCCAGGGCGTCGTCGCGTTGAGCGGCTGGGCGGAGGCCCGGGTGAAGCCCCCCGACGTGCTCAGCTCGAACACGGGGCAGTCGAGGCTCAGGTACGGCAGGCGGTCCAGGATGAAGCTCGCGTTGGCCGCCCCGGTGGCGGCGGCGCCGCCGCCGCCGCCGTCGCTGACCGACGTGCTGAGGGTGATGGGGAACCCGGCCAGGGACGAGTAGTTGGCGTCGGAAGGGCTGGACAGCTGCGCCCAAGCACCTGGCTGCGGCTGCTGCTGCTGCTGCCCCCCGGCGGTGGGATGCCGGGGTGCGTCGGCGCTGGCCATGGGCACCCGGAGGTTGCCCCAGTTGTCCTGCGTCCTTGCGCCCTTCTCGGACGTCGAGAAGAGCATGGCCGTGCTGAAGCTCGGCTTGCCCTCGTACTCGAACCGCTCGGTTCCGGCCTGGAAGCCCGTGAAGTTCTGCGGCTCGATGCTGAAGGCCGTCACGCGCGCCGCGGTCTCGACCGTCGACCGCCCCGGGTAGATCACCCGCAGAGCGCCCTGGCTGCCCAGCGGGGAGCATGCCCAGGACAGGAGGAGGGTGACGGAGACGAGGTCGAAGGCGCCGAGCTGGAACTGCGTGGCCACCGTCCCGAAGATGGTGGCGCTGCCAAGCAGCTGCTCGATGCGCCCAAAGGTCGAGCCCTCCTGGGCGAGCAAGGTGGCCACGGCCTTGAGCATCCGGCCGACAATGGCGGCGAACAGCATCGGGAATATCGTGGGGCCCTGTGGGCATGCATGCATGATCGCGACTCGTGAGTGCTTGGCTCTATTTTTCCTTGGATTGGGTGGGGGTTCGCATTTGTCAACGCACATATGAAGATGCTTCCAGCAGCCTGCGCCCCAGGGTGCCCGGGGCATTGGCGCCGCCGTCGTTGGCCAGGACCAGGAAGCCGAAGACAACGAACGCCACGGCGATCAGAGCCAGGAGCCCGTCCAGGCTGGCGAACACGAACCGCATCCTCGAGTTCCGGAGGGGGAACGGGCCCGGCAGCGCCAGGGGGCTCTCGGCGGTGGGCGGCGCCGACTTGCACTCGGTGAACATGACTTTGGGTCCCTGGCCCCAGGGGAAGGTATTCTTCTCCTTTTTCTTCTTCTCGTCATTCTGGGCCTGGTCGAGTGAGGGCTCGCGTGTGGCTTGCGAGGTGGAACGGGCTGATGGGGGCCCGTGGTGGGAGTCTTGGTGGAACAAGGTTCTCAGCGACCCGGAGTCGGATATCTCCTGGTCGTGACCGGCAGGACGAGGCAGAGATGGATGATCGTGAGTGGCCATGGCGCTTAGCACTTGAGCAGAACCCAAGGTCGAGAAAAAGCTCGCCCGTTCTAGAGCCAGGCCAGCTTCCGGAGCCGGCGCTCCTTTATTGTCGCCGCCATGTCCCAATGGTTCTTGTGCATTGTTAGGCACCCGCTATAGATGTCGTCGGTTCGAAGCTTGGCTGCCGGGTCGCGGTGGGCCGTGGACCTGGATCTGGATCTGGGATTCTGTAAGCGCTGGGCAGGCATCTGGCATCTGAGCTTCCTCCTGCGCCTAACACGATCTCGAGCGCGGCCAATGGACAGGACGGCTAGCTGCACGTCGGTGGAGATGGATGCTCGTAGATGCTGCCTCTGCTGCTATAAGAGGCACAACAGGACGACGGTGGCTCACACTCGTAGACGCCTTGGGTCCACCGGCCTTGTCTGGGGCCCGCAGCGTTGGCCCGCGAGCATTGCCTGTTAAGGCAGGACAGGTGGGCGCGGCCATTTGATCGCTGCTGTTGTTTCTTTTCCTTCGCAGTCTGTCGCCTGTCGTGAAGGAGATGTTGTTGGATTCCCAGGTCGCAGCATCCCGTATTCATCTCATTGCAGTGGTGGTTCTTATTATCTTCCTTGACAACGGGCAGTGTTCCCCCTCGAAACCATCGCGAACTCGGGGCCGTTGGTGGCCGCTCGTTTATTGAGTTATGACCCCCGGTCGAGAGTGTCGTGCTGCCGCCGGCAATGCGCCCGTTCCCCGCTGGAGACGGGCGACAAGGATGTGGGCGGTGAGCTGGCACGGCCCGGCTAACAGAGAACCAAACCATGTATGGGCCGGCCGAGCCTCGCCCACACGCCGCACAGCCCCTGAGTGAGTGAGTGAGCGAGTCGACATGGCGTCGCGGTGGGGAACGGCGCTTATTCCCACCAACGCCCGGCAGCGCTTGTTCGCAGACTGCAGATGCGCGACACACTGTCCCCGGCTGGACACGCCCGAGTACTCGCAGTCTTTGGCAGGTAAATCGCCCCCTCGTACAAGGTCTCTGATCAGATCATTGCACCTTACCTACCTCTGACGCGAAGCCATTCGCTCCATCCAAGAGACAACCCCGGTCAGTGTGGTTGGCAGACAAAACAGGCCGGGGCCATGAAAGAGCAAAGGGTATATATAAGGATGCCGATGACGGCCGTGGCAGCCGGCGCGACACTCGTCGCCCAGGCCGCCAATGAACCAACTATTAACAATTGAAGAGAACGCCCCGGCCACTGTCGAATATTAGCCTTCATCATGTAGCTTCAATAGGCGTAGATTAGTCTCCTCCCCTCCACCCCTTTTCCATCGATCATTACCTCGCCTGTTCTCCCTCTCACTTTCTGCCCCGAGCCTCCGCTTCGTCACGCCGCCAGCTCCCGCGGGTCCGTGTCGCGGTGTGGCCGCTCCGGCAGCTCCGTCGCCCTCCAGTGCTGCGGCTCCAGCTCGGCCCGGTGCACCGGGTCCAGCTCCGAGACCTCCCTGCCACTGCCGCCGTGATATCCTCCGCCTCCGTAGTATTCCTGCGCTCCTCCCCTTCCTCCTCCTCCTCCTCCTGCTGCTGCTGCTGCTGCTGTCTCTCCATCGCCATAGTATCCACCTCCGCTGCTCATGGTCGTCTCCGTCCCCGTCCCGGTCATGGGCGAGCCGTGGCCCCCCGACGCCGCCGGCGCGTACGCCCCGCCCTCGTGGCCCGACGACGCCGGTACTCCGGGGCGGCGGCCGCCGCCGCCGTGGCGCGCCTCTTGCGCCTGGCTAGGATCCACGCCGCCGCGATGCCGGCGGCTACGATGCCGACGCCGAGGACCACGCCGACCGCGATGCCGGCCTTCGCCCCGCCCGTGAGTCCCGGGCTCGCCGTCGCAGTCGGCGACCACTCGGACGCCGCCCCGGAACCCCCCGCGACGATCGGCGTCTTGTTCGAGGGCGCGGTCTTGGTCGCCGCGGCGCCGGCGCCGCCGTCGGTCGTCGTCGTCGTGGCCGTCCACTCCGGGTCGCTGGCCTGCCTCTGGATGATGACCCCCCACCCACGACGTAGTCCTCCGCGCCGACCGTCAGGTCGCCCGCGGGCGTGAGCCCGGCCAGCCGGCCGTCCGCCGAGTACGTCACCTCGGTGACGGAGAGGCGGCCCTCGGTCCCGAACTTGGAGATGCAGGCCGCGTCGTCGCCGAGGTTGCGGGGCTGCTTGCACACGTAGCCGCTGGGGTTTCCACAATTCAGTATCGGTGGTTGAAGAGTGGTAACGGATATGAGAGAAGGGGGGCAACATCCGAGAACCGACAGGGAGAAAGAAGAAGTACGAAGGAGAAGAAGAAGAGGGGAAAGACTCACTTGGGACAGCACGTCGCCGTGGTCGTGCCCGAGTGCTCGCCCGAGCAGCCCACGGTGGACCCGGACGGGCACACCCCCGGGGAGTAGTAGTTGGCGTTGGTCGGCTCGAAGCCCGGCGGGAAGCACGACGCCGACCAGCTCGGGTCGTAGTCGCCCCGGCGGTACCAGCCGCCGTAGAAGTTGTCGCCGTCCTCGACCCAGCCCTTGTAGATGGTGTTGCAGTTGCGCTTCGGGTCCGGCGTGAAGGTTGTCGTGAGGGCCGTGATGCGCGAGGGCTTCTCGTCTCCAGATGTCGTTGTCGTCATGTTGTCGTCGTTTTCTTTCGCCGGCCTTGCTGCCGTCGCTGTTGTTGTCGTCGTCGTCGTTGTTCCCTTGACTCAGCAAAGAGCCGTCTCACCTGTCCTGCCTGACGATGGTAGTGGCGATGTTGAGAGATCTTGCTGACAAACAAACGAAAAATGGGATAGAAGGGACGGGCTCGCCAGCTCAGGTATTCCCGTAGACGCGAACAGGCCGGGGACAGAAAAACCGGGAATATAATAAAACAAGGGCCCGCGCTCATAGCCTCGGACGACACCAGATAGGACGACACTTCGACGGGGCATGGGGGGGGGGGTTTCGATCCTACTGCCCTACGATACGTGCCCACATGCCTACTCGTGCTGCGTATGCTCCCAAACCAGCACCACGCTCAGCCCGCGCGAGCGCACGCCCGCACGGCTGGTGGCTGGTTCCGTAGGAGATGCACTACCCGCAGGGCCGGTGTGGATCGTCAACCCTCACCAGCAGATTGGGCCGCCGCTGGCAAACACTCGCAGTACGAGTAGAGTAGTCATCAGCCCCCCGACCAAACACAGTCCAAGTCTCGCTCCTCACTCTCGCCCGCCGCCTGCTGGAGCTGAGAAGCCTGCACAGCCCTGCCCTGCCCGCCAGGTGGGGAGCCGTAGCGCGCAGGGTGCGCCGGCGACCCATCGTCGTCGTCGTCGTGATTTGCCGGCTTAGTATAGAAACACGACCTAGCGCGGCGATCGGGGAGCTTGGCGCACGGGCTGCCCCTAGTTTCATTCCGGTTGTATACTGCGATTACCCCGGCGCGCCCCAGCCAGGGCGGTCCCCGAGACCAGGGGGGGGGGCGGGTTTCCCCTTCTCATCGTCTTCTAAAATCCGCAGGGCCGCGAGCTGACTTTGTCTCGCCTGCAGGGGCGCTGTCGGGCCGTCGGGCGATTTTCTTGCGCAAGAAGCGGGGAGCCGACAGGCTTTTTTGAGATAAAAGGGGGAGACGAGGCCGTCTTGAACCCAGATGCCCCGAAGCATCCCCGGGGACCTGCCGTTGCAGTCGGTCCTTGGTAATCTCGAATGAAATCTCCTCGCTTGAACTTGCGCCTGTGTTGTGATGAGTTGTTTTTCTATTGATGCTCGCTCGGGACCGACTCTCGTTGAGAGGCCGGGGCAGGGTGCTGGGTAAGGGACCGCAGGTGAGCTGTGCTCGGGAGGTGATCGATCAGTCGCCGAACCCGTCCCACTCATCCTCCTCTTCCTCCGCCTCCGCTTCCTCAGAGTCGCCAGAGTCCTCCTCGCGAGGCTGTGGCGCACGGCCGCCCACGACGCCAGCCTTCCCGACCGAGCGCCTGCTCTTCTCTGCCGACTGGCTCGCGACGGAGGGCATCCCGTCGCGGTCTCGCACGATGCAGCCCTTGCCGTCGCGCGCGTACGGGCCCTCGTGGGAGCCCACCGTCCCGTCCTCGCCGTCGCCGTCACGCACGAACCCGGCGACGAAGAAGCCCATGACGCCGCGCCCGTCGCCCTGGTGCGACCGGATGCACGCGTCGGCGACCTCGCCCCCGGCGCCGCCGCCGGCCCCGGGCACCCCGCGCACCGGCCACTCGCGCATGCCCCGGACCTGCTCGGCGCGGCGCATGACGCGCCACCCGCGCCGCGCCGCCACGCCCGACGCCAGCGCCCGCATCACCACGCCCTCGTTCTCCTCGGCGTGCACCGAGCACGTCGAGTACGTCACCTTGCGCGCCGCCGGGAACTCGAACGCGTGCAGCAGCAGCGTCAGCTGGAACGACGACAAGGCCTCGAGCCGCGCCCGCAGCTCCTGCTCCGACACCACCGTCTCCTGCCCGTCGTCGTCGACCAGCTTGGGCGCCGAGTCCGAGGCGGCGGCTGGGTCGTTCTTGTCTTTGTCATCGTCGTCGTCATCGTTATTGTTGCCGTTCTTCTTGTTCTTCTTCTGCTTCTTTTGCTTCCCCTCCTCTCGCTTCCTCTTCTGGCCAGCCGCCGCCGCGCTCGCGCCTCCGCTGCCGGCCAGCGCCTCGGGCAGGTGGACCGCGGGCATCGCGTCGCGGCCGACGATGCCGCTCCCGGAGCAGCTGGGGTCCAGCAGCATGCAGCCGACGCCGCTGTACCGGGGGTCGGACGGGCTGACCTTGAGGAAGTCGTGGCTGAAGTTCATGGTCACGACGTCCTCGACCCCCGCCAGCTTGACCATCTTGTCGAGCGTCTTGGAGCGGTTCTTGTCCTTCTCGAACGCGAAGACGGTGGGCGCAGGACGGTGGTCCGTCCCTGCGTCGTCGCCCGACTGCCCGGCGGCGGCGGTGGCGCGCGACTTGACGATCGCTGCCAGATGGGTGGTTTTGTTGCCCGGGGCGGCGCAGGTGTCGATCACGTCGCCGTCCTCAGGCCGAGGGTCCAGCAGGTACGCCGGGAAGCACGAGGCCTTGTCCTGCAGGATGATGGCGCCCGAGCGGTAGGCCTCGGTCTTGGAGAACTCGAAGCCGGGCGACACGGCCACCAAGCCCGGAACGTGAGGGTCGACGTAGATGGCGCCGCTGCTGCCGCCGCCGCCAGCAGTGCTTATAGTAGTAGTAGTAGTAGAAGAAGTAGGAGCAGCAGCGGTAACGTCGCCGACGTCGGCCACGCGGGCGAACCGCGCAAACGTCGTCGCCAGCTGCTCGTCCAGCGTCGTCCTGGCCGCGTTGACACGCACCCAGCGCGGGTACCGCCCGCCGGTCTCGCTCGCGAACTCCGCGGCGACCTGCTGCCGCAGGGCGTCAAGCGACGCGGCCCTCCGGCGCAGCCGCGCCCGCGTCAGCTCGGCGCGCAGCCGGTTCTCGTGGCGCCCGATGGCCTGCGCCAGCCCGTGCGACGACGGCAGCGCGATGCCGCGCTTCGAGAGCAGGAAGTCGTGCGCCAGCAGCAGCGCCAGCAGAGGGGAGAGCTGTGTTATGCGCAGTCAGCACGTGACGTCCTGCCTGAACGGGGGCCAGCAGCTGGCCGGTGCAGCCCCCCTGGAGCAAGGCCGCAGCCGGCTCGGCACCGGCTCGGCACACCAACAAAACACACGTACCTTGCGCTCATGACGCAGCAGCTCGGAGGCGTCGATGACCTCCTTCAGAACGGCGCTCCATTTGCACGTCTCGAGAGCCAGGGCGTACACCTGGTGCTGCGGCGACTTGAGGTCCTTGCGCCCGAAGATGCGGGTCTTCAAGTTGCCGCCCGCGGCGTCGGGGGACAGGATGTCGGCCGTCTCGTGGTATAGAGACATGGTGCACCTCTGTCTGCCTGGACGGGCATATTCCGAGCCCGTCAAGAGGCTCTCAGATGGTGTACTGACGTGGCGTAGGTTGAATCAAGAGACGACCAGCAGCCAGGAGGTGGGAAGTAGGTGATGTACACTCAACCTTCGAAGTCTCTTTGCGTGTTAGACGCCGAATTTTACATATGCATATATGCATATGTATGCACACAACGAGACTCTGGGCCGGGTTCACGTTTAGAACACCATCCACTATATTGCAGTTGTGCGGGACTCAATGCCAATTTGGTTTTTGGATTCATTCAATACCGAGGGTCGCTCGTGCTTTATTATAATCCTGTAAGCACTGCTGATATCAATCCGGTTGAAATGCGCATTGCCTGCCTACTTTCTATTGGCCTGCAATGCAGATCAGACAGGATGCAGCACGGGTCGCATAAATATCCCCATACATGCTGTACTCCGAGCTATTCACCCGCCCTTGTTTACAGTCATACGCGAGCAAGACCAAGCTTGCAGTTCTGACCATCTCCCGCAAACGCGAGCGCTGGTCACAACAGCCTTCGCAAGAACGATTTGATCCGGGCGGGAAACACTTCAATACTTCTCGACACGATTGTTTCGATTCAACTTTATCAGGTTCTAATCATGGAGACAGAACTTCTGTGCGTCAATGTCTGCTTCTAGGTCCCTGATCTGGGCTTAGTAATCTCGAAAAACTCCTTGAGTCCTTGCACGACCGTCTCAATGTTCATCTGCACCAGCGGCATTCTGTCGTAGCTGTTGTCCTTCATGATGGCCACAAGCGCGAGGTACTTGTCCACCTCTCGCAGAACCATTGGCCGGTTCTGGTCACTCAGCACAATATCGCTCTCAGCCCAGTTCGAGCCGATCTGGTCCTCAATCTTCTGGTTCCACGGTGGCCCTTCCAGGGATTCACGATGCTTAGTCGACCTCTGCCAGCTCCCGTACACGTCCGTGACGTCGATGATCACGTCGATGTAGTCTGAGCAGATCTCGTAGCTGGGCATATCCGACTCGCCGCTGTCGGTAGCAATGTAGATTTTGGACATGACGTCAAAGAGGTAGGCCTTCTCAAAATGGCACGTGCGACTCAGGTTGGTGAGCATGGCCTCAAGGACGCCCAGGCGCGGAATCAGCTTCTGAATCACCTTGCTGAATGCTTCGAAAATGCTGTGGTTGTATATGCTGGTGAGGTGAAATGTCACTGGCGCGTTTTCGATCCCGTGGTCCGAGAGCTCATCTTGGATGCGTATCGTGATGTCTCTTTGTATGTCCACCTTGTAGTCATCGGACAGACCATCCACCTTGTGGATGAAGACTTCGATCTTCACCGACGGAAAGCTGCCCTGCAAGTTGAGTATCGTCACGTTGAGGCGAGACACGGCCTCGAGGTAGTCGTCCTGGGCGTCAATCACCCAGATGAGAGCACCGATCTCCCCAAACATGGCATCAATGTCAAACGTCGGGTTGTCAAAGATGTCGATCTGCCCCGGAAAGTCCCACACCTGAAAGTCCATGAACGAGCTGTTGCTTCGGTCAGCCAAAGAGCGGCAGTGGCGGAGAGGGGCACAGCACATACGGCATCGAGTCCTTCTGAATCCGCGCGGTCGATTCAAGGAACAGCGTTTCATTGGGCGGCAGCTTGTGGAATACCACGCTCGATATGGATGACTTGCCGCTCCTGAGATTGGTCAGCAAAAGAACTATGTCAAGGTCAGGTTGTCCGCATACCTCCGCTGGCCCATGAGCAGCAATCTGGGCTTCCCTTTCGTGGGCTCCAATGTCTGATCCGACGCCCCTATCTGATGGCGCTGTGTGTTCTGTTGTTGTACAGTGGTTAGACCTAGAACTGCTGGTGTGACATATGTAGGTAGTGGCTTTCTCGAGCCTTTCGCGACTTCTTCGGCCTCGAGTTCGCCGTCGCCGCCACCAAGCCGAGACGCCATGGTGCATGCGTATGTGTGTGTCAACGAGAATCGCGCCCGGAAAGAGACAAGCGGGTCGATAGTTACGATGGACACTGGCAGGACTGAGAATGACTGAATGGAAGCTCTTCATGGGAGAACGCTTGTTCCGTGGCCAGTCTCTATAGAACGGTGGAAGCAATGCCGCCCAAGATTGGCATTAGGCTTGACAAACACTGCCAACAAGGATGGCGATGGTGGGTGATTGGTAAAGTGGCCGGTCTCTGAGTAGACATCCGACAAACTTATGTGCGTCGCTGCAGTGAACGGCGTGACCTCCCAAAATCATGGATATTTGCCTCTTTGGGGCGCAGGGTAAGATGAGGGTTCGGGCACTAGGCACCGCAGGAAAAGCAAGGAGGCCAAGATCGGGCTTGGGGGCAGAGTGGGAGGGCTTCCATGCCGCAAGGGGTGTGAAGAAGCGACCTGGCGCATTCTGATCTCACCGTCGCACAAACTCGGCCAGGATGCTGGCCAGTCAAGCGAGCCAGCTTAGATACCATGGTTGCAGGCTGGGGCCGTCTGCCCCATAGAGCTTGTCGATCTGACTGACCACGTGCTTGGGAAGCAGCCGGGGCAAACCCGCCCCGGCATCAGCGTGCAAACTTGCCACCATGCGGCCAGCGCGACGTGGACGTCAGTGGCAGCAGAACGGATTATCTCATTCCCTCTCCGGCGCCCTGGGCTAGCAATCTGGATGTGCGGGCATGAAGTGGGCTTGGGCCACTTGGCCGACGCCCTTCACAACGTCAAGGAAGTGTTTGCCAGGCCACACAGCCCGCTGGGTTCGAGGGGGCAGATATGTCTTACCTCCATGATGAGCCGGAGATTATTGAGTCTGGTGAATAGGCAGTCGGAGTATCGAGGCCAGGATTATTAGCGAGTAGTTGCTGAGGCAGGGCTGGCCAGGTCCCCCCTTGGCTGCAGCGCTCTAGGCTAAGGCGCAAGCCGCAATGTGAGCAAACGGTACTTGTGCCGACTGCAACTTCGTGCCGGTTGGCGGCCACCGGGCTCTTGGGACAGAAGCTGTGACGAGTTGGAGACGCGTCGGATCGACGTGATGGCTGCGGCTGTGGACCCGGCTCACCTCGACCAAGCTCATGTGACCAGGCGTGGCGTGCCTCTGGTAGTGACGGCGTGGCAGGCCCGGGAGGCTGGTTGCGTCGGTACACAGGGTATGAGCGCTTTCGGCCCGATCTTCAAGCTGGGGGCCACGCTGACGCGCACCTGGTAAGATCAGAGCGCAACAGGGCGAGGGCCGGTTATCTGCTGCAAAGAGTCGCCGCTCTGGCCGGGATAGAGGCGCGCGCTGGCTGGACGGGTCAGGCCGGCCGGAGACAAGCGTGTTGGCGCAAAGCAATGAGCCGCAGTCCGGTTGTGGCGGGAGACCAAGGATTCGGGGTCGAGAGGCGTCGGGGCTGGTGGGAGAGGGCCAACCAGACAGATATGAGAGGGGTGGTGGTTAGATGGTGGCACGAATACCATGGCACGGGTTCGAGGGACGTAGCCGATGCATGCAGCCGGCCAGCCAGCCCAGTGCGACCATCACGGCACTGCGCTGCGCTTCTAGGCCTGTCCACCCGCGCTGTTCCTGGAGCGGAGTCAGCATCCACCTTCCAGAGGGTGCTGGTAAATGCATATACCCGCTATACTGATGTCAGGTCGCCTGGTTATGTATCTAATCGTACCTAAGGTAGGTGCCAGTGACATCAATGTACGACATGGACATGACATGGCGTGCTCCAGTCGTACCTACGCTGCATCAGACCAGACCAGACCACACCAGGCCAAGCGTCCAACGTGGGCAGACCCGACTTGGCCCAACTCCAATGTTGGCCATGTGCGGCGGCTTGCTTCATCAGAGCCGTTGCATGGATTCTTTGTGACATGTCCAGCCGGTTCGCTGTCATGTCGAGTTCTCCCGACCAGTGTATCATGAAAAAGCCGATGGATTCAAGTACCGACTGTCAGCAGACTGCCATGCGGCCAAGTCTCGGCCGGCTCCCTTCCAGACAGGCCCACGGCGATCATGCTAAAAATACCGCATCCCTTCACGCTGGTGCCTACTGAGTGCCTCGACAAGTTGGTCCGCGAGGATCATTCGCCTGCGTCTGCGACTGGCATTACAATTCCTGTCATTATTCATCCCTATGTAACCTGGCAATATCATCATGTAGCCTGCCCGGCTTGCTATGCAGTGGCGTGTCGAATGCAATGATACCGTACGCCTCTCGTCGCCGGCCTGCTCATGTCGCGACCCCGCGCCGCGGGTTCGAGACTCGTGACCTGACGCCAGCCCGCTGACTGCCAAACTCCGACGCTACCCATATTGCAAGTGTGATTGTGAAAAGAATGCCCATTCCAAAGCTGGACTCGGAAATAAGCATGCGTGTCGCCCGGCGCGCCTCGTCGCAGCACTTTGTGGCCGGCTTTGAATGCATCTGCAACTGAGTCCACCACGATTCTGTTCGTAGCAAGGGCACTGAGGTCAAGCCGCCGCCCGGATGTCAGGTCAGCTGCTGCAAAAATTCGGAGTGGTCCATTTCCCCACGGCTCATGTCGAACTACGACCCTGCCGTTTTCGGCCGCGGCTTCTCGGCCGGGAGCGGCGGCAGTGTCTTGGTCCCTCCAAAGAGACTGAATCGAAGACTCTTCCGCCGCGATGCCGTTTTCTTGGGTTTCGTCGGCATTTCGGGCAATTCGAGAGGCCTGTCCTCCTCGGGCGGCGTTGGCGGCCCCTGGGCCCCAACCGCGGTAGCAGCACCCTCCTCGGATGTGCTTGGTGGAGGCGTCGGCAGCTTGGGAACTGCGTCGGTCGCGGGGGTCACCGGGGACAGAACCTTCAGGTTGCTGAGAGACTAAAGAAACTGCATGTGAGCCGTTGCACCAATAAATGCGACCTCAGCGTGAAAGGCGGCCCACCCGGCCGCGCGGCCGCGCAGCAGGGCTGGGTATGACACAGGCGTACCTTCATGCTGATCCGTCGATTCGACTTGGATTTGGACCTGCTCGGCGGCGCCCCCTCATCGTCGTTCGCCGTGAGTTCCTCGAGCTCCGCCGTCATCGTCTTTCCTCCCAGCGCGACATTATCTTCGGGTGTGGGAACAAAGCGAACAAACCCCCGCTCAGGGTGGACGCCCAGGGATTCCTCCATGTGCCGCTGGACCAGCGCGGCATTTCTCTTGTTCATTGTGGGCCGCATCAGGTTGGGCAAGGCGTGAATGGCCAATGTGTAAGCCGGGTCGAAAGACCCGCCAAACATCATACATTGGCCGTGGTTGATGGTGATGACAATCGACGAGATTGGCCGCTGGTATCTATTCGACAGGTGATAAGAGAGGTCTGTGATAAAGGTGAATTCGTCCTTGATCTAATCGTGAAGGTCAGAACGCTGATTGGCGAGCGAGGTTACCTGGCTGCATTTGCGGCGGCGCCACCAGTAGGTTGGGTAGATAGCGGACAAAGAAGCGGCACTTACGATGACGTTGGTTTTCAGCTCAGCCATGACAATGGCTTCGTTGTGCACCCGAGTCTTGGCTGGGTTTGACTCGCGGTTCGTCGCCGCGAATTCGGTCTGGTAGTATGTGCTCCGTCTCTTCTGGGACTCAGGCGTGCATTTGGAGGCGAGGCGGTCGCCCGGCGGCGGGCGGTCGATAGGCCGCATCAGAGTGTCGCCCTCAACAATGGTGGCCATGGTGTTTGCAGGCTGTCGCACGTGAGTCCTCCGCTGTACGAATGATAGGCCGGCTGGGGCTTGGGCTGGGGCTTGGGCCGGGGCCGTCAAAGGGCGAAGCAGACCGGCAGTGAGTGGAGAGGCCAACGCAGAGACTGAAGCCGAGCCGGAAGAAGCGTTGGAGCTTGGATATGAACTTGACGCGGAAGGCCCGTGTTTTTGACTGGGGACATTGTGTCTATTATTATTATGGTTGTCCACGGCTAGTGGCGAGGAGCCAGAGGGATCTTGATGGGGATCCATGGCGGCGAAGACGCTTGGGGCGATAGCACCTGCGGGTCTGTGTGGTCCTGCGGCCGGGCTCCCCACGAGTACGGCTCACGCGACTTATCAGGACGCGCAGAGAACCGGATTAGTGCTTTGTGGTGCTGGCAGTGGCTTGTCTGGGCTGCCCCGGCCCGGCTAGCGCCTTCGTATAAAGTCGATTCTGGGGATGCGTTACCAGGCCCCTGCACGGACGCCAGGCGCGCAAACGGTTATGACTGGGTCTGGGGCCGCGCTGAGAACGTCTGGACCTCTGGGCCTTTGGGCAGCTGGTCGTGAGGGCTGGAAGCGGGACCTCGGCAGCGCCGTGTGGTTGGAAGCGGAAGGTCGGAGAGAGTGGGCTGCGGCGAAGCGGCTGAGAGTCGGGGCAGAGCTAACAGCTGCAGTCGTTATCGAGATGAAGACGGGCGGCGGCCGCTGGCTGTGAGGGCTTAGAGGGCTTAGACGAGGCAAACGAGCCAGCGCAACGATGTCGAGCGGGACCAGATCCCCGTGGCCCGGACGGAGGTGTCGAAATCCGAGAGAGACAGGCCCAACCTAGAGGCAGAGCCCAAGCTCCGTGGCAATAGTGGAACCAGGACGGTAGCAGGCAGCTGAAGGAGATGTGAGGTGGGCGTGGAGGTCTCGCCGCACTCGTCCGGTCAAGGCGTTGAGACGGGGGTGTCGTGGGGTGGTGGTGATATGGCAATAAGTCGTGAAGAGAATGATTCACACGAGGCCAAGATACGAGAGGAAGTCGCAGGGGCTTGCGCGGGTACAAGTACCTAACCTGCTTGACCTTGGCTTCAAGCCAGCCGGGCCGTCCATACCACGGGTAAGAGTGAGATGGCCTCATCCGTAAGGTAAGGTAGGTACCGTAGTTGCTTCTTATTGTGCGAGACGTGGATTGAATGCGGGCGTGCAACGGAGGAATCAGCGTTCGACAGACGCCGTGGTAGCACAAAACTCGACTAGGACTGTTTCGATGTTTGAGAGCTGCGGCAGGTGCCGAACCGACGGCAGCGCAACGCAGGTAGGGCAGGGCAGGTGCAACCTGAGCGAATCTTGTCCGCCCGCGACGGTGGTCGCGACGGGAGCCTGCAGCTTCCCAGGCTTTACGAGTACCTCCAGATAGGTACGAGTACATCTGATGAACCGGTTGCAAGCCCTTAGGGTACTCGTACACGTGTGAGATGCGGGCACCCTACTATTGTTTCCCCGGGCGTTGGATATTGCTTCATCTCGACTCCTACCTAAACACAAGTGGCCTAAGTAATAAGGCGGTACCGCGCATTCATGATCTCGTTTGACAAGTGAGGTCCCGGGCGGTTCTCAGTATCTCCAGGGTCATGCCTGCATGTAATGTCCGATTCAATCCAGCATGGTGGTATCGAACTCCTGATGCGCAGGTGGCTGCCTGCCTACTGCAATTGTTACCGCCCAATGCAAAGATGCTGACATGGGTGCTTTCCTCCGTACGACGTGAGGCCTCAAAGACGCTGCGTCCCAAGCCAGCCACGCACCGAGACTGCGTCGAACTGCACTGCTGCCCCGCACTCGGGCTGTGGCTCTGGAGCTGTGGGCGAGCTAGGGTGGCTGACTGATAACATGACAAGAGTCCATGCCATGAGCGGATTGCCCATTCGAGCCTCTACGGAACTGAGACCCCGGCGCGCGTTGTCTGGGGCATCTATCGTATTCCACAAGCGATCCGGCCCTCGTCCTGAAGAGCCGTTTGTCGACTTGGGCTGCCCGCGACTTTAATGGAAGGTAATGCTGGTCGGCTCGGAGCCACCCCAACCACCAGCTGGCCCAGCCAGATTCGAGTAAGATGACTCTTTTTTAACGAGTGGCTCTTGTCGGACTTGGCCTCTTCATGCCGGCGCTGCGGGCGGACTCATGGTACGTGCGCCTCGATTAAGGGGCCTAGCTAGGCTGAGCGTCCCTCGTACGGCATTGAACAATCAACCTGAATCATGTCCATACTTTATTATTAGTAGCAGCTGTGGTCTCGCCAAATGGCTTGTGGCGAATGACCCGGCGTTTGTCTTCTGGCAGCCGGGAGTCCGGATAGAAACGAGCAGTCGTAGCTTGAGGGATGTCTGCACACAAGTAGGCCATGTAGACGCGAGCGCGCGGACATCCCACCTTGTCCACATCGCATACTACCCACAGACAAGCATACGGAGTTGATTCCGGATCACATGCTGGCTAATGCAACCATCACTTCTCGTCTGATCAGCCTGGACAAGCTCAAGTACGAGGCTGCCCAGGCTGGGCTGCCCAGGCTGAGCAGGGGTTTCCGAGGCTTGATTTTGCACTAACACTCAACAATACAACTTCAACCCCTGCAGTCTCAGCCACAGCCACTTCTCGCACCTTGTCCGGGGAATGATGGATGCGACATCACGAAGCGTCGAAAGCGCCCTCGCGTATATCTCATATGTACATGACTCAGGTTCGAGGTGTTATTCGCCTGAGTGGGTGGATTGGCGAACTTGGAGTGAAATGCGCCTGGGTATTCATTCGAGAATGTTGCCGAGAGACTTTGAAGTGTATATAAAGTCCACGAACGGGTCTGCTTTGGCTTGAAAGCAGGGCCTTGCCCTTTTCTTGTCGGTCTTCTTGACAAGAGTGGTTTGCGCGTCTGATCCCGAGTTGGCAGCATGATGCTGGCGATTGAATACATGTACGGAGCATGACGTGGTGGGCGCAGGCATTTGATTGACACATGTAGGTTGGCCTAAACGCATACGGGCCTATCTCACATATGTAAACATGTATGTATCGTGCCATACATCCATGTAACATTGATGTTGCGAGTATTGGGGTTCATCCAATGCTGGATATGTGGAATTGATGGATACACGATGCTGGTGCCTATGAACACATCCAATACAGGTACTCGGTACTAATGGTTGTACGATTACTCGTACTATCCGTAGCAGTCATGTCAACACTCGTAGCACACAGTGGAAGGTTCCAACCGCCCACTCCGTGCTTGGGTTCGCAAGGTTCCAACTCTCTCATGTTACCACCGCGATCATTCCTGTTCCATGCAGTGTCGTCCTGCTCTTCGCCATCAACTCCTCTCCTACGATTACATAAAGGTCATTACAAGTTTCTTACGAGTCAAGCTCTGCGCGTGGTCTTGCTGTCGCAGTGTTCCGCGTCGAGCACAAGCCTTGGGTTTTCAGCCGCCTGCTCGGCCACCTTGACCTCGGCCCTCGTTCCCATCACCCAGCCTGGGCTTTGCGGCCTGCCTGCAAAGTCCCTCCCCTGCCGAATGAAAGCTACCCTGTCCATATACTGATTGATCCTCAGCACGTCTCAGGACTGCCGCTCTTGCGGACGTATGAGAAGCTGATGGCTCGACGCAGCAGCATGCTCCGATACCCCGCCAACCCAAAGAGAATCAACTCGACTGGCACCAGCATCACCGCCAGATAAAGCGCCGTCTTGCTCTCGCTGCATACCGTGCCAAAGTGCGGCTTGGCCACCATGGCCACCTGTCCCCACTGGCAGCTCCAGCTCTGTACCGTGTCCACCTCGTCCGACGCGTTCACGGCGTAGAAGAAGATCATGGCCACCATGACAGCCACAAAGCCCGCCGACGGCGCCACAAAGGTCAAGGGGGTGTAGAGAGTGGAGCGCGTGCGAAGCTGTGTGCGTTAGCTTGAGCCTCAGCCTCTCGCGTGCGGCCAGGTGGCCCCGTCCGCGCCGCTCTCAAGGGCGGAGGCACTCACCGTCTTCACTTTGCTGCATGTCAGCAACACGGCGTTGGTCAGAACCACGACGACCCCCGCGACCACTAATGCAATCGTTGGGCTGAGGTTGAAGGCGCGGGGCCACAAGGGAAGGTGGAAGCCGTCGTCCAGATGCGTCGATTCATAGACCGCTATCGTGTCCGCGGCCGTGCCCAACACCGTCAAGCCGCACAGCAGCGCAAGCCCGCTGAGCCCGACGCTCAGTACCTCGACTGCGCGCAGTGGCTTCAGGCTCGCCTGCTGCTCGACGCCGTGGGTGTCCATCTCAATAACAGAAGAGGCGTCTTTGGTGTCGGCCATGTTGATTCCAAGCTGGGATGACTGGTGACAAAAGCGTATAGGCCGTCGAGTCGACAGGTGCTGGTCAGCCTCAAACGAAACAACGCAAAAAGAAGGTACTATAACAGGGCACCAGTCAATGGCTGCCTTCGACAAGAAAGGAGAGGAAAGAAGAAATGAAAGGGCGCTGGGCGCTGAGGCGGATCGATCAATGAGCTTGCGAAGAAAGAGCGAGGGCACCTCGGATTCAGGGGGAGAAGCGAACCGCGACGATTTATGGCGATGGCGGCCATCTTGACATCGCTTAGCAGCCGCCGACAGGGCCACTCGACTGCCGCCGGGGTAGGCATGTGTGCAAGCGCCCGCGGTGCACATTGGACGATGGCCCTGGGCCTGGTTTCGCGGGGTGGTGGTCGCGACGCTGCGCCTATGCACGACAAAGCGTCATCCAGGCCACTCGAACGGGCCAACCGTCGAAAATCACAAAGGCGGCGGGTGCAGAGTCGGTCTGCGACCGCGCATTGGCTGGCGACACCAGCGACTCCACGGCCTGGCCCGGTTGGGCGCTTACCCTGGCGTCGCCGGATCGTCGCACGCCAATGGGAGGCGAGATGCCGGGCGTCTAAAGTTGGAGCTGAAGCCATCAGCCCGCAGGGGTGGTCACCTCCAGAAGAGAAGTCGCTGTTTGCGGCTACCCCCAACTCATCGCGCGGTTCGCGAGGTTGCAGCGGGACATGACGGGGCCTGTTGCACTCGCCTTGGCCTCTGAACGAACCGGCATTCGCGGCTCACGCGTGGGAAGGGAAGCTGCACAGATTGACTGTCGACCATAATCACCCCGTCGCATTCCTGTCGCAGTTGCATCGATGCCCTCGCTTGAAACGACGAGTATTCCGCAGCCCAGCATCGCGATATTGCCAGAATGCAGCTCCTTTGTCTCAACCGCAGGTCGAGCCTTTACTCAGCGGCCACATGTGCTGCGGGCGGCGTGATCAACGCTACTGATCGTCAGACAAGACGCAGTTGCTGGATTCAGTTGTTCCGAAGAAGCATATCCAACCATCGACTACAGGGTCCTAGTCGGTGAACAACTCAAGATCTGCGAGGTGCGACACGTCGAAGACAGTATCCCACATTGGCAGATGCAGCTGGTTATCAAGAGCCTCAATCGAGCAGTCAAAAACATGTAGCTCGCGGGACCGACCGACTCATCCAGTTCGACACAGTCTATCGCTGCTATTGTACAAGAATCCTGTTCTCATCACCCGCTGCACAGCCAAGGCCAAACTCGCAGGACCGGTTGTGATGTGCCGTCTGACTTTGCCTTCCGGGTCCCACAACCTCCTTGTTTCGTCCAGCGGCCAGGCTATCGGGATGCTTCCTGACCGACTACTCCCGGAATGGCGAGATCGGCTCACGCTATCACGCTGTCCGGGAAATGGCGAGGTCAGGACCGTCAGGACCAGGGTCCGGCCCGGGTCCGGACCCGACGGATCACCTCCGGCGGGCGGAAAACCAGTCCACGGAGCTGTCAATGCAACGTCAACGTTCTTTCGAAGATAACGATCTGGTCCTCTAAGAGTAATCGCTCGCCTAGTCAAAACGTCGCGCTCTTTAATGTATCCAACTTGAGGTCCGCCTTGGGCAACAAGTCTGATTTTTCGAGTTGAGTCTGAACACTTGCTTGCTTGCTTATTTGCTCGGGCGGCCAGCCTACTGTCTCACAGTCAGCCAGTATCCGGTCCGCAGTCACGCACAGTCTGCCACGCTTGCTGCATGACTCCCCGATGCATGTTTAGAGCGATCTCTTCATGACTTACTGGTACACGGAGCGGCACGTCTATCGAGCTGAGAATGGAAAGCCCACGGGCCTATGCTCAATATTCCGGTTGTCCCGCGTGCTAATGCACCAGCGGTCTCTTTCCCGTGCGCGAGACGGCACGCGCCCTTGTCCCAGCCGCGCCAGTCTGAGAACGGGTGACCGAGTCCCCGCGTGCCCGGTTACACTACCCAGACGGGCCCTGATGATCTCGACTTGCACGGGGAGAGCGTCTGGGCGGGCGCGCTGGAGCCGACCAAAAGTCGGGAAAATGGAGCAACGGCCCCGTGAGCCCTCGGGTAACTCGATCCGCACGAGAGTGTACTACCCATGCCGTTTTGCTTGCTGTGGGCCGGGCCGGCAAGGCTGGGCTCCTCCAATTTGTCTGCGCTCGCTGGACCCAAGCTGTCGGGACAGTCAAAACCTATCACAATGATGACGGAGACCGGGCCGCCAGCTCTGTGCCTTGCTTGCATTCCCCCTGGGCAACTCCTCTTCTGAGCCACGGAGATGCACGCCAGTTGTAGGGGCAATGCCTGTTAACCTGTTAAGTGGCATGTTTTCCCCCGACGGCACTCTTTATATTCGGAGCAGACTGGTGAAAATATGTGGCCGTCCTCGAACACAACCCCCTCCTCTGACTTTCTGGACGCCTCAAGGCCCCTCTTCAGTTGAAGCAGCCCGCTGTGTCTACCCGACAGGCAATAGACGCACTCGCCGGGCTTGAAATCAAGAAAAGTCTTGCAATGGATGCGAAATCTTCGACATCGCAGAGTTCGGAATCGACAGGGTGCCGAAGAGGGCCGATCCGATTTGTCAGTCGCCGGCCAAAAGAACCACTGAGCAGATGTATGTTAAATACTGACAAGATGAACGACTAGCATCCATTCTCTCGCTTGCCGCCGGAGCTTCGTCACGAAATAGTACGTCGATTTCGCCTTGACCCTAGGGTGGCTGCCCCTCTACCTTGGCCGACTCACCCCCTTCTCCCACACGCACACGCCCCAAAAGACTTCCCACACATACGCGAAGCCCTTTCACGAACATACCTTCTGACCAGCAGCCCCCTCGCCGCCCCTGCAGTGGGAGTACAACCACCCAGCACCACGCCTGGTCCCCGTGCGGTCGCGGCGCACAGCCACAAACGCCCTCATCTATACGTCCCCGGCGCCGCTGCCGGCCAACCTCGGCGTGTGCCGCGAGTCGCGCGCTGTGTGCCGACGGCGCTACGCCATCTTCTCGCCGCCGCTGCACGAGCGGCAGCAGCAGGGCGAGGGCGCACCAGAGGATGAGCGGTGCTGCTGCTGCTGCCAGGGGCTGTATCTGGACCCGGAGCGCGACACGCTGTACCTGGCGGCCCAGAGCGACGCGGTCCGGACGCGGGAGCTGGCTGCGGTGTTCCTGCGCGCGGCGCCACGGAGCGGGCTGGCGCGCGTGTGGCGTCTCGCCGTCAGCAGCGAGGTGCTCGTCGGCGATGGCGGGGGATGACGTCGCTGCTGGCGGACAGCGGCGGCGGCGGCGGCGGCGGCGACATCCACGATTTCAATGCTGGCGGCAGTGGAGCTGGGAGGAGCGACGATGGATTCGGCCGCGAGATGGACGGCGACGACATTGATCGCGGCGAAAGCCAAGAGAGTCGAAGCATGCGGGATAGTCAACATGCCAGCAGTGACGGCGGCGGCAGCGACGGCAGAACAACGCGGATAAGAGGAGGAGCGACGGATGCCCAATCAGAAACCAATGGAGAGGCGAAAGCCGAGGAAGAAGGAGAGGACACGCCACGAGCCCGCCTTCGCTTCCTCCTCGCTGGCCTACACCACCTGGCCGTCATCGAGCTGGACCGCAACCCGCTCTACAGCGACGAGGCGGTGCTGGCGCGCCCGCTGCGGCGCAACCGCAACACGGAGCGCGTGGTCTCGGCGGCGCTGGGGGCTTTGTTCGCCTGTCCCTTCTCCCGTCCCGCCTCGCCCTCGCCGTCTTGCGGCGGCGCAGGAGACGCAGCGGGGAGTAGCAGGGGCATTGGTGGAGGGGAGACACGAGGGCTCGTGGAGGACGTCTCGATGAGAGGCCGGGCGCCCCCGCCTTGGGACATTATGGCTGTCGCGGCGTCGCCCGACATGCCTGTTTATGAGGCCAGCGTCCTGGGGTGGGCCCAATCACCTCCGTCGACGTCGGCGTCTGCGTCGGCGGGGACACGTGCCGGGGCCAAGGGGCGGCGCTCTGTTTGCAGTGCCGGCGCCGGCGACGGCGCAGAGCCAGCCGGCAAGCCTCGGATCTCTGGCGGCAGTGTCCCGCACAGGGTCGTGGCCGCAAAGTTGGAGGCGCTGCCTCTGGCTCAGCAAGACATGCTCGAGGGGTAGTTGCTGAGCGTCGCTGTGTAAGACCCCTTAGTTAAAAAAGGTTGCTGAGCGTCGCCGCGTAAGACCCCTTAGTTAAAAAAGGGTTGGGGGTCGATATTTCGATACGCGTTTAGCATTTATGGACAGATCCAGTCATTCACGTGCTGGTTGAATGCAGAGCAGCATCCACTTCGGGAACATAAGCACAACAAGAAGATACGAAACGAACAAGTTATAAAAGCCTTATTATTTTGGTCTGCGCGGGATCGGTGCTCAAGACGGGTGAGAACCTCGTCGTCGTCCTCCGCCCCTCTGATTGTCTCATGCTCGCGTAGAACATGGTTTGAGTACGTACGAGTATCTATCGGCGGCGCGCATTCCCGACCGCATTCCCCCCCGTCTCTGCTTCCAGACCAAGGACAGAGAAGTCTGTTTACACCAAGAATACAACCAGAGAAAAACTTGCACCAACACGCGCGCTTTTTAGAAGAGAAGAGAAAGAGAGAAGAAGAAAAGACTTCCAATTGGGAAGATGGTTGGCCGAGACAGACCCTGACTCCCGAAAGCAGATCGCCCACCCCTTCCACAGAAACCCCTCGTTTTCCCCCTCTCCCTGAACCCATTCCGCCTTCTCCATTAAGATCATGGCCTCCCACTTCCATTGTCCGTCGTTGTTGTCGTCGTCGTCGTCGTCGTCGCCGCGTTCTGCGGAATGTCGCCCATCATCTCCACGGGCGCACTGCCCTGGTGGTGGCCGTGATCGCCGCTGGGGAGCTCCGAGGGCACGGCGCTGCCGTCCATCTCCGTCCTGCCGGTGCTGTGGGGGGTCATCATCTCGGCCGGCTTCTGCCCGTCGGGCGACAGCTCCGAGGGCCCGCCGTGCTGCGGCAGGAACCCCCCTTGCCGCCGTCGTCGGCCTCGACCGGCGAGCCCGGGATGTGAGCCTTGGGGCCCGCCGCCGCCGCCGCGCCGCCGTTGCTGCTGCTGGCCCCGTCGACCTCCGCCGCCGCCAGGGCGCTCTTCTCCGCGTCGGCCGCCTTGGCCAGCTTCCTCTTGCGCCGCCACAGCAGCGCCGCCGCGACGAGCACGAGCAGCACGCCCACGCCCACGCCCACGCCGATCCCGATCGCCGCGCCCCTGGTCAGCCCGGCCCTGCCGGGCCCCGCGCCGCCGCCGCCGCCGCCGCCCGGGCGCGGGTCTGCGTGCCCGTGGCGCCGGCGTCCGTGGACTGCCAGGCGATCTCGACGCTGAAGGCGTTGATCGTCCCCGTCTTCCCGCGGCCCTCGCCCTCGTCCGTCGGCTTGATGACGATGTCGGTGCCCGTCGACGTCGTCGTGCCCCCCGTCCCGTCCGCGCTCGGCGGCGTCTGCACCACGGGCTGCGTGAACTGCTCCGTGAAGAGGGAGATGCAGCCCAGGGTGCCCAGGGCCTCGTTGGGGGCCACCGCGCCGCCGGGGCGGCAGAAGAAGTCTCCTACTCTGTCGTTTTACCATCTTGTGTTAGTCAACCAATATGGTGTCTGGGCTACCGATTCGCGTCGGGCTGTCTTTATTTCCATGTGCATCATGAAGGAGGAAGGAAAACTCACGTCGGACAGCAGGTGACGTGGGTCTCGGTGGCGAGGTTCTGGCCCCGCGAGTTGGTCGAGATGAGCTCCTGGGCGCACGCTGACGTGTAGCCTGAGGGGCAGTCGACGGCGGGCGAGTAGTAGAACTGGGGCGCGCCCGTGTACAGGTCGGGCCAGCAGCCGTCCTCGATCTGCCGCGGGCCCGCCAGGTACCACGTCGACGTGGTGTGCGAGTGCAGCTCCCAGAACTGCGACGAGGCCAGGCAGCTCGACGCCGGCGTGAAGGTCGTCGAGGTCATGGGCACCCTGTTGCCGCCAAAGCTCGACACGGTCGACGTCGCCGTGGGGATCGCCATTGTGGCGGGCTGTTTCTTTTTTGTGTCCTCCCGTGTGGTGTGCCGCTTTTCCTCTGTGCGCCCCGGATCGTCTGCGGATCGGAGACGGCGCGTTGTGGCCGCGCTGCTGAGGGGGGCGGGATTGGTGGCGTTCGATGCGGGAGTCGTTGATGTACGGCGGTAGTGCTAGGCCGAGATATCCTGCTCTATTCTCTCCTTACCTTCTGGCTGCTCTCCGGCGTGCTGAGTCGTGCTGAGTCGAGTGTCCGGCGCGTGGTATGCGAGATGCTGGCGATATCGAGATCCTCCCAGAAGTCGAGACGTAAGATGGGTAGGTGCGTGTAGATGAGCTTGGGCGGAGACCTCTGGCAGCGCCGGGCACGATAGAATAGTATTCTGCTTGCGGCAGGCATGCAAGAGCCAATGGGGCGGCTGAAGAACAACTAGCCGCCGGGCAGGAGTGCGCAGCGGAAAGGATCCGAGACTATCGCCAGGCAGACGCCAAATTCCGCCGAGATGTCGTCTGGGCTGGGACGTTGTACCGGTATACAGGATCCAGAGGGAGAGAAGAGGGCAGCATAGCCACCCTTCGAGTAGGATAGAACATCGGGTGAGTGGGGACTGGGGATCTTGTCGAGAGCAGCACACTCGTCTCGCAGGGTTGGTTGTCTAGCGAAAGCGAGACGGCCGACCCTCCCTCGGGCGTGACGGGCTTCCACGCGCTCCATCTGACAAGCAAGCAACAGTCAGACCTTTTGCTAGTGGCCAAGCACCAAGGTACCGTCGTCTCTGTCTACTCGTAGGGGCCCCATGTTGCTGCTTGCCGTGGCATGGTCATAACACGATAAATGTCCCGGACCAGAAAGCACTGCCGAAATTGGGATAGGGGAGAGTAGGGATCGTCGCGCGAGGGTAGGATTGGGTTTCTTCAAGCATGGACTCAAGCGCACCTCCCTCCTGCGCCTGTCTCTCTCACTCCGCTGTGGCCTCCACTCGAGGTCGCCGAGGGCGCGCACTCCTACCAGCTTTTGTCCTCCGTGGTGAGGATTCAGAACCAGTCAGCCATGTTGTCGGTGGCGGCGCGGACCTGCAGCGAGGCCTGGTCGGATCCTCAGCAGGGCAGCGTGGCGAAGCTGCTGTGTTGCTACTGCTCGTACAACCCCTGGTGCCCGTCTCGTCCCATCTGCCGGCGTCTAATAAGACAAAAGCGAGTCGCGCCTCAGGCCGAAGCACAGGCGGTCGGCTGTCGGGACAGCACCGGGTACCGCCGACGCTGTCGCTGATATTACTGGTGGACGTGGCCAGAGCAGCGGCCCTTTCCCACCATCACGTTGCAGCACTCATCCAGCAAATTGTCTTGGGCGTTGCCGCCGAAACGAAACAGCAGCAGAAAGAAGCGCCAAGGCGATCGGCGGCTCGCAGCGGGTGGAGCGGCCGCTAGCGCGCCCACATAAATCGCAGAACGTGAGATTTGCTGTCTCTGCGTGCTCTGCTGCTCTGCTAGCAAACGATCAGACCGCAACAGCGGACCGGGGGAGAGTGGGCTCTGGGGCTGTTGTCGGCGGGATCCGACGGGGCGCGGCCCCAGCATGTATGCTCGATACCTTTGTGGTGGCCTGGGGCCTTTGCCGACAGGGACCGGGGGCTGTGGCCTATCGGTAGGTGGTAATAATAGAATCCTCATCTGCGTTCGTGGAACCGCGAGCAGAAGCTCAAATGAAATAAACGTCCAGTGTCGCGCAGGTGTGCAAGAACCTTCGGCCCCAGCCGCTGTCGCTGCGAGCTCAGGCACGAGTATCCGGAACGCCGTCATCAGTGAAGCTGGACTGACGGTATTTGCCCAGACTGGGCTCTTGTTGACGATATATAGGTCAATGCATCCCCCTCTCAATCTTCGCTCTGCCACCGTCGTCTCGTGGTACGACGGGCAGAATATCCTGCCGGCTTTCAACAGCGAATCGTGCATGGGCAGGTGGTTCGCCTTGGCTGCTCAGCACACGACCGAGCGTCGCAGCTATGGGACGAACATCTGCTCAGGCCAGTCAGTATATGCAAATTGGATCTGGTAAGGCAGTTCTCGCATCAACTGGGACGTTACCATCAGGTCCCGATATTCTCGACCCCGCGCCGTGCCGTACCGTCTCTCCGTGCCAGCGTCCCGCGCTGCAAGCGCCTTTTGCTGCCGCGCTTCAGCGGCCGCCGTGATGTTTCCACCTGCTCACATCGCGGAACCCGTGAAGTATATCGCTTACTAAACGTTGGAAGTACAATACACTGGAAGCACGCCTCAAGTACTCTGTACCCCGCATTGCCCAGCGACACACAGAACCGTTGCTTGGGCCGAGGCCGAGACAGGAACAAGAATTGTGTTATATACTTTCTTATATACAGCGTCTCTGCCACGAGACATGGCCCCTTTGCTAGGGCGACGAATTCTCGCCTGTATTCGGGGCCGACTTTCGCCGCTCCGGGACCCCGCCGCCGCCGGTCCCAAGCCCGAGACCCTTCTTGCGGCCCCTGATGATAGCCTGCAGCGCCCGGCCAACTGCCTCGAGATCTCCCAACATCGTGATGTGGCCCCTATCTGTGCTGATCCGTCCGCCCTTGACCATGTGGTAGCCCTCGGGCAACATGGACTCACGAGCAAGCACCACCCCATCCCCGCTGGCGAACAGCAGGTTGTCGTACGCGTTGGTCGTGGCTATCACATCCCGAGAACTGACATGGGCGGCGTACACGGTCGGGACGTCCTTCCCGTATATGACGGCCATGGGCGGGTATGCGTTGGCCTCGCGATGCCGATCCTGGTGCGCGGTCTCGGCTCTGAAGCGCTTCGTCTCGGCCAGGGTCCGCGAGAGGTATGCCATGTGGCGGCTGCGAGTGCCCCAGTCGTTGTCGAGAGGAGGCGAGTCCCCATGCTGCTTCTGTGCCTCGTGGGAACCCGCATTGAGCGTCCCCATCTGCGGTGCCAATGTCCGATCATGAGCAACCTCAGCACGTCGCACGACGTCAGCCATGGCATTCCGTGTGGGCGACTGCGGCGAGCGAGGGTCACTGGACAAGCTATCCCCCCTGCTTCGGGAGGTTGTGGGAAGCTTGCTGGCGAGTTCCTTCAAAGAGTCGAAAGTGCTGGATCGCGGGCTTTGGAGTGGTGGCTCGATGCATGGCGAGAAGCGATATTTGGACCACTCCATCGGGTCGTAAAAGTCCACAGGATACTCTTCGCCTGTCTCCTTGTTGATGAAACAAAAGCCGTCCTCGGGCAAGAAAACGAAGCTGGTCCGTAGGGAGAAGTTAACCTGCGCTGTGAGAACCTTCTCATTGAACAGCACGGCGTCTCCGTTCCGAATCGGCCCCAAGATGTTGATGCATCGCTGCGGTGTGCCTGCGAAGATGACTCCAGCGTAAAGATCCGGTCGTTGGTTGATGGCGTGTCGGGTAATGAGGCCCCCTAAGCTGTGGGCAATGACCCATACGCCGCGGTCCTCCGGGCTGCGTTTGCCCTGATTTGAAGGTAGTTTTTCAAGGTACTCGTTCAGCTTCCGAGAGAGCAAGTGAGGGCTCAGTCGCCAGTCGTATCCGTAATCCCACACTCGGAGCTTGCCCGCCTGGGCGTTGTCGCACTCTCGAAGCCGTTTGAAAAGCCGTTTCGATATGTCGACCGGACCAATGTTCTTGAGCATGCCGGAGGGATAGATGGTCTCTTCCATCTTCTCGTCATCTCCGGGTTCTAAGCCGACCTCCATGTTCACTTTTCGAATATTTAGTCCTACTTTGACGGGCACCCAGACCTGCCGATGAGTCTTGGCGGAGCGCAGCACGGAACCGCGGTACCCACCCAGCACGACTACATCACCAGTGAGCTGTTCCAAAGCGCGGTCAAAATCAGATACGGGCTCTGCATCTTTGCTGAGGACCTCTGTCTCTGGGATGGTCTCGGGGCGAGACGTGAGCCCCAAGCTCGATTGTGACGAGTCGGACCCTATAATGGATGGCATCTTGGGAAACTGGGGCAGCTTGAAGTTGGGCCTGTCCCAGCTGTCGGTGATGGCTTTCAATCTACTGTTTTTCTGCTCACGGATATCCCCCCACCTCTCATCGTCACCCAGGGATGACACCCTGGACAGGGATGTGAAAAGCATCGACTCGTCCGACGTAGACCTTCGCGGTAAGCGCGGGCGGACCGTCAGCGTGGTTGATGATCTTGGAGACGGGCGCATGTCGGGTTGCTGAGAAAGGGGGCTTTGCGCGGCTGGTGTCCTTTTCCCCGACTCTGTGCCGGCTGGCATGGAAGACATCGACGAGGAGGTGGGCTCGACCGTCCGCTGACTGGGCTTAGACTCAAAAGCACCGTCGGCGAAGTGAAAAGGCGAATCCTTGGCCCACTCGGCCATCTTGGCTGACAAGGGCGCGGGGAGTAGAGGAGGCAGCGTGATGGATGGCAATGCTTCTCTGATCTTCTTGAACGCATCGGCGCCGGTGGATGCAGAGCGCCGGTGTCTTGTGCTCTGACCAAATACCTGTGACAATGCCGATCTGTGGCCATGATCATCGTCCACAACGAACTCCTTGGGGCCTGCATTCCACGGTGACGGGAAGGGAAAGCGACTGTGTTGCTGGGAATGGTTCTGGGATGACGTCTGACCCAGGGAGAATCCTCGGTGCTGGCGGCTTTGCGTCCTGTCTGACTGAGTTGCAGAGCGCATGACCGAGGGATACCGGGGCGCCAACGGCGGCTTGGATTGAGAGTGCTCAGCGATGTCGAAGAGCCCTCCGCCGGGCAGACGGTCCATGGCAGCAGCTTTCTCTGCGGCAGGCGTCTTCACGGACGTTAGACGAGTGACGGCAGGGCTCAGAGCAGGCTGGAAGATAGACTGCGCATCATCCTGGTCGAAGAAGAGTTGATCGTCGTCAGGCGCGCTGTCGGACGACTCGTCTGCCTGTATCACCGCAGGCTTGTACATCTGCTCCGTATACTCCGCGGGAAGAGCTCCAGGATGACGCGGGGCCGGGGCCGGAGCCGTGGCCGGCGTGGTGGGGGCTTCTGTTGCCATGACTGCGTTGGTGAAGGTGGTGAGGACAATGATTCAGGAGCGCATTGGGGGAGGGCGATAGTAGACTGGGAGTGCCCAGGAGGCCGTGGCCGGGATCAGACAAGACGGTTGGACGGAAGCATCCAAGTCAAGCAGGTGGTGAGGCAGAGGAATGAGGAGGACCAGCGAGGTCGCGGTTCATTTAGGCGGAAAAGAGGCCGCAGCCGTCGTCGCCGGATGGGGCGGGAGAAGGTCCGGGAAAAACTGGGACTGGACAGACGAATTCAGCGCAAGGGCGGGTAGAGGCGAACAGAGGCGAGCACGAGTAGCCGATAGCGTGGCCGTTCCGGCGCGTTCTGGCGCGGCCTGGTCTGGCGCGGTCTGGTCTGGACTGGAGCGAGATGGGTGGGAGAACGGGAAGAAACTGCGCTGGCGATGAGGGTGCGAGTGGCGGGTGAGGCGGAATCGGCCTGACCCGAGTTGGCGGTGCTGCGGGTGGCGGGCGGTACGAGCAGAGAGAGGGCAGGCACGCCGGAGTGGGAGCGACTGCACAAAACTCGCACTTGCCGCAGATGAACTCGTCGGGTCGAGTGTCTAAGGGGTACCTTATAGAGGTCAGGTATACAAATGGAAGTCGTAGGTGGTTTCCCAGCAGATGGTTGGAGATGGTAATTGGAAGGCGCAGCCAGCTTGAACACAACGGCAAGTGATCCCTCGTACGTAAAGTTCAGAATGAGAAAAAGGCCGAATGGACGGGAATACGGTGGAATACGGCCTTGTGCGGGTACCCAACCTCCACCTCTACCTACTCGCACCTACATCAAGACGGGCTGATGTTTGTGCCTTGCCTCGATGCACTCTGTCAGCCAGCCTTCTCGAGCCTTGCATCCCACGGGCAGGCGGTTCCTCACGCCGTTACAGCTCAGTCCAACCGCTTTGCGCAGGTGCCGGTGAGTTAGGTCTGGGCGGAATACGTGCCCGCCCATGTGATAGGTGGTTCCGTTTCCATGGGCCCGGTTCCGCTGCCGTGGCACTCGTCAACACCCAGTCGACGACAGCAGCAGAGCAGGACGACGTCAGTCGCCCAATGGATTCGGGGACGAGGGGCAGGATTTGACCCTGCCCTGCCACCGGGCCATGCCGTCAGGATGCCGATCCAATGGCGGAGGCCGGCTGCGGTACGAAAGCCAGGGTGCCGCTGTGCGTTACCGAGCCTCCAGTTCAGCTGCCCGGTCGCGTTGGACACAGCCTCATCAGTAATGATTGCGAGGAGCCCGAGTAATGATGATGAGATTCGGGCCAGCTGACACCCGCGCAGCCCGGCGACCTTCGTGAGGCCTCGCGCTGCGGCTAATAAAAAGGTCGCTCTGGAGGGATTCAAACCTGGCCGCCTGGAGACTAACGCCAGTTTAGGGCTGCTTCTGAGCTGCGAGCTACCAGTTCCATTTGATTAAGCTGTCGCTAATGCGGATAGATCAAGTCTACCAGCTAGCTGGCTACCTGCTAAAGACGCACAGCTGCATCACTTTTACCCTGAACATTGCACGAGCGCTTCTCCAGCTCCGGGGCAGATTCGAGGAGCACGGCATCGTCCAGCTGCCTTGGGCGTGCAATGGCAGTACTCGTATGAGGGATCGAGCCGGGCTGCGGGCCAGCCATGCAGAAACGTGGCAGCGCTGGAGCACGCGGCCACCGGGGTACGGTGAAGAAACACGATATCACTGGCCAGCCAGTCTTGCTGTGTTCTTTCGTCGTCAGCCCCATTGCGCCCCAACGTTGAGGCCTGGTGTCGGACTGTCAAGTAACGCGATGCGTGCCACCCTGCGGTCATTCGCACTCGTACCATGCTCGCGCACTCCCAGCATAGCGTACATGTATCGGACAACAAAATTGAACCCGCCCACACGCATCACCGGCGAGGCGCGCTGGCGGGGAGGGGCTGATGACTCGGTGGAAGCAATACTCGTAGATGTACAAGGTATCCGTAGAGACAAGACAAGTATCTGCAAGGTATCGAGATGCGGCATCGACCCACCACCGTGCCTGACAACAGCCTGGTCGTGCACGCAGAAAGGCGCTGGAGCACAAGCAGGTGAGCACGCCGAGGTACGAATCATGTACAAGGGAAACCCGAACAACATTGTGTCTGCCTAATCGATGTGTGCCTTGACGTCATGACGCCGCATACCCTGCCGGCACTCGGGCCTCGACCATTTTCTCCGGTCCGTTCCTGCGGCACGTCTCAGTCCAGTTATTATGGACGCTCTGCTCGTCTATCTGAGGCGCGTCGATAGAAACGTCCTGGGTTGGGTGTGGAGGAATATCTCCGCATTCGAGTTGAGACGAACAAACCTGTTCATGTAACCATGTTGTAGTATCTGACGCCTCATACAAGTACTCGGACAGTCGCTGGCTGGAGCAGAGCGAGCCCTCGTTGCCGCCTCAAAACTTGACGCCCAGGCTTGCGTCGATGGCCTTGATCTTCTCCGCCGCCCGCACGTAGCCCGGCAGGCTCTCGAGCCGGTCGATGTACGCCATCAGCTTGGGGAACAGCTCGCGTGGCTCCCAGCTGCCCAACATGGCCGCATGGTCGCGCACCGACACGAGCGAAAAGCTCGCCAGCACGTCGGCCGACGTCAGCGACGCTCCGCACAGGTACTCGCCCTCCGAGGTCTCCAGCTGCTGCTCCAGGAACCCCAGCTGCTGCTTGATCCCCGGCAGCACGAAGCTGTCCAGCACCTGGTTGGCCACCAGCGCCGTGATCGGCCGCAGGAAGAAGGGCACCTGCTTTCCCTTAAGCGTGCTCATCACCAGCGCGACCGTCATGAGCGGCACTGTCGAACCAAGGTTAGCTGCTGGTTACGAAAGAGGTTGCTGAAGGGAAGGCGGGAGGGGCTGGAATCGTACTAAAAGACCCCTCGACAAAGTGCAGCAGGTATTGCCACCGGCGCCACGCCTCCGTCTCGCCGCCGACCTTGTTCTCCTGGCCCTCGCGCCACCGCGGCGGCAGCATCGTCGTCGTGTCGCGCCCAAAGTGCTCGCTCAGGTACTGCGTGATGAAGCCGCTCTCGGCCAGCACCAGAGGCTGCGCCCCCGCCCCGGGCGGCGTGACGGACACGACGGGCGACTTGCCCAGCGGGTGGACGTCGCGCAGTGCCGGCGGCGCCCGCATGTTGGCCTGCCGGTGGAAGGTCTCGAGCTCGTACGCCACCCCGAGCTCCTCCAGCAGCCACAGCGTGCTCTGGGACCGCGACTTTTCAAGCCTTCACAGTCGGTCAGCAGTCAGCGATCACGACCATCTGGGACCGCATTCAGAAGTACGGTCGCGCATGATACGCACCAGTACAGCGTCACCTTTGGCTGCTCCTCGGAAGCCATCTCGAAGCGATCTGGGATCGGTGGGGTGTGGGGCTGACGGAACGGCGATCGGGCGTGCGAGTAGTGCTCCGATGAAAGCGTCGCCGGCTGATCTGTGGTTGCGAGCGAGAAAAGACGTGACAATATCGAACTTGGCGTCGTGGAAGGGATTGATTGCACGGCGTTGATTGAATGCTTGATGCGAGGAAAGAAACTACAAGGCAAACGTGCGATTAATAAGAATGGCACGAGGCACGATTTGGAGACGGGCCGGAAGTTCAGTGACCCGGGGTCTTTTGCGCAGGGACGAGCTGATGACTATGACGAGAACGATGCAAATCTCCGCTGGGCCTCGGCTCGGGAGGGCGGTCCTCTGCGAGATACACTATCACGTATTCAACAGACTCTTTGATACAGACTAGGAAGTAGATATCTTGGAAGTGATTTGGAATAAAGCCGGGAGTCTAAAGAGTCTGAGGATTGGCATTGCCGACAGGCCGCTTCCATGGGAGCGGCACAGCGGGCATCTTAATCGTGCCAGGTCCAGTTTGCCAGGGGATCGAGAGACGGAGGCGCTGGCCAGATTCGGGGTTGCATCCAGTCAATTACAGGGACTGGACCGCAGCGAGTCATCACAGTGTACACAGTGCAACTAGCGGCCGTATAACTGGGTAGATGCATATTGCGTATATGCACTTGACAGATTCATTTCAGCAGTTGAGGTACAAAGAGACATCAGCCAGGCGCAACGTCTGCCGCGAAGCCACTGAGATGTGGCTCAGGTGCTTCTGGCGGACCGACCTGATTGACCAATCAAAGACGAGACTTGTCAGCCAGCTTGTGCCGTCCGCTCCACCAACCGTCAGTCGGTCGATTCATCTCAGCCGGCCTCAACCTCGAGTTTCGACCGCAACGCCCGCAAGCCCAACACCCACCGTCCCTCAGCACGCCAAACACACCAGCGAGCAACCTCGACAGCCGACACAATGGGTGGTCTTCCGCACTTCCGTAAGCCCCGCGCCATCGCCTCGACGACTCTCGGTCCCCAAATGGCGCGCAGCCTACCGGCTCGACCGCACGCCGCCCTCGAGGCACCCTCGGAGCGGCGCCCGGGACGCGCAACCTCTGTGCTACGAGAGACGCCCAGAAGCACACAACTCGATCCGAACATAGACTGACACTTCTTCTTCTTTCCTCGCAGGCATGGCGCTGGACCCGGCGATCCAGAAGCTGGGTAGTACGTGACAAACCCCCCTACCCCTTCCCCCGCGGCGACGCAGCTAACGATACCCTTCTCGCGAACAGCCATGCAGACGCAGCGCCCCAAGTTCTTCCGCTGGACCCCGCGCACTGCCGGCATCACCATCATGTACGCCATCGTCATCCCCTCCATCGTCGGCGTCATTGCCTACCAGACCGATGTAAGCAGAACAACTCCCCGCCCTGCCCAGACGCAGCGCAGAGCACCCTCCTTTCGGACTTGGGGCGTAAATGCAGGACATTGAGGCTGGAAGTGGCAGAGGATACGAGAAAAGTTGGACCAAGACTGACGCGATATTCACAGGGCAAGTGGGACATGCGCGCGAAGAGGAAAGGAGACCTCATGTCCGAGTACTAGATCAGACCGACCGACAGACCAACCGACCGACCGATCGTCCGACGGGCAGTACCGATTGCACAGCCCTTGAAACCATTGTGAACGGGACGGAAGTGGGCGGACGCGGCTTGCACGCCTTTTCCGGGGACCGGAGACAGCCTGTCTTTCGCCGACGAACGTGCATTCAGCCAGCGGCATCGGACGCTCAGGTGCAGTGTGGGAAGCGGGAATATGTGGCCCGGCCAGTAGCAATGGCCGTCGGTGGGAGAAGGCCGTCCGCGCCATTGGGGATGCTGTACATAAAGGACCCAGAGGGCATTCGTGTCACGGCTCCCGGGTTCGAACCTAGATGACAGAGAGAATCGACCTCTGCGTGTTTTTCTTTTGTGCATCAAGTGCCCGGCTGCATGCCGTTGCAACTGCCTGTGCCAACCTGGCTCTGTCCGTGATATATGCTGTGATCTGACGAATGCGCGATGAACGCTGTGATGACGCGAAGCTGAGTGGGCTATTTCACAATTTCCAGTGTCAATGATTGACTTGCGATCTTGCTAGTATTTGGTTCTTCTCATATAAATAGAATCTCCTGATCAGAACCCAGTGCAGAAATCAATATACGCCCGAGCCATGCTATCGTATCTGTCCTCGGAGAACACGGGGGGGCATTCCATGACTTTGCTGGTCCAGCAAAGCTGTTACGGTCTCCCAGTGGCGCGAAACACAGGAGAAAACCAGGAAACGAAAAGCCACTGTCCCCGTTGCCCTCCCACCACTTCTTGCCCCACACTCGCTTGCTCGCCCTGGGACCTAACCCATCAGCTGGCGGATGTCGTCCGGCGGCCAGCGGACCTGGGCGTAGGTCAGGCAGCGCTTGATGCTCTGGAGGTACTTGCGGGTGACCTCGTCGCCCATGACGTGGCCGCGGTCGCTGCCGTCGTGCAGCTTCTCACGGGCGGAGCGCTCGTGGATGCCCACCATGGTGACGCCGATGGGCCAGGCGGCGGTGCCGATGCTCAGGCGCAGGTAGCCGTCGTTGGCGTCGACGTACCGCCGCTCCTGCGCGCAGCACACAATCTCGGCCACGGGCCGCAGGATGTCGTCGGGCAGGTCCCCTGACTCGAGCTTGCGGAACAGCGGCCGCATGTTGTCGCGCGACGAGGCGAAGGCCGCCGCCGCCGCGCGCGCCGCGAACGTCGTCGTCGTCGTCGCCGCCGCCCCCCCTCCTCCTCCTCCATCCTCGTCCTCCTCCTGCTGCTTCTTCTTGTTCGCGGCGTGCTCCCGCGCCAGCGCGGCGCCCCACTCGGTCAGCACGAGCGTGAAGTACGAGGCCAGCTGGCGGAACAGCCAGCGGCGGGCGGCGCGGTCGCCCTCGGGCGGCAGCGCGGGGGAGACGCGCATGTCGGCCTCGTCGACGAGCTGCAGGGTCGTGGGGATCGGGCCGTCGGTGAGGGCGGTGGTCAGGCGGCGGTAGCGCCGGAGGCGCGCGCGGTGGGCCTCGGCGAAGAGCGCCGCCGGCTCGCCCAGCTGCCGCAGGCGCGCGCGCAGGTCGTCCTTGGGTATGTCCTCGTCGTCGCCTCCTCCTCCTTCTTCTTTATCCCCGTCGCCGGCTGCTTCCTCACCCGGGGTGGGGAGCTCGGGCAGGCCCAGGCGCTTGCGGCGCGCGCGCTCGGCCTCGGCCTCGCGCTCCTCGCGCCGCCGCCGCGTGTCCTCCTCGAGCCGCCTGCGCTTGTCCTCGCGGCCGCGGGCCTCGGCCGCGTCCTCCTCCTGCCGCCGCCGCTTGTCGGCCTGGCGCGCCGCGCGCCGCGACTCGAGCTCCGCCTGCTCCGCCCGGTAGGCCGCCTCGCGGGCGGCCTCGGCGTCGGCGCGGCGGGTGTACTTGGGCAGCCCGTCGCCGTCGCCGGCGGTGGCGGCGTTGTTTTTGCCGTCCTTGTCCTTGTCTGACGGTGCTGCTGAGGTGGAGGCGGCAGGCGGCTTGGCCTTGGCGATCTCCTTGGACATGAGGGCCGCGAAGTCCATGGTGGGCAGTCGGGGGGTGGCGGGGGCTTGTCCGCAGCAGTCGGTCGGGGTTTGTTGGTTGTGCGTGTGGGTGGCTTTCCGATGCTGGGGATGCAGTGGTCCGTCTCGCACGTCGGCGGTGGCGACAGTGGCAGGCGGCGGTGGTGGTGGTGATGAATGCCGGGTGGGATGAGGTTGGGATGGGCTTCAAGGTTGACGAACTCGGGCGGGTCGATACGAAATTCGAGGTCGCTCCGGGTACGCCCCGAATGCGCTGGAGTCTGGCTGGACTGGGAGTGCCCTGTAGTGGCGGGATAGGAGACCCTGTGGCGGCGGGATAGCTGGAAGAGCCCCTGTGCTCGAGGCTTAGGGGTGGCACGGCGCTAGAATGGCGCCTGCCCTGCTGGCTTCAGCCCTGAGCCTTGCAACGAATTGAGCAGAGTCGTTGCTTGTGGAAGCGACAACAAAGACTCAACACTCGCCCAGACTTATGAGACCAGTCTGCCGACAGATGAGCATTGGTGCTTTTTTTATATTGCTGTGAGTAGTTCGAATGAATTGATATTCCATTTCTCTGGTCCGGTCTCACCGTGTCGTGGATTCGAGTTACTTTAGACAACGTGGCTGTCCGATCCATACGACATGAAGAAAATTCTCGTCTTGCAAGAGACTCAACCCATGGAAATCCAGTTTTCTGGTGGAAACATTCGCCCTAACGCTTTCTTGATCACTGGTCATCACATTCTTGTAGAAACGGAATCTGATTAATAAAGTGTCGCCGCAGTCCATCGCAAGACATCTGATCCTCAGACTCGCGAGCTTCTCCACACTGCTTTGAGTAATGCGATCTACCTGAACACAAGTCGTTTGATGGTCGCCATTCGCATAAATGATCGTAAACCTCGCCATAGAACTTCTTGCCCTTGGCTCCGTGGCTCCTCGCTTTCGTCCTCAGCTGCAACTCGCCCCACGTGTCGTACCGGGCCCGCGAGAAGACCGAAACGACGGCCCTGGCCCCGTTCGACTCCTCCTCCCGGCCGCCAGGCCCCTTGAGCCCGGCGGGGAAGTGCGGCCCCCCGGAACGCCCCCAGCGCCTCCGCCTTAGTCAGGTCCCCGCTCACGCCCTGGACGAGGAGCACGCTGTGCCGCTCGTCCAGCTCTGTCAGCTCCCGGGTGTAGGTCTGCAGGTTGGAGCGTAGCTCGGGCAGGTCTTGCGGCCACTGGTACGAAGGAAAAGCCGGATGACAGAAATGACATGGATGGAGCATGATCAGGCATGGCTTACTGCCGACGGTGGTTACTCAGTACCTAATCAGCAAGTCTGCATCCGGCGTGGCCGTGGTCCAACCCTCATACATATATCACCGAAGAAATAGGGTTGTCGGGGGAGAGCAGAGCAACTCTCCGTGCCCGTGGCCCTTCTCACTGCACCACAGCAACCCACACTTCTGAGTAGAAGAAAAAAGAGCCCGTTTATGGGCTATTGCCGCGGTTATGTGCAGCATTGAGCATTAAAAGATACTATAGAATATTAAAAGAGGGTGCTAGAGGCGGGGAGCTAGACCGGGCGAAGACTGGTCAGTTCTTCTTGGCACCACCAACAATGTCGGCCGCAATCTTCTCGGCGAGCGCGTAGATGGTCGACTGCGGGTGGCCCGGGGGCAGGAAGGGGAAGCTGCTGGCGTCGACGACGCGGAGGCCGTCGACGCCGAAGACGCGGGCGTGGCTATCGACGACGGCCCGGGGGTCGGACTGCTTGCCCATCTTGCAGGTGCAGGCGGCGTGCCAGACGGTCAGCATGCTGTCGCGGATGACGTCGAGGATCTCGTCGTAGGTCTCGACGTCGTAGCCGGGCCAGTACTCGTCGCCGGTGACGGCGCCGAGCTCCTTCATGACGGCCAGGATCTCGCGGGTGCGGCGCCACAGGGCCACGGCGACGTCCTGGTCGGCGCGGGCCGTCAGCCAGTTGGGGCTGATGGTGGGCAGGTCGGTGGTGCTGGCGCTGCGGATGGTGACGTTGCCGCGCGACTGGGGGGCGACGATGGCGCCGAGCATGGAGCCGTACTGCTTGCCGTCGAAGGGCTGCTTGAGGGCGGGGGTCTTGAAGTCGCCGATGTAGCCGGCGGCGGGCAGCAGCTCGATCTCGGGCCAGTCGGCGGGCAGGGCGGCCAGGGCGGCGTGCGTCTCGGGGGCCCAGTCCTGGCGCAGGTGGTCGGGGACCTTGGCCCAGCCGATGAACTCGGCGACGGGCGAGGTCAGGGGGCCCTCGTGGTTGAGGACGTACTCGGCGAGGGCGGCGGACAGGGCGACGGGGTCGCGCAGGGTGCGGACCAGGGTGTCGAAGGTGGCCTGGTACGTGGGGCCGAAGAAGACGTGGTCCTCCATGTCCTGGCCGACGCCGGGCAGCTCGTGGACGACGTCGATGCCCTGCTCCTCGAGGGCGGCGCGGGGCCCGACGCCGGAGACCATGAGCAGCTGGGGGACTGGAAGGCGCCGGCGGAGAGGACGACCTCGTTGCGGGCGCGGATGGTGTAGTCGACGCCGAGGGAGGTGACGACGACGCCGGTGGCCTTCTTGTCGCCGTCGAACAGGACCTTGCGGGCGAGGGTCTGCGTGAAGACCTTGAGCGAGTCGAGCGTCTTGCCGCGGGCCTCGTAGATGTACTGGGCGGAGCTGCTGCGCGTCTCGTCCGAGTGTCTGATGGTGGTCTGCGCGTAATGGAAGCCGTCGAGCTTGCCGCTGCTGCACTGCGTGGTGGCCTTCATGCCCAGCTTCTCCATGGCCTTGGCTGCCCACGTGGACCAGACGGTGGACCTGGGAGGGAAGGGGGAAAGAGTCAGCAGGGATGGAGTCGCCTCACAGCAACCGTTGTCCGCCGGATGCTGCTTGGGGTTGAGGTTGAGATGGGGGGGGCGAGACTCACCAGTTGGTGTATCCGACCTGGACGGGGCCGTCGGCCGAAGGGTCGAAGACGGTTGGGTCATATTCGACCGAGGCGTTGGGGAAACGCTTGTCGTTCTCCGGTGGTGTGAAGTTGACGGCCTTTTCAAAGTAGAGCAGGAGGTTGTCGAAACTGGGTTGCCGCGCGGTTATTAGATAATCCGTCGTCCTCCAGAGAGAATCCCCCCCCCCAAAAAAAAGAGACACGACAAAGTAGTCCCATCACCGGCACTACCACCTCCACCACCACCACCATGAAGCCAGAGACTTTTCTTTTCAAACACTTTGACAATGTCTACTCCCTCCTCGAAGCCCCTCCTCGAAAAAGGTATGGAAAGGAAAAGACTCACGTATAACTGTCGTCGCCCACCTGGTCCGCCCACTTCTGGTAGCTGCCCTCGGTGCCGCGCTGGTAGACCATGAAGTTGACGGCGGAGCTGCCGCCGAGGCAGCGGCCGCGGGCGTAGGGGACCTCGCGGTCGTTGGCGCCGGGCTGGGGCGTGGTGACGAAGCCCCAGTCGACGGTGGGGATCTGGTCGAGGCTGCCCGAGCCGATGCCGACGATGCCGCCGGTGGGCGTCGTGCCCAGCACCGGCTTCTCGATCTCGTAGTTGAGCCCGGCCTCGACGACGGCCACGCTGAAGCCGGCCTCGGCCAGCCGCGTGCCCACCACGTTGCCCGCCGTCCCGCCGCCGACGACCACGTAGTCGAACGCCTGCTCGGCGCCCAGCGCGCCCTCCACCGCCCCCAGCGCCCCCTGCACCAGCCCTTCGCCGCTGGCCCACGACTGGACTACCGACAGCAGCGGGTCGAGGATGCTGCTGCCGGGCGCGGCCAGCGCGGGGCTGGGGGCCGCGCCGAGGAGCGCGAGGAGCGGCGACGACCGCGCGAGCGAGAGGCGCATGCTGGCGGTCTTTCCGGGGTTTTCTTCTTGTGCGTGTCCCTCCTTGCTCCTCCTGGCTGGCGTGCCCGTACGTTACGTAGCACGCGGCGTCGTCGTTGTCGTCGTCGTCGTCGGCGTCTTCGCTGTTGTTGTCGCTGTTTATGGTCGTCCTTCGTTGCCTCGATCGAAGAGGACCGAGTGACTGGATCGCTACCTGCCGGGCAGAGAGGAGGTAGAAGAACCGACTCGAGGCTGGATCGTCAACGGCCGCTGTGCCGTGCCTCCATACATACATACATACATACATACATGTACCTACCTTATCACCTGACGAGTACGAGTACCCTACCTTATACCTTGACCTAATAACTGCCGGCTCGACATAATACCAAGACAGACCAGACCCTTCCACGCCTTCTCGCCCGTAGGTGCGCCGGTGCCCCCAGTGCCCCCCCTCTCCCCTGATTGGCGTGGGGCCATGGCTCCATCCCCGATCGCGTCGGCCCCAGCCTGGCGACCAGGCTAGGAGCCCGCCATGCCGAGCTACGATTACTACCTACGGAGTACGGCTCGCACTCGAGGCCCCATCGTCGTCCAACGTGGGCGGGCTAATACCGTTCTGGGGCCGCTAATCAGAGGGGGCAGCGCGGCACCAGTCGATCCGGGATCTGTGCGACACAGATCTGCCGTCTCTCGTGGCCGCCGGAGCGAGACCTGCGGGCGCGGTTCGGGTGCCTACTCGTATCTTCTTGCGGGAGCTTGTTGTTACGAGTCAGTAAAAAGGCCCGCTTGCGAATAGCCAGAGAGAGGGCTAAGGGCTGAGGGCTGAGGGCTTCGTTGTCGTGGTGAGTTGAAGCTTCCCGGCAGGAACCATGAGAGTGTGAGCGGCGGCGGATGAACGGGGTCGCCCCTTTCAGGTTCAGGGGGCCGCGGCGTACGGGGACAGTTCCGCGTTCTGGACGCGAAGCCACGTGCGGTACGGAATACCTTGTCATCGTAATATAATAACAAGTCTTGGACAACATGGGACGAGTCGGAAGACTCGTCTTGTGGCCCGGGCTGGGCTGGGCTGGGCTGCCCGCTCTGACGATGATGACGATGACAACGACGACCACGAGTACGAATAGGACGGGGACGAGAGGAGAAATATTGCCTTGTGACTGGGCACTTGGGCACTCGTAACTAAAATCATTGGGCGAGTGACTGGGTCCTCCTCGGGTTCGTTCCTGAGCTACTCGTACGGCAGAGGCCCGAGCCCCAGCCGACCCCGACAACGTAGACTCTTCCCAGTTAGCCCGTCTGCGATGAAGCCAGGCCGGCCCTGGCGCTGGGACGGATGACTAGAGCCGATAGGGTAACGAAAACGTCGGGAATGGCCTGTCGAACAAACGGCCTCGTGGCTCGTGCCACGAACGAGTCATGGCCGTGGCCTTGGCCAAGTCGGGATTCCACATGACGACCAGCACCGCACCTGGGAGACTGGAGACTGGAGACTCATTATAACAAGTTAGGGGCGTGCTGTCAGAGTCTTTTTTGACGGGAGTGAGTGGTCGTTTCCAGAAAATGTGAAAATGAAAGCAACCCCACCGTGGCCCAGCTGCCGTTCGCGTCAACAAGCTCGCAGTTTTATTAGTCTCGTGTGATTGTGTGAGGAGCTGTCACGGTTGACGACAGACCACCTTTTTCCCTATTCGTGTGCGCCGGTTCAGGAGATACGACTATGATGGCCACGCGCAATGTCGCTGCGCCCAAGGGTCGAACCCCTCCCCCTCCGACGACTACGCGGACACGGAGATACTCGTACGGCCGACACCCGCGTAAGGAGCCCTCCCTGGTCAATATCGCTCACTCGTGTGGGTGCGGAGGATGCTGTTGCTGGAACTGGTTCATTCCACACCGAGACAAAGTGACAATTCTCGTATGAACCAGGCCCGCCGACCAGGAGGCCCGCTATTTGCTGGCCCCAAGTTCTTTCCCGGGACTCCACCACAGCAACACGACATCACAACAACAGACAGGCCTGGGAACAGAACAGAATGGTGCGCTCTTTCGGACGGGCAGCCGGCGTGCGCCTCATACAGGGGTTCACACTTGTGAGTTGTGAGATGAGTTGGGGTATGCGCTGGCGTTCCGAAGAGCAATATCGGAGACTTTTTTTTTTTTTTTGCCGGTCGCAACTCTGCTATCCAGTCTGTCTGCAGGTAGGCACCTGTCAAGCTCTCCATCCTTCCTTGGACCCTTGCCAGTACGGTCCCAGAAATGCGGGTAGGTGGCAATCTCAAAGCCCGGTCCCTTGAGGGGGGCAGGGGACGGGGCAGACAGAGGATTCCGCCGCTCATTCCCTCCCGACCCCCGTCTTCGTCTGGTCTGGCGAGGCTCGCCGCAGAAGCTCTCGCGCGACGCAGGGTTGAGAAATGCCTGTAACGAGCATTCTACAGCAATAAATCAAGGATGTGAGTGCAAGGTACGGATAGTCACGGGAGGAAATGGCGCACAACGGCAACGCATGGGAAACTCGCGAGGCGACTCGACCTTACCTCGATAAAAGCCGGGAGACCCATCTCGTCAACGGCAACACCGCCCCTGACCGAGGCGCTGACACTACTTGTATTGCGAGTAGTGGGCTGGTGTGGCTGACGCGGGCACCCAAAGTTGGAGGCTTTCGTAGTGAACCGACCGTAGGTATGTAGTGCTCGCGAGTGAGTGGCGGGCCAGGAATAGCACCCTCTTCCATACCTTCGGTGGTAAGGTAAGTAGGTCAGGTAGGCAGCCCCGACTCTCCTCTCGCCGCGTTTGCGATGCCTCTATCTCGGCTCGAGTCAACCCTCTCTTCGCCAAACCACCTCTCCCAGGTGTCTTGTTGAGGGGGGGACCACTCGCAAGGCGACGACGGGCCTCGGCGTGAGCGTGCGTGTGCGTGTGCGCATGGGCGCTCCCTCGCGGAGTTAGCTCGCTCGGCCGGAAGACGAATAAAACCAATCAGGAGAAAATAAATCAAATCCCACCTTTGCGCGGTGGCGCCAGACTGAACAAGTCGCCACAAGGCTGGGGGGTTTGTGTCGCCTCGACGATCCCTCGGGCCGTTTCCCCTAAATAGGCACATACCTCCTGAGCAAAGGTAGATAGATGGGTGTAGATAAAGACGTTGCCCGGCAGAAAGTGCCGAGTTCAGAATGGCCGTTTATAAAGCCTCGCGGGGCCTTTGCGCTGCCGACATTAATCATGCTCTTTCTCTCTCTCTGTGCCGTGTTTTTTTTTTTTTTTTGTCTCGACCTACACACGAGCGATTCCAACAGTCGACAACCCCTTTGCTCAGCTTGCCAGGTATAGGAATAGGTAGGCAGCAGTTCAGCCCGGGCTTTGGTCTCGAGACATTCCCGGTCGACCGGTGTCACAGGCGCCCGCCAACGCCTCGGGGAGGGACCGAGATGCTTTCTCCGCTGGTGGGCAGGGTCGTCGCCCTGGTGCTCGTCGCGCACGCGGCCGCGCGCTCCATCACCTTCATGCAGCCGCGGGAGGAAGGCTCTGGCAGCTGGAAGATCCATCTCGACCACAGCAGCGAGCAGCACCTCTACAAGCTGCACCGCCCTTCCATCCTCAGCCGAGTCGCCGGGACCGAGGACGTCGCCCGCGGGAGCAGGGTCGCCTTCTACGACGGGGAGTCTAGGCACATTAGGGGCGGCGACATCGACGTCGAGGATATCTCGGAGAGCGGCTCGCCTCTCCCGCCGGGGGCCGACTGGTTCAAGGTGCTCGAATAGAGGCACGCTCGCTACGAGAGAGAGAGGGGGGGGGGCGTGGTCTGGAAGACGGACGGCGGAACAAGCTGCTTGGAGCGGAACAGACGTTGTGTCCCGGAGGAGGACTGTTCAACAGACAGCGACGCTTTGTCACGGTCGATTTTTTTCAGTTGTGTATTGGTAATGCATATATTGCTTTCTAATCTGCAGCGGAGGATGTGCGCGTCACGTCTGGTGGTGCTTTCTGTCTGCTGAATCGGCCCAGCGTAGCTACGGGTCGAGGCCTGCGATGCGGATGCGTGGAAACGCCCGGATCGACGAAAGCTGGCTGCCAGCGGTGCCCGAAAGGGCACTTGCATCGTAATCAATAATAAGCTTTAGGGGACTGATCCTTTTCGTTTGCCATTCTATAATTGACCCGGAGCCGTTCCCACGCCAGGAACTGTACTTCGGGGACGCAGCGAGAACCCCCAACCGCGTTCGCAACCCCGGGAATAATCAATAACCCGTTTGAAGAGGCGAATCGTCATCCAAACACCCGGGGTCACATAAGCGGCGAGGGCGCACGGAAACCAGTTTTCCAGCACGGCAGGATGGCCAACCTCGACGCCCGAGTGGAGCCCTTTGCTCGGTGCCGGCCTTGATGCTGATGCTGATGCTGATACAGAAACCAGCCCTTTCCCGCAGGATCTGGCGGCGGCGGTTCGCCTGCGCCCACGCCCTAGCGGCCTCGCTGGGTGCGTTGGGCTGATATGGAGGGCGTCCAGCTCGTGGCAAAACCGCCCGCTCGTACCGCAGGCACCGTCTGGCGGCGAAAAGGAGGCGATCGCGGTGGCTGGCGCTGGGACCCAGATCCCGTGCTCGAGGCCTTGTTGCTGATAAGGGGGACTGCAGTGCAAACCCTGGTCTCTTCTATGAACTGCCAGTCCGGCAATAGCAACTGCCAGAAGAGAGAGGGAGAGAAAGAGAGGGAAAGAGAAAAAAAGAAGCAAAGTACACACGTGCATGATACGGCCCCGATCAGTTGTCCAGTCCGCTCCGGGTCGGGTCCCAGGCGACGGGCGCGTACTCGGAGGTGTGCAGGCGGGCCATGTCGGCGGCGCCGAGCTCAAAGTCGTACAGCCCCGCGTTCTCGCGCATGCGCTCCGGCCGCCCGCTCTTGACCACCGGCACGAAGCCCTTCTGCAGGCTCCAGCGCAGCAGGACCTGGGCCTCGGAGCGCCGGTGGGAGGCCGCGATGGCCGCGAGCGCCGAGGGGGGAGAGGAGGAGGAGGAGGAAGGGTTTCCTGCGTCGGCGGCGGCGGTGGTCTCCTCGATGTTGCTGCTGCTGCTGCTGCTGCTGCTGCTGCTGCTGCTGCTGCTGCTGCTGCTGCTGACGTTATTGCTGAAGCGCTGGCCTCGCGCGATCGGGCAGAAGGCCTGCAGTGCGACGCCGCGCGCCTCGCACCACGCCGCGACGTCGGGGCGGGCGCACCAGGGGTGGACCTCGCACTGGACGGCGGAGAGCACGCCGCCACCGCCGCCGCCGTTACCGCCGCCGTTGTCGCCTTCTTCGGCCCTCTGCTGCTGGCGCTCGGCGGCCAGCTCGGGGATGATGCGGGACTCGAGCTCGTCGAGGTGGTCGACGCCAAAGTTGCTGACGCCGATGGAGCGGACGGAGCCGTCGGCGACGGCGTCGGCGAGGGCGGCCCAGACGGCCCTGCGGGCCACGTAGCCGCCGAAGGGCGCGTGCGCGAGGTACAGGTCGACGTAGCCCAGGCCTGTCTCGCGCAGCGTCGCGCGGACGGCGGCGCGGGCGTCCTCGTAGGTCCGCGCCGAGGGGGGCACCTTGGAGGTGAAGAAGAGGGCGGAGCGCGGCAGGCCGCTCGCGCGCATGGCCGCCGCGCACGCCGCCTCGTTGTGGTACGCGACCGCCGAGTCGATGTGGCGGTACCCGGCGGCGATGGCCTCGGAGCACGCCTCCTGCGTCTCTGCTGCGGGGCTTTGTTCCACACGGAGGTCGGAAAAGGTCAGTGTCTGTAAGGCAGGTAGGCTTGCGGCCCCGACGGCGAATCCGGGGGGGGGGGGGGGGGGGGGGGAAGAAAGGAAGGGGAAGGGGTGGGCGGTGCTTCAGGCTTGGGGGGAATCTTGCTCACGTTTTGTATACCTGCGGCCCGAGTCAGTAAGCGAGCAAGCCCGTCAAGTCATAGAGGGTTCTTGAAATGTCCTTTTCCTCTGGGAGAGGGCGCATCGCGACTTACACCGAAGCCCAGGCGCGGCATCAGATGGCCGCTGTTCAGCTTGAAGGTCGAGTCTATCGAAAGAGCAGCCATCTTGCTGGGGGTTTCTTGTCCTTGCCTATTTGCCGGGCAGCAGGGCATGAGACGTCTGCTTCAGGACGCGAGACCCAGGCCAGGCTGAACAGCTGCTGCTCGTCGTCGACTTTATATCCAGCTTTGCAGGTCGCTGTATGGAATTGGCGCTGGCGGAGAAGCCGTGCCTAACTTAGCGCTCCAGGAGTACAGCATCTCGGAGGCCGCATAAATCCGAGTAGGTCGGTGGGCCACGTCGGACTTCTGGCCCGCTCAGCCTGTGGAAAAGCTTCCTGCACGTGCGGCGCCGGAGACAACCACCTCTTATGCCCGAATAGAGACTCGAATACTCATGACTGGGACACGCCGTCGTTCTTGCGCTGCGTCGGTGGTGATCCCTTGGCGGGACTATAGGCGGGTTTTGAGACCGCTACCTCGAAAGGATGACGCGTTGGCCGAGAATTGGTATGTGTGATGCTTTCTTGACTCTCGGAAAAGGGGAGTGTGCTGATGATGCGAGTCGAAGCCGTTGGTAATACCAGCTTCTACAGTGATTCCTGGCCACAGCTTACCAAGTGAGGTTACTGCATGTAACACATGATCAATCAACAGCACCCCCACCACATTGATCACAATGTGCATTCCTCATGCACTTATGCCTTGTATCCAGCAAAACAGGCCATGCCCAAATGGCGGGGCCTTTCACTTACCCGTCAGCAACTGCACCTGCATCGGTGCCCCTCAGGTCTAGTGATGTACTGGGGACATTGATCCACTTCGAATCGCTCTGTACGCGTACTCGTACTGCAGTGGGCAGCACTGTGAGCACCCGCGCACCGCACTGCGATCCATTGCGATGACGACAGCGGGGTACTACAGGCAGGTACACTCCGTACCAGCTTCATTGGAGGTAGTGAGCCTCAGGCAGTGAACGTCGAACACGAGAGGCTGCCTCGATTCTCGCCTCGCATACTACGAGTACAATACGCAGCCTTGGCCTCGATACACCTAGATTTGGCTTGACAACAGCCGGCCCCCCACTGCCTACCTTGCCTCTCTCGAGCACCTGAGATGTTACATCAGTGATGAAGCAGACCACTGCGCCGCCTTGATCATCTCTCACCCCCCACCCCGCGCCTCGACTCGCCTCACCACGCCTGTCCATCATCATCACCAGCCCACGCGTTCGCGCCACTACACACGCCACCACGGCCGACCGCCCGCCGAGATGCGCTTCGTCGGCGAGAATGAAGGCGCCTACACGCTGATCCCCGTCGACCCCGAGGACATGTGGCATGCCAACAACCTCATCCTGCCCACCGACACCCTCAACGCCCACGCCGTCCGCAAGGTCACCACCCAGTCCTCCACCGGCAGCACCTCGTCCGAGCGCGTCCACATGGACCTGACGATCCGCGTCACCTCGACCTTCTTCGACCCCGCCGCCTCGGCCCTCCACGTCTCGGGCACCGTCATCCAGGGCAACGCCGTCGTCAGCCAGGGCCAGTACCACACGCTCGACCTCGAGCTGAACCGCAAGTTCACCCTCTTCAAGCAGGAAGGCTGGGACTCGGTCGCCAAGGAGACGCTGCAGACGGCCGTCGCCCAGGACAAGGAGGGCGCCCTGGCCGCCGTCGTCATGCAGGAGGGCATGGCCAACATCTGCCTCATCACCGAGCACCGCACCATCCTCAAGCAGCGCGTCGAGAGCTCCATCCCCAAGAAGCGCGCCGCCAGCTCCGACCAGGACTCGGGCGTCCGCCGCTTCTTCGACAAGGCCGCCGCCACCCTCGTTCGCAGCATCGACTTCGCCAAGCCCCGCCCCCTGCTGCTCGCCAGCCCCGGCTTCGTCGCCCCGGACTTCCTCAAGTTCCTGCGCGACGAGGGCCAGCGCCGCGGCGACAAGACCATGATGGCCATGGCCCGCAACGCCACCGTCGTCCACTCGAGCTCCGGCCACCTCCACAGCCTCAACGAGATCCTCAAGAGCAAGGAGGTCATGCGCACCATGGTCGACATGAAGTCCACCAAGGAGACCAAGGTCATGGACGACCTGCACAAGCGCCTGCGCCAGGACGACGGCCGCGCCTGGTACGGCACCCGCACCGTCGAGAAGGCCGTCCGCGAGGGCGCCGTCGGCCGCGGCGGCGGCGTCCTGCTCGTCAACAACTCGCTCTTCCGCAGCCTCGACCTGCAGACCCGCCGCCGCTACGTCGCCATGGTCGACCGCGTCAAGGAGGACGGCGGCGACGCCCGCATCCTCAGCAGCGACCACGAGAGCGGCGAGCGCCTCGACGCTCTCGGCGGCATCGCCGCCATCCTCACCTACCCCATCCTCAACCTCGACGAGGACAGCGACGACGACGAGGGCCAGCTCGACGAGGACCTCAACGGCCAGACTAGTATTGTGTGACGAGCTTGCGGATAAACAAAAGCGAAAGGATTGAGTTGAGACTACGCAGAGAAGAGGAATTTTGGTTCTTTCTTTTTTTCTTTCTCTCAGCGGTATGGACGACGAGATTTACGACGATTTCAATGTATATACTGCGGGCTTGCTGTTTCTGGGACCTGGGGCTTTTTGTAGATACCCGTTACGACTCGAGGCTTTTGTTATGCGAGAAAAAGAAACTTGACGATACATGTGTGCTTCATTCCGTCGCAAGAGAAAAGTAATCAGGCCGCGGTTTTGGGTGTGTATCGGCGACTGGTTGCCAGGATAAACCCATGCGCTGGTTTGAGCTCTTGTGCGTGTTCGAAGACAAAGACACGACACACTTCGACTGCGATTCTCAACAATGTCCATCCCGAATGTGTCTGCCAAAGGTTATGTCAAACTCGGGTCATGTTCCACTTTGCCGCGGCCATTGCGAGTTGGCAAATCTGGGGACACAGATCGTATTGCCTGCTCGTCCTTGCCATCGTGGACAAACGAAACCCCAGGGCCTTCCTGGCTTGGGAGATGGGGTATCAGAGCCGCCGCAGGGGTTTGACTCCTTAGCACGGCAAGAGAACATAAACGAATACTTGCATTCCACAGTTTCGGGAGTATTGCCCCGCTACGACTCATGGCCGAAGCCCCGAACCGCCAGCAGAGCGCCCTGCTTCATTGCGGCTCTTCCCGTTGCTGGCCGACCTCAGTGCGCCCGTTTTGAGGCTCTGTTAATAACGCGTTGGATCCGTAAGTACATACTTGCCACGCCTGCAGGGCCCGCGAAGCGGCTCGTTCGATTCCCAACTCACCGCCCAGAATAGGCTTCGAGGCTCCCATACGAGGCTCCCAGGGGCGCTTTGTCTGGCATCCTGGTAGTCAAAATGTAGTGTATAAGCCTTCTGTCGCCGCTGTCAAGTGGAAATTGGGGAGCTACCATCGCCAGTCTTCGACCACAACCTCATTCAGAGCTTTCGACTGCCCTAAACCTACCTAGAGGAAGGTTCGAGTGCTTGTCAGTTTCAACCTGGACGTCGGGGCCAATCGATACCCTCGGCTGAACCTTTCCACTGAAAGTCGCCTTTGGGCATTATAATCTAGTTTCTCAGCTACGTACCTCTTACGTGGCAGATCGGCATCGACTCGCCGGGAAATTCACGATGTCACGCCGCAGCGCACTGCTTCTGGGTCTGGCGCTCGCCGTTCCCAGCGTGACGCCTACATCGGTGACGTGCGATTGTGAGTCGCAACACCACCACTCCGCCCTTTTTTATTTTGGGGGGGGGGGGGAATGGCCCGCATTAATCAAATGAAAGACGGCATGGACTATTCAAAGACTGACTGGGTCGAGCAGATATGGATGCCAGACTGCGGAGCGGCCCAATTCGCGGCACGCGTGTGGCTGAACGAAGATTGATGCAAGTCGGCTCATTTTATGCACCAAGCTTGCCGGACCTTGAGCTTTGGCGCCGTCTCGGGGCCACGAGCACCCGCTGCGCAAATCGAAAGCAAGGCGAGAACTACTGGACGATCATGAGGCGCGGATAACGACCAGATGCATGTCTGGTCAGGGGCGCCGACGAGTGGCGAGTATCGTGCGACTTACGTAGGAGCAACAGATTCCACCTCACGTACCTTATGAAGAACCTCGGGATCCTGGGGCCGCCGGACTGCTGCCGTCTGGGTTGCCGAGGCTGGTGCGACGTATGGGAGAGTGCTGGCTCCGACGAGGCGCCGCATGAGACGGTTTAAACCCCAGCAACTCTCGATCATCTTAGCCCTGACATCCATTCTCTTCCCAGTCGGGAAGCGGAGAAGTGGGGGATGCCCTGTCATTTCCTGTCAAGTCGCCCATCAGTTCTGGAGAAGCTGTCTCGAGGTCCTGTCATTGGGTGCCTCGTTGAGAGGATGCTTCTCAGGGGCGGCGTGAAGCCTGGAGGAGCCATCCAGCACCTATTGCCATGGTAGGAGGTGATGATATCGAGTCCCCTATCTGATTTTGGAACGAGCACTACCTAATACCCTGGCCAGATTTATATGAATCGCCTGCATTGGACATCCCCTTCCATTTCATCAGTCATCAAATGTCTGGCTGTGTAAGGTACAGGTGATGGGTATGACCACCTGTACTTACACTGTACTTGAACCGCCCACGAGCCCAAGGTCAGGCGCTTACCCAATTGGCGTGACGGCATCCAATTCATCCCGTGCGTCTTGCTCACTGGAAGTGTACCTAACTTGTGTACGAGTATTATTGTACCTCACGTTACTTCGTAATATCTGAATGACGCACACTCTGCGTCATTCACTACCCACGGTACTTCAGCGTCTGCTTCCAAAGCCATGTTGTACCATTCCAAAGAAGACGACTACCGTACCTAAAAGAAGGCACAGGCACCTCCAGGGCTGCACTACCTTAACCTACCCGTCATACACGGGCGACCCTTGCCAAGATCAATTTTCAGCCCGTTGTAGCGTTCTGTCGATTAGTCCCGCTGCGATTGCGATCCGACTTATCCGCGCGCCAAGCTCTCACCCCCCGTGGCGAAAGGTCCGAAAAGTCAAGGTTGTCCCTCGTGACAACGGAGCTGCAAAATTCCTCTTCAATCCCTTCTGCAGGTCCCGTGTTGATGGTAGCCGCATTGGGACGGATTCGAGTTTGCTTCCCTCCAAAACATCTACCTACGAGTACATGCGATCTTGAGTCGGGCCACACTTGCCTCGTACCCCTAATAACCCGGGCACCTACCTAACCTACTCGTACCTCTATTGGATGTGCCTGCCGACGTCGATCCAATCTCGCTGCGCCTTTCCTCCTGTTCGACAACCCAACCGGGGAATATGAGGTAATCAGGAAGGAGTGCGTGTACGAGCACTCGGACCCGAGGTAGCTCTGCCCGCGAAGCAAGCCAAGCACGAGTAGCTGCTGTCCCAGCGTAGGCGCACAAGTACTCTCGTCAGCATAGCCGCTCGGTTGCGGTACGTCCAGTCGCGTCGCACCTTGGGTGGGTTCAAGGTCCGCTCCCGTCTTTGATCTTCGATCGTCGCCCGTTACTAGTACTCCTCCGTCTCCGACCGGCTCGTGAGGCTATCCCCGACTTCCCCCAGCTTCGCATCCAGAACCATCATTCACGGCCCATGACCAAGACGAGCGCGCGCGCGCCGAGCCACCCAAAGTCGCCACGACGACGAGACAAAACAACAACAACAACAACATCACCGCGGCCGTCCTCATCTCTATTCAACGGCACTGGCATCCTGTCAGCGCGCCCGCCGCCATCATCACCCCAATCACACAGCCCATAGCTGCCACACATCCCGGCACCGAGCCTGTCTGTCTGAGACACCGAAACGGCTTCACCTGGTTCGCTACACTCGCATGCGAGGCATTAGTCGCACGCAGCGCCCGCCACTTGCCGACCTGACTGCCCCCGCTCCATCAATCATCTCCCCAGCGGGCTCTTATTTCGCTGCCTGGCCCCCTCGCAACTGACGGGCGTCTTGCTCTGTCCGAGTTGTGGTCCTCGTAGCTTGGCCGCAACGCCAGCACAGCCACGCCACCGTCACCACCCACCGCGCCGCCAACTTGCGACTGGATCCCTCCCCGGCGAGCCTGGCCATCCCGAGCGCGAGTCGGATCCCAGCTTCCCTGCCGGCCCGTCCATTGCAAGCCTGCCGCACCCGCCCCTGCACCACCTACCCAAACCAGCATCGCGACGGCGAGCCTCGCGGCCCGCTGCCGGCCGAGCACAAGCCTCGCGGCCATCTGCCCCCTGGCCCCGTGCTGTCTGCGCCCAGGCCATGGGATCATGCTGTCCGCGCCGTCGCCATTGCCCTCGCGCCTGACCACTTCTCCGCCGGCCTTTATCTGCACCTCTGACGCGCGTCACCGCCAGGAGGCTGCTGCAGCCCCGTCTCGCCAAGCCTCTGAGGCTGCTCAGCCCACCGCCGCCGCCGACGCCGCCAACGCCGAAAGTCGCTCTGCGCCTTTTGCTGCCGCTCCCGTTCCCCGCGCCGCCGGTAGCGACCATAAGATGCAGTCCACCGCCTCGCCCGCCCCGGCCGCCTTGTCAGCCGTCGGCCCTGCGACCTCTGCTCCCTCTTCCTCGGCCACCGCTTCTGACGCTGCTTCTGTCGTCCCCGTGCCCAACGCTGCCGCGGCCGAGTCGGCCTCTCAGCCTTCCCCCACAGCTGCGACTGGTGAGTCTCTTTCTGCACGTCTCCACCTGTACCGCACCGCTCGGCCATCTATCGTTACTCGCTGCTTTTGCCCGCTGCTGAGCTCAGGGCGCAATCTCCCGTCAGCTACCGTCTCTTCCTTTCCTCGGTCTTGTGGCCCTGGCCCCACACTGCACCTGCCTTCGACAGGGGGAGTGCTACGATGTGGTGCTCGCGCGCCTTGAGCCCCTATCAACGCGGGCTCCATGCTGATTCACTTGCGCCTCGCTAGGCAACAGCTTCCCTTCGGCCTCTTCCGCTGCAGCGCCGGCTCCAGCGTCGCATGCCTCTTTTCTAGGCAAGGGAGCTCTCAAGCTCTCGCGCAAGGACACAGCAAGCGGGAGGGATGTCAAGGAGTCCAAGTCGCCTTCAAAGACCACCACCTCCCCGCTGACCACCACCCCTTCGGCGCCCACCAGCGACCCGCTATCTCAGGTTAGTCAATACTCAGAATCGAGCAACCTGCAGCTCTGCCACGGTTAGACTGGGAGCGGGAATTATGGCTCTGATAGGAGCGCGTCGAGTAAACTGACTTGAGGTCTCTCCCTTTTACAGCACATTATCGCTAGGACGGCGACCGACCGCTCCCTCACCTCGAGAATATTGAATCCCACCGGCAAGGCCGAGGCACCCACAGTCAATGTCAATGAAGGCCACATTCGCCAAAGCTCAGACTTGCCAACTGCCTTCCAGAACGCCCAAGCTGAGACGGTCAAGGATAAAAAGTATGTTGTTTTGAGAGGCCATCTTTTCGCAAATTACCTATCCCAAAGAGTAATATCCAGTGACAAGTATGCTTACTCGACCTTAGGAAAGGTGGATTGTTCAGTCGCTTGAGCATGATTGGTGGTGGTGGTAAAAGAAAGGACAATGACGTTCGCGATGATGCCTCCGACATGAGCAGCGAGCTGAGGGCTGAAGGCACCAATGCTACTGCATTCGCCTCACATGTCGACTCTCGCGGCTTCATTCCCCACCACAAGGAGCCGCCCCGTTTCGTCAAGTTCCGTTCACATAGTAAAAAGGTCAGAGAATTCAACCGCGTCTTCCTCGCCCAGGAGCTGGTTGGTACCCAGCCACACACCAAAGATGGCGAGGCGACGGTTCTGGACGGAGAGTTCCCACTGCATGGGCGCGGTAAACGGATGCTACACTCTGGCGGTCCATTTGGGCTGTTCAGTTCAGTCAGGATGGCAAATACATGGCGACCGGCGGTCGGGACAAGGTCGTTCGCATATGGGCCGTCCTCGCAACCCCCGAGGACAGGAATACTTATGAGAGGAGTGAGGAATCGCGCGACGACGACGAGAGCCCCGAAGGCGAACAACAATGCTTGAGCGCGCCGGTCTTCTCCCCCAAACCTGTGCATGAGCTCACGGGTCACACGGGCGATATCCTGGACCTCACTTGGAGTAAAAACAACTTCCTCTTGTCTTCCGCCATGGATAAGACGGTGCGTTTGTGGCATATGAGCAGACAGGAGTCCATCTGCACGTTCAAGCACAAAGACTACGTCACGTCGATCGCGTTCCACCCTCTCGACGACCGTTTCTTTCTGGCCGGCTCACTCGATGCGATATTACGCCTGTGGAGCATTCCCGACAGGTCTGTTGCGTACTCGAGCCAACTTCCCGACGTTGTCACTGCTGTAGGTTTCGCGCCCGACGGGAAAACGTCGATCGCGGGCTGTCTGAATGGTCTGTGCAACTTTTACGAAACGGTGGGTCTGAAGTACCAGACCCAAATTCACGTGCGATCCTCCCGAGGTAAGAATGCCAAGGGGAGCAAGATCACAGGCATCCGGACCGTTGGCTATCCCCCGGAGTCGCCAGGCGACGAGGTCAAAGTCCTCATCACGTCCAACGACTCGAGGATCAGGATGTACGACCTGGAGGACAAAAGCCTTGAGGGCAAGATCAAGGGGCTTGAAAACACGTGCAATCAGATCAAAGCAAGCTTCAACGACGATGGAAGGTACATCATCTGCGGCAGCGAAGATGGAAAAGCCTTCATCTGGACGACCGAGCTGGCCCACTCGGAAAAGGAGGAAAAGCGGCCATGCGAGTTCCTCGAGGCCCACTCGGAAGTCGTCACCAACGCAGTTTTCGCACCCACCGAGACGCGGCGAGTCCTGCAATCATCCAGGGACCCCGTCTACACGCTCTGCAACCCACCGCCAGTCACCCTCCTCAGCAAGGAAGAAAGTGAGGCGCCGACCGATACCGAGAGTGATAAGCACGTCAACGTAACGAAACCCGACGAATCACCCGCTTTCATCAAGCGCGCTGCCCACACAGATGGCAACATCATTGTGACTACGGATCAGACAGGTCTTATCAAGGTATTCCGGCAAGACTGTGCCTTTGTCAAGCGCCGCCAGGCCCAGGAGAACTGGGAAACTGGCTCGACCTTTTCTAAGAAAATGGCCAGGGACAGTTTTGTCGGTCGCGGAAGCAACCGCAACAGCTTGGCCGCGAGTATGTATAGCCGTGACCCGCACTCGCGGCAGGCTTCGACATCGAGAAACAACCTGCATCACCAACTGAGTAACGACCGCATCGACACCTGGCGCCAGGGCGTCGAGGGCAACCCGCGCGTCGGGCGGCCGACGTCCCTGGCGCATTCGACGCCCACGCCGAGCGAGCGGTCGCTGTCTCCACAGAAGAACCCAGCACGAACCCTTCTGGCGACAAACAGCGCGGCCAATGCGCGCCGGCAGCCCTACACCAACCCGAACTCAGCCTCATACCCAATCAGCCCGACGTCCAGTGTGAGGAGCGGACAGGCCGCAAGCGAAAAACCCAACGCCAAGGACTCGCCGTCAATGCCACCGACACCGAGCTTCTCTCTACGATCAGCCGAGGAGGAAGAGAAAGATGGTGGGCTGAATCTGGACCCTGCGGGAGCTAGCTACTCGTTTTGGAACTTGAATAGATGGCGCCATATGGGACTGAACCGCAACAGCATGGGCGGGTCCTCGTCGCCGTCGAAGAGGAGAAGCCGCCTGTCCCATGACTTTACCAGTCCCGGCTCGCCGGCCGCTGACGCCAACGCTCGGCGGGCGAGCGCCGGCGTTCGCCAAAGTATCGAGGAGGAGGAGGGCGAGGAGGGCGAGCCTACGCCGACTGCCAATTGCAGCGGCAACAGCAAGGAGCTTCGTGCACCTCAGAAAGAAGCGGCGGAGGAAAAGGACGAGTCGTCGGGGTCGGACCTTCGGATCCGACCAAGTCGTCTGGCCCCGCCGTCACAGCTACAAAGGGCGGGGTCGAGCAACAGCCGCCTCAGCTCCGAGATGGCCGGCACAAGCCCTGACGAGCCGGCAGGCGGGCAGGAGGGCCAGGGGTCGGGCTCGAGCGAGGAGGACATGCAGTGCTCGCGGTGCGGTGGCGGCGAGTTCCGCGCCAAAAAGGTCGGAGGGCGCCAGTGGTTCGTGTGCAGCCGGTGCGGCCGGGCCGCGGTGGATCCGTGAAGTGAGCCCCAGCGAGCCAGGAGGCCCCTTCTGCTGCGAGGAACACGGACACACGTCCATAGGCCCCTCGCCGGCGGCAGGTCGATCTGTCTGAACTACTCCGTCATATCTTTATATCATGTACATACACGTGCCCCTTCACCAAGATGTGAATATCTGACAATGAAGAACAACGATATACAAGCTGCGCACAGCAAATAAACCCCCCCCCCCCCCCCCAATATGACGGAGCTTTGGCGAAGGCGTACCAGGCAAGTCATGGGAATTATCCAGGTTTTCGGGGGGAAAAAAGAATCAAGCGACCCAGCGAGCTAGCGACCCATGTTTTCGTGCAATGCCCCAACCTTCGAGGAGCCTCACTAATATAAGATGTACATCGCGCATACTCTCACAGGGTGCCTCGTGCGATTCCTTCTTCCACTTCCAGTTGCGAATCTAGGCGTTTTCTTCTCAGCCCCTTCCCCCTCGGAGACTGGCTGGCGGAGATTACCAGCGGGATCCGGCTCATCTATTCACCACGTAGCTGGGACACGGGGACAAGGGCACGTCTCCTCGTTCACACTTTGCCAATGCCGGCCGAGGCCGCAAGAGCTAATCTGCGCGATATTGCCATTGACCCGCGCGTACGAGGAGGCTCTGGGAGAAAGCAGGCGCTGACGTGAGGGCCGTGTACTTTATAATGCTTGACGTGCCGAAAACATATCGCTGTCCGGACGGCGCAGGCCGCCCCTGCCTGTTTCAGTTGCGCCTAGTGCTGCCGTGTAAAGAAACACGAGGAATGGAATAGAAAAACAACCGTATCTTGCGCCCCAAGCCATGCTATGTCATGTCGTCCAGTCGTCTGGTAGTTATATGCTTGATCCGTCGCGGGATCGCCCTTCAAACGCCTGTCTGTGCTAGGGTTTCTTGCGGTTTTGCATAACCCGTCGTGGGGACTGTCCCTCCCCATTGTTTCCTCGTCATTATCGCCTCTGGCCCCTCGGCTTAAGAGGCTTATCGTACATGAACGCAGACGCCTGATATACCACACGCAAAACCGATCCTCGCGCTCTGCTCATTCCTGCTCGACACACGTCTTGCTCGTTGGCCGCTCGCTCAAATGCGAAAGGCCCCGAGCAAGACAAGAACCACGGAACAATAAGTCGCCCGATCTCAGTGCAAGCCAAGGCAAGTGGTGAAACGTCGCAATGGGGGACAAGAGAAAAGCCTCGAACCCAATAGAGCCCCGGCTCTTCTTGCGCATCCAGATTTCAGAAGTGCTGTCCTGAGTAGAGGGGCCATGGATGGGCATTACATGAAGATGCCAACCCAGGCACTTTTGGCGGTGACCTCCGAATCGCACTCGTCCACGGCGCAAATCATCTTTCTGGCATTACGAGAATCGGGCCGGAATCCCACATTGTGTTTGTTCTTCTTCGTCGGAACGCGATGACTGTAGCACTTTCTGCAGTACACCTTGATTTCACAGTTAGCTTGTCTCTTTTATACAAGGACTTTCGACTTACATGGCCACAGGCCTTGACTGCCCAGAAGTAGTGCTCGGCTTTGTCCTTCCTCGTTTTGGGCCTCTTGGACGGGGTTGGGGTCTTGTCATCCACATCTTCGCCGTCCGGGTCGTAGGCTAGCTCTTCGCCGCAGCTGGCGCAGACCACGACCGTGTCATCGTCGTCATCTGTATCTCGGGTGAAGCCGGGCCTTGGAGGCTGCGGAGGCGCGTGTTGAGGTATGGGCGGGGGAGGCGGATTCGTCACCCTTGCCCCAAAGGCGGCGAGGCCGTAGTCAAGGTGAGGCATGCCGGGGAAGCCAGGGATAGCAGGTGCTTCACGGGGGTTCCGAGTTTCCCGTATGATTGTGATTTCATCGTCCTCGTTTTGATTGTTGTCGGTCCTAAAGTCCCCCCAGTGGGTGGTGGCCATCTCTAACAGGGCGGCGGGAATCGGGAGACCAAATATAGAGCCGGTCCGGGGATGTCTTTGGGAGGTGCTGGTGGGCGCGTGCCTTGATGAGCCTGAGGCGCGGGGGCGCCTGTGAAAGCTGCTGGTGCTTGCGTTGGGGTTAGGCATCGGCAGCGGATCAAGAGGTGGGTGAATAGGCTGGGGAGGCATGCGGCCCCGGGCACTGGCGCGGGCGCTGGGTCCAGCTGTAGATGTTCCTGCAGCAGGTTGACTTTCGTCCTCCGAGTCGGAAACCAGGTCGATAGTATTTGAAACATGATCTGATCGTGACATCATATAGCTGCTGTCGGTACGGTTCAGACGGGGCGCTGACCTCTGGTTGGAATTGCGACGGCGGGTGTTTTGCGTGTCGAAAGGATGGTAGTTGCGCTGGTGAGTGCCGAATGAGGGCTGAAGGGGAGGCAATGTAGGAAAGCCCCCCGGCCGTGAATGTTGCGGAAGCTCGTCGTCATCGCCTGTGAGGTCGATGAAATCAGCAGCGTCCGCTGGGGGCCGCGACTGAGTCTGCGAGTGCTGAGAAGCTGAGGGGAGGTTGCTGCGAGACTGCGCGCGGGCCGCGGCCATGCGAGAGCCGAAGGAGAGACCGACGAGTTGGTCGGCCGGGGTGTCGCCAGGGCGGCGGAGATTGCTTCCGCCACTGGCCATGGTTGTATTGTCGGCAAAGTTGTTGTTGTTGTTGTTGTTGTTGTTGGGGTCCTGGGTGACAAAGAGGCTGTCTTCTTCCTCGCCTGCCTCGTCCTCTTCCGCTTCCGCTTCCTCGTCTTCGTGATGCCGCCCTAGGGAGTGTGAGCGAGTGAGGGCGTGGTGATGGTGGTGATGATGGCGAAAGTGATGCTGATAGATATCGTCAGGGGTAGTCGCCGTGGCAAAATAGGAGAAAGGCAGCAGGCCGTGCCAGGGCTCGAAGAGGGCGTGCAACTGATGCAGGGTCAACGGGTTGATGGGCGAGTCGTATAGCTGTTCGAGGTTGGGAAGATCGGGCAATATCGGCAGCGGCGAGTCGAGAATGCCTCCGTCGTCGTCAAGCCCTAGATCGTCGTCTTCGTCTGATCCGACCTCATCGATTTCGTCACCAAAGAAGTCGTCGATCTCGTCGTCCTCACTGTATTCTTCGTCTTCTTCGTCTTCTTCTTCTTCCTCCCTATCCTCTTCCTCCTCCTCTTCGTGGGAGTAAGGGTAGTCGACGGTATCGAGGGCGTAACCCGGTTCGGTGCTGTGGTCCTCCTCTTCGGCGAGCAAGATCGTGTGGCTGTCCTCTTCGTCTTCGTCGGGGTCGGCCGGGCCGTTGATCTCGGCGACGGCTGTCTGGTCCCGATCCGCTGGGCCCGATTCGGGACCAGGTCGGTGTCGCGAGGCCGGAGGGACAAGACGAACGGGGCGGGCGGTGGCGGCGGGCCGGGGAGAGTGGGCAGTGGGAAAGTCCTGAGGCTGAGGTTCGGGATTGGGCCCCGAGTCGGAGTCTGGGTCAGGTGAGGGCGAGAGAGGGGAGGCTCTGTCGGACATGTTAGATGAACGAGGGTGGAGAGGACGCCGGGCCAGCCGCTGTGTGTCGGAAGCGACTGTCGAATGGCAGGCAGTCGGGTGGCGTAGCAGGCCGCAGGCAGGTCGCGCGCAGGCAGGCAGGAGGGTGCAGGCCGGGACGGCCGCTGAGGTGAGGGAGGTAGGTGAGCAGCAGGTGACGACGGCTGCGGTGGTGACGGGTCAGCGGGGCGGTCGTCAAGATGGGACGGACCGGGCGCTGGGGGCCATGTCGAAGCAGGCAAAGGGAGGAAGCAGGCGCAGTGGCGGTAGGTGACGTGACGGGGGCGTGTGGTGTGGTGTGGTGGTGGATGCGCTTTGTGTTGGGAGGAAGCAGAGGCAAGGGCACCGGGGAGGTGATGGGACGGCGGCTGAGGTCAGTGGCCGTGGTGGCACAAGTACAAGTACCTGGCAATCCGCGGGTTGCTTTCTTCTACCTAAGGTACGAAGGTAAGTAGTGGTGGTTTGTGGGTGGAAGTGGGGGAGACCGTCGGCTGATGTTTACTCGTACGCAGCATGGATTATCTATTATATTATGGTGTGCAGGTCTGATAAGACGGGACGAGAACCTTAGGTAGGTAGGTAGGGATTCATCCGACAAGGTACGACGGGCGGGAGGGCCTGTAAATGACGACGATGTGACAATCTTGGGTCGGCGCAGATGTAGGCACCCTTTTCGAGCCCTGATTCGACAAACTCAGGGCAACTTGCAACGAGCCGCCGGCTGGATTTGCTGCGCATTCGAGTCCCCGTCCCTATTGTGACGTGGTCAGACCCGACGATCGTATTGTCCTGAGTAACGGGGTGTCTTATGTTCTGCTAAGGTTCCTTGATTGTAATGGATTAGATGCCAGGTACACTTCCAATGGTGGAAGGTATCGTGCAATGTACCTTTGAGGCAATCATCAGGTGCACGGCCAACGACATGATCGAGTCCATGGGCAGTCCACCGTAACCCTTATTCAAGCGCCCTTGTCGGGGTTAAGCCGCTCTTCGGATTCGGAAGCTGCCGCCGGCGGTTACGAATGTGTGCATACTCGTACAGGTGCGGGTACTCGTACGGCACCGTGCCGGGCTTGCGCTGCATCCATCCATGTGCGTCAGTACATCCTTACGGTAGGTACTGCGCTAGAGTAGCGGTACATCTGCTTGCAACTTCATCCTGAATATTGATTGAAGTCCACGGGTGCCGGCTTTAGCTTTGCTGAGAATTGGGTATCTCAATACCTTAGGTAAAGTATGTAGTCTAGACCCGACGTAATCGCAATTTAGTCGGTCACGGTTCACCCTCGTTCTCATGTCTTCGGCTGTTGCTTACCGGCTGTGGCCCTTCTGCCTTATAAGGCAATGCCCGGTGTACGCGTAATTCCACCACGCAGCTCCGCTACCTGATATGCACGCGAGCTCCCATGATGTCTTCAGGGCAGAACAGGCAATGGGCACCTGACATTGGCCGAATGCCGCCCATCGAGCGTCGGGTCAGGCCAGGTCGCGTTCACTGTAGTGAAGCGACCTCGTCATTGTGTCAATACCACCTGGCGGATGACGAGAACAGAACCTCTTTTGAAATAAACATCATTCAGATAAACTGGGGCCACCACTATCCCAATATTCCTGCCTCATCAGAGCAGGCCCCCTCGTATCCTAGTCTGGTATCTTTTCTCTGTCCTCTGTCCTCTGTCCGTCTCCCGCCGGTTGTACTATACAGGCTCCATGTCTTCTATTTTCACCGCTATGCCCCCTCGCTCTCGGCTGCCTCGAGCACGCTGAGGGCGCCGTCTCCATTCACAGCCAGAAGCTTGTTGGCACTGGCTGCCCACTGAACGGCCACAGCCCCAGGCACGCCCGCCCGCAGTGGCTCGCTCCACTTGCGCGACGACTTGTTGTATGCCTGCACCGTCAACCCCTCTGCGCCGGCTGTCGCCAGGAACTGCTGCGAGTAGTCCCACGCCAGGTCCTGTACCTCGCCGCCAACGTCCAATACCTTGGCCTGGGCCGCCGCCCCTTCTTTGCGCAGGTCGAATATCGTCACCGTCGTTTGGCCCTTGCCCGTCGCCGCGAACCAGTATCCGTTCTCCGAGAACACAATCGCCTTGACCTCGGCGCCAAGCTCAAAGGACGCCGCCTCATCGCCCGTCTTGGTCATGAACAGCTTGATCTCTCCCGAGCTCGTGCCCGCGGCAAACAGGTGCCCGTCGGGGTGGAACGCGCACGTAGTCAGGCCTAGAGGATTGCTATTAGTTTCCGATTTTGGGAAGTGTGCATGTCGAGACTTACTCGAGGTCGTAAACACGCGCGTGGCACGCTTGAGGCTGGTCAGGTCGTAGAGCACAAAGCTCTTGTCCGAGCCAACAGACGCCAGAATGTCGTGGCTGGGGTGGATAGCCAGGCCGGTCGCAGGGCCGGCGTGGTCCGTGAAAGAAGCAACTTCGCTGCCGCTGTCGTACACCTTGACCGAGCCCTTGGATGTGGAAAAGATGGCCTTGGACCCGATCCATAGCGAGTCGGTGACGGGCTCGTTGATCTGCAGCTCACGCTCCAGTTTGTTGGCTTCAATCGAGTAGACGGCGGCAGTGCCCTGCAGGCCACCCACGGCGGCGTAGCCTTCGGCGACGGTTATCGACGTTGTCTGGGGCACGGGAAGGTCGGTGGTGGTGGCGACGGCAAAAGCGGAGACGTCGTCCGGGGAGGCCCAGCCCTGGGGGACGGGGCGCTTCTTGCGGCTCTTGGACATGGCGGCCTGAGTCTCATCGACCTTGGCAGCCAGCTCTTCAGACAGGGCCTCGTTGTCGACAGCCATGGCGTCGTCGGCGGGGCCGGAGGTGCCGGAAACCGAGACCTTGGACAGGGCGTCACGGGCATCGTCGCGCTCCTTGGTCAGACGGGCAATGACGCGGACGGCGGCATCGTGCTGGTAGAGGGCGGTGGCCAGCTCCTCGCGGGTGCGGGTCAGCTGTTCTTTGAGGCTGTAGGTCTCGAGTGCGAGGGCGTCCCACTCGTTCTGGAAGGTGGACAGCAGGGCGGGAATGGACGTGAGGGTCGGGGGCCGAGGGTGGACGATGCGGGAGGACTTGATGGCGATGAGGTCGTCGGGGACAGATCGTCGCCGGAGACGGGGTCCTTGTTGTGCTCCTCAATGTACTTCTCGATGAGGCGCTTCTCAAAGACGGCGCCTGATGGGGAGCTGGTCAGTGCCGAACCAGGGCATCGGGGCATGGGCAATGGCATGTGACGTACCGGAGATCTTGGACAGGACGGGCTCCTGGGGAGCTTCGCCGGAGACTGTAGCAGGTCAGAAGCGAGGTCGCGAGAGTGGGAGGCAACGGGCATGGGGGCCGCTTACGTGCGCAGAGCATGGCGGCGGGCGGCGGCGCGAAGATGGATGGAGAATGGGTTTGCGACGGGGCGATGGACTGGCGGAGGCTCCGTCACAGCAGTCGAGTCGCGCGGAGTGCCGGGCGAGCGCGAACCAGCGGGCAGGTCGCGGCGACGAATGGAGGGCTCACAGTTGGAGGCTTCAAGGTGTCGCTGGGGAGAAGCGCTGCGATGGAATGGCTGGGGTAGTCGACGACAACCTTGGATGACGAGAGCGGGTGGGTGTCGAGGGCGGGTTGGCAGTGCGCAGAGAGGCTGCGCTGCGAGGCGGCGAGAGCTGCTTGCTGGTGAAAAGTAGACGGGGCGAGACGGCGGTTCTGATTGGCTGCCGCGATGGGCCGGCGTGTTGCTGCGACGCGCCTTCCCAGCTAAGTACCTGTGCTAACTAACTCCGTTACCTGCCGTGCGTGCGTGGTACAAGTACTCGTAGGCAGCACCTGAAACCGGGTCCACCTGGCATCTGCACCTTCCACCAGACTTGGGTAATTGGTATTGTTCTTTCCGGCATTTACATCAATGGATTACCTGGTACTACATCATTAGATATCAATCATTTTCATACCTACCAGACCTAATACACGATCCCGTGAATATTGTATTGGATTTCTCCGACAATCCATCGATGAGACCATACTTGTATTTGGTGTGCTTAGACCACGAGGAATTTGGAAGGTAATTTAACAAACTTGAAGATTGAACAGTCAGGTCAAGTAGCTCTCAATGGGCGTAAGCCGGACGGGGCAAATCAAGTTGAGAGGCTGCGATTCCATAGGCCGGTGTGTATATTGTCGAGGCTAGACCCTCACCAAATCCGAGCTTGAACGCCAATCGGTTGGATGTAATACGGGAAAAGAGTATCAATCCAAGACCATCTCAAGCGCCGTTTCGTGCATATGAGCTCTCGGACAACTTGACTCTTAGATACCTACACCTTGGGAGTAAGTAATGTATGCAGGTGAAAAGGGAGTGTTCCAAGCCAGACAGATCCGTCCAACTCGTATGATACCTCAGACAGTTCCGGGGGCATCTTGCACGTGAGCGCACCTACCGCACTCTCCTATCAACCCCTCGCCATCACCAGATCAACCCCTCCTCTCCCCCAGCCAGCTACCTACTCGTATATCGAATACCCAACCACGTCTGCGTAGCCACCTCCACCACCACCACCTCAATGGCCCCCACCCTGCCCCCGATCGCGACCCTCGCGGCCGCCGACGACGCCGCCATCGCCGCCGCCCTGGACCTGCTCTTCGAGCCCAGCCCCGCGCTGCACGCCCGCGCCCTGCCTGCCGTCCGCGCCCACCTCTCCTCCTCCTCCTCCTCCCCTCCCCCTCCCCGTCCGCCGCCGCCGCCCCGACCTGGCGCAGCACCATCCGGGCCGTCGGCGCCGTCCTCTCCGCCCTAGCCGACGAGTCCGAGTCCGGGTCCGCCTCCTCCCGCGCCGCCTTCCACGCCATCCTATCCTCGCACCCCCGCCTGGGCGCCGCCCGGGTGGACAGCGCGCAGAGCCGCGCCGAGCAGGCGAACCTGCAACAACAACAACAACAACCATCACCAACAGCGTCCACCAACAGCGCAGCAGCAGCGGCGGCGGCGAAGGAGGCGGCGAACAACAACAACAACAACAACAACAACAACAACCTCCCGGTCCTCAACGCGCAGTACGAGGCCGCGTACCCGGGCATGCGCTACGTCGTCTTCGTCGCCGGGAGGGCGCGCCCTGCCATCGTCGAGGACATGAGGGCGCGCATCGCCGAGGCGGGGGCGGGGAGCGGGGTAGCAGGGGTCGCGCCGCCCGAGCTGGTGCGCCGCGAGGAGAGGAGGGCCGCGGCCGCCATGGTGGACATCGCGCTCGACCGGGCGGGCAAGCTGGGCGGAGGCGATAGCGGCGCGGGGGCGTAGGCAGAGGGGTGGGCGTGCGTGCTGAGGATGATGGAGAAGAGGTTGTGAAGTCTGATCTGTGTATACTAGTAGGCCGGATGGCAGAGGGGACGGGGATGGACCTATTGCGACGGCGGATTATAGCGGCTTACATCCACTTCACCCATGGTGAGGATCTCGTCGCCGCTTGCTCGTTGTGCCGGCATAGTTCATTCAAGGTGCCAGGAGATGTGCTTTGTCGTCTTGCCCCGGGTCTACGCGTCGGTGTGTCTCTGCATGTTCTTGAAGCTTGCACCGGTGGCATTATAATTTTTTTTTAAAAAAAAAAAAAAAATTTGGATTCTTATTTCTTGTTCAGGTAAAAACCCACCATGGTTTTCGCGGCCAATTTTGGCCCTTCTGTCTTGCCTGGGCGGATGGGTCAAGCAGTAGACTTGATGGGCAGAGACGAGGCCGAGGAACTGCGTCCGCCCCTTTCCCCCGGTCAACCCGTTTATCAGAGGCCCAGAAGACAAGCCTGTCGACCGCGAATGGTCTGCGTCTCTTTCCAGCCGGGCTCTCCGTGGCTATATCCATGCGCCAACCGTATTGAGGCATCTCGAATCTGTCACTTGCGGTCGCGGAGGCGACCTCCTCGCTTTCGTCTCGCGCCATGCACCGGCCCAATTGTGAAAGGCTCTCGGGTTCTGTCTGTTCCCTTGTAGATTGGCTACCGAACGCTGAACCAAAGGCCAGCCATGGGGTCAGTTTGCTCCGCGTGGATACCTGACAGGAGCAGAAAAACCGGCCACCCCAATGCCACAGCAGCGTTACAAAGACCCTGCAATGGCGGTGGATCGCAAGACGGGTCCGGTCGCCAGGATGATTCCGGAGGCTTGCTGTCCGCTTTCATGCGCGCGCATTCCGCACGCCAAACCGCAGGCTCCTTGATCGGCACAACATGGTGCACAGCGAAGCCTACTTGACATGTGGGCATGAACCCTCCCCCAACTCTCGCAGGACATGTCTTCCCTTCGGCGACTCACCAGCCGGGAGGGGAGGGTACTCGGACAGCTTGGCCGCAGGTCACTCTTGCGTGACAGTTCCGGCCCTCTTTTGGGGCTCTTTCCAGCACGTGCATATCCCGGTAGAGCAGGTGCTCCGCAGCTGAAGGTGAGTAAATTCCAACCCCTTTTTGAAGTCAGGGGATAGAGTGGGAGTTCACGTGATCCAGTGCAGCCCGTCCAGCTCGTCCAGATACTCCTCGTAGAAATGCTGCTCTTCGTCGGGGTGTTGCTGGTGCTGGTGCTGATGCTGCCCCGTTGACGGCGGTGGTGGAGGCGTTGTACCTAGCGGCGATGAGGCTGAAGGGGGCGTGGAGCCGCGGCGGTAGCCACGACCTCCACCACCACCATGGCATGATGTCTGCGACTGCTGTCCCGGGCTGCCCGGGTTGTCGTGCGTGGGGGACGCGGAGCCCGCGCGGGCGAGCAGGACGCCAAAGTCGGCGTAAACGTCGTCGATGTCGTCGTCGGACAAGTCGGCGTAACGGGTGTCGAGGTCCGGGGCCGCGAAGGCCGACTCGCCCTCCTCCTTGGCTGTCGGGGGCGCCATGATGCCGCTTCCGCTCGGGGGTAGTGGTGATGAGGGTGGTGCGGCGGCGGTGGTGTTGGTGGTGTTGGTGGTATAGGAGAAAGTGGACCAGGGATAAGGAGGGATAGACGAGGAGGGGGATGGGGAGGAGGAAGAGGAAAGGGGAGAGTACGGATGCTGTTGTGGTTGATGATGGTGCTGGGACGGCGCAGTGGGTAACAGGGAGGAGACCATTACCGGCCCGTCGCGAGGAGGTCCTGGCAACGTTGGCGTTGTGAGGTGCGGTATACCGCTGGAGCTGGTCCAGACGCCGCCGTGCAGCCTTGTCGTGTCTTCGTCTCTCCGCATGCAGGGGTGAAGGTGGGTGTTTGCGATGAGCGGCACTCCTGCGCCTGATGCCCCTGCCACCAGCCCTGGCGATGGTCCGGGCTGCCGCTGCTGCCGCTGATGGCCGATATAAAGGCGCGATGAGGACGACGTTGACGTGATGGTGCTGCTACTCTCACTCTTCGGGTCATGCAGCGGCATGGTGATAGGGACCGAGGGAAACCGGGCGCCGGTGGCAGCGCTGGGGGCGGTGACGAGGCGCAGGCCGTGGTTAAGCGAGTTCTGGCGGGCGGCGAGGCCGGCGACGTGGTTGTGGCCACGGGACAGAGCAGCCTGGCGGACGCCGATACGCACACGGTTGAGGATGGCCGCCTTGCGGACGAGTGACGACTGGTGGCCCGCCTTGTTGGGGCGGTGGTGGTGGTGAGTGCTGCCACTACTGACACTGCCACCGACAGGAGCAGCAGCATTGGGAGGTGCGCTGGGAGACGCCGTGGACGAGGGCGGAGAGAAAGACGGAGAGGACATGGCAGTAGTCGTTGCCAGCTTGAGGAAGCGCGTCAGCACCGGCATGCCGGCGTCCCGCCCGCCGCGGCCCCGGTCCGGGATGTACGTCGCTGGCTGCGCATACGGCCGCGACAGCCGGCTGGTCACGAGCACCAGCCGCAGGCGCCGCTTCTTGGATGACATGACCCCCGTCCCGGGCCCGTCGACGTCATCGGAGCGGCGTGGGCGCTTCAGAGGTATGATCATCGTTGTCGTCCTCGTCGTGACATAGTAGTCGGGGTGGTGGTGGTGAGACATCGCCAGCGACGACCGAGATGGTATCTCGAGCCTCGCCCGCAGCTGGCTCACACCCAGGCTCTCGGCGATCAGAGAGCGGTAGAAGAGCGCGCTGATATCCTCCCCCTCGACCTTTCCCCCCTCCTCCCCGGCCAAGGGGACCAGCTTACGCGGGGTGATCGCCTGGCGCACAGAAGCAGAGTCGGCCGCTTTTGCTTGCTGTGACCCAGACGCGGCTTCCTGGCCCTGACTGCTGGTGGGTCTGGTATCGGCAGCAGTCGCAGCTCTTAGCGGCGGTGGCGATGACGGGCAGGATCTAGTCTCGGGCTTTCGCCGGCGATGATGGTGACGCTGGTGGTGAGGCCGCTCGCGGCGCAAGGCCTTATTTCGGTCTGATGACGACGAAGCCGACGGCGACGACAGGGGCGAGGCCGGGGCGGAAGAAGCGCCCGCGGGGCGGTGATTCCTCACGCCGACGAGGGGAGCGGCTGGCCAATGGCACTCATAGTCTGGCACCGACATGGGCAGAGACACGGCGTCGTAGTCGTAGTCGTAGTCGTGAATGCGACTAGTGACACGTCCATCGTGACGAAGCGGCGGCCAGCTTCTCAGGACTTGTCGCACGGCGCGCTGTGTCTCGACGTCGGCACCCATGAAGACCGGCCCTTCTCTCTGCCGTCGGAGTCTGTCTGAGGAGTCGGCTGCAGACGAATGGTGTGGAAATTTCAACGAGAAGAGAAGTGATGAATATGAGAATTATGATATGTTGTCGCCGTTGCTGCTGCTGCTGCTGCTGCTGCTGCTTTAGTTGCCGTGTTTCCACACAGACCCTGTTGCTTCTGCCGGCCCTCGTGAGATCTACCCCAGACACAAGAGACAAGGACGACACAACAACCACAACAGTGACGCCGGCGTGGTCAACAGACTTGTTCTTCCTATATCTCTCTCTCTGTGGCAGAAGTTTGGGGGGAGCTCAGGGTCGCATGTTGAGAGAAGAGGCTCAGCCAGAAAGGGGGCCCGTCCTGGTCAGACAGATTCTCGAGGACTCTGACTCTGTGGTAGGTGGTCTATGGTCAGGTTGGTATAACACTTGGCCCCGGTAGAGAGACGCGAGCAGCCACTGGCGAGGCGGTGGATTGTCATGCAGATCGGGGGAAGGTGGTCGCTGGCTCAGCTTTCTCCGTTCGCCTCGTACGGCGGGCAGGAGAAGGAGGGAGCCCTGTACGGTACGAACACGACGGACGAGGCGAGCCTCTGCTCTGCGCTACTCTGTTGTGCTGGACGGATCCTTCCCAGCCGAGAGGCGGGTGACCGAGCGAGCGACCTTGGGGCCTGGGTCTAACTACCCCAGCATTAGCGCCGCAGGCGAGGAGGCGCTGAAGAGACGAGAGCGCGGCATGCGAGTGGAAAGACAGAGAAGGCCGGGTGAGTGTGTTGGGCAGCAAGCAAGTTGCTTGTCATCAGAGCCAAGACGGCCTAGTCGTGTGAGCCAGCTGGGCACGAGACTTGCTCGCTGCGAGAGCTGATGAGTGACTGACTCTGCGGTTGATCGTGTCAATGGGGATGAGATGGAGGTGAGACGTAATAAGCAGAGGGGTGCGCAGGCGACAAGTCGAACATTCGCCGTACGGGGTAGTGGTGGTGGTGGCGGTGGTAGTAGTGTCCCCGGATCTCGGTGCCAGACACGTGCCGGCTGCCTCTTGTCTCGTCTTGTCTTGTCTGTGTGGGTATGTGCTCGCTCGGATGTACGAGTATGCGGTTGTCTGTAGGGTGATCTTACTCCGGAGAGGGATCTACCGGGTCGTCCCCCGTGGGGATGGGGATGGAGATGGGGACGAACGGGGAATCGTCTCTTGGATCTTTGGTGAGTGAGGCGGTCGGCCGGGCGGGCGAGCGGGACGGAATGCGGGCTCGCGTGAGAACGTGCGTGCGTGCGTACGTGCGAATACGGGGCGCGCCAACGTGACAGCCGACCAACCACTCATCAGAGAAATGAAGCGACTGATACGAGTACACCACCGACAGTAGCGACAGTTCGAAATTTCAGCCGGGTTAATCGGGTTGATGGAATCATGGATGGATGATGAGTGTGATCAGCGAGAGCTGGAGAGAGGTCGGGTCCAGTGCGAGTGCGTCTGGTACCTCTGGTGGGTACCTGACAATGCAGTATCCATGTACCTTACTCGTACGAGTATCCGTATCGTATGTACGAGTAGGCAGAGGGGCCGATCGACAGCGGGCGTCAGGGCCCAAAAGTCTTGGGTCCGGTCTGGCGGCCCGTCCCCCTCCTGCCGATGCCAAGGACCCATACCGGGAGTACACTCGGGACGTGGGCAAGTACCGTTTCACGAATTACCTGCTCGTGGAGCACACCAAGAGGGCCGGATGGATACTCGCGAGGTACTCGTCGTGGTTGCCAGGCTCATCTAGGCAGCCTTGGCCGGCCCTCTGTTTTGCGTCCCACGTGCCGCTTCGAGTCTTTCTTCACCCTCTTCTCTATCTACGAGTAAGCTACCTAAGCTTGCCCAAGTCTGTTCCGGTCCAGACAGCGGTCGCCAGATAGTCAGAGAGAGTGCGTGTGCGTGTGTAAAAGAAAAGGGGAAGGACAGGGTTTTTGTCTCGCACGCAAATCGAGCCGAAGCAGAAAGAACCAGCCAGGCTGGGAGGTTCACGACTCTGCAGGACACGGGTTGCGGCGGCTATTCGAGTCTCGTTCGAGTACGCGTCGAGATTGGGGGCGAGGCGAGGCGGGACGAGGCGAAAAATCTGCAGAGGGGAGGAAAGAGAAGGTCGACGGCTACTCACTATGGCCAGTCGATGCTCCACCATCGTTTCTTGCCCATACCTACCTCACGTATACCTCTGCTTCATCATCTCCGTATTCGTACCTATGTTGGCGAAGACCCCTGCTTAAATTGCTAGTCAGTCTGCCTCTGCTCCTGTCTACGGAGTGCCCGACGTTTGTGTCTGTGAAGTCCGTACTTTCGGCTCCTCACGGGTTTCGGTTGTGTGTACACCGGTGCGACAAGAGTGTGCGAGTAGGCTTCTGCTATGGATGTGTCTCTAGGAAACACCAGAGCACGACTGTGCGCGTCTCTCGGTCTGATCATACGAGCTCATACTCGTCGAGCGGGACAGCCTCTTCGTTCCACAATAGCTATTCATACAGGGATGACAGGGGACAAAAAAACGGACCCAACAAATGAGCCAACCGATTCGGCGCAATTGCTAATAACGTAGAACGTAGCCCACGGGACGGACAGGCCGAGGAGGCGGCGGCGGCGGCGGGGTTCCTCTCTGCTGACTTGGGTTTTTACTACGGGCCTTTTGTCATCTTGTCAACAGCAGGACATTATTCCCGAAGGCGACATGGCGCGCGCGGGGTCGTCAGTCGTCGTACGGGTTCCTGAGCGGCTAATAATAACAACAATAATACGAGTAGAAGCAGAAAGCAGTCCAGCCCGGCCCAGGCCAGCCTCTCGGCGACTAGCAGCAGGCCCTCCCTACCAACCTACTCGTACACTCTCGCCACCGACACCACAGGAAACCGGCGCAGTGGGCGGCAGCCGTGCTCATGCCGGCGATTGATGACCGCCGACGTGACGGTTGGTGGAAAAGTGTCGCATGTCCCGCGGTCTCGTGATGATGACGGTGCAGCCCCAGTTCGAAAAGACGTGCATATTTATATTCATTCCTAACCTACCTTTCGTGCTTACCTACTCGTGGGCACACACCACTTGCGAGTGTTCCAGTCATACCTACTCGTACATGACACACGCAGACATGCATTGATGCATGTGCGAGAGTCAGACAGAAAATCCGGGGACGACCGAAGGGTGCAACGCAACACCAGCCAGGCGAGAAGATGAGGGGGCAGCCAGACCAATGTCGACAGACCAACGTCGACAGACCAACGTCGACAGACCAACGTCGACAGGGGCACAGGGGATGGGGGGGCACCCAGAGCAGCCGAGAGTTCTCGTTGGACGGACACGGTGGCCCATCACACCACATCACAGCAGCGCGGAACAGGGGACTTCCGCTGTGGGGACCCCGTGGCGTCGCAGCTCCCCCAGACTTCTTTTTTTTTTGGAGGGGGGTTTCCTTTGCAGATCACCGGCAGCTGCGTGGCATGGTGGCGTGGGTGGGAGCATCGGCCTAAAGTCTTTTCTTGTCGCCATTCCTCCCTCCCCTTTAATTACGCTTCTTTTCTGGCTTCACGAACCGTAGGCCAGTAGGATGGCCATTGCCGGTATGAGAGGGACAGATGGTCGTAGTGAAGACGGTTTGGAGGACGGGACTACTTGTACAGCCGGCAGGGAGCGTGTCCCTGACGACCACGCTCCCTCGGCTGGACGAGAAGTGATGGAAAGCCGGCAGAATGCAAGACTGGGCGTCAGCGCGTGACCTCGGCTGCGGTTGCGATGTTGTTGCAGAGGCCTTGCCTGCTTTTTTAAGTCGGTCTGGCTGGCAAAAGCTGGAGAGCGACAAGACGTGTGGTTCAACAACGACTCACCACGACGCTGAGCTGCGCGTAGTAAGAATGACCGCAGAGTCATCAGTCCTGTCGTACGAGAGGGCCCGGTGGTAATACCATTCGGGTGTGAGTAAGGTACTCGTATGCCAGGTCCTGATGTGGTAGAACCACCGGTCCAGCCAGCCTTCACGCTCAGCTGGCATCGTCGACTTTTGCTCTCCCATACACCCCCTGCATGCCCGGTTTCCCCGGCTTCCCTAGTTTGGGACCCCGAGGATTACCAGTACTGTACTCGTAGTACTCGTAGAGATCGAGAACAGACGGCATTCTGGTTGGAGGCATTTTGCATGTCGCCCCCCGGGCCTCCCGAGCGAATGGCACACACACTCTCTCTCGCTGATGAGTGGCTGGGGGGCAGGGGAATCTAAGCCGGAATCCATCACCGACGCTGGTCAGGCGTGTCCCCGAACCCGCATCGGCCAACACACGCGTGGTGGCGTGGTAACCACCCAGATCAGACAAGCCCCTCCCCATGTGCAGGCAAGGTTGTTGGTGCCAGACACCATGGGTCGGGGGAAGGGGAAATGGGGAAAAGAAAAGAAAAGAAAAGAAAAAGAAGAAGAAATTCGAGCAAACAGCGAGCACGAGTAGCAGCAGGGGCCCCTCCCCCGCAAAAACAAGATGGCCCGGCCCTCTGGGAACGCACGACTTGAGGACAGGGCTGTGCCAACCCGCCGAAAGCCAAAGAGGGGGTGGGGGGACGGGGTGACGGCCGATGAGGCCATTTCCGGGCAGGCAGGCAGGCGAGACGAATAGATCTGACGACGGCTGCTGGGTACTCGCCTTAGTACTGCCTCCACATGCACTCGTATCACGAGCCTCACGCCTCACCTCATCAGAGGGTTCAGCGACGCGCAAAGGAGAGGAGAGGGCTTCGATGCGCCAAGTTTGAGCTGCCCACCCCCTTTTGTCATCTGCCGCACTGACTGCGTACCTACTTGTACGAGTACTCGCACCTCACAATGGACGCTGGCGCTCCTCCTCCATCCACATTTCTCGCATCTCCACGCGGCTCGCCCCGACCCCTAACGAGTCGCACTATGCCCTCTGCGTGCACAAGTACTCGTACGAGTCCTCGTGCATACATGTACTCGTAGTGCGGCCGAGATCTGACTTATGTACTCCGTAGAGGTACCTAATAAGGCTGTTAGACGCAGTGAATGAGACGGTCCGCCAGGCGCGGTTACGCGTAGCGAACAGTGGCGTGGCGCGAATACGCGTAGCGCCAATGGCGGCGGGCCTCTCTCCCTCATCAGTCTCCCTCCCTCTCTACTCGTAGATGATTCTTCTTCTTCTTCCTCGCAGCTCGGCTCTTTGCTGGCAGGTCTGACGAGTACGAGCACTCGAGACCAGGTCAGAGCGGCCCTTCTCCCTCGGTCGCCACGCGTTGTCGCCGCGTCTCGTCGGGCTGCATATCATGCCGTGTCATTATGAAGGGCTGGGCCAGAAGCCACTGACGGCGCCGCGTCAGGAGCATGACGGTGCCATGACACCGTGTGGCTGGCGGGGGTCTCTGCGATTGGGACCCGTTCTACGACGCCGAGAAACGTGAGAGAGAGAGGGCAGCGCAGATTCCCCCCCTTTTCCACAGCTGCCGCTGTCAGATCAAGATTCGACATGAATGTGCCGTCAAGGAAGAAGACGCCCCTTCACGAGGGCAAGGCGGCGATGGGCGCTTCAGATGTGGCGGCAATGGCTGTTTGTGTATGCCATGAGGATCGACAGTCGAGAGTCGAGAGTCCCGGTTCCCTACTCCCGATTCGCGCCGTGTCCCCGGAGACCTCTCCCCCTCTCGGTTTCCTCCTCTGAAGCTCTTGCAACCCGGGGGGGGGGGGGGGGGGGGGGCTGTCCACGGCTGATCGCAGCTCTTCAAGGAGAGGAACACCATGCTGAACGTTCGCGCGTCTGGCCTGCTCTCCATGAACACCTTCCATCACGACCGAGAGTCAAGCGCCGCGGCTGCCTTGGGCCCAGAAGGGAAACGAGAACCGGGGTAAACTGGATGGTCTCGGAGAGGGCTCTTCCACCCAAGGATCACCGTCGTGCAACCACACGCGACTGTCTATTGTTAGGTACTCAACCTGGCTCGCCTCTCTGCGTCACGGAATGTCATCTATTCCGATGATGATGAAGCATTTGCAAAGAACCAGTCCAGGGGGAGGGATAGGGGGGTCGGGAGAGGCGAAAGTTCCTTCTGGTGGGAACCGGTCAGACTCGACACTCTCCACGGCCAACTATCACCATACGTAAAAGAAGGCACTTTACGTTCAATGCAAGCCTGATTTATACGGAAGATGACGAAGACGAGTAGACGCAACTTGGATATACAAGGACGTGGCTCGTGGCTACCGGGCCGGCAAGTAGCTTGGGTGCTCCATAAGGTGGTAAAGTATACATGACGGATATCTCGAACATGAAAGACGAAAACCCATTGCTGCCAAATCCAAAAATCCCACCCAAGGGGGGCCGCTATCCCATTGAAGACAATCAGAAAGAAAAAAAAAAAAAAAGCAACGAGTCGCACCAGCCATCAGACCTCCCCCTGTCTCCCACAAGACGGTCTCTCAAATTTCATATATACCACGCAGGCAAAAGACACACGCAAAGACACGGACACGGGCAACCGCCCTCCTCCTTCTTACACGCACACACTCACCCACACACCAAAACACGCCAAATCAAATCATAATCTGCCTGACGTACTGCGGCCCGGCGAGCTTGGCGGCGGGCAGGGTGGCGCGGGGCTTTGCGTCGATCTTGCCGGTGGCCGGGTCGCGGGCGAAGGCGGCGAGGGCCGCGGCGCCGTCGCCGTCGCCCTTCTCGTTGGCCACGAAAAGGGTCGCCTGCTGCTCGTCCGCGCTGAGGGTGAACATGCGGGGGGACACGCCGCCGCTGGGCGTCTGCGCGACGAACGTCAGCACCCCGTCGGCCGCTCCCAGCGTGAAGTGCGCGATGCTGTCGCCGCCGTCGTCGTCCGTCAGCCGGTTCGACACGTACACGTCGCGGCCGTTGCGGGCGACGACCAGCTCGCCGACGGCGGCCGAGGTGGCGTTCTTGGGCGGGTGGGCCGGGTCCCAGGTCGGCTTGAAGTCGCGCTCGGTCATCTTGACGTCGTCCCCGGAGTACTCGAGCTCGAAGACGTGGACCTTGTTGGACAGCTCGCAGGCGACGGCGAAGAAGGTCTTGCCTCCGTCCCCGGCCGCCTTGGAGAACATGCCGTGGCGCGGGCCCGACTTCTGGGGCAGCTGGGCCTTGGAGGGGGCCAGGGCGAACTTGTCGTCCTTGGAGTCGAGGACCCAGACGACCTCGCCGCCGAGGTCGGGCACGAGGAAGAAGCGGCCCGTGGGGTCCAGGATGGCCTGGTGCGGGCGGTGGATGCGCTGCTGGCACTCGGCGTTGTAGTAGTTGGCCTCCTTCTGGCACTCGGGCCCGCTCAGGGGGCCCAGGGGCCCCTCGAGGGTGATGTTCTTGAGGAACTTGGGCGGGCCGCTCGCCGCCGACGTGTCCCAGACGTCGATCACGCCCGTCCCGTAGACGGCGCTGACCATCCGCGACTTGTCCCGGTTGAACTCCATGAACACGGAGCCCGCCGCGGGGCTGCTCGCGTTGGCCTTGGCCGCCGGCTTGCCCCCCTCGCCGTCCAGCTGCACCACGCTCATCGTCTCGCTGTTCTCGTCGTTGGCGTACAGCACCCCGTCCCCCTTGTACAGCAGCCAGCTGGGCGCCGTGCCCGCCGCCGACAGGTTGCCCGTCTGCGTGAACGACGACCCGTCGTAGTTCCAAGTCGAGACGGACGCCGGCGCCCCGACGATCAGCTTGCCCGGCGCCGTCTTGTAGTCGCGGGCCGACAGCTGCTGCGGCGGCGCGGCGGCCGCCAGGCCCAGGGTCAGGAAGGTGGCTAGGATCTTTGCCATTGTTGCTGGGGGTTTGTCTATTGTGTTGTTTTGTTTTGTTGTTCTTCTTCTTCTTCTGTGGTGGTGGAAGGGTATAAAAAAAGAGAGTGTGTCGGTTTGACTCGAAATGGTTATGATTGTCCCGCCCTGTCTGGTTGTCGCGGGGACGTTGATATATGAAGGGATCCTTGGGTTTCTTTTTTTTTTCTTCTTCTTCTTCCGGAACAGACCAGCACCAGGCGAGTCTTTCAAGTCGGAGCAAAGCGAAGGGTCTTGTCTGGGGAACGACAATGACTTGTGTGTGTGTGTGTGTGTGTGTCTTTTTGTCGCTGTCGAGAGGCAGCAAAACAGGTGTGAATGAGTGTTGAAGAAGAAAGGACAGACAAAGCTGAAGCGGTGCTGCTTTGTGGGGTTGGTTGGTCAGTAAGACGGTTTCCCTTTCTTATTACTCGGACTCGTGGATCATTAATATGGGGACGAGGCTTACTTACATGTGTAAAGGTATGGTAGGTATGTAGGTACCCACAAGGAGAGACAATGGTCAAAGGGAGGGGACACGACACGACTCAGCCGCGCAAAGGAAAGAAAGCTAAAAACCGGAGAGCTGAAGCGAGCGCGATGACGGAGCCAAAGACAACACGGGACGGAGGCGTGGGGGGAGGAGGAGGAGGAGAAGAAAGAAGGGGTCAGGGAGACGACGGCTTATATGCAACGACGAAGACGACGAAGGGGGAGGGGATCGGAAGGCCTCTCTTGGCTTCGCCCGAGTGGTGTTCTGCGATCCCGGTGTCCATCGCATCCCTCATCGCCAAGTCGCTCCCAAATATACACACAGACACACAAACACACGGGCTACCTACCTACCTACCTAGTATACGATCCTCCTGCGTGAGCCGCCGCCGTCTTTCGCCACCCCACTCCCACACCCACGCCCACACCGAAGAGAAGCCAGCCAGCCGACCTGTACGAGTACTGGGAAGCGCGTTGTCGCCTGGCTGGGCGTCTCATCAGGGGAAAGGCAAAGGGGAAGGGCAAGGGGAAAGTGGGCGTGGGGACGAGAGAGTGCCTACTCGTGCCTGTACCTGTGTGTGTCTGTGTCGTCCACCGGGTGGGGCCGCTGTCAACGATCGCCGGCGTCTGCGCCGTTTCGTTGGCTCAGGTCCCACTGCTGACCTCTGGCGCCGTCTTGGCTGTCCCCGGGCCAAGACAGTCCTTCCCGGGGTTCATCCACTGCGAGTCTGTCTGTCTGTCTGTCTCTCTCTCTCTCTCTCTCTCTTTCTCTCGCCAGGCAGGCAGGCAGGACTCGAGGAAGGGAGACCCTTGTCCGGGTTTGGGATCCGGATCCCAAGGTCGCTGCTGTTGTCAGCATTGAGCCCTGGCTGACTGGAGCCTTACCTGGTACGAGGACCTACTTGTACTCGAATACCGGAAGTGATGGACGACTTTTGGGCAGCTGCCTGCGCAACCATGAAGAAAAGGGAAGGCGTCTCTGTTTGCTGGCTCATGTGGTCTGCCCGACGCGCCCACTACGCCTCATAACAGCAGCAGCAGCAGCAGCAGCAGCAGCAGCAGCATCAGCAGCATCAGCAGCCTCACCACCACCACCCAATCCAATGTGCATGATAGATGTCTCATACCCAACGTCCGACCGGGTACATGACTGGTGATGGTGCGAGTACTCGTAAACGCCCGCCAGGCAGGCCTGCGGGGACGAGCTAGGTACCTAGGTAGGTAACTAACCGCGTTAGAGCCAACTGGAAAGACGGGGCGGGTCAGGTTTGTGGGCGGAAGGGTGGGAAGGATCGCGAGAGAAAGAGAGAAAAGAAGGCCGCCGCCGCTAATCGTGAAACAAAGGCTGACCAACCCTGCGCTGCCCTTTGCTGCCCGGCCCGGTAGAGCGAACAAAGGCACAACCTACATACCGACTGACGAGATTCATGGGAGCCGCCGAGGCCGTATGAATTCGCGCGGGCCCGCCTGATTAAGCGGCCTCGCGTGGCCCTGAATCAGCAATGCTCACTCACTCCCTCGTAGATACCTACCTACATGTCAGTACGGGAGGTACTTGTGCCCCGCGTCTGGAAATAGCCTTACGAGTAAACTTGTCCTTTCATATTCTTCTCTCTTCGGTAGGTTCTCTTTCTCGCTCTTCCTTCCCGGCTCGTGCCTGTATTTCAAACATCTCGACTGATTCTCCCCCTTTCTCTGCTCCTCCCCCTCGCTCGGCGATCACGAGTCTCTCTAATGATCCTTCCCCTTCATCGCATCACGGATGTGCCGTGCCCGATCCAATCCCCCCCCCTTCTCTCCCTCGGCAAGGATTCCCCGTAGAACACATGAAAGAAGCCCTCCGTAATGCGAAAATAAATGTAGCTCGATCACACTCGTCCCGTCCACGGACGCATCAAAGTGTCTTCTGGCCATGACATGACTTGACTTGACATGACAAGGAGACCCGCGGGCAGTGGGGAAACCAAAACGACTCGCGCCCGTCTACAGCAGCAGCAGCAGCAGCAGGGGCTGTCTGTCTGCCGAGTCAAGCACATTGTATGGGATGTACTCGCACGAGCCAGCACACTCCCGGGGGGGAGGGACTATACAAGCAGATGTCTCAGGTACGATATTACAATATGCAATTTCGAGAAAGAAAAAAGAAAAAAGCTGAGTAAAACGCTGAGATTGGCCCGTGATTACTTTCCCTCTCCGGTTAATAACCGCAACACACCCTCCCTCCAAAGTAAGTGCCGGGAAAGCCTAGTCAGAAAGCCAGGAGGACGAAATGGCGTTTGAGATTGAGTACCTAATTGAGATTATGATCAGAGCCCCGGTCCCCGGCCGAGAATAAATAAATGATTATTATTATTATTAAAAAAAAAAAAAGGACGACAATATTCAAGAAGAATTCGCCACCCCTCCTTCAGAATCCCACCGCACAGCCTAGTAACAAGGGGACGAGGTCTCGACTTTCGGGATCGTGCCAACCCGCCACTGCCCAGAGAATCCGTCATTCGCAGCACTGCGGATGATGCCTGCGCCCTGCTGCTGCTGCTGCTGTTATCAATCAAGTTGGAAACGCCCGCCACGGCATCCCGCGGAACCAGAGCATTCAAGCCAACCAACCCAGCCAGTCTCTTTCTGCGAGTTGAACCCCCCACCCCGCAAGCGAGAATGTCAGCAAATCTCCCACGAGCGGGCAGGTGAACGGGAAACGTCAGCCCAACCCAATCCCCCATGTCAGGGATCAGGGAGCTCTCGCACGCGAGCCCGTGAGATCATCCCCCTTCCAGCGCCGATTATATTGATCCAAATCTTACCAACTACTTAACCTTGCAAAACTTGCTGGCCATCTTCACAGAAGCCGTTCAGCCCGCGACAAGCCCCCCCCCCCCCCCCCCCCGGCCAAGTGTCATGGCAGCAACAGAGCAGCGGCCTGACAAGCTCACCAGTCCCAACATTGACGTTCCATTGCCTATACGCTCACGCGGACAGACGGACAGGCTCTCATTCAAACAAAGAGCGGACGGCATCAAGCCATTACCCCGCGGATTATATATTACGTTATGGTAATCCAAGATGTGTGACAAGTGTAGAGGCAGGCAACAACTAAGTAAGAGAAAAGAAGCCCCCATCTCTTGTCGCCCATCCATCCCTTGCTGTTTCCGGTAATGAATGTTTCGCAGCTCACAACGCCATATGTCCATGCTTTTTGCGCCCCCCTCACAATCAAGAAGCCGCCCCCCCTAAAGAGTCACTTCACATGCAGACCCTTACAGCCACAGCATCGCGCCAACGGCGACCACCGCGGCAAAGGCGCTGGCGCCGATGGCGCTGCTGTCCCGGTGGCGGACGCCCAAGCTGCTGGCCCCCGGCGTCGCGGTGGCGCCGCAGTCCTGGGTGAACCCGGTCTGGGTGCAGGCGGGCGCGTCGTCCGAGGTGCCGCTTCCGTCGGAGCCGCTGCTGGTGCCGGAGCCGCTCTGCCCGGGCACGCTTCCTGAACCGCTCTGCCCGGGGATGAACTCGGGCGTGTCCGAGGCCTTGGCGTCCTTGGGCACGTCCTTGTCCATGTTGAGACCGGTGCCCAGCAGCGACTTGAGGACCGTGGGTTCGTCGCCGTCCTTGACCGTGTCGTTGGTGCCCTTGGCGTCCGTGTAGGTGTAGCTGGTTCCCGAGTTGGTTCCGGGGGCGAGTCGGTCTGGTAGCAGTCGATGGAGATGTCCTTGACCTGGGCAAAGTAGTAGCCGTCCTTCTTGATCTCGTCGCTGCTCCAGTCAATGGGGCCGCCGGCCCAGTCGATGGTGCCCTTGGCGTTGGTATCGGCGCCTCCGGGCCAAATGGACAGCTGCACGCGCGACGGCGTCTGGGGGAAGTCCCACTGGTTGGACGTGGCGTTCCATGTGTCCGACTTCTTCTTGGTGCGACCGACCTTGCCGTCCACCAGCCACTCGATCTGGTCCGGCGTCCAGCGAATCTCGTATTCGTGGAAGTCGGCGCTGACGTCGCTGAGGTCGGTGATGTTTCCGGAGTTGGTGTCTGCAGGGGAGATAGGGAAGGATCAGCACCTGGCATTCCAGCGCCGGAAAATGGGACGGCTGGGTGTTGTACAACAAGGCAAGGGGTGCACTTACAGTCGGGTATGCCCTGGAAGTAGTAGTTGGTCTGGGCAATGTCGGGCTGGTTGCCAACCCATTCGTAGTCAATCTCGTCCTTGATGTCGCTGTAGAGGATGAAGGCGGTGACAACACCGGCACCCTTGCCGGTCTTGATGGTGGCCTTGGCGTTGCCGTACCACATGTAGACAGTGGACGCGAGGACAGTGCCAGCGGTGTGGGGGCCTACATATTTGTCGCGTCAGGTTAGTGATACGGCGGGAACAAAGTACGCTGGGGCGCTCCATCGTACCATGGTCATGTAGGTGCCGCCCGACTTGGCGAGCGCGTCGCCTTGGACGACCCAGTCGCCCTTGGAGGGGTCACCGAGGTAGTCGTTGACCTTGACGAGGCCATCGGAGCTGGTCATGGGCATCTGCCTGGACTTGCAGACGGGGGCAGGGACACACGAGTCGAGGGAGAAGGATGAGCGAGGGTCGCAACCTCCGAGACAGTACGCGCCAACGCCGCATTGGCCGTATTCTGGGGACGACGGGGGGTCGGGTCAGCAATGGCCATGACGTCTGGAGGAGAGAGAGAGGCGAAAGAGGGAAAAGCGAGGTGGCCACTCACGAGAACAGCACGGCGTGTCCTTGGGGCATTGCTTGTCGTTGGAGCACTGGGGGCTGTTGGTTTGCGCGAGGACGGCCGAGGCGCCATAGAGGACGGCCGCGACGGCGGGGAGTGTCGGCAGCATGATGAGCGCTGTGATGTGTGGTTGTCGTGATGATTAAGCGAGGCGAACGGTTCGCGCGGCGGGGGCGCCACTTGGGTACAAAGGCGCAGATACCCTGGTCAGCAGATGCCGAGTCGAGAAGCTGTCGCGGGCCGCGCCGTTTCTGTGCGACGTGGCGAGGAGGGAGTAGCGATGGGGGTGTGAAAGGCGGAAAGACGGGAAGCAACGAGGCGGGAGCGCTTCAATTCGAGATTCGAGTGTCGGCAACCGAGCAAATCGGGTCAGATGAGAGCGAGTGTGGTGGTGGTGGTGGTGATGGTGGTGGTGATGCGATAGGGACGCGAGCGACGCCACAAGAGCCAAAGCGGTCGGTGGAGTGTCCGTATGAGTACGAGTAGGCGAGGCAAATATGGTATCCACCCCCTATTCAGGTCGGCGATGAGCGAGAGGAGGAAGGGGTCGGCGGTTACTCGCACAAAGAGCGAGAGGCTGTCTTGCCGAGTGAGTGTCTGCAGGACGAGGCCAGCGAGCGGAGCGAAAGGGGAGGAAGGCAGAGCACGTCGGTGGTGATGAGGGGAGAGAGAGAGAGAAAGAGAGGATGGAGGAATGAGAGGGCCAAGAGACGAAATGCCGCGAACAATGGATACCTACGAGTACCAGCGACGAGTGCGGCAGTCACGGCAGTCCGACCCCGAAAGCAGCAGCTTCCACTTGTTGCTTCAGTACATTACGAGTAGTACCTTACCGTGGGTAGGACGTGGTAGGGCGGCAGGGTCTTGCTCTATCCGTAAACACGCGGCGGCTGAGCTGAGGCCTGTGTGTGGCCCCCGTTGTTTTTGATTGCTCGTGGTCGAGGCAGACCAGGCCCGGACAGGGTTAGGAGCAAAGATGGAGGATCCTGCTGGGACGCTTTGGTTCCCCAGTCCAGAACAGTACGAGTAGCGCGCGTGCGCTCCGCGTTACTCGTACTCGTGGGTCTCACTCGTCCAGATGTACGTCTCGAACAGAGGGAGAGCGGGAACGGGGAGACGGGGGCACACACTGGGAGCGGGGGTGTCAGCCGCGTCCTCTCTCCACCAGCAGTCCAATCTCATCTCACAAAGGGTCGCAGCTCACAACAAGGATGAGCAGTAGCAGTAGCAGTAGCAGTAGCAGTAGCAGCAGCAGCAGAAGGAAGGCAAAAGAGACGGGGGAAATGGTGGGTCAAGGCTCACGAGGTCACGAGGTACGAGTACACTGGATAGCCCTGGACCCGCCGACTGGACGTGTGTCTCATCAGTCCCCATCCATTTGGATCTCCCCAGGTATCGTAGGTACGAACGAGTACACACACACTCTCTCTCTTCCTTCTATTTCTCTCCCGCCGACCTGGTGTCCCCCTCCCTTAGCGGCCTCTCCCCCGGACATGTCCAGCTGTAATAGTACTCGGACGACACGCCTTGAAAGATGACAGGCGACCGAACCAGTGGAGGTGGGTGACAGGCAGGTAAGTAACATTGCTGGTCTGCGCCTTTTCCCCGTGGGTCCAGAGGGCCAACGGGACGGCACCACGCGACATTGAACCCCCTCGGTGGCTGTCTGTCTGGCTGGATGTATGTCTGGCTGCAACAACCAACTCCCACATGCTATCTATACGGTACGGGGCCAGTTGCGAAGTTGAGGTGCAGGTGCTCGGACTCAACTTAACCCCTTCTCTACCTACCCAGGTAGGTGGTAGAAACATACATATCCATGATCAGAAGAGAGTCGCCCAGGCTTACACAGGCTCCCTCTGTCTGTTTCGTCGTCTGGCCAGGCTCTCGCGTCGGCCAGACCGTTCTTGGAGAGGGTGGCTGTCCCTCGTGACCACGGGCTTTCTCTAGCCCCGGCCTGTCGTGGGAGAGCAGGGGGTCGGCCAGGCCGAATCTCGACCGTTGAGGCAGGCCCTGGGTTTTGGCGGGTGGGGGTTGACCTTTTTCTCTCTCTGTCTCTTTTTTTTTTTTTGCTCTCTCGTGCGCTCTCCATCTCGGACAGAGACAAACAGAAAGAAAGAAAGACAAAAAAAAACATGCATCCTGCCTTGCTGATCTCCAACCTGGAGATAGGGGATGAACGTGAACGCTCGTGGCTTCCATTGGACGCCAAATGCTCAGCCACGACAGCAACAGATCGATGTTGCTGCTCATCGACTTTGTGGAGGTCAGACGGGGCGAGTAGTAGAAATACCCCTAGAGAAGGATACAAATAGGAAGTTTTTTTTCCCCCCTAAGGAACTTGCAGCCTCGCCAGCAAAGTGAAAGTACCTACGGACATGTGTTGGAAACACGAAGGGTGTACTGGTACTCGTAGATCAAAGCTCGCTCGTTTTAGCGTGGATGAAACCCAGCAATCAGCAATGGGGTAACGTAACGGCGGGTTGGCTGCCCAGAGATATGTACGAGTGAGTACTCGTAGCACGTGCCCAGCTTTCTATCAATGCCGCCACGTTTCCCTTGATGCGTTCCCCAGCTGTCGGCGCGGTCTCAGTTCTCTCTTGTCAAACATGACGCCACCCACCAGAAAGCAGGAAGAGGGAAAGGGGCGCGCGGACAGAGACAGCAACCCGGATTGCAGCTGCGAATAAAGGGGTGCATGGCCATGGATGACGTCGTGACTCACTGCGCCAGGCGACGCGAGGCTGGCGACATTCCTCCTCGCGCCTATTTCCCGGGTCTTCCAGTCCAGCCGGGCGGTTTCACTATAGTAGTGCATGTGCTTGTTCTGGTGCTGCAAAAATGCAGCTGTAGCTTGTCTGCGTCTTCTGTCTCGATGTGTTGTCGGCCCGGGGGTGGACGAGTAAATGCCAACATTCTGAAGCTTGACACTTATGGCATCATTGCCCATCGATGCGTTATCTGTCGTCGACATGAGCGTTTAAGCATTGGCTGCACGATCAGAGGTGGCACTGACGATGGATGTGATATGAATGGCACATGCTGAGCTCGACCCGATCAGGTCGCACATTCGAATCAGAAATCTAACAATCAGGCACACGAGTAGAATAGGGCGGCAACCGGAGTGGGGTTGATCCCCTACCCCGTACAGAGTATACTTGTACTGCTGCGCAAATCTGGGTGGATATATAATAATTCTGTACACCTCGCGCGTCACGCGTGTCGATGTTCATCGCCATGAGATTACCGCGTCTGTATGTCTCTGCCATGCCACCGCCACATATGCACCGGGCTCCTTGCAATCCCACTCGCTCGCTTACGCGTATGAGGCCTGTTGGCTGTAGCTTCGCACACACAAGTTTGGGTGGAGATATCCCACCCAGCGGCGAAGGTGCCCTGACCACCGCTGCCATATGTAAATGATACATTACCACCACCACCATTCACCCCGCCGCCGCTGCCGCCGTCACGACAGAGGGCGAAAAGTGCAAGCCAGCGCGGCGCAGCGCGTCCCGGGCGAGAGCGCGCGCCTCGGGCGTCATGGTCAGCTCGCGCAGGCGCCCGGCGTCGGCCCAGGCCACCGCATCGTGCGCCCGCGTCTCGAGCACCACCTCGTCCAGGTTATCCACCAGCACGCTAAAGTTGAGTTGCACCCCCTCGCGCCGGCATAGCACTCTTCCCCGTCTTCCTTTGCCGTCGCCGTTGCCGCCGTCCTGGTGATCGTCGTCGTGGTCTTCATAACTACCAGCACCGCCCCCCGAGCGAACCACCGTCACGGCGCAGGGCGTGCTGCGCTGCATCCCCAGGATCCGCGTCACCCGCAGGCCCGTCTGCTCCCGCACCCGCTCTGCTAGCGACGTTGAGATGCAGAACTCGGACCCAAGCACCCGCCCACCAGGAAGCTCCCAGTACCCGGAAATTCCAGGTCTTCGTCGTCGCCCTCGTTGTTGTTGTTATTGTTGTTGTGGTGGTCGTCGTCGTGGTTATTGGTGAGGTTGGCATCGTTGGTCTGGATGCCCGCCGCCTCGGCGTCTGCCAACCTCCCCTCCTCTGCTGAGCCTTGAGTAGTCGTCGTTCTTGTCCGCCTCAAGTGCTCGCTGCCCTCATCACCGCCTGTGACATCAGAGCCGGCCTTATTCTGCTGCTGCTGCTGCTGCTGCTGCTGCTCACGGAGCCCCCCCTTTCCCGAGTCGCCACCTCCAGACATCGTGCGCGCCAGCAGCGATCCGTCTGTCCTGCTGCCACTGCCATTGCGGCCGCCCTTCCCGTCGCCGCTATCGCGCCTGTCACGCCGGCGAAGGAGTAATAGCGACGGCCATATCCCTATCGGAGCGGGTGCTGATCCTGATGACCCTGCCGATGACATGGAGGATGCTGATGTGTCACTGCCTCCACCACCTCCGACGACGTCGAGCCGAAAGATGCACGCGCCTGCAGAAAGCGTCGAGGCGGCCTCGGGGCGGATCCCCGTCGTCTCCCGGATGAAGGCCAAGTACTGCGCCCTCGACATGGCCAGCACCGACTTCTGCGTCGGCGTCAGCGTAGGCCGGACCGTCACCGATAGCGTCTGCACCGTCTCGGCGGTGTGGGCTGCTTGTTGGTGGTGGTGGTGGTGGTGGTGGTGGCGGTCTGCTGCTACTCCTCTGCTCCTGCTGGTATTGTGGGTGGTACGGGTGTTGACATTGCGAGAGTTCGTGTCGGCCGTCCTGCCTCCGGCCCCAGCCCTGGTTCTAGCTCGGGCTCTCGCGGCGGCGGCGTCGTCGTCGCCATTGGCATGACCGTCCCTTCTCCGCCCTGTCGTCGGCCTGCCCCTCTCCATCGTCGACGGGGTTCGCGCAGGTGGCTGCACCGCACCGCTTCTGTTGTTGCTGCTGCTGCTGCTGCTGACGTTCTCGCTCGCTGTCACCTCGCTGGCAGCCGCCCTGGGCCCGCCCGTGCCCACGCTCATCGTCGTGCTGGGAGAAGGTCTGCTTCTCTCTGATGTTTTCCCTCCCCTCTGCCCCCCTTTCTTTCACACCTGGTTGCACGCGGTCGAGGTTGATATTCCGAATCGGACTTGCCCGCGGCGATTTGTTCCGTCAGTAGCCGGTGTTGGCGTTCGGAGGCGGGCGAGGGTTTTCGGTGCTCGGTGGCGTGTTTTGGAGAGGTGGGTGCCAGATACTTTCTTCCTGCCAGATACTTTCTTCCTGCCAGATGCTTTCGCCCTGCCAGAGCCCCCAGCAGCAAGCTGGGTTGCGTGCCGTTTCTGCTGGCGGGCGGCAGACGTCAACAAGAGCGATCAATGTAGGTACCGTAGCTGCGCTCGATTCGGCGTGTCTTCGGCTGCTGATGCTGACGCTGGCTCTGGCGCTGGCGCTGGCGCTGACGAGGGAATTCGGACAGTGCCGGCTTCGGCCCTGCCTGGACTCTTCTGGAAGGTGCGTCGGTGGGTGCCCGGGTTGCTGGTGAAGTCGCGGCTCGCTTATCGTCACCGCGTGGCTGCAAGTACGCCGAGCTCGAGTAGAGAAAGGATGCCGAATGGGATGTAACTGTGGCTGGTTGTCGGGTCGTGAAGCTTGAGCAAAACAACCTCGCGGGATTAAAACAAGCCCACAACATGAACACACCAGGTCCAGCCGCAAGCGTGCCCCCAGCTTCGAAGCTCTGGGAATAATTCCTCAGCCCCCGACGGATCAAGACGCGTCCGCCAGGGTATCTGCCGGTGGCAAGATAGCGCAGAATGGCCTCAGCAAGGCACTCCCCGGTGCGCAATTTCCTCTATTGGCTGACCCGGCCATCAAATTCCTCATCCAGAACCCCCCCGGACTCTCCAGACTTATCGACAGGGACGCCTCGTATTGCATGGGTCCCCCTGAAGGCCTGAATTTCCGGCGCCTCAGAGCAGGCAGGCAGTGAGCTGCGACCGCTCGTCGAGATAGGAGAAACCCGTTCCATCATTGGCGTTGGGAACATGACCGCCGTTTCATAGCCGCTGGTTGTGATCTGCAGCTTCTGTATTGGGCTTGTGCCGCTTGGCTCATGGTTTCCGACCTTGTCTGCCGAAAAGCAAGCTGGGGACATTACCCTCTGCTCATAGCTGCGGCACTGGCACAATTATACTCGTGCGGCCCGTCCAGTAGCGCCTTGGGTATCCGCTCTACACTTACGAGTACTCGCATGAGTACGACTACACCGCAGGCCCTCGTGCGCAGTCATCCCGTTCCCTCTCTACGATATGCGTACTCGTACGCGCAGACCGCCGTCACCACCTCTTTTAGTTATAGTCTGCCGCTTGCGACCCGGCAGAAGGGACGCGGCGGAGTCGGTCAGGGTAGTCCCGGGCTGGAGCAGCAGATGCAGAACCGCCGCCTGGTTTCTGCGGCGCCCTGCGGCCCGCCTCGTCCCGCTCATCGACATCACCTTGACCTCGCATCTGACATACGCATATGGCCGTGAGTTGCAGGCCCGAGGCTCCTGAGGAGCAGCCTCAGAAGTCTTGGATTGATCACTATTGGGCTTGAGCCCCGGCACGATTGCCTTTGCACTGTACTGTAATGAAATCTAGGGCAGGAGATCCCGCCTTGTTACAAGCCACACTTCCCAGAACGATCCCTTGAACTCTCAATCCCGAATCAATAATCACCGCTCGCCCGACGCCACAGGGCGCTGGCCTGAGCAGAGTCAGAATAACAACTTCCTCCTCCGATCGGCCTTGACAATTTTCCCGCACCGAAAAAAAGCAAAGTGGGTGCCCCCGTAGGTATGCGCTGCACCCCACACCACCATGAGCAAACGACAAGCCATTAACAAATCCAGGCATAGTGGGCTCTATCGCTGGCCAAGCCAGGCTCGCACATCTCAGATACAGGCGCACATCTCGTCATGGCCAGCGATAGAGCCCACTATGCCAACAAGTAAAAGCGCAGGCCTCCCGAGTCTCGATTCCGCCTGCACATCGTCGTGCTCCCTTAGCGGGCCTTTGGTGAGGCGAAAAGGTCGGGGAAGTGCTCCTTTGCGTATTGTTCGCAGGCCTGGTTACAGAGGTCAGCAAACATACAGGTCAGGAATTGAGCGCATTCGTGTACACACCTTTGCCGGCTTTCCGACCTTCTGACCAATAGTCTTCCACTTGTTAGTCTCGTACTCTTTGATAGCCGTCAACAAGGCGGCGCTCTCATCCTCGGCGAACTCGGCGTAGTGCATGTCCTTGTACCAGTGCTTCTTCACACTGCCCTCGGTACGAGAAGGGAATGTCTGATCGTCATGTTAGTAAGCAGCTTCTGAGATTCTGAGGCTGCGCGCGACTCACCTTTGCGATTTCGGCCCAGCTGTTACCAGCATCCCTCATCTGCTTCAGCCTCAGCTCCTCGGCAGGGGTCCACGGCGTGTTGGTTCTGGACTTCTTGGCGGGAGGGCCCGAGGGAGTGGAGTTGCTCTCGTCAGGGGTGCCGGCAGCCGCTGCCATCGGAGTGCCGGTAGTGGGTTGAGTAGGGGTAGAGGCGGTAGCCGGCGCCGGAGTCGAGGGCATAGCGGCGCCGGTGGTAGCAGCAGCCGTGGTCGGGGTGGACATAGACGCAGTCGGCGCAGGCGGGGGCACATGGGTCTGGTGGTGGGTAGGGGTGTGCTGCTGCTGAAGCTGCTGCTGCTGCTGGAGCTGCTGCTGTTGCTGGAGCTGCTGTTGCTGCTGCGCATTGTTAGGGGCAGCCCTCTTACGGCCACGAGGAGCGGCAGCAGGCGTAGGCGTAGGTGTGGGCTGCTTCTGCTGGGGCGCAGCGGCCGTTTGGGGGAGGTTCATGGCGGGCGGCTGAACAGGCGTGGCGTGGTGAGACTGCGGCTGCTGCTGCTGCTGCTGGCCATGCTGGGGGTGCTGCGCATGCTGGGCATGCGGGGTGGTCTGGCCGTGCTGCTGGTGCTGGCCGTGCTGCTGCTGCTGCTGATGGTGCTGCTGCTGCTGAGCATGCTGTGCGTTCGTGGCCGCCTGCGGGTAGTTCGCGAACTCGGTTCTACGAGCCATGTCCTGGGGCTGGGGCTGATAGGCATGCGACGGGCTGGGCGACCGGTGTTAGTCGGGATTTATAGTCAAGAGCTATAGCCGCAAGGTATAGTCATAGGTACGGTTCGTGGTGTGAAGAGCGGGGCGAGAGCTGGAGATAGGGCGCTTATGGTGGGAGTACCACATGACAGGGCTATGGAGACAAGAGATGCGGCGTTGGGATATCCAGGTTTCAAGACCAGGTGTGTAAGGTATAAATCGAGACAACAAAGATACCGAATATGGCATGCGTGGTGTGGGTGGGGGAGACGGACGATACACAATGGCTTCTCAGTGGGAGAGCATCATTGACGTCGGGGAGCAGAGGGGAGCCGTGTTTTGCAGGTCACGGCGGGGTTGCGTCCAAGGCACGACGAGGTACTTGGAGGGTGAACCTATTGTGTACCTGGGGGGCCGAGGGCGGGTGCGAGTATATATGTGTATGTGCAGTGCACGGGCAGGTGACGAACTGGGCGGGCTGGGGCTGGGCTGAGTGACCAAGGGGAGGGGAAAGAGGGACAGCGAGGGACAGGGAATGGGAATGGGTACTGCGACGAGAGGGGTAGGGCAGAAAACGGCAGGAGACCTGGAGCGACCCGGGTGCCAGCTTGGAGAGAGGGGCTGCGTGTACCCGTACGCGGCCGAAAGGGGCCTGGACACCAGTCCAAGGGGAGAGGGGAAGTCGCGAGACTCGAAGGCACAAAGACCACAGGTACTTACTGCATGTTGTCGCTCGCGTGCTGCGAGTTGGGGTACAGGTACTCCGAAGGAGTGGGGCCTACCTGCCACTGCTGCATGGTCTGGGAGCAAGGAATTTCATCAGTTAGCGCCGTGTCCTGTACATTGCGCTGCTCAGACGTTTTGCTGCCTCAGTCGCCTCAAGTACTCGCGACGAGCGAATACACTCGAGAATGAAATGGTACCGTTGTCGCGTCGCCCGGTCACCCTCATCTCTGCGTCGCTACCCTGCCATCGGGCAAAGCGATGGTAGGCTCGAAGCGAGGTAGGCAGTCGAGAGACGACAGGACCAGTATGGCGAAGGTTGCTGGCGAGGGGAAGCGCGTCCGGGGCGAGGGCGACGATTCCCAACGCCAGGAACGCGTCAAAGAGGTGTGGCGACAGAGTCATGGCATGGCGAGGCAATGATGTCGCCGAGCAGCTGCAGGGCAATGCATTGCGTCGACAGAGGCAGACATTGAGCGAAAGACGGGAGGGAAGAGGACATGGTACTTACGATCGATGTAACTGAATAGCGTCGACTTAACAAGACTCAAGTATTGTGAGAATAAGAACACGAGAGCGACCCAAGTTGTGGGGAGCGCGTGTTCTGATGGTATGGTCCGAAACTGATGAAGAAGTACGGTTCTGTCAGGAGTCAGTCGAGTTGGTCGACAACCTGCTGTCTGTTTGGTCAGTGGCGATTCGTGGGATGGTATCTGAATGAACCAGAGGGAGAGAGAAAGAGGGAAACAAGATGTTGTGTCGCGTCGGTCGTAGCGAAGACGCGTCCGTTCTGGGCGTGACTGGGGCTCGCGCCTCGTAATGGATGGAAATGGATTAAAGAGGAGCAGGAAAAAAAAAGTCGGTGCAGTCGAACCTGGCTCAGATCGCATCCACAGTCGAGGCGCGTTTGCGCGCCCGCGCTCGCGTTCGCGTCCCATTCTTAATCGGGCGCAGGGTTTTCTTTGCAAACCCTTCGAGCGCGCTGCTGCTGCCACTTGTGCAGCAATTGGGAAAACGATGTGGGAGAGCGGGCGAGTGCGAAGGGAGCGCTGGTGGTCGCGGGCGCAAAATGCGCGACCGCAGCAGAGAGAGGGACCAAAACACATAGCCGGTCGCAGGCCGCCGCGGCCATAGGCGGCAAGACTCGGCGAAGTCAGGTCAACGCACACTGGTGACAATTGACGCGCGACGCCGGGCGGCAGTAGGAGCAGGAGCAGCAGCGGCAGAGACAGATGATGGAAATGGGGGTACCACATACGCAGGCGCGCGACAGCGATGGAGGATGGCAACAGCAGTGGTGGTGGTAGATTGACAGACTGGCAGGTCGACGATGAGGCAAGTCAAGCAGGGCAAGGGGAGAAGAGAGAGAGATGGAGGTACCGTGGTTCAGGCAGTGCAAGTAGCGAAAAGTACGTGCATGTCATGAAGCGGGTGCATGTGGGTATGGAGGTATGGGCAAAGTACGTACGCAGGTATTGGATGTAGCGACAAAGCGACGCAGCAGAGGGGCCAAGTCGTGCGTCTGGGAGCGGGATGCGGGTGGATGGCGGAGGATGGATGTAGATGGAAGAGAGAAAACAGGGCAGGCTGGGGCAGAGGCAAGAACGTCAAGTATCGGCTTGCGTGTCCCAGGTAGAGGGAATTGCGGCGGGCCTAGCCCAGGTAGAAGTACGGGCAGTCCGCGGCGGTACTGTCTGCGCCGAGTCATCCATACTTCCAATTGCAAAAGGCGACAGGGCAGCTGGCCAGACCCACTTGGGCCCAACCCGGCCACCTGCAAGGTGCGCACTGCGCAGCTGGCCAGCCACCAAAGTTTCTCGCGCGCCACTGCAAGTACCGAAGTACCGTGCAGACTGCACCGAGGAGCGGCGGTCGGACTGGTGACCTTCCAACAACATTGGCGCTACCGGCTGGTGGGGCTCGCAGCATCGAAATCAGCCAGCCATGGGGCAAGGATGAAGGGGGTACGAGTACTGATTGTGCCATCCATTCAATGAAACCAGCCACGCGCGCCCAGCCTTTTGCGAGTACTCGTTCTGGCTCTTCGAGTTCCGATGGGTAGAAGGTGGGCACCGGCGCGCCGGCGGTACCGACGCTCGTACGTGTACGAGTACTGCCCAACTGCAAAGCGTACTGCACGACAACGCGCGCTTGCTCATTCGGCCGTCATCTGCCGCTCGGCGCAGAGTGGAGGCCGCGCACGCGAGGCACCAACACCAACAGGCGAGACCGCCCGGGTGATTGGCGCGGCTCAACAAGCAAGGGGGAAAAGAAAGAATTAGAGGGGCAGAAAGGGAAAGAGTTGGGGTTATTTTCCGGTGTGCAAAGCCCGAGCCAGTCACGCGGGTGCCGTGGCTGATGGCTGGAGGTTCACCACACACAACACAACAATCGTCAATTTCAAGCGCAGGGCAGAATAGACAAGTTTCGCGCGCAGGCACGTCGGTGTCACGGCAGCAACCACGGTGCCCTCTCTGGTCATGCTGCTCGTTCGTCGCTCGTGCTCGTACCCGTGGACATGAAATGTCCATGGCCTGGAATGGGTCGCAGAGGCTGCAAGTCCATGTCCGTCCATTCCAGGTAGCTCGACGGGCGCCGCGGCCAGATGCACGTACACTCAGGTATCGTCTCTGGATGATGCGGTACCCGAGGACGACCTCTGCTGCGACCAGCACGGTGGGGCGTCAAGGCAGAAGTGCGTACCGGTGGACCCTGGCGGTGCTTGCTCCAGAGCTTCTCGACGTGCCAGAATTCATGCGTCGCGAGCCTGCTGCCGACCGTTGAACGCGATACAGTTGCCGTGACTGATGAGGAGTGCTCGCAACGTGGCGCGACGAGCAAGATTGGAGGGAAGCCTCCGTCCGAGGCATGCTTTGATGGCCAGCAGGCGAGTGGCGCCACGAAGGGGCAGGTCCAAGAAGCCCAAAGAGGCACGAGGCGGAGACCAGGGCCAACAGCAGGGCACACATCGGTGGGCAGAAGCCGTGGCTCACGAGACGCCAGATGATGACGAGAACGGGGACGAGCTGTGATGAGGGGCGACAAGCAGAGTAGCGTGCTCTTACCTGATGATGGATCTGGTGCGGCCACGCGACGGGGACCAGGGCTGGTGATGGCGAGAGAGTGAGCGAGTTCCAACGGTACGAGTACTCGTAGAGGTGGAGGGATGAAAGTCAGAGTGAGGCCAGAGTGACTTCCAAGCGACGGGAAGAGCGCGGTCAAGAGTACAAGTACTGGGGCAAGGGGTCCTGGGGCCTCAAGCGTGCCACAGTCGAGGGGACGGTGTGCCTCAGGCCGCTACCTGTTTCCGGTACGTATATCCGTGGATGAGGGTATTGGATTCAACCCTGTCGCGTGTAACTTGGAATTCAATTGAAACTTGCAGCACCAGGGGCGGAGGAGGAGGTACGGAGGTACGGGTGAAGAGTACTCCAGCGTACTCGCCTTTGGAGGCGGGCCATCACGCGGAACACTGGATGGAGAGAGACGGCGAGGAAAGAGAAAATGGGAGAGCAAATGGGCATGGCCCGGTACCCAATACCTGGAGGAGCCAGGCCAGGATCCATCCGGGCAGCCATTGAATGCGGCCAGCTGGGGGATGGGCAGTCTGCACGTGAGGAAGGTACGAGTACGGATGCGGGTGCGTCGGTACTTGAAATCCACGTTCACTGGCAGACAGATTTGTCGTCGCTGGCAGCACTCAAAGAAAAAAGGAAGAAGAAAAGCAGAAAACCCCCACAACCGCTTCGGGCAGACCCCTCAAGTCTATTCTCTGCCATCACGCACTTCGATGGAGGTGTGGTGCAGGAGGTGGCTGATAAGATTGGGCATTTCAGGTACATACTCTCAATCCGTTACCCTTGGCCAAAAGCTCATGCGAAACGCAGGCGGTGTCTTCAAAGGCTCAACAATCGTAGGTATCACGTCGGCATTCGATACGGGTCGCGAGATCGAGGTACGAGTGAGTACCTGTACCGTGGTGCCTGCAAGTGCGCGGGCTGGTACTCGTACGAGTAAGGTAACTCGACATAGCCTCGGGAGACGAGACGGCAGGGAACATTTCGAGCGCCATCAAGCTACGAGCATAAAGAGTACATGCCCAGGTACCTCTTCATGTGTTATCAGGCAAAGACACACAGTGATTGTATCTTTCAACATTGTCGAACTCGAGTTTCACCAAGGGGAACGCTACCCAGGATGAGCAATTGACGATTACCTGAATACACTGTACAGCGCCGGCTTGACGCACTCGATGAAAAAGAAAGCCATCTGCATGAGTGCAACATCATTCCACAAACTTTCCCTCCCTCCCTCTCTTCACTGCCATTTAAGATGGACAATCCACAAACGATCCCTCACTTAGAACCATCCATTTGTCAAGACATCCAACTCAAATTCGGACAGTATTTCACAGTAAAGAACTTGGGGGATGGCCGGTCTCATGAGATCTACAAGATTGAATTGCGCGACGGCAAGACGTTTTGCCTGCGGAAACCACGTACTCAAGAAGCTGCAGCCAATTCCGGATACGAAGTACTCAGGTTCTTGAAGAATACGCAACCTCTGCTTTCGGTTCCCGGGTAATCCACGAAACAGATCGTTACACCATTCTAGAATATGTTGACGGTTATCCTCTCGGATCCTTCCAAAATTCACCGTCGATACGGAGACCAGTGGTATTGAAGGAACTGGCGGCGTTCCTCTTCTCGCTTTGGACTGCTCCAGCCCCAGAAGATCCAGGTAAGCCCTACGCCTTTGTGCTTTGGAACCCTCCGTGCTGTTTTACTCACGCGAATAGGAGGAGCTCTCTCATACGGGGACTGGGTTCGAAGCGAGTGCGATAAGGGCCTCCGACGCTCCCTCTTGAACAAAGGATGGGGAGAGCCTGTACACTTTCTGCATCGCTGTATGATAGCACAGGAACATGTTCCGATCGACGACGACAACACAACAGCGGTGAAGCATGGTGACCTGAACCCGTGGAATGTGCTTGTGAATGAAGGCGGTCTCACCGGGTAAGAGCGGTTCTATTACACCAACTTCCACAGTGCTGATGATAAGGTAGCGTAATCGACTGGGATACAGCCAACACAGTTCCCTTACCTGCTACTGTTCACCATCCCCTATTTATTGCTTCCATTCCTGGATGGAAAAACGAAGATGTGCCTCCCTCTGTGTCATTTCATGATGACCGCCAAATGGTAGAGGATGAGATTAAGCGGCTTGCAGCGCAGTCAAGCATTGAAGTTGCAGCTCGACTTCCTGGGCTTCTCAAAACCAGCTACGAGAGACAGTTTTTCGAATTATCTCTCCGCAACAAGCTTATCAACAAGGAGTTTATCCACGCTCGACTACTCGACCGCCACATTGACCGAATTGCCGCGTTGAGGACTTTGGACCAGTTTCTCCATCAAAATGAAGATCTGCGAGACCATCAGGGCGTCTTGTCTCTACGCGGGACGCTCGCAGACTGACTTTTCAAGTTCGCAAGTGAGTATTGGGACAAGGACAGCCCTCGTGTCCTAGGAAGTCGGGCCAAGATTGCGATGGCGGATGAGAAAAGGGAGATTTGGAGATCAATTGCAGTGCGTCAGTCCAACGTACGTGCCGAACACGCATTACATGCTGCGCCTGCATATATGTCACCCACATCATTATATTCACCAACATGACTCCGGAAGCAGTCCCCGGGCTAACAGGAGGAGCTGGTAACTTCATGAAATGGCCTAGTGAGTCACCGGCGACGGCCCAGGCTATCGTCTATGGATGTCCTCGGCGTGGGTACGCCGCACCTGTACACTCCTACCCTGGTCAGCTCAGCTTGAGCGGCCATGGTTACTGGGTGGTTCAGCATACCGTCTTCAATGTGAGATCACGCAGATTTCTCCTGGTCGTGGGTCTCAGTGGCCAATGATTAACCGTGCGCGCAGCTTCAGTTCTGCCAGCCTGGGGGCGATCCTCATCTACATCGTGAGATATCTGACATGGTGACTTTCTGTTTGATCTCTCCCCCCCCCCCAATATCTCATCTACACATGTGAGGTCCCCATCCTTCACCGGTTTGCGTGCCATTTACCGTATTGTGAACGAGTATTATGGATCAGAAGACAATCACTATTAAGGTGGTAGCTGATCAGTCCCGATGACTGTTCTCCAACCTTGTTCTCGACTGTCTGCGTGGTTGTATTCAAAAGGCATTCCTCGGCACCCGTTCGCTCGACGCATCACATTCGTGTAACCCGGCGCCTTGAATCCGTGCCCTGTTGACATGGTCATAAAGCTTCCGAGGACGAATCAGACTCGATTGAGACGTGAGTACCTTGGTGTAGCAGATGCGAAATCTGCCCTTGTGCCATGCACGGTGTTCATGCCCACCTACCCGCCCGCTCGGTAAGGTCACGTCAGATCTGGGTTGAGAGGAGGGATGAACATGGTTGGTTTGGCCTGGGTGTACCTCACTTGACTGTGAAGCCAACAGTGCAATCTTTCAAGCATGGAGAAAGGGGGAGACGTGCCACTGCCCGCCACCGAATCAGAGGCATCACGTCGTTGCGGTTAGCCTGTCCCCTGGTGCCTCGTGAGTGGAAACAGATTCTGGCTCCGGTCTGGTTTCACACAGTCGACCGAAACCCCCCGGGGGCACTTGATGAGAGCGGCTATCTGCCTACTGTACCTATCTGTACCACCGCAAGGCCGCTTATTGGTCACGCCACTGCTTGCACCCTTTAGGGCGCCATCACGTGCTCTGGTGTTCATGGCCGTCGGTGCCCCTTTGCCCAGACAGCCTCGCCGGGGCAGAACATGAAGCGGTTCTCACGCCGGTTTCTCCCCTCTCCGGCGCCTGCGACCTGTCAGCCCAATACCGGCGTCGGGGCGGGTGGGGGGTAAGGGGGGGGGGGGGGGGGGGGGGGGAGGAGGTTTCCAGGGCTTCAAGCAGCGCCGCCATGAAACCGCGCTGGCGGCAACATGTCGGATCTCGTGTTTGGGTCCGGCCTGTGGAACCGGGCCCTGTGGCACCCCGGCTTGCCAGCTGTGCCCTGGGTGAGGCCCCGAAGCCTCAGCTCAGCTCGCAAGGGGCCGTTGCTGGCGAGAGGTGCGTTTGCGTGGGAGCTGTCTTGCTATCGGCGTGTAGTCTCACACCGCCGGCCGAGTTCTGTTCAATACCGCTCTGTAGAGGCGGCAGCGCCGTCTTGTCTGTTCGGCCCTGCAGTGCTGTGGACGTGCCGCACTGTTTCGCGCTGGGTCGTCCGAAGGCGCGTCGCCCTCCGCGAGGCGCATTCTTCCTCGAAGGGTGGGTGCCACTCGCATCGGGCCCTTCCTTGGTCGAACCTTTGACGGCGTATCCAACGGCCAGGCTGCCCGGCTACACGGTCTCTGCGGGTGTCAGCCAGCCAGCATAGAGGGATACCCTGCAGGCGAGGAAGCATGCCTCTGGCACGATAAAGAACAGTCTGAGCTCCTCGCGGGTTGGGCGGTTGCGCGGGGTGCTGTTGGGCGTTCAGTTCCGGCCCGCGGCAAACGCGCCCTCGGCAGAACAGCCATTGGGCCTGATCATCGTTTCACAGTGGCCGCCCTTGCAGCTGTGCTCTTCAGCAGCAGCAGCAGCAGCACGAGATGGGCGCACAGCTTTCGCCGTCGAAACCATCGCGGGCAGCCGACGAAACCTACAGTTCTTGGAGAGGTAACAACAACGAGCACTGCACCCCTCCACAGGCACACGACACACACACACACACACACACACAGGCACATTGACCCATGTCGATGGCGAGCAGCTCGTACGCTCCATTACCTAAAGCTGCAGGGGGAAGGGGGATCAGTCAGTTGTCAGAGACGAGCTGTGCTTGGCAGACGAAACCCGAGTTGGCCAGGGCCTCATAGAAGGAGCTCGGCGACTCTGCCGATGGACGAGCGGCTGTTGGCGGAGTCGGCACTATGATAAACGCCCCCCCCCCCCCCCCCCCCCGCGTGCGCCCGCGTTGGGCACCCCTGCTGCTCTCTCCCTCTCTCTCTCTCTCTCTCCACACCGCGAACGACGTCGTATCGTTCGTATCGATGCGCTTCTGGCCTGCAGCCACGCCCGCGTCGGGTTCCAGGTACGCCCTCCTTAGTCAGGGGAGGCGGGGGGGGAGAGGGTCGCTCTTCTGGCTCTTCTTTGCAGGGCTCGGAGACAAGGCGGGGTCCGGAGCGACCAATGGCGACCCCTGCCCGCGTGGGGAGCGTGTTTCCGCCAGAGCGATGTGAGGCAGCACCTCCGACCCGAGGGGGGTTACGGTGACCGCCGCGCCGGGCACATCAGTCTTCGCCGGACGCCGGACTGTAGAGGTGGAGGGTATACACACACACACACATGTACACTTCTACCTTGACTTCTTTGTTGCGAAACGGGCGACACCCAGACAAGACAAGACACGACTAGACAAGACAAGACAAGGCGACTTTTCCTCGGCAGGTCGCCTTCCCGGTGGTGGTGATGAACCCGGCCGCCGCAAGGTCAGCTCACCATGGCCGCGGCCCTGGCTGGTCTCGGCCGTATCCCCCCATCCTCGCGAGCCCTTGAGACAGGCCAGGCACAGACAGGCACGACAGGAAAGAGATGTTGCGACCGGGGGGGGGGGGTCTCTTTTTGGGGGCCGGACCCTGAAGGGTCACGATGGATGGGACGGGGGAGGAGGAAGGCCGTATAAGCAGCGAGAGAAATCTCCGACTCTGACGACTTCGACTCTGACGACGACGACGACGAGTATGCCGTCGTCCAGTACTCGTAGCAGCTGGAGTACGAGTTACCAGTAGTAGCAGCAAGACCAGACCCGAGCAACATGGGTGTAGGACACGCGCTTGACCCCGCTGCCAACGTGCCGAGCGAGCGAGCGAGCGAGCGAAGGAAGGACGCAGGCACTTGGTTGTTCAGGGGCTTCTGGAAGAGAGGAACGGCGCGTGCTGTTGCGGACGGGGATGATCTACGAGTGTGTGTGACCGGCACTCGCCTACAGACAGCACACGTTCAGTCAGCAATGTACGGAGTAGGGCGAGAGTGCGACGAACAGGGTTGATGTCATGTTGGCCAAGTGCCCCTCCCTCTCTCCCTCCCTCCTCCCTCTTACCCAGATAAGACAAGACAAGACCAGACAAGACACGACAAGAAAACAGGGCCCCTCCCCTCGGCTGCCGCCCCTCCGGCCGTCCCCAAGCATACCTTAGGTAGGTATCCTGTTGCGGGCTATATACTCGTGGTCGCACTCGAAGGCTGGAGATCCCTGCTCGCGCATGCACACATGCCGACGTGCAACAAGCCCCCCCCAGACGACGCCTTGTAGCAGCGTCAGCACCGGTGGTGGTGGTGGCGGCCCTCGCCTCGACTGCAGCAAGCGCCAGGAGATGCCCGCACTTGGCAGAGCGTCTCTCTCTCTCTCTCTCTCTCTCTCTCTCTCTCTCTAGAGAAACCACGACGACAAGGGGGCAAAGAACTACTTGTTGTGTGAGTTTTCCCTTCGCTGTCAGCTCCCTCCACATGCCGCCCCTGCCCCCCTTGTCGTCGTCGTGGTTTCTGGAGAGGGGGGCGACGTGGGTGGCTGTCGCAGGACTCGGTGCCATGGCGTATCATCGTCTTCCATACACCAGACCATACCAGACCATACCAGACGCAGACACAGACGCAGACGCAGACGCAGACGCCCACGCAGACGGGGGGCCCAGGAACCAGACGAGAAGTCGGGACGATCATGGCCCCTGCTCTGCTGCGTGGTGGCCAGGAACACGCGCCTACTCGTATGGACGCAGCATGGCCATGCAACGTCAGGTAACGTCAGGTAGGGTCAGGTTGTACAGCAGCAGTAATAGTACTATATATCCGTGGATCGCCGTCTGGTGACAGAGTCGAGTTTGGTTTTGGTTTGCAGTTGTTGTCGTCGCTCTCGATCCCGGTCACCACCGTCCCGTGCAGTCTCTCTTCCCGGCTCGAAGTCCTTTTTCTTTCTTTTTTTTTCTTCTTTCATTCGCGTATAGACAGCTGGTTTCTGTCCCGTCTCTCGCTCTTCGGCCAACTGGATTGGCCGTGTCCGCTATAATTCCAGCCGTCTTTCTCCCCAACGACCATCTTTGCCTGCCTTGATACCTCCAGCGGCATTTCCCCGGCTTGTTCCCGAGTTCCAGACCCGGTAACACGTCCCCCCAGACACACATCACATCACGGAGCAGAAGCCACTCGAGTGCCTCTCTTTTCCCCTCCCGCACCCTCTCGAGAGAATGTCACAAAGTCCGCAAGCAGAGGGCTCTTCGCCTGCTGCTTCTTTTGCTGCTGCTGCTGCTGCTGCTGCTGCCGCCCGCATGCCGGCCCGTGATGCCGCCAGCCACGACGAGCCCAGCCCGTCACACCACCACCGCCGGCACTCTTCGACCGGCGGTGGTCGAGCGTGGAGCGAGGAAGAGGACGTCTACCTGCTCGAGAAGCGGCTGCAGAAGAAGCCGTACAAGCACATTGCGGCGCACCTCAACAAGACGGAGCTGGCCTGCCGCCTGCACTTCCACCAGCTCAGCCACGGCACCAGCCGGCGCAAGAGTGCCGCCGCTTCGGCATCGGCATCGGCGTCGGCGTCGGCATCGGCGCCGGCGTCGGTCCCCACCTCGACCTCGCCGGCCCGGTCCGCCCCGGCCGAGCACCGGCACCACCACCACCACCACCAGCGCCACCATTCCCACAGTCACTACCACCACCACCACCACCACCACCAGAACCGCCACCAGCACCGCCGCCAGGCCTCGTCCGTGTCGGCGCTGTCGGCCGGCGGCGAGGGCGGTTACCCCTCCCCGATGACGATGGCGAGGTCCTCTCCGCCGCCGCCGCCGCCGGCCTCCTCCACCACTTCCGGCCCCCGCTGGGGACCCCCGTCGCCCTCCCCCTCCCACTCGCACTCGCGCTCTCCTTTCCCCTGCTCCTTCTCCTCCTCTCCCTCCTCCTCCCCTTCCCCCTCTTCCGCCACCATAGCGCACCGCGGCGGCGGCGGCGACGACTCCCCGACTCCGCCGCGGCAGGTGGTGGTCCGTCGAGCGGCGGCAGCATGGTCAGACTCCCCGGCATCGCCGGCATCACGGGCATCGCCTCCGCGGCCTCCGTTGCCTCCGCTGTAGACTCCCCGCCGGCAGCCACGGCCCGGATGGTGACGGCCATGATGGCAGCCGTCGCCACAACAACGACAACAACGACAACAACAGCAGCAGCAGCAGTGGCACCGCCGGCGCGCATACCGGCGCGCCACCTCCCGTCCTCCCACCCGGGCGGCGGCCCGCACCTGAAGCTGGACTGCTCCGTGGTTCAGCAGCAGCGACGCCGGCAGCAGCAACAGCAGCTCCCCACCTCCGCGCCGCCGCCGCTCACAGCGACAACCTCGGAAGAGGAACAAGAAGCCGAAGCCGAAGACGGAGACGGAGACGGAGACGACAGGATGATAGACATGCCCCGCCTGCAGTCCGCGTACGCGGCGCACCGCGCTCTGTTCTGGCAGGCCGTGGCGGCCGAGTACAACCACAACCACAACCACAACCGACACCCCCCGCTCCTCCCCACGGTGAGGAGGAGCCCATCACCGCCGCCGTGGCCCCCGGAGCCCTGGAGCGCGCCCTCTGGCGCGGGGTCCGGAGCGGTACTGCCGCCACCGCCGCCCTTGCTACTGCCGGTGCCGCGTCTGGCCGCGTCCGAGGCGATGGGCGGCGGCCCATGACGCCGGAGGCCAGCCCCGCGGGCGACTGCGGCGAGGATGCCGCCGTCGTCGTCGTCGGTGGTGGTGGCGGTGGTCATGGGCGCGGGCGCGTGGGCTGCTCGCCTGAGAGGGTGGGGGAGTGGATGCGCATCAGCGCGATACTCGAGTAGCTGGAGAGCTGCACACGCATTTATGAAAGAAGGGGGAAAAGGGAGGGAGGGAGTAGTAATGGGAATTCCAGATGACACCGGAATCAGGAACTGTGGCCTGGTGGGAACCGGATGTTTTGTTTTTATATTGCCATTATTTTCTGTTTATATGGATCTTGCTTTCGGGTGTCTTTCTTTCTCTCTCCCTCTCTCTCTTTGACTTTCTGTTCCGCTCTCTCGAGCAGCGTCTTCGATATCCCAATGGCTCATTTTGGACTTGCCCATTACTCTTCATACCAGCTCCAGCGCAAGCTTTCTCTCACCCAGATGGTCCGTGAGGCTATTGTCTACCCGTCCATATACCCCTGTTAGACGTAGCGTAGCCTAGGTATCTTGATAATCACGACTTTCCTTGAAAAATGAAGCAGGAGAAGGAGAAGAAGAAGAAAAGAAGAAAAGTCCCCCGCCGTTCCGCCTGCCTGTAGTCCTGCGCCTCCCAACCCCTTAACCCCTGCTAACACCCCATATAGAGTAACTCTAGCAGGCAGGTTATATATCCCGGTGACCGAGCGAGCACCTGGCCCTAGTCCTGGAGCTTGACGTCGTCGCCGTCCATGTCGTGGATGGCGTCGCGGATGCCCTCGACGTCCAGCCGGTCCTTCTCCTTCTTCCTCCACACCCCGACGACCAGGTCCATGGCCTTGTCGCTCAGCTTCTTGCCGTCCGTGTCGCGGGCGACGCGCTCGGCCACCCGCTTCCGGCGCGCCTTGTCCGACGACGAGTAGAGGAAGCCGAGGTACCGGGATTGCTGCTGGAACGGGTCGCAGTCGCCCCCGCCGCCCGCCGCCAGCGCGTAGCCCGTCTCGTCCGTGTCCTCCCAGCAGTCCTCGTCCATCCGGCCGACGATGGCGTGGTAGAACATGGTGATGAAGGCCCAGTTGTCCACGTGCTGCGGGTTGTACGTGCCGATGCCCCGGTTGGACCCGCCGTTCTTCTCGAGTCTCTTGACGTAGTCAAAGGCCTCTGTGGGTGGGTGAATGCTGGTCAGTTTTTGTTTCTTCTTCTTTTCTTTCCTTTCGTCTCTGTCCACCATCTCGTCCACCATCTCGTCCACTATCTCGTCGTCGTACTCTCCCGTGTGTACTTACCTGGCGATGCGTAGTCCGGGTTGATCCAGGGCCAGGCGTCGGAGGCGGTGCCGTGGCCGGCGCTCGACAGGTCGACGAGGACGGGCTGGGTCGAGCCGTCGGGCAGCATGACGTTCTCGTTCCACAGGTCGCCGTGGTAGCCGTGGTCGGTGCGCTGCATCTCGGCGAGCGTGTCGATGAGGTTGCGGAACACCTCGAGCACGGTCGCGCCGTCCTGCTTGCTGAACCAGCCCTCGCCCAGCAGCTGGTCGAAGTTCTTGCCCTCGATCACGTCCATCACGGCCGTGTGGAACGGCCACTGGTTCCACGCCGGCTGCTCCGCCCGCGAGCTCGTTGCCCCCTTGCCGTCGTCGCCCACCCACAGCGTCCCCGTCGCGCTCGCCCGCGGGAACCGGCCCGGCATGGCCCCGTGCCAGTCCCGCAGGTTGCGCATCTCCCGCTCGCAGGCGCGCAGCGCCACCTCCTGGCGCTCGCCCGGGACGCCGAGGTTGGCCGACCCGGGGGCGTACGGCGTGCAGATCTTGACGGCGTACGGCCCGGCCCCGTTCATCCGGCCCCGGTACACGAAGCCGTAGTTGCCCCGGCCCAGCAGCCCGCTCCGGTCGTGCGTGTTGATGCTGATCCGCGGGTCGTCCGGCCGCCGTCTCTCGTCTTGTTGTCTCAGCGTGAACTTGTCCGGCCACGGCACCGGCGTGCTCGGCATTTCCGGCCCGCGGCGATGCAGCAGCCGCCGGGGGTTGTGGTGGTGGTGGTGGTGGTGGTGGTGGCGACGCCTGGCGAGCAGCGGGGCCACCACGCCATCGTCGTCGGCGCTGCTGCTGTCGTTGCTATCGCTGTGGCTATAGATGCTAGACGAGGAAGTGGTGGAGGGGAGGGCGCTCGCCAGGGACGCCGCGAGCAGCGCCGAGGCGAGCAGCGCGCCCAAGGCCACCATCTTTCTTCCCATCCGAGTTGACACTTGGCTTTGACTTGGCTTCACTGGAATAAGCGTAGACGAGGGGTGGGAAGCAGGCAGCTGTGCTCCTCTACGGCCTTGAGCCGGGTTTTGTGTACACACCAAAGTACATACGCGACAGACGGCGGCTTCAAGGCTTATGCGTGCGAGGCTGGCTCTCTTGTCTTGTCTTGTTGTCAGCAGAATGGACGGACTGAACCTTGGATGGAGTGAGCTGCTTCCTCGGGTGTTATTCAGAGAAAGAGAGATGGAAGAAGAAGGCGAGGGGAAGCAATCAGGGCGCCACTGACACGGAGGAAATACGTCAAAACCAGCCGCCTGCCATCTCCCCACCCCGGGGTCCCGTTGGCCTTTGGCCTTCAGCTTTCAGCCCCCAGAGGCAGCGAGGAGGAGGAGGAGGCGAATGCCCTCGAATGCGGCGGCTTGACGAGAGCGCCCTTCGTTGCCGTCCACGGGCCGGCGTCCGCCACGGTGGCGAAGGGATCTGTGTCCTACGGTTTTCGAGGCCCCAGCAGTGATATAAGGCTGGCCGCTTGGTGGGATTGGTACGGGGGTCGGCCTCCGCGGCGTCACCGTCGTGATGGATATGGCAGGCAGACATGGGGAACCAGAAGAGTTGCCGCTTCCGGCTCCCGCCTCAGCTCGAGTCGAGTCGGGAGCCTGGCTTTCTCCGGGTGGGTGGTGGCCATCGTCGCCTCGTCGATCGCGCACTTGACTGTGGCTGAACACGACAGACACTGCAATCATCACTGCGGCAACAACTCTGCACGAACTTGTCGCCGGAGAAGCACGACCTTCATCAGTGGCTAGAGTACGGATAGGAAAGGATCGAGAAGAGTCCAGAGTCCAGAGTCCAGAAACCCAAACCCATGTCAGGGAACGGGTACTGCCTGTTTTCCCGGTCCGGGGTTCAGATCCACTCCGGCCACAGGATGACGGCGGCCAGGCAATCCCAGTCGCCGACACTTTACTAGTGGATTAGGTTGATCAGCTAGCAGGTAGCTACTCGTACGCTTAGGTTATTCGGGAATCCCCTGTCCGATCCACAACTCACATCTCTTCCCTGAACAGGGAACCAAAAAAGAATGACGCTCCTACAATGTGGCGAAAAGCGCGGGGCTCTCGCAGAATGAGGCATGACTGAGCAGGCGGCACGCCTCTCCGGAGCAGAGATTCTGGAAGGATGAACGTTGGTGCCTTTCTTCTTTATCTTTTCTTTTTCTCTCTCTTTTTCTTTTCCCCATTTGAGGCGGCCGCTCCGTAACGGACTCTTATTATGCGAGACTGCGTCGGCGGCAACCCTTTGCGGTCGGTGCTGTCGGGTCACGGCTCTGGCTGCGGGCTGTCGCCTATTTCCCCTTTATTCTTCTCGCCTGTCCTTGCTTGCGATCCCACCATGACTAAGACTAGAAAGGAAAGAAAACATAGCCGCCGTTATATCTTGCGACGACCATGCCCCGTGAAGAGACCATTTTGACGATCAACTGTACCCCGGAAGAGACCATTCTGACGACGATAACCGAGAGAACAACATAGGCAAATTATGTTGACGACACACACACACACACACACACACATGACGCGAGGGCTGACTGACCCCCCCCCCTCAGTGATCCCACTGGTCCGTCACGGCGCCGTGGCTGGCGTCGCCGACGAGGCGGGCGTACTTGGCCAGCGTGCCGCGCTTGACCTTGGGCGGCGGCGGCGTCCAGTGCCGGCGGCGCTCGGCCAGCTCGGCGTCGTCGGCGTTGGTGATGTCGATGCTGTTGGCGACGGCGTCGATGGTGATGGTGTCGCCGTCCCTCACCAGTGCGATGGGGCCTCCCACGGCCGCCTCGGGGGTGACGTGGCCGACGACTAATGCCGTGGTTAGCCAAAGCGTATTTCCTTCCCCTGTCTCCCCACAGTCGTGGCAGGATCAAAAAAAAAGAGAAAGACTAAATGACAGAAGGGGAAAAAAGGAAGGACAGAAAGAAAGCAAAAAAAAAAAAAAAAAAAAAAAAACACTCACTAAAACCATGACTGGCACCGCTGTACCGACCGTCCGTCACCAGGGCAATGTTGGTCAGGCCGGCGCCCATGATGGCGGCCGAGGCCTTGAGCTGCTCGGGCATGCCGGGCCCGCCCTTGGGCCCCTCGTTGCGCACAATGAGGACCAGGTTGTCGCCCTTGGGCACCTCGCCGCGGGTCAGGGCGTCGTTGAGGGCGAACTCGCCCTCGAAGACGCGCGCGGACCCCGTGAAGCTGGTGCCCTCCTTGCCCGTGATCTTGGCCACGGCGCCGGCGGGCGCCAGGCTGCCCCGCAGGACGCGGATGTGGCCCGAGTCCTTGATCGGGTCGGCGAGGGGCCGGATGATGCGCTGGTCGGGCGGGAGCGACGGCCAGTCGGCCACGTTCTCGGCCAGCGTGCGGCCCGTCACCGTCGGGATGCCGCCGTCGACGCGCCCGCGGCGATGAGCATCTTGAGCACGGCGGGCGTGCCGCCGACGCGGTACAGGTCCTCCATCATGTAGCGGCCGCTGGGGGTCAGGTCGGCCAGGTAAGGGGTGGCGTTGCTGACGCGGGCAAAGTCGTCGAGGGTCAGCTCGACCTCGGCCGCGTTGGCGATGGCCAGCAGGTGCAGGACGCCGTTGGTGGAGCCGCCGAGGACCATGGTGACGACCATGGCGTTCTCGAGCGACGCGCGCGTGATGAGGTCCCGGGGCCGGATGTCGCGCGCCATGGTCGTCCGGATCACCTCGGCCGCCCGCTCGCACTCGCGCGCCTTCTCCGGCGACGTCGCCGGGTACGACGACGAGCCCGGCAGCGTCAGCCCCATCGCCTCGAGCGCCGTCGCCATCGTGTTGGCCGTGTACATGCCCCCGCAGGCACCTACCCCGGGGCACGCGTGGTGCTCCAGCTCGTTCATGATGTCGTCCGGCGTCCGCCCCGGCGCCCCCGGGTCCGTCTTGGCCCGGAGGTTGCCGTACGTCAGCGCCCCCGCCGCCTCGTAGCACGTGCTGATGTTGACGTCCCGCTCCAGCAGGCTCGACGTCGCCTTGCGGATCGTGCCTCCGTACTGTTTTTTGTTGCCAGTCAGCACACCATCTTCCCCTCGCGCCACCAAGGGTTAGTAGGAACTCACAATCATGATGAAAGGCCGGTTATGACGGGCCGCCGCCATGACCACGCCGGGCATGTTCTTGTCGCAGCCGGGGATGGAAATGTTGGCGTCGTGGTGCTGCGCGCACGTCACCGACTCGATGCTGTCGGCAATAATCTCGCGTGACTGTAGGGAGAAGCGCATACCTAGAAGAAAAGAAAACCCCACGAGTCGGGGAAAAAAAATCAGCTGGGCTCTGCCTCGGGCACTGCCGACTCGCAAGAGCACAGGGGCGTGTGTGAGACGGCGACGAACGAACGAACCTTGGCTGCCCATGGAGATCCCATCTGAGATGCCAATGGCGTTGTACTGGAAGCCCAGCATGTTCTGCTTCTCGATCGCCCGCTTGACAATCTTACCAAAATCGAGCACTGTTCCCCCCCCTCCAGGCGGTTCTGTGGTTAACACAAGTCGTCTCCCTTTTTTTTTTTCTTCTTTTTCTTCGCAGGCCAGGCGCTGCTGGCCTGAGGACGACTACTCACAGTGCGTGCTGGGAGGTCACGTCAGTTCTTATTCACCCAAGATGTACAGGTCTTGTGTGCAGTGCAAGACTCGTGGAATCGGAAAACTCACTTGCACGGGTTACCCTCCCACCAGATGGTAGAAATACCCACCTGGGGCGCGTTCTTGACGAGGTCCTCGCTGGGCACGCCGGCGGCGTAGAGCATGGCCTGGGCGGCGGGGAAGTCATGGCCGCGGGTCAGGAGGTGCGACCATCGGTTGAGAGGCCCGCCGGCGGGCAGGCAGCGGAACTGCAGGTACTGAGGGTCCGACTTGGGGTCCACGATGCCGACGGCCTCGGTGGATGCTGGGGCGTCACTCATGGCGGGCGGCTGCTGCTGAAGACTGAAGGTCCGCGGACGTGACTGACTGTGTTGAGTGGATGGGTTTAGTGGTGGTGCGGGTGCGGGGAAGCGGTGTTAAGGAGGAGAGAGAGAAAAACAGACGTTGGTTTTTCTTTCTTCTTTTCCGGTACTCGACTAGACAGACCAACAACGGGTCATCAGAGTCTCTGCAAGGTAGGTCGTCTCTCGAGGAGGGCCTGGGGAAGCGGGTGCTGGTATCTTGACTTGTGTTGTGGTGTCGTGTGGGAGGCGGACGGCCATATGTCCAAGTTACCTATGTACCGTACCGTACCTAATATGTCGAGTAAGGTAACCAAAGGTACTAAATAAGGTAAGCCACGAAGAATGGAAGACAGGACTTGGCAGCGCCCATTCGTTTCACAGCAGCATGACGCACCTTTATTTCAAGCTACCTCTTTACCTTACCTGACCTTACCTTACCTTGCCTACCGCAAATCATCAACAGATGCCCGGCGGAGCTCGAGGCCGAGAGTCGGGGGCGTGGGGCAGGCGGGTGGGGAGCAACCTGGCCGCTCGCCCGCGTTATACCCAACCGTGCCAACCTACCAGTAACCTCCATCGTCCGAGCCAGTCCGAAGGCGGGGATTTCCAATGCAATCGGCAGTTTTGCCGGACGGAGACGCCGCCAGAGTTCAGCTGGCGCCGCTTCCCGAAGAAGCTTCTGTACGCGTACGAGTACTCGCCTTGTCCTCCTGGATCCATGACTGGGCATTCATCCAAGTCTCGCCGCCGGTTGTGGACATTCCCCGGGCGGGGCATCCCGTCTACGGATTCCACTTGTTCACACACCATCGGACGGGCACACGGCAGAGAGCCATCTGAGTCATTCGCGTAATCTCCCAGGCCCGATCTCGCCTGGGAGCAGCGGCTGTGAAGGTTCAAAGGGGCAAATCTACTCAACTTGAACCTCGCAAAAGACGGAGCACGGCTCGTCGTACGAGTACGTAGGATGGTCCACGATCTGCTCGTAGCGAAGGGTGGGGGGTCTGCATGCCTTGCCGTGAGGAGAGGGTAACATTGGCAGGCCTTGCTGACCTTGCTAACTTTGCTCATAGAGCTGGGTGCGAATCAAATGTACATGTATTATGTAGACATAAACATCAGTGAAGTGCACATGTGAGTGCATTATGCCAGCACATCAATCGTGCAATGCACCAGACGATACATCAAATGCATAGGCGAGTTATGCACATGCACAACACCCGCGGGCCGCAGCGCGCAAAGAATAAAAAATAAATTTCAGAACCCTCCACTCCACCCACCCGAGCATCGCGACTCTCGGCGCCGACCCCGCCATCCCGTCCTCGTCCACCTCGCCTGCTTCGCCCCGACCTGCACAATCACCACCACCACCACCACCCACCTCGCCAGTCGACCACCCCCCCACACACACAAACCATGTCCAAGCGCATCGCAGACGCCGACCAGGGCACCACGTCCCTCAAGGGCGGCGACCGCCCCGAGCCCATGGACGTCGACGACGGCGCCAACGCCGCCACCAAGGAGATGGGCGAGTTTGAGGACGAGTTTGAGGACGAGTTCGAGAGTGAGGACGAGATCCTCGAGGCCGGCGTCGACGGCCGCCCCGACGCCGAGCGCGAGGCCGAGGAGCGCGAGGCCGGCATGGACGTCGACGGGGCCGCCAACAGCACCTTCATCGTCGGCCGCAACAAGCTCGAGTCGGGCCAGCACCTCGCCCCGGACCTCGGCACCTACGAAATGCTGCACAGCCTCAACACCCCGTGGCCCTGCCTGTCCTTCGACTTTGTGCGCGACGGCCTCGGCGACAAGCGCGAGCGCGCCTACCCGGCCACCATGTACACCGTCGCCGGCACCCAGGCCGACGCCGAGAAGCCCAAGGACAACCAGCTCATGATTATGAAGTTCAGCGGGCTCAGCCGCACCCAGCGCGACCAGCACGACTCGGACGACGACGACAGCGACGACGACGCCGACGAGGACGCCGACCCCATCCTCGAGCACAAGGCCATCCCCCTGACGTCCACCACCAACCGCGTCCGCGTCCACCAGACCCCCGGCGGCACCACCCTCGCCGCCACCATGACCGAGTCGTCCCACGTCCTCATCCACGACATCACCCGCACCTCGCCTCCTTCGACACGCCCGGCACCGTCATCGCCCCGCAGCAGAACAAGCCCCTGTCCACCATCCGCGCCCACAAGTCCGAGGGCTACGCCCTCGACTGGTCCCCGCTCGCCCCCGAGGGCCGGCTGCTGACCGGCGACAACGACGGCCTCATCTACCTGACGTCCCGCAACTCGGGCGGCGGCTGGGTCACCGACACGCGCCCCTTCCAGGGCCACACCGGCAGCGTCGAGGACATCCAGTGGAGCCCCTCCGAGGCCTCCGTCTTCGCCTCGGCCTCGAGCGACGGCACCGTCCGCGTCTGGGACGTCCGCAGCAAGAGCCGCAAGCCCGCCATCACCGTCCAGGTCAGCCCGGTCGACGTCAACGTCATGTCCTGGTCCCGCCTGACCAACCACCTGCTGGCCACCGGCGACGACAACGGCACCTGGGCCGTCTGGGACCTGCGCCAGTGGAAGGGCGGCGACGACAAGCCCTCCCCATCGCCAGCTTCTCCTACCACAAGGAGCAGATCACCAGCATCGAGTGGCACCCCACCGACGACAGCATGGTCGCCGTCGCCGCCGGCGACCACAAGGTCACCCTGTGGGACCTGTCGGTCGAGCTCGATGACGAGGAGAGCAAGGACACCGCCGGCGTCCAGGACATGCCCCCGCAGCTGCTGTTCGAGCACATCTCCGAGCACGCCAAGGAGGTCCACTGGCACCCCCAGATCCCCGGCACCCTCGTAGCCACCGGCCAGGAGTTCAGCGTCTTCCGGCCCATCCCTGTCGTCTACGGCGTCGCGAGCAAGTAGACTGCGGCGCTGATCCAGGGAGGGGAAGAAGTATAAGACAAAAGTTGGGCCATCTTTGATTGATTTTTTTTTTCCTCTCTCTTGTTTTGCCTTTGGAACATAGGGAGGCGATTGGCGTTTGAAACGAACTGGGTAGAACTAGATTTCTTGGGAGACGGAAAAGTTTTATGTGTCTTGAAGCCACGAGTGAGATGATCAATGCGTACATACAGATTTCCATGACTTGCCTCTTGATGTGGTGCCCTTTCCCAAGTCGTTTGTGAGTGTTCGCAACTTGTTTCGGAGGAAGAGTGTGTTCTGGTCCAGTCTACGCAGCACAGCTCGTTTGACCCGAAGTGGCAGCTATTTGTGGACCAATTCAATTAGAAGCAGCTCATGAATGTACAACTGTATTGACATCAGTACCTAGATAACATAACTACACTCATCACTGGTAACTCGGGGCAGCCTCCCAGCAGCTTGGGCTTGGCTCCACCCTCTCGTTTATCAACAACCGCTCTCAGGCTTCATTGAGCCGTTGACGTGACCACCATCAGACAAGAAACGTCCGACCAGTGGTGAGCCCGGGTTAATCTTCGGCTAATACGGAGCAGACAGGAAGGGCAAACAAACGACTGTGCTGCGTGTTGCGCGGTCTTGTGCCACTCCAGCCGTGTGTTTGCTCGGCAGCCAGCACCAGCCAGCCGACCCGCGCCAGCCAGACAACCCATCCGCCGCCACACATTCAATGACCACCCCAGTAACCCTATATATCCCAAATAACACTCCTTCTCCACCAGCAGGTGCAACGTCGCAGCCCGCCCGTCGGCTCTCGCCCTCCCAGCCCGGTCACCTGGCCGAGTCGTTAAGAGGTCGAGTCAGCGCAACAACTGGCTCTGTGTGTGTTCCCCCAAGCCATCAAGCCAAACCCCAAAGTCGTCCCGGTCCGGAGACTCACCGTTCAAGACGATCCGGGGGCGCGGGGCGGGAATCTCAAACCGTAAGACGACGATAATCGGAGAAACTGCCAACCCTCCCACCTTCAGACACGGCGGCTCGCGCTTTCCTAAACCCCTTACTCCCTATACGCCTCACGGCAGGGTTAAGACACGTAAAAGGGGCATGGCCGAGATTCGAACCCGCCGCAAATCAAGTATCCCGGAGCCGAAAGGCAGGGAGGCGCTGTAGCCCGACCGGCTGAACAGGTCGGGGCAGGGCCTGAGGAGCAACAGCCGTGAGTTCATCCCCTCTCCCTCCCCTTCCTCCCTTTAAAGGGTTGCTTTCCCTTTTGCATATTAATTCAGCTTAATATTTGTAACCTAATCTTTTATCAGTAAGCTACCTTCCACTCTGATCCATACTGTTGCGCCAGCGCGGTTAATCTGGCATCCCGGTCTGCCGCTGCTTCTTTAGCTAACGCTTTCAGCATCCCGGGCAGTTGCTTATTAGCCTTAGCCTCCTTTATCTCAGCTTTGTTCATGTCCGCTATCGTCGACCTCCACTTATTATCGTCCCACTCTTCCGTCGATACCTTCTTACCACCTAGAAATTGATTCACCTTACGGTCGGTGGGCTTAAAGAGAGGCCTGGCCCATGGCGGCTGGGGGCCGAACTTGCTGCGGTCGCCCACTCCCGCCACGGTGGCGTGTCGCTTCTCCGCGTCGAGGCGGAAGACCATGGGCGGCTTCGGCGTCCAGAACGTCAAGTCCAAGTAATCGGTCTCGCCCCCGAGTCCGGTGTGGTGGATGGCCTCCACGGTGGCCATCAGGCCTGTGCCCGCGTCGCTGCCGAGCCCCAGCTTTTGCGTGAGCCCGCTCTCCAGGGCCGACCCGTCGTATCTGTACCGGTGGTGGTTCTGTGCGCCCTCGCGATCCTGGCCGTGGACGTGGCCGAAAATCACAAGCGGGACCTCGGCCTCTTCGATGGCCTCCCGCAGAAGAGTCGACCCCGTCCCCTCCGGCCCCAACATGTCCCCGTCCAGCGGGGCTTGGCCGGGGCTCAGCCGGTCAATCGGGTCGAAAGGGGGCCCGTGGGTAATGACAATGTCGGGCTTGTCCTTGGTAATCTTCTCCCACGTGCTCTTCGTCTCGTCTTTCCTGTTAAAGGTGAAGGCATCGGTCTTGCGGAATTCGCTGAGGGGAGACCCGAAGACCTTGATCTTCTTGCCCTTAACGGTGATCTCTTTGGTCTCGTGCAGGAGAATGATCACTGTGTCTCCCGGCCGTTGACCGTGATCGTCTGGGTCTTGTAGGCTTCCTGGATGTCCATGCGCTGCTTGCGATCCATAATGTCTTCTCTCGGCGGTGGCCTCCCGGGCCCTGCGCCTTTACGCACAGGCTCTTTCCAATCCCCCGAGTGCCTCATTGCTTCTTCGACCAGCCTGTCGTGGTTCCCCGGGACCAGGATCTTGACGTCGTAGTCCAGCTTGTGAAGGTGTTCGACTCCCATGAGTTGCTGTTTAACCAAAGTGTCGACATCTTTTTTCCCGTCCACCCCGTATCTATAGGCAACAAAGTCTCCTGCGTGGATGAACACATCGCCCTTGGGCAGTTCGTCGGGGAGATACTCCCTGCTGTGGGTGTCGGCTGTTGCCACAATCGTGATGTCGTCGATGTTGCGCGTAGTCAGGCTGTCGGCGCTGCGAAGCAGCGACAAGACCACCGCGTAAGCCAGAAACCTCATCATCTCGGAATGACGTTCTCTTGCAACAGTTGTCCAGGGAGGGACAAGGGGGAGTGCTCGTGTGCGAGGCTTGACACGTGGAGTGCGCGCCCGTCACGGGTGATGGCGTCGGAGTCCTGAGGATGTTGGGTCCGTAGCCAATGCCTGCAGGCCCCCGTCCAAGAAGCAATGGATATATGGAGGCCAGAACTTTTCTCGGAGGATTCTTTTACCCTTGGACTGGCCAAGCTCCAGCCAACAGTCCATCGTCCCCGCCCTCGCCTCGCCTCGTTTCGCCTCTTGTCGGCGACCATTTGGGGGCTCGCATCGTGGGTCCTTACGGAGTACGAGTACCAGCAACCCCGCCAATGTCGAGGCAGCCAGAACTGTGCTTTGTACGCCAGGGTCGACATACTGTCGAAAAATGAGCCCCATTCGCAAAGAGCGCTTAGCGGGACCACCGAGGGCCGGAAAGCACCCTTGTTGAACACCAGCCATGATTCCACTCTACGGAAACCCGTGACGACACCGAGGCGTGGGGGAGCACTCAAGACGTAGATGGAGCTTACGTGAGAGCCGGGAGCCCGGGGCGAGACCTGCCGCGGTGCCTTGCCCGAATAAGAGGTGCCTCGCCGGTGGGAGGTGCCGCGCTGATGGCAGCGTTTGATATTGACCAGGAGTACATCGGGCTATTATGATGGCCGACGAGGCAAGTTCCATCGCCATAGGATGGCCGACGAGGCGAATCCACCGCCAGGGGTCGAGGATAACCTCAGATACACCTAAGCGCGCGTCGTGGTGGCAAAGACTCGTTGGTCGCCGACCCTAATATAAGTCCGATGGTTCGAGTTGGCCTGCGCTGGCGTATGCATCTAAATGCATACATGCATTTAAATATGATAACTATCGTCTCCTCGAGTGTATGCGACAATCAGCTTGCTTTGCGACATTGCTGACCATTCCCGGAAGTGTACGGCTACGTACCGTACGTGCAGCTCGCACCTGTGCCGGCCTGAGTACGAGACATCGGATGTACCGACACTGGACGGGCCCGTCCCGTCTCGCTGCCGCGTGCGCCGTCGCCGTCGCCGTCATCGCGCCAGTCAAACGAAAAAAGTACCTCCACTGGGCACCTGGGATTGATTGACCCGTGTCGAACGACCACCGTCTGCCCACATCCCCACCGATTTCCCCTCTATCACCACACAGCTACGAGTGCCGCAGCAGTCGTTCATCTTCGCGTCAGCCCAAGTCATTCGCAATTGATAATCACCATGGGCGGGCTCAATCTCGAAGTCTTCAAGGTGCGCAACGCCCCCTCCCTTCCGTTTCTCCAAAGCCTCAAGCGCCCACATTCTGACGTTGCCAACCCTCACTTGCACAGTTCGGCATGTATGTCATGTTCCCCATTGGCATCATGTACTACTTCGGCACGAATCTAGACGAGCGCTTCGCCGTCCCGAGTTCTGGCCCAAGCCCGAGCAGGCCAACAAGGTGCCCATCGACCGCGACGAGATCCGCGACGAGCTCGCCCGCCTGCGCGCCCGCCGCCTCTACCTGCGCGACCAGAGGCAGCAGCAGCAGCCCGACCAGACCTCCCAGCAAAACCCGACTGGTGACCGGAATGGAGAGAATTAGGCTGCAAGACCAGGGAAAGGAAGACCGGATTCAGGGCGAGGTCGACGAGAGTGGGATGCTTTTATCGATCGACGGAGGATCTCCACGGCGACATACACGGTAGCGATGTGGCAGGGGCTCTGCCTCCCCTCGACTCCTTTGACATGTATCAACGGCGTCGTGGCGTTTATCACATAGCGCCGCTATTCCGTTCGATTTGGAAGACGTCAGCAGTCGGTTTCTCGCAGATCGGCTTGGCACAGCTGGGGGACACGTGCTGTAGCACCACATTGCCTTGCCAGCCGTCTGCGTCGCTAGCAGGGGCGCTGTTTGCCATGATACAGCCTGGCGCGACCGCTTCGCACGACGATGGGACCTAAGCAGATTTGCAGATATGTCCCCGAACGGGGATGAGCTGCCATATACTCGCGGCCGGCCACCCACTTTGTGCATTAGCAAAGACCGTAACGCCTGGGTAGGCCAAAAGATGGAGGGAATGGGAGATGATTCCGCGATTCCCTGCTTTGCGGCCACCCTTGTTCTACTATGTGTACATATCTGTCTATATATTACTTTGTACGTGTGCATTCATCATGGAAGATGCGAGCAAGAAAGAAAAGGCAAGAACGCGCTCTTACACTGCTTTCCTTCCGCACCCTCGGTTCCTCAACCCACTCTCTTTCTTACAGCAATTCCTCCACGGCGACCCAGGCGTCGTCGCTCAGGGCGTCGCCGCGGGCGGCATTGGTGTAGACGCCGACCACGTCCGGGTACTCGCGGGCCTGGGCCAGGAAGGCCGCGAGGAGCCGGGCAGCGCCGTCGTCGGCCAGGCGCGCGAGCTGGTCCTCATCCGCCGGCGGTGTGCGCCACAGGATCTCGCTCCCGGCGATGGCCAGGCCGAAGCGGCCTGCCACCTGCTGCGCCGCCGCGTGCGTCATGTTGGGCTGCGTCCACAGGATGGTGTCGGGCGCTGCCGCGCTGCCGCCGCTGCCCTTGTCGTCGACCTCGTCCGTGGAGGCGAGGTCCGCCTGCTCGTCTGCCTCGACCTGCTCCACGTCCTCGGCGCCCGCCTCCAGGGCGTACATGAGCACGTCGTCCGAATCCGGGGCGGCGGCAGGGTTGCCGGCGGCGGGGCCCGCGCCGGCAGGGAAGCGCAGGACGCTGCGCCCGACGCGCTCGAACAGGAAGGCCGTCGGCGTCACCACCCCGCCGTGGCTCTTGACCATGTGGCGCAGGTCCTTGAGCGAGCGCGTCTTGTTGTCCGACTCGATCTCGATGACCAGCGCGACGGAGACCGGGGCCGCCGCGGACGGCTCGGCCGCGTCGTCCTCGGGCACCAGGGTCATCATGACCTCGAGCATGGCCTTCTCCAGCCCCACGCCCGTTGTCGATTTGCCCTGACCACGCGCGATGGCCGTGTCGATGTTGGTTTTCGGGAGTCCGGCTGTGTGGGCAGAGGTCAGCTCTGGCCGGTGACGGGGCGGGGCAGTCTCAAGAGGCGAGGGTACGCACCTTTTCTGGCGGCTGTTATGACAGTCGCAAGCTGGGGGTTGAGGTTCGGATCGGGGCCGTAGACTATCGGGCGTGCCGGTTAGCTTTGGAAGCAGATGAGGGATAATGACAGAGGCGACGGCAGGCGGAATGCAGCAGCATGCCAGACAGATGTCCAGATCTCACGGGCGCATTGTGCGCTGCGCGCGCAGACCGGCAGGAATCCTCGCCCGGGGTCTGTCTGAGCTGGGATTCACTGGCGAGGCGCAACAGCAAGCGGACGTACGTTTGGAGAAGAGCGTCAGGTTCTTGGAGAAGGCGGTACGCTGGGCGTTCTTCTTCTTGTCGGCGGCGCCCTTTTCGTGGCGGATCTTGGACCAGCGGTTGTGGCCGGACTGGAGGACGGCGGCGGACCCGAAGGCGCGCCCCTGCGCCTGGACTCGGGACCGCGCCCGGCGGCACTCCGCGCAGATCGCGGCCGTCCGGGGCTGCACAGATGGCGCAGGCAGAGTCGCGGCCCGCGTGTATGCGCGCAGGGACGCAGCTGCTGAGGCGCGCAGGCCACGGGGCGCCGCGGCAAGGGACATGGTGGGCGAGGGCGAAGGCGAAGGCGAGAGCGGGTGGACGCCGTGCGTTGTGCGGCGGAGCTCTTGTCTTGCGGCGTCGAGTCGAAGAGCTAGGTGGGTTAGACGATGGCGGACGGTCGGGAGATGGATCTTGAAGCTGCGCCGAATCGAGTGGGCGAGCAATCAGGCGCTCTCGTGCGTGTTCTTGCCTGCGTCGGCGCCGGCTCAGAGCGAGTCCGTGGTGTGGACTGGAATTGAATGAGGCAGATTTGTATCGCGACGACAGCTCCGATCACCGTCCGGACGCGGGACGCCAAAATCATACGGACATTGGATCCTGCTCTAGACCGTCATGCGATGATCCGTCCTCCGTAATGGATGGTTGCAGGGCCACAGTGGACAGTGGTGGGGCTCTGCAGGCACGAGTACAGCCGCGACACTGCCCAGGCGTGTCTTGCCAGGGGCTGCCGCCCGGGGCCGGCACCCTCAGGGCTTGACAGGGCCCTAACTAGCCCCGGCTGTCAATCTCCATGGAGCTCCTCGACTCGGACACGTTCAGCGAGCCAGCGAGGTAAAGGTACTCGTACCCACCGACCGTTACCAGCATTCCATTGAGGGCTGACTGGCCTCGAGACAGGGATGCAGCCCGTCCCTCCACCGCCAGCAACAGCAGCCCACCTCCTATCCAGGTGAAGCCATCGTACTACCTCTCCCACCTCCCGCCTCCCGCCTTGCCCCCTTTCCCGACTCTGGCCACATCGCCAGCTACGTCATACCACCCCGAGCTTGACCTCGAGCACACGCCACACCAATGGTATAACGCGACACCGCCCTCAGCCGACTCGCAAAGGAAGCGCTCATGTCGTCGCCCAACTCCCCTCGACCCCTCGCCCGCGCCCTTCCTTGGGCACGGGGGTGGCGACGACGACGTCGACGATGCCGCTGCCAACGCCCACGCCTCCGCTCCGAGCGACCACAAAAACCCCTCACCTTCAGATGCCGACCCTGGCGCTGCGCCGTCGACCCCGTCTCTCCAGCATGCTTCTTCCCTCCCCCAGCTCGACCTGCCCAAGCTGCAGTCTCTCCCCGCCGAACAGCAGGATTTGTACCTGCTCAACTTTGTCTCCTCCTTGACCCGCCACGTCCTCGCCCTCAGCCCCGACGACTGCACCGCCCAGCAATTCTACCTCAAGAAGGAGGTCTTCCAGATCATCTCCCTCCAGCAGCCCCAGCCCACCCGTGTGCTTCGCGCAAATCTCGGTCGCATTCTCGCCCACGTTTTCCAATACGGCGACCGCAAGTTGCTCTTCGAGTCGGTCAACGACCTCGTCCAGCTCCTTCAACCCCCGAAATCCTCCAAGCAGGACCCGGACTCCCGTTTACGGCATGCTGCTGTCCACTGTCTGGGCGATCTCTTCGCCGCCGCCGGAGACTCCGTCATCGGCCTGCACCCTTTGGCCTGCGCCGCTCTGACCCGGATCGCCAAGAGCTCCCAGCCCCATGCCGGCCTGCGCGCCGCCGTGTTTGCTTCAATGGCAAAGGTCGTCGGCATGGTTCGCCAGAGTCTGGACGAGCAGGTTGCTCGCGACATGTGGAAGCAGGCTCGATACGCGGCTGCCGGCGACAAACCAGCGCTCATTGTCGCCAATGCGATGCGCTGTATGCGTGCCCTCGCCCGTTACTCCCCGTACTTTGACAACCAGCACGACTTCGACAACCTGAAAGCCGCCGCTTTCAAGGTCTTCGACTCGACTTCCGCCCCTGTCCGCCACGCGGCCGCCGAGTGCCTGGCCGAGGCTATGGTCAAGGTCCACTCCGAGACCCCTGCGGCTGGCGGCATCCTACCCAAGATCAAGAAGCCCAAACCCAAGGCCTCCAAGCGAGCCTCAGTCCAGCCCGGTGGCATTGGCCTCGATGACGACGATGACGAACAGATGGCTGGGGCTCGGCCCGACAGCCCGGCCCCTGGCGCCGCAGCCTCGGGCAAGAAGGCCCAGATCACCATGTCCAGCCTCGACATGTTCCGTGCCCTCTCCACGCAGTATGTTCGGCTGGGTACCACGAACCGCGCCCGTGCCGCCATCGGTGTCTGCCTTGGCCGGCTTCTCCGCAAACTCGGCGAGAAATTTGTCGAGAACAACTATCTGCGCATTGTCGAAACGCTGACTGCCGAGCTTTTGACACCCCCAAGCATCGTCAACAACCGCTACCGCCTGCTGTTTACCCGCCGCATCCTTGACACCTTGCTGCAGGACGTGGTGGGCCACAAGATCCTGGGCGAAGCAGCCCAAATCGCGGCTGCTCGTTCCATCATCGGCAGTGTTTTCAAGAACTACCCCCAAGCCCTCAAAGAGCGACCCGAGCCCTCGAAAAATACTCTGATCACTGCTCTTGGGGCTGTCGCATCGCTGGTCGACTCGCTAGGATCTGCTGCGAATGTCTTCGCGGACGCTTGTCGCGATGGTCTGCTGCAGGTTCTGCAGCATCCCAGCTACAGCGTCCAGGTGCACGCTTCGCAGTGCATGAAGAGCTTTGTGCTCGCTTGCCCACAGCAGCTGCTGCCGTGCTTGTCAGTATGCATGAACAGCCTTGCGCGAGAGCTGTCGCATTTGGGCAGCGGCAAGAGCTCGCCGCGACGCTGCGTCGGCTTCGCGCATGGTCTGGCCGCCACGCTGAGCGCGAGCCCAAGCCGTCCACTTTACGGCTCGCTTGACGTCAACAACCGCGTTTATGCCATGGCGACCGAGCTCCTCAAGTCTTCGGGGAAATCAGAATTGCATGTCTCGGCCACCCAAGTCCAGGTCGCCTGGATCTTGCTTGGCGGTCTGATGTCGCTTGGGCCCAACTTTGTCAAGATCCACCTCTCGCAGCTCCTCATCCTGTGGAAGAACGCCACTCCAAAGCCTCTGGCCAAGGATAACTTTGCCCACCGCAGCTTGCTCGAGGTTTCGTATTTGACACATGTCAAAGAATCGGCACTCGGCTGTATCCTGGCATTCTTGCAGTACAACAGCCGTCTGTTGACCGTCGATGTCTCCAAGCGCATTGCCACCATGTTGCAGAACACGACAATGTTCCTGCGCATGCTGCCGTCCAAGAAGACGACCGAGGACATGGCCCAGCGCCTGACCCCTGCTCTTCAGCTTTTAGACCTTGAATTGATGGCTCAGAGACGAGTCCTTCAGGCCTACATTAAACTCGTCAACCAAAGTCCCCAGGCGGCAGCGAGGCTCTGCTGCAATCCAATCTGCTCACCCTGGCCATCTCCCTCTTCGCCGATCCCGAGAACTACGCCCCCAGTTCTCTGAGCGCGTCCATAGCCAACGCCGCTGGTACTTTCGAGACCATCTGGGAGGTCGGAGATAACTCCGGCTTCGGTGTCAGCAGCTTGGTTCGTGGCTTTGACGTTGAGCAGCTTCCTGGACAAAAGGACGAGCCTCCGAGCCACCTCGTGGCCGATCGCAGCGACCCAGACAACACCATAGACGGCCTCCTTCTATCCCCAATGTGCCCTTCACTTGAGCATGACGCCGCTATACTGTACACCGACAGCGCTGATGGATCATCAAATCTGCCCGATCCACCAGGTACCGAGGTTGTCAATATGGCCATTCAGTTATTCGCTTTCGTCTTCCCTCTGACCCCAGCCAAAGTCCAAGAAAGTATCCTGGAGCAAATAGCCACCTTCGTCTCTGCTGGGCCTCTGCAGCGTGATCCTGGGCGCAAGGCTGCTATCAATGTCAACATTTCGACTGCTCTCTTCTCGACGTTGAAGGTCGCTGTGAAGGAGACGCAGTCGCCCGCGGGAGACATCTCCAATCTAGCGGTAGAGGCTCTTCTGCAGGAAATGGTTCGGGGGTTTGTCGTCGACCCCGACCAGTACGTCAGAAACCTCGGGTACTCCTCCCTTGCCCGTCTGTGCAGTGCCAGTGGGAATGCTTTCACCAATCATGAAGTCAAGCATTTGGTGGACACTATCGTTGGAAACCGAGAGCCCACTGCGCGCGCCGGCTGTGCCATGGCTTTGGGAAGCATCCAGGCCAAAGTCGGTGGCATGGGCGCGAGCTATCATCTCAAGACCATCACTGGCATCCTCATGTCGCTTTGCAACGACCCACATCCCACCGTCCATTTCTGGGCGCTGGAAGCTCTTGCGCAGGTCGCCGATGCCGCAGGCCTTGGTTTTGGTCCCTATGTTTCCGGCACGCTGGGCATGCTGGTTCAGCTCTACCTCTCCGAGACGCATCATGCCGAGATAGCCTCTGGTGTCTCGATGACTCTGGAGCTGGAGCTGTCCACAGTGGGGGCGATCACGCGCTGCGTCGATTCCATCATCAACGTTGTTGGGCCCGACCTGCAAGACTCTACAAAGTCCCGGGAGCTGATCATGACGATGATGGGCCAGCTGCAGGACGAAGAGGACTTGCTCGTTCAACGCGCCAGCTTGTCTTGTCTGGAGCATCTGTCGCTGTATGCCCCCGGCTACATGGTTTTTGCTGACTACGTCAAGCTGCTGCAGAAGTATCTCAACTCGGAGCATCACGATCTTCGAGATGTCGCTGTCGACGGCTTGTATAACTTGATGAAGCGCGACTCGCACGACGTCCTAGAAGCAGCAAACAAAGGCTTCGAAGATCAGCTTTGGCTGGTTCTGGACATTTCCCCTGACCATGATGGCATTCGCAACGTCATTCGCAACTGGATGCGCCAGACTTCCATCTCCGAGACTGGTCTCTGGCTGGCACGATTCCAGAACGTCTTGAAAATGACGCGAGTACGGGCCACAGAAGACCCGAAAAGCGCTGCAGCCAACAAGGCTTCGGGACCTGACCTGCAAGACGAGGAGGTGGCTGGCTTTGCCGCTGCCGGTGGGGCCAATGTTGACGAGAAAGAGCTTGTGTCGAGCTCGGAGGTTGAGCCGCTTCGATGGCAGGTTAGGACCTTCGCCATGAGCTGCCTCAACGACATTTTCCTCCTCGTGGCCAAGGACATTGCCACCAACGGCGAATCGATGGCCCAGGGCGCACTGCAATCCAGGATCGCTGACGTTGTCCGCATGGCTTTCTCGGCCTCGACATCGGGCGTTCTGGAGCTCCGAATCTGGGGCCTGAAAATCATCGGCGCCGTGTTGAGAATGTTTGGCAAGACGCCAGACCCGGACTTTGACGAGGCTATGCTGCTTGAGCAGTACCAGGCTCAGATCGGCTCGGCGCTGACGCCGGCTTTTGCCGCCGATTCGTCCCCCGAGCTCGCTTCCGAAGCTGTCAATGTATGTGCCGCATTTATCGCCACCGGCATCGTCACTGATGTTGAGCGCATGGGTCGCATCTTGAAGACCCTTGTCAGTGCGTTGGAGAACTTCTCGTCGGATGACGAGAACGCCGGCATTGGCGACCTGCAGGGCCTGAGCTCCAACGCGCAGGTTATGGTCAAGATGTCCGTCTTCTCAGCCTGGGCTGATCTGCAGGTCGCCAGTTCGGAGCAGACCTATCTTCTCGATGTACTCAAGCCGCACATCGGGGCTCTGACCCCCTTGTGGCTTGCCTCGCTCCGGGAGTTCGCCCGGCTGCGTTTTGAGCCCGACATATCCATGACCCTGGGACCCCCTTCCATGTCTGGCAGTCTCGACACTATTTACTCTGCCTTGAACCGCGAGACCCTGTTGAAGTTCTACCAGGACTCGTGGTTAAGGCTTGTAGATGCAATCGCAAGTCTAATCGAGCAGGACAGCGAGTTCGTCTTTGACGCTCTGGACGGCAGGGAGCATGAGGCGCCCGCTGAGAACGGCCAACCCAAGGGCGTCGGTATCAACTACCGAGACGAACCCGTGGCCTTCTTCTTTGTGCTGTTCGGCATTGCTTTCGAGGCCTTGGCCACTCGTCCGGGCCAAGCCGAATCGCTGGCTACGTCGGAGCAGACGTTGGAAATCCTGCAGGCTCTTAAGAAGATATTGCATCCAAGCGTATCGGGCCACGCCATCTACCGAGAGCAATGTTTCTCCGAGACCATGGATCTCTTGGACCGTCTGGTGCTGACCGAGGGTTTGGACGTGCAGAGCGTCATAGTTGAGATTGCGCGCGCGCTTTGCGTGGCACACCCTTCAGCCAGGAAAAAGGAGCAGGCTGAAGAAGCGGAACTCACGGAGGATATCGAGCAGCTCTTTGAGCTGACACGCATCATTGTTCTCGTGCTCTCGGGACTGCTGCCCAACCTATCCGAAGCGGGCCAGCCCGTTCGCTACCAGCTGACCGAGGAGTCCGTGTTGCTGGTTCGCGCGGGTCTCAGTGCGATTGTGGATGCGGCCGAAGTGTTCCCTTCCATCATCAAGACCGACCTTCACGCCTGCATCATCCACATATTCGCCACGATTCTGGCCACCCCCTCCTGCCAGGATGTCATTGTCCCTCAGGCGTTGCCGATGTTCAAGCGATTCACCACCAGTCTCCTCTCGAGCCTGTCGTCTCCAGGCAGTGAGCAATCGATTGCCACCGAGGCCCAAGTGCATGGCTGTCTGCGCCGTTTGCTCTCCATCTACGTCCACGCACAGAAGCGCGAGAACCCGTCCTCTTTGCAGTGCGTCAAGAACTGCTTGCTTGCCATTACGATCCTCTTCACCAGCGAGGGCAACCGTCTTGCGGCCAACGATCCCCTCGTGACACGATTCCTCGACGAGGTGATCGACTGTCTGAGCGACCGCATGGTGAGTGCTGCTTACACGATATGCCGAGACGCAACCCCACTAACCTTTTGATGATTGCAGACAGCCAAGATCGCCGCCAACTGCATCAAGTCTTTGCTTCTACAACAGGCGCCAGCGACAGCCGGGGGCTCGCAACCGGCAAGCAATCCTGCGGACCAGTCCGTAGCGCGCTATCTGCTGCCGCGCCTGGTTGCCTTTGTGACCAACACAGACCCGGAAGACCCTGAACAAGCGCGGCGGCTGGTGGCCCACACGTTGACGCAGTATGCAGCGTCGTTTGCCAGCACCAGCCCCACGCACTGTCAGATTGTCATGTCGGTTGTGGCGCCGGCGCTGCTGGCGCGAGCCACCAGCGAGGGCGAGAGCGAGGGCAACAAGGGCGAGGTGTACACCGAGACGAGCACGCGGCTTCTGGAGCTTGCATCTGCCGACCAGCAAGCGTTCAGGGCCGTGGTGGCCAACATGAACGAGGGGCAGCGCGCCTTCATGGAAGAGGTGATTCGCGCGGGCCGGCAGGCAGCTGCTCAAGGCACGCAGGGGGGAGACAAGTCGGGCGGCGAGAAGCCCACCATTGCGCTCAAGATGGACTTCGGAGGCCAATGAGCGCACGAGGCTAAGCTGTGATTTGATTCGAAAGATTCGAGGCTCAGACACATTTACAGCAGAGCGGGAGGCTCAGACACAGTTACAGCAGAGCGGGATGCCAAAAAACTGACACGGCAGTTCCAGACGACGAGACGACCCCGATCGATGAGAGAAGACAGTGACGGCTGAGTGACGAGATGGCGCACGAATGAATGAGGGCATGAATGATGGATGGTAAAGGCTCTCGATGAGAGTGCTGGCTTGAAATGGAGCCTACGGCATCCACACAAAACTTGCATGAAAATATATTAATACCGACCTGCCACCCTAATTGGTCTGCCAGTCTGCTTTCAACAGCCACATGGTGAATCGGAATGCCTCGACTCGTACAGGCCCTCGGCCCGAGGTGCAGGCCAGGTCTGACACCGCGACCGGCCGGGTGTGATCAAGTCACGCGCGTGCCTGGTGGCGGTGACTGTTTGCTAGGCGCCCGAGTCGTCACAGGCGGGCCGGGCGTGACGCCAGCAAAGCAAGCTGCCTCGGGGCCGCTCTTCCCACAGGCGGATGAATCAGATACATGATCAAGTCGGGCTGGTCCGTCGTACCAACCCTCCCTTGGTGACATCTGGCAGCCGTCAAAAGCAGTCGGGAGCACGATCCAACTGGCGGGTGCCTGGCCGCGGGAAGGGTCTCGGGTTTCGCACACGTGACCAAGATCCGATACCTGGCGAGGCAGACAGAATTGTACCGTATGCTTGGTGCCTTGACGAGGGGTCGTTGTTGGTTGAGTAAATAGACGTGCCAATGCCGCAGGTTTGTGAATCCGAGTGGTCCGGTCCAGGTCACGATGAAGCCGCAGTGTCACGCCTGGAGTCTTACACAACAGTTGGCTTTGTCAGTGAAGTGACTGAATGCCCAGTCGACTACCCGACCAAGTCCAGGTGAACATGGGTAAGGCAACATTGAAGCCGGGCCCAGTTGGAAGACGAACGTCAGGCAGGCGGTGCAGACAATAGGGAAGAGAGCGGGCAGCCATAGGGGGTCTAACGGCGACAACAGCGAGTGATTACGTCTCTGGCCGTACCTATTCACAGTCAGGGCCATCTTGGTCAATACTTCAGCTTGATGCAAGTCGGTATTTGCAGCCCGTGTTCACTTGCTGTATTGCGGTTGTGTTTCCTTTTGAGTCTTTGCCAAACGGGGGAGGTGAACAGGTCTCGGAGTTCTCTACGGACTCTAGGGGTCAGCCACTCGTCACCTACCGTAAGCGCCAGATCTTGCATCGAGATACTAGACAATCAGTCGGTACGGGTGTTCACAGAGCATGCGGCCGCGTTTGCCGGGAGTCATCCGAGAGGCTCTGCGAGTGAATCATCGACAGGGTGTCGGGACGCAGCCGGTGGTCACAGGCGTCTCGTGACCAACTCATCGTCAAGAACGCCCTGTCCAGCCGGAGACCGAAGTGTCCTGTGGGAGGATATTTATACCACGTCGCCGCCGCCCAGCGAGTGTACGAGTCGGCTGTTGCTCTCCCTCACCATCTCCTGTCCAGCAACCAAGAACTCACCTTCTCATCACGCAGCCACGCCTCAAAAACCTCTTGGGGGACAACACACACGATACTCTGAGCGACAAGACTTCCGCAACGCAGAGCAAAGCATCACCAACCGACCAACAAGCAGCCATTCCTCCACCTCCATTGCCCTCCTTTCCCCCTCCTCTCGACACAAAGCCGTCATTACACAGCAGGCAACATGACGTCGCCCGAGGACCCGCACACGGCCGTGTACGCGCACATTGGGGGCGGGGCGCCGGAACTGCTCGACCGGCTGGCGGTGACGGAGCTGTGCCGGGGCTGGCCCGTCTACCGGGACGCGTCCGAATGGAAGAACTTTGCCTCCATTTTCAGCAAGGACGCCTACGTGTGGACCAGTAAGTTTGATCCCAAGTCTCCTCCCACTCCCCCTTTCTTCCTTTTTTCTTCTCATCCGTTGTAGTGTATGAGCTCGCGCGTGGCTGACGACCCTTGCGCACATGGAACAGCCTGGAGCAAGCGCATGACCGCCGCAGCCTTCATCGAAAAGTCCAAGGCCGGCAAGGCGGCGGGCGACTTCATCATGCACCGCGAGTGCGGGACGGCGGTCGAGCTCGGCGCGGCGGCGGCGGGCCGCGCGGTGGGCAAGATGAAGGCGACCATCACGCAGCGGTTCCGCGCCCTGGTCGAGAAGCGAGGCGACGGCTCCGTGGCGGTCACCATGGTGCCCGCTGCGCGCGAGGACGACAACCGGCCTGTTGCCCCTGCCGCCACTGTCGTGCTGGCCGCGGTCGCCGCCAACAACAGCGTCATCGCTGCCACCACTACCACCACGGCTCCGGTGCATTCAACCCCGACCGACCAGCAAGAGGGGGCGGAGACGATGGCGGTGGTCGAGTTCGATATTGACTGCGACTGCCGGTTCCACTTCTTCTGCGCGCGCGAGCCCCTCTCCGAACCTCCTCCGTCTTGTTCCCCCTCCTCCATCTCGGCGGCGGCGGCGGCAGCAGGCGGCGAGTGGCGCGCGCGCTACGTCAAGCTGGTCTACGACAAGGACAAGATGGTGCCCGTGGGCGGCACTGCGGATTCATCCCCCGCTCTGGAGGCGACGGTGCGTTCGGCTCTGGAGCAGCGCGCCCGCTCGCTCGGGCTGCCCCGCGGGTACCGGCTCCTCGGGGCGGCGCAGGAGATGCTCGGGCACGAGGTGGACGGGTTCCTGCCGACGCCGCACGGGGCCGAGGGCTGGGCCGGCATGTTCCGAAAGATGGAGCTGTGGCTTGCTGGGGAGGACGTCGATCTGGACTCTGTCGAGGCCAAGCCGCGACTGTGAAGTGAAGCTGAAGCTGAGGGAGGGCGATGTCTACCCCCTCCCACCCATTGGGTTCTCTCTTCTTTTCCTTGCTTGGACTCCTTGAGTGCCACGCATAATGACTTGGACGGGCGCTGTCCGGCTGTGGACTGGAGAGATTAGTGCAGGCTGAAAGTCTCAGCATCTTGTTGCTTTGCTCCGGGGTCGGCCGACGCGAGTGGCTTTTCTATATTCTTATTTTTCGCCTTTGTTATCATAGGACGACGCAAAGGTTAGGTAGACAGCCGTGACAGCCAGTCAGAAAGCGCGAAAGTCAACCATTACTACCAGGTACATTACCAAGAGTGATCTTGCGGGTGATGACTGTTAGCTGAAGTGTCACCTCAAGAGAAAGAGAGAGTGATAGAGCTGCAATAGCGGTGAGATAATTCGACTGTTGGCCGTGCGAGTGACCCTTGCTGTTGTCGATGTGGTTGATGATGAATGTTGGTTCTGTAATGTGATGGCGGTGCTGGGCTGGTGCTGGCCGCGGCAGCCGGATGTGGAGCCTCGGACGAGTGCGGTACTTAGGTACGGGCGGCCTCTGCGAGTACCTACTCGTACCTCTATCCGTACCTCACTGGATATCAGCCCTACCTAGGGAAGGCACATTCGCCATCGCAGGAGAATCGCGGTATGAGAAGTACCGAGCGAGGCGGCGCTGCACTGCCCCGTTGGCGCCACTGCCTTTCCGGCGCTGAGTGCTGGTGGTGATCGTCGCCGGCCGGGGCGGTGCTGACGTTATTAGGCGCGTCGTCGTCAGGTCGTACGTGGACACGTGGCTGGCGTGTCGTCTGCCTCTACAAATTAATTCAGGTAGAGTGGAGGACTCGTGCTCGGTACGGACGGCTTCGGGCTTGACGCCTTTTTATGTCTGCCAGAGAGAAGAAACCTGGAGGACTTGCCAGGAAAGCAAGGTAGGTAAGCACGGGTGTGGCTGTCTTGTATCACCTCATGTGACCTATGCGTCCCTCCCTCTTGTTTCCGTTGGCGGTACTTGTACGTGTTTTCTTCCATTCACGCCGCTGTCATCAACGTCTCCTTCTCGAAGGGCTTCGAACGTAGGTATCCAATGTGCCCTTGCAGATTGGATGGATGTACGAGAACAATCAATCGTATCGGGGGTCCAGAACGGGACGCCTAAGACGCCCCACCCTCCTGAGAGGGATGTTGACTCGTCCCACATGGACGCGGTGCAGATCTCCTAAACGGCGGGCGACGGCACCAACGCGTCTCGTGTACTCTGTATGAGTACGGGAACCGGGCATACGTAAGCAAAGATACCGCCACGTTCTTTGGTTCGAGACGGGAATCCATTTTAAAGAAGGTGCTCGTGCTTTGAGCCGCTGTGAGACGCTGCGAGACACGGCAGCCGTTCGTCAGACTTGAGATGGTCTTTTCGTCATTCGGCCTGGTACTGCGAAACCCCAATACGATGCTCGAACGGTGGAGTACGGAGGACGGAGTACGTCTACTCGTACACTCGGAGGACCTAGCAGCCCGAGCAGCTGGCACTGCGGAGCCCCTAAAAAGCAGCGGCGTCAGGTACGGACGCGGCTCGCATCTCCATCCATGCATGTTGGCACGGTTGGCTGGAGGGCAAGGCTCACAACGGCGTGCCTGATGTCCACTGGGCCGACGACTTGAGGCGGTGCGGTGGGTGGCACGGCGGCCTCGTACGAGCACCTCACTACCTCCTTACCTCCCTCCCTACATGAGGTATGTATCTCAGAGAGTACCTACATCCTGGCGCTCCAGGGATCCATCCAGAGGGCTGCGCCTCTCAAACTCGTACCCGTCACCACGCGTGCGAGTACTCGTATGCAACTCCCGGCCCAGGGTTCAGGTTCCTCCGGGTCGCGAGTAGGTACCTAGGTACTTTACCTTATGCGCCCTCTTCGTGTACGAGTACGTATCGAGTGTCTGTGTCTGTCTGTCTACATCCCGGATCCTCGGCTCCAGACCCTTGTCGCCTGAGGTTGGAGATGGGGTCTTGACAGGAAAACGGTCGAATTGCTGCTGAACGTCCACTTGTGAGCTGGCAGCGATCGAATACTCAGCACAAACCTGGGTACGAGTCTGCAGGTGTAAATATCGAGGTCTCTCTCAGAGTGACGCGTTACCACAATCCAAAAGCCTTTGAAGAGTACATGTACCCATCCATACTATGTACACATGATGCTTCGTCTCAACTGGGAAGTGCCTTCCCGCCCCGTGAGAAGATGTGGTACCTGTACTCCATTACTGCAACAGTGAACAGCCCAGTAGGCCTGCTTGCAGCATCAAATTCAGGGGCTCCAGCTAGCGTCAGAAGTACCCATACATGGGCGAACCGAAATACGGGCTGTCGTGCCTCCAGTGATGTCCTCTGTGATGAATACGGTACGGCGCCAAGACGGCAAGACAGGCCGCCACCCACGGGCACCCACATCATCGACCAACTCTGCGACTCGGCCTTGCTTCATCTTCCAACCCGCCCTCATCTTGACTTCCACTCCCTCTTTCGGTGCCATCACTGTCCACGAGTACGCCCGGGTTTCTGCTTCTTCCCAACGCTCGCTCTCTAGCCCACTGCTTTGCACTCGGGACAGCCGGCCTCTCTCTCGTCGCGCCCTGTTCCACCTCCATCTGCTCCGTCCGCTCTCGCGGCATCCCAGCACTGCCATCCCGTCGGCCTCAGCACAGCCGCCGGCCCTGATTACCCAGCCCACACCACTCGGGCCACCCGACACCCCGTGGTCCGTTTCGTCGCGCCCGGCCCCGGCTCACGGTCACGGTCCTGCTTAACAACCTACTCTCGGCACTGCTGCTATTGTCGCCGCTGTCCATTGTTGCTAGCCGAAAGCCCGCCGCTGCCCTTTAATCCGAGACATCGGCCGCCGCCGCCGCCGCCACCTCCAGACTTCCCACCCTCGTCACCGATTGCATAACGCCTTTGCCCGCCCGAAACACGGTCCGCCGCCCATCGCCTCTTCTTCCAACTCCCCCCCTCTCAACCCATCAATCAACGCCCAACGCCCGGTGCTCCTCCTTCACGCACGCCTTGCCGCTTGTCGCCTGCAGATTGCCGCCAGCGACGACACACCCTCGCACGCTTCCGCTTTCCCGCTCCCGTCTCGGGCGTCACCCGACAGCCCCCTGCCACCAGGGAGGCCCATCTCGAACCCGAGTGGTCCCTCGTTGACCACATCGCCGTCCCTCGCTGCCATCATCTCTCGCCAGCCCACGCCATGGCTGCCAACGAGTACTACAACTCGGCCGGCGGCGCTCATTCGCGCTACGACACCTACGACACCTACGAGCCCTCCATCGCCCCATCCACCAAGCCTCCCACCTACGTCTCCCGCCAAAACACGCATACCCACCCCAACAACAACCCCGCCGCTGGCGCAGCTGGTCTGGGGCCCTCACCTTTCGAGACCGACTTTGACGATCACGTCTACCCAGCGGCCTCCCATTCTGGATCCTCCACACACCCCTCGGCCATGGGGTCCAGCCAGCAGAACCTCGGCCACGACACGGGCTACCATGGCGCGACCCCAGGCAACGTCTCCCCTTGGGCCCTGACGACATTCCCTTGCGCGACCACGCAAAGCCCTACGGTACCGCTCCTGGTCCCATGGACTCCAACGATCACGTCTACGACGCGCCCGAGCAGGGAGCTGTCGGCGCTCGCGGCGTCGGCAAGAAGGGGAAGATCCGCTTTGGCGAGCTCGGTATGCTGGGATCCGACCGCCAGAAGATTCCCTTCCTCGTCTATCTCTTCACCGTCATCCAGATCGCCGTCTTCATTGGCGAGCTGGTGAAAGCCTGTAAGTCTGCCGTCGCCGACCGTCTCTGGTTATAGTGTGTTTCTGCCGGACCGGGAGTGAATCTAACGTTTGCCACACAGCTCAACTTACGGGATCCGCCATCCAAACCTCGCCCACCTTCAACCCCATGATTGGCCCCTCTCAGCCTGTTCTCATCAACATGGGCGCCCGCTACGAGCCCTGCATGCACAACACCAGGGGCATCCAAGACTCCACCACGTCCTTCACCTTCCAGTGCCCCTCGAGCACTTCGCTCGACGTCACCGACAAGAACAACCAGTGTGACCTCTCGGCGGTCTGCGGGTTCGGCGGTGTCCCTAACCCCGAGTTCAAGGTTCCTCCCGGTTTGGGCCAGGACCCCTATCCCAATCAGTGGTACCGATTTATCATACCCATCTTCCTGCACGCCGGCTTCATCCATATCGGGTTCAATCTCCTCCTGCAGATTGTCGTAGGCCGCGAAATCGAAAAGTCCATTGGCTCCATCCGATTCTTCGTTGTGTACATGTTTGCCGGCATCTTCGGCAACGTCATGGGCGCCAACTACGCTGGCTCTGCCATCGCCTCCACTGGCGCTTCCGGGTCTCTCTTCGGCATCATTGCCATTCTGCTTCTTGACCTCCTCTACTCATGGAACGAGCGCAAGAATCCCGTCCGCGAGCTTATCTTCACCGTTGTTCAGATCATTGTCAGTTTGGCTCTCGGGTTGCTTCCTGGCCTGGACAACTTCTGCCATATCGGCGGCTTCATTGTGGGGATTTGCCTGGGGATATCTGTGCTCCACTCGCCCAACGCCTTGCGTCGCCGCATAGGGGAAGACCACTTCACCGGCCCTTCCTACTCGAATCTGCACAACGCCCAGGGCATCAGCAGTGTCGCGTTCCCTGCCTTCTACCGAAACCCCATTGGCTTCTTCAAGGGGCGGAAGCCCCTGTGGTGGGCCTGGTGGCTGGTTCGCGCTGGCTTCCTCGTCCTCATAATTGTTGCATTCATCGTTCTTCTCAGCGATTTCTACAACAACAACAGCAACTGCGAGTGGTGCAAGTATCTCAGTTGCATTGTGAGTAATCCGGGCCCCTCTATCCGTGAGTTATAGCTAATTGCCGTTACAGCCTGTCAACGGTTGGTGCGATAACATCAACATCAAGACGACGACGGCGTCATAAGCGCGTGGTATTTCGGGTCTCCATTTCGGCCGCTCTGGGCGGGTACTTCGACATTAGCTTGGTTTCAGAGACGATCTTCTGCACTGACGATACTGGATGACTGGTACAGCGGGTGCTTGGGTGCGACTCGCGCCGACGCCGTCTACTGCGGACAGCTTTCCATTCCCAACCACGCTGGGATAAAACCCAATGCCCTCTTCAATTTATACCTACAGGGCAGGTGAAGAGGCGAGTTTCAAGACGCAAGCTGGGAATTTGGTCTTTTGCAGGCAGCTTTCCAGGCTGAGGGGGTAATGGGAATGCGAGATTACATGACCAATATGGCGGGGCCATTTCAGTTTACATGCAGCGTAGTTTACATGCAGCGCAGGAGCGTCAGTTCGGAGCGTGGCGGATAGAGAAGATGTGCATGAATGAACGAGTATAAAGCATCTGGACTGTATATACAGAGAGCAGAGAACTGCTGAAAAAAAGTCAAAGGGGTTCCGAGAGGAATGCCGAGTTTTCCAAATAGTTTTGAATGACTTCGGGTTACAATGCGAGGAAGGATTCGGGCATCTATACTATCCTCGGCTATACTATCCTCGGCTGGACATGTTATGCTGCAAGCAGTGCAGGGAGGCGGGGTGGTGGCGATGATGGCAGCGTGGAGCGCAAGGCGCAGGGCACAGTGGGCGACGGATGTGTGCAAGTGTGGATTACCGATCTTTGGAGTGGCCGGCGGCGAGGTCCGCGATTCGCCTCTCACCTCAGCCCCCGCTCCCATGCCGGGGCATACAGGCGCAGTTTCTCAGCCGGTGGCGAGCAGGTGAAAGGGCCGACAGCGGGAAGCCTCCCGGGATCAGGCCGGGCTTCCCTAATGTTCCAGCAACGCCTCTCAGGCTATAGTTGACCCACTGTTGATGATTTGCTGGCGGTGTTGACACACAGGACGGCTCTGCTCTGGAGGGGACAAACTCGCCGCTTCTCAATAGATTCCGATGGCGCCGAGCCTCGAAAGGGCTGCGCGTGGCAAATGGCCACTTGCATTCCGGAGAGAAGAGCACATGTTCTTTGTCATGATTCCGCATGTATGTAAGCTGATACTCTGATTATGCGACTCGCCACGTCGACACAAGATCGCAGCAGATTGCCCGACCTATTGTTCTCGCCTGCAGGATCCGCGGGCTTGACAACTTGTCGGCGTAAGCTGCTCGCCAAGAGAGGAGCCGTCGGCTCCGGCCAGCTTACTGAGTGGATGGCCTACCTTAGGTATACACTCGCGCCTACACACAAGTGTGAATATCACAAAACCCGGCCGCGCCGGCCCACGTAGTTTTCTCTTCCCGCCTGCGCTGCAGTCCGACTTAGAGACAGATGCACTGCCGCTCTTTGGTTCTCAGACGTTCGACGATGGCAGGCCCCCTCACCACCAGCAAGGCGCTGATGCTGCGGCTCGTTGTCGCGATCATTGTCCTGACCTCATCCGTATGCCAGGTACGTGATACAAAGTTCTCCCTCCCAGTCAATAGACCGCCCTCAGCCAGCTTCCCAACAAGTGTGCGGCTTGTAAGAAAAGGCCTGGGGGGTGGGGGGCACTAAGCTCTCCTCATCCCTATGACTGAATCGCTGACTTGTTTCTCGCCGACTGATTTGCACCACGAACAGACCAACGCGGTCCTCCTCGATAGATTCAGTTTCGATCAGGTTTCCTCCATCAGAAGTGGCGCCGAAAAAATCATGGCCGAGACCAACAAAGACGACCTTGTGCTGTTCCTCGGAAACTCTGCCAGGTGAGAGAGAGAGAGAGAAGGGGGAGAGACAGGCAACCTGGTTTCGTGTCTGAGCTGGGGACTAACTCGAGCCTCCAGCTACTTCTACTTCGCGCTCGACCCCTCCGACACCCACAACCGCAAGGTGGCCCTGATCCCCATCTCCGGGCGCTACTACGTGAACGAGCTGTACGACGAGGAGACCCGGAAGCAGATCGTCGAGAAGTTCGGGGCCGGTGCCCTCGCGGACCCCAGCGACCGGCAGCGCGAGGCCTTTTACGCCAAGAGCCTGGCGCCGGGCCTGCGCGACGGCGGCGTCGACCCGGGGTCCGCGGCAGTGAAGGACGAGATCAAGCGCGTGGTCCTCGTCGACATGAGCTACGGCGGCACGAGCATCACGGCCTTCGCCATGCTGCTGCGCCGGTTCCCGCCGCTCGCGGGCGTCGAGGAGATCAAGTTCGTCAACGTCATGTCCGCCCACCTGCAGGACCAGGTCGTCAAGCCCGACCCCAAGTACGTCGGGACCACCGCCTTCGTCGACGTCGACGACGACGACATCAACGGCACGCTGCTGGACAAGATGTTGGGCGGCGAGGTCGAGCGGCTGTGCGAGGACTTCGGCCCGCCCCAGTGGATCGACAAGGACATCGCGAAGGAGCAGAGGGCGCTCCTGGGGAGGCAGGCGCAGAGAGACATGGTGAAGCAGCTGCGGCGCGAGTTGTTCTGGTGAGGAGCAGATAAGCCTCCCTTCATAGCCGCCCAAGGTTGCAGGTGTTGTTGTAGCCCGGCGCGAGACACAAACACACAACAGGGGTTGTGCTTCTTCAGTTCAGGCTCGCCAAGGCGGCACGAGGGCCGACTTATATTCTTCACAAAAGGCGAGCGAGGCACGTTCCGGCTGATAATTTGTTTCTCCTTCTAAATCTGAAAGCTCTCGTACTCCCAGCCCCCCAATCCATACGTAATGTCCGTCGTTATCATCAGAGGCGTGAAATGAAAAGCGCGTGGGGCATCCCCCCCGAAAGCAGCACCGTAGACAAACGCCACGCTACCCAAAAACCGTGTGGCCAGCGCGTTGGGACTATTCCTCGCCACCATCCGTTGACGCAGCCTCGTCTCCTTCTTCGTCGGCGGCAGCATTGTGCACGACCGTCGCGTCATCCTCGTCTTCGGCCTCCGTGATGGGCTTCTGTAAGACGACCGTGTTGTCGTCGCCCTCGGCCTCGGCATCCGTCTCCCCCTCTTCGGCGGTGACTGCCGTGTGGGCAGTGCCACTCGTCGCGGCGCTGGCTGCCGTGACCGCAGACGCCGTGGACGGAGCAGCCGAGACACTGCGGCGAGACGAGGGTACAGGGGTCTTGTCCTTCTCCTTGCTGTCCATGTCCAGGGCGTTCACAATCTTGCCCAGGCTGACGTGCAGCTTGTACAGCGCATTACGGCCAGTCGTGTTATCCGCCAACAGGCCGTCGTCGACTACCGCCGATACCTCTTCGTACAGACTCCGCAGACGGTCCTCCGACGATGCCGGGGACACATACAGCTTGCCCAGCAGGGGAGCAATGGTTTTCTTTTCTTCTTCTGTCACAAGGCACATTCGTCAGTTGGTTCGCGCAGAGACACGGTGATTCTTAGGCCAGGGGCAGGCATGGGCGGCGCAAACAATCGGGACAAACGGAAGACGGGGGGACTTACTGCTAAAGTTGCTGTTGAGCTTTTCGAGTATGTCAACGGCGAGATCCAGATGGACGTCGCCGTTGACGGCAGCCGCCTGAGCCATCTTGGCGTCGGTGGCGAGCACGCCGCCCTGTGACCCTGGGACGTAGCACTTGCGAGGATCGGTCCAGTCCACGAGACAGGCCCCGATGGCGTTGAGGGTCTGCATGCCGTCGTCGTCGTCAAAGTCGTCGTCGTCGTCCAGCAAGCCCTCGCGGATGTTGTAGAGACTGTGCAGGGCGTCGAGGGCAACAACGCGCATGAGCGCCTGGTTCTCGGCGCGGGAGAAGCAGAAGACGGGCAGGAAGTAGTTGAGCGCCTGGCGGACGGTCTGGTTGCCGGCCGTCGCGGGGTCGAAGTAGGCCACGACGAGCATCTTCAGCAGCTCGGCGGCCGTGTCCGAGTCGGTGATGACGCGGCCGAGGAGCAGCTTGGACACAGCCACGGTGGCGGCGCCCTGGACCTCGGGGTTGCGGGAGCCGGAGCGCAGGGCGCGGGTGTAGACCTTGAGCAGGGTCGGGGTGGCCGTCAGCAGCTGGGCGCCGTGGACGTTGAGGATGTCGGTCAGGATGTGCAGCGCGGTGATCTGCAGGGCGGCGTGGCCCTTGCTGAAGAAGTGCATGAACAGAGTCAGGTTCTCCTCGGCCAGGGGCCGGTCCAGCAGCGAGCACAGCCCTAGGCACACAAGGCCTCGCTCACGCACCGGCGCCTCGTGGCTGCGCACCGCCGGCACGACAAGATTGTTCAGCATGGCCACCAGGTGGTCGTTCTGCTGCAGGTTGCCCTCGACGTGCGCCAGCATGCTCTGGACGATGTGCAGGCACTTCATGTTGATCATGATCTCCTTGATGGCCTTCTCGCGCGCCTCCTCTTCGCTCAGCACCTTGCCGCCGCGCTTGCCCCCCGCGGGCGTGCTCTCGCGGCTGACCTCGGACCGCGCCGAGTGGAAGCTCTCCTCGCCGTCGCCCATGTCCGACTCGGGCTCCTCGTCCAGCAGCGTGTCGTGCACGTCGGCCACGGCTTCCAGCACGATGCTGGTGAACTCCTTCTCGCCGGCCGAGTCGGGCGCGCAGATGTCGCGCAGCACCTCGACCGTCAGCTTGGTGATCTGGTCGGGCAGCTCGGGGATCGACAGGCTCTGCCGCAGCATCGAGAACATCTTGCGGCGGCCCACCTCGTCCGAGTAGTCGAGCGTCAGCACTATGTGCAGCAGCTGCTCGACGATGAACTCCTGCTCCACCGTGTCCTCTTCCTCGTCGTCCTCGCCCTCCTGGCTGTTGACCCTCCTAATGGCCTCGATCAGGACGTTGAGGTACCGCTCGAGGAAGAAGGCTAGCTTGGTTACCTCGGGCAGCTTCTCCTCGACGAGCGACTCGTACTTGCGGTTGCCCTCGGACCGGCAGAACTCGTTGAAGCTGCGCGCAATGAAGACCGACTCGGCGCTGAGGGTCTCCCAGAAATTGTCGTCGAAGGATACGGCGTTGCGGTAGTCGGGCCGGCCTTCCCAGAAACCGCGCATGGCCTCCAGCGCGACGCCGTTGTCGACCCCAGAGTTGAGGACGTCGATTCGCTCGAGAAGCTCGAGCAGCGCCTCGAAACTGACGGGGTTCTGCTGGGCCTCCGCGGGCGCGTCGCTGTCGGCCTGCTGGTCGGTGGCGATGCAATCCTCGATCCAGCGATCGCGGAACAGACGACCCGCAGCCTTGCGGACGTTGTCGTCGCGGTCGCGCAGGCCCCATCGCAGCAGCTTCTCACGCATCGACAACGACAGATGGCGGAAGTCGCCCAAGGCGGGCAGCAGGCGAGCATAGACCGCACGGCGGGTGGGGGCGTCCTGGTCGCGGGCACGCTCGAGCAGATACGGCAAGGTGTTGGGCAAGATGGGGAGGTTCACGAGGAGCGATCGGCGCACGTCCGCACTGGGATCATTCTGCAACACCTCCAGTAGCTTTTCCAATAGGCCCGTCTCGGCCTCGTCGTCGGTCTCGTCGGGGTTGACCAGGCTCTCGACCTGGTTGCCAGCCAGGCGTCCCAGGCCAAGGACGGCCTGGGAGCGCACAACGGCCTCCTTGTCGCGAACGCGCTTGAGCAGGCCCTGGCGCAGCTTCTGGAAGAGGTCGTCGTCGATGGCGTCGAGCGAGTTGATGATGTGCGAGATCATCTGGGTTGCGCGATAGCGGACAAACTTGTCCTTGGCCGCGAGAAGCGGCAGGATAGCCTCCATGACCTTGTTGGTCAGGCGGGTGCTGGGCGTCTCGGGCATGATGCTGGCGTCCATGTCGTCCTCGCCCAGGAGGTCATTGTCCTTGTCGTTTGCGTGGCGCAGGAAGAGGCCGACGAAGCGGATTGTCTTCTCGCCGACGCCCTCGCTCTTCTTGACAGGCATGGCGCGCATGACGCAGCGGGTGAACTCGCGGTTGAAGTCGGCTTCGTCGGCGCCATCGTCCTGCTGGCTCTTGTCCTTGGAGGGGCGCGTGGGCTCGTAGCAGCAGGCCTCGTGCAGCTTGCGCAGGTTGACGACGAGCTTTCGGTGGGTGGCTGTCGTCTTCTGGGCGTCGCGGAAGATGGGGCCGATCTGGGCGCGCAGGCGGTTGTCGGGGCCGTCGTCGGGGATGTCGAGGGTGGCGCTGGCGGCCTTGGACGCGGCGGTGGACCGCGCCGACCGCCCGGCGGTTCTGGGGGGCATGTTGGGATGGCGGTGCAGTCGGGCGGACTGAAGCTCTCTCTGGCTGCGCGCCGCTCAGGGTCGGATGCGAAGGATCAGGAGGGAGCAGATGCAGCAACCATGTGGCGCGACCGGACAGCGTGTTGGGGGGTGGGATGGTGGAAGTCGCGGGCAGCATGGGTGAGGGCGGAGAGCAGGTGGAGATGGACCACACGAGGTGGGATGTTTGTGTACTTGGGGGGCGACGGGCCAATCAAACGCGGTGCGCGCCCCAAAGTCAATAAAGCCCGGGCTGCCGCGCGACTGCCCGCACTGGTGCTTTGTACGGAGTACCTGCCACGCCGCTTTCGTACGAGCTGCCGTCAATATGTACGAGTACGAGGCTCATGGACGCCCCACTCCCACCACTGCTTATCGTTTTATCGTCTCAGAGCCCCATTTTATTTTCTCTCTTCGCAGTTCGTTCCCGCTGTCGACCGTCTTCAATCTCGCTTTGACTGGTTGTTGACCACCCAACTCTCTGGCTTCTTGCAGACACACCGTCCGACAGTCAAGGAGCGACTTTTGTTCACTTGCGTCCCTTGACTCATCTCCCCGCGGTGGTCGGAGTCTTTCAATCACCCGCATACAGTAGGACGCTCTCGATTCAGCAACCGGCCAGCCAGCCATGGGCAACAAGAGACGCAGAGGCCAGCCCGGCGCTGAAGACGCTGCCGCAGAGCCCCTCACCCAGGAGGACCGCCCTCAATCTGCCGCGGCCGAGCCCGCTACCAAGAAGCCGCGGGTCGAGGCCAGCAGGTCGCTCTTCGTCCGCTCTCTGCCCCCGTCGGCCACTGCCGACACCCTGACCGACTTTTTCTCCCAACACTTCCCCATCAAGCATGCCACCGTCATCACCGATCCAGCCACCAAGGCCTCCCGAGGCTACGGCTTCGTGACTTTCACCGACGCCGACGACTGCAAGGACGCAAAGGCCAAGCTGCACAAGCAAAAGCTCGACGGCCGGCCCCTCATTCTGGAAGTTGCCGAGCCCCGCCACCGCCAGCCCGGGCCTCAAAATGCCGATGCCCAGGCCAAAAAAGACCAGCGCCAAGCCGAGCTCACCGAGGCACGCAAGGCTCCCAAGCTTATTGTCCGCAATCTGCCCTGGAGCATCAAGACCAGCGACCAGCTCGCCCAGCTTTTCCGCATGCACGGGCTGGTCAAGTTTGCCGACCTGCCCAACAACAAGGGGAAATTGTCGGGTTTCGGTTTCGTCACCTTGCGCGGCCGCAAAAACGCTCAACAAGCCATCGATGCCATCAATGGCAAGACCGTCGACGGCAGAACACTCGCCGTTGACTGGGCCGTCGACAAGAAGCAGTGGAGCACGGAGCGCGCCAAGGATGAGGACGAGAAGCCGAAATCGAAACCCACCAAAAAATCCAAGAAACAGGACGAGCCAAGTGATGACGAGGACGAGAGCGAGAGTAAAGACTCCGCGCCTAAGAAAAACCTGACCGAGGATGAGCAGCTCGAAGAGGACATGAAAAACTTTTTCAAGAACCACGGAGAAAATCTGGAAGACGAGGACAGCAAGGACGAGGATGACGATGAGGATGACGAGGATAACGAGGACGACGAGGACGAGGACGAAGCCGAGGACGGATCCGACGACGGAGATGCCGAAAGTGATGAAGAAGCCGACGACGGCGCGGCATCCGAGGCCACAGCAAAGCCCGCCCAAAAACCCCTGACCGACAACAGCACAACGCTCTTCATCCGCAATCTCCCATTCAACACCACGGACGCCGATCTCAAGGCCCATTTTGAGAAGTTTGGCCCCGTCCGGTACGCGCGCATTGTCATGGACCGGGCCATGGACCGACCGGCAGGCACGGGCTTCGTGTGCATGATCAAAGAGGATGACTTCAAGGAGTGTCTGCGAGGGGCGCCGCGGCAGGCGCAGGCGCAGGAGGCGGTAATGAACAAGAAATCGATCCTGCAGAACGAGATGGCCGACGCAACGGGTCGCTACACGCTCGATGGGCGCGTGCTGCAGGTGACACAAGCCGTCAGCAAGGGCGAGGCGACACGGCTGGCCGAGACAGGCCTGGCGGCGCGCCAGGGCAAGGCCGACAAGGACAAGAGACGCCTGTACCTACTGGCCGAGGGCGCCATCAACCCCGGCACCCCTCTGCACGCGCTGCTCCCCGCCGCCGAGGTCAAGATGCGCGACCAGAGCGCGGCGCAGCGCAAGAAGATGATCCAGGGCAACCCGAGCCTGCACCTGAGCTTGACGCGCCTGGCGATTCGCAACATGCCGCGCGACATCGACTCGAAGAAGCTCAAGGCGCTCGCACGCGAGGCCGTGGTCGGCTTCGCCAGCGACGTGAAAGAAGGCAAGCGCGAGCCCATCTCCAAGGAAGAGAACGCACGGGGCGGCGACGAGGATCGGGAAGCAGAGCACCGGCGGCGCGAGAAGGGCAAGGGGGTGGTCAAGCAGGCCAAGATTGTCTTTGAAAACAAGGAAGGCTCCAAAGTCGCCGAGGCCGACGGCGCGGGTCGCAGCCGCGGCTACGGCTTCATCGAGTACTCGTCGCACCGTTGGGCGCTCATGGGCCTGCGCTGGCTCAACGGCCACGCCCTCGACCACCCAACCTCTGGCAAGCCCATGCGCCTGATCGCCGAGTTCGCCATTGAGAATGCCAATGTCATCCGCCGCCGCGGCGACCTGCAGAGCCGTGCCGCTTCCCACGGCAAGAACCCCAACAGCGAGGCCGTCGAGGGTCACGAGAACTACTCGGGGCCCGGAAACGACGATGCTGGGCGCTTCGGGGCCGGGGGCCGCGGGGGCAGTGGTCGTGGGGCCGCGGTGGAGCCCGCGGTGGAGCCCGCGGCGGTCGCGATGGCGGTGGCCGTGGCGGAGGAGCCGGCAGGGACGGCGGCCGCGGCGCACCGCCCGCGCCCAAGGGCAAGGACTTTGCCGTCTCCAAGGACAAGCGGCAATACAAGAATGGCAAGCGGGTCGTTGGCGAAGGCGGGGACGCAGGCCGCGCCGGCGAGGCACCCCAGGACTCGATGAAGCAGCAGATTATTGGGCGGAAACGCATGATGAGGAAGAAGAAGTCGCAGACGCGGGGATGACCAAGTCGTCAGTGCGGGAGGATCAGGGAGGGGGCTGAGAAATGCCAGGTGTTTGAAAAGTGGTTTGCCGCGAAACAAGTCCATATTGATGATATGAACAATGAGCATGAGAAATATGCACTCATTTTGACAGTCTACCTATGAGTGCCCACTACATACTGTACGTGATTCCATCCTCATGGCGAAGGCCGGTCTCGTCGTTTCCTGCATAAGCCGTTGAGGAGTTGAGTGTACAAAGTCCACCCCTTTCCAACCCGCCACCACGCAGCCGCGGTCGATGCGTGCGTGTTCCGTGAGCAATACTTTGTAAATGGGCAGGTCAAACGCCAGCACATCCAATACGTTCGTACAAGTTCATGAGAGTGGATATCATAGAGGAGTGGAGAGAAGAGAGCAGCAAAAGAAAAAAAAATCCTGCGCTCGGGGAAAATCAGAAAACAAAGGGACCGACCGCGTCCGGGGCAGCCGGATCCGTCAACGCGTCCAAAACCAGCCGCCCCTCCCTGCGTCCTGCGCGTCTCTTCCGCCACTGTCGTTATACTCGCCGTCGTCCTCGGCGCGGCCTGCGCTGCTGTCGCGCTTCGGCTCTTCACCAGCTGGCGGCCATGACCAAGAGAAAGACTTGTGAACGCGCGTCTCGCTCGAGCTGCTCACCAGGTCACCCTGCGGGTTGAAGGACTCGCGTCGGACAGCGACGCGGCCGGGCCCGCTGGTTGTCGTCGTCGTCACGGTGCGACTGCCGTCCGCCCGCGTCTCTTCCTCCACCGTCTCCTCCGCTCCGCCGGCCTGTTTAGCGGCCGCGCTGTAGGCGGTACGTCTGGACGGCGGTTCGTCGGTCGTCTGGCCTGGCACCGGAGCCGGGGCGGCGCTGTAAGGCGGGGGTGGCGGGGTCGGAGACGGGTGCAGTGAAAAGCCCAGCAGGCGAGCCATCAGCTCGAGCTCGTGCATGGGTAGCCCGTCCTCATCCTCTCCCTCTGCTGTTGTTTGCTGCTTGCTCCAGTCGTCGCCACGGTGGTCCTCGCCCTTCTCTCGCCATGGCTCCGACGGCGTCTCGCCTGCCGCTTCGCGACCCCGCCGCCCCGTCTCCCCACGCTCGACTGCGCCCCACTCCCCAACGGGCTGCCGTTGTTGCCGTTGCCGCGCTGCCGCTGCCGCGAGCTCAGCGGGGCCGCGGGCGCGTGGGCTCGCCGGAGCAGTGAAGTGAAGGCCTTGCGCGGGGATGAGTGCGCGGATGGTGGCGAGGACGCCGGGGGTGAAGGCGGGCGGGTCGGTGGTGCGGACGCCGGCGTGATAGGCGGGCCACAGGCCACGGCGGTGCAAGTCGGCCACCCAGTCGGCGACGTGCAGTGGCTGCTCCTGCTGGCGCAGACGGGAGTCCGCAGAAGGGCCCACAGAAGCGGAGCGGGACTGCAAGCTGGGATCTGCGGCCGCGGCAACCAGCAGGTCCTCGAAGGCCGTGCGGAAGGAGACGTCCGATGCGCCGCCCGCAGGCAAGTCGCGAGAGGCGGGGCGGGGCGGGGCAGGTGTTGCAGGTTCAAGGGAGAGTAGGGGGAGGATACGGCCCAGAGCAAGACGCCGTCGAGGTCATCGGCGGGATCCTCGTGGTGCTGCGAGAGGGGCACATCACGGGAGGAGGCCCACGGAGGATACGGGGACTGCTGATTGGTGGCAGGCGAGGAGAAGAAGGTGGTGGGATGATGATGATGATGATGATGCTGCTGCTGCTGCTGCTGCCATGTAGGCCAGGGGGCAAAGGGGGAAGGGTGGGGCAAGAAAGAGGACCAAGTGTCGAAGCCACGCTGCATGTGGGCGTCGATGTGCTGCTTGAAGCGGATGAAAGGGTTGGTGCTGTCCACACCGGACTGGCGGGGTGCGGCGTCCGGGCTGCTGTTGCTCTTGTCGGGGCCGGTTGACGCCATGTCCTTTGCTTATGCGATCGGTTGACGCGCGAGGGAGAGGGCGGCGCTGATCACAAGCAGGCAGATTGAAGGTGCTTTGGTGAAGCTGCGGGCTCGTTCAGGTCCCCGGGGCAGCTTGTATGGATGTACTCGTATTTATATTGTGTGTGTGTGTGGATAGGTGGGTGGGTGGGTGGCGAGTCTCGGCTGGCGGAGTAAGCCGGGCGGCTGGGATTGTCGAAGATGAAGCCGGGAAAGTGGCCTTCCATCGGCGCCAATGTCAATGACGGGGTACGGGTCGGCCGGTGGCAACCAAGCCCGCCCACATCCATTGTCGGTCTGGTAGAACCGCCCGGCCTACGGGTACGGCGCCGCTCCCCACGCACGCCCGCGGCTCCACCGAGCCCCCAAAGTGAGCCCCTCGATCCCTGAAGAAACGCTGAAACCCGAAGCTCCTAGCCCCGAAGCCGCCGGGCCCGAGGATTCCAAGGACCCTTTTCGGGCCATGAGACCAGGGCCGAGTTCACCATTTCTCGGTTCTTCACAAATGCCCGGACTTGTCCGGAAGCAGGAAATCTGGAAGAAAGTAATGTAAAGGATACCTGATTCATTGTTCAAATATGCACCTACCTCAACGCGGATCATGGATGAACGATACCCGTACATCCACATGTCCCTACATAAGGCACCTGTTGACATGTATGAAATGGATCTTGTGGATCGGAGGGGCAAGACAGTTGCAGGAGGCATGTACCTCCAGTAGGGGATACGTAACTACCAACCCAAACCCTGCCTTTGGAGACATTCTTCTCGGTACCTGGTAGCTTCTAGGTACATCTCGGCACATCTTAGGGCGACACGCGCCGACACTCCGACAGACGCGCCGCGAACTCCCACGCCGCGCTTGACTACGTCAGTCTTCCAGCTTCACCCACGAGCTTCCTCTCTGCCATGGGTCCCGCCACCTTGCACCCTGCCGGCTTATAGCACCTTCTAGGCCACCACGACAGATCTCATCGCTGATCAGGCTCTCCCGCCCCCCGCGCTCCAGCTTCCTCGCCCTACGCCTATCACCCGGACATGTCGCGCCAACATGGCCGGGCCCCGACCCGGTCCCCGGTCTCGAGGTCTCCCTCGATCTCGACCGCACTTCTTACCCTAGCCAATCTACTCATTCCCGCCGCCATCCTCGTCTTCGCTACAGGCTTCTTCCCCTACAAGCCCTTTCTGCCGGGCCTCGCCCAATATGCCACCGCCGCCCAGGATGTTCCTCCCGCCCCTTTTGATCGGGTGATCTTCATGGTCGTCGACGCCTTGCGCAGGTCAACAGCCCCCCGCAGCAACAGTTGCACACCCCAGGACAGATCAGATATCGGCTGACACGATCTCCAGCGACTTTGTATATTCCCGTGGTTCGGGCTTCCAGTTCACCCAAAGGTACGCCTCTCGCCCTCCACACTTGCCACTCCACGCGGACCAGATGCCTCACTCTTTCGTCCGCGCCGCCACCAACCCCGCTGGATCGCTCACTGACCCCTCGCCGATCCCCCCAGTCTCATTGCCGATGGCGTCGCTATGCCCTTCACTGCCTACGCCACCTCCCCAACGATTACCATGCCGCGCATCAAGGCCATTACCACTGGATCCACGCCTTCCTTCCTGGACGCCATTCTCAGCTTCGACGAGGCCGATACCTCGGCCACCCTCGCCGTTCAGGACACCTGGCTGGCCCAGATGAAGGCCACTCATGCCGGCCCGCTGCTTATGTACGGCGACGACACCTGGCTGAAGCTCTTCCCCGACGTCTTCGACCGCGCCGACGGCACCTCGAGCTTCTTCGTGTCCGACTTTACCGAGGTCGACAATAACGTTACCCGCCACCTCGCCCCTGAGCTCCGCAATCGCGATTGGAACACCATGGTCCTCCACTACCTTGGCCTTGACCACATTGGTCACAAGACGGGGCCCCGCGGCCCTCACATGCTCCCCAAGCAGCGCGAGATGGACGGCATCGTCCGCCAGATCTACCATGCCATAGAGTCAGAGCCTCATCTCCAAAACACTCTCTTGGTGTTTTGCGGTGACCATGGCATGAACGACGCCGGGAACCATGGCGCCTCGTCCCCAGGCGAGACCTCGTCCGCGCTCGTCTTCGCCTCGCCCAAGCTGAAGCACATCTCCGCCCCGGCCAAGGCTCCCGCCGACTTTGCCCCCGACTTTCGGTATTACAATTTTGTGCAGCAATCCGACCTTGCCCCAACTCTGGCTGCTTTGCTTGGTTTCCCCATTCCCAAGAACAACCTCGGAACGTTCATGGCCGAATTTCTACCATTCTGGGCCGATCGTGAGTGCCCGCCCCTCGGTTTTATTCTCGAACCTCGTACACTCGAGTGCTGAGAGCTGACTGTCCTTCATTGCGCAGGTCGCCAAAAAGTCGAAATCTTGAAAAGCAACGCTGTGCAGATATTCGACATTGTGGCTGCTGCATTCGGAGGTGCCCCGTCACCGGCCTGCTCTCTCCTCTCCCTTAGCAGCGACGGCTGTGCTGGCTTGGGGTCTCCTGCTGATGAACTGGCGCGCAAATGGCTGGCGCTGGAAGCCACACTCGGAGCCCTGGACCTGGAAGGGCAAGATATGGGTGATGAGGGACTGGATCAGTGGATATCGGGCGTCCTGAAGGTAAGCGAATCGAAGTTCGGCTTGCCCTTGACCTTGGCTGACATTGTATTCACCAGTGGCTTAACGAAGCATCGGACCTGATGACAAGCATGGCCAGCAATTACAATACAACACGCATGTGGGCTGGTGGTGTCATTGCAGCCGCCTCCCTTGTGACGGCCTCGGCCGTAGCAGCGACCCAGATCACGGCCGACTTTACTAGCTGGGGTCCCTTCTTCCTGGTGACCCTTCTCTACGGGGTCATGATGTTCGCCAGCAGCTACGTTGAAGAGGAACAGCAGTTCTGGTACTGGACTGGATCAAGCTGGCTCTTCTACTTGGGCCTTAAAAAGTGAGTCGGGCGTCTCCATATCCTCTCCTTTCTGCGCTTCAGACAAAACTGACCATAGATAACCTCGCAGAAACTCGAAAAGATCCCGCGTATTCTGGTGATGATTGCCCTTTCCGTGGCCATCTTCCGTCTCGTCCGCGCTTGGAACCAGACGGGCCAAAAGTTTGCCGGGGAACCGGATCTTGTCACCACTTCCCTAGCACCGAACCCCTTGACTCTGTGGTGCTTGGTGACTCTAACCTACGCAATCTTTGGTGTTCTACTCATACGACGGCTTTCAGGCGTGCCGGTGATATTGTCCGGACTCGCCGTCTCGGTACTGGTCCTATCGGGACTGGCTTTCAAGCTCGCCTTCACGGTGCAGGATGCCCCTGAGCTGGTGGTCGGTTTTGCCCAAACACTCAGCGAAAAGCTGGCTGGCGACAGTCTTGTGACGCAAGCCCGGAGAGTATTTGCCAGCATCGCATTGACATCCTTGTACCCTCTATGGCAGCTGTACTTTCAGAAAAACGAGGAGTCGCACTTGCAAGGTGAGTTGAGCCGATATCCCTTCTGGTGACGGCGTGCCAAAAATCATGTGCTCGGCCAGCTAATTCAAAACCTTCGTCACTGCCATCAGCCATGGCGAGTATGCACCTCCTCTTCAGCTTCTTCGCGATGACGCAGTCACGGATCACCAATATCCCTTTGTACTTGCTATTCCAGATTCTGCACAGCATGTTGGGTCAGCTGTCATTGGACGCGGTGGAGCTTGGAGTATCGTCGCTGGTGTTGCAGCACGCGTCGTTCTTTGCGATGGGCGGCAACAACGCGATTTCGGGGGTGGATCTGTCCAACGCGTACAACGGCGTCAGCGGCTTCAACATTGTGCTCGTAGCTGTTCTGACGTTTGTCAGCAACTGGGCGGCGCCCGTTTGGTGGACGTCGAGCAGCAACCTGCTCCTCCTGCAGCGGGAGAGGACAGGGCAGCAGAGCGCGTCTCCCGCGAGCGCAGACAAGGCCGCAGAGAGCACGATCGACAAAAGAGGGGCAGGGGCGTATACGCAGCAGGCAGCGCTCCTGACGGTATTCGCAGCGGGGGCGCTGGTGGCTGTCATGGCGGCGTGCACAGCCCTGCGCACCCACCTCTTCATCTGGACCGTATTCTCGCCCAAATACCTCTACAGCATGGCCTGGAGTCTAGGCCAGCACCTGGCCGTCAACGTGGCGGCGGGAGCCCTCCTGTACCGGCTGGGCAGAGGCGGGCGCGCGATTTGACAGACCTAATGCACGTGGTGGTGCCTTCATGGGTGATTGCGAGATAGATTAATTTCATTCAATGTACAATGTCCGAAGCTTCCCTTGACTCTGGTCGTCGAGTGTTGCTTCAAGGCCTTCTCCGGGGTGAGAGTACGGCCACTCGCAGACTCACGCACGGGCTCGGCAGCCTTGAACTACGGAGCCCATCTCAACAATACGATGCTGAGATGTTCGCATCTTGTTTACTTTCCCTGCAGGCTGGCCCATGTTTCGAGTTGCCCACGCGCGGTACACGCACGCCTTGCCCACGAGGGGGTTCCGTCTCGTCTCATCTCGCATGGTCTCGTGCGTTTCCAGATCCAAGCGGTAAGAGAATGACGGCACGAGCAAGGGGCGGGTCTGTCTTATTTTCTCCGCAGGTGCCTGGGGAAGTTGACGTGATTTCCGGCGATTGCCGGGGCGGGTGCGTACGATACTCGTTTCTAAACCAGGCTTATTAGAGCGACTCGTCCGAGTACTCGTACGAGTAGTCGCGGAATGTTTCGAGCGGCTCCGGAGTCATTTCCAACGACCGCGGTGCCGGACACAGCGGGGGTCCGGACCCTGAACTTCACTCATACTCGCAAACTGAGAGGCCCGTGAATTTGCACGTCATGTCTCTCTCTTGCACAGCTCTCGTGTTCCTGAGACAGTGCACACGTATCTTTCTGTCCCTATGCCTGGGAAAAAAGGGCAATCGGGCGTGCATTGATTGGCGTATTAGGTAGGTAGGCCCTCACCTGGCACCCTGGTACTTCACGTACGAATTGTAGGTGGTAGACGCCTTGGAAGTCGAAAAATCTTGAATACGAGTAGCCGTGAGGGCCCATCAGGGGGTAACCTTGAGCCACCACGACAGCGCGGATTATAAGTGGACGTGGTGCCCACCGTGGCTTGCCAGGAATGGATTGTGAGGGTTTCTTTTTCGGGAACGGAGACCCTACGAGTACGCGTAGTACGAGTAGCCCTCTCTCTGTTTCCTTCTTCTGTTCCTGGCCAGCCACGCACCCACGCCCCCGCGCGTACAAGAAGTACTCTTTCTGCGCACGCCACGAGTACTCTATACGAGTACGTACGAGCAGACCTTACGCTCAGAAGATCGAGAAGCATTCCCCAACGGAAAACCAATGCCCACACTTGGTGCAGGTAAATATCTACTCGCACTATACCTGTCTTAGCGTCCTCCAGAGAGTCCCGCTGGCTCATACTCGTATGGATCAGATGCAATGTGCGACGTGACCAGCATCTCCTGAGGTACTTCGAACGCAGATGAACTGGTATGCGGACACGTGAAGGGACTGAATGGAAGTCAACCCTGCACCTGATAAGCCATGGAGGTATACGCGTAGCATCCACCGGTTGCACGGCGACTCTGAGAAGAAGAAGAAGAAGAAGAAGAAGGAATATATGCTCAGCTGCACAAGTGAGATCCGGGCAGTATTGTACGGGTACGAGTGAACGGGGCCGGCCGTGTCATAAAGAGGTTGCAGACGGGCGCGAAAACCCACGGGCACGACGGGCAGCTCTAGGTACCTGTCTACGAGTAGTGTGACTCTTTGTTTAGTATTAGCGCCCCTTCATCAGCTCATTGTGTCGGGTACTCGTACGACGGGAGTAGGTAGGGTTATCTCAGTACTTGTCTCGTACCCGAACTAGGACTCTGGGCGGTTGTGCCACCACCAACAGCCCTGCAGCGGGTGAGCAGGGATGGCCGCGGTCGGTCGCCGACCGCTGAGAGAGACGAGAAGAGAAAAAAGGGTGTTGGGCCCAAACGTGGATTGGCCATCGGTGAGGCGGGTCAGGCTGCCGAGATTTGAGGGCTTCTGCTCTCTCTCTCTTTGTCTCTCAACACAATTCGAAGTGGTGCCCCCGGGGCCAATGTGTCGGTCTGTCATAGGTCCGGCTGTCCGGGGCAAGTGACGGGCCATGGGGCTACTCATCAGTCGCGTGAGGTGGGCTCATGATGGTGCGGTCGAGTCGCAAGGCAGCCATGGACATTCTGGCTGGCCGTGTTGGCTTGAGTCGACCATCTAATTACTATGAATGACTGGCAAACTTCCCTTGCTTCCCATGCGCGTAATGAGGCCGATGGGATTAATTACCAGCAAGTGATGGCGGGAGAGAAACACAGTGTCGTTACCTTGCTCATTCAAGCAGGGGGGAGGGGGGGCATCCCGGCCCACCGGACAGGGGACGTCGAAGTTTCCATGTTTCCACGAGTACGAGTACTCGGAATAGGTGTAGGTAATGGATCGAAGCTCCTGGCTACGGTACCTTCTGTGGAGAGAACATTGGGGCCCTGCTCACCCCTATTGTGCCTTAACCAATGTGCCAATCCACATCCATCGATGTGGATATGACCGCGACTCTCGTACTTTGTACAGACTGCCCGTGCTCCTTTCCGCATCGCGTAATCAGCTGCAAGCAACACACACGAACTGACTGCTAGGTAGGAGGCGCGACCCACCCGCCCAACACCAAGGTACGAGTAGGCGAGGCGAAAGAGGTATGTCTTGCAACTTTGCGTCCGGCAGGTACGGAACCGGACTCGGGAGAGTACGAGTATCTCCTTCCAATCCAAACAGTACCGAGTACTCGTAAGAGACCGGAATTGCAAGCACCGGATACGCACTTGATCAACACCCTGTCGGGTACAGCATACCTAATTCGTCCCATCCAGAGAACACAGATACCTCTTCAACCCCAAGAAGACGGACCATTCCATCTCGAGTCTAGATGGGGATGCTTGAGGTCGTCGCTATCGCGTGTTCTCTTTGCTTCCACCTCTCATTCGGCACTCTCACCACCTCCAGCTCCAGTCTGGGCTCCATGCTATTCTCTTCTTGCTGACTCTCGATACTACCACCTTGTAATTTCGACTTCTTTCCCTCCTCTCCCGCCTTCTGCTTTGTCGCTTTGTGCACGGTATCGCTTTGCTTCCTTCCGCGCCTCTTTGTTCCGCCTCACGACTTCGGCTGCGGCTTTGGCTCGTCAAGCCCGTGCTCAGCGATTCCTTTCGGCCAGAGCCCTGTTTTATTCTCGCCTCGAGTCGCCTCCAGTTCCGTCGCGCCTCACCCGTCCCCGTCCTCGTCGACTTCTCCCCCCTCCGGCACTTTGCGGCTAGCCGACCTGCCCGGCATCCGCCCTCCCAACCAACAGCAAACCTCCGCCGCCGCCGCCGCGGCGCTCGACTGCGCACCTTGGCCTTACGCATAGCTTCGACAACGCCCCTCAAGATCCTGCGGACCTGTGCGCATCCACTCCAGTCCTCCGTCTCCGAACACCCCCTTCCGACTTGCCTCTCCCTCGCGCCAGCGCTCGGCGCCCTTGCCGACAAGACCTGACTGCTCTCGCCTTGATGGGAGTGTCAGCTCCCGCCCACCACTTGTCGCGTTTCCCGCAACCGTCCGCGACTGCGACTGCGACCGGCCTCCTTTTCGCAATCTCACGCCTTCTCCCCTGAAATTATCAACAGCCACATTCTCGCCGTCACCATGTGGCGCAGGACATACATCTTCCTGGTGCTGGTGCGCTTATGGTTCGCCCTGTCGCCCAGCTACCTCCACCCCGACGAAAACTTTCAGGGCCCCGAGGTCATCGCCGGCCAGATCTTCAGCTATCCTGTGCGCCTGACATGGGAATTCACGAGCGAAAATCCCATCCGCAGTGTCCTGCCCCTCTGGCCTGTCTATGGTCTGCCCATGCTGCTACTGCGCTGGCTGTGGGTAGGCAATGGCGGCGACGGCGAGGTGCCCCCATTGCTGTGTTCTGGACCCTGCGCGTTCTCATGTTTGTCCTCAGCTTCGTCCTCGAGGACTGGGCCCTGCACGAACTCGTTCAATCTCCGCGCCGGCGTCGCGTCGCTGTTCTTCTCGTCGCCTCATCATACGTCACATGGACGTTTCAGACTCACACCTTCTCCAACGCTATCGAGACTCTTGTCGTCGCTTGGTGTTTGGTCCTTATTGAGCGGATTCTCGACACCAAACAGGCTTCCTCCTCATTGCTCACTTCGACGATACTGGGTGTTGTCACCGTATTTGGCATCTTCAACCGTATCACTTTTCCCGCATTCTTGCTCATTCCGGGGCTCCGCTTGATCCCCCATTTCCGCAGCCGGTACGTCTTTCTCTCCCTTTCTCGCGCCTCATTACCCTCGCTGACGTATCGTGTCTATACAGCCCTTTGTCACTCGTGGTCATGGCCGCCGCGGCTCTGGTCACCGTCCTGATCGCAATTGTTGTCGACACGGCTTTCTACACCCAGCACTCCATCACGTGGTCCGATCTCGTGTCCAGCCCTGTCATCACCCCGTGGAACAACTTGCGCTACAACATCGCGCCTGCGAATCTTGCTGAGCATGGCTTGCACCCATGGTACCAGCACCTGCTTGTCAACATCCCCACTCTGATCGGCCCCGCGGCTGTGCTCCTCTTTACCCACGGCCACTTGTCATTGCGCCTCTATTCGGCCATCTCGGGCATTTTCGTTCTGTCAATCTTCCAGCACCAAGAAGCACGCTTCCTGCTACCGACCATTCCGCTGCTGCTCTCATCTGTGCGGCTTCCCAAAAGTCGCACCCCGCGCAATCTCTTCATTGCCGTCTGGGTCGCCATGAATGTCATCCTCGGAGTCCTCATGGGTAGTTATCACCAGGGCGGCATTGTCCCTGCGCAAGTCTTCCTCAGCAACCAGCCTGATGCCACCGAGGCCGTCTGGTGGAAAACGTACATGCCGCCCATCTGGCTTCTGGATGGCAAGAACGAAGTGCTTCGGACCCGCGACTTGCCGGGTCTTTCAGGCCCCGATCTGCTCCAGGAGCTAGATCGCATCGCCACATGTGACATCCCGGCCGATCGCCGCAACCAGGAATTCCTCAAAGAGTCGAGCGGCTCGTATCTAGTTGCCCCCCTATCCGCGACTTTTCTAGACGCATATCTCGATAACAAGGGCCTTGAGGGGTTGCGCTTTCGTGAGGTGTGGCGCACCCGGGTGCATCTGGGCCTCGACGATCTGGATTGGGCCGAAGATGGTTTCTGGCCTACGCTGCAGCGGGTGTTTGGTCGCCGCGGGCTGGCCGTTTGGAGAGTCACCAAGAGCTGTGGCGGCAGCAGTAGTAAAAGGGCAAGATAGAACCCAAGACGGTGATGAGAAAAGAACAAAGAAGGAAATGAAAAAAAAATGGAAAACGACAAGCAAAAAGCGAAATCTACGATGAACGATGGTGGATGCGACCACTGCATGTAAAACAGATGCGGTAACAGGTCTTCCCATCTGGACTTCCAACCCCAAGTTATGAGGATTTTGAGTAATAAAAACTTGGAAATGATCACGATCTCTGTTTGTCTTGCAGCGAACCCTCCAGCCGACTCATGTGTGTTGAACAGAGGGTATAGAACCACCAACCCAGTACCTGCGCCGCGCTTACTGGGGGAAAAGAGCAGCCACAGCCTACAAGGTCGCGATAGCACGAGGGGGCTGGGATCTCCTTTAATGGCGAGTTTTCATTTCTTCATGGGCATTCTATCTTCTCTACTAGACCAATCAGTGCCATCAACTCACTTGCACTCTGGAATTTTCCAACGACCGAAGAAATCATTCAGGAAAAACATCTCTCCAGAGGTACTATGCATGACGACTGCTTTCCCAACTCCAACTACCTTCTGGCAAAGAGCCATGTTCTGAGGCGCACACTCGCTCAACGTGCTTGATACATGTGTATGGTCATTAGCGTAAGCAATGTGGCCGTGTCCGTGTGTGTCTTCAAAGATGACCTGGCTTTCATGGAGAGTCCAATAGCAGTAGTCATCCTTCGGTATCTCTTCGCAGAAATCAAGCTGGGTAACAGAGTACGTCTCTGGGCGAACGATGCCCAGCGCCTCATTCTGTATTAGAAAGTGAATTCCATCAGTTTCGAATTTGCACAATTGGTTTTTTGCCATGACCGGGGCCGCACCCAGGCATAAGAAAAGGGCAAGAGACATCTGCTCGGTGAAGCGCATGATTGCACTGTAATCTCGGGTGGCTTGGATGGCTTGAGGAGGCTGGGAAGAGAGGAGTGTGTAAAGTGAGTAGATGGGTATGAGAGAAACTTGTGCCGAGAACTTTAGGTCCGTTGCCCGATGACAGGAGAGACCGAGTGGATATGTAAAGTATTTAGCAGCGCCTACGCACCATCACTCATTTAATCCGCGCAGCAGTAGACATATGAGGCAGTCCGTGGCTCGTGACCCTGCTAACGGGCGCCGACATTCGCCGCCCTCGGAAGCGCCAAGTTCAGCTAACAAGCGACGCCACCCGGGCAAGCCAGCCTCAGCCGCCTCGGACGACCTGACGATTGCGTTGGCCCGTGAAAGAGCATCGATATTTGCCGCCTTGAGCGGTGCTGAGCTCAGCTGGTAACCAAACGCCACTCAGGTATGCCACCTTGGTCGCCTCGGACGACTTGATGATGGCCTTGATCCCTGCAACCGCCCTGTTGGTCTGCTTGATCCGGGGCATGCGCAATACACATAAGTTTACTGACGCAGGTAGCTATTTGCCTGGCTGAGAGTGCGGTGAAATCCACAGTGCATGCTGCCTTTCCGCGTGCGAGCCCGGCCGGCTCTACACCCCCATCAAGAGTCTGCCCGATAAGCTCTTCTCGTGGGGAACGCGGTATTGACCCCGCGAGTTTCCACCTACACAACGCCCGATCGCCCGCCAAGGAAGCTTGGTATGCGGTCCCTGAAAAGAAAGCGTCCACCCAGAAATCAGTCTGTGCGGGAGGTGTCTGGACGAGCTTCAAAAAAAAAAAAAAAAAAAAAAGAGCTCGCTTCGCGAGTGCCTTGTGTGCGCAATCTCAAAGCGTAAAAGGCACGTATTACTTTTACCAGCGGAGATCTTCACCACAAAGAATAGAGTCGCAGGACTCTCAGGCTTGTCCATTCAGGTTCTGACAACCGTGCTGCGCTCTATGACATGTTGCTGGCCTGATATGGGAGTGGCCACAGAGGGCAAGCGCGTGACATGATCGCGCCTCTGAACTCGACGGTCTCCGCGCACACAGTGAAGCACTCGTGCTGATGAGAACCCTGTTACGAGTTGGGTCGAGGTCATCCCCTTGTGCAGGAGCCTGCGTGCCACCCCCGAGTCTCACAAGAGCGCGGAAAATGGTACGTCGTGGACCTTCCCCCCTTCCAGAACGCCACCTTTACACTAGGCCAGATTCGCTTCACCCGACGTGGTCAAGAAGATCTAGACTCCATTCGTCAGGGTTTGTGGCAGGGGTGGTATTTACGTCAAGTGTCGAGAAGAGGGCCAACGCCGAAGACCGCCGCCTTATCTCGGCAGCGTAATAAGCCAAGGGAAATGGGGCAGGAGTCCTACACCCGACATCCCCATAACCTATTAAATCACAGCCATGGCAACTAGATTGAGCCCGCAAGGGCTTCTGCAGAATGGGGGGCTGGCTGAAAGTAACAATGTTTGAAGGATCTGAGAGGGGCGGCAAGAGACTGCGCAGGGCCGATGATTATGGATGTCATGTTCTCAGCTGAGACCACGGCGCGCTCTTTCATGCTAATGGCAACGGCGAGGTCTGTTTTTAAGAGATGCATCATTTTCATCGTGGGTCATGCCTGGCTTCGTTTCGCTTCGACCGACTCAGTGTAAAGGTATAACAGAGACGTAATTTTCAAACTCCCTGATATGCAAATGCCGCGACAAAAAAACAAAGAAAAGGAAAGACACACGGCCCGCCCGCAATGCTGAAATTTGGAGCTTTTCTGTCGATTGTCCCAGTTGGCAGGTTCCGTCGCAAGTTCGAAGGGTATCTTCTTCCATACACAAATCTTCTTTTCAGCCGCGCAACGGCTCTCTCGCGTGGACCCAACTCGGTTGGTGAATTATGTAAAATAAAAACGCCACTCCTGTCTTATCAGACTCTAGCGAGATATCCCTTCGTCTCGCACGTTCGTTCGGTCGTTCAATTCGTTACTGCTGCTGGCCACCCTTGAGTGCGTCCAGTATGTATTTGGCAAAGACCTTGCGGTCCGTCGACGTGGTCATGGCGCGCAAAAACCCGTCTGCGTCTACGCCCAGCGTGGGCAGTGTCGATTGCAGGTGATAGATGAAAGTTTGGCCCGTTTTGAGGTAGATGCTCTGCTCAAGACCGGCAATCTCGTTGAGAACCTGGCGCGTCTGCGCATCCGTGGCCGGTTTGAACCGGGGATCCTGTAGAACCTCCCAGGCTATCGAGTGAAAGCGTTCAATCAGGAATTGTTCGAAGCCCGGGAACGCCGGGGACGGCGACTCTGTAGGCGCCGTAGGATTGGAGGAAATGTTCCCAATGTCAGGGCCGCCCCATACGGTGGCCATTCTGGAGAGCTGGGCAAATGCCAGCCTGCTTGCGGGGAGGTTGCCAGATGCAGGATCGATTTCCCGGGCGAGCCCAATAATGGATCTGATGAGAGGGTCGAAGAAGCCCTGGTTGGTCTCGGAAACAAGAACTCCGCCCAGATCGTTGTTTAGAATGATTCCAATGAAGCTCAAATATTCGCGTCGCAGCTCTGCCAGCTGGATTTCGTCATCCGTTCCATTGATGGGCTCTTCCAGGCCCCCAAATACTCTTTGCAGAAGGGGAGTAAGCAAAAGGTTGAGTACGTCGTAAATCTCCGACTTGAAGCCGTACACGACCTGGTCGAGCAGACGAAGAAACATGGCCATCTCGTCCTTGGAGGAGCTCTGCGAAAGTAGGCCTTCAATCCATTGAGGCAGCTGAGGAAGGACGGCTGAGCCCAACACACCCAGGAGGCGAGAGAAGGCAGACCGACATGCAGTACGGATTTCCCCAGAACTGTTTAGCTCTCGCAGCGCAATCAGGATAGCCTCCGCAGCACGCGCGAACTCGTCCGACAGAGCCTTTTCAGGAGGCGGCCGTTGGTTCTGGCTCGTCGCGCCGGGTGACCAGTCAGAGAACCCGTGTGCCAAAGTGCCTAGAGCCATCACAATATGGTGGATCTGCAGCGTGGCCTGGGCATCGCCCCCTTTGGCCTTCTCCAGATGGTTTTGGAGGTCGGAGAAGAGGGGATCCATGACGGAGCGGGCATACAAGGCCTGCTTCTCGACCGGTGTGCTTGATGTTGATGAGATACAACCGATGGCCTCGTACAGGAAGAGCTGACTAGTGAAGATTGCATCGGCCGAGTTGTCGGTCTCGTCCGAGGACATGTCGTCGTCGGCATCGTCGCCAGGAACCTCGGCCTTTATGGGCAGGAGATCACCGATGGACTGGATTACCGTTTCGGCAACGTTGCCCACCTGCGCCCGCAGGTGCTTCACAAAGCGGTGGAAAAGGTACCAGGATCGGGACTTGACGCGCACGTGGTCGTGGTGGACCAGACGGACGAAGTTCTCCAGCACCTGGCCAATGTATTGGGTGTTGGTCTCGAAAAAGACACAGTAGCGGACACATATTTCCATATACTGGAGCAATATGGCAGGGTGAGGGAAGCTGGCAATGCCTGTTTACGCCGTTAGCGAGCCTGATCACGGAAGCAGACGGGAAACCCATACCTGACTCGACCATTTTGGTCATCATCACCATCAATCGCTCAGATGCAGCAGTGTTGGGCGAGCTCTTGGTCCCCAGACCCTGGTTGGGAAGTGCCAGTTCACCCAGGAGATACATCTCGTGGAGGGCGAGGTCCAGATCGCGCCAGTCCATCTGGGACCCTTGCTGGTCGAGAGTCTGGAAGGTATTGCCCACTATCTCACTCAGGACCTGCATGTACAGGCCTTGGTCGACGGCGGCCACGCTCTTCTGCAGGTTCTGGAGTTTCTTGCGAAGCTCCTGGAACTCGGCCTCGTCGGTCTGGTCATCCTCACTGCCCCATGTGGCTGTCTCGTCGTAGCGCATCTTCATTACAATGGCCCTGAGGATGGGCAGCAGCATCTCCGAGAAGGCCGTAGGTACTTCCGGGAGCTTGCGCAGGAAGGTGAGTATGTCAGTGAGACAGGGGATGACGGTGGAGCAAATCTCATCGAATTCGTCGCGAAAGAACCTCAGAAGAAGGGGGACGAAGTCCAGGAGCAGTTGATGGGCGCGGGCCTTGGTATTGTCGTCAATAGCCTTGGTCTCGAGAACCTTGACAAGATCCGTCATGACCGTGTTGACCAGCTTGGCCACGGCCTCGCCCAAGTCGGTGTCGTAGCTGGGGGTGTTCTGCAGATCCTTGAGCGGGGGACTGTCGATGAGCTGCTGAATGATGGAGCGAAGGTCAAGAAAGTCGATCATCTGGGTTTTCTCAACAGGGCGCATCTTCTTGCCGGCAATTTCGGTCAGAGCATCAATAGCGGCGTCACGAACAGTGTCCTCACCACCGGAGGGGCTGGCTCGGCCAATGAAGGGCAGCAAATTGTTGAGCATACCCTGGCTTACCAGGAGAGAAATATCGATCCAGCTGGCCCACTTGCCGATAACCTTGAGCGTCATTTCGACGATGGCGTCGTGCTGGTAGCGGTACTGCGTCAGAATGTCCTGCCAGGAAAGGGCAACCTTGGGGACATCCTCGACTCTCATCTGGTCCTTGAGGGCGGTGTGGGCGGCGGTTTGCGGGTCGTTGCGGGCCATGAGGACGTCTGCGATCTCATCGTGAATAGAGCCGAGAATACGCAAGTAGAGAACGACACCGTTGGGATTGTCGCGGAGGCCGGAGCCGGGGGCGGCAGCGGTCAAGGACAAGAAGTCGTCGAAGAAGGATTCCCAGCCCTGGCGGTAGAGAACGGTGAAGAGGAACGTGAGGGTCTGCGTAAGTTTGTTCTGTAGGGCGGCCTCGTCGGTGCCTGGCGAGTCGGCGGCGTATTTGATGCGGACGTAGGCGAGCAGGGCGTCGCGCATTGCGAGCAGGTCTTGGTGGCCAAGGAGGCCCATGGAGACGGCATGGTTGACAATCTCGAGAGAGACGAGGCGGACAACGTTGGAGGGCTCGGGAGATCGAGTGAAGAGAGCTATGCAGGCCTGCCAAGCGTTGGGGTCGGAGCGGAGCTGGTTCAGGTAGTCGAAGGCCTGCGCCTTGTAGGAGGAGTCATGGGACGAGTTGAGAGCGACATCGATGGCGTTCTCGATTTGGGACTCCATGGCGAGGCAGGGCGAGGCAAGGCTGAGGGGTGGGGATGGGGTGGGAGGTGACCAACGAAGGCCGGACTGATGGGCTCGTCTCCGGGCAAGGCTGAGAAGCAGGACCCGAGAAAAGCACAGACAGAAAGCGGCGGCAGGTTACCAGAGGTCGGGGCTAGGGGGATAAGGACTGCAGCATGCTTTTCTCGCGCAAACAAGCGTCGGGGACTGCCGAAGGGGGCGGCAGATGATGGCGAAGAGGGAGGTTGGGTTGGACGTCGCTCGGCGGCGGTCGGCCGGTAGCTGTAACTTGTGTGGCCAGACGAGCAGCGTCTGGGAATGGCGATGGGCGAGAAGCGATGGCGGTGACGGGGGGGGGGGGGGGGGGGGGGGGGGGGGGAGATGGCCGAGAGCAGGGACCGGGCTCACTCAATCAGGGGACCGGGGAAGTGGATCGTTTCTGGTCGGCGATGCGGTGAGAGTGAGGAGGGTCAATGTGGAGGAGTAGTCGTAAGGCAGGCTGGAATTGGGCTGATCGGGAGCAGGAGTGAAGAGGCCTCGTGGTTGGGCTCGTGAGGGGCGTCAAGTGACACAGAGCATGTGTGTACGAGTAGGCGCGCAGGCGTGCAGGCAGCGAGTGGGCTGGGGCGTGTATCGATGCTGCTATTATGGTGGTGGCGGTGGTGGTGTTGGTTGTGACGACGGATGCTTTGATATCAGATGCGTGGTGTTGACAGTGGTGGGGGAGGGGAAGCTGGGGCGCAGACGAAATTGGCTCGATACATGTACGAGCATGCCGCTGCACGTGCTGCTGCATACATGTCGTGTATACGTCGACATACAAATTTCAGGGCCCTTCTGATCTCGGCCTGATGTATCGGTCCTGCGATCTCCAGCCTGCGGCGACCTTGCTCAACCATGATCTAGTGTACCCTACATGTATTTATTAGGCAGTCGACACCTAAATGCCCATATATGGACTTCCATAGCAAATCTGATCGATCACGTTTGAGGCTATAATCCATATCATGCATTAGTATTAGTTCAAGCATATGGCTACCACTGGAGACATAAGCACCCTTAGTAGAGCGTCCTGCTCTTCTCATTTCTTCGCTGAGCTATTGACATCTTTATGTGCTCCGGGCTCGAGGCATACCGTAATTGCTGGAGCCTGGCAGATTTTGACGGCGCACGCACTTCGCCCCTCTCCATCAAGCTGGTGCCACCGCGGCGGTATCGACCGGCATACGAGTACTCGGACGAGTTTCGAGCTTTGCCTGACTTGGAGTCTTGCACATTCAAGTACTCGTTCGTACTGAGTACCGGACATTGATCACTGCCCTGGGCCGGCATCTGGACTGCATTTTGTGCTTATCGGTGCGCTCCGGTGCGATAACGCGATGGCCAGGTACGAGTGCTCGTATGACTAACAGGCTGGTGCGGGTAATTCCATCAATGCCTCATAAGGTCCCTGGCAACCATGTATAGGTACTGACACATACACGTGCGTACCGTGCCACTTGATCCAATGCCAAAAAAAACCAAATTAATAAGCTGAGAACGCCGACATGCACGCCTTAGACTATCTACCCACGGTTTCGGCACCACGACGCCTGGTTCAGGTTGCTACAGCTCAAGAACTCTCTGCGAATCAAATTCACTAAAACTGTATCGCGAACTCTTGCTGCAAGTACCGGTCGGTCGTGTTCGGCCGCCCCACCTTCCCTGTGGACTCAATTTTTTTTGTGGCGGGGCAGCCTTGCTACATGCCAGCATTTCATCATTCCTCCAACAAACCCCGCGTCACGTAAAAAATTCAGATGCTAGTGCCGCCGCCACCCCGTGTGAGCAGAGGACTCACTTCGGCAAAAGATTAAGTTGACCAGCCTGGGGCTCGAACCCAGAATCTCCTGATAGCTGAGAAGCTCACGTTGATCGTGTGCCGTCGTAGTCAGACGCCTTACCATTGGGCCAACCGGCCAATGTGATGATTGATAGTCAAGATAATGCTAATGACTATCTATATGGCTTTGAGTTGTTGATTCTGAGTAGCTTTGCCTTTGTGTCTACAATATCATCAATTTCCAAACAAGCCACAAACTGATGTCAGGCAGATATTAAGAGGTTGGCCTCTTCTCATCTCTCTCTGCTTCGCAGGGCTAGTTGGTTGCGCGGTTAGCCGGTCAGAGATACATATAAAATATCGGTGGCTGGGACATCTCAACCAAGGGAGAAATACCCTCGACATCGGCTTGGGCCGATTGCGAGCAAGACAATCCGGAACCATGGTCGCGTGAGACGGGCACCTAGAAGCCTGGATAGCAGCACCCATGCCCACGCCCTGGAAGGCGCCCTGGAACCCCCCGTGTCTTGCTCTTCGTCCCTTCCTTTGTGTGCGTGAGCGATGAATACTGCTCCTTATGTGGAAGTCGGTAGAATGAAGAGCAATGCCCGCCTACTCCTTTGTCCCTAGATGTCCAACCACATGGCTCTGCCACGCCCAGCGCGTCCTTCTTTCCGTTCATGCGCGGCAGACAAAGCGCCTGTGCAATATGCACCCGCGCTTGCGACAGCGACGCTGGGCCTGGAACCTGGCCCCTCGAGCCACGGAAAAGCGAGAGTGCGACCCGAACTCTCCCTGACGCAGCCCACCTGTGTCCGCTCCGCCACTCGGAGGGGGTGGGGAGGGCTGATGGAGTCTTTGACATGTGCTCATGTGTCTGAGTGTTTGTAAGACCAAGTTACCCGCGAGCCGTCGTGGCAAGCCCAGCTGCTTTCTGTACGGGCGGGATTCGATACAACATCTCTTCTACTACTGTATTCGCGTGGAGGTGAGCTAATTGCCTGGGAACAGCACGCATCTCCCGTGTGTAGATTTGTCAAAACTTCGACCCGTGACTCCGCCCAACGAGAGACAAGCAAGGGCCATGTGGTTCGTGGGATACCAATACAAGACAGGGGAACTGACGGTGGCGAGACGACAAGACACGACACACGAAAATCGAGTGGGATACTGGACGTTGTGCTGAAAGGCAGAGAGGGCGTGTGTGGCAGCCATATAACTTGTATATACATACGGCCTCGAACAAGTCGTTAACACTGGTTTTGCCCGTTCCAGGTTTGGCTAAACCACCTTCCTGTGTGCAACGAGCCAGATAACTGTGCCTTGAATGGTGCACTCGCACACATCCTCTTGAATTGGATCGGCTTCGGCCTACAGACACTTCTAAGCCGCGCAGCAGACCAGGAACAGACCAGGACAGTCATACAGTAGATTAAACTCATTGCCGGCTGGCGCGGTTCTAGACCTCAAAGCCAACATGAAGAACTGCCAGGCGCACGATGGCCAGGTACGGCCACAAGGCAGAGGTGGACGTGGTGGCTTAGAAAATGACTCACAAAGGAGGGGTGAAGAGACATCAGCCAGAAAGAACTAGACAGGCCTGTGGGCTTCGCTTTGTTTGCTCTGGCCTTCGCTTTGTTTGCTCTGGCCTTCGCTTTGTTTGCTCCGGCTTTGGCTTCGTTCACTCTCACCTTCACGTTATTCAACCTGGTCCGAGGCTACCGCGCACGCTAACGACCTACCGAAGGCGGGAGAGCCTGGACGTACTGGTAGCATCCGCGCGACCCGACCAAGCCGAGACAAGCCAACGTGCTCATCTACTCGTGAGGACGTACTCGTACTGGTTGGTGAGAGCGGTGACCAAGTAACTATGCGCGTTGATGATTGCGAAACACTCGCCAGAGACACAGGCGTGACAGGTAACAGGCACAACAGGCACAACAGGCAAACGCGCGCATCGCCGAAGCACTGCCCGAGAGCAAACTCGCGTCTGTAGTCCGACCTGTCGTGCCTATTACGAAACTCACGCATCGGAGTGACGGGCGAATCATCGGGCGGCTGGCCAACATCATTTCCCGTAGAGGATTGGCTTCGGAGAAGGCTCGCCAATCAGCGTGCCCCCAAAGGACCCGCCGGAAAGACCGCGGTGGGTCTGACGCTGCTAGTCAGGGGAATCGATGACCACGGGCATTATGATCTTCGGTCAAAGGAGCCGTGGAGGCCGGTGTATGGAAGGATGTCGGATGTAGGGTATCTCCCGAACCAGCCAGGTTGGTGAAAGGCAGGTCGGGCGGCGTGACTACCAGGAACGAATTCTGAAGCGATCTCTACATCTTATCCCGCACGGTGATTATCCATCCACCTACGACGGTTGAGCAGAGAATATCACTTTGAAGCCCGTGTTGACGAAACCACAGATATCGTCAAAATGGTGATTGCAAAAAGTGTCTCAAGCAGGCGATGAACGGGAGGGTCTTGTCAGAACGGCATTCAACGCCCATAGATACAATTAGAAGATTAAATACACGCCGAGTGCGGGTTTTGAGCCATGCCAAAAATATGCCAGAGAATCCAGGGTCATAAAAATGTCATAGCCTTCCAATTTCTCTTCTACTCCTCCACCCAACTGCAGCTGTCCTCGCCGGAAGATGCTTAGATCATCATGACGGCGGCGACACCGGCAACGGCGGCCAGGACCATGGAGACGCCAGCGGAGGCGGCACCAGCGGTCACGGGGATGCCAGAGCCAGTGGGGTAGGCAGGGGCAACAGAGGCAGTGCCGGAAGCGGCGCCAGAGGGGTAAGAGCCGGCGGGGACAGAGGGGTAAGAGCCAGCAGGGGCAGAGGGGTAGGCGCTGGCAACCGGGGCAGAGGTGGCCCAGGTGGGAGCGACAGAGCTGGGGATGGGGTAGCCGGCAGCAGGGGCGCTAGGGGCGGGAGAACCGGCACCGGGGTAGCCAGCAGCAGGGGCGCTGGGGGCAGGAGAGCCAGCGCCGGGGCCAGCGGGGTAGCCAGAGCCGGAGCCGGAGCTAGGGGCAGGGGCGGGCGAGCCAGCACCGGGGCCGGCAGGGTAGCCAGAGCCGGAGCCGGAGCTGGGGGCAGGGGCGGGCGAGCCAGCACCGGGGCCAGCGGGGTAGCCAGAGCCAGAGCCGGAGCTGGGGGCAGGGGCGGGCGAGCCGGCACCGGGGCCGGCAGGGTAGCCAGAGCCGGAGCCGGAGCTGGGGGCGGGAGCGGGGGCACCGCCAGCGGGCTGGGTGGCCTCCTCCTCGCAGGTGGTGTCGACGGCCGAGGTAGGGGCAACCGAGGTCTCGGTGGGGACAACGGGAGCCTCAGTGGTAGGGGCAGGGCCCTGGGGGTAGCCAGTGGCGGAGTGGCCAGCCGGGCAGTTGGTGACCTCAGGGCCGCACGAGGTGATGGTGGCGGTGTCGGTCTCGTAGACGGTCTGGCCGGCGATGGCGGCACCAACGAAGAGGGCGGCAGTAGCGAAACGCATTTTGACGGTTTGGGTTGTTTGAAAGTTGGGTATTAGGGATAAAGAATGTGATCAAGCGAAGCTTAGCTTGTGAAAGAATGGACGACCGAAGTCAAAGATTGAGATGTAGAATTCTTGAGTCTGGCGTTTAGGCTGGGGAAGGAAGAGAAAGACAAGACCGGGAAGGGGCCGGAGACGTCGAGTATTAATAGGCAGCGGGCGAGCAAGCAGGCAGGCAGGCCGGACAATGAGCGGCGACTCGCGCGAGTAAGGTCTCCGTCCGTCCACTGGACTACTCGTACTGGGCGGTGCCAAGCGCCAGCGCTCAACTCGCGAGGCGCCCCATAGACTACGTAGTGATGGAATAGGAGGCGGAGGCAAAGACCAGCCCGCCCACAGGCCGGGAAATTAAGACAACATCCTGGAAGCGGTGCGCTGGTTGTTTAGCGCGCTCGGGTTCAGGGGATAGGACGGGGTCTGAACCTGCAAACCTCCACCGGCGCGGTGTGCCAGTCGACGCGGGCAGACTTAGCGACAGGGGACGGCGCACCACGGCCCACTTGGAATCTCTTGGCTTCCGGCATGGGAGGCCCCAGTCCCCAGTCATCCCCCCTTTCATGGCCGATGGAGCCACGGCCGGGCGTTGGTGATCGACGGCTCGCCTTACCGCACGGGGTACGAGTATGCTTGCTGCTTGGACGTGTGTGCGCGCGTGTGTGTGTGCGATTGCCGGTTCGATGTGTGAGCCACTGCCGCCCACCGCCCTCCCTCTTCCCCGGCCGCCTGTGCTGTCTCCCTGGGTGCCTGCCGGCGGACCCGTGCGCTCTTTGTCAGGCTTCTTTCTCTCACGGCTGTGGTAGCAATGGTCGCTGTGAGACAACGCCGCGGAGAAGACTTGAAGATAAGACGCTTTGTTCGTGGTACCAGCTGCTTCGTCGGTGGGTGCTGCCCCCGCTGACGATGGGGAATTCAAGGAAACGTCTCCGTAGAGATCAAGTGTACCCCTTACGGTACGATACAAGTCCTCGTACCTATGCGTCGGGAGGAATGGAATTGCCCGCTGCCAACATTATCATTGCCGGGCCAAGCCACCACCGCATAGGTACAGGGTTACTGATGATTCCAGCCTCAAAGGAGGCGGTAGGATCACGCCAACCCGACCAGGCCGCCCCCGGCCCAAGCAGACGCGAGGAGTCGGCAGGTCGGTATCCCTCCACTCCCTCTTCTTGGTGACCACCACAGTGCTGGCTGCCAGCAGCAAGGGGCAGGTGGCTCGAGCCGGGGGGAAGTCGATGGGCTGGCTGGCTGGCTGGCTGGCTCCGCATGAAATTACTTGGTCCAGCACATCCCGGCCGTGGGCGACATCCATGGATGCTCGGGGGTCAGTGTCCGGGGCGTGTGGAGGGGAGCGTCGGCAGAAAATCGGGCTTGTTGTTGGTTGGTTGGCGGTGCGGTTGACGCCCGCTGGTCGGACGGCTGCGCGGTAACGGCTGCATGACGGCGAGGCACGCGGCACGGGTATTTGTTGGCGCGGGTGTATAACACAGACGAGCAGGACAGCGGAGCGGTCGAGCGTGTCGTTTGGGTACGATCGTGCGGTCGCGGTGGTAAGTGCTGCACGTACTCGTACCTTGCATAATAGCAGTACTCGTACTGATGACATTCATCACTGTGCTCGTGGGTCGCCATGATCGCCGTCCCAATTGCATTCGAGATCGAGATGGGTCGCTGTACAGGCTGGTTGTCTTTGCTCGGCTCGCCCTGATCCATCCATCGCCCGCTGGCCAGACCAGAAAATCCGGGTCTCGGTGCGTTCAAGACACGACAGGAGAGAGAAAAAAAAAAAGCCCGAGAGGTGAGTCGTGCGCGTAAAAATGTCTCAAGATCTCTCATCCGTGCGAACGAAGAGTGGAGAAAGTGTGTTTCCCTCCCAGGAATCCGACGGCGACGTCAACGAAGGGGCCAGGCGACCTCGAAAGCTGCGTGAGCTACTCGTACTAATCGAGCGAGGCCGTCTGATCAAGACTGTGGTGCGCGCTGCCCCGCCGAAGTGGAGGGCGTGCTCAAGATGAAACAGGGCTCCGTACGCGATCAGAACAAGGGACGAGATCAATGGAGTTGAGGTGTCCCAGGGCGTTCTGGGCAGTGCCTCAATCTTCAGTCGTCAATTAGGTAAGTACACAGGCAGGTGCAAATGGGAGTCCTCAAGACGCGACTGCCGCTGTGCCCTCGCGCATACTGAAGGTAGGTTCTCCGTACCTCAGGATATCCATCGGAGTACACTACTCCCGTATGTAAATGCAGTATGTAGTTTGGACGGGTAGGTACCTCCTTAGGGGGAGTACTGGGAGGGCAAAAAACAGCCACCGGGAGTATCGAGGTACTTTCAGGCTCAGGCCGCCTCTCAGTTACACGCGTTCGGCCGGTCGCCTCGCATCCAGTCGACTCCCTCTCATCATCTTCCAAGAACCGCACGCATCACCCATCGCCGTCGTCATGGCCACCCTCGAAACAACAGACTGCCCTCGCCGTTCGACACCCGTGCTCGACAAGCCCGCTACCCTACCCTTGAACCTGCAGACTCGGGCAGATTACATGGCTTGCTTTCGCCGGGGTTCCCCGCGGCCGCTGAAATTGGCTGACGGGATGGGAGGGGACGGTCGGATGGGCCCCATTTGCTTCCCCGGACCGTGGCAGCAGGCCCCCCGTTCGAGGCCTCGCGCTATTCTTGTGCTGGTACGAGTATGCGCCTGTTGCCCGCCCGAGATTAGCTTCTCGTGAGTCTTCCTCCGTCCAGGGGCTACTCCAGCATCGTTCACGTCGATAACCCTCATCGTGTTTGCCCCAGCACCCACCTCGTCAACGCCCGCTTTGACTGGGACTCTTCGACGCCAGGCCGATCTATTGCCCCGTCTACTCCTTGCGCCATGCACGCGTGTGTGCGCCGCTCAGCACTATGGATTTTGCACGGCTCCAGCCTGTCAGCGTGCAGGCTAGCCAGGTACGACTACGAGTACCTGGATGCGTCAGGGTCGCAGACCCCTCAGTCACCAGTCATGGATGCAAGCCGCCTGCCCGACGATTCCGCCGCCCGGGGCGCTAATGCAGGAACGCCAGAGTCCACCACGAGTCCTGGCTGAAGATCGACACTCCATCCTGAGCATGCTTGCCAGCTGCGGGTACGCCAGAGGCATCCGACTGACGCCAGCCAACCGACAAGATCATAACGGCCCCAGCGACACGCCAGTGAAGCCCACCCTCAACGCGTTTTGGCTCCCACTTGGGAGGCAGCCCCGGCAGCTAGGCGCCGGCTCCAACTGACTTGGGTAGCGTGACTGGTCAACAACCGCCCTGGTCCGTTTGCTGGATAACCGGCTGCAGCTGTCACCACACAATTGTCGCGCGAGGCATCTCCCAGACACCGTCAGACCCATCTTGATCAGCTTCAGAACCAAGTCTGCTCCGTACGCTCAGACCGGCTGGTACTTTGTAAGCCGGCGCTTCACAAGCAACCCGGGAGCTGCTTGCGGGGCGTTGGCGCTTGTACGAATACTTACGACTGTCCTGGTGCCCCGCAAGCGCCCATCGCCCATCGCGGGGCTAATAAGACGGCTTTGGCGCCAAACTGGCTCCCCTTCCCAGCCGAGACCTACGTGACCTTCTAGACGAAGCCCGTTCGCGGCTTTAGAAAGTTGGCAGAATATGGGGGCGGACTGCCCCTGAGCTCGCCGCTGACGCCAGGCAAGGGGTTCCTGGCTGGTGTCTGCACGAGCCTGGATCGAATACGAGTTAATACGCTGAACTGCATCGCGCGTGCCGTTGCCGCCCTGTGCCCGCTCTTGGCGCCTACGCCTTGAAGCTTGTTTGACTGCAAGCCCCAACCAAGTGCGCCGTCTCGCCTGCCAGTCGTTCGCCTCAGCCGATGGACGGAGCTCCGCCGTAGGCCAGGAGGACAACACGCACCAGTCCCAGGCGCTCGAGGACGGAAATACTCGACGGGTCCGGTCACGATCTTCATTACTGCAGCAGCGTTGTCTCGAGCAGGCGCTTATTCTGCCGACTCTGCTGTGGAAGGGTCCGAGAGGCCTCTTTCATTACGTCAGTTGTGGTGAGTCCTCCATGCCTCTTATGGCCCTGTGGAAATAATCCACCGCCGACGGAATGTTCGTGCCCAACGACGTCAGATTACCCATTTCCATGTGTGCGTGAAAGTACTCGTATCCTTTCCTCGGCGCTTACTTTCGTGTTCAGGGGCCAGTACCGAAAGAGGGAGCCTTCCATTGCGCAACTTTTTGGCCGTTGACCATGTGTCCGTCGGTCCACCCCAGCCTGTCGCCATTGTGGTTCTCGAATTGACCCAAGCATTCGACGGTTCATTGCGATGCGTCTCTCACGCGACCATGCCACCGGTCTTGGGATCTCTCACTGACGTGATCGCCGTGAGTCCTGACCGCATCTAGTCAGAGCTCTTCCTATTAGGAGCCGGCCGATCCAGGAACCGTCAAACCTCCCGCTTGGCTCCGTCGGCTTGAATGCGTTCCTCATTTCGGCAAGGAAGAAAGGGGAAGAATCCACTTTCAAAAAGCTCTCAGGCCCACTGAGCTTGCCAAGCCTATAAGAACGCGTAATCCTTTCAAATCGAGACCTGCCGGCGAAATCAAGGCGATTTGCCACCCTTTTCCCGCCCAACGCCTCACTCGATCTGCGTCGGCAGCTGGCATTGCAGTCATCTCTGCTTGTGTTCGCACGCATCAGGCATCATGGAACAACCCGCCATTATACCCAGGCGATATTCGTTTTTCTCGCTTCCATCGTACCGATCAACCGCCGCCTCGTACTATTCTTGACATCAAGCTGATCACGTCTTCATCATGCGTTCTTAATTTAGTTCGCCTGCCTGTTGTGGAAAGGTTGAGCAGGCAGTTGTGCGAATGAGCCCGCGAGAGAGACGGCACAGGAGTGGAATGGGTCTCCTGGTCGTGGGTGCTACAGCTGATTCTATCTTTCTACGAAGCTATTCCTGCCCTTACTAGCCCTACCGAGGGCGACAGATGTGCAATCGACTCGAGTCTACCTAGGCTAGTAGTCCTTTGACTCTCTCCGCCACCAGCAATCGCTCGCCAACCTACCATTCACGACTTGCACCACACCTACGAGTCTTCACCAATATCCCAGGGCAAGTACAGCTAAGCTGGTCATGTCGCATCAAGTGCACAGCTTCATCCAGACAACTCATGGACGCCCAATTCTCGCGATTGGGCAGCGAGTCGCTATTGACAGGGCGTCAGCTACAACGGTGCTTTCGCCCCGCGCAGCATCAACTAACGCCTGGTCATCTCGCACCAGGTTCTGGATTACGCCAATGTCTGGATTGTCAGCGCAGCGCTGTGCTCTAATGTCATGCCTCACACTCCTTACGAAGAACACCCTGATACCACTGAACATCTCAGTGCGCGAATCGCGGCTTGGCACGGCTGTGGCTCCATGTGAAGGAAGAAGAAAATCAGTGACCACTTCCGTCAGCAGGGTGCAGTATCATCAAACTGTTGGCCAAATCCGGGTTGAAAAAAACAGTGATCAGCTGTTGAAACATCAGCTAAGACTATCGTAGCGAGCTACCTCACGGTGTAGGCATTGCATTGTCCTCGTGTTCAGCATTGGGCATGCATGCACAGGTGCTTACCGTCCAGCCTTTGCTCATTTATGTGCAAACCCCCTTACGGCTTTGACCACAGCCTCGCGAGTGAGCTTACTCGCACATGACCAGATCGACGACAATGTTCAGAGACAGCCCATGTCACCATTCGCATACGACGTTGGCAACACGCAATTCTCCACGCCCACGCCTTCTCACCGCGTCGCGCCATTTCCGATCTATCAGTTTCAACCTCATGTCTCCGTTACCAGTCAGCATCTGTCATATCGAGTTGATAAGACAACTCCTGACCGCAAGCCCAGGCGCCGATTGCCCTCACAGTCAACCCTGAAGCGCTCCTGCCTGGAGCCAGGCCTTGGTGCAGCAACACTCCATATGGTGGAGCTCCACCATCGATCTGCCTCTAGCAATGGCAAATACGTTCTCTGGCTTGGCCAGGAGTCTGAAAGTGTTGGGACATTTTTCAACCAGGTCTTTCCAAGTCGTTTGGCAATTGCCTAGGTACCTATCTAATCCTCGGGTCCACCCTCTTTCCCAACCAGACGCAGGCTCGGCTTTTCAGCTTGGACGGCACGATGCGGCCATCAATCTAAGCCCGGGCGTATTGACGCTGACGAGTGACCGCAATCAGCCCGAGCTCGCCTTTTGTCATGGCCAAGCTCCCCAGGCTTGCGGGCCTGGTGCTATCCCCTCGGCTCCAACGCCGGCACTGCCCGCATCGTAAGTTGGGCGGGTTAAAGCAGGCAGGCGGTCTTGCGGGGCTTGGAAGAAGCCGCGAGATGTTCACGGCCCCGTGCAGCGCTTCTCAGCTCGGTAACCGGAAGAAGAGGCTGGGTGGCGACCGGGGAGTGGCTGGCTGGTCTGTCGGGACGAAAGTCTAGAACGAAGCCCTGGGACCGTTTTGCGGCTGCCGATACGACGTTGGCATCGTTGCCTCGGACGTGCGTCGGGGCGCCCCCCTGGGCTAACTTAGGTACCCAACTTGCTATCCGCACGGTGTTATCCCCCTGAGAGAACGTTGCACCCTTTTTTCTCAACCCCCTTTGTCTGAACTACGAGTGCAATGCTCTGCAGTTGGGCTGAGGCTTGGATAATACAAACGGCCGGGGCGATCATGACAGAGACCCAACCCATGACAGGATTGACTGAAGATCCAAGAAACGCTCATGAACCTTTTATGGCATAGAATGTTTCTGAGGGGCTGGTGTTTCCCCCCATTCGCTCGCGGCCGCTTCAAGTCTCTGCGCAGTTGGCAGGACGCTGACGCAATCCAGTAGCTGTATCACGATATGGGGTTACGCCGTGGACTGCATGCCGGCTTTGGTAGACTTCTTTTTCTTCGGGATCGCAAGTGATGACGAGGAGCAGGATTACTTGCACTGATAATCTTGTTGAGTTCTGCCCTGTCTATCATTAGAAATATCTGCAAGGCTGATACTCAAGATAATACATGAGACAGCACATCTGAGACGGAAGTGGGGTATCTTGTGAGCTCCAGTAGTTGTATTTCTTTCGTCAACTTTGTCTTGCTACACATAGCTCGTCGGCTTGCGTCTTTTTCTGAAAGTAGGGTATCATAAATGTAGTGAGTCGCCTGAAACGTGGAAATTTTGAAGAAGGAAACGCTCGGTTCGTCAAGAATGCAGGTTTGCAAACAAGCCAACCTTGAACGAACAGATTATCTTTTCTCTATCCTCCTCCCCCTCGCCCCCTCTGTATTTCAACCGGAGCGCGGCTCGTCGTCGTTGCGTGTCCGGATCTTGGCCAGGACGTCGGCGGCCTCAGCGGCGTATTTGCACCTGACGCGGATCTGCTCGCCGTAGCGGTAGAAGAGAAACGGGAAGGGGAGGCAGGCCAGGGCGAGGAATGCCGGTATGGAGCTGGCCCAGTGGATGCCCAGGTCTGCGTACATGTACGAGGTGAAGAGGGGGAAGGCGGCGCCGAAGAGGGAGCGGATCACCGAGTTGGCAGCCAGCACCGAGGCAGCATATATGACGTCTAAGGCAGATTTTAGTCAGTGCTTTGTTGTCTTTATATGGCCCCTTTCTCAACTCCCTTTCTTTTCCCCGTTTCCTTTTCGAATAACAAATAAAGGAGGTGGGAGTGAAGGTTGGCATTCTCGCTTGCTACTCACATGCATCAATCAGATAGTTGAATAGGCTGAGGAACACCAGGACGAGGCCGGCAGCGAAGAAGCCGGAGCCGATGATGGAGACCACCCAGTGGATCTCGGGCCCGTTGGTCCACGCGAACCAGAACAAGCCCAGGGGCAAGAGAAACGAGCCGACCATGGCCGGGGGCAGCCTGGCCTCGGGAGGGGCGTGACCACCGGGAGACCGAGCGGCGGCCCGGTTGTAACGCTTGTTGTCCAGTATGCTGCCCGCGACGGCGACGACCATGCCCACGGCGACGCCCAAGAAAGACAGCCCCCTATGCCGGGCGACCAGCCCCGGACCTGCTGGAAGACGATGGGGAAGGCGGCGAAGCACATGTACAGGGTGCCGTAGACGATGGCCATGTAGAGCGACAGGAGGAGGACGATGGGCTCGCGGAAGAGGAGGGCCCAGGGCCGGGACAGCGCGGTGCGCAGCTCGCCGGCGACGGTCTTGCGCGGGCGGCTGGCGTCGAGCTTCGAGACGTAGACGCTGCCCGTGACCTGGGAGAGCTTCTCGGCGCGCCGCCGCAGAAGCACGGGGGCGTAGGTCTCGGGGACGGTGAGGGCGCAGATGACGAGGAGAAGGCCGGTGAAGCACGCCATCAGGCCCTCGACCCAGCGCCAGCCGGCTGCCTCGCCCAGGAAGCCGCCGACTATGGGCCCGATGCTGGGGCCAAGAAAGGGGGCCTGGGTGGGGAGGTTCTCATTAGTTACACGTAGAGGCTGCTTCTCTCGTTTCCTTTTTCTTTTCTCTGGCCATCGGTCGGCCGACAGGGGGATACAAGAGTGTTCATGTGGGATAACTCACCGATGCAAAAAGAGACAGGGCCAGGCCGCGCTGGTCGGCCTTGAACATGTCGGCGATGACGCCGCCCGAGTTTGTCAGCGGGGAGGAGCCAAAGGTGCCGCCCAGGAAGCGGAAGACGACCAGGGCGGCGGCGTTGGGGGCGGCGGCGGCGGCGGCGTTGAACACGGTGAGGACGGTGTAGGTGAGGATGAACATGCGCTGACGGCCGTACATCTCGGACAGCGGGGCCCATATGAGGGGGCCCAGAGCGAAGCCGAGGACGAAGAGGGAGATGCCGAGAACGACGACGATCTGGGGGACGCGGAACTCGGCGAGGATCTCGGAGACGCCGCCCGAGTAGGCGGTGCTGACAAAGGCGACGGCCAAGACGGCGACGGCCTGGGTCATGGTGATGAGCCACTTCTTGCGGGCGGGGAAGCGCATGGGGTCCATGGGGTCGCTGCCGTCCCCGGGGAGGAAGTCGACGATGAAGGGGTCGTCGGGGGTGCCCGATCCGGGGTACTTGGACGCCAGGACGGCCGGCGTGACGCCCGACAGGTCGAACTGGCGCCGGAGGTAAGGGAGGTGGTGGGGGTGGTGGGAGTTGCTGGGGACTGTGACTCGACATCGCGGGCGGGCTCGGTGGTGGACACGGAAGAGGTGGAAGACGGGCCGTTGATCGCCGCCATGGCTGCAGATGGGGGCCAGGCGCGGCCGAGGCGTGTCGAGGTCGAGGCCGGTGAGCAGAGAGAGGTCAAGCTGTGTCGTCGAGTTGGGGTTCCGGGAAGGGGGTTTGCTTGCTTGCTGGAGGCGAGAATCAAGGCCGCTGAGCAGTGCCCGGTCTGGTTTCCTGGACGAGACTGGAGCAGAGCAGGTGAGTCGGGGTCGTCGTGGGGACGTCGTGGCACGGCGAGATGAGGGAGCCGCGAGGCCGGCGCCTATCATTAAATATCAAACAGTTGACGTGGGCCTACCTACCTAACGTCCATGCCTACTTTACTTACCTATACGGAGCTTTACCTACCTTACCTACATGTAGGTACCTTAGGTAACCTGTCAGGTTGCCAGCCCACTTACCTAACGTACGTACTTTCAGACTTCCATTTGGTGGAGGTCGAGAATATTCTGCATCTCGGAAGCAGGGAGTCTGTCCGGGGCAGGGACCCGTATCGTTACCACCATGTACATACGTGTTGGGTACCTAACCTAGGTATGTAGAGGGGGGAAGAGGCCAGCCCAGGCGTTCGGGATGCTGGAGGATAGTGAAACGTGTCGACCCAGTACCTACCTACCTACATGTAAAGGTGGTGGAGGTATGTATGCGGGTTCAAACATGTATACATCATGAAGTCCAACGATGTATAGTAGGTATCTACCCACTGCCTTCAATGTACTGTAGCTTGTGTCCGTAGGATGACTCTCAGTCAGAACCAACAGGACAATGGACGGTGCTATCAGTTGTGCCGCCGGCTGGACGGGGCCCGCACGGGAACAGATTCTCTCCTGTATACCCGAGAGAAGAAGATGGACGGGATGGTGGGGCGAGAGGGGGCAACAAAGCCCGAATGGCGCCGGAAGAGCAGCCCACCAGCGCTGGTTCGCGGCCGACATGTACGTGCGAGTACGGATATGGATCGTGGCCTCGGGGTTGGGAAACCCGCATGCGGTGGGCCCTTTGTCTGCATCCGCACCGCTGCACTGCATCTCTTCTCTGGGCTGTTGGCGGCTCGGCTGCTCTGCCGGTGCGATAGGGTCGTAAGGGTGTCAGTAGACGGGGCTGATGAAGGCCGCCGGGTTCCATGCAGATCGCCTCGAGCCGCCGGGCACGCCTGATTGGGGGGTTGTGGGACGTGGGCCGTGTTGGTCGGTCGTTGATGGCGGGATGAGAGAGGAGGGGCTGCCATTTTGTGCAACCCCAAAAAGGCTTCTTCCCCTCCTTCTTCTCTCTCTCTTTTTTTTTTTTTTCATCTTTACCTTTTTTTTCTTTGACAAAAAGGTAGAAACCCTTCTCTTTGTCGTGGCCTCTGCCCCTCCGCTCCGAAGGAACGAAACGAGAAAGAGAAGAGAGAACAACGGGGTGTACACGGTACTGTGTACAGAATCTCAGAGCCATGTGGCTCAAGTGGCAGCAGCAACCCTCAACATTGGGTGAAAACAAGGATGTGAAGTCGAGACGAGACGGAAGATGGAGTAGCCGAAATGCGGCTAGGAGCGAAAATTGTGCAAGTCGGGCCAGGCTAGACGCTCGTGACGCACACGCGCAGGGCCAGGCAGAATACATCTCGTGATGCCTCGTGGTGCTTGCGAGCGTCTCGTCGGGTACTTGATAAATGAAAGCAGAGTACTACCTGCACGAGGTATGTACCAAGTAAGGTACCTAAGGTATGACCTGGAGTGCTGGTGAGCCCAGCCCCTCGAATCGGGTGATGCGATGCTCGTGGACATTGAGCCTTCGGCTGTCACCATGCACACACCCATGATCTTGCATCCCGGAAATAAGGCACGGATCCCCGCTGAACAATCGGCACGGCATCGGGATAAGCCGCACTGCCGGGTCCGGGTCTTTGATCTCGACCGAGTATCCCGCTCACATACCATACGAGTACTCTGCAGACCCCACGAGGACTTTGTCGTTGATCTGGACCGGATACCTGCTTACGTACACCGACCCCGCCAGTGCGGGTACTCGTACACATCCTCGACATGTCACAGCGTTGCAGCGGCGAGGTTCGGTCACACTCGTCTACGCCTCCGAGTATCACCGTCTCGAGAAGCAGGCGCCGACGAGTACTCGTACAACGCTCGCATGAGTCAGGCAGCCAAAAGCAGGATGATGCTGCCTGCCGGCGCTGAGCCTCAGCCTCGACGCGTTCCACCAGCTACTGGACGTGCCACCGCAAGGCCTGCACAAAGCTGAGCCACGTTGGCGACGGACGATGTACCACAACATGCCACGAGCCGCAAAGGCACTGTGGGTTGGCGCACTTTGTCCAGCCCTCGCGTCTCGCCTCTGTGCTGCCAGTTACGCGAAGCCCGAACCGGCGGCTGAGAGCCTGCAGCCCGGAGCTGAAGGCGTCGTGATGCAAGCATGAGGCGCACAGGAGACCCAGATCGGGTCTGGATCCACAGCAAAGGTGCTAGCTGATAGTCCGTCCGATCAAGAAAAGACCAACCCGATCTGCGCTTGATGGTGATGACATCGATATGTACTATCATGTACGGACGGACGGGTGGATTTTTATGCCATTAGTTATGAAACTGACAATAGCCGTGCCCCGGACCTGTGCACCACATAGCACACGATGCACGAGAAGTCCCCTCCTCTTGCCTCCCTCCAGATGGAAACCCCCGCCCCGACCGCAGACGTACCCTTCCAACTCCAACGGACCCCGCCGAAAGCCTCCCCTCCCGCGTGGCTTATCCCGTGATCCCGCGTGGAATGGAATTTCTCCATCAAAACGAAACCCGTGCCCCTCTACTGCGTCGAGTTTACGGCTACTTCCCTGGAAACTCGTACATCAGTTCGTAGCCGTACGATTACTTGATCGGCGAGATGACTTTCAAGTGGTAGGCGCCTCCAAGTTGACTCGTGATTGGCTCCAATGCTGCAATCCGAATAGCCGGGTGTTGTGTAGCCGGGAGCTCTGCATAAAAGAGAATGCAAAAGCTTGAGACTGGACATGATACATTGGTCTGGATCAATCGTGCCTCAAGAGTCTGGTACGTTGCACACATCCGGATAGACGGTTGACACTGGCCATTTACACCATTGAAGCGATCTCGTACTTCTCTCGGTCGCTTTCAAGTATGAGCTGGCCAGGTGAGGTCGCACGATCCTGTTCTGATCGTCTTTTTACGTGTGGTGATATTGGTTCCGAAGTCAGGAACACTTGTGCCTTATTACTTACCACACATCCATTGTAGATTTTGTTTGTTCGGGCATCATATTAACGCAACCACATGCGACTTCCGGCCTATTCACACTTGGCGTTCGTTCCTGCCTCGGGCCATCAGTTGATGCCAGACGCGTCCCGTCTGTTGAGTACGTACCTTAGGTACCTTGGATACCTAAGGTACACCTTGGGTTGTGAATGACGGGATCCATCAATGGATCCCTTCAGAATGGTTGCTTCTTGGTAGTTGGGTTGCACACGCTCGATGCACCTGTCTTACACCACAACGACAACAACACCAACTTTTCATCATGCTGCTCCACCCAGCTCGAACTGAATCTGATCTCATCCTACACGGCTGCAACCCGCCGCCCGACACCAACAGCCAGCTGCTGGCCATTGCCGACGGCACAACTTTCGACCCGCTCCGCCTCATCCCTGAGCACCCGCTGGCTGTTCTTGCTGCTTCTGTCCGTCGCCGCTCTCAATCCGGCTCTGGCCCTTCTCCTGATCCATCACCACCCCTTCGTGCCCCTTAGCTCTCTCCGTCTTGACCAGGAAAGCCGTGCAGACCAAGATGCCCAGCACTGCCAGCCCGATGCCCATGTAGAAGCCGCCTCGGTATCCACGCAGCACGTCGCCCGGCGTGGCTCCGCCATCGTTGACATACACCTCAACCGTCCCTGCGAACCCTAGCCCCAGCGAGATGCTGTAGTTGACGATGGTGTTGACCAGGCTAGCTGCGACCCCTTGATGCCGCCGCGGCACCGCGTCCGACAGGATCAATGTCCCCGCGGGGAAGCTCATGTCCATCCCCCACGGCATCACCACGATCGACACAAACGTCTGCGCCCAGTACGTCTGCTCCACCGGGCATGTCGCCATGATGACGGTGCCCACCGTGAACGCGACCAGCGCCCCGGCCATGACCCGTGGCGGGCCTACCCTGTGCAGCATCAGCCCCGTAAACACGGCCGCGCACGCCCCCGACACGGCCACCGGTATGTACATGGCCGAAGCCAGCAGCGGCGGCTCTTCCCGCAGAACCAGCAGGAACTGCCACGAGTAGAAGAACCAGATACCAAAGCAAGCCCAGCCGCACGAAACCGCCGCCAGCACAAACGACACGTCCGCCGTAAGGGCCCGGAACGGGATCAGCGGGTTGGCCGCATACCGCAGCTCGACCACGAAGAAGCCCACCAGAAACAACATTCCCACAATCAGAAGCACGTACACGTACGGCTGATTCCAGCCCACTATGGGTGCTTGGTTCCACGCGAAGTTGAACAGCACCAGGCCCGTGACGCCCACCAGCGTGCCCGCCAGATCCAGCTCAACCACCAACCTCCGCAGACCTCGTGGCGGGCTGCGCCTCATGGCGGCGGGCGCCGGCGGGATGACCAGGTAGCCAAGGGCCGTGTTGGCCGCGAGGATCAGCGCGAAGCACCAGAACGCCCAGGGCCACCACGCCAGCGCGAACAGACTGGAGAAGACGGACCCAAGCACCGAACCCCCCGGCGCCGTGGCCCCAAAGATGGCAAACACCATGGCCTTGCGTGGACCCGGCGGGTACGTCGACCCGAGAATCGCAAGCCCGTTGGGCAGGCACATGGCTGGCCCGATGCCTTGCATCACGCGAGCAAACACAAACAGCACGTCGCCGCCACCATGCGAGTAGACAGCCACGCCCGCCACCATGCTCCACAGCGAGAACCATGCCATGCCCGCCAGGAAGACCAGCTTGTACCCGAAGCAGTCTCCCAGCCGCCCAGAAAACAGAATGAAAGTTCCCACCGTCAGGCTGTATCCGGCGATCAGCCAGCTGAGCTCTCCCGGGTTCGAGATACCAAAGCTGTCGCCGATGATGTGGATGATGCTGATGGCCTGTCCCAATCCCGCTTCTATTCGCCGCCGAGGCATGTCAGCGCCGTGGCAGTGCGGGCAAGAAAATCAGGCACGAGGACCGGGGCAGACTCACGCGTGAAGAGCTGGCCGGACGCAATGATGGCTACGAAGAGGATCTCCTGCACTGGGGTGAACTTGTGCGCCATCGACATGTTCGTGTCCGTTCGGGAGATGGGTTGATCCTGGGTCTTGCTGAACCGCCGTATTCGATAGTCCTCAATCGTCGGAACCGTGTAGGCGGGCACCAATTCATCGTCGCCCGCTTCCGCTTGTTGCTCAGATCGCCTGGCAGAAGCTGAAGATGCGTGTTTCTTGTCAGATCCCAAGGTAGGGGCAGGATGGTTGATAAAGAAGAGGTGGAAGATCCTGCTGGCACTCACTATTGGATTGCCCATCTTGAAAGGTAGGCGACTGGGCTTCTGCCCCTGTTGGCATTGACGCCCGCATGGTTGTAACTTGAGTTCTCGGGACAGCTTTTGGTGAAATTCGGGGATCAGAACCACCGGGCTTGTTTTTTCCGGATATACCCAACGGCGCCGCGAAGTCATGTGCGAGCAACGAGGACGGCGGAACGAAGCAGTTTAACAGGCAGCGGACTGTAAGCCACAGTGGAACCAGAGCTCAAGTCGGAGAGTTGGGTTGATGATGAAGGCATGACGAGTGAGCTATCAAGGCGGGCGAACAGTGCCTTTTCTACGTTTGGCGTCTTCCTGCGAAGCTTGTCGCATGCCATTTCCATAGACCCAGACTTTCCGTGCTTTCGTCCCAGCCGGCCTTTTGTGACGGTGACGGGCGCCCAGTGGATCATTCTAACGCCGCTGTCTCGCGACGGGCAATAGTCAGCCCTGCCTCGCGCCGCGAGACAAGCTTCCCTCCCCTGAGGTCATCCAGGCGGAATATTTCCCCTGGTCTTCGCACGTCGCTCGCCGGAGAGCTAGCCGGGCGAAAGAGCACATTTGGATTCGCGCCATGCACGGGCATGGGATAGAGCATTGTGCGAAAGGTTTAGCTGCGCCTAAGTCTCCCAGCCATTGGCCTTCGCGTAACTTGGCGACTTTGGGAAATGTATACCCTGCGATGGGGAGGGGCCTGAGCCAGTTCTGCCACCAGCGTTTTCGATGGCGGTTGGCGGCTGGACCCTAGATCGGAGCCGGCCCCGCCCATATCTACCAACTACATGAGCACTTGCTTGAAGATAAGATATCCAGTGGTCTCTGGATAAGGAGGGGTGTGTTCCCAGGAGCTGCTCTTTGCGCAGACGCTGTCAGGCGGTGAGAGCAGGACGCGCGCGCGCGCGGTCGCAGGCGACGGAGGCGTCTGATGCCGGAAAGACTGGACCAGGGCGTCTCTCACCAAAAGGAAAAAAAGGCGGCATCAACTCACGTAGGGTCTGCCAGGATCAATCAACTCGCCATTATATTCTACACGTCTTAACATGAAAGACATCTCGTCACGTTCATCACTCATCTGTCCTCGTTCTCCCTCGCGCTTCATGAGCGATGGAAATTTGTCTTGCTTGCGCGCGCGGGTCATTACTACGGGGGCCTCTAGTCGATAAAGATCTTGGCTTCGAGCTCCGAGTAGTTGGAGAGGAAGGACTCGAACAGCTTGATGGCGTGGTCGACGTCGTAGGTGCCACCCGTCTCGCGGATGGAGTGCATGCTGAGCTGGGGGTTGCCGAGGTCGAGGGTTCTCACGCCCAGCTTGGCGGAGAGCATGGGGCCGATGGTGCTGCCGCAGGACGAGTCGTTGCGGACGACGAAGAGCTGCAGGGGCACCTCGGCGCGCTGAGCGGCCTGCTGGAGCAGGACGATGCCGGGCGAGTTTGTGGCGTAGCGTTTGGTGTTGATCTTGATGACGGTGCCCTTGTTCATCTCGGGCTGGTGGTTCGACTCGTACTTGCCAACGTAGTTGGGGTGGACGGAATGGGCCATGTCTGCTGAGACGAGGAAGGAGACGGCCATGGTCTGCTCGAAAGCGGTGCTCAGGTCAATGTCCGGGTCGGAGCTGATGTGCTCCCAGGACTTGTCCGAGTCGCGGCGGCCGTCACCAGCGACGATGGAGAGGCGGCGGACGACGGCGGGCAGCAGGTCCGAGTTGGCGCCGTGAGCCGAGGTGGAGCCGATCTCCTCGTGGTCGAAGCAGGTGATGAGGCGGATGCTGGTCTCCTGGTCGAGGCTGGAGGACTTGGTCGACTCGATGAGGCCCATGACGCTGCAGTACGTCATGTTGAGGTTGTCGAGGCGGGCCGAGTAGATGAACTCCTCGTTGAGGCCGCCGAGGCACGACTTCTGGACGTCGTAGAGGATCATCTCAAAGTCGACAACGTCGTCGACGGCAACGCCGGCGTGCTCGGCGATGATCTCGAGGATGTAGGGGTGGTGGCGCTCGGACATGCTGCGCAGGGGCTGGAAGTCTTCTTCACCCGAATCGGCGTCGGCGGAGGCGGGCTTGTCATCGGGCCTGGAGGAGCTGCCGGTGCGGTTGAGCTCGGCGGCCACCATGCCGGCGATGGGGAAGAGCTCATTCTCCTTGTTCGGGTTGAAGTCGGAGGAGCGGTCGAGGTGGATGGCGAGGGTGGGGATGCGGATGATGGGGCGGTCGACCTTGACGAGCTTCTGGACAAAGTTGCCCTGGGAGTCCCTCACGAGGGCGCGGCCGGCGATGGACAGGTCGCGGTCGAACCACGAGTGCCAGATGCCGCCGCCATACGTCTCGACGCCGACCTGGAGGAAGCCGGCGGCAGACTTCTTGCTGACGGGCTTGATGCGGAGGCAGGGAGAGTCGGTGTGGGCACCGACCATGGCGATGGGGTTGCCAGGCTTCCACTTTGCGCCGATGGCAAAGGCGACGATGGTGGAGGCATTGCGGGTCATGTAGTACTTGCCGCCGGGGCGAAGAGTGGAAGACCAGTTGTCGCGCTCCTTGACGGGGGTGAAGCCGGCCTTCTCGAGGCGCTCGATGGAGGACTGGACAGCATGGTAGGCTGGAGGTGGGGGCAGAAGTCAGCCGAGTGAAGAGGGGCACCGAGAGATCGGCCGGGCAGAGAAGATGGACACCGGGGGGGACGGGGCCAGGCCGAGAGGAGCCGAGAGGAACGGGGCAGGCGGACGAGCTGGGGGAAAGGGAGCCGGGGTCCAGGTAGGAAGCAGCACGTACGAGTGGGAGAGGCGTTGACAAAGTCGAGAAAGTCGAGGGTGGACTTGGGAGGAGCCATTTTGGCGGCGGCTGCGGAAGCGTGCAGAGATCTCACACGAGATTCGGCACGGCGGCGGCGGGAAAAGCAGGGGGAAGCCGGAAGATTATGGAGGCCAAGTTGGCGAAGTGGTGAGCTGAGGGCGGAGACGGAGGCGGAGGCGGAGGCGGAGGCGGCGGAGAAGCAGCGGGCCGAGGGAGGGACGGGAGACGCGGCGGGGGCCAGAGAGAACCAGCGAGCCGTTGTGCGAGCAGGCACACGCGCAGTCATCTACGCCTTCTTGGTGGAAGGCCTCGGGCAGGTTTGCAAGCACAGGGCAGTGTGGGAGGTCGTCGACGCGGGTTGAGAGAGGCGGGCTGGCTTGTGGTGTGTGGGTGTGGTGGGGAGGCAGTGGGAACTGGTAGCTCGGCGACGACGCTGATGAGGATGAGATCATGTGTACGAGGTACGGAGCGGTGGGTACGAGTACGAGGCGTGGACTGCACCTCAAAACACCATTGCCCTCCTTTTCTATTGTCAGAACCGCCTTGTGACGTTGCAAGGTAAGGATTGGCTCTCCAGCACGTGGTGCGGATAAGCAAGCCCCCCTTGATCACCTCTACGAGTACTTACCTAGGTACTACTCTACGGTACTCGAGGTAGTTTCAAGAGGTACCGTAGGTACGGAGGTGTATCGTCAGTCAGTCTTGAATTGCTTCCACCCTGAATCGCCATCATCCCGAAGCCTTGTCGTCTCAACTACCCTCCTGACTTCGCCATGCACCCCTCGTTCTGATCTCCCAAGCTGAAGAGGCGCTCGAAAACCCGGCTTGCACATTGATGATATCCCTCATCAGCCCCTCCTCAGCCTCTGGGAGGCGGCATTGGCCCTTCCAGTCAGCCTCCAAACACCCGAAAGCGGCCACAAAGCCTCGCCACACGACCCTGGACTCGCCACTGGGCCGTGGGTCCCAATCACTTCTGCAATCTGAGGCCTTTAAAGTTTTTCGGCTCGGCTCTCGATGTGAGGCCTCTCCGTGGTCCCTGTCTCGCGCCGCGGCGGCTGGGTTGACCTGGGCGAAGCCGTTGGCCGAGGGCCTTGGCGGAGCCGATTGCTGGCCTCAGCAATCAGGTATGCGACCCGTGCATCGCACCCAACTTGTGAGGGAGACCAACGGTGAGCCCAACTCGGTATTTGTTTTTGAGAGCAAGCCCCTCGAGCTTCATCGTTCCAAGCCCTCAACGGCCGGGCCACTCTCAGTCGGCCACGTGGGGCGGCCTCTGCTGTGAGTCCCCGAAACCATCGCCTTCTCTTTCCTTGCCCCCGCATTCATCTGCAAGGGCAAAAGACTATAAAGCCCGCCCTAGGACCCGACTGTGCTGTGGCTTCAACTCTTCGATCACACGCGCTTGCAGCTCAACCTCGTGGCTCTTTGCCCACCTAGTACCCAGGAAGGCTTCGTTCAACCCCCGTGGATGCCCTTCGCAGAGTCGCTCGAGACGCAATGAAGTCGGCAACCTGTTTCATCATGGCCAGCTGGGCTCTGGCCACCCATGCACTGAACCTGCCTGGCCAAGTCAATCCTGTACGTTCTGGCCTTCTACCCTGGCTGTTGCTTCGGAGGGAGCTGCACCAAGACCAAAGAAACACGACTGTGGGCTTGAACGGAGGCTGACCTTAGCTCGGCGCCTGCGTCATCTGAGCAGCGCATTGAGGATGCTCAACGCACCTCGAGATGGACCCGGGCCATTCATGGGCCGGCTAACCAATGGCTTTGTATCGCCAGAAAGTTGCCTTGCGACGCGACCATGGACTCGTCGGTGGAGCAGGTGGCCGCCGCCGACAGTCAGTGCAATGAGATTTGCGGTCATCCCGACCTCAACCTCCCCGAGCCGAAGGGTGAGTGGATCTGCGGCCTTGACCCTCTAAACGGCAAGAAGCAAGGCAAGTGTCGGCCGCGCTCGAAGAAGCTTGCCGAAGCTACAAGGCCCGAGTTGTGCTACAGGCCGTCGCCCCGGTGCAGAGCGACGAAGAAGTCGGCGCCGCGGGAGATAGCCGATGCAGACGAGTGGTGCCGCAAAACCTGTGCCGGCACTACCAAACCCCACGACCTGCTCGAGCTCCAAGACAAGTTCTTCTGGGTCTGCGATCTCGAAACTCGCAGGTGTCGAGACGGGCACAGAGCTCAGACCGAGGAAGAAGCTAAGAAGCTGATGGGGCGTACATGACTGTGAACCTGAAGTTTTTCGAAGATCACGTCGTGACAAAGCAGCTGTATCTCGAGGCCGGGGGCGAGCTTAAATGACCAAGATAATCTCAGCATTAGGCAGCGGAACAGCCGGGAGCCACGTGCCACTTCGACTTGGACCTCCGAGTCCGTATGGTACAGGCTGAGCAAAGCTGCGGTAAACCGAGGAGAGAAAACGCAACGCTATCTGTTAAGCTACGGTATCTCGATCCCGCTACCCAGAACACGAATGAGTATGTTGACAGCGCGCAGCCCGGTGGCCTAGATGCCCAAAGCCCTGACATAGTTGTCCTGTACTCCCAAGCTGTAGATACTGGCTACCTACCTATTCTACATATCCCATATACCTTATAGACAATATATGATTTAGATTTGGCCTGGGGGAGTAGCCTTTAGCTCTCGGATCATAGTTGCCCTGCCGACTCGCCGAGTCAGCTGTTGAAGCATCCTGGTCTTACAAGTAGACGTCGCCATTTGCTTGAACAACTCCCCACAACGGTCTCCGACAGGTGGGCAGAGGAGCTCGCAGACGGGCTGGCGCGATCGTGAGCCACACCGTTCCTCACTTCCCAGCGCCGGCGTTCGTTTGCAGCGAGTCGCAGTCACCAGACGCCCCAGAAGATGAAAGGCGCCCAGCTGGAGGCAGTCAGGACGACCAGCCCACGAGGGCTTAAGGCTTCCGTGCACTACTTTGGCTCGATGGGTCGCATCGGGCCGCTGCACGGCGCCCAATATAGACAGACGATAAGGGGCGCACTCGATAGGAACAAGGGTCTTCCCATGCCATGAGAGGCGGCTAAAGAGGCGGCGCCCTCTAGTATTCCTTAGACAAAAGAGGTGTGTGTGTGTGAGTGTGTGTATGTCTGTCCTGTTGGGGGGGCTGCCCAGGGCCCAAGGCGTCACCAGATTGCCTCCCTCTCCTTTTCTCGCCCTTTCGTTTCTTCCTCTTATTTTCTCGGTTTCGAGCCCTGCAGCTCGCCACCCAATATCGTCATGTCGTGTTTGTTGTACTGCGGACCGCACAAGCAAGCGTGCCACATGCACGACGTGCGTCAGGCTTGCATGGACGGTGTCGAGCAGGTGCAGAGGGGGGGGGGGGGGGGGGGGGGCTTTGTGTCCTTACCTTTTTATGTAGCATTGGCCACAGTTACGTTAGATACTGTCTCTGAAACTGCAATCCCATTCTGAAGACGGCGAGGCGTCTTTGAGAGTCGGACGGATATATATCGGGACAGATTGCGTGCTTTCACAATCGCAAGACGCCTCGGGTGGCTCTCGCGGACAACGTGGCCGGCCTGGGTTGTGTCTCCCTCGAGTACTCCTTACATGTACGCATCTGTCCGCGTCGCACCTTTCAGGGCCACGTTCATCTGGCTGGCTGACTGGCTCAAGAAGCGTGCCTCGTGTGTGTGCCTGCTAGTTCACGGCTGTGCGCGTGTAGATAGACACGCACGTGTACGGGTCTGGGTCTATCCGCGCCCGCTGCTCGGAGCATCTCGCGAACGCGCCCGAGCTGAGCAAAGACAATTGTGTGACAGTGTCTACCCGGTTAGGTCCGAGGACAGACCCGGCGGAACGTGGGGAAGTTCTCTCTCTCTCTCTCTCTCTCTCTTCTTTTCTTGTGCTATTTGGGATGCAACTGTGGTTGGATCAAGTCGCCCAAAACAGGGTAATTCTTCAGCCATCGAGGCCACATGCGCAAGGACCCGGGCCGAGAATGCGACAAGCCGCCAGCCATAAGCCGAGCAAACCAACAACCAAACAGGCACGGGAGGCAGGGCGTTGCAAGCGTATGAATACTCGTACTCGCAGGTGGATGGACGGAACGGATGGGCGGATGGCTGGCCGACAGCAGCATAATACATCCACAGAACACACGGGTGCTCGTAACGTCCCGGACCCGCACACCCACACCACCACCCCTCATCAAGAGCCATGCAGTTCCGGGCACGCGTCCAATGTCAAGTGGGAATGATCTGCGCCATGATGACTTTAGAGTTTGGGGCTATCCGCCATGGAGGGCGCTCGCCTTTGATCAGAGTTGCCATCCGGGCTGTCAGTCGTGGCTACGAGTACGCCCGCTGCGCCATGCTTCCACGCTCCCCTACAGGCAGGCCATTTCGGAGTCGGCAGGTTGGTAGGCATGTTGCTCGAGCACGTGCGGTCAACAGCAACAGAGCGGGGCACCGCGTGAGACAGCCCGACCGCCTTTTTTTTGCGAGCATGGTCGTCAGGCACATCATTACAGCTCTTACGGAGTATTAGTCTGGCGCCCGTTAACCCTACCGGAGGCGAAGGGGTATTTTAGAAGAACGAACCGGGCCTGGGCGGGCCTTTGCTCCGTCAAGTGGCCCGTAGCAAGCGCAGCGGCAGAATACCAGGTACTAAAGGCATAATACGAGTAATAAGGTCAAGATGGGCCGGGGCTGGAGACCAGGGCCGCAATGCCATGCTGTGACTGGCCGGGTCCCTTGCATCTCGCCGGGGTTCGACACGAGAAGCAGATGGCCTGTCGTGCCGAGAGGCCTACCTGTTTGCTTTCTGTGATCAAATTGGCTTGCCTCTGCCAGCGGCGCCTGTCCAAACTTCAATGTAAAGCAGGACGGTAGCGTGGGTAGGTAGGTAGATATGGACGACGAGGTGCTGCCACCAAGTCAGCATCTGGGTAGTTTTTAGTCCCATGATCATCAGTCTCGCTAGTTGGTAGGTAGGTGCCAGACTCTCATCAAGAGCCCGCCCGCGACCCAAGAGCCAACCCCCGCCAAGCTAGATGGCATCGGAACCGACGAGGCACTGGCATGCAAATCAAAGTACGGGCATCTGTCTACGTGTAGTTCGGTGTACGAGTAGGTACTTCTACGAGTATCCCGTGCGGGCCGATCATCATGGAACGATCATCAACTGCCTGCCTGTCTTACAACTTGGCACGATCTGAACGAACTGCCGTCTCTACCTGCTTGTTATTCTACACGTATTGCGCGCACTCGCTCTTCGCCTGTCCTGCGGCGTGGCTGTTCCGTGGGGGACGGCACCCCCGCCCTTGTGTACATGAAGGTGGGCAAATGCCGAGCAAGGTGGGCACGTGAGCGGTACCTACATTGAAACCGAAGGTTCTGATTACAGTACCTCCACTACCTCTGTGGGCAATACCTCTTACTTTACCTGCCACGAAGTAACTTGCTAATACCTTGTGACGCTACATGTGCCTATCGTAGGTGCAGACGGTGCGGTCAATTTCTACTCTGGTCCTCGAAACTGGCTGGGCGACAATCACATACAGAGGGGAATCGTGCATGTTGCGGCAACTCCAGAGGAAACGACCAGCTGGAGGTCTTGGGCGCGCAACGCATGGCAAGTCGCCTTGGAGCATTGTGCACTCGTACCCGCGACCCTTCGCCTGCCCCCTGTCCAGTCCCCTCAAAGCGCCCTCCGCTCCCCTGTTTTGCGCGATTCGCCGCGCAGGTGCAGGGTCCCTGCGCCAGCCCTTGTCGTGTCCCCTCACATGCTTGTCAAGCCCCAAGACCGGCGCCCGGGATCCCTCTGGCGCCTGTGTTTATCAGTGTGTGTGTGTGTGTGTGTGTGTGTGTGTGTGTGTGTGTGTGTGTGTGTGTGTGTTGTGTGTATGTCGACCAGCGTGCGACTTGGGTGGCTAGGCGGCTGGGCCAGAACAAGGGAGCACGAGTAAGGAGTGGCCGCTGCAGTCGAAGACGCGCCACGGGCCTCGATTGGGCCAATCGCGCTGCCGTCCTGCTGTTCTCCTCCTCCCCCTCCTCTTCTTCTCCTCCTTGTTTGCTGGCTACCCGCACGTGCACGAAACGGGACCTGACAAAAGTACGAGGCTCTAGACACCGCCGCCGCGCCGCCCACGCGCCGCCGCCGCGGTTCCATGCGGGAATTGCTTGCCCATGGAAAGGGGGGGCGGGGGCGTAGGTTGGCAGACCGCCATCAAATCCCGGACGTGCTTTCGTCAACGGTCATGTATAAGTACGAGTACAGAGTCAAGGCCGCGATATGGATGATACATGTGGCAAACGAATGGTGATAGGTGGTGATCGGTCTAGGTTAGAAGCCAGGTCTGACCGAAGAGCCCACCATGTGCACCCGGAGAATACGCCACGCGGAAAACATCGTGTAGGGGCGCAGGGAACACCAAGACGCTGTGCCGGCCTCAGCGCTCCGGCCGAAAAACCACCTGGTATGGGCGAGGCTGGGCTGTGAGGGGTTGACGTTGGGCAGAAGATGGGGCATGGATGGACGGGCGTAACTTGTGCTCGTTGAGAGCCAGGCATTGCCATGCCACTGAGCGCTGTCAGTCCGTTGCTCGCATCCACGTCTGCAGCACAAAGCTGAGCGCCAACACAACATGCGTGCAATACTCGACACCAGCCAAGAAACACACACCCCCAGAAAGCCCCACAGAGATGTTTCTGAGCAGCCAGGGCTTCTGTAAGAGGTCTTTGCCCTGGAGTGGCATCCAATGAGGCGAATCATCCCCTGGGCCCAGGTCTTGTCACTCAAGCGGCCCTTAAGAGGTCGCGGGGTAGAGAGAGGGAGGCAGCGAGCGAAATAGCGTGTGCGGGTAGCGCAGCGGCGTGCTCCGTGAGATTCAAGGGTAAGGGCATCCATGGCGTCTGGGTAAGGTGATGTGTGAAGAGCTGAAGGGACTGGAGAAAGCCCAGGTACCTTAGGTACGGGCACCTGCTAGTGCCCTGTGCCTGTACCTGCGGACGCGGATACTTTGCACACACCTAAGAACCTCTTGGTGCCTGGGACTTATGTGTCAGGCAACCTACGAGTACCTCCCTTCATGTACTCTGCATGCGCCGTCGACAAATGAGTATCCGTAGATACTCGCAGTACGAGTGAAAGGACTCGCACTCGTAGACTGATGCCATGTAAGCGGAGACCCCAGTCGGCTTGCGAATCGTACCCGACAAGCAATCCCCCTCCCTGGTCGAACCCGCGAGCTTGGGACACTACCGCAGCGTTAGAGGCGCGGTAGCGCGTCCGGGTCCTCGTCCGGGTACATCTATGAACGCGATGGACATTGGATGCCACGGTCGTGGCCCGTCAGGCGCGCATGAGGGACATTTTCCGTCACCCTCGAACCCGAGTTGCTTTTTTTTTCTGCCGCCCACCCCCCCTTCTCCTGCTTATGTCACGGTATTTTTTAAGGACAGGTAGGGGTCGCTGCCCCGTTGTTAGGGTGGTCATGGCTGCCAAAGCTTCGCCACAGGCGTGCGTTGTGTCAAACCTGCCGGGAGTTGATACCTCCCGTGCTCTACAGGACACAGGTCTGGAGGTACATTACCTCTAAGATGTTGGAACGCTACCTAAGCAAGGTTTCTTGGCGTACCTCCAACGCGTACCTGCCTGACTAGGAGTACGTAATGCACTTGGATCCTCTCGGGATAGATACATGTTAGGTAGATAGACTCAAGTATATATGAATGTAGCGACTTGTAACCCCGCCCCTTCGCCCGCCCCCAAGGGGTGCCCGTCAGGACGGAAAGAGGCCTGGCCTGCCTGGGACCTGGGCAATGCTGTCAGTTAGGTGGTAGGTTGTGGACGCACCCACGAGACTAGCATGGGAGGTAATCTGAAATACCAGATGGCGTAGGATGGGCTGATCGACCACATGCTCTTCCCATAGGGCTGCCCACCCACAATTGAGGCATCTGCTGATGTCACCAACTTACTATACTCATTCCTCTCGCGTACGGGCGCACTTGCGCGACACCATCGGACGGTTGCCATGCTTGCGCTGTGGGCATGAGATAGGGGCAGGCAGGCCTCGTGGTCAATCGCCACAGCACATGCCGGACCTCGAACAAATCTGCTTGGGCTGGACCCCAATGCTGGATGGAGCCGGGCTGGCCAGGGGCTGGGACTGATGGCGCATCTAAGAGGGCGCGTATGACTGGGGTGGTGTCGGCCCCGTGGTGATGCTCTCATCAGGCTCGGATGCCACCGTGCACCCTTTCACCACTGCCGGCCTGCGCGCGAAGTCATCAACGCTCTGCGCAGCAAAAACAACAACAACAGCAGCATCAGCAGACGACGAATCCTGATGAGAGATACCGCCCCTACAAGAAGACAGACCAGCACTCTCGCTCATGGACCGACCAGAAACCACAGACAGCAGCCGGCTCGTAGCGCCGCTTCGTGTCCCGTTGGGGCTTACCGGACATGTAGGCGCTGCCGAAAGGAGCCCTAAGGCAGATGAGAAAAATGGGGGGCGACCGCTTCTTCTCCAACTCGGGCGGCAAGGAATGCAGGCCGTAAGGCCCTGCCCAGGGTGGATGATATAATTAGAACTGCGGCGCAGGCCAGAGAACGACGACGACTCCGTCCGCGGCCACCAAGGACGCGCCTGAAACAGCCTTGTTGGCGATGCATGCCCGTTTCGAGACACCTCTCATCAGTCACCTCTTTACTCGTACACCGCGCCGGCGGAGATCCGTAACAGGTCTTGGGCAGGATGCGGGGTTGTGAACACCCAAGAACGCCTTGCTTTGCCTGCCTGCTTACCTCTAGGGGCCATGTGCGGTATGTACTGTACCTAGTGAGCAACCATCATGATTAGGCGGCGTAAGGAGGTAAGAGGCAAGGTGCCTTTACTGGTGGCTCGACAGTGCCCGCGATGCGCATTTCGTGTTGCGGCTCCCTCCACTCTGGCTCCACGAGCATAGTGGGCGGAAGGATATCGTGATCCACGTGCCCGTGCCCAGCGGTGCCCGCCGCAACGAAGCGGTCTCGGGGGAGAAGCGCCTCGAAGCCTCTTGATGGCTGCCCGCCTCAGCACGGTATTGCGGTTGCACTCGTGCGCGCCGGCCCGGAATGCGCGATTCCTCGACTGTCGGTAGACAGGCATGGCGGAATTTTCGCAATGCCATTTTGCTCGAACACCTCGACGCAAAAAGCGAGTCTTCTTGAGGCTACTTACCAGGTATATTTGGCCACACTATAGGTGCAGTTGGAGACGGTGGCGAGATTGCCAATCAAGCAAGGCCGCAATGGGTACGAGTAACACACATTGCCTGTCCATGCAAATCGAGACAAAACGATCAAGAGCTGGCGCTGCACAGCATAAACATGGCCTTATAAGTATCTACCTGTCAATTGTCGGCGACTGCTTTGGACGGCGTGGCTGGCACCCGTCGCCTGCACAGCCGACCCGGATTCAAGGAGCACGAAGCGGGTAGTGGCCAGACCATCACTCCATCCCTGACCTGCCGCCCAATACTCGTAGTTCACGCATGCTGCCACTGTTACGAGGCCATCGCCGCCAAAGGCTTCTCCTCAGACGAACGAGAATCGGGGCACAGGAGAAACGCGCCCATCGCGCCGGATGTGTCCTGCTGCTCGTGCTTGACAAGGCGAGGCTGCTTCATGTTGCGTCTCCCGCACACTGCTGCGAGTGGCTGGCCCCTCTCTCCTAACTGCGCGTTAGGCGGACAATTGCAGGCTTGGCAGTACATCCAATGTACACGGCATATTCTACCTACCTGTGCACTGGAGTAATGCGCTCGATGGGGTCCAGGGAGAATACTGTAGAAAGCAGGACCACAAGCTGGGAGTCCGACGACTGATGGCGACCTTCTGTTGACCCAGATGGATACCTTACGTACTTACCTATCCATCGACCCGTAGGCCCGCCTCGGTATCGTTTTCATTCGAGTGGCGCGGTACTCACTGGCGCATCGAGTCGACTCGAGGTACGAGTATGCGAAGGGGCGGGCTGCAAGGGTTGAGACCTACGGGCCGGCCTCTCGACTTCAGCCAACCGAAATATTAACCCTCTCGCCAGGCGTCGAACCTGGGATTCCAACAAGTCAGCGGCTCACGAAGAGCGACCGAGCGGCCGCTTCCACTTGACATTCGGCGCAGCGCGTCAATGTCGGATGTCGCCCAGGCAGAATGGCCCCAGGCTTGTGCCCCCCTACGTACAGGGGTGGCACTCGCAAGTATGTCTGTTCACGTTGCCTCGAGCGTGCACGTGTCGAGGGTTGACAAACGCGTGGTTGCACAACTTGGGCGCCGCTGCAGGTCGACTTGAGCTTAGCCGAGCTGCTCGAGTCATCGCATGACAGCTTTACTCCGAAATGCCTGGCTCGACCCGTGGGCTTTAGTGGATGCTTCTAGCACATTTAGTACTCTACTTCATTCGATCAGAGACGCGAAAAACAGCGTAGCCTTGACCATGACGCCAAGGCGTGTCCTGGCGAGACAGAGGGAGAGATGACAAGGTATCACACAGATCCCTGCACGGGCACGATGCACCTTTGGCCGGGTTTGCCGGGATGGCCTTGCCTGAGCGCAACGACGCTGCCCATCTCTTTGCCCTAGACAAACTGACAGATTGACGTTCAGGCGGTAGGTACCTTTCGTTCTCCTTGCCGGCACCTAGAGAGTATTTCTGTAGGTATGGGTGAACTGATGGATTATATCGATGTTGAAGAAGAAATGATTCCACAGTTGAACGCCGTCGGCCAAACCGGCCCAGATTTCGCCATGTCACAGTCGTCACTTCCCACAGCCTCGTTATCAGGCGGAGAGAACCTATTCGCGACATGCAGGGCTGCCTTGGTGCGTGCGGATGAGCATCCAATACCTGGTACTCACCCAAGTAAGTACTCGTACGAGTAGTGTTTTTGATTGTAGATCCTCTAGTCGCGCCAGTGCGGCGAGGGGAACGATGGGGCAGGCCAGGACTGACCAGAGGGGCGGGCCGTCGACGGCTAATGAATGCCACAGGAGGTAAGGTACCTAGATATCTACCTACATAGGTACCTACCCAACTTGTGCGAGTGGCACTCACTCGTAGAGTGGAAAATGGAGCCGAGACTGGGCTGAGAAGCATCCACGCATCGGCGTTCGCGTGCATACGCGTACGAGCATTCGTAAACTCTCCCGAGAACCATTCCGTCCATCATCTCCCTGTGTCTGACATCCTTCGTCAGGCTCATCAATGCAGCAGGCGAGTGCTCGGGGAAATACTTGGAGCGATATGAGGGCTTATTAGGGAAGATTAGGTCGTGCCCATCCCCGAGGTCTCCAGCCCGGCAGTCGGAGGCCGGCTCTGGTCCCGACCAGGCGACCCGGCGCCTCCCCACTTGAAAGACTTCCATCAAAGAGGTAACAGCGTCGCGCGCAAAAAGCGTGGTGCTGAGGAGGGGAGCGTCCTGCCCCCCATTCATGCCTGGCGTTGAAGAGCCAACCGCCCGTCGGAGTCGATAGTGCCTCCAAACGAGACAGAAATCTGCAGGTTCCCAGGTGGGCAGCAACATGCATTTTCCGCCGGCGGGCGAGCCGGGCCTTCTGCTTCTTCTCCCTTTCTCCCTGACTGTCAGGGGCCGGCCGTGTCAGGTACGGTACGAGTACAGGCGCCGTCTTTCATGGCCGCCTGCCCGCCGGGCTGTATCCGCCCGAATGAAGCGCACCTTCAGACTGGGAGACAAGTCGTCCACCGCGAGAGGTACTTGGGAGTACTTGAGCAACCCTTGTCAAAGGACGGCGCCGGGTGCGCTACGGCGGTGAAACCCCACCAAGCCCACCCACACGTAATCCAAGATGGGCCCCCGAGAGGGTCTGGTTGGCGTGACTGGACCATCGAGGCCAGAGAGATGTTTCTGGCGCGAGTACTGACACCTGTGTACTCGTATGGCCCGGACCGGGGTTCGGGCGCGATTCTGCTGGCCCCCGCAGTTTTACGCGTATCACCTGGTTGGTGATGTCGCCAGCCCGTTGAATGTTTGCTACATATGGCACAAGAGACGAAGAAGGCGGCGGTGGCGACACCGGCGGGATGGGGACGAAGACGGCTCTCGACTGCTTGACAGAAAGGCCATGTCGCCATCTTGGCCAGCACCTGGTTTTGGGTACACCGGGCAGGCTGGCATCTGACAGATTTCTGAGATGGCGGTGGTCCCACGAGTCTGTCACAGGTTACACAGCCCTGCTAAGGTAGCACCCCTCAGTTGCGGCGGACTCGAAAATCGACCGTGTCGTCGGTGATATGCCTGACTCTCCATGACTTGGGAGTGTTGACACCGGCGAGCCCGTCATCTGGCCTGGTCAATGGTCGATGTCCATCCCGATCTGCTTCGAGAATAAGTTACTTACTCTTACCCAGACCCTCCCGATCGTGCCTGGGATGCCGCGAAAATGTACTCCGTTAGGGGTACCTAACATTGCCGTGAGATGGGCAAGCCGGGTAAGGCAGGGGTACGTGGAGACATGCATAGAGGCGGGGCGTCTAGTCGCAGGTGGCCCGAAACGGCCAAAGACGATACATGGAAGCCCTCGCACTCAGAACTGGAAGCAGATAGATACGAGTACGTACATCGTTGGAAATATCCGTTGTACTTGACCTCTGCTGCCTCCAGTACATTAGCTGCCTTACTTACATGTAGGTAGGTATGTATTGTATTGAGTGACAGCCGGTGAGCAGGAGACGAAAAGCAGCCTTTTCGACATGGAACTCATGACAGTCTACTGCTGCAAGGAAGTGTATGAATTTGTACCCAAGGTGACTGTGAGCATGAGAGCCGCACACAAGCATATACAAGCAACCTCTACTCGTACGTGCCTCTAGAGTAACGCTGACGAGGCAATTCAGTAATAGCCCACATCAAAAAGCCGCTGCACGCACACTCTTCGCTAATAAGCGGACTTTGCTTAGAGTGGCGCGGTCGACTTACGACCGTGACAATGTCAGCTGCTCTGCTCGCGGTTACACAAGACACCTGATGGCAATAAGGTGTAGCATGTGCCTCATGTACCTGGCAATCTGGAGCGAAAAGATGAGTACCCGACATAATGTTGGCACTGCCGTGCAGGCTTAGGCTAACCGTGCAATCGCCGGAGCTCAGACCGGGGTGGCATGGCCCGCTGGACAACTTTGAGGATTGCTGATTGTCCAGACCTACGCATATGCTGCAGACGCCGGCTATTGTCCTAGCTGCACGCCAGGCATCGGGACCATTCGGCGCGTGGCTCTGGGCCGTATTCCACGTTGTTGCCTACATACACTGAGTACTTACCTTAGGGAAGTCGAGTGGTGTAAGCCGGCTCTGAAGTGGCTTTACTCACAAGGACCTGTCTGAAGCCAAGGGCAACCTAAGCTCTTGCGACCGATGAACAAAGCGACACACTCCATTCATGGAGTTGGAGGTCACGAAACTCGTATAGTGCTGGAGATGACGGATCCACGCCTCCCCCGCAGATTGTCTTAGTTCCTGCAAACGGGGCCAGCCTCGCAAGATTCGACCTCGAGACTGCCCGATGCAAAGCTATGGTGGCACTCGCGAGGATGCAAATACAGGCACACATCCAGTCCCGCGTCATACTCTACACTCGTCTCACAGTTAGTGAGTGAAGTAAGGGAGGTACTTAGTGTATGTCGGTATTATCTCGTCCACTGGAATACAAGTAGAAGGTCAACCACTTAGCGGCTCGTTATACGGCGGCGCCGGTTGCAAGCTAAAATCCAAGCCTGTTCGTTGTCGATGGCTGCCAAGCCGCCCGAGAGTGTGCGCACGTGAATCCAATCGGCTGTACACGTGAAGTACCAGACAGCAGCATCATGGAAGCACATGAACGAGTTCCCTGAGGTAGCCGGCTCTTCATCTCGGGAGGCGGATGGGTTATGTACTTAGATACTCGACCCGCATCGGTGCATCAGAGGTCATTTAATCGATTGACGGATAATGGCTTTCAATGTTGTGCCCTGAACGCCACCACCCACCCCATAATCGGTCTAGTTACCTTCTAGCTTGCGTTGCGTGGGTACCCAGCCAGCCTCCTCCCTGCTTCGTGAATGTCGTCGCGCCAGAATGGAACCTCCATGTTCGGCCGGCCGATTTACAGCGTGCGCGGTCGTCTAGACAATGATTGAAACCGAGAGGCCAGGTTTCGCCCCATGGCCGTATCAGCATACATGTGTATACCTGAGGGGAGATGCCTTAGCACGTACCGCATATGCCTACCTGGGCTGGATGTCGACGTGCATGGGAGGTAGCCCGTGTTCTCCGTCCAAATCAATTTCGACAGGTGGTAAAGGCATCTTTTTTGAAGGTTGGAGCACCCGCCGTACGAGTGAATCCGGATACCTGGTAGGTAAGGTACTCGAGTGCCAGGGCGGAGGACTCGAGATCATCGGACTGGATGTCAGGTACGAGTACCCTACTCCGCCGCGTGGTGCAGCGGCCAGCCCAAATCTCACGTACCGCAAGTACCTATTGACAGGCATGTAGCCGCAAGTACCCATCGTACATACTTCCATGGAACGCCTAGGTTGCGCCCTGGGCCCCCCACCAGTACCCGTCCGTGGTGACAGGCAGCCTGCTGCTCTCTGCGCAACCCCAACCGGACCCAAGTCGTGCCATCCATGGCAAGGGCCGCCCCAGAGTTACATGCCTCGCCCTTTCCCCCCCCATTGTTCACCCCCGAAATCTCCCATCACTACCACCACCACACCAAACATCCTGTCGTCTACCTACCTCTCTTCCCACGACTGCTTTCATCAACCGACACCCACCCACGCCGCCTGCTTGCACGCGCCGTCCCCGCCCAACTCTACCGCCTGTGCCTTGTCATCGTCTAGAGGCCGGAATTTCTCTCTTGCTCTTCCACATTTTGGAACCTGACGCACCGACCGACCGCGATTGCGAGCAACGCAGAGCCGAATGCCCGATTTCCATGCCACCCCGGCCTCCCCACAACCCGCTCAACTTTTGAGGCCACTTCTATCCGCCAACGCGTCTGCTGTTGATTCGGCACGCATGTCATTTGGTCTTCTCGTCCTGGATAAACGTCCATCGCTCTCCAACGCTTCTCAGGCCAGGGACTCACCGTCGCCTGCACCTCGCTGTCGCCCGTGCTATTGCCATCACCCTCTGTCTTGGCTCTGAGCCATTCTTCCTGCGCATTTGGCACGCCACTCGAGCACCACGGCTCGTACTTAGCAAGGCAGGTAGGATACACCTGCATACTTCTTTGCCTTGGGTCTGCTCATCCGTCTGATCTCTTCCAGGTTGTGTCACATCACGCTCTGCGTCACACTGGCACAATCACATCACCGCTGCAGAACCTCTACCCTAGCCCCGCTGCCTCTCCCGCACAACGACAGGAACGACGGCTACATGATTTGTCGCGGCGGACACGAGGACTTATGCGACATTGCACCTGACTGCCCGCCCTCGATCATTTCCACCTTTGGAGCTTAAATCTCGCGTCGTCGCTCAATCTGGCGATCGTACACCGTTCAGAATCTTCTGATTGTACTTAGGTCAACGGCTGCGTGCCTTCGGACCTGGCTCAGCTGCTCTACCTTTCATTGCGACCGGTCTGCTCTGCATTCTTCATGTTCCCTCCTCCCCATCCAGACGCGTGCGACACCTTGTCCCGCCCGTGAACCATTAGGTTCTTCGCCTTGGCACCGAATCCAACCGATCGCATACCAAGCGGCGCCTTTTCCAGACTGGCCCGCCCAAACACGGCGTCCGCTCGACTCCCGTCACCCGTCGTGTGACAGGGGCTCGACCCACCACTTGACTCCGGCCCCCAACAATCAATTAGAGGAGACCTCGGATCCGGCGAATCCGCCAACGACATAACCAGTACCGGGTCACTATCATCGCCACGACAGCTGATCGTCCTTTGTTGACCGGAGCTATGGCCGCCAATATGCAACCTCAGCAGCAGCGTGGCGGCGTCCTGCGCCCCCCTACACATCAGCTCTCGCAGCTGGTCTACAATCAGCTGCTGGCGAGTCAGCTGAACCAGGGCGGATGGCAGAGCAATTTTCCTATACAGAGGCGGTTGAGCTTTTGCATGCAAGTGTAAGTTGTTCATCAGCTTGTCCTGTTGGTGTGCTATCGCCTCATCGTGCAGTAATCGCACCTGATTTGCGAACTCCTTGTCTGAGCTCTCTGTTAATCAACATTCGCAGGATTTCAAATGCATTTTTGGCCGTGCCCGACGCGGACACAAACACCCTCATCGCGCAGGGGCTTACATCGGAGCGAGACACCTTCACCAACTCTCCAGATCAGGTTCGTAACTCTGCTTCCATATTATTCTGTCTGCTAACCCTCGTCCATAGGCCCAGTATGAAGCGAGAATGACACAGCGCGTGGCTGAGTTGTACAGAAGACGCCAAGCTGCCGCGAATGATGGCAGCCTTCAGGGCAACATGGCCAGCCAGCAACAACCAGTTTCGCAGATGCAGCAAGCACAGCTCCAGGCGCAACTGATGGCAAATCAACAAAGCGCACTCCAGATGTCGAGAAATATGAGCCAGCCCTCACAACCTAACTTCCAACAGTTCCCGCAAGGAATGCAACCCTCTCCCGCTGGACAGCCACACCCGTCGCCGATGGGAATGCCTAATGGCGCTCCCCAACCACAAATGGGTGGCCAACCAGGCATGCCTGGACATCCTCGCCCGATGGGGACTCCCGGTGGACAGAACCCCCTGGGCAATTTGCAGCCGCACGAGAAGCAGAAAGTTGTACAGCTGGCTATTCAAAAGATGAATAGCATTCCCGAACAGCAAAAAGTTCAGATCAGGAACATGATGGCGCAAAAGTTCGGCCCCGCCTTTGTTCAGAAGCTGCAAGCAGACAAGACAGACCCTGTGCTTTTCTTCTTCCAGACCCAAATCATGCAGCAAATGCAGAATCAACGCAACCAGGCTTCCGGAAATATGTCTGCCAATCAAGCTGCTATGCAACTCCAAGCGCAGCAACGTCAACAGCAGCAACAGCAAGCCCAGCAGCAAGCCCAGCGACAACAGCAACAGCAGCAAGCCCATCAGCAGCAGCAGCAGCAGCAGCAAGCCCAGCAGCAGCAGCAGCAGCAGCAGCAGCAGCAGCAAGCCCAGCAGCAGCAGCAACAGCAACAACAGCAACAGTTGCAGCAGCAGCAACAACTCCAGAGACAACTCAGTCAAAGCGGCCAGCAACAGCAGCAACAACAACCACAACAAGGCGGCGCGACTAATGAATATGGCCAATACGAAAGCATTATGAATCAGCAGAAGGCTGGGTTGATGGCCCAAGAAGCTGGCCAAATGGTCGTGCCCGCAAGTAGCGGCCCAGGGCGCAATGCCACCCCGCAACCTGCAGCTGGTGGTCAGGGGCCCAACCAGCAGGGAAGGCAAATGGCAAATCAGCAGCAGAAGTCACAAGAACAGATCAAGGCGGACCAAGCTGGGCTTCATTCTCAGACTCAGATCAGAGCCCAAGCTGCCAGGCAGCAGCAACCGGGCGGCTTCAACGGCGCGCCGGGTGGGGTCGCTCAGAGCCCAGGGATGGGAACGCTGAACACACCTATGCACCGTACACCAGTGAACGGGGCCCCGGCAGAGGGCCAGCCGCAAATGGGCCAGCCCAATGCACCTTTCGGCCAACAAAACAACGCGCAGTTCAATAACCAAGGCAAACCTCATGCTCAACCTGGTCTCAACCCGACGAATAACCCCGCGCAGCAACGCTTCTTCCAAATGATGCTTCAGAGTATGCAGCCTGCTAGTCGAGAAAAGTTCAACCAGTTGCCACCGCAAAAGAAGCAGGAAGCTTTAATGCAGTTCCAGAAGAATTACGCGCAGCGGCAGCAAGCGGCGGCCATGCAAGCACAGGCCCGCGCTCAGCAGGGACAGTTTAGCCAAGGGAACCCCTTGGCTCAATTCCAAGGAGCCAACGCTGGCCAACAGAACCCGAACATGAGTATGGGTGTTAACGCCCAAAATCAGCAGCCACAGCAGCAGCTGCAGCAACAGCCCCCGCCCCAACAGCAGCCTCAGCCTCAGCCCCAACCGCAGCAGCAGCAGCAGCAACAACAGCAGCAACAGCAACAACAGCAACAACAGCAGCAGCAGCAATTGATGATGCAAAAGCTTCGCAACGGTGCTGGGCAAGGTCAGGGCCAGCAAGCACCTTATCAGACAGCGATGGACACTATGGATGTCCCGCCGAAGATGCTCGAGTACATTGGGAAATTGGCAGTACAACAAAACCAGCCTCCACCGCCGCAGGAGGTGAAGAAGTGGTTTCACTTGAAAGCTTGGGCACAGACCAAGTCGTTCTCACCACAGACCATGGCCTCACTCCAGACTTTTCAGCATAATCAGTTCATCAGCGTGGTGAAAAATAATCCCCAGCTCCAGAGGAGTCTGCTGCAGCAACAGCAACAGCAGCAACAGCAGCAGCAAAGTAATATCCTCACCCCTGGCACGCAGCAACCTGGCAACGGCCAGAAGGCAGGCCCACAGATGTGGACCGCTGATCAGGCACAGCCGGGACAAGCTGGCCCATCAAGGCCAATGACGCAACCCAATCAGACAGGACCCGTGGGACAGCTCGGACAAGTCGGCCAGCCGGGACCTTCGGCGCAGACCAGACAGCCCGGCCCGTCCGGTCAGTTCGCCCAGCCCGGACAGCCCGGTCCGCAGGGGCAGGCTGGGTTTCCCTACAATCTTCCGATCACAATCGTCAAGGACGCGGAGGTCGAGAATGCCAAGAAAGCGCACACATTTCCCCCAGGAACCTCCGACGCCCAGATTCGCAACCATATATGGCAAGCTAAGATCCAGCATATTGCAAAAAACCAGATGTCGAACGGCCAAGGTCCCAACGTCACTGGACCTGGGGTTCCCTCAGGGCTGGCCAATGTCGGTGGTGCCGGCCCTCAGGGCCAGGGGCAGGTTTCAAATGCCCCGGGCCCTGTACAGCGACCGCCAAGCGCTGCGTCACAGACTAAGCCACCAGCGCCGACCCCGGTCCAAGCGCCGGCGCCGACCCCTGTGCCCGCACCGACCCCCGCTGCGCGGAACAACAAGTCACAACCTGCGGCGAACCGCGCTGCGCAGAACTCCACGGCAGCTTCCAAAAATCAGTCGAAACAGGCCTCAACGGACGACGTGGTTGAAGTACCGAACCCGAACGTCGCAAGCACCACGGCCCAAAGACCTCCCTCCCAGCAAGGTGGTGCTCCACCTGGCTCAAGACCTCAGGGGCATCTTCCTCAACTGACCCCTCAGCAAATCTCTGAGCTTAACCCTGCTCAAAAGGCTCAATACGAAGCCAACATGGCGCGCCAGGGCAGTCAGCCCATCACTGCGCCTGGCCCAGAAACCATGAAGAGGCTCAAGGAGTTGGGTATGGAGCAGAAGCGTCTCTTCGGCCAGCAGAAAATGGATGACATTCCTTTATCGCCAGAGCAAACGGCAGAAATGGGCCGGAAGATCCGCTACATGCTTGGTGAGATGACAAAGGTTGGCAGGGTTCTCGCTGTCTGGTTCAATCTGACGCATGACGAGGCACGCGCAAGCATGTTCTTCAAGCTGGTAAGTTCGCGCAAGTCCCTGCCCACGGTACAATCCGTTTTACTGACCAACTTGATGCAGCGACATCGCCTCGTGGCCCAGTTTGCAGATGGAGAGAAAACGACCACGCTGCGCAACTCGTTTTCGGTGCAGCCCAACGAACTGGACGCATGTCGCAATATGCTCGAAAGCATGGCCAAAGACCTAGCAAATCACAAGGGCAAGAAGGGAAACAGCAATCAACAGCAAGTCGTGACTCCCAGTGCACAGCCGATTGCTGGGGCATCTACACCTCAAACGGCACTGCAGACGCCCAACAACGCCGACAAGCAGACCGAGCCTGCCAAACATCAAAGATCAGGGAGCAAGAGTGGCGCGGTCCCGCCGCCGCCCACGAGTTCTGCGCCCCCCTTTGCATTTGGTGCATCCTCCCCTGCTGGGCAACCCAACTATCTTTCGAAGCCTGCGGTGACACAAGACAATCTGCACCTCCCCGCGCGCAAGAAGACGAAGACGGGCACCAACAGCGCGAGTGCTTCTCCTCAGGTCCCCAAGCAGCCTTCGCCTGAAATGCTGAAGCGAGCTTCCGCCGCTGAACCACGAGCGCCCCCCAAGCCGTCGTTACAGTGCTCCGAGCCCAGCTGCGAGGCCAACGTTTTCGGGTTCGCGACGGAAGAGGCGCGACGGGTTCATATTGAGGAGGAGCACGTCAAGCCTATGCAGGACCCTATCAAGTTCGCCACCGAGTCTCTCAATACCGCGCTGGGCCTGGACGCAAATGGCAAGCTCGTTGGGCCATCGAAACCCCATGATGGCGCCCAATCTCCTCCAGTTCCTGCGGCCACAGCAGCCATGTCCAGGCAAGCATCCTCTCTCAAGAGGAAGGCGGATGCCCAATCATCGGATGTGGCAGATAGCAAGACGGGCAACGTGAAGGCCCCCACGCCGAAACTGACTCCAGGCTTGACTGGTGCTGCCGACACGACAAAGGCGGAGATCGGACAGTCTACGAGCCAGGACGTTGCTTGGATGGGTACCACTATCGACCCTCAGGCCTTGTTTGGGGCCATGGGCATCACGGAGCCTGGCATTAGTGGCACGATTACCGACATGAACGTTTACCGAGCTTTGTCGCCTAAGGATACGCCCGAGTCTGCCAAGGACAGCGAGCCAAGCAGCGACGTGTCAGATGGTGTCTCGCTAAACATGGCGATCGACATGAGCTTCGACGAGTGGAGACCATTCGACGGTGGCGACAAGCTGCTGAACATTGGGACTCCGGCGGCGGACTTGTTTATGAACGAACAGACAGACCTCGAGACGATGATGAACGACTTCACTTCTTGGGACGACGTGGAGCCTGATTTTGGAAAGCCATTTGCCTTGGACACTTCACTCTACTCGTTAGACACCATGGCCTAATATTCAGTGCCTCGGTGGCGCCTATGACGGCGCGCAGATGATGGGCATCTTATTCAGTGTGGAGGGTTCCGCACTTTCTTATATTTCTGTTCGGCAGCAACCTTCCGCTGTCGATGGCGTTGGCAGATCTTGACGTTCGACCCTTCAATGTCACAGGCAAAAGTGCATGGGTTCACAGGGGCGTCTTCGGGACATATTGTAATCATTCAGGCAGGCCCCCGGGACGCGCGCCTAGTGTGTAGTCCGAGGGCTCGTGCTGGTCTGGTCATTTGACTCGGCCGTTTCTTTTCTTGGTCTTCATGACTCTTTTTAGCTATACGCATCATGTATTATGGAAGGGGGAGCAATGTAGATACCCAGCGGGATGATGGCAGGCGAGACGAATTTCTAAGATAGCTTGACAGGCAGCACTCGCCCGAGATTGCTTGCCCAGATGGGCAGCGACTTGATTTTTTTCAATTAAGGACAGCGATTGGAACGATGCCATCAGTGCCTTGCACATATGACAATGATACCTACTTAACTTACAGACTTGTTGCATCGGAAAGCCAGCCAGTTTCCCGGCCCTTGTACATGGGGGACATTGCCGTGCCACTGCTCCGCTCCGATGGCACACAAATGCAAGTGGCGAGTTGCCCAGACCTCGCTCGCCTTGGGCTGAATGGTAGCTGCTACCTAACCTGGCTCGGGCATGTCCCAGTATTCTACTTGTCGAGGCCCTTAATGTCTTGCTGAGCCAGGCCCATTCGCCACACGCCACTCGTCTCGTAAGTTTGTAAGATCAAGTCTCAGCCAAGCCCCTTGGAAGGCGGACGTAATTGGCTTCATCCTGTCCTGACGTGAGAAGACGGCGGCACTTAGCGAACGCGCGCGTGGGGCTGGGGAGGTATTAAGCGATCAAGGCTGCATGAATGCCGTGACGGGAGGGCACCACACGCGTGAGAGCTCTTGGATGAAAGTTGAGACTGTTCCATTGGAATTTCCATCCTGTTGGACGAGCTCTCGGTGTGTCGGCTAAGGGGGAGAAATCTGACCCGGCGAAGGCATGGACGAGGCCTTTTCCCCATGCCGACCTGCTCGAGGACATCCCCAAACTACCTACACTACCGCCACCACTGTAAACTGTAAAAATGGGGACGGCAACGCCGAGGGATCATAAGGCGGCGGGCGTGGAAGGCCCTCTGCGTGGGAATTGTGGATGCAGGATCCTGGTCAGAAGCATCTGCACCCCCGCTCAACATGGCAGCTCTCCCAGGCTCTTGACAGTCCGCCCCATGGCGCGAGCTGATCCTGTCAGTGTGAAGAGGCGGCCCCCTCACCCCCTTGACCCGCCTTCTTCTCGAACGATCCCGCATCGTGGACACGCCAAGACGCTGCCTCCCCCGTCCGCTCTCCCCAGAATAGCCACCGCCAAGGCGCTGCCGTCGGGGCGCAACGGGTTTCCCAGGCGAATCTGACGAAGATCGTCCTCCGCGTTGACAACGTCAGGAAGGGAGCCTGTCTCAAGGTCGCCGATTGACGAGGTTGCGCCAGGAATACGTCGGCGAATCGGCCGCGCGGGTAGTCCCATGTTGACATGGGGCCTTTTCTTGAAGAGAAGCAAGCTCAAGTATAAAGTAATCGCCGGGCTCTCAAGTCCTGATCGAGTCTTGGAGCATTACCAACAGTCCCTCCAACTCTTTCTCGGCATCATCAAGGCGAACCTGACCATTCCCACATCTCAAACGAACTCACAGCACACTTTGCTCTTTTTCCACCCTTCTACTTCCCCGGCCGACTTCAAATAACGCCAACATGCTGCCTCAGACCGTTCTGACCATAGCCGCCCTGGCGGTCAACGTCATAGCCACGCCGACCGGGGCCTCGAAGGAACTAAGCGGCGCAGGCCACAACCTGGCAGCAAGGGGCCACGCCGCAGCCGGCGGCACCACCGGGGCTTCAATGCGGCGGGCACTTGCGCTCTCGCGGCGTGACTTTCTAGCCGACGAGGCGCTGGACCAGGTGCAGAGCATGGTGGACAAAAAGTCGGGCATCTTCTCGGACGACTACATGAACCAGACCGGGCGGGACAAGGTCTCGGAATTCTGCAAAGAGAAGCCGGCCTCGGTCGACGATGCGCTCAACTCGATCATCAAGGTCGGCTCACAGGACCCCTTGGGCACCGCTCTGACGATTGATGCCCTCAACGGCATGCTCGACAACAAGCAGGGCATTTTCGCCGACGAGTACATGTCGGACGACAACCGCTCCAAGATCAAGAGCGCCCTTGGCAGCATCACCGACGACGACCAGACCCTCTTCTGGAAGCTGGTGAAGCTCAGCGCCAGCAGCGGTAGCTCTTAGGGGTGTCTGGCGTGTCTAAAGAGAGGTGGGGAGACATGGTAGTCCTCGGTGTGTTCCCAATATATGGCTTGATGCAGAATCGCGGAAAGAGATGGGAGCGGACACGGTGCATGGATTAATCAAACACCGGGAACGAGGCATCTGGAGTTCGAAGCGTGTGATTGACATTGAGCGATTTTCATTTCCTGATGAGCCATTCAATACCTACAGATAACCAATGAGAAAAAGCGTCTATTTAACAGGTGACAACTTGTTGACGTAGGTATGCTCCTCTATCAGCGCACTCTCGCCGACGGATGAGTGACTTAAAGCCCGTTCTCTGGCGGGCTTCGCCGTGGAGATGGACAAGCGGAAGACGAGATAGCAAATAGAGCAGGAAGGCCCCTCTGCCAATTCAGCAGCTGGACATAGACCATTCAACCATAAGATCAAGCGTTATCAACGTCAGACCACCCAGACGAGTTCAGGCAGAGAGACACCTGCAGAGTTCGGGGTTAGCATGGCGGCTTGCAAGTAGCGAAGACATGCTCGTTGATGCTCGCCACAGGGAAGCCCCTCACCACGGGGCAAATCGACCAAAACAGTCTTGGTCGCTGGCGCCAGGCCATCTTCGGCTTCAAAACAACCCGTGGATCGATGAATTCCCCAGTCGCAAAGTGCGCATGGCCACACTGGGTCCTCCAGTCCTCGGCTATGCCTTGGCACCCGGGTGGCGAGACCGTGACAACTTGGAGTCCTGATCTCTCTTAATCGAGTTGGCCACATCATCCGCACCCACTGTAGTTGACGAGGGCAATGAGGGAGTTTGGAGTGGACGAAGTTGGCTATGTTCTGTCATCTATCCCTCCTTAACATTGCTTGTGTCTTCCTCGCGTGGGATGAAGTTGACACGGCAAAGCCCCGTGGCAACCATTGCCCGTCTCCTTGCGGCCGGCTGCTGGGTAGCGGGCGGCCGGGTGGTGGCTTGGACCCTTTCGAGCCCGGCTCGATTGCAAATGCTGGAACTCAGAGGACACGAAGCCGGCGACCAAACCCCTCCGATGGGTCTTCTCACCACCGAGGTTAAGGAATGGCTTCTGGATTACGCGGACATTACCATCGACGACCAGGAAGCGCGGGTCTCCGAGTTCCACGACCGGGTGCACGCCGTGGAGCCGTTCAACTATGGCTCAAAGGCTTTCTTCATCACCCCAGTTCTAAGCCAGAATGTCAAAGTACACCGGGACATGCGGGCGGACATTGAAGCAAGACTACGGCGAGGAGGCAGCAAGGCTGCTTTTGTCGACCTGGGAGCATACGCTGCTGCGACAGAGGTCCGATACCTGCTGTGGAAAGGGGGAAAAGAGCAGGAAGAACAGCGTCGGAAGCAGCTATGGGCGACGACATTGGAAGAGGGCGTCTTTGAGCTGGGCTTTGACTTCTTCGGCGACGGCGAGCGATTGGACCGCGAGCATTTCGTTGCCGGGCTCGATATCACCAACTCCTCGTCCGAGGCTTTCGACCGAGTCAAAGGTCGCACGACGGTCTTGTACGCGGACAACCTCTTCCACCTTCTCCCGGGAGGGGCAGAGGCTCAGTACACGGCAGCAGACAACTGTTTGCGGCTCATGTACGGTAGTGATGTGGAGAGGACGAGAGGCTGGAATCCGCTGGTGCGCCTTTTCAGGCGCCGCAAGAGGTCGGTCATGTACCTGCGGTACAAGGCACGAGCCCGCGGGCAGCCGGTCCGATCGGGCGGCAAGCACAGCAAAGGGAGTCGAGCCGGCCCGAGGGAGCTGGGCCGCGATGGGCGACGACGCAGGGCTTTGTTCTGAATATGTGGCGGGAGGTCTCCGGGCGAGCAGAGTGGAAGCAGCGCTGGCTGAGGCTCAAGGCGCGCGTTACGCACGTGTACGAGTATGAGTACGACGCCGCGTTGAGGGACCCCGAGAACGGTGTTCTCTACACCATGTGGGTGCGAGTGGACGTCAAGTTCTGAGGTGCAAGCGGGTTCGCAAGGGATACTTGGAACAACGAAGTCGACTCTGGGCAACGCATTGGATCAGAATGACTCCAGGTGGACCACCGCTGTCGTCTCTTTCATTCGGGGGTGATGATGATTGCAAGCTGAGGAGTTGCGGGGGCAGGTGAGGGTCGCGTGGGTTCGAATCCAGGCAGACCATTCAACGGAAGCTACGAACGACTTCCAGTTAGAGATTTCTACTTCGGAAAGAAAAAAGAAAAAGAAAACGCGCCTGCCTCAAGGCTGTCATTCTCAGACTCCGCACGTGTGTGCAGCAGGTACGGGTCGTGATGATCCAACGATGCCATGCTCTTGAGACCAGATGGCGCCTTCCTCAGGCTGTTTCGACAAAGACTCACCGGCCTCCAACACACATCCAGAACAACCACACAATCATGTCCAGCTTCCCACTTGCAAGCTGGCACGCATTCCACCAACAACACCGCGTCCCGTCGTCGTCGCATTCTCCGTTGAGTCGGAGCGACCCTGCTTTCAAAGCCTCATCATCACGATATCCATATCACCCTCCATCCTCTCGGGCTCATGCAATCATCACCGCTCGCCACCGTCCGACAACCCACGCCGTCTCAACTCTCCTGCGCCCCCGGCGTGGCCAGACAGCCCTGAAGACACCTGCGTCCATCATGTGTCGGCCGGTGCGCTATCTCTACGCCTGTGGCCACCACGAAGATGTCTTCTTTGACTTCTCCCCCAGCATCCCCCGTCGCCACGAACCCGCAGCCAGCGGAACATCCATCCAGGCAGGAAACTTGGCTCCAGACATTCGACAGACTGTTTCTGGTGCCGCTGCATTACTCGACCACGAGTCGCAGGACGTGGACCCCCTCGGGGGTATTGGTGGTTTGGGCTTGCACGCTGATGACCAGATTGCCTTGCTCGATCGTCCCAGCGGTCGAGGGGTGCTTCCATCCCATCGTCACATATCCCGGGTGCTCCCCCCAATCAACGAGGGCCCAGCGCATTGGATTAGCGATACTATTCCAGACCGCGTTTCACCTAATGGTGACGATAGTTTTCGCTCTGAGCGGAGCCCTCTGCATCCATATGATGCCCCCTGTCAGAACGGATCCCAGCACAACTGCACCCACGACGACCGATACGGCACACGACAACCCGGAGCGAACCGAGTAAGCCATATGGAGTCCGAGAAGGAGGAATTGAACCGGCAGTTCCCCGCCGCGACTGAATCATACGACCCTTCGAACTGTGTGGCTCTCAAGAACGAGGACTGCCATGACTGCTGGCAGCTTCAGATTCGACATAAAAGCCCACACCCACACAGCCACCGAGCTCTTTCCGAGCTCCATCCTAACTCTATGGAAAGAGAGTAAAGAGCCGCATTCAATGGTTTATCATCCTGGCCGAGTGCCCGCAGCATCGCAGACAGGCCCGCAATGCCAGTGGATTACTTGTACAGATAGATGCAGCATCTAAATCCAGTACCAGCGCGTCATGCCCGTGGTTCTTTTCGAAGACTTGTACATTATCGAGTACTCAGCTATATCAATGATTTTGCAGTACATGATTTGCGCTTTGTGACAGCCTGCAAGCAGTTTTGCAGCGTGACTTATTCGATACCCGGAGGGTGCAAGGCTGTTGTGAGTTGCTCGTCAAATCACCAGTCAAGCCCCTGTCAATTTCCAGCTCAGACCAGTCGATGATTCGATAGCTGTGACTGACTGTTTTGCCTGAGCCTACATATGCCTGATTACCGCAGGATGTTCCACAAGAACGAGAGGCCAGTCAACAAAGCCCCACCAGCTCCCAGAGTCGACAGGCCGGTTCGAAAAGTCTCACAGCCTGCGGTGACTGGCGTCGCTGTGTCCGATTTCGTGTGGTACGTCTCAGTGATGGAGGAGGTGGACGGCGACGACGCATGCGAAGAATCATCGCTTGGAGACGAGCTCAAAGCTGTTGGTTCCGCATCGCTAGTAGCAACTTGTGTTGGAGCTGGCACTGCCGAAGCACGGTCTGACCCCTGGCCCTGTGCCTCAAGCATCGAAGTGGAGATCGCTTCGTCAGATGTTGATAGTGGAGTCCTCGAAGCTTCAAGGATGGCTGAGGGTGCATCATGCGTGGACTGGGCAAGGACATCTGACAGAGGCCCGTGAGACTCTGAAGCAAAAGGGGAAGAAGATGGGGAGGAGGCAAAGGGCGGCACGTGGGGCAACTTGGGCACCCACGGAGCATGTCCGCCACCAGTAGGCGTGCTGGGTGCAGCTGCGGTCCAAGACGCCCAGTCCGGAACCACAAATGTGTTCTTGATTGGCGTTGCGCAGGGTCTAAGCGTATGAACATCTCCCGGGAAGGTCCTGATATCGGTTATCGGGATAGGCGTGGGCGCTCCAGGACCTTCTCCGGAGCAACTGGCCGAGGAAGGGTACGTGACGGACTCCGAGTAGGGGCAGACAGTCGTAAACGAGTCGAGGGTGCGCGTCACCGTGATGTCCCGCCCAAACTCCATGGGGCAGTTCATGACGCCTGGGACCGCGCACCGGCGCAGCGCGTACGTTGTCGTCGAGTACACGGTAGATGTCACCAAGTCCGTCGCGGCCGGCAAGCTGCTGTTTGTGTAGCGGCCGGGGTGCTGTGACAGATACACGTTGTGCCCGCCACCCGAGCGGAGCGGCTGATCTGGGTACCTGAAGCCAGAGGTCAAGGCCGGGACAGTCGGCGCTGGGGTGATGGTGGTGGAGGGCGACTTGGTGGTTGCCGTGTAAGTTGTCGGATAGGCCGGTGTGCTCTGCCAAGAAGCCGACGTCGAAACAGGCCTGTCGTCGCCCATGTGTGTAGAGAAGCCAGGGGCAATCTGCGGATACGGATTGATGGCCTTGGTCGGCTCAGCCGTGTCGCCGCCGCCGATCCAGCAGCGTGTCCAGTTTGGTGCCTCGAGCAGGGTCGTCGATACAGTCGGCGCGGGTCCGAGGGTCTCCCAGTTGACTACGACCTGTTTTGCCGAGGGAGGCGGTCAGCTATGTGGCTCACTTGAGACTTTTCCGAGAGAGAAGACGGAATAACCGACAACGGGAAAGTACCAGGGCAAAGGATGCTTACGTCAAATTTGGCATATGCCCCGACGTTGAGGTCAAGCCACATCTCCGTCTCCAGCGGGCAGGTTGGCGTGGTCTGGATCACCGTCACAAACTCAATGACATTGGCATAGACGCCGACGGCTGCAGTGGCGCCCAGCCCGATGGCCCCAAAGCCAATGTCCACTCCGCACTGCACGCGGAGCCGGATGGCGGCTTTGATGGTAGCTTTGCCGACCACAACAGACACGGGGAGGGTCTTGCCGGCCATGCCGTCACTGTTCGAGGTCAGTCAGCTCTGCCCAGAGCAGCTGGATAGGTGGTCCCTTACAAGAACGAGTCCTGTATGTCGCCTTCGAAGATGCCCGCTTCCAGATAGGCATCGTTGGGAAGCTTGACGTAGAAACCAGTGTCGAGTTCAATCTCTTCGGTCAGGTCAAAGACCAAGTCGACAAAGAAGACGAGACCGACCGTCAGCCCAGGGAAACCCATGCCCGCCGGGGTGTTGGAGGTGTAAAGGTTGATGGCGAAGTTCTGGTGCGAGTTGACTGCAACGCCCAAGTGAACGTACGCCTCTACCTCGTTGAATTCGAGCTTCACTGTGGGGTGCAAGATGTCATCGACAATGTGCGCGGTGACCATTCCCTTGGTATAGCAGTCCCGGCAGATGACTGCCAGGGTCGTCTTCTCGTTCCCACTAAACGCATCGTCCAGCTGTGCTTCGCTCCAGTCGCTTCGCAAGCGTGTCAGCTGAGGGGCAACAGAGAGGCGCCCCGTGCAGGGGCGCTGTTAAAAATGACACGACCTACCCATCGAACAGCGTTTGGTCTTGCCAGGTCTTATCAATGGAGAAGTCGGTCGACATGCGCCTCTCAACACTGCGGGCCTCTTCCAGACCCTTCCTCACCAAGAGGTCGACATCCGGGGCGCCGTAGCCTGTCAAATCAAGGGGCGCCGGGCTGGCATGTGCGACGGCGGCGACCGTCGTTGCCGTGACGAAGCTTCGGAGGGAAACCATATTAGTAGTAAAGAGTGTCAGTAACAAGATGAAATACAATTACGAATGAACGAATGACTGAATGATGGGCGCGCTGACGAAGTGCTTCACCATTATCGCCAGCCGCGCGCGCAGGGGAAAAACGAATGGGCCGGTAGAGTGCAGAGGATGAGCGCTGGACCGTTGAGAAGAGCCCAATTCGGCGCGCAGGAAGGTTTCTTATCAATTCGTACGAGGGGGACGCACGCCCGCCCGACTGATGTCAAGCCAGAAAAACCCAACATGCTGGTGAGATACAACATGCCTGGGTCTTGGCTCCCGGGTAGAACGCCTCGGACCTACTACACTGGGCACAAATCTGGTGGACGTGAGCGCGGCATTGAGCGCGACGAACCAGAGACCAGCATTGCCCAAGATTGAGCACAAATCAGGCAGGCGGGCGGACAGTGGATATTGTACTGACGATGCCATTGGCGGAGCCCCATGTTTGACTGGTCCATGCGAGCCCGCTGTGCGCCTTGTCCGTTGTCAGGCAGTCACCAAAGTCTGTCGATAAAGGGGCGAGGACCAGGGGCTGACGGGGCAGGGTAAGACGAGCCGGTAGATCTGCAAGCTTAGGCAAAGAAGTAAAAGGGGTCTGAATGGAAGACGTGATAGGGTGTGTGGTACGAGTATGTATGTACGGAGTAGGTGGTTTGTTCAAATGCCAACATTCGCAGCTCGGAGCCCGCGAACCCGCGCCACTCCCACCCATTGTTCCCTCCACGGACGACAACCTGAGGTCTCGATCTAGGGTTGAAGCTATTCCATTCCAAGCGACGAGATCAACTGTGCAGTTGCGTACCTATTTCCAAGGTATTTACCCCACGGATCCAGACAATCTAATCGGACAATATATTCACTTGGACGGCCGGAGATGTCTAGCCACGCACGTGCTAGGAACAGTGGCTTTACCACATCAAGAGCTCCCGCGCGCCATGAAGAAGAAGGAAACGGTTACGGTGACATCAGCGCACGCGTCTCACCAGCCGCCATCCCAGTCGCCCTGTGATCTCACCGCTGCACCCTTCAACAACATCAACTCAACATAGCTCGGTGCGGCGCCGAACGCCCAGTCAGGACCCTCAGCCATCGACGCGGGCCTCCACGTCCTATGCTCTGCTCCTAGGAATCGGAACGCTGCATTGAGACCAGCGTCCGCCATCACCAGGGCTGTGTTGAACCGCGTCTCCCACCGCCGCGGATGTCTTTGCACGCGCCTCCGTCGCCCCTCATTCCCGTGTTGGCACGGAGCTGAGAGGCCAGCACGGCGGGATCTGCCGCCATCAAAAATCTCGGAAAGCCCCAAGCCGGCCGCGGCAGGTGGGCTGGACCCGACTTTGCGCAGACGCGGACATGTGCATCCCCAAAACCAGGCCCGGCTGGAGTTGCTGGGTTGACTGGCACACGCCCCTCTGCTTGCGCCAGACGTTGCGCATCTTCCGGGAGATCTCAGACCGCCCTTACTTGAGCTTCCTCTGGTTGCTCTGGCCAGTGCCGTGGTATTTCCACTGTCCCAGACCCGACAGCCCCCGAAAGCTGACGTCGTACCCCGGCCTCGTCGACGAACGCTACCGTGACACCTACAAGCTCAGCCTCATTCCTCTCTGGCGCATGCGTGACACGCCCCTCGGCTCCTTCTATCGCATCTACGAGGCCTACTGCGCAGACAATGACGATCTTGTTGGTTACGAGACCGAATACTTCTGGAAGCGCTCCGAGCCGTCCTGGGCTGTCGAGCTCCTCCCAGACCCGCGGGATCCCGACCCGGAACGCTACGCTGTCATGGCCACGCTGGTCGAGCAGCTCACCGACGCCTTCAACTGGAGACTGGAGATAGGCAAGCGCCGCAATGGCACGTTCGTGGAGAGGCATGACGACGGAACGCCTGCGCCTTTCACCCCCGAGTCATACCCCAACTGGTTGCAAAAGGTGCCCGCACTGGAGAACATGCTGGTCTTGCACGAGTGGCCAGAGTTCGAGGAGGAACATGCCGGCCTGCATATTTCCAGGTACAACGTCAGAGCTGCTTCTGGTGCACTGATGACGGTGTAGGCAGGTCTTCGTCCAGGAGGGTGCATGTGACGTTTTGGTGGTGGCGACGTGGCTGCGTTCCTATCTGTGCGTCTTCTCTCCGTGGTCCGCCCATATGATCCCCGCCTCGCCATATGTTTGCTCGTATCTCTGCGCCGTGGCGGCTATCCCTCGATCCATCGGCGAACTCTCAAAACCGTTGCGATTCAGATTTCGAAGATATTCGGCCTGCAAGGGGCGTTCCTCATCCCTGGACTCGATCATGAACTTGGTCACCGCCACCGCATCGTCCACATCCTTTGGCCGGGGCCGAGGCGCATGCGCAATGCGTCTCAACTTTCGCTCTAGAGCCCATTCCATGCTCCCGGCGAAGATGACTAGGTTGGTCCCCTGGTACACGACGATGCCTTGCTCAATGGATTCGAAGAAGAGTTCCTGCCGTTTGGAGGCCTTTATAAAGTTGCGGAGCTCATCGTTCAGCCAGTCACGCGCATAGCTGTGCAATGCAGCCACTTTGTGGACGGCCTTCCAAAACTCGCGGCGGTATTCTTGCGCTGCCTCGACGTTGGGGTCGATCAAGCAGTCCACATCGAGTGTTGAATTGCGGTTCTGGAAGAGCTTGCAGGAGACGAAACCACCGACGGACATGAGGCGGATCGGAGCGACACTCATGAGCAACTCAGATTCCGCGACAGTTGAATCGAGAGTGGCCAGGGCTGAGAAGACAGGTCAATTGGAGCAGTGGAAAGGCACAACAGAGCCTCGGCCTACTCACCTTCATCGATCTCATCCGTACTGAGTTCCCTACTGCTGCTGATGCTGGTATTGCGTGGCATGGCCTGCCATCCATCTTATCACTGGAACCTTTGGGGGGGAGGACAGAAAAACCGGCCGAGCGCAGCTTGCCTCAATTTGCCCCGTCGGGCAGTTTTGGATGCAAACGGAGAATGCGTTGGCCCCCGGTGTTGCGGGGTCCCTGACAGGACGGGCGAAGGGCGAAAGCAGTCCTTTTTCATCCGGCTGGGAAGATATAACCGAACACTGCATGCGTGGCGCTTCTGCAGGAAGCCGCTTGACTACGCTGTCAGGTTTCAGCCCAGGCCGCAGCCGCGGCCCTCGATCTTCAGATGCAAGCTTGAACTTGCAGGGTACGAGCAGCATGCCAAGACACCCATCAACCGGCTTGATTTATGGATCTGGGCGAGGTGCTTCGGGTGGCTCTACTGCGATGGGCTGCGCAACTCAAGGCCAGCCCTGCCGTTGGGGCTCAGAGGACAACTCCTTTCTGTGTTACCTGAGGGGCTTTACCGCTTATCGTGACAAGCAGGAACACCGCTCACCCAGACGCCGCGATCTGATTACGTGGCTACCCTTGCACACCCGGAATCCCCTCGGTGTCCTTCCTCCCAAACCGGGCGCTATCGATAGTCTAGAACGGCAAGGAGTGAAAAACGCAGGGGTTGCTGCAGGTCACATATGCAGGCGCCTGCATCGCAAAGCAAGGCGTTAAATCTGGGTCGACAACGGGCCAGACTGGCAGCAATCGAACTGTGGGCCCAGGCTTCAAAGCACAGCCATGCCCGTGCCCGGATTGCGAAGATGCCAGGTAGTTATTAGCTTTCAGTCAACGCGTGGCAATGAGACTAGCTACTTATTTCTATCAGCCTGTTCTCCTTCCATCTGATAAGTGATCAGAATCACGGTCTAGTGTCCCTGAGTCTTCAACACTCCCCAGCTGGCCCATGTGCTAATAATCGCGGGACTGATCTGGAAGAGCGACGAGAAGCGGGCATTGGTCTAAGGACACCCGGGGAACCCCCTCTAAAAAACACCATAAGAACCCAACCCACAATGCCGGTAAATCGCTGCAGGCGCTAGAGTGGCCGTCAGTCTGGCAGATGGAGTATTGGCGCATGTCCATGTAACTCCAAAAATGGATAGATGGGTTGGCCCGACCATCCTGCACCGGCGCCGCGGAATCAAATAATCCTGCGCTGTGTCGGGTCGGCGTGCTGCTGTTGCGACTTGCTTCCCTCGGCTTCTGCCTTATTACCAGCTCCATATCTACGACGCCATTTGAGACCACGGCAGGCAAGGCATCAGATGGAGTATCATCGGGTTCATCGCAGGGATCAATGCATCCAGCGAATACTACTGGCAAGTCACAACACGCCACCAAACCAAAAAACTTCCTGTTGGTCTGAACGGCCTGCCCTGAACCCTCGCAGTCTCCATGTGGGTTGAAGCCCTCAGTTGTCGCGATGTGGTCACCAAAGAAGAGGGATCGCAGGGCCAGAACCCCATGATCATCATAGGACTGGCCTGAGTCCCGTCTTGATTGGCTGCCTGACTCCGTATCCAGCCCGGCGGGCTCCTCACGGCCGACCCGCGGCGAGCGGGTTTCGCCGGGCCTGTTTATTGTGAGGCTCGGGCTGGGCTTCTGGTTGACGGAGGGGATACCATCCCGGCCCGATACAGAGGTAAGTAAGTCCACGGCAGCGAGAAAGCCCAATCGAGCCATCATCGGTGGTTTACAGGAGCACATTCAAGCATCGGCCAAGCCTTGAGGCGGACCGGAACATTTGCCCCGGGCGCGCTGACGTTGCATCAAGGCTTTCTTCATTGATCAGTTGGTCGTGCGGAGTCCATGGCTGGTATCAACGCTTGCTGCCCACCCATCACATCCCTTGTACATGTATGCCTCGTGAACTCGCTGGCCAGAACCGCAACCCCGCTCACCAACCGCCCACGTGGTTCTTCTCCACTCTGCCTGGTGCCTCCTTGTCACTCTCGCAACTGAACCGCCGGGCATAAGAGCCGATAGCCCGGCCGGTTGCCCGCAAAGACGCGACGCGAAACGCCCAAGTAGACACGCCGGGCCGTAGACACGTCCGTTGATAGGCCGATCGGGTCGGCGACTCAGCCGGAAACCCCGACCGCATATCTCGGACCCCGGCCGACCTAGGCAAAATGGCCAGGATGGCCCGGCTCATCCCAATAACGTCTTCCAGCCGTGTCGCGCCGGGATGGCATCGCCCAACCTCATGAGTCTTAACTTAGGCTGCGCACGAAACCCATTTTGGATATCCAGGAGCGATGCACAACTCGCTGCTGAGCACAGCCCAAAGGTGTTCGTCAAGGACGCCAAACTCAGCGTTGTCGGCAGCACTGGCTCGTGCCGGTCCATGCAATCCAACGAGGCCCCGCGCCTTGATCGAAGCCGGAAGGAACCCGAACATCGCTGCCATTGACCTTATCAAAGGCGGGGGGTAATAGGATCGGCAACCTCGGCCTCAATCACCGTTTCGATGCCCCTGGAATCCGGCCAGAAGCGAAGAATAGAAAAGCCGGACTCGGACAGGAGCTTAGCCCAGGCGGTCTCAGTCCGCTCAAAGGCCGAGACACACGACATCATTTGCATGTCCATGACGGCTTGGCTGACGCTGGCACCGGTGCGTGGCAGCACCATCTCGCAGACCAGAAGCCTCGAGTATCCCGGGGTCATGGCGTCGCGTAAATTGCGCAGAATCTGCTGAGCTTCGGCGTCGGGCCAGTCGTGGAGCACCGCGTGGAGGAAATAGGCACGACTTCCTGCATTTGTGGTCGTCGCGGGGCACAGAGTCAGCGGCTGATCTCTCAACAGGAGCGACACTGCGGCCTGTTGCCCTCTGTGCATACTATGGTGTTGAATGGACTCAACTCACCTTTGACGGGCTGGGGCGTGAAGAAGTCATGCGCCATGACCTTGATACTGTCGTCGACTTTGGCAGTTGCCACGACCTCGGGGCGGTCTTGCAGAACGAGCGAGCCTCGCGGGGCATGCGGGTGCCGGCCGAGGAAGCGCGAGATGTCGACTCCGACGTTGCCGCCGACGTCGACTAGCAGGGGCCCGCTCTCCTGTGCCCCTTTGACCAGCCGCGTCGTGTCGTACACCTCGGTCCAGGGCGTCTTCAGGGTCGTCCAAGAAGACATGAAGGCCCAGAAGCTCCTCGCGTACTCGGGGTGTGCTTCGCAATACGCAAAGTAATCCTTCTTCTCGGGGTTGATCTCGTGGTAGTTGGTGCGCGCCGCGTCGAGAGGCTCCCGGTACCCAGTCTTCTCCAGGAAGGCCGGGAGGTTCCGGCCGGTATCGAGCATGTGGTGTGTTCTTGATGCTCTCCATAGTCAGCTTCCACAGACGGACGGACAGATATCTGGGCAGGATTAGGCTGGGTATTCTGTGGCACTCACCCTAGGAGCATGGAATCTGGCACTTGTGTCTTGTCGTCTCCCAAGGCTTGGGTGAACTCGTTGCGCCTGTACCGGTCTACCCCCGTCTCCTCCAAGATGTCCACAGAGACAAGGAGGCGAAGCAACCGCCCTGCGCCGAGGTTGTGGTCAGAACTATGGACAGGACATGGATCATGAAATGACAAGGTCTCGTTTGGAGGGTGGCCTTACGGAGCAGGTTCTCTTCACACGGTGGTATCAGGCTGAGCAAGTCGCCGAGGGACTTGTCGCCGCCGCCTGCCCGGTGCCAGGCTTTCCAAAGGCCGAGGTCGGTGCAGGTCTGCAGTGCTGCGTGCACAATGGGGTACTCGTAAGTCAGGGACCAGACACGGTCGAACGGAGTTTCGAGTCGTGCGAGGAGCTTGCGCGCCGCCGCATGCAGGCGAATGCGTGCCTCTTCGTCGCCGCCACAAGCACCTGCGTCGATGGAGTTGAGCGATGCGATGATGCCGTCCACGACACCCCCGCCAGCATCGGGCTCGGACGGAGCAAGCTTGCTGGACCGAGGAGCCGGGCAGCTTTGCTGTTGCGCGCCACGAGAGTTGCTCATTGTCGAGAGTGTTCTTGCTTTGGATACCTACCTTATTCCCACGTTATTTACCTGAGCCAGGCGATCTTACAGCCACCCGGACGGTGCCAGCCCACGGGGGATCCTGGGCATTTCTAGGAAATGCGAAGCGGAAGATCCTCCTTGTCTACCTGCTTGACTAAGCCAATGGAATGGACTCGCAAGCAGGCAGCCAGGAAAGGACCCTGCCATGCAAGTGTGGGGGGTCCAAAGGTGGCAGGGTGGTTCGAAACTTTTGAGCTTTCCACTCGGACTGCCTGGGCCCATGCTGCACAGCGGATGGAACCGCGGAAAGAGACCCGTCCCATGACCTTGGTTGGCGGGTCATCATCACATTGCATCTCTTCGAGCCCCCCTCAAACCTGCCTCCTCTAATGAGATACAGTATCTACTACCTACCTACCTATGTTACCGGCCTGCGCCTGCTCGGTCAGAAACAGGCACCGAGGGAAGCACCTAGTAGTCACAGCAGCTGGGCGGAGGGACCGAACACGTCTGTCTCCGTCTGCCCCAGACACCTCTCCCCACGGGTGACACTCGGATTTCCCCAACACGAGCAGCGAAGTGGCTGCTGTCTAGTTCATTCGATGCGAGGGCCGGCTGCGCTGCCAATGGTTGCATCCACGAGAATTCCAGAGACACTAAGCGGCCCTTGACTAGTCCGTGGCGCGAAGCGACGAGCACAGCTCCTGCGGGCCGAATGCCTGATTACGTCTTGGGATGGGTCTGCTAGCTGCGGCGCCTCATCAGACTCATCGTCATTACGGGCGGATGGGTGTTCTCTTGGAGCAGATGCTTCTGGGTGCTGTGCTGCTGAACGTGACAAAAGAACCCCCTGTGGACACGCGCGGCCGCCTCTCCCGCCCACTCACCCCGCATCGCATCCGCTTTACCATCGCCATCATACGAGTATGCCCCCAGGGGTAGGCCCCCAGGCGTCTGCGCCTACAAGTACGGCTGCAATGCAAGGCTCTTTTGAGTACGTGGGTACCTGGCGGACAGTCCCGTCATCCGCGATCGCGCTGTGGTGGATTTCGAGTATGATGCCACATGGTTTGAAAACGCTGCTCCAATGTTTAGTTCAACGACCGACGGGGATCTGCGTACCAGAAAATGTTCAAAGATCCCCACCTACGGAGACGCCGGCAGAGATCGAGCAGTCGCGAACCCGTCGGCCGATTCATCACCACCCGATTCCGAAAAGAGCAAAAGAGTGGAGGGTAGAGGAGCCAGCGAGTAGAAAAAAAAAAAGGAAGGCCAACCACCATTGCCGAACAGAGCTGGAGTCGAGGGCTTCATTACACAAAGAGGTTAAGGTCATGCAGTAGGCTGTCCAGGCCTCCATACTGGACTGCCACCACCACTACTAACCCTACGCTCGCGTGGCTCGTCACTGTCCATTAATAGCAAAAAGATGATCCTGTGCCGCGCATAGCCTAATCCGGGTCGATCTTTGCCCCCGGCCAGCTGAGCGGTTTGACACGCATGGCAGGCCTGCTTCCCTTGTTCCGGCTCGTTGTCAGACACGCCATTGGCCAAGCCAGTGCGCATGTGAGGCCATCCCGCGCGCCATTGGCTTCGAGAGGTGGTCATCGTACCGCGGATAGTGGCCGCAGAAACAGCCTCCCGGCACGTACTCCTGGGCGCGATTGGCCATTCTTCTCCTCCTCGTGACTATCAGACGACCAATTGACTCCGCTCAACTTGAGAGCGCGATCGCCTATCGAGCGACTAGTACAATCCCCTCCCACTTTACCTACACCTCGTGGCTGTCACTGGCCGGCTGACTGACTAGCACCGCTCGAGAGGCCGTGTAATGGATGGGGGAACGCCCCGGGCGGACCTCTTCGAGCCAGGACTGGCGAGCAAGATGGCTGCCACGGCCTCGCTGCGTTATGTGTGGTTTTTGGGGAGAAGCCACACAGAGAGAAACCACGAATGAACGTGCAATGCCTAACGGGAGGAAGATCGTTCACTCGGCAATGTGGACCAAAACAACGGCCCGCGCCAAATTCGCTCATTGTTCGAGGGTCGCATCGCCAATTTACGTACATGTTGCACTTTAGCAAGGTGGCGCATGCGATATTCGCTATACACGACAATGGACCCACCGCGGGCTACAATCAGAAGATCCGGCATGAAGGCAGGTGCGTGCAGTGTGGTGGCATGGACAGTGTTTTGGCGCTCTAGGCAACCCGGCCTCTAATCAGACAGAGATGTACATCTACTATATTTACAGTTTGGGGCAACTGGCACAAGGTCAGTCTGTCTTGTTGATAAGACTATCGTCGACTTTGCTCTTGAACTGGATGTCTGACGGATCACGAGCCCACGTCTCGGCCAACTCAAGTCCTGGTTTCTCCTCAGGATGGCCCAGTCCGCGGCGGACCTTGAGGATCTCATCCCGAACCCGACGAGCACATTCAATGCGAATACGGACCGCCTCGTCCCCATACTTGAGCTCGTCAGTGAGCTCGCCCATTGGGAGGGCCGGCAGGCCGTTTGCTGTCCTCGCCTGGGCCTCCAGATGCACGAGTTGGCGCCAGCGAGAGCGCAGGTCTCCAAAGGTGCCTTCGGTGTCCACGAGCTCGCCGAACGCAATGCGGAAGGTCTTGCCAGCACGAGGCAAGAAACGCGGCCACCCGCGGGCCTCATTCATGATCTGGTGGGTGCCGTCAATGAAGATGGGAAGCACGTCAGGCATAGGCTCGGCCTCCAGGATCATGCGCGACACACCCCACTTGAAGTAGCGCATGTACATCAGATCGTGCTGATGAACGCAGGCCTCGGGGAACACGTGCACCCAGCTGAAACGATTGGCACTGTAGACGGACGGCGCCGTGTAGCTGTCCACTCCGTTGGTGCTGAACGTCAAACTGCCGGACGTGAAGGGGTCTGGCACGTCGCTGGCTGTACGGCGAGGCTCAAGCGAGGGGGAGCGCGTGAGACCTGGCGCCTCGAAAGGCTGAGAAGAGAGGAGGCGGATGGCCTGCGTCATGGTTGGCTGGAACAGGCCGCCGTGAGGAGAGTGCATGGCACGATGTGTGGGAAGCACCCGACCAGCCGAGAAGAAGTTCTCGAGAAACCTGACAAGCGTTAGTGCCCAGCCTTTGTCAGACTCAAGACTTTGATGACTGGACGAACTTATTCTTGAAGCAGATGTCGTGGGCTCCCAGACCCCATCGGAGGGTCGAAGGGTTGAAGGCATATCGCATGGGCAAAACCCCCCACATGAGGGGGTCATCGAGTCTGCACCAGCTCGGGCGACGAGTTCAGTAAATGTTTCCGGACGCAAAATTGACCTCCACCGCCGGGAGAACTTACACACTTATATGGTTTGATACTGACGGCGAAGTCTCGATGTTAGCAACCCGTGACACCGAAATCAGTGGTTGTGAGCGGGGCGAGACTCCATTTCAGACTTACCAGTGACGAGACCCCTCTCTCGGGCGTCTACGTCTTTCCGCCGGTCGAGCAGAGACAGGAAGCGATCCAGCCCGACCACCTCGACGTGGTTGAGGCCGTACAGAAAGGCTCTGGATAGCCCGCCGGTCAAGCCCATGATCATCGACGAGCTCATGCGCCACGGCAGGCTGGGTCGCTCGAGTTCATGTTGGGCGGCCTGCAGGGGCGCATCCGGCCCGGGGCTGCCGGACTTCCCTGACATGATGGAGATCGGTCCAAGAACCACAGGGGAGAGGCCGGGGCGGGCGCCGGCGCAGCCAGTCGGGACAGCACGATGTCGTGGCGATATGGAGAGGATTAGGAACGAAAAAAGATCGTCTGATTGCCCATAAATTGAGGCGCGTCAGGGCGCGTCGGCGGGTGCCAGCGCTGTCATGGGCTTGTATCCATTCTTGGATCCCGGGGCAGAAATCTCATGTACTGGTGGCCCGTAAGGTACCTAATAAGTCTGCGGAGCAACGACGTGTCTGGGTGTCTGCCCGGGCAATTTGCCCAACGCCGGAGGTATCGCGCCTACCATGTCTACGAGGTACGAGTACCAACCTACCTCCGGGGTCTACACCCGCAGGGACGAGTAAGTTGGGACGGGCACGTCTACTTGTTACTCCGTACAAGCTAGAATAAATCTGACGGGACTGGCCATTGCCTGCCGCGCAAGCCAATCGACGTCATCTTCGCCTTTTCGTGCCCAGCATCCTTTGACCTCGACCGTCGATCGCCGTCCGTAATCGTCTCTGTCTGGCACGCCGGAGGACGATACGGCTTGGATTCACGAGCCCTCGACTACTTGTGCAACACCGCCCGCCACCGCTGACCGAAAGCCGCCCTATCGACCGCAAACGCGCCTCGCGACTGTCCTCCTCCCATCTGAATACCCAAACCGTCCCATCCCTCCGACATCATGTCGCATAGCAAGCGCAATACATCGCGCGCTGTCTTCACTTCGCATGAGCGCGACATGGCGAAGCGGGCCTGGGCCTCCACGAGTGCTCGGCTCACACGCGACAGCTTCCTCGCCTTTGCCAGCTGCACGCTGTGCCTCGAGGCCGCTCGGGATCCCGTCGCGTGCGGCGCCCGCGGCGATCTCTTCTGCCGCGAGTGCGCCCTCGCCAACATCCTCGCTCAACGTCAAGAAATACGCCGTCTCGCCAAGGCCCGCGAACTTGAGGACCGCGACCAAGCCGAAGCCCGTGAGCGCCTCGAGAGTGAGGCTCACGAGCGTTCTGTCCGCGAGTTCGAGCTCACGCTAGCTGGGGTCGGTGGCAGCAGTAACGGCCGCGAAAATTCGAGGAAGCGAGATATTGCAGGCATGGAGGCAGCGAAAAGACGAGATGGCTCCGGCCCGCCGGCCGAGGTCGGTCCCAGCACGACCGATGAACCTATGCCGAAGAAGGCCAAATTTGAACTCGACAATGCTACGCTCCAGCGCGCGACCGAGGCAGACAAGGCCCGCGCCAGAAAGGCTCTCGACGATGAGAAGGCGTCCAAACCTGTGCTTCCTTCGTTCTGGACACCGTCCATCACGCCGTCATCTAACACACGCGATACCCTGCATGAGCTTGTGCGCAAACCCAAGACGACCCCTTTGTGCCCCGCGTCACGGCCGAACGAACCGGCACATACCTATTCACTGGGATCACTCGTCAGCGTGCACTTCTCGGAGGACAACGGAGCTGTAGACAAGGCAGCAAACAAGACGGCCAAGAAAGCCACGCGCATATGTCCCTCGTGCAAGAAGGCCTTGACAAACGCCAGCAAGGCGGTGTTGGCTAAGCCATGCGGTCATGTGCTTTGCGGAGCTTGTGTAGACAAGTTCATGCGCCCTGCTACTGGGAAACGACTTCACGACGACGACCCCCACGCGCTTGGCCGTAGTACTGGGGCGATGGTGAGGTGCTATGTATGTGACGAGGACGTGACGGAGAGGGGGGTGGAAAGTGAGGAGGGCGCCAAATTCGCGGATGGCGGCGATGACGAGGCCGGGGCCAAATCCGGGAAGAGGAAGAAAAAGACCAAGAAGGACAAGGACCAAGTACGGCCAGGCCTTGTAGAGCTACGCAGTGAAGGAACAGGGTTTGCAGGCGGCGGCGCGAACGAAGTCCAGAAGGCGGGCGTGGCGTTCCAATGCTAGCAAAAGCCCACAAGCATATCATTGCAGAACCGAAAGCACAGCGTGGACGCCTCTAATTTAAGATAATAAAGAAGTCGGGCAGCTCAAGTACACTGCGAGTATGATGCTGGGCCAGAAACCTCTGTCAAGCATGCCCCCGTTGGAGCCGAATGGTTGCGAATCGATGATGGAAAATAAGGCGGTTAACATCGACTTGCAGGTAACAGACAAGACCGAGCTAGGTTCGACTCGAGAGAAGTCGCTTCAGTGGGCTTTAAGATGAATCGCAGCCATTTCAACCTCATGATTCACAACCCAAAGTCTGCCAAACCTGAAGTGGCCGACAAGATTATATCCCTGCTGTCACAATGTCTAGGTACACATATAAAAACAGCTTCGAAATGCCCTATGTGCCTATCCAACGTCCTTTGAGTGGGATGGGTGCAGAGATATGGTGGAATAACCCACTGGCTCTGCATCAGAAGAAACGACTGCAAATGGCTAGAACGTGAGGAGTTTCATCTTGAAGTCCAGAGAGTGGGCAAGTGAACGGGCAAGTGTGTTCTGATGTTTGGTTTCAGCGCACACAAGTAAGTGACCAGGACGCTCTACATCCAGGGGGCTTTATCTCGCTGAGTAGAACGATATGTGTTATACGCGATGAATTGCTGTCGAAACGCGTCGTTTCCCCTGTCTGGTTTTGCACGGGGCTTTCCATTGCCGTTCCGACGCAGCCCTGCTGCAGCAAGGCGGCACAAGCGCGGCCCCTCCTTCCCTGGATCTGCGGGAGTCTGGGTCGGGTAACCAGCCCCTCCAACCCGTACCTACATGTGTCCGCTCATGTACCTGTACGCGAAGGAACCTCGAAGCGGACGTGCAGACGCTCCCTTTTAACGTATGGGCGCCTTCACAAATGCTTACAAGTGACTCCGCTAGGTAGAGCTACCTGGGATTCTAAGGCCGGCACCGCTCATCACGGGCTGGGAGATTCATTCCCACCCATGATCCCCCCTTGCATCTGCGTCCCTGCCCACCTGAGGTTACAGCGTCGGGCTGGCCACCTTAACATCACCAACTGCACCCGATCCAAGGTCGGCGTTCCCGCACCCACCTCCTGCCTCTACTCTTGCGATTTTCTCTTCATCACCAAATCGCCTGCGACCGATGTTTTGATACTGCTCTTCTCCTGCCACGCCGCCCTTGTCAGCTCTCGCTCCTCGCATCCACAGTCGCTGGCCCGCCCCCGCGCTCCCCACCACCAACACCCCTCCTGGCCTCGCCCGCATCTTCTTCGACCTCCTCCACCGTGTCTAGCCACGCCCCCCTTCCGGAGTCCAGCGCTGGATCCAGCCTCCCCGACCTTCTTACCCGAACTTGCACCGCTGGAGGCGTCCTGTTCGACCCCAAGTTCACCTCCAACGCCGCCCCCCCGCCTCTGCCGCCGCACAGTCTCTACCAGCAGCGACCCGCCCATCCGCAGCCCGTCGCCACTACCAACAGCAGCAAGAACATCATGGACGCCAAGAGGCATCCCAGTTCCTTCCAGCAGCTCGAGAAGCTCGGTGAAGGAACCTATGCAACCGTCTTCAAGGGCCGCAACCGCCAGACCGGCGAGCTTGTTGCCCTCAAGGAGATTCATCTCGACTCGGAGGAGGGAACACCATCCACCGCCATTCGCGAGATCTCCCTCATGAAGGAGCTCAAGCACGAGAATATTGTCGCTCTGCACGATGTCATCCACACCGAGAACAAGCTCATGCTCGTCTTCGAATTCATGGATGGCGACCTGAAGAAGTACATGGATAACCATGGCGAACGGGGCGCGCTCAAGCCCTCCACCATCAAGCCCTTCATGTACCAGCTGCTCAAGGGTATCGATTTCTGCCACCAGAACCGCGTCCTCCACCGTGACCTCAAACCCCAGAACCTGCTCATCAACGGCAAGGGCTACCTGAAACTGGGCGATTTCGGTCTGGCTCGCGCATTTGGAATTCCCGTCAATACATTCAGCAACGAGGTCGTTACCCTGTGGTACAGAGCCCCGACGTTCTGCTCGGCAGCCGCACTTACAACACGAGTATCGACATATGGTCTGCTGGCTGCATCATGGCTGAGATGTACACGGGCCGGCCTCTATTCCCGGGAACCACCAACGAAGACCAAATCATCCGCATTTTCCGCATCATGGGCACCCCGACCGAGAGAACATGGCCTGGTATCACCCAATTCCCCGAATACAAGCCGACTTTCCAGATGTACGCCACTCAAGACCTACGCGCCATCCTGCCTCAGATCGATCACCTCGGCATCGACTTGTTGCAACGCATGCTCGTCTTGCGGCCTGAGCACCGAATAAGCGCCGCCGATGCTCTGCAGCACCCATGGTTCAGCGAGCTGCAGATGCAACAACACCAACTCAACCAGCAGGCTCAAGTCAGGCAACAGCAGGCCATGGGTTTTGTCCCCCAACAGGTTCCGTCGCAGAACGCGTATGATCGCGGATACTAGTGGTCTCTATGATCGACGGTGATGCGAATGGGATATGGGCATAGACCGGCCGGTATGCGCTCCGAATGCGCACGGAGTCCGTCGCCTCGTTGGGGGGGCAATTTCAGGAGACAACTGCTATTAAATCGAACTCGAATCTTTCCAGCAGCAGCCAATGCGTCTTCTGGGTTCCAATGGTCAATTCTGCGATGAGCAGTGTTCAAAGAAAGCAATAGAGAGAGAGAGAGATAAGGATCGCAGCTTGGGCAGAAGAAACCAAGTCAGACAAGGTCTACATCGAGCAATGTGACACGAGCGAGTCAAGGCCAGAGTCATATCGTGTTCAGGCTTGTGCAAAGCCCACTCGAATTCTGCCTGTTTCCTTCTGCAGCATTTATTTTCGGCTACGCTGTCACTGCATCTTTTGCCTCGGCTGCTATTCTTTGAAGGAACCACACAAGGCTACTTGCTTAGGGTCGCTCACTGGGCTGAGCGCATGGGAATAAGGCTCTATAGTTGCTCCAAATCGGGAATCTTGGGAGATGTCACTGTGCTTTCTCACCACCGCTCGAGCACCTGGGGGTATCATGGCTCATATGCACATGCGGCATCGGGCGGCTATCAGGATGCACGTCCTAATGAGTCTACTCCTTGACGCGTAGGGTTTCGCGACCCAAGGATGCGGCGGTGGATTAGAAGGCCGCGATATAACTCCAGAGGCTTTAAACGGGGTCTGTCGCGGGGGAGAGGTAGTGCATGCGTCAAGAGCTGGTTGTGCTCAGAAGGGCGTTTGGAACATGTGCTATTCCAGGGTTACATAGAGCGGGTCGTTTGTCTGAAGCGATTTGCATTTGGCTTAATAGCAAATTACTTGACCATTGGCGTTGCGAAAATCACTCTGCGTTGGTCGACTTGCCCGTGGATTATGACCGTAGTGCGTGGTGTTTTGCGGTGTTTGAACGTTTGGCAAATTGGATTACAACGAGCATGCATCAATGGACGCGGGCGGGAAGCAACAGCAGAGGCGGGGCATGGTGGGCTCTGCCTGACCCGCCCGTGACGACGGACGCTCAGGCACAGAGTCGGACTTGGCCCCCTGTACAAAAGAATTAAAATACCGACCACCCATAGAATCGAGCAGCTCTTACTGAATGTGATGCTTGAGATGTCTAAAGGAAAACGGCTGGCTTGTTTGATTGGGTGCATCTGACGTGCTGGGAGACGTGCTGACGGCTTGCGTCGTTGCGGGCCCCGGCAGTCTGGGGATAAGCGAGGTCTCGTATGTATGGCGTATTTGGGTGTTTGGAGAAGAGTGAATGCACTGGTGCTGAAGCCTACTAAATACTAGCCTGCACCGGCCGACACCCGCATCAGGACATCCACGCTCCACGTTCCAACGACACACCATCCGCCACGCCACACGCATCATCCGCCATCACCACCGTCCAATGCGACAATCATCGCCTGCCAACCCTTGACCAACTCTCCATCCCGCAACGCATCGCCAGAGACTCACCCTTTCAACTACGAATCTGTATTCAAAATTCAATCATCGAGCTGACCGCAGCCGACCGCGAGCACCCGCCACCACCGCATCCACTGCCGCCGCCGCCATCAGAATACCCATAGAAACAAGCACCTTCCTTCCGCGCTTCGTTTCTAACTAGCCGCCTATCTCGTCGCGTCTTAATCCAACCCAGATCTGAAAATACACAGATACGGCACGCACGTTGATTGCGCCCATTGAACTCGACATGCGCTGAGCTTGCGCCGCCCTTTCATCTCCCGCAGCCTGTTCCCAAGTCGGGCTTGGCTGAAGCTCAGCATCTTGCCCAGCATGGCTGGCAAAGGTACGAATCAATCATGTCTCGCCAATACGAGTTCACGGCTTGTTTGCGGGCTGCCAGCTAACCTCGCGCGGCGCTTTCCATTACAGGTGGCGATGACGAGGGCACCATCAACGTTGCCTCAAAGAAGATCGGAAAGGACAGCAAATCGAAGGGCCCTATACGGCTGAAAAAGGCTGTACCGAAACAAATCAAGCCGGGAAACTGGCGGGATGGCAGTGTTGCCGATGGTACGTTGCGACAGCCAAGTCTCCCCTCTCCACGACTCCCAACATCGAGCTGACCTTCGGTACCCATCAGATGACAAGAAGTCCAAACGCTCCGAAAGCCCCGCGGTCAAGGACAAGGACAAGGACAAAGATAAGGATAACGCGTCTCTTGGCAGCCCCCTGGTCAACATCATCGACGATGCCGCCCGCGAGACATTCATCACCGGACGACCCCTTGAGGATAGCCTCAACCTGCAGCAGTGCAAACATTGCAAAAAGGGAATCATCAAAACAGCAGCGAAAGCGCATATTGCACAATGCCTCAAAATCAAGAAAGAAAAGGCGCAGCGCAAGAAAGAGGCCCGCGAGGCCCGAGAACGGGCAAAGGAGCAGGCACGCGAGGAAGAGGCGCGCAAGAACGACCCTGACGGCGACACCAAGATGAACGATGACAGCGATGACGACGACGACAATGCGGACAAGAAGGACAAGGCTTCGAAGAAGGTCGGCGGCAAGAAGCCCGATGGCGAGCCCAAAGGCAAGAAGCGCAAAGCAGATGGCGATGGCGACAAGGGTCCCAAGAGCAAGAAGAAGAAGGAAGAGAAGCCCAAGGCTCCCAAACCTAAAGGTATGCCAATCTCACTTCTCAACGGCAGCAGAGCGTGTCGCATAGTCCTGCGCTCTAGTCACCTTCTCCACCCGCTAACATTTTGTCTTCTTCCCTTGAACAGGCCCGGTCGATGTCGAGAAGCAATGCGGTGTTCCCCTAGCCAACGGACAGCCTTGCGCACGATCCCTCACTTGCAAAAGTCATAGTATGGGCGCGAAACGAGCTGTCGCAGGCCGTTCATTGCCATACGACATGCTGCTTTCACAGTACCAGAAGAAGAACCAGGCCAAGCAGCAGAGTAAGTTTGATGCGAAATACACGAAAGGAGATCGTGGCTAACCCACCCACAACAGAGGCCGCTCTGAACGCCAACGCCCCGATCGAAGACGAGGAAGAAGCAGCTGGACCTGTCGACTCGGATGAAGAGACTGCTGCCGTCATGAGCGCCCTGTCCAGATGGAACCCACAACCCGTTATACCCCCACCTGTCTTCGCGCCGATCAAGAGGACGTATCAACTGGCGCGGCTTTTCGAACAATTACAAACAGCCACCAACGGCGGCAGGAACAACATCTTCCAAGTCAACGGACTCGGATCCCAGAAGACGCCAGACCGAGCAAACGCACCTGTCAATGTTGAGCTCGACGATGCTCCAGGCGAGGATGAAACTGTCGTGAGCGCCGGCGGCGCTGCTAGGAAACCATCGAATATCGGCATGCAAGCGCACGCCGCCGCACGCCGCCCCTCAGCTGTGGCGAATCGGGCGTAGGTTATGCCATTGCCAACGCTATCTGATCAAAAATCCAGCTGCTTGGCCGGTCTTGCGCAAAATTTCATTCCCGGACCTTCACCACTACCAATGATACCCGACTGCAGCCTTCACCTCTGAAGCAAAACTCAGCATGAACAGGAAGGAGACGTCTACTCGATTCCAGCCACCATCATTTCTGAGATTCCTCAACAATTCACATCCCGGCACTCTTGATGCAGTACCTGGATACTGCGTCCTCTCTTCAGCTTTTCACCTTGGGTACCATATTTTCAGCCCTATTTCGCAGCGCGAGGCAGTGCGCAGGCTTCATGCGCTTAGAAGTTGCCCGGAATGAAGGTCGCCTGTTGATGAACTCGGTTTTGGGAACGACCTCTTTTCCTCTCCTTTGGCGGCCCGTGCCCGCCTTCTTCCGCTCAGCTTTGGCGTTTATTTGTTTTCAACTTGATTTTTGTAAGGTATACCTAGGCGCTCAATGGCGCACACTGGTGTTTTGTTTTTGCGTTTCATCCACACGCATGGAGGTCACGGTCTGAGCTGCGTTGGGTCATCTCCGTGACTACAAGTCGACGTGTGATCCCTCTTGGTCCCTTGTTATGGAATGAAGAGACGTACGGAAGGGAATGACATGGTTTCCGGCGTTTGTTGTTGATCTTAGTCGCATCTTGTACATATTCTACATTCACGCGAAGCGGGCGAGCTTCCTACTGAGCTGCCTACTGTTCAGTGCACATTGATACCCTATTATTGATGACTGAAGACTCAATCGTGATTCGCACGTACCGATTCTTTGAGCGACAAATGAACTTTGAGCATCATGGCTTTCAAATTCAATACTGGCTCCAACGGCTCCAGTCGGTCCACATGATTCAGATGATTCACGCAGGACAGTCAATCTCCAGCCATGCCTCCTTGGCGTTGAATATTCTCGATTCATTGAAGATGGAGGTCAATCATCACATTGTGTACTCCGGAGTCTGAAGATCTATCATTGACTGACAGCGTATCGGGAGACGGCCAGGTTTATTTGCTGTTGGCTCTCTGGAGATAACGGGCGCCATGATCATTGATAGATGATCCTGGCTACCTACGCCTCGACTCCCTCGCGTATGGTACTGGTAGGCTTGCCAAGTGCTCTGGATGTCCCACTACTGGGTGCCTTCTTCTGAAGTAGGTCCCTTTCGCCCCTTTCCTCTGGTGTACGGACGTGGACGGAGTCTGCGGGCTGGCCACCTTGCGTATCTGGAGATGACAGAAAGTCGCTGGTGGCTTTGATTCGTCGAAAAGGAGGCTCCCCAGCGGCCGAACCGATGTCCCTATGTTTAGAAGCTTTCGACTTTGCTTTTCTGTCTTGTTCAAGGATGAAGTCGAGGGATTCCTGAATCTCCTGGAGGCGCTGCCCCTTGCCCCAGTCCAGAATGTTATACAGACGGGCGAGAAAAGGCTCTAGAGACTCTTGCTCGGTGAGAAGATAAGCCCCCATTTCCTTCATTTGGTACTTGCCATCGGTGGTCTTCCACATGGCGTAGAAAACTGCATAGCGTGGATTGATCGCAGCACCAAAGCACATCTGGTCAAGGACCTTCGCCTCGGGATATTGCCGAAGAATCGAGTTCAATCCTTCCACCATGTCCACACAGGTGCGGCAGGCAGCCAGAAGTTGATTCAAAGCCACTTTCATGTTGGAAGCCCTGCCCGTGCAGAGTGTCTTGAGCTCGAGGAGAAGGAACGGGAAGGCCATGTTCCAATTGTTGATGAGACCCATCGGCGGCTTTATCATCGCGCCGGCCAGTCGCTGGGCTTCTGTGAACTTTCCGTTCTCCACCATGTACCCATAGCTTCTGTCTGTCCTTGGAACAGACACTCTGCGCTTCTCGTTGGTGGATTCTGCGCCTGGTACCAGGTGGTGCAGGAACGTTGTCTGACTGGATGCCCTGAGCCCGTGATCGGCCATAAGGTAGTCCCGAGGGAGGACCATATCGTAGAATAGCACAGAGAAGTCTGCTTCCAGGATGCCCTGAACCTGGATATCCCAAAATGAGTTGATCTTCCGTCCGATGTCTGGCCCGTCAAGCAGAACCGATGTGATAGGCTTGGCCATGCCATCCCAGAGAGCTTGTGAGTTCCTCGGCATGGGTGATGCTCGAGAGAGCATCGAGATGTTGTTGTTGGCTAGGTTGATCTCCTGGTAGTCCTCCTGCTTCACCAATTCCGATGTGGAGGATCTGGTCGCTTTGGAGTCTGTTACGTCGGAGGCTGGGATGTGCGGGTGGGATGCGATTTCAGTCGGTCCAAGAGAAGCCATACTAACAGCCTCCTTTCCAAAGGGCAGAGCACTCAGATTGCCTCTTTGGATTGCCGTAGCAGCTTCAGAAACCACGTTCTTTCCATTTGGGGGTATGTCATCCATCCAAGCTGTGATGCGGCTTTGAAGGCTGAGGGAGTAGCTTTGGGCCGGAATTGGTATCTCGCTGACGTAGAGACCGATTTGTTTCCTTTGGGCCGGAACACCTTGGGCGTCTTCACCATGCTGTTCCATCGATAGCTCCATTTCTTCAGCGGGAAAGGTCGGTTATTTATGCGCCGCTCCTGGAGACTCGCCGAGGGCTTGTTGTGGTCGCAGACGAATGCAACCCGGCAATACAGTCTCGCAAATGGTGTTGCCAACTGAGTCGCACAATGACCTGCGTGAGCTGAGGCCAAGACCCGCCAATGGCCTGTTTCCCATCGAGTTCGCCAACTCGCGGACGAAACAAAACCACGATGGGACAAGATCCTGCAACCGTAATGTTTGTCGGTTTTCGGCGGGCACACGTGACGAGCTCCAGCGCCCTTGTCGGATCAGGACATTCTAGATGTTGACGTGTTGTTCGGAAACCAACGGTCCCTCGGAAGGGTGATTGTGCGGCTCAAGGCAGGGTGGTACGAAATCGCCAAGCGAATGCCCGACGGCTCATGAGCTGTGTTCGCAGCAAGCTTGGGCTTAGTAGCGCTGGGGCACAGCTGGAAGTCGGCGCTGTGTGTCGTACAGACAGTCTCGGCAAGATGACGGGAGAACGTGAGCAATCCACGTTTTATGTTGCATTGGAAGTACCTGGTAGCAAGCCCCCCAAACGAGAGGTAGGTATATGAAAAAGAACCCGCCTGTTCTCTCCCATGGGGAAAAGACCTCTGAACCACCGTCCAACCACAGGGTCAAGGGCGCGCACGTACACTGACAGGCGCTGCACCTGCTGTCAAGGCTTGTGGCATTTGGCATGTCCAACGACATGTGTGCTCACCGGGAGCAGAGATGGGCGTGCTTCTCAGTTGGATCTGTTCAGACAGTCCCAGTCGGCGGCCATGGGTTGCTTTCGAAGGGGCGTCCTGCTACTGATCTCCTTCTGGGACTGCGCTCAGCTGGTCCACGATGTAGCTTTCCTAAATGTGAACCCCGCTCGTCCAGTCGACAAACAAGATATGCATGCGATGAAGTAAATCAAAGGGTATATTGTACTTTTGTAGTCTACGGTCTAGAAGAGCCCATCATGCGCACGGAGCCTTGTTGCTCTCTTTCATCATGTCCTCCTCCGCTTTGCGCATTCTCGCTTCTCTCCACCCCGGCCCCCAGACTGAGTGGGCGATGGGAAGCGGCGCGCAGGCGATGACAACAAATGCCAGCGCCAGGAAAGCTGCCGCCGGGCCCAGGGCTGTAATCATCCTCTCCATGAAGCTCACGCCGACCGCGGCCAGACCACAGCGCACCAGGTTGTTGATGGCGGTGCTGCTCGCACCCTTCCCTGGGCAGAGATCCGACACCAGCGTCTGGTTCATGGCGAACACGGCGTTGCTGGTGGCCGCGATGAAGAACTGCACTGTCAAGGGGACGAAGATCCAGCCTTTTGAAGCTACCAGCGAAGCGAATGCCAGCGTGAATCCGTAGATTCCGACCGAGACGGCAAAAACCAGCGAGATCCACGGAAGACTGCGCAGACGGGCGCTCTCGATGGGGAAGTCGGACGGCAGCATTTTAGCTGGGAGGCTCTGAGTTTCGGGGATGGCGCGGCGTTTCTTGTAGGCCTTCTCGGTTTCTTGGTAGTGCTTGGTCATGAGTTTCCCAGCAATTGCGGAGCCAACGATGGTGCCAAATCCTGTAGACTGATTAGCACCTGTACGGACTGGACTGAATGGATAGAGTCATAAGCTCAGGCAGCGCGACGTACCGTTGGGGAGGTAGGCGAGGCCGACTTGGAGCTCATCCAAGCCGAACTTCTCCTTGAACAGAACCGTTGTGCTCGATGTCATCATACTCCAAACGGTATAGACCACACCGCCAAACAGCAAGGTAAGCAGAATGTCCTTCTCCAGGAGGAGCTTGACGGGGTCGACAAAGGTTTTGCTCGTGATCTTCTTTCGCTCGGAACCATCGACCGGGCGCGGGTTGACTGCATACCAAGGCTGCTTGCCCAGCCGATATGCCAGCGGCTGATATATGCCCTCCAGCCGAACCGTACCATCGCCGGCGATAGTCCTCATGGTCTCGGGCAAGAGGACTATGATGACGAAGATGACGATTGAGGAGAGGATCAGCAGAAACACGAATACCGACCGGAAACCGAACGAGTTCGCTAATAGGCCGCCTAGCACAGGGCCAATGGCAATGCTGAAATTGCGGACTGGGCGGAGAATCAATTGTTAGCGGGTGGACAGCCACAGCAAAGGGCGAAGCCTTGTACTGTAACTTACTGGCCTGGTAGAAACTGATGAACGCGCCTCTCTCAGAGGGGGGCGACATGTCCTGTATAACTCCATTCCCGATGCTCACGGTCGAGGCGCTTCCGGCAGCTTGGATGCCGCGGAAAATGAGGAGTACCGCGAAATTGGGCGAGTAGCTCAAAGCAACATTTGCGGCAATGTAAACGGTGAAGGAGGCAATGTAGATTGGTCTTCTTCCCAGCGCGTCCGAGAAGGAGCCCCAGAAGATGGGCGATATGCCCTGAATGATCAAGTACGACGTGATGGTCAGAGAAACCGCGTCGGCGCTGACGTTCAGGTCCTGTACCCGGGTGTCAGAGAGCGTGCGTGTGTGCGTGCAGCAGCGGGCGGGCAGACGGGGATGCCGCTTACCTTGGCAATCATATCCAGCGAAGGGAAATAGATATTGGAGGAAAGGCCGGAGAACAGGCCTGCCATGCCGATGATCACGACCACGAACCATTTTCTCTGCGTCGTGAATATGTGGAAAGGGGGCTGGGGAGCTGTCCCGAGGCTCTGAAGGCGGCCATGAGGCCCTCCGGATTTCTCGTCTAGCGCGTGCGCGTCCGCGAAAGGATCCCTCAGATCGTCGACTCTGCCGCGCCATGCGCTGGGTCCCGACGAAGGTCTCGGGTCGGCGAAAGGGTTGATGAAATGGCCTCGCAGCTTTTCCGCGGGGAACTGCCTTCGGGGGTTGGACTTGGGGCTGATGGCGTCGCTCCCGGCCCTGGCGCTGAACGAGTGCAGAAGCCCCGTCGAGGAGGCCCGGCGGCTGTCGGGGGACAGAGGTGGCTCGGAGATGCTCTCGGTCGCAACGTCGCCGTGTTGCTCGGCGGTGAGCAGCCCTACACTGGCCCTGAGGCCGGCCCTCGCGCCACTGGCGATGCTCCCGCGTGCGGCCTGTCGGCACTGCTCGAGCAGAGAGGGTCGCCTGTCCGAAGTGGCCTCCATGGTGAGTGACCAGAGAAACGTCGCTGGCTGAGCACGTGAGACCCGGCCGGCACGCACAGCAGCGAGGCCTGCGGGCTACTACATGTATTAATGAGAAACGGCCAGGCCAGGGCCACAGCCGGGCCTTGGGCTGCAAGGTGGTCGCCTGGTCGGTCGGTGGCGAATCGTTGCCACTCTCCCCGACCTGGGTCGCAGGGCACACTGGCCATACTCGTTGGTACTCGACGCGAGCCGCAACGAGAGCGGTGGGCTGGCCCTGGCCCCTCTTTGCGACGGCAGCGGAGCAGCCAGCGGCATCCTGCGCGGGGCGAGTTGCCACCCCAATCCGTGGACGGGAATAAGTATTGCCACAGTTGAGTTGGAGGAGTTGTTAGGATGCTTGCTCGCGAACGTGATCGCAACCGCGGCGGTAACATGGGCAAGGTAGCTAAGTGTAGGTACTACTTAGGCAAGCACCCTGCCCTCGTTCCGCTCCCTCCCATCGTAGCCGGTCGGTCCATGGATTGATTTCACCTCCCACTTGACGTCTTGTTCACGGCGCACCCCCGCAGCGAGTCCGTAACTGCAGCGAACAACGAAGAACACCCGAGTTCACAATGGAATTCGCTACGCATGGGCGCAAAAGGTCGGCCCCGGTAGCGCTGACAATCGACACCTCATTAACGAGAAGGAAACACGGCGAGTTCTGCTTCAAGATCCAAGGCCCGACGTCGTCGGCCCCGGCGGAGGCGCGAGTTCAAAATGCGCCTTGGAAATGCCTGACGCCGTCCAACCTGATCCTCGTCCAGTCGCCGACACGGAATCAGCTGCTCGCGGCCTCTCCGCAGGTTGTCTCGCCGGGCACAGTGATGGGGCTGCCATCCCCCTTGCGCAAGGCCATGGTGGAAGCATCGCCGAATTCAGCGAGCCCTCGCACCCCATCGAACACGCGGCTCGACTGGCACAACCTTGCGGGAGCGACGACTGCCGCGCCGACCCATACATCAACCTCTTCTGATGCGGTGTCTGGTGGCCCTACTGGCCTCGTCCCCGCGGCCGCATCGTCTTCCTCACCATCAGAAACGGCCGCAGCGACGGCGAGCCAGACGACCACAATCGGCCCAAGCATCACGCCGCCCCCGGCGCTGGGCCCCCGATTTCTGGGACTGCCACGGCATTCTTGGCTGCCCTGGGCGGTATTGGTGAGTCCGAGGGCCCCGGAGTGTCCATCCTTGCCGAGAGACAGACTGAGCTGAGCTAACGGATCTTGAAGCGGGTATATCGTTGCTGTGCGCCGCAGCCATCATACTATGGCGCAGGAAGCAAAAGAAGAAATCCAAGGCGAAACAAAAGGAAATCGAAATCGCATCATTAGACGGCTGACGTCAAGACGGGGCGACGCAAAGCAAAGAGGGCTTACCTGCTCCGAGGGCTCGGAGAACCTACCGCTTTACCAGCGACTGGTATTGCGACCTGTTACATACCACCTACCTCTCTAATCTTGTACAATTGCACGGATGGTACGATAGATATTACTTGGCAGGGCCAGGCGCTCTGGCGCGATCGATTAAGCTTTCAATGTGACATAAATAGATGCTTTACTCTGAAGATGACAGGGGGTGTTTGCTGAGCTCGTATGTCAGTGAGTGCTGTCCGTGACAGACAGCATCGGGCGGTCTCGTTTGTCTGTGCCTGGGCCATGCCCAAGTGACCCCGTGTCCGTGTCTCTGCGCTTCCGCGTTTCCCACAGTTGTGCATCCTGTCGCCCAGTGCCACGCAAGGCACCAGGGTCCGAGCCAGTTGGTTGGGCAGCGATTCGAGAAGCACGCAGTGGTGCTCCATAGTGGCGAGTGCTGAGCGGGCCACAGGGTTCGTTAGCGAAGGTCGCCACGCACGCTCCAGGGGAGGGGACCGAGCCAAAACGGTTCGAGTGGGTAGCTGACGTCGATCCATCCAATGCTGCTGCCACCGAAGCCAACCAGCCGAGACGACCAACAACCTAGTCGTCCGCAGTTCTCCGGAGCTTCCGATGAAACCACATTTTAGGTAGATCGGGGTCGGACACATGATGTACCTACCTTACCTAGGTATTTTAGATTGGTAGTTGGGCGTGGTGGGATACAAGGCGAGGCATTACGAGTTACCTAGCTGTCAAGCAGGCCTTGAGATCGCGAAGACCGGCAATAGCCACATCATCCTCGAGGCACCTCTGGGCTGGAGGGTGCGACCCACGTCGCCTCGATCCGTCGCCAAGGTCTTGTTCGAGGATCCTTGTGCCCCTGCGGTCACCGGAACGTCCAAATCAGCAGTGCGGGCGGCCCCCCTCACTCCGGCTCGCCCCCATCCAGCACTTGACAGCGCTCCTGCTCGGCGCCGCCGCTGCACGCATCTGTGTACTCGTAGCGCCGGCAACAGTAGTGTCGCCAGCGCCGACAGGGGGCAAACGCAGTGCCACGTTCATCTGCCTGCCAGGTTGATTGGTTCTACAGGCCGTCGCTGATTGGCACCGGGCCTTTCTTGTTGGCCGTCCGGTCCAACTAGGTAGGTACGTAGTTCAAGAGATCTACGAGTACGCCGCCGCTCGATGATCCCGCAAGACGGCGGCTTGCTCGGTAAATGACGCGCACTGGGATAACACAGATAAGCCCAACCCAGCCTTCCCTTTTCTGCGGTGATCTATGTATCCCTTCCCAAGGAGGGGACAGGTAGACTGGCCAAAGACAGCATCGCGTTCGTCGTGGTCTGATGAAAAGCAACAACCGCCCCGCGCAGAGCGTGGTGAAGACATTCTAGTGTCCGGTGGGATTCGTTTCTATCCAGCGCAAAGACGCCTATTCTATCTATGAATGTATCCTTCCCCGTCTCTACACGGGAGCTTGAGTAGCGTTCATTGCCAACGTCACAAGTTGGCCCAGCCCCGGTTCTTGAACCTCGACTCTTTGCTGTAAAGACTCCTATTTTCAAGTTTACAAGACCCATGCCAGCTCCTCGCGGATCGGATGGTAGTCAAGCACCACTGGCCTCGATATGAGAGAGGGTCTCCCCAGCCTTCGGACGCACCCAAAACAGCCAAAGTTGAAGGTAATTGTCTGGGCCACCCTATACAGACCGAAGAAACGGACAAAGGACAAGCACCTGCTTAGCAAGTCTCATGGCTTTTTACTCGTAAATTGACGAATGTTTCCCAAGAATGAAATGCAACAAATATCCAATGCGGGTTTTGCTAGGGGAGGGCAATATCGTAGGAAACATTGAATGGCAAGCCCGAAAGTCCGAGCACAGCTTTGAATAAGCCTCTCTAGCCCGGTTACGCTTCATAGATGGTTGAGCTTTTGCCTTGACAAGATAGCGGACTGCCTCATGTAAGCCTACCTACGAGGTATGTACAGGGGGCTATGCAATGCATCTTTAGGCCTCTTCAACCGGTCGGCCAGGTGAGCCCGAACACCCACTTAATCGGCGGATACCATCTTCCTATCATCACCGTCGGCAGCCAGAATAGCCACTGTCACATGCGCAACATGCGTGAATACCGACGCATCTGTCAGATACCGATGATCCAACGGAAAGGATAGCGCAAAAGCGAAAGAACGGTGGTTCGCTGGTTGGCTGCGTCAGCGAGGATGGACCTCGTAGAGCCGGCATGCAAGGAACGCGGCCTACTGGCAGCATTCTTTACCCACGCCTGTGTCTCTCCCCGCGAGAGCGATCGTCTCTACAGCTCAAGCATTGTTCAAACCCTCGTTAGCAACGAGCGACCCATACGTGTCGCAGGTCTGAATCAACCGTTGCAGTGTAGCGGGCTCGTAGGCACCGTGGCCGCAGCCTGGGACCATGAAGAGCTGGCCCTTGCTGTTCTGCGGCGACGTCCCTTTCTGCAGGGCGCGGTGCAGTGCCCACGCCATCTTGGGCGGGCAGATCATGTCGAGACGCCCTTGGATAATGGTGGTGGGGAGATGCGCGATCCGGTGAGCGTCATCCAGCAGCTGCGCGTCTCGCAGGAAACACGAGTTGACAATGTAGTGTGTTTCGATCCGAGCGCGCGCCAGCATGTTGTCGCGGTCGGCCTGGGCCATGGCCTCGAGGGGCACGGCGACGGCCTTCGACGGGTCGGCATCCAGCGTCATCCGCGCCCCCAGCGCCCGCCACGCCCAGGCCGCCGCGAGTTCGACCGCCGCGTCGCCACTGGTCAGCCGGTGGTAGTACGCAAGCTCGGGCTGCTCGCGCTCGGCCGGCTCGAGGTGCGCAAGCAGAGCCTCCTGCAGCTCGGGGAAGAACGCGGGTGCGCCGGCCCCGGACCAGCCGAGGCCGTCGCCGGCCCGCTGTCCCAGGTACACCCCGCGAAGGACCATAGCGCCGACCCGAGCGGGGAAGGACTCGGCATACGCCAGCGCCAGCGTGGTGCCCCACGAACCCCGAAGACGAGGCTCCAGCACGGGATTCCGAGGTGCTGGCGCAGGGCCTCAATGTCGGCCACCAGATGCGCCGTCGTGTTCTCGCGCAGCTCGCCCCGCGGCGTCGACTGCCCGCTACCCCGCTGGTCCAGGAGCACCACGCGCCATGTGGCCGGGTTGAAGAAGATGGTACTGGTCTTGGAGGTGCTGGCGCCCGGGCCGCCGTGTAGAAAAATCACTGTCGCATCTCGTCAGCTTCCGAGGCCATGAATGGGGTTGCGGGCAGGGCAGCCCGCCCCTTGCGCACCACCACGCCTACCTGGCTTCCCGTCGGGGTTCCCATACTCGTCGTAGTGCAGTACGTGGATGTCACCGACGGCCAATTTGCCGGTGTTGAAAGCCTCATTGTGCATGTAACCTTTGGTCTCGGCCATCGTCATCAGCAAATCCGCTCCGAGGACAGGAGGTCGAAAGGCACGGATACAGTGGTGGCCCATGTACTTCGGTCGAGTTACGGAGTACGATATTTCCTACGGCTACGGCGGAGAGACGCCTGCGAGTAGACTGCTCTCGTCAGCTTGTTGGTCGCGTCAAGTCCTCCCCCTCTGCTGAATTTTCCGCCAATGGCACTCACTGATGACGGTAGCTGGCTTTCACCTGGGCCGTTCAATGCTTGTTCTCCCACTTCCGCGATGCACCACCGTGCCTCATTTGCCGGCTTTCCCTGCTTTGAGAACGGAAGTTAATTTTCCGAACGCGCCCCCGCGCGGGTGAACGGCATCAACGTTTCGTTTCTCTTCCAGCGCCAAACAGCTGGTGGAGTGGAAGAGCGGCCAGGTGTATGATGGAAGCGGTCGCTGCATTCATATAAAGGCCACTGTTTAATCGAAAAGAGGGTGCATTGTCGCGAAGTTCCGGACTTCAGAGGCTCATCAAGTCAGCCGAAGCTTCACACCCACCGGTAGCTCAGCATCAGCAAATTGATAGTGTTCCATTGTCGCGATGAGACTACTCAGCACGAAGTCTGCGACTGCCTCGTTGGCCTGTGCCTCCGCGGTGGTTGCACTCGAGCGGCTGTATCCAGCGTACGACGCGCCTCACCTGCCTCGAGGGATCAGCGACTTCCGGCTCAAACACCCGTACCAGGTCCCCGGACCCGGTTTCGAGCAAGGCCGAAAGCAGATACGCATCCGCGCGTCGGTCGACGATGCGGACGACGTCTCCGGCGAGTTCGAAGCCGGTTTACGGGCGGCCAACGGCGGCGGTACGCTGCATTTGGCGGCGGGCGAGACATACGTCATCGGCCAGCCCCTGGACCTAACTTTCCTCGACGATGTGCACGTGCGCTGGGAGGGCCTCGTGCGATTCACCAACGACACGACATACTGGCAACAGGCGGCCTTCTCCCACCCCTTCCAGAACTCGTTGATGTTCTGGAAGTGGGGAGGGCGCGACGTGACGTTGTATGGCGACGGCGGCGTGCTGGACGGCAACGGGCAGCAGTGGTGGGACGAGTTCGCCGGCCGGGAGATCCTGGACCCCGACAACGAGTACCTCCGACCCATCCTCTTCTACGCCGAGAACATGACCAACCTGGCCGTGTCAGGCCTGCACCAGAAGGATTCGCCGTGCTGGACCAACTTTGTCGTGAGCTCCCGCAACGTCTCGTTCGCCGACGTCGTCGTCACAGCGCACTCGACCAACGCTTCGGCGCTGCCAAAGAACACAGACTTCTTCGACTCGCTCAACGTCGAAGACGTCAACGTCCAGAGAGTGTGGGTGGACATTGGAGACGACTGCTTCTCGCCCAAGAGCAATGCGTCGCGCATCCACGTCGACACCATGTATTGCAACGGAACCCACGGGCAGTCCCTGGGATCCATTGGCCAGTACGCCGGGGAGATGAGCTTTGTCCGCGACGTCGTGATCGAGAACGTATGGCTCCTCAATGGCGACAACGGCGCTCGCATCAAAACGTGGGCGGGGCCGGATGTCGGATACGGTTTCGTGGACAACGTTACGTTTCGGTAAGTCACCCGTCCTTTCGACCGTAGCATCCTCCAGCTCTACTCACGGCTCACACGGCTAACGATGGTGGCAGCAACTTCTGGCAGGCACACAACGATTTTTCCGCCCAGATCGACTCTTGCTACTTCAACGTGAGTGATTCCCGTTGAAACTGTAAACTCCAGGCTCTTTCTGACTGACTTAACCCTGACCGTCTTGCTCTAGATACCCGCGGATGAGTGCGCGCAATACCCATCTCAGGTCAACATCACCAACGTGGTTTTTGAGAACTTCACAGGAACGTCGAGCGGGAAGAATGGCGCTGCAGTTGCCAAGCTCACATGCTCCACCAACCCGGCTGCGGTGTGCGAAGGCATAACGATGCGCGGCTTCAATATTACCTCGCCCTGTACCGATGGCGACGGTAATCCAGTGAAGCCCGTCATCATTTGCGACGGGATTGAGGGCAGTATCGGCGACGGTGGTGACAATTGTGTTCCGTCTAACAGTTCCGAGGCGAGCGCTGCCTTGGCGGCGACCTGCACCACTCCGTCGGCGACCATTGCGCCGCCATTCTGATCGAATCCCGGCCAACCCTGCACATCTAAACCGCCCATGGAGGTGGGCGGCGGACAGTTCGTGGAAAGAGGCAGGGAGAACGCTGCCGAGTTGTGTATTTCTCGAAGCAGTGTGTGTGTGAATAAGACATCGGAGCTGGTACGCGCCCGTTGCGCGCGTGACAGGAAAGGCGGCTCAAGACCGCGTAGGTAGGCAAGGACCGCAAAAAGCTCAGATGAACCATTCACCATGAAGAATGCATGGTGTTTACGACTTGGCCTTGAAATCGAAGGCGAAGACGGTGGTGAAGCCACAAATCGGGTGGACGGGGCTGGCAACTGTCGGTTTGAATAAAGGAGCTTGTTCGAACATTCCCCTTCAACTGTTCGTTATTCTCGAGGCAACGGTCACTGCGCAGGCGCGGGGCAGGCAAACATTCCTAGCGCAATAAAATAGCCGGTGCCGGGCGCGCGTGGCGACCTACCACCCACCTGCAGGCTGTCGCATCCACTGTCAGCTCCGCCAGCGAGAAGGCCACCTTAACAGAGCGCTCCAGGCAGCCATTAGGGTGTGTGTAATTTTGGCGAAAACGCAAGACTGACAGAACAGTCTTCCGCAACCTGCCTGAAACTGTAAGTCTGCAAGTCGTTATCACGGGCCGTTCCATATAGGACAGCAAAAGTGTGAAATCTCATAAAGTCCGCGAGTGATTGCGAGATGACATGCGTGCGCACCAGCAAACACACGCAGGGTTCCGACGCCCCGCACCTCATTGTCGCGGAGGAACACATTGTGGCGGATGAACACAGGCGACCAAAGTATCATCAAACCACTTGGCATTCCATGAGTGGCGAGTTCATGAACTCTATTCATCTTCCGGAGAGGAAGGTCACACACTTACCACATCTCTTCGGGACCGGGGCTCGACGTCGCGATTCGCACCCTCGGCGACCCGGTTTTGGATGGTGTCCTTGAATCGGCGACAGTGCGGCCTGCTAAACGAAGGTGCTGAAGGGCAGTGCACATGTTTCATGGGAGCTGACAGGCATTGGAAGCTTCCCAGTTTCCACGGGACAAACGCCAACCGCAAGCAATCGATCCAGGCTTCTGCACCAGTCATGCATTCGACGCTGTAAGGTACTGCTTAGAAACGTCGTGGCAACAGCGAGCTTCTTCTTTAGCAGCCCTAGGAGTCGAATCGCCTCACTCGCCACAGGCCTGTCATGCACACCGAATTCAAGCAAGCAATTTGTGCTGAATGAGAGGACGCAGGATGGAAGCAGTACTCGTACGCCGTCATAAAACCCCCGGCCCCCGGGACAGCCGACTACTGGTATGCTCATCCGACCGTAGGATGGAGAAGAGTGGGCCGCCTGGCAAAGGGGTCATTGCCTGGCATGGCTCGGCATCAAGTGGCAATACAGGACACAGTTCCGAATGTCACGACGGAGACCGGTGAACCTGTTTGAACGTAGGGCTAGGACTTGGTTGGCAAGTAGAGGACTCTATCGGAGGGCTGACCTCCGCAGCGCACCATGTCACCCACATGTGTGCGGGCTCTACTGGAGGCCGTGCCGAGGCGCTGTGTAGGAATGGTCGCCCAAAGGAAGCGGCAACACTTTAGTAAGGCCGCCGTAACGCGCATCCTACTCAGACTCGTTGCACCAAGAAGCAGCCCGGCACTCCGGCCGTATCGCTTACGTAGTAGCTGAGACGTTCCGCAGCTGAGCATCGTCAAGGCCAAGGGCAAATCCTCCCCCGCGAGCAGACACGCTTTTCTATGTTGCCCCAGTGGCCTCGGGCCAAGGACTGCCTAGGTGAATCTATGCAGCCAAGCCCGACTCTACAGACATGATGGATTTGACGAGCCAAGAAGGTGGCTCGAGCATCGCCACCTTGGTCTGGGCCTTTCACGACGTTTCTCGGGCCTGCTGCGCGGAGAATGAAGAATGATTAAGAGGACCAAAGAATACTTAAGAGTCCGTTCCGCCTCTATAACCCTGACTTATCCCCTCTCAATGGTTTCTCATTTCAAGCCCGTACACGGCGCAAGATCCCCAAACCTTTTCATCCTTATCTAGTCTCTACAGTCAGCAGGTCTTTTTCATTTCCATCAGGTCATATAGGTAGCCGGACTACTACCGCACTCCAGGCCTCGAGCAGAAGAGTCAGCTGAAAATGCGCTTCAGTTCGATTGTCCTCGTATACGGGGCTGCCTCCATGGTTGCCGCCGCGCCGCTTGACGTCGGCATCTCGAGCAGTGTCTCGTCTTCCCAACTGTAAGCTGCCACTCTTAGCTTGGCTTCCTTGTTACTTCGACCCTTTGAGTCTAACAAGAAACGCAACAGAGAACGAAGGGGGCTTTCTAGCTTTCTCGGTGGCAGCAGCAGCAGCGACACCGGCGGTGCTGGGTCACAGACAGGAACAACCGCAACAGGCGGCGGTGGCCAAACAAACGGGTTAACATCCGGAACGGGCACGTCCTCTAACCAGGTGTCTACCACCCCCACCGATCCCGACCAAGAGTACACAGGGAGCGGGGAGAAATGTGGCACGATAAGGGACTTCATCTACAAGTTCATTCCATTCCTCAGTTGCAAGAAGGCAGGCGATATGTGATTCTTGATTCTCAAACAACTTTTATCTTCGAAATCAAGGTTCATACAGAGCTTGACCGTGTTACCATATCTCTACCAAGTATTACCCATCCGAAGGTCGATACGATGCGCTTCGCACCTTTATGCCCCTGTTAAATAGTTCTTACTGAATAAATGAAGCAATCATCATTTGCTTATTTAAGGAGTGACATATGTCCTTTTCAATTCAAAACCCGTGATCCCGAGGTGAGCTTTCAGGTCAAGGGAGCGTCCTTATTTCTTCTATACATATTGGCTTATAGATATCGACGCGGATGGTTTTGCACCACGTTGAATTACCCCGCGAAGAAGGAAGTCCGACCTTAAATTAAAGGTGGAGAACCACGGAGTCGTCGTGGCAAGGCTTTCGCGAAGCAACGCTGAAAATACTATATACAGGATATATTCCACATTTCACATCGAGTCGCGGCGGGAATCGGTTACAAGTGAAGACGATTCAGTGCGAACAAGTATTATTAGTTTATAAGAGACCTGCTTGGCTGTCTTAAAGGAAAGGAGAATCTCATTCCACTTTTCGTATAAAACGCTATAATTATTCAAACATGTACATCACGGGCATTATATCACTTAAATGACCGTTAATGTACTTATATTTACAGTGCAATTACGAGTAGAGCAGTGAGAAAGGGGCATTGGTTTCTGAGTATTGGACCCCCCTTTCAACGCAGCCAGCTACGAAAACCCAGCTAAATCACCCGGGCAACGGTTTAAAGGTGGAGCAAGCCTTGCTAACGCGCACTTATTGGGCGAGCCCCGGCGTCAGATCGAAGACCCTTCTTCGCATTGCACCGTCACCTGGCTGCTTGACTTTGTACTTTAACATCCGTATTTACACTGTTGACCACTATCATCAAAGCCAGAGCGGCTATAACAGCGCCCAGATCAGAACTATGGGATCCGCTACAAGAGTCTTGATCGGAGCCACGGGTAGGCGATACACTTGCAAGCAATTAATCCAACAAAGACCACACGTCGGGTCCGTGTGGCTAGCCACGTCAGTGTCGCCTTGTCATACCAATTTCTTCATCCGTGGCTGATAACTGTGACAGATCCGGCAATGATAAATTCATATTAAAGAGCGTACCCGAAGCAATCTACGCAAATTTCACAGAAGATGTTCGACCTCAACTCCGAGACAGCCCGTTCATCAGATCACCATGGGATTCGATCCCGGACCGACATACTTTTGTTTATACCTACCTCGACGATGATCTGTTAAGCTTAATAAGGAAGAAAATACCCACATCCGCGAAAAAAACGATCTTAAGAAATACCTTAAAAGGTCTAGCCCAGTTACACGACCGCGACATAGTCCACCTCGGTGAGTGATAATAACTCAATAAACCTTGAAATATAATAGCTATTCCGTTATTAAGGAGTTAAGCTAAGTCGCACATAGATATAAAGCCTGACAATATCATGGTGAATTACCGTGCTGGCCTGGCCGATTTCTCTATCGATACCACACAGATCATCGATTTAGAGAACGCTGGTTATCTGCTGAATGGTAGATGCATCAAGGGAATGCTCCCAGGCAACGAGAACTGGCGCAGCCCTGAGGGTCATTTAAGGGGTCCCTTAACAAAAGCGACTGACATGTTCTCCTTTGGAGCTGTGGTAAGCATTCCTTTTCAAGTATAATGACCTATTGCTTACTACCTTTATCAGTGCATATATGCTGTCCTCGGCGCGTCGTATTCGGTGACGATGAAGACCTCCGAAAGCATAAAGCAGCAGGTGCCCTCCCACCTTTGATTCGTTTACAAAGACAGGTGTCATACTTTGGCGATGAGCTTAGCCTCCAAGGCTTAATGCGACTCGTAAGCGACGACGAAGTTGGCTGCGAGGTCTTACAAATGATGTGGGAGGATCGGGATAAGGACGAGATACCTTATCGGCCTTTCGTAGAATGGGCCGACGTGCACGATGCAGATTTCATTGATGTGGTCGGAAGACTGATGAGTCTCGACCCTGCTAAACGGATCACAGCGCGGGAAGCCCTGGCCCATCCTTGGTTTGCGGCCAGCGACGATGGCGCACACGCTGGTTAACGTTCGATTAGTAGTTTTAGGTTCATGATTTTAATGCCCGTGTTTACGTGCGTATATAAGTTTTGCTTAAACGGATATTAGTGTGATAAGGCTTATGATCAGTTATAAGTTAAAGTGTAAATTAATACATCGTTTATAAATAATAATAATTAACTTAAAACCTAATAAGTAAAATGTGAATATAATAAACCTGATTTTAAAGTTGAATAAACGGATAATATATATATATTTTTTAATCTTTATTATAATTAAGTCGAAAAAAGGTTTAAAGTTAATCCTTAAAGAATTAACTTTATAAATAAGGTTCGTTATAACTTAATTAAGCACGTTTTCTTAACATATTAACGTAATCTGCTTACCTTTACCATGCCTTCTTACTTAAGTATAAAGTGGAATTACCGGGTGTTAAGTGTTATTTAACGGCTTCGCTTTTACGCTTATAAGAGCCCGGCCGATCGGGCAGGTTAAGACTCTTTTTCAGTAAGGGCCGTGCTGGAAAATCCTTATACCTGGCACCCTTTACTTTTTGGCGATCGTCCGTCCTCTATTTACCCCCGGCCTCGCCGTACGTTCGTTAAGTGTAACGGTTCTGGCTATAAACCCGTGATATTAAGGCGTTTTTAGTTTCCCCCTTTAACGCCGAAAACTCTGCTAGTTCCCGCCTTTTATTAGCGAGCCTACGACTCTTATAGGCTCCACGCGAATTCGTTACGATTCCTCCGACTGACTTATTATATAAGGCGCTCGTATAAAGCTTAAGGTTTAACTTATTCTTTCTAGCTTTAAGTTAAGGTTAACCATTATTTCTTATTAAATTCGTAAGAGATATAAACACGCTTAAAATAATCTTAAACGTTTATCGTCTTTTAAAAAGTTAATTCCGCTTTTATCTTATAAGTTCTTTTTTATTTTATTTATAATACCGTGCCACTTTTTTATTAATTTTACTTAACTTAACCTTAATATATAAAATAAGTGTATTAAAGGTTAAGTATATTAATCCGGTATTACGAACCCGATTATTAATCCGGTAAGACGGGCTATATTAATATAAGTAAAAGACTTATAAATTAATAATCGCGTAAGATAACGTTAAATTAATTATATATATAAGGAAAGGTGGAAACATAAAATAAAATCATATAATTAAAATCATTATTAAAATAATAAGCAGTTTATACACTTATTATAATTATTATAATTAAGGCGACGCTTATAAAAAAGGTTATAAGTAAGATAAAGATCACTTTAAAGAACGTGATTTAAAACACGGTATTAATAAAGGAATAAAGGATATATAAAGATAAAAGGTTTCTTATATATTTAATTATTTATTACCTTAATAATTAATTTAAGTATTTAAGTTATTTTTAAATAAAAGTAACCTCTTAATAATAATTTACCACTTATTTAATACTTTAAATTACTTATTATTAATTAATTACTTATTATCTTCTTTAAAATCGGGTTAAGGTTACTTATATAAACCTTCACCTTTTAATGTTTAACCAGTTAAACTATTATTATCTCTCCTTTTATTCTTTTGCTTTATTTACTTATCTTAAGTTAAATTTAAGTTAAAAGATATCACCTTCTTTATCTTATAATTAATATCGAGTTGGCGCCCTTATTATTCTTTATATAAATAATTAAAAACTGTTAAGCGTTATATTTAAGCCCTTATTTAACCCCGCTTTTTTATTTATATATAATTAATATAATATTATATTTAATATATCACTCTTTTTTATATCTTAAAGCATATAATTACAGTGTTATTAACCTTATTATTATTTAATTATAAAAGTAAGTAAGGCTTATATCGCTTTTTATTATTTATTTACCATAACTTTAAATTAAATATATATAAACGCCGTTACGTGTTTTATATTATTACTTTATTATAAAAGTAAATAAGTCTTATATTACTTTTTATTATTTATTTACCTTTACTTTTAAACTTTATATATATAAGCGTTATAACGTGATCCTTATTATTATTTAATTATAAAAGTAAATAAAAGATATATTACCCTTTTATTAATCCGCTTTAACTTTTTTATTATATATATATAAATATTATTACTTATTTTTTATTATTATTTAACTTTAAAAATAAATAACCTTAATATCTTAATTATATATATATTAACACCGTGGCGCGACCCTTATTATTATTAAGTTATAAAAGTAAATAAAGGATATATCACCCTTTTATTAATTTACTTTAATAAGTTATTATTATATATCTTAATATTATTATATAATCCCTTTTATTAATTAATTATAAAAGCGAGTAAGGCTTATAATATAACACGCGTGTTTAATAGCTTAATTAAATTAAAGTTACTTAATATATAATTATAAATATTATTATATATATATAATATATAATTAATAAATAAATATTACCCTTTTTACTTAATAAATCAATATATTAATTCCTTATTTAATATTAAATTAAGTCTTTCAGTACTTTATACGTATTAATTATATATTATAATCCCTTTTATTAAATAAGTAAACCACTTATTAACTCCCCCTTTAAAAACTGCCCCGGTATAAATAATATTAAAACAGTTTTTAAACGCTTAAATTTATATTAATAATAAACTATTTAATAAATACTTAAATATAATTAAATTATATTATTAAATTAAATTAAGTTAATTTTTAAAAGTGATTAATAAACACTTTTAATAATTAATATATATATATATTAATTATTTAAGTAAATTAAGAAAAGACCGTTATTTATAAGTTATTAAAATCGATAAATACATAAAACACCCGCCTTTAAATATTTAACCTTACGTATCCTTATAAAAAATAAAAAGCAATTATAAAATCCTTATTTTTTTATAAAAAAACTTAATATTATATTATTAATTAATTAAAGTATAGTTTATAAATATTAAGCTTATTACTTAATTAATATTAATAAGCTAACCGTTATATATATATTTATATAAAATAAAAAGGTAAGTAAGGAATAAAACAAAAATTAATTAAGTAAATAAGTATAATATAAGCCTTATATAAATATAATCAAGTTTATAATAAAAGCTATAAGATCTTTTAATAACTTAATACCACTTATTAATATTTAAACGCCTTTTAATATAATAAAATTCGTACTTTAAAGGTTAATATTACCTTATAAGTATATATTTATATAGCCTTATATTAAAGATTTAAGTAATTTTAATTATATAACCTTATTATAAAATAATAAGATAATTTTAAGCTATTATACTTATTATAAACGTTAAATATAATAAAAAAAAGGGACACGGCTCGTGCTTATTAATAAGCTTAAATCATTTATAAGGCTTAATTTAATTATAATATAAAACGTGTAATTTAAATTAAAGATCGTGAATAAAGCACCTTATAAAATAAATAAACCTTTAATATTATATTTATTTACTTTTACTTATTAATACCACCCCCGCCCTTATTAAGTATAAGATTTTCCTTATAATAAGTAACGATTATCTCGTAATAAAAAGCAATAATTAATATTTTAATATAAAATAAGTAACTTACTTTAACCTTTATTATTACACCTTTAATTTAAGTATATTTAAGTTTATATTAAATTAATATTATTAATAACCGACTTTACTCCCGCTTTAAAATATAATATACCTTATACTTTATATAATATTAAGTTATTATTTATAATTATAAGCCTTAATAAGACTTAATTTATATTAAAGTAAAAATATTAAGCTTAAGTTTAAAACTTATAATTAATTAATAAAACGTACACCGGATCATATATATTAAATAATAATTAATTAAATAATATATATAATAAGCTTTATAATTAATAAGTTAATTCTTATAATTCTTAACTTAACCTTTAATTATCCTTTACCTTAATAAGCTTTATTTTAACCTTTATATTATAATGTTAACGTTAACTTAAAAGGTATAAGATCGCTTACACCCTTACGCTATTTAAGTGGTAATAAAGCCTTATTTTAACCTTTATTAACCATTCTTAACCGTTAATAAACGCTTTAATTAATAACGTTATTAATTTATATAATAAGAATATTAAACTTAAGTTATAAAATTATAACTTAAAAACTATTTAATAAAGTAACCTTATATTAAAAATAATCGCTTTATAACTTGACCTGTGTCTTAATTTTTAAGTTAACCTTATCACTTTATAATAATCGCTTATTTAATATTAAGCTATAATTAACCTTTACTTATAAATTATTTATTATTAATTATACGTTCCTTTAACCGTATTATAAGATGTTATAAACCTTATATTTAAGCCTTTTAAAAGCCTTTTTATTAATATATTCTTTACGCTTTTTATTATACTTAATATTAAGCTATATTATAACGTACTTAAAGATAAAATTATTATAATTAATAGCTTAAACTTATTATTAAACACGGGTATTAACACCGATATTATTAATAATAATGCCTTTATTATGGTATTACTTATTTTTAAAATAAAAGGCGAGTTTAAAATAAGTAATAATAATATAAATATAATAAATACCGCTTTTAATAATATTAAAATAACCGATATTACCTTAATAACGTAATTATAAGATAAGCACTTTTATTTATTATTAAAAGCATTTATTATATTAATTACTTAACGGAGTTAACCTTAAGTAAAAAGATTAATATTAAAGATCTTAAAAGGTATAACACCCTTTAAAAATAACGGCTCGCTTATTAATAAACTAAGAAACCATTTAACACTTATATAAGAAAGCTTTTATGTCTTGCTTAATCTTAATAATAAGGTATAAATTAATAATATAATAAAAGAAAACACGTATATATAAGATATTTATTAACCTTTAAAAGATTTACTTTTTATATTATATTTTAAAAACGAACTTAATAACGGTTAAATTAAATAAGAATATATAAATAAAGATTAAGATTAAGACTTTTATTATAATAATTATAAGGTATTAATAAATAAAAGTTTATTAAATATAATTACGTTAACGCTTATTAATCTTATATACGTATAAGTAAAACGGATAAAAAGTAACCTTAACTTTAAGGTATTAACTTATATAATATAACCACCTTATTAAAACCCTTTTTTAACTTAAAAACTTACCTTACTTATTTCGCTTACGTTACCCTTAACTGCGTTATAAATTACTTACTTTAATATAAAGGCGTTAAACTTAAATAAAGATAATAAAAACGATAAATTATTTAACTTTAAAAGTATCTTTAATATTAAATTAACCTTTTATTAATTATTACTTTAAACTTAACTTAACGTTTTAAGTCTTATTAAATATATAAGTTAATAAGTAAGTAATAACGCACGGCGAATTAACCGATTAAATAACGATAATAACATTATTAATAAATACACTCTTTTACTTTAATAATATAAAAATAAAATATAAATTCCTTATCGCTTTAATAAAGAAATTAACCCGTTTTTATAAGATTAATTAAAATATTTTAAACCCTTAAAAAAGGCTTAACACGATGAACCACTCGTATATAAAAGTATTACCGTTATAATTATTAAGTAATTATAAGCTATATTTAACCTTACTTACACTTACCGTACATTTTAAACATTACACTTTATTAAGATTAATATAAATACTTATTAAAAATTGCCTTAATTTTAATACTTAAATTAAGATAATTTTTAAAGCCTTTCCCTTTAACTTATCCACACCTTTAACCTGCTTAAAGCGATTATTTAATATTATAACTTACTTAAATATTAAGCATACTTAAAAGTTAATTAAACTATTTAAAATAAATAATAACTTAATTAAAAAAGGTTAAACTCTTAATAAAACGTTTTAACACTTAAAGCACGCCGTTAATTATAATAATACCGATAACCACTTATATTAACTTTTAAAAAATAACACTTAAAGTCGTAATTAGCTTAATAATAATATTTAATAAAATAAACTTTTATTTAATAAAGATTAACCCTTCCTCTCCTTTTATAAAAGTTAAATAAAGATATCCGGCTTTAATATTTAAGTTATTAAGTTATACGATATAAATAATTATATTATACACTTAAAAAGCCTTACGGCTATTAATAATAACTTTTTTATAAGATATACTTTTATATACGGATTTAAAGTAACTTAAAACTTATATATATAATTCTTTATTATTAACCTTTATAAGTGTTATAATATTAAGCTCGGTAAATTTAAAAATATAAGTAAGATATATGTTTATATTATATTTTTATATATAAAAGTTTAATTAAGAAAGACTTAACACCTTTTAAATTAACTCGCGTAATTATTTATTAATAAATGCCTCTTTTTAATTATATATATATTTTACTTTAATAACACTTTATAATAATATTTATAAGATTACTTATACGCGCTCATTAAAGTAATAGTTTTATTTAATATATTTAAAGTTATATAAAGTGGCCGACGTATCGTACTTAAATATATTATATTATATAAAAACATGCTTAAATTTTACGTTACTTTTCGTTATTAATATAATATAAAGCTTAATAATAATAATAAGCCTTTAAATATATTTTAAAAACTTATCTTATTTTTATAAGCTTACGGCTTTAAGGACGTTATATAAGGTTACCCCCCTTTTAAGGTAATAAATAAGTTTAATCACTTATTTAATAATAAGCTTAATAAGCGTTTCGTTAATAAAAAAGGTTATTAAATCGACTTTAACTTTAAAAATGTACCGTGTTTTACGGTTAATAAAATATAGTTACGTAAAGGTATAATATTAATATATAAGCTTAATTACCTTAATTAGCTTTAAAACGGCGATTTAAAGCACTTATTTACCGGCTTTATTAATTAAAAGTATATAATAAACCTTATAAAGAACGTTAAGTGTATAAACCTTATTAAAAACCTTAAGCGTTACACGCGTTTAATGCTTTTTTAAGTTAAAGCGTATAATATTATTAAAGAACTATTATATACGCTTAATAAAAAGCACACGTGTTTTTTAAACCTTAAGTTCTTAACCTTATACTTTAACTTAAAGTTATATATAACTTACATTTTTATACTTAACGGCTTATACGTTAATACTTATATAAATAAAAAACGTGTAATATCCTTTTTTAAATTATAAAAGTATAAGTTCTTTAATTATATTAACTTTTAAAAAAGGTAATAAAAGGTTAACTTATAAGGGTATTATATTAAGGTACGTATATAATATAACGTTATTAATTATATTAACTTTAATAAGTATATTAAAGAATATTTATATATATAATACCGCTTTATTTATATAAATTCGCTTACCGTATATAAGCGCTTTATAATTATATTTATATTTTTTATTACTTCTTTTATCTTTATTAATATACGTCGTTTTATTATTATAATCGAGCGCTTTAACGTGTTTATTAACCTTAATATAAGTAATGTTATAACCTTTAATTAAAAATAGTAAATAAATCACTTTAATATTAACTTAATATTATAATAATTATTATAATTATCCGTTACCTTAATTATCTTATTTAAGTATATATAGCTTTAACGTTATAAGGTGCCTTATATAAAAGGCACTTATAATACCGGCCGCGGATTTAGCTTTAAAACGTAATTTAAGTAATTTAATATAATATGGCTTTTACACGCGCTTTTCGATTAATAATACCCCGCTTTAATAAAGGATATATTAATTATTATATATATCTTAAATATATATAACCTTATAAGCGCTTAAACGGGCACGGCGTGGTTTATTAATGTTAATTACTTACTTTATATTATTATTATTATTATTTAAAAGGTGGTTATTATTATAAACGAGGTTATAACGTTAAAGTAAGTTAAGTTTATATTTAAGGTTAATAAAAGGTTAAATATAATATTCACGCTTATATTAAAGTATATTATTTAATAATATTAAGTTAAATTTTTTAATAAACACCGTGCTTATATTATTAAGCTTTTTAACCTTAATATATAAAACGTTAACCGTATTTTATAAGTTATAACCGGTACGGATAAAGCGTAATAATAATATTATTAACTTTTTTTACTTTTTAACGTGTATAAGTTATATAAGTAAATCTTTAATATTATAAGCCTTATTAAAAGTATAAGCAGGGTTAGGGTTAGGGTTAGGGTTAGGGTTAGGGTTAGGGTTAGGGTTAGGTTAGGGTTAGGGTTAGGGTTAGGGTTAGGGTTAGGGTTAGGGTTAGGG